>CAXAJV010000017.1:11013675-13413675 GCA_963969225.1 Xylocopa violacea | reverse complement strand
ATAAAAGGCTCGCGCGTGGTGCAGCTCGCGGTTATTCTACGCTCGTTTACGATCGAGGGGAACAGCGTCGACGCGTGTGCGCGAGCGAGAATTCGATGGAAGGGAAAAAAACGCGACGAGATGGAAACGGATGATCGTTGGGGCTGTTCAATGGCCGACGCGTTCGATCATTGTCGCGCGATCAGAGCCGCGTTTCGAGCGAGAGGAAGATCGTTGTGAGTGTTGGCACACTTCGAGGGAGATTATGCGTTAGAAATTGCCTCGCGTCGCGACAATGGACGTCGACTGTCGCTGCGTGATTCGAACGATACGACTACTCTCTTCTCTCTCTCCTCGAGAATAATTCAACCAACGGACCCATATATGGAACGCGTTGGCAGACAGCGTATTATTAGATGACGCGGGGGTGGGCCTTGATTCGAGTGTTAGAGCTACGTTAGAGAATTCCGCGCTCGACGAATTCCAGTTTGTTCTTGGAACACTTCTAGGATTTTAGTGGGGCGTTGGTGGTCTAAGTATTTGTTGCGTACTTAGTTTTGAATCGCGAAAATGCTCGTCTGGAATATCGAGGACGACTTTTTTAATGGTAGATTTGAAAACCTTTGAAGACCTTTCAAAGGATCCAACTCTTAGCCTTTTATGTTTAGTGGAAGCTGTTTGTTGTTAGTAGAATTTGACACTGTTTTAAATTTTCAAAATGTACATTAATATAGTAATTCTAGAAGCAGAAGCTAGCCAATCAGCTGGCTGAGTTCGATGTTGAGGTGGTGGGGATTGCGAGGACTAACAGCATCCTTAATTTAGTATTTTGTGTTTATGATGCGTCAATGGCTATTGAAGTCAGGCATTAAGGGTGAGAATCTTCACCCTTCTCACAAGTTCTATGGCAACCTTTAAACTTCTAAAGGATCCAACTCTTAGCCTTCTATGTTTAGTCGAAGCTGTTTGTTGTTAGTAGAATTTGACACTGTTTTAAATTTCCAAAATGTACATTTATATAGTAATTATAGAAGCAGAAGCTAGCCAATCAGCTGGCTGAGCTCAAGGTCGATGTGGTGGTGGTTGCTGCATGGTCGTGGGGGTTGAGAGGCCTAACAGCATACTTAATTTAGTATTTTGGGTTTATGATTCGTCAATGGCTATTAAAGTGAGGCATTAAGGATGAGAATCTTCTATGTTTAGTCGAAGTTGTTTGTTCTTAGTACAATTTGACACTGTCTTAAATTTCCAAAATGTACATTTATATAGTAATTCTAGAAGCAGGAGTTAACCAATCAGTTGGCTGAGCTCGATGTTGAGGTGGTGGTGGTTGCTGCATGGCTCTGAGGGTTGCAAGGCCCAACGACATCCTTAATTTAGTATTTTGGATTTATGATACATCAATAGCTATCGAAGTGAGTCATTAAGGATGAGAATCTTGACAAGTTCTATGGCAACCTTTAAGCCTCTAATCCCAGCAACTTAAATTAGGAAGTTAATTAGAAAAAGTGATAAAAATTGGGACTCTTAAAAAATAGCTAAATATAAGCGACCTGGTTTAAATGTTTTTGAGCGAGTTCTGAGGCTCGTAAATTTTACGAAGCTTAATACAGAGCTACTCGAATAGGAAGATCGCCACACATTGATGTCAGTCGTTGGATGACTGATCGGGGAGATCTCCTTTTAGATCCACTTTTACCTTAGAAACGTGTGACAGTGACTGTGCTTACTTTCTATTATTATCGATCATTCATTTTGTTATTATTCAATATATAATTCAATATATAATAATTCAAGATCGTTGAAATGAAATATAATTGTCCGTTTAATTCTTTGGACTCGAATGTCCTCTCTGAGGGGACATCAGCATTGATTAGTGATTATGGAGGTTGAACTTAGTCCATCGCAGATTTGTAGAGAAATACATGTTTCTCTAAAATTTTCCATTGAAATGGAAATTTTCTATTTCTAAGAGATGTCAGCAATAGAAACTAATGCTAAAATATTGCTACAAATAGAAAATTTCAGAGAAACATCTCTCAGTATTAGAAAATAGCAATACTTTAGCAATAGTTTCTATTGGTATTTTCTATTTTTGAGAGACGTCAGCAATAGAAACTATTATTAAAATATTGCTAGAAGTGGAAAACTTCAGGGAAACGTCTCTCAGCAATAGAAAATAGCAATATTTTAGCAATAACTTGTATTGCTAACGTCCAATAGCAATATTTTAGCTATTCATTGCTATTTTCTATTTTTGAGAGACATTAGCAATAGAAATTATTACTAGAATATTGCTATAAGTGAAAAACTTCAGGAAAACGCGTCTCAGCAATAGAAAATAGCAATATTTTAGCATTAGCTGCTAACGTCCAATAGCAATACTTTAGCAATAGCTTCTACTGCTATTTCCTATTTCTGAGAGACGTCAACAATAGAAACTATTGTTAAAATATTGCTACAAATAGAAAACTTCAGGAAAACGCCTCTCAGCAATAGAAAATAGCAATATTTTAGCATTAGCTGCTAACGTCCAATAGCAATACTTTAGCAATAGCTTCTACTGCTATTTTCTATTTCTGAGAGACGTCAGCAATAGAAACTATTGTTAAAATATTGCTACAAATAGAAAATTTCAGAGAAACTATCCTATTTCCAATCAAAATCCAGACTTCACTTTTCTCCCCCTAAATTAGTCATCCAACAAACTGTGCGACGCACAGAGGACCACAGTTTCCACATTTTCCGTTCTCCGCGACGCAAACAGAGCCACGATTAATGCTAAAATAAAAAGCAATATTTTAGCAATGGCAACATTGCTAACAACAACAGAGCCACGATTAAGACTCATCCTTGCGTCCTCGTCGTCGCAACGCAGGATTTTGCGAAACCCTCGATCGTCGACGAGGAACTCGAGCGCGCATAAACGACTCTCGAACGACTCGCACTTCCTCCAGCGTTCCACTCTGCTTTACGATTGCGCGGGAACCTTGAACGACGGATCTGAACGCGTAGGCCAGAGAGCGTACCTCGACGCATTGTGTTTTATTATAGAAACGCGTAAACGCGTTCTCCAGGCCGCGGTTGACCCGCCTACACCTCGCGCTCGAACTGGTTTACGTGGCGAAACGAGCTGGCTGGAACAAAAGCGAAACTGTGAACGCTGGTCAACGTTGACTGGGTTTAGGTTGTGACGGATGGTTGTGGCTGATAGGGTTGGCAATTTTTTCTGAGACAGTTCTTGGACGCGAAATGTGGCGGAGTTTTCACGCAGAGCTGCTTAGTTCGCCATTGAAAGAGTAGGAATCGTGGTTTTAATCCTTTGCGCTCGACTTTTTCGATTCCAGATCATTTTTTTATCGCCAGTTTCTTCGTGAGTGCAACTAATCTCGTTTTACAACAGTTGAAAGTCAATTTGATCTTTACTCGACCTAATTTCACCTACAAAATTGGTTTTTGTAGAGTTTCGAAACGAGCTGGTTGGAATAAAAGAGAAACTGTGAACGCTGGTTAACGTTGACTGGGTTTAGGTTGTGACGGATGGTTGTGGCTTATAGGGTTGGCAATTTTTTTTGAGACAGTTCTTGGACGCGAAATGTGGCGGAGTTTTCACGCAGAGCTGCTTAGTTCGCCATTGAAAGAGTAGGAATCGTGGTTTTAATCCTTTGCGCTCGACTTTTTCGATTCCAGATCATTTTTTTATCGCCAGTTTCTTCGTGAGTGCAACTAATCTCGTTTTACAACAGTTGAAAGTCAATTTGATCTTTACTCGAGCTAATTTCACCTACAAAATTGGTTTTGTAGGGCTTCGAAACGAGCTGGTTGGAATAAAAGAGAAACTGTGAACGCTGGTCAACGTTGACTGGGTTTAGGTTGTGACGGATGGTTGTGGCTTATAGGGTTGGCAATTTTTTCTGAGACAGTTCTTGGACGCGAAATGTGGCGGAGTTTTCGCGCAGAGCTGCTTAGTTCGCCATTGAAAGAGTAGGAATCGTAGTTTTAATCCTTTGCGCTCGACTTTTTCGATTCCAGATCATTTTTTTATCGCCAGTTTCTTCGTGAGTGCAACTAATCTCGTTTTACAACAGTTGAAAGTCAATTTGATCTTCACTCGAGCTAATTTCACCTACAAAATTGGTTTTTGTAGAGTTTCGAAACGAGTTGGTTGAAATAAAAGAGAAACTGTGAACGCTGGTCAACGTTGACTGGGTTTAGGTTGTGACGGATGGTTGTGGCTGATAGGGTTGGCAATTTTTTCTGAGACAGTTCTTAGACGCGAAATGTGGCGGAGTTTTCGCGCAGAGCTGCTTAGTTCGCCATTGAAAGAGTAGGAATCGTGGTTTTAACACTTTGCGCTCGACTTTTTCGATCGCAGATCATTGTTTTCTATCGCATATTCTCAAGTTCTCCATCTTCTGAGCCTTGAAGTTCCAAGCAGTGCGATGGCGCTTCTCAAATTTGACGTGTCAAAGTTCCAAGCAGCGCGATGGCGCTTCTCAATTTCTGTGTCCCAAACTTTAATTTTTTTTTAACCCTTTGCACTCAACTTTCTCTGTTGCACATTACTTTTTCTATCACTAATCTCTTTGTGAATACAACTAATCTCGTTTTTCAACAGTTGAAAATCTCTTTTCAAATCCATTTCTCTGAGGCTTCGAAACTTAAAATCAGTCGATGAGAAACTCCAGTTGCTGTGTGAAACATCATGGCGACTGAGAGTCGCCTCTGGAGCGCAAAAGGTTAATACTGTTTACGCTTGATCTCTTTGAGAAAATTTTTTGTTAAACTTTACGTTAAAATGTCAAAAAAAGAGAAAAAGAAGAGGAGAAGAGAAAAAGAGAAGTGTTAAATGTAACAATCTCTAAAAGGAGAAATGTCAAATGTAAAAATCTTTAAAAGAAGAAATGTTAAATGTAAAAATCTCTAAAAAGAGAAATGTTAAAAAATAATTATTACAACTAATGTTATTCTACTAAGGTTCCTTTTTCTACTTTAACCGATTGCTACGCGGAACAGCGAGAATATGAAAGCGAAGCGTAATGGATTTCAGAGAAATTGAATATGAAATAAAAGTGGAGGAGTAGATAGATCGAGGAAGCAGAGGTCGAAGAACGGTAACTGGAAAGTTATCGTACGCGATACGATTCGAATTTTTTATTTCGTTAAGTATATATATATAAGTATGAGAATTGCGCTACCACACTTTCCGTAGCGAGGTTGATCCCTTTATCAAGCTTCTATAAATCCATCTTACCGCGATTGTATGCAGGTTTACGAGCCTTTTAGCATACCAAGCTCGTCTGATTCCAGTTCTGCGTGGATTAAGGCTTTCACGTCCACCTACGATTAACCGTGCTGACTCGATTTCGCGATACGCGAAACCCTCTCGCGTGTTGCACAATCCGATACGCGTACGAGTATCTTAACACTTAGGCAGCTGCTTCAGTGACAGAGCGAACTGTACGCTGTTCACTGCGAATTTTTCTCAATTAATGAGGGCTAGTATTATATACTGCTACAAAAGAGAGGATATCTAAAAATTATTTAACACTTTGCACTTAGCTCCTTGTTGGATGTTAGCGATAAAAGCTTGAGCTAAAATATTGCTATTGGATGTTAACGATAGAAGTTGTTGCTAAAATATTGCTATTTTCTATTGCTGAGAGACGTTTCTCTGAAGTTTTCTATTTGTAGCAATATTTTAACAATAGTTTCTATTGCTGACGTCTCTCAGAAATAGAAAATAGCAGTAGAAGCTATTGCTAAAGTATTGCTATTGGACGTTAGCAGCTAATGCTAAAATATTGCTATTGGACGCTGACGGTAGAAGCTATTGCAAAAATATTGCTATTGGATGTTAACGATAGAAACTGTTGCTAAAATATTGCTATTTTCTATTGCTGAGAGGCGTTTTCCTGAAGTTTTGTATTTGTAGCAATATTTTAACAATAGTTCCTATTGCTGACGTCTCTCAGAAATAGAAAATAGCAGTAGAAGCTATTGCTAATATTGCTATTGGACGTTAGCAGCTAATGCTAAAATATTGCTATTTTCTATTGCTGAGAGGCGTTTTCCTGAAGTTTTATATTTGTAGCAATATTTTAACAATAGTTTCTATTGCTGACGTCTCTCAGAAATAGAAAATAGCAGTAGAAGCTATTGCTAAAATATTGCTATTGGACGTTAGCAGCTAATGCTAAAATATTGCTATTTTCTATTGCTGAGACGCGTTTTCCTGAAGTTTTTCACTTATAGCAATATTCTAGTAATAATTTCCATTGCTAATGTCTCTCAAAAATAGAAAATAGCAATGAATAGCTAAAATATTGCTATTGGACGTTAGCAATAGAAGCTATTGCTAAAATATTGCTATTTTCTATTGCTGAGAGGCGTTTTCCTGAAGTTTTCTATTTGTAGCAATATTTTAACAATAGTTTCTATTGCTGACGTCTCTCAGAAATAGAAAATAGCAGTAGAAGCTATTGCTAATATTGCTATTGGACGTTAGCAGCTAATGCTAAAATATTGCTATTTTCTATTGCTGAGAGAACAAAGTTTAAATGTTAGCAATAGAAACTAAAATAGCAATACTTTAGCAATATTTTAGTAATATTTTAGCAATATTTTAGCAATAGTTTCTATTGCTAACGTCGCTCAGCAATAGAAAATTTCTATTTCCAAAGAAAACTTCGGAGAAACATGTATTTCTCAAAAGTTTGCGATGGAATAAGTTTAAACGTTAACGATAGAAACTAAAATAGCAATATTTTAGCAATATTTTCTATTGCTAACGTGTCCCAGCAATAGAAAATTTCCGTTTCAGAAGAAAACTTCAGAGAAGGATGCATTTCTCAAGAAACTGCAGTGAAAAGTTTTCTCAGAGGGGTCAAAATGACTGCTTTCAATATTTAATTAAAAAATATATAAATTAACCTACCTATTATAAAGTTAAAGTAGCAAAAACAAACCAAAATAAAATTCCATCAATTATAATAACTAGTTTTTATCACTTTCCTCTTTATTTCTAATATTTTAACGTAAAGTTTTCTCAGAGGGGTGAAAATACCCTTTGCTAAACCTAATATTAACTCCACTCCCTTAGTCCACACAACGCAGACGATTTCAGATTTGGATTCAGCGACCCCAAAAACGATTTGATACAAATTTTAAATGAAATAGTGCCTCTACTACACAAGTTATTAATTTTTTTCATCTAAATCGACCATCCAACACAATTGCGTCGCGACGAGGGGAGAAAAAGACTGGCGATCGTAAACTTCCTGTCGTTCGATACGACCGCGATACTTTCCGCCATTAAAGTCGTCCCTCGACTACACGGATCACCTCGTAATTAAGACGAGAAGGAAACACTGAACCTGATAAAGCGAAGTACGCGAGGTCGTTGGAGAACGATCAAAGTCGCGAAACGATAGCTCGATGAGAGCACTTGAAGGGAAGGAGGAGGCGTTAGGCATGTCGCCAGAGATAGCTTTACGAGGAAACATAAATTTTAAATTACTATTAAGCTATCAATGGAATTAAGGTTCGATGAATTTAATTTTATTGTTCGTAAAGTGATTTTTTTTTTGAAGTTGTTCTTTTTTAGACACGTTATGAAAAAATGATGAGAGTTTTTATGATGGACGCGCATAGTTTAATGTAAAGTCTGCACTGTGAAGCTGCTTGCTTATTGCGTTTGATTATTGCGTATTCAATTGTATTTATACTATTTTTTAGTGTACATGTTTGTGAATGCACAACGTGTTGCGTGCACGTGTTTTATTTGAATAAAATGAATGAATATTTATATAAAATCAGATTTATATTGATCAATTGTCAAATGAATAAATATAATAATATAATAATAAATATAATAAATATAATAAATATAAATTGCACAATATTTTGTATTTATCACACAATATTTTCTAATTATTAAAAAAATATAAATTAAATTATATGAAAATTAAAATTAAAATATATGTGTTTATTAATTATATACAGTAGAGATTGATATTGAGTATTGATAAATATTATTTAAATCATTTGGTAGTTATGATAAAATAAATTAATAATAATTGTATTAAAAAATAAAATAAAAAGAACGAGCGATAAAATGATCATTATTTTACAAGAATTTTAATTCTGTATTCCTCGTTTCTTTCGTTTATGCTTTATTCGGTTCCTGGAATCGTATGCGTGCACTTTGAATGGAATTTCATTAAAAAAAACATTAAATGAGAGAAAGATGAGATGCATCGGCTATTTAAAAAAGAAGTATTTTATGAGCCATTTATTTCGAAAGTAGAGCAAGTCCATTTTTTAATTAAATAGAGGTAATCACGATAAAGTAATACGAAATTGTCGAAAACATAATAAATTTTTAATACACGAAATAAAAATAACGTAATGCTTAATAAAAATGAATCGTTCTCCGTTATATTTTCTACTGTAATATTTAAAAACTGTTTCTTTTGCCCTACTTTCATTTTTATTAAATGAACAAATATTTATATTGTAAGGTGTGAATGATTTTATAATGCGTGGCTTTGTGTATGAAGGAATAAAATGTAATTTAGAATATTCTCGAATATGCGAATATTCCAAAAGAATGTGTAAATGATTTTATTACGTGTGACTTTGCGTGCGTGAAAACATGACAAAATTGAGAATATTCTCGAACATTAATTATTCGAGAATATTCCAAACTTTGTGCAAAAGAGTACGAGATTTAACCTAATAAATTCACTCCTTACAATTACGCTTGTTTTATCGGCAAAATCTTCTGATCCCACAATTTAAAATAGCAGAATATTCTGCTTTAATTATTAAAAAAAAGTCTGATGCAATAGAAGTATTATCGATTACAATAATTCATTAATTTTGAAAACGAAACGAATCCATTTGCTTGTAATAAAACCTTCATTTCTTTTAGTCTGCACTATAAACACTGCTTTATAATAAACTTACACTATCCAGCACCACGAAATACAAAAAAGTTGTCTATTAACCCTTTGCAAACGACTTTCTCTGTCACGCATTGCGTTCTCCATCACTAATTCCTTTACGAATACAATCGATCTCGTTTTTCAACAGTTGAAAATCAATTTTATCCTCAATTCAGCTAATTTCACCTTCCAAATTTATTTTTGTAGGGCTTCGAAACTAAAAATTAGTCGACGAAAGACTCGAGTTGTACGAAACTCGACTGAGAGTCGCCTCTCGAGCGCAAAGTTCTCTTAAATTCATTCAAATTCAAATCCTTAAACAACTCGCAGCAAAAAAAAACACGTCCCACTTTCAAAACAAACAACTCGCACATTTCCCACGCGTGAACAAACAAAAACGAAAACTAATCACGCGAAATTACGCCTCCTTCGTCGTAAACACTCCTCAGCAGAGCCATCAACAGTGTCGATTCGAACGATCCAGCGCGCGCATTAGCGCGCTCGACGCGTTCAGAATCGCGCATTCTGGCTGGGTTTCATTAATCCGCGTTGATGTTTCGCATTATCAAAGGAGAAGGCAGGCGAAAAAATCCGAACACGCTGGCTACTTTATGCGAGATTAAACGCCAGCTACGCGAGCCATTACTTTCGCGCAACCCCTTCGTGCCGACGAAGAAGAAGATGTTAATCGCGTCGTGGCAAAAACTGGCCAGGTGCAACGTTCGATACGCGAGCTCGTGTATTACACGGTGCCAGTAAACCTCCGTGTTCTATCATTACGTCAAAACATAGTGCTGGTAATTGGTATCAATAACGAGGCTAGGATAACACACTGTTGATATCGAATGGTCTATTTCCACCACGATTGCGTTCAGCGTCTGTTGAGGCCAGTTTTCAGAGACTGCGATCTCCTTGGATTCCTGGCAAGGCGAAACTGAGGCTAATCGAGAGGCGAACGTTAATTATACCGCGGAGATAATTGCGTGGCTAAGCTGGTCTGGCGCTAGTTTTAATGCAAACAAAGTTAACAGCGGCCCAGCTATCGGGTAAATCGAGTCGACTCGACGACCAGCCTGCACTTAATCCTGGGTAAACCATTAGGGACCAGTATCGTGGCGTTAGCGCAACATTCCATTCGTAATTTGTTTTTCAGTCGGATTATACTGGTGAATTAAATAAAGGTATTTAGAGGACGACTGTTAAATCTGGTAGTTGCAAGGTAGTTGCAGGAATCTCTTTGCAGAGCACTAAATCGATGGACTGAATCGTAAAATGGAAAGTGAATGTAACAAAGAAGGGAATTTTTCAGTATTCCATTTTCAATTCCTTTTTTAGTCGATTTATACTAGTGAATTAAATAAAAGAATTGAAAGGACGACTGTTAAATCTGGTAGTTACAAGGTAGTCGCAGGAATCTCTTTGCAGAGCACTAAATCGATGGACTGAATCGTAAAATGGAAAGTGAATGTAACAGAGAAGGGAATTTTTCAGTATTCCATTTTCAATTCCTTTTTTAGTCGATTTTTACTATTGAATTAAATAAAAGAATTGAAAGGACGACTGTCAAATATGGTAGTTACAAGGTAGTTGCAGGAATCTCTTTGCAGAGCACTAAATCGATGGACTGAATCGTAAAATGGAAAGTGAATGTAATAGAAGGATAGAAATTTTAAAGCATTCCATTTTCAATTTCTTTCTCAGTCGATTCATACTTCTGAATTATATTAAGGTGTTTAAAGGACGATTGCTAAATCTGCTAGTCACAAAATAGTCGCAAGAACCTTTTCATACAGCAGAGAGAAATTTGTCAACATTCCATTTGTAATTTCTTTTTCAGTCGGATTATACTGGTGAATTAAATAAAGGCATTTAAAGGACGACTGTTAAATCTGGTAGTTACAAGGTAGTCGCAGGAATCTCTTTGCAGAGCACTAAATCGATGGACTGAATCGTAAAATGGAAAGTGAATGTATCAGAGAAGGGAATTTTTCAGTATTCCATTTTCAATTCCTTTTTTAATCGATTTTTATTATTTAATTAAATAGAAGAATTGAAAGGACGACTGTTAAATCTGGTAGTTACAAGGTAGTCGCAAGAATCTCTTTGCAGAGCACTAAATCGATGGACTGGATCGTAAAATGGAAAGTGAATGTAACAGAGAAGGGAATTTTTGAATAGTTCGCTTTCAATTTCTTTTTCAGTCGATTTATACTAGTGAATTAAATAAAGGGGTTTAAAAGACGACTATTAAATCTGGTAATTACAAGGTAGTTGCAAGAATCTCTTTGCAGAGCGCCAAACCGATCGACTGAATCATAAAACGAAAAGTGTACGTAACCGTGAAGGGAATTTTTACAACATTTCATTTAAAAATTTCTTTTTCAATCGATTTGCACTATTGAATTAAATTATAGAACTTAAGTGACAACTGAACTAAATCTGCTAGTCGCAAGAACCTCTTTCTCAAACACCAAATCGATCAGTTGAATCATAAAACAGAAACTGAAATTAATTTTTACAACATTCCATTTTTAATTTCTTTTTCAGTCGTTTTATGCTACTAAATTAAATTAAAAAATTCAAAAGGCAACTGCTAAATCTACTCATCACAAAATAGTCGCAAGAACTTCTTTCTCAAACACCAAATCGATCGGTTGAATCATAAAACAGAAACTGAAGTTAATTTTTACAATATTCCACTTTTAATTTCTTCTTCAGTCGTTTTATGCTACTGAATTAAACTAAAAAATTCAAAAGACGACTGCTAAATCTACTCATCACAAAGTAGTTGCAAGATTCTCTTCGCAGAGCACTAAATCAATCGACTGAATCATAAAACAGAAACTGAAGTTAATTTTTACAACATTCCATTTTTAATTTCTTTTTCAGTCGTTTTATGCTACTAACTTAAATTAAAAAATTCAAAAGACGACTGCTAAATCTACTCATCACAAAATAGTCGCAAGAACCTCTTTCTCAAACACCAAATCGATCGGTTGAATCATAAAACAGAAACTGAAGTTAATTTTTACAACATTCCATTTTTAATTTCTTTTTCAGTCGTTTTATGCTACTAAATTAAATTAAAAAATTCAAAAGACGAGTGCTAAATCTACTCATCACAAAATAGTCGCAAGAACTTCTTTCTCAAACACCAAATCGATCGGTTGAATCATAAAACAGAAACTGAAAGGAATTTCTCAACATTCTATTTTTAATTTCTTTTTCAGTCGATTTATACTAGTGAATTAAATAAAGGGGTTTAAAAGACGACTATTAAATCTGGTAATTACAAGGTAGTTGCAAGAATCTCTTTGCAGAGCGCCAAATCGATCGGTTAAATCATAAAACAGAAACTGAAAGGAATTTCTCAACATTCTATTTTTAATTTCTTTTTCAGTCGATTTATACTAGTGAATTAAATAAAGGGGTTTAAAAGACGACTATTAAATCTGGTAATTACAAGGTAGTTGCAAGAATCTCTTTGCAGAGCGCCAAATCGATCGGTTGAATCATAAAACAGAAACTGAAAGAAATTTCTCAACATTCTATTTTTAATTTCTTTTTCAGTCGATTTATACTAGTGAATTAAATAAAGGTGTTTAAAAGACGACTATTAAATCTGGTAATTACAAGGTAGTTGCAAGAATCTCTTTGCAGAGCGCCAAATCGATCGGTTAAATCATAAAACGGAAAGTAAACGCAGCAGCGAAGAGAAAAATATTTCCAACAGCCTTGCAAACATTATACATCAGCTGAGACGTTTCTTCAACAGTCGAACGTCGCCATACGGTAGTGACATGTGCTAACCGGACGCGTGAAATCGATCAGCAAGGATCGTAAGTTACACCTGCAATCGATATCCAGCTGAAAACCGCACGCGTTACGTTTCCTGGCAATGAAGTGCTCCTTTTACGAGGACGCGGGAAAAGGATGTCGCAGTCGAAGGTAACACGGATAGTTAACAAGCTTAGACGCGCGATGCATTCGATATTAGCTGAGACAAGGCCGCAACAATGGCGGCAGGATCGATCGTGGGCAGTCGATGGACGAGAAACTTCCATTTTCTCGTTCTCAGTTCTTGGACGAACGAAAACTAAACTCGAGTCCCTTCGATCGCGGAACCATTGTTCGAAGAACAACGTAAATGCTTCTTATTCTCTGTCTTCGATCTCTGCACTGAAACCTCAACGCCCACGGAGAAGCGACCAGACTGACGTTTAAAAAGATTTGCGCAACAGACTCGTAATGACAATTGAAAGGTGGCTGTGTATACCTAGAAACCGACTAACTTCGTTTGCTGAGAGCACAGCTCGTTTTAACCAGCGATGACACACTTGTACGTGAAGAGCATAACGTTTGTGGAAGCTCAGCTGGCGTTCGAGGACGCGTTTCTTTGTAGGATGCTTCAAATGTTTGACGAAGTTCTTTAAAACTTGCAGTCGAGGTTTTTTTCGATGTCAGATTATTTTCTCTGTCACTAATTTCTACGTGGATGCAACTGATCTCGTTTTTTAACAGCTGAAAATCAATTTCACCTCTCAAATTCATTTTTGTAGGGCTTCAAAATTTAAAATTAGTTGATGAAAAAATTGAGGTGATGTATGGAACGTCGTGGCGACTGAAAGTCACCTCTCGAGCGTAAAGGGTTAAGAATGTTAAATTTCACTAATTTAAAAATGAAGAACGTGAAGTGACGTTGAGTTTTTTGATAGATATAGAAAATGAAGTACGCATGTTGCTTTAACCATTTAATTGTGGGTGTGTAAATTGTATATACATGTTAATTTTTGCTAATATTAAATAGCAATTGTAGCTGAAGATCACTGAAATAAAAATAAAGTAAATACAATTCTGAAAATCTTTTAAAATAAAATATTACTTCAGTAATATAAGTAGTTTTCATTTTATTTTTCGATTGGCTGTGTTAAAAGTATCCGCGGTTAAAGGGTTAACAAATAAGAGATCGCGAAAAATGTAAAAAATGAAGTATGTCGGTTTGGGTTTGACAACTTTTTCGATTAGGCGAAGTAGCAAATCTACAGGTAACATAAAATTACCCCTAAAAGGGGACATCCGTGTGCAAAGGGTTAAAGCAGAAAAAAGGAACCTCAATAAAATAATATCAGTTATAATAATTATTTTTTAACATTTCTCTTTTCCTCTTCTTTCCTTCTTTTTCTCTTTTTTTTTGACATTTTCACGTAAAGTTTAACAAAAAATTTTCCCAAAGAGATCAAGCGTAAAAACAGTATTAACCCTTTGTGCTTTCGAGGCGACTCTCAGTCGCCATGATGTTTCATACAGCAATTGGAGTTCCTCATCGACTGATTTTAAGTTTCAAAGCTCTACAAAAACGAATTTGGTAGGTGAAATTAGCTCGAGTGAAGATTAAATTGATTTTCAACTGTTAAAAAACGAGATTAGCAATGAGAGTTGCATTGTGAAGAAATTAGCGATAGAAAAAAAATGATGTGTGATCGAAAAAGTCATTGAGTGCAAAGAGTTAACCATCTCAATCGCCATTGCGTTTCATACAACTCAAGTTTCTCATCGACTGATTTTAAGTTTCGAAACCCTACAAAAACGAATTTGGTAGGTGAAATTAGCTCGAGTGAAGATCAAATTGATTTTCAACTGTTGAAAAACGAGATTAGTTGTATTCACGAAGAGATTAGTGATAGAAAAAGTGATGTGCAACAGAAAAAGTTGAGTGCAAAGGGTTAAAAAAGAACTATTTGAGAACTAATTGAGAAGCGCCATGGCATTGCTTAGAACTTTGACACGTTAAATTTGAGAAGCACCATCTCACTGCTTGAAACTTCAAGGCTCAGAAGGTGCAGAACTTGAGAATATGCGATAGAATTAGCGAATAGAAAAAAATGATCTGCGATCGAAAAAGTCGTCGAGCGCAAAGTGTTAAAACCACTATTCCTACACTTTCAATGGCAAACTAAGCAGCTCTGCTCGAAAACTCCGCCACGTTTCACGTCCAAGAACTGTCTCAGAAAAAATTGCCAACCCTATCAGCCACCACCATCCGTCACAACCTAAACCCAGTCAACGTTGACCAGCGTTCACAGTTTCTCTTTTGTTCCAACCAGCTCGTTTCGAAACTCTACAAAAACCAATTTTGTAGGTGAAATTAGCTCGAGTGAAGATCAAATTGATTTTCAACTGTTGAAAAACGAGATTAGTTGTATTCACGAAGAAACTGGCGATAAAAAAATGATCTGCGATCGAAAAAGTCGAGCGCAAAGTGTTAAAACCACTATTCCTACACTTTCAATGGCGAACTAAGCAGCTCTGCGTGAAAACTCCACCATGTTTGGCATCCGAATTGTCTCAGAAATAATTGCCAACCCTATCAGCCACCACCATCCGTCACAACCTAAACCCAGTCAACGTTGACCAGCGTTCACAGTTTCTCTTTTGTTCCAACCAGCTCGTTTCGAAACTCTACAAAAACCAATTTTGTAGGTGAAATTAGCTCGAGTGAAGATCAAATTGATTTTCAACTGTTGAAAAACGAGATTAGTTGTATTCACGAAGAAACTGGCGATAAAAAAATGATCTGCGATCGAAAAAGTCGAGCGCAAAGGATTAAAACCACGATTCCTACTCTTTCAATGGCGAACTAAGCAGCTCTGCGCGAAAACTCCGCCACATTTCGCGTCCAAGAACTGTCTCAGAAAAAATTGCCAACCCTATAAGCCACAACCATCCGTCACAACCTAAACCCAGTCAACGTTGACCAGCGTTCACAGTTTCTCTTTTATTCCAACCAGCTCGTTTCGAAGCCCTATAAAACCAATTTTGTAGGTGAAATTAGCTCGAGTGAAGATCAAATTGACTTCCAACTGTTGTAAAACAAGATTAGTTGCACTCACGAAGAAACTGGCGATAAAAAAATGTTCTGGAATCGAAAAAGTCGAGCGCAAAGTGTTAAAACCACGATTCCTACACTTTCAATGGCGAACTAAGCAGCTCTGCGTGAAAACCCCGCCATGTTTCTCGCGCCTCGCCATCAAAAGCGAGGACATGAATTATAAAGACGCTGGGGTGCGCGATAAACGAGCTTCGAGGCTTAGTTTTCAAGCGAGATAAGAGGCTCGCGTTGACGTCCCGTCGTTTTGGACCCTGGTGACGTTGAAATATTAAAACGATCCATGCTCGACCTTGTCGACGATCCTTTTTAAGACCAGTTCGTCCCTTTGCCAAGCCTCGAGTGACGAGCACAATGAGAAACTGCTTCTGTCGAGCGACCACGTGGATGGCGCTACGCGTAGCGATGTAACGCGCCCCGTTTCGAGAAACTCCTCAGATCCTGGCGATTAACACCGCGAGAGGAATAATAAGAACGAGGTCAACCGTGTTGTTACACACGCCGCTTTTACTTGGAGCTATTCATCTCGCGGTTATTCGTGCTCACGTTTCCAGGTGAGAACCGTGTCCTTTTGCAAGAATTATTCCCACGTTTTGGAGATCTTATATTGGGCTGGTATGAGAGTAATTTTGGGTTTTTAGTGCGAAATGAAAGTCAATTTTTTTTTGTAGAAAGAGTGGAGGTTGGTCAGTTAAATGTCTTTCGTTTTGTTCGATGAACTTTTGTTATTTTCCTGGTGACTTTGTAATTTTTAATTGTGGTCATTGTTAGTGAGAAATTAAGCCAAGTGCGATTTGAGGTCATCGTTGTGAATGAAATTTTTAGCGTTTGGAAAGTTTTGGAAACTTTGGAATCTGATAGTGAAAAATTTGGGGTATATGGGAGAATTCGTGTTAAAATTGACTGTAAACTAGCAGTTGTAAACAAAATTATATGGAATTTGTTTGTATAGCAATCTAAAAGTGTCAACTATTAACTCTGAATAAGGAAAAAAGTTATGACATTGACAAGAAGAAGGACAAAAAAAACATAACGCTATCTATGCTGTCTAATAGAAATATTTTAGCAATATTGTAGAATATTTATTAACTATTGTTAAACTAGCAGTATTAATATAGAAACTATTGCTAAAATGGTAATATTAATATAGAAACTATTGCTAAAGTTTTTAACAATATTTTAGCAATATTTTAGTCATAATTTCAATTGTTAATGTCTCCCAGGAATAGAAAATTTCCTTTTCAATTCCTTCCAAGAAAATTTGAGGGTAACACGCATTTCTCAAAAAGTTGCGTTGGAATAAATTTAATCGTTAGACATAGAAACTAAAATAGCAATATTTTAGCAATATTTAGCAATAGTTTCTATTGCTAATGTCTCCCAGCAATAGAAAATTTCCATTTTGATAGAAAATTTGAGAGAAATATGCATTTCTTAAAAAGCTACGGCGAAATAAGTTTAATCATTAATCAATTCTGATGTCCTCTCAGAGGAGACATTGGAGTGCAAAGCCTTAATTGATGCGACATCTGTAACGACTGTTTTATCAAAATGACTCGTTTCTAGGATTCAAATTATAATCTCAGTATCTTCCAGTAAAAAAAAAACCAAGTCTCAGCGATAGAATGAATATTGAAAAAGACAGATCAACATTCAAAGAAAAACTCAAGCTGCACCCTAAAACTGTAACCCCTAACACAAATACTTTACGTTCCATCCACGTGCAATTATCCTATTTGTACGAATCGAGTTACAAACTGACTAATTTCTATTGGAAACATGTTTTCTTATTAAAAATACCTAAAACTGCAAATTTTGACATAAATACTGTACGTTCCATCCACGTGCAATCATCTCATTAATACAAAGTAAGTTACAAGCTAATTTTTATTGGAGACATGTTTCCTTATTAAAAATGCCTAAAACTGCAACTTCAAACACAAATACTTTACGTTCCATCCACGTGCAATCGACTTATTAATACAAAGTAATTTACAAACCGACTAATTTCTATTGGAAACACGTTTCCTTATTAAAAATGCCTAAAACTGCAACTCCTAACACAAATACTTTACGTTCCATCTACGTGCAATTATCCTATTTGTACGAATCGAGTTACAAACCGACTAATTTCTATTGAAAACACGTTTCCTTATTAAAAATACCCAAAACAGCAACTCGCAACAAAAATAATTCACCCTCCATCCACGTGGAATCTTCTGATTCGCGCGAAGCGCTTTCCATTGCGAACACGTGCTCTTATTAAAAATGCGCGATATGCAAAGCAGAACCAGGGCTCCAGCGGTCGGTCCCGAAAAAAAGAACGGCCCGTCTCGAACGAATGAAACATTCCTCAGCCTCGTTACCTTTCAGCGAATTCCTTTGGCAGAGGAAAGCCCTGCCAGCGCACGCGGAAACGGCGAATATGGAACGTGGCCGCGTCGTAAATCGACGCGCAGCGTCGCCGAGAGGCGCGAGCGCGCCTCCTCTTTCCGCAGGGTCAGCGAAGAAGCCGGAAACGCGGTTCTCCAAGGTCGAACCGCGGCGTGCAGATCGCGCACGATCGATGGATCGATGCGACTGGCCGCGACAGGCGCGGCTCGCGTTCGCACTCGTTCGTCTCGCGACTGCTGTTGGCAACTGCAGCATCCTGCGTGGAAAGGAAGTCGAGCAAAGAGCTAGATGACAACCGCATTCCAGCGTCCCGCGAGCTGTCCTACGTGGGCAGTTAACGACACCGCGTTCGAGGCGTTGTTGGCCAGCTTTTACGACCGCTTCCATTCGATTAGATCGTCGTGCGTTATGCTTCGACGGCTGCCCACCTCGCAAGATGAACGCGCGGATTCTTTTCTTTCCGCTGGGACGCTGTTCCGCGCAGGGAAATCGAACGGGGAACGAGTTTGCTGCGGGGCTCGATGGCTCGTAGAAGGAATAACAGTGCTGTAAGGCTGGTGGGAAAAAGAGTTGGCAATTTCTTTTTGACACTTTCACCCTCCGACTTCTTGCGCGACCGCGAACCGGTTCAAGGTGTAATCCCTTTTTTCGAGACTCCAGAGGCGTTTAAGGCTGCGTGGCGGCGGCGATCTCGCGATGGTTTGGTTGGAAACGGTTTGTTATGGAAAAAGAGCAAAGTGTACGGAAATTGTGGAGGTTGGTGGATATTTTATTTTGAGATTTGGGTGATTAAGTGGATTGCGAGAAAGAATTAGAGGTAAAATTATGCTTTGAGAGGAAGGCTGAGCAGACTACGATGAGAAAAATTGATAATTGCTAACTGAAAATCGCGAAGAGGCGTAAAAAGAAGAATAAAAGACAAATGAACGCTTACGCGCTTAGACGCACGCATATACACATATTAATTCAAATACATTCCAACGAAAGAATATAAAGGCAAAAAGGTGGTTTCTTTTGATCTTTAGACGATCTGTCAGGCTTCAAAATTACTTTAAAATGTAATTATTAACAAATTCACTGAGAATCATTTTAACTTACTCGAACGCTTTCGAGAAAAGCTTTGAATTACAAAAGGTTAAAGTATTTACACAAAGAATTCTCATTAATTAAATATCCTTTTGTCATTTATTGAAATCTTTGGAATACCTTAAAATGTGATTATTAACCCTTTGCGCTCGAGAGGCGACTCTCAGCCGCCATTGCGTTTCATCCAGCAACTTGAGTTTATCATCGACTAACTTTAAGTTTCGATGTCCTGCAAAAGTGAATTTGGAAAGTAAAATTAGCTCGAGTGAAGATCAAATTGATTTTCAATCGTTGAAAAACGAGATTAATTGCATTGTCGAAGAAATTAGCGATAAAAAGAAATGATGTGCGATCGAAAAAGTCGTCGAGTGCAGAGAGTTAATCCTCTCAGTCGCCATTGCGTTTCATACAACTCAAGTTTCTCATCGACTGATTTGAAGTTTCGAAGCCCTGCAAAAACGAATTTGGAAGGTAAAATCAGCTCGTGCAAAAATGAAATTGATTTTCAACTGTTGAAAAAAGAATTCGTAAAGAAATTAGAGATAGAAAAAATGATGTGCGATCGAAAAAGTCGTCGAACGCAAAGGGTTAACCCTCTCAGTCGCCATTGCGTTTCATACAACTCAAGTTTCTCATCGACTGATTTGAAGTTTCGAAGCCCTGCAAAAGTGAATTTGGAAGGTAAAATTAGCTCGAGTGAAGATGAAATTGATTTTCAATCGTTGAAAAACGAGATTAATTGCATTGACGAAGAAATTAGCGATAGAAAGAAATGATGTGCGATCGAGAAAGTTATCAAGCGCAAAGGGTTAATCCTCTCAGTCGCCATTACGTTTCACACAACTCAAGTTTCTCATCGACTGATTTGAAGTTTCGAAGCCCTACAAAAACGAATTTGGAAGGTGAAATTGTTGTTTGCTATGTTCAACTGTTGAAAAAAAACGATATCGATTCTATTCTGAAAGAAATTAATGATGAACAACACGATGCGCGATCGAAAAATTCGTCCAGCGCAAAGGGTTGACAAATTCACTGAAAATCATTTTGACTTGCTAAAACTCTGTCAAAAAAAAACAAAGAGCCATAGAAAATAAGCGCGATAGCTGGACAGATAACTTAACCGTTAAGGTAAAACAACTTAACAGATAAGTTAACCGATTAACTTAACGTTAAGCCTTCTTATTCGTCACTCCGCCAGACGCGAGAAATCTCCCCCGTTTAATTAGTCAAGCGTTAATTCCACGTAGATCGCGTCGCGACGATAAGCGCGTCAGCGTGGCCTCTGGACGCTTTCGTCCAGCCGTGTCTCCCGCGGAAGCTTTCGTTTCTCACGCATCATCCGCCTGAACGCTCGAGTCAGCCTCTAAACCCGCGTAGCGGTGACGAATGTACGTACAGTTAGTTTAGAAAGGGAAAAACGCCGATGGGTGGAGCTCCTTACACGGTTTTATCGCGTTTCGCACGTCGTTGGTGATAAAAAATAATCGCTACGGGTTAACAACCACCGCGTGCACGCCTATTAATAGAGACAGGCCGGAGAAATTGCGCGAATAGAGCTGGAACGCGGCTTAACCAACGTTAACCTAAATGGAACGTAGTGAACGGAGAGAAAATATCCCCTGGTTCTGCCTTCTTCTTCCCTCCCGTGTGGGTGCGTTCGCGCGTTTTTTGCGACACATCGCGCTGCTCCGCTATCAGCTCGAGGATCTAGGTTTATTAACTCTGGCGAATCTCGTCGTACAACCGTGCAGTTAAATATCAAGTTCCGCTGGTTTAGTATTGGAGACTCGAGGCGCTTCGTGGTTTCACGAATCGCGACAGGGTAGTTTCTACGTCGTAACGCGAGAAAGGAGGCGCGCTAATTTCGTGTAAACGCACGCGAAAACGTGTAATTAGACGCGCGACTAAAAGGCGCAGAGAGGCTCGCGCCTGATTTCACGAATCGCGACTTAGGGTAGTTTCTCGACGTAACGCGAGAAAGGAGGCGCGTGCTAATTTCGCGAAAACGCGTAATTAGACGCGCGACTGAGAGGCGCAGAGAGGCTAGCGCGTGATTTCACGAATCGCGACTTAAAATGCCCTCCGTCGAATCGCGACTTAGGGTAGTTTATCGTCGTAACGCGCGACAGAGAAGCGCAGAGAAGCTCGCGCGTGAAAATCGTATCGCGACATTAAATGGCCTCCGTCGAATCGCGACTTAGGGTAATTTCTCGACGTAACGCGAGAAAGGAGGCACGCGCTAATTTCGCGTAAACGCACGCGAAAACGCGTAATTAGACGCGCGATAGAGAGGCGCAAAGACACTCGCGCGTGAAACTCGTATCGCGACTTTAAATGCCCTCCGTCGAATCGCGACTTAGGGTAGTTTCTCGTCGTAACGCGCGACAGAGAGGCGCAGAGAGGCTCGCGCGTGAAAATCGTATCGCGACTTAAAATGGCCTCCGTCGAAGGGTAGTTTATCGTCGTAACGCGCGACAGAGAAGCGCAGAGAGGCTCGCGCGTGATTTCACGAATCGCGACTTAAAGTGCCCTCCCTCGAATCGCGACTTAGGGTAGTTTATCGTCGTAACACGCGACAAAGAGGCGCAGAGAGGCTCGTGCGTGATTTCACGAATCACAACTTAAACTGCCCTCCGTCGAATCGCGACTTAGGGTAGTTTCTCGACGTAACGCGAGAAAGGAGGCGCGCGCTAATTTCGCGAAAACGCGTAATTAGACGCGCGACAGAGAGGCGCAGAGGGGCTCGCGCGTGAAAATCGTATCGCGATCCACAAAGAGATCGCCTGGGAAATCCTGGAAATCGTTGCGACACCGTGTCGACGCAGAGACAAAGAAACGTCAGACGCATCCTGAAGCGCACCGAGCCCTCGCGTTTAAATGTTCCCACGTGTTACTGGGTCAGTATACTTTTTAAAAGCGGGTACCGTACGGTCACCTTAACCCGTGCAGATAATCCGACGAAGGTATTCGGTGGCTTTGGCATTATAAAGACATTACTGGTCGTGGAAAAAAGGCTCGCGTCACTGTTCTTTGGGGAGCCTCGCAGAGTTCGACAGATGCGTTGCATTCGTCACGAAGGAAGACTGGATGCATCGAGAATGCAACGCGATGACTTTTAAATGCTTTAGAAGCGCTGTTCCGTTACGACTTTCTTCAGCTTCGTTGCTACGACTAACGTTTTTAACGTAGGTGAGAAAGATCGATAAATTTGTTGGGATGGATCAGTGTTTTCCAAAGCATTCACTAATCTTCACCAAAAGATCGAAGAGCGTTGACAAGAGACAAAAATCAATCTGATCATCGCAGAGGGTTAAATTATCTCGTTCCCCAACTATTTGTTCTCCAAATGATTCACGTCTCTCTCCTTTTCTCTCAAATCAGCAACAAGTTCACTTGAACAGCAGAGATTAGCTTTAACATTCCAAATCTAAACCATTCACAAACGTGCACCAAAAAATCGAAGAACACGTTCGCGAAGAATAAAAATCAATTCCATTTTCGCAGAAGGTTAGATTATCTCGTTCTGCTAGTGATTCACATCTCTCTCCTTTTCTCTCAAATCAGCAACAAGTTCACTTGAACAGCAGAGATTACCTTCAACATTCTAAATCTAAACCATTCACAAACCTGCACCAAAAGATCGAAGGACACGTTCGCGAAGAATAAAAATCAATTCCATTTTCGCAGAGGGTTAAATTATCTCGTTCCCCAACTATTTGTTCCCTAAACAATCCATACCTCTCTCCTTCTCTCTCAAACCAGCAACAAGTTGGCTCGAACCGCAGAGATTAGCTCCAACATTTTTAATTTAAAACATTCCCCAACTATTTGTTCTCCAAACGACCCATACCTCTCTCCTTCTCTCTCAAACCAGCAACAAGTTCGCTCGCATTGTACAGATTAGCTCCAACATTCTAAATCTAAACCATTCACAAACCTGCACTGAACAATGGAAGGGTGTTTGCGAAGGATACAAATCAATTTGATCATCGCAGAGGGTTAAATTATCTCGTTCCCCAACTATTTGTCCACCAAAACAATCCGCACCTCTCTCTTTCTCTCTCAAACCAGCAACAAGTTCACAAACCTGCACCAGAAAATCGGAGGACACGTTCGCGAAGAATAAAAATCAATTCCATTTTCGCAGAGGGTTAAATTATCTCGTTCCCCAACTATTTGTCCTCCAAAACAATCCGCACCTCTCTCTTTCTCTCTCAAACCAGCAACAAGTTCACAAACCTGCACCAGAAAATCGGAGGACACGTTCGCGAAGAATAAAAATCAATTCCATTTTCGCAGAGGGTTAAATTATCTCGTTCCTCAACTACTTGTCCTCCAAAACAATCCATACCTCTCTCTTTTTCTCTCAAACCAGCAACAAGTTCGCTCGAACCGTAGAGATTACCTCCAACATTCTAAATCTAAACCAGTGACAAACTTGCACTGAACAATGGAAGGGTGTTTGCGAAGGGTAAAAATTAATTAGATCATCGCAGAGGGTTAAATTATCTCATTCCCCAACTATTTGTCCTCCAAAACAATCCATACCTCTCTCTTTCTCTCTCAAACCAGCAACAAGTTCGCTCGAACCGCAGAGATTACCTCCAACATTCTAAATCTAAACCAGTGACAAACTTGCACTGAACAATGGAAGGGTGTTTGCGAAGGGTAAAAATCAATTAGATCATCGCAGAGGGTTAAATTATCTCGTTCCCCAACTACTTGTCCTCCAAAACAATCCATACCTCTCTCTTTCTCTCTCAAACCAGCAACAAGTTCCCTCGAACCGCAGAGATTAGCTTCGAACCAGCGACCAACAAATTGCTACCAGTTTCTTGCGACTTTTGCCCTTAACGCGACAGCGGTTCGTGCGTCACGGTTTATCGATTGTTCGTCGAGCGTTATCTGGCAGCGTACCGCTTTACATCCATTACACGTCCCGGATAATTGCGCGGCGTCTCGAAGCGGCTGCTGTGCGCGCGCGCGCGCAACATTTTACGGCTAATTAACGTTCGTCCCTATCGGTGGATCGTTACGCGGTGGCACGGTGGCGAGGCTCGCAGCAAAAACCGCGCGAAACGCTGACGTTCGCGCGATTTCCACGAAACCCATCGCGGTGCCAGCGGATCGACGCTCGTAAATCCGTCCGCCTCGCCATTACCGTTACAGAGGCGGCAGCCAACGGGAGTAAGCGCGCGGGAGAACGAGGCAAGAAACGAAAAGGACGTGGAAACAAGCTGGGGAGGATGGTCGCGGTCGCAGCTCCTGCCTCTCGCCCTTCGAGCGCGAAAATGCGATTGCGTGTTCGGCGAACGTGGCGCCAAGCGTGACCCAGAACGCGATGAACAGCTTCGCGAACAAAGAACTCGAAGATCGCTGGTCGATCTTTGGTCCTTCGACGTCCGCCATTGGAGGGACAGTACGCTTATGATTTTCTGCGAATACTTGTTGTTACATCCGTAACAACATGTCCGTCAATATTCCAGCGTACCATATCAATACACATAATATAACAATAAAACAGATTAGAGTTTCAAATTTGTAAATAGTATTTAATATTTGAAGAAACTCTAATCTGACCCGTAACAGCATCGATCATCATATACTTTCTATGACCATTTTATTTTCGACGCGAAGCAGCTTTCAGTTAATTTCATTTTTATCCTGGATGTTTTAAAGAAAGGTCAAGGTGAGTCATAAAGTTATTACCTGTTACGGTCGAGGCTTAAGACACGCGAAAGGGTGCACTTGGTACCCGCGAGTGACACTGTTTTTCATTTTTCTTTGTCATTTTTACCATTTTTCTAACAATTCTATGCAACCAATCAGTTTTGACCTTCGCTTCCCTCACCAAAATTCGTAACATTGCAATCAACGAATCCGTTTGTCTTGGTCGAATAAGCCACTCCCATCACATGCTTTATATTTCATGGGAATCACACAGAACAGCAGAATTCTTATCAGACAGCCCACCCTGACTCTTCAGGCTTGCACATTCTTTAAACACATTCATCACAGTATAGTTCACAACTAGTCATAGATTCCAATCAAACATATTAAAATCAAGAAACAACGATTTTCTGCACGTATTATTACACCTACCCCTAAATATTCAAGCGCAACTAAAACATCGCTTGAAGCGCATAATAGACAACCTATCTATTCCGTGCGCACTGAACACTTGTTTTCGATTTGATTCGTGTATGATAGAATTTCTGACCTGTTTTTGACGTCCCAGAGTTTAACCCTTTGCGGTCCTTTGTCGAGTGTGACTCGACATCGCTAAATAAGAAAAAGAAACAAAGTTTTAGAGTTGTTCGAAAGTTTGCAAGTAACAGTCGAGGAATTGTCCTGCAACTGACAACATTTACAAGTAAATTTCAAATAAATTGCAAATGAAACACTTGGAATACTAGAGAGTTGTTGGCGACTGAACAACTAAATCGAAAAATACGGACTGCAAAGGGTTAATGCTGATGGCCTCTCAGAGGGGAACTTTAAAAATTTTAGAACTTAGTGTTTCGTGATGAGAAAAATTTAGAAAACACTGCTCTGTGCACATTCGAATACTTGGTGTTTACTTTTTATTGTCAAAAATCGAGGCGTTCCTTTGATTTGTTATTCGCTACGTCACCTCTTCGATAACTTTTATCATGGAAAGACAAAAAGATCGTCACTTGTTCGACTACTAAGGATAACGCAGGAATGACTATCGTAAGAAGGATTTTACGAGCTGGTTTATAAGTGAACATTAAGAAACAAACGTTAGAATAAAAGTCAGCATAAAACACACGAGTGGCATTGATCAGACAGATCAGTATGCTTCGACATATCGATTTCTCAGAAAATCATTAAAATGACAGAAATTGCTATCATACGAAGGATTTTACGAGCTGGTTTATAAGTTAACATCAAGAATAAACGTTAAGAAACAAACGTTAGAATAAAAGTCAGCATAAAACACACGAGTGGCATTGATCAGACAGATCAGTATGCTTCGACATATTGTTTTCTCAGAAAATCTTTAAAATGACGACGTAAATTTTTTTGGGAGGTTTGGAAATTAATTCATACATTCTTCATAAACTAGAAACAAAAAAAGAAAAGAAAGGAAAGGTTACGCTCATTTGCGTTATTTGAAAACATTTGTTCAGAAATTGAGAAAAATCTATCGCTAGACTCGTCATCGAGCGTCGACGTCAAGCTTCGATGCTTGCTTTCGACTAAACAGAAAGCTCTACATTGTTCTGAAAGGGGTAAAGAAGGGTTGCAAGGTCTGCTCTGACCGAAATAAGCCTGACAATAACCGTGAGACCTCAAATTATCGTGATACGAGCCCTGACAAACCACGAATGCATCTCAATGATTGTTCAGCAAAATATCACATAAAAACAAATTACACATTGCGATATTCAACAGATTTTGTTCTGTGAGACGCAGAAACGAATGAACTATTAAAATTCCACCACTTGAAGCATCTATAAGACCAAAACCATCTCGAATTGCTGGTTCGCCAGCGACTAATGAAAAGGGTTTCAAGTGCAAAGGGTTGAACCACACCTTTCCTCGTACCACAACCTCGCAGCTACTATTTACAGAATTTCGAGCAACAGAAATGGCGCGTCTCTGCGATCCAGAGCCGACCAAATTCGTACGCAAACGTTGCGAAGAACAGCCGCGAAGAATGGCGGCCATAGCCGCGAGAGAGTTCACCAGCACTCTCGAAAACGCCCACGAGCGAACCGTGGAGGTGACCTCGACGTCACCTCGGTGGCGCCACGCGTTTGCGGGGACCCACGCTGGACAAAGGTTACTTTCGCAATCGTCTGGGCCAGTCGTCGTGAAAACGAAAGAAACGCTCGCGACGCGGAGATTCATCTTCGTGGTCGGACAGGACAGATTTAATCCGTCGAGGACGAGACGCGTGGGCGTCGTCGAGCGTCGAGGACACGCTGGGTCTAGGAGAGACGCGCATAGATCACTTTGTCGCGAAGTGAACCGTCCATCGCTATATATATATAATATAATGATAAAACAGATTAGAGTTTCGAATTTGTAAATAGTGTTTTATTGTTTTGAGAGACGACTCTCAGTCGCCATTGCGTTTCGTACGACAATTTTTGTTTAAAATCTGTTACATTCGTAACATGTTAATCGTTATTCAACATACCATTTTAATATATATATATATATATACATATATATATATATATATATATATATATATATATATATATATAATGTAATAATAAAACAGATTAGAGTTTCTAATTTGCAAATAGTATTTAACACTTTTGAGAGGAGACTCTCAGTCGCCATTGCATTTCGTACGACAACTTTTGTTTAAAATCTGTTACATCCGTAACATGTTAATCATTATTCAACATACCATTTTAATATATATAATGTAATAATAAAACAGATTAGAGTTTCTAATTTGCAAATAGTATTTAACACTTTTGAGAGGCGACTCTCAGTCGCCATTGCGTTTCGTACGGCAACTTTTGTTTCAAATCTGTTACATCCGTAATATGTTAATCGTTAATCAATATACCATTTCAATATATATAATATAATAATAAAACAGATTAGAGTTTCGAATTTGTAAATAATGTTTTATTCTTTTGAGAGACGACTCTCAGTCGCCATTGCGTTTCGTACGACAACTTTTGTTTCAAATCTGTTACATCCGTAACATGTTAATCATTATTCAACATACCATTTTAATATATATAATGTAATAATAAAACAGATTAGAGTTTCAAATTTGTAAATAGTGTTTTACTCTTTTGAGAAGTGACTCTCAGTCGCCATTGCGTTTCGTACAGCAACTTTTCTCGTTTATATTATTTCCTTCATTATTCAACCTATTTTTTTTACTTTTCACTATTTCTTAACAATTTTCTTCGTATTATATTCTATTCTTCATCATCGAAAACAAAATAACGATTTTATATTGTCTAACTATTTTTGAAATAAGTGTTTATCAATTTTAATGATGTATTTTTATTTTACCTTACATTGCACACAATAAAGAGTGTTCGCAATAAAAGTATTCTGAGAAGCGAGGTGTACACACGATGTACAATCATCTTATTTATGCGAATTTACTTATGAATTGGGTGATTTCCATAGTAAACAAGTTGTTTTATTCAAAATGAACAATATAAAGAAAAAAAAATTTCGCTCCTGAAGATCGTACCCAAAAAAATCGTCATCTCGAATTGGTTAACTGTGCACATTATTACACCAACCACGAAATATTCAAACGTAACTAAAAAATCGCTTGAAGCGCAAAATAGACAAACAATCAGTGAACATCCAGATTAGAAAACATCCCTTCTGCGTTGTTGGACGACCATCGAGCGACGCTTTTGGTTCGAGCTCTTTTTGATCGATTGCTCAAAGCAAGGTTGCTTGCTCTTGCTTCAACACTCAGCGAAACGCGATGAGCAAATGTGAAAGACAACAAAAGATAACGCGATCGCTGCGTGAGAATGCAAGACAGTTGTATAAACGAGAGTAGAGAGAAAAGAAGGAGGAGAGGAAGTTGGGTTACAATGTTGAGTTAATTGCGGATGCGTGTGCATTGCAAAATGCATTTGGTGTGCAAGAATGTTGTGATACTTGGTGAATGGCACAAGGCACTTAAAGTTTGTTTTCTTCGTTGCGTTTACAAGAATATGAATTTACATAAAGTGGGGATCAGAATACATTCACAACATCCTCTGCTTGTCGTAAGAGGCGACTAAAATGGGGAAGAAAGGGTTAACGAAGATGTAGAAAAGAGAATTTTAGTTAAGAATAAGGGTAGTTAAGAAGAATTAACCCTTTGTACTCAGATATCGCCTCTAAGGGAATTGATTACGAAGCTCAAAACTTATTCCATCGCAACTTTTCGAAAAACGCGTATTTCCCCAAAATTTCTATCGAAATAGAAATTTTCTATCTCTGAAAAATTGCTTGGTAATAATTTCTATCGCTGACTTCTACCAGCAACAGAAAATTACTGGAAAAGCGTCGAGTGCAAAGGGTTAAGGGTTTTAGTTAAGAAGAATGTATGCCAAGATATTAAATGCAAAGAGCGTGCAAAGAGAGTGCATGCAGCTAGTATGCAATGAGAAAAATATGAGAGAAGAAAGGATCGTTTAAAATAGTACAAGAGAGAAAGTTTTCCGTTGGGCAAAATAAGAGCAACATGCTCTTTCATACGCCATCTACTATCGGCATTAAAAGATCCAGTAGAGAATATTAAGCCGTAAATCGTACATAAAGAGCCACCAACTGCAATGCATGTAGCGTGAAACAAAACAAAAATATTGCAGTGTGTTTGAGCTAATATGTATATGTGAATATGTGTGTGTATGTGTGTGAGCTCTTACGTGTGTCTTTTATTTGTTTTCTTGAGCCACTGGGCGATTTTCAGTTTGCATAGTCGGTCGTCGCAGTTTGATCAGTTTGCATACTGTTTTTCCTTTCCTTTTGAAGCGTAATTTTATTCTTAATTATAGCAATTTTATTCTTTTAGTAATTTTACTTTTTTGTAGTAATTTTGTTCTTCTTAGTAATTTTATTCTTTTAGTAATTTTGTTCTTCGTAGAAATTTTATTCTTTTAGTAATTTTGTTCTTAGTAATTTTATTCTTTTAGTAATTTTGTTCTTCTTAGTAATTTTATTCTTTTAGTAATTTTGTTGTTCTTAGTAATTTTATTCTTTTAGTAATTTTGTTCTTCGTAGAAATTTTATTCTTTTAGTAATTTTTGTTCTTCTTAGAAATTTTATTCTTTTAGTAATTTTGTTCTTAGAAATTTTATTCTTTTAGTAATTTTGTTCTTAGAAATTTTATTCTTTTAGTAATTTTGTTGTTTTTAGTAATTTTATTATTTTAGTAATTTTCTTCTTAGAAATTTTATTCTTTTAGTAATTTTGTTCTTAGAAATTTTATTCTTTTAGTAACTTTGTTCTTAGAAATTTTATTTTTTTAGTAAATTTGTTCTTCTTAATAATTTTATTCTTTTAGTAATTTTGTTCTTAATAATTTTATTCTCAGTTATTCTCAGATACATGCATTAATATTCTCAGTTCTCGTAGTTTGTTTGACCATCCATTTCCCCCCAAATAAAATACCCACCAGAAACGAACGATCCTAAAACGTGCACCCTTTTACAATGCCAAATGTACTAAACCTCCTGAGACGATATATCTCGTGGTGATAGATATCGCGGAGTGCAAACGGGTCACCGATAAATCACATCCGTAATTGCGATTTTAATTGGACCGTGTAACAATATCCAGTTAGCGCAACACACGCTCGCTTAATCGATTTCGTGGCCAGCAAGAAATGTCGTTTTACGAGCCACCGAACGAGGGTAGTCGGAGAATGACTGCTTAATTACTTGGCCAGCGAGTAATGCCCGTTTCACCCTGATAAAGAACACGTTAGGCTATTCGTCCGATTCGTTCTAGAATCGTTGATGCAATTATCAGCCGTACGCGTCTCGTTTCGTTTCGCGAACGAGGCATTCATCTGCTGGCGCGATCGAATTCAATGGCACGAGCCGTTTAATTATCGGGACCGTGATCACGGCCACGCCAGCACCCGGTACAGCACCCAACGAGGCTATAATAATCGAACAGTTTATAGGAACCTTAGTCTCTTAAGTGTGGCTGAGTTTGAAGCGAATTACGCGTAAATAGCGATAGAGCACTGCGATGTGTGATGGATAATGCTGTTCAGATAGATGACATCCTTGAAAGACACTATAGTGGCGCGTCGTTCAGGAAGAAGATGTACTATGGTGGCGCATCGTTCAGAAAGAAGACGTACTATAGTGGCGCGAAGCTCAGAAAGGAGATATTTGCGAAAGTTACTATAGTGGCGCAAAGTTGAGAAAGAAGACATAGTGGCGCAAAGCTCAGAAAGGAGATATTTGCGAAAGTTACTATAGTGGCGCAAAGTTCAGAAAGAAGACATAATGGCACAAAGTTCAGAAAGGAGATATCTGCAAAAGTTACTATGGTGGCGCAAAATTCAGAAAGAAAACTTATTATAGTGGCACAAAGTTCAGAAAGGAGACATCCGCGAAAGTTATTATAGTGGCGCAAAGTTCAGAAAGGGGATATTCGCGAAAGTTACTATAGTGGCGCAAAGTTCAGAAAGAAAACTTACTATAGTGATGCAAAGTTCAGAAAGGAGACATCCGTGAAAGATACTATAGTGGTGCAAAGTTCAGAAAGGAAATATCTGCGAAAGTTACAATAGTGGCGCAAAGTTCAGAAAGAAAACTTACTATAGTGATGCAAAGTTCAGAAAGGAGACATCCGTGAAAGATACTATAGTGGTGCAAAGTTCAGAAAGGAAATATCTGCGAAAGTTACTATAGTGGCGCAAAGTTCAGAAAGAAAACTTACTATAGTGGCACAAAGTTCAGAAAGGAGACATCCGTGAAAGATACTATAGTGGTGCAAAGTTCAGAAAGGAAATATCTGCAAAAGTTACAATAGTGGCGCTAAGTTCAGAAAGAAAACTTACTATAGTGGCGCTTTGTTCAGAAAAGAGACATTCGCGAAAGTTACTATAGTGATGCAAAGTTCAGAAAGGAGACATCCGTGAAAGTTACTGTAGTAGCGCAAAGTTCAGAAAGGAGATATCTGTAAAAGTTACTATGGTGGCGCAAAGTTCAGAAAGAAGATATCTGCAAAAGTTACTATAGTGGCGCAAAGTTCAGGAAGAAGACATAGTGGAGCTTTGTTCAGAAAGAAGACATTCGCGAAAGTTACTATAGTGACGCGTCGTTCAGAAAGAAAAACATACTATAGCGGTGCGTCATTCAGAAAGATGACATCCGCAAAAGGCCCACTATAGTAGCATGTTGTTCAGAAGAATGACATGCACAAAAGCCCCGCTTTAATGGCGCTTTGTTCAGAAAGCAGACATCCGCGAAAATCACTGTAGTGGCACAACGTTCAGAAAGAAGACATTCGCAATAGTTACTATAGTGGCGCAACACTCAGAAAGAAGACATCCGCGAAAATCACTATAGTGGCGCGTCGTTCAGAAAGAAGACATCCGCGAAAATCACTGTAGTGGCGCATCGTTCAGAAAGAAGACATCCGCGAAAATCACTGTAGTGGCGCATCGTTCAGAAAGAAGACATTCGTAATAGTTACTATAATAGCGCAACCTTAAGAAAAAAGACATACTATAGTAGCGCTTTGTTCAGAAAAATGACACCCACAAAAGCCCCACTATACTAGCGTGTCATTCAGAGAAATTACATTCGCGAAAGTCACTATAGTAACGCATCGTTCACAAAAAAGATATCCGTGAAAGCTACCGTACCTAAGAGATTAATCAAATCAGCTCCATTTGCGAAAATCACTGTAGTGGCGCGTCGTTCGGAAAGAAGACATCCGCGAAAATCACTGTAGTGGCGCATCGTTCAGAAAGAAAACATCTGCGAAAGTCACTATAGTAGCGCAACGTTCAGAAAGAAGACATACTATAGTAGCGCTTTATTCAGAAAAATGACACCCACAAAAGCCCCACTGTACTAGCGTGTCATCCAGAAAAATTACATTCGCCAAAGTCACCATAATGACGTCTCGTACACAAAAAAGACATCCACGAAAGCCACCGTGCCTAAGAGATTAATCAAATCAGCTCCATTTGCAACAATACATCCATTTCCCTCGAAACGGTGGTGAAAAAGAAACGATGGAGCACCGCGAGCGGAAACCATCGCACGATTCGCGAGTGCTCGACCCTGGCCCGTGCAAGGTACGAGCGGATCGATCCGCAGATACCGTGGCGATCGTTTTCGCTATGAATTACGAGGTCGTGGGCTTCGCAAGGTTGCAGTCGAGTCCCCCAGTCGTGTACCTCGCGTCGATCTTAATCGGAAATATATTAACGCGCTGAGATCTCTCGTGCTCGATAGACCAGTTTCAATTTTGCTGATCACGATACGCGCCAACTTTTCCGTGATACTTTTTTCTGTAATTTATACGAGCCAGTGGAACCCGTCGTGGTCCCTGGCCAGGTTCTTCCATCGACCAGCTACCTCGAAAGCGGTAGCCGTGTCGCGAGCGGATAAACCGTGTACCTGTCAATCGAGATGCCTGGAAGATCGATCGTCCAGCAGTTATGCGTTAATTGTATAATTCCACGGGCACGGCTGCTCGTTACGCAACCTCTGGCCCAGCCGTGCCATTGTTCGACGAGGACCAGGAACTCGTGGTCCCTCGATCTGTCGCTGGTGAGACACTCTGGGAACGCCTCGTCGCGATTATACGACGTTCGCGACGCCATCGCCAGGCTCGCGATTGCTCGCATGTATAATGCGAGCGACGTTACGCAAGTGGCAGAGGTTATCTGGTTCCAGGCACCGGGACGATCGATACACTTCCGTGGAAGAGGTTCGCCATTCGTTTGGTCGATGTTACCAGCTACTTCGTGGCGAGTGGTTCTTACCATTGGCTTCTTGTGCTCGTGGTCTTGACACTGAAGCGGTTGTGCTTTGGAATAATGCGAGGCTGTCGAGAGTTGTGTTTAGTTGTAACTGGCGTATTGGGGAGTCTTGTTTAGATAGTAGGCATTTGTTAGGGACTCCTAGGGACGCTAAGGTACTTTCAAGTGAATGCAGTATCATGAGCGCAAGTTTTGTAATTGCGAGTTTTTTAAGCATTCATAGTATCACAAGTGCAAGCTTTCTAAGCGTCCATAGTATCGCAAGTACAAGTTTTCTAAGCGTCCACAGTATCACAAGCACAAATTTTGTAAGCGAAGGTTTTCTAAGCGTTTACAGTATTATAAGCGCAAGTTTTCTAAGCGCAGGCTTTTTATGCGTCCATAGTATCACAAGTGCAAGCTTTCTAAGCGCCCACAGTATCACAAGTGCAAGTTTTCTAAACGTTCACAGTATTACAAACGCAAGTTTTCTAAGCGCAAGCTTTCTATGCGTCCATAGTATCACAAGTACAAGCTTTCTGAGCGCCCACAGTATCACAAGTGCAAGTTTTCTAAGCGCCCACAGGATCACAAGCGTATGCTTTCTAAGCGCAAGCTTTCTTAGAGTTCAGAGTATCACGAGCGCAAGTTTTATAAGTGCAGGCTTTCTAAGCGTCCACAGTATCACAAATGCAAGTTTTCTAAGCGTCCACAGAATCGCAAGCACAAGTTTTCCAAGTATAAGCTTTCTAAGCTTCCAAAATATCGCAAACGCAAGTTTTCTAAGCGTCCACAGTATCACAAGCACAAGTTTTCCTAGCGCAAACTTTCTAAGCATCCACAGTATCACAAGTGCAAGTTTTCTAAGCTCAAACTTCCTAAGCGTCCACAGTATCACAAGCACAAGTTTCCTAAGCACCCAGAGGCACCTACAGTATCACAAGCGCAAGTTTTCTAAGCGTCCACAGTATCGCAAACACAAGTTTTCCAAGCGCAAGCTTTCTTCTAAGCGTCCACAGTATCACAAGTGCCACTTTCCTAAGAACAAGTTTTCTAAACGCCTTTAAGTGCCTTCAGTATCACAAATGCAAGCTTCTTAAGCATCCACAGTATCAGAAGTCCCAGTTTTCCAAGCCCAAGCTTTCTAAGTGTCCACAATATAACAAACGCAAGTTTTCTAAGCGCCTTTAGGCGTCCACAGTATCACAACACAAGCTTTTTAAGCGTCCACAGTATCACAAGTGCCACTTTCCTAAGAGCAAGTTTTCTAAATGCCTTTAAGTGCCTTCAGTATCACAAATGCAAGCTTCTTAAGCATCCACAGTATCAGAAGTCCCAGTTTTCCAAGCCCAAGCTTTCTAAGTGTCCACAATATAACAAACTCAAGTTTTCTAAGCGCCTTTAGGCGTCCACAGTATCACAACACAAGCTTTTTAAGCGTCCACAGTATCACAAGTGCCACTTTCCTAAGAGCAAGTTTTCTAAACGCCTTTAAGTGCCTTCAGTATCACAAATGATAACTTTCTAAGCATCCACAGTATCAGAAGTCCAAGTTTTGTAAGCGCAGGCTTTCTAAGCGTCCACAGTATCACAAACGCAAGTTTTCTACCAGCTTTGAGGCATCTTCAGTATTACAAACCCAAGTTTTCCAAGCCCAAGTTTTCTAAACGTCCACAATAAACAACCACAAATTTTCTAAGTACCTTTAAGCGTCCACAGTATCACAAGCACAAGCTTTTTAAGCGTCCACAGTATCACAAGTGCCAGTTTTCTAAACACCTTTAAGTGTCTTCAGTATCACAAACGCAAGTTTTCTACCCGCTTTGAGGCATCTTCAGTATTACAAACCCAAGTTTTCCAAGCCCAAGCTTTCTAAACGTCCACAATAAACAACCCCAAATTTTCTAAGTACCTTTAAGCGTCCACAGTACCACAAACGCAAGCTTTCAAAGCACCCACAGCAGTCAACCTGTACCTATCCAAATATCAGAAACAAACGTCGATCCACGATAAAACTGACTACAAATCCAACATCAAATTTCCACGCACCACAACCGCGATTCCCATAAACAAAATCTCGCGCAGCGGATTTCAGAGAACCCAAAAGAAAGAGCCAGGATCTCGCTACTCCGCGTCAGCCATCGCAACGAACAATACGCTCGCCAATAATAGCCCAGGTATTATCAGATAAATCCACACACGGACAGCCTGACTAGGCTGGCCTAGTACCGGGTGCCGTGACCTCGACGAGGCGATAACGCTCGATCAGGACGATGCCCATTCCTCGGACGTTCACGGTGGATGCTTGGACCATTTTAGCCCGCGCGCGGGTTTCAAGGTAAGCGATGGTGGCTCTCGATGGCTGCCAGCGTCGCTCAGAATCCCAGCGCGTCCCTCGTCGAGAGGACGACGCTTCTTTCGCGGCGCGGAAGACGCGCGCAAGGCTGGTTAGGCTCGCGTCCCGATGCTGGAGGTTAGGTAACGGTGCTGGCGGCCGAGCATGGCGTCGACTTAACCCGCACAAGAAACGGGGAAAGACGCGCGCGAATTTCCAGGTAAATTAAGTGGGACGTGCGTTACGGGTGCCAGCTCTGTTGGTAACGAAATGGCAAGTATTTCGAAAGTATTTCGAGCACAGGCAACCCTCCTATAACACGGTAGTTAGGTTCCTAGAAAATGGCGTGTTGTGTGAAACCGTGTTGCGTGAGACCCAGAGTTAGTACAAAAAGGGGGGTTACGTTCCAAAAACTTATTAAAAAGAAATTTTTTTTTTATTCGACATAAACAACTTAATTTTTATTAAAAGTATAAATGTATGCACAACACAAAGTAAAAAAAAATATTTTAATCTAACGTAAACATAATTTAATGAATTTATTCGTCGTCACTGCTGAGTATAATCAACCGAGATCGTTTTTTCGGTGGAACGATATCGCCTTCACTTTCAGAACTTTTTTCTCTATTTAAAGTTTTTGTATGTTTTCCCCGGTTAAAAAAATCTGTAATCGAACTTTGCTTGCTGATTGTTACTAGGTCATTGTAAATTTCGCGGTATGGAGCTAAACAGTTTTGGATATCAGCATTGATTAGTGATTGCGGAGGTTATACTTATTACACAGCAGATTTTTGAGAAATGCAGAAATGCAATATAAATATTGCTAAAATATAAATTCGATCATATGAAATATTGCTAAAATATAAATTCAGCGATATGGAATATTGCTAAAATATAAATTCAACATTGTGAAGTGTTGCTAAAATATAAACTCTACATTGTGAAATATTGTTTAAATATCAATTGAACAATGCCAAATATTGCTAAAATCTAAATTCAGCAATATTAAATATTGCTAAAATATAAATTCGACCATATGAAATATTGCTAAAATATAAATTCAGCGACATGGAATATTGCTAAAATATAAATTCAACATTGTGAAATGTTGCTAAAATATAAACTCTACATTGTGAAATATTGTTTAAATATCAATTGAACAATGCCAAATATTGCTAAAATCTAAATTCAGCAATATTAAATATTGCTAAAATATAAATTCGACCATATGAAATATTGCTAAAATATAAATTCAGCGGTATGGAATATTGCTAAAATATAAATTCAACATTGTGAAATGTTGCTAAAATATAAACTCTACATTGTGAAATATTGTTTAAATATCAATTGAACAATGCCAAATATTGCTAAAATCTAAATTCAGCAATATTAAATATTGCAAGAATAGAGATTCAGAAATATTAAATATTGCAAGAATAGAAATTCAGAAATATAAAATATTACTAAAATATAAATTCAGCAATATGAAATATCGCTAAAATATAAATTTTGCAATATAAAATATAGCTAAAATAGAAATTTGCAATATAAAATTTGTTAAAATATAAATTCAGCAATATAGAATATTGCTAAAATCTGAATACAGCCACATGAAATATTGCTAAAATATAAATGTCAACCATATGAAACATTGCCAAAACATAAATTCAGAATATTGCTAAAATCTAAGTTCAGCTATGTAAAATATTACTAAAATACTGCTATTTCAGCAATAATTTCTATCACTAACACCCAGAAAGTAGCCAAGTGCAAAGAATTAATGTCCCCACATTTGACATGGTACTCCATTTTACACGAAGAGCTCCACAGTGAAGCCCACTGTAGCAAAAGGGCTAAGAGTTACTTTATCCTGTAATAATTATTCTGCTTCGTTCTTCGAACAATTCCCAGCGACAGAGACAGCCAGAAAATTCTTCCATCCAGCTTAGATTTAGAGTCCTCCTCCAGACGACCACGATGTCGTTCGTGACCGATCTTTCTCGAGCCTCGACGGTCCACAGCTTCGTACGATTATTGTTCCAACTGCCTCGCAAGAATTTAAAGAAAGCAACAACGAGGGGAGATAACCATTGGATGAGAAACTAGGAGAAACCCTTTGGGTTCGTACCTGACGGAGATTGGAACTCGAGCTGGAAGGGGTAAAAGCGAAAGCTTGAGTCACCGCGATGAATCCGGAAGTTTCTCCTTGGGGAGAATTCCGGAGTGGCAGATCGAATCGTGACGCTCGCTTGGCGAGACGGTTCGATATCGGATTAGACATCGCGTTGAAATGAACATCGAGAGCGTAGAATGAATTTGTTTCTGCGAAGAATGCAAATTTTGTAGGATATTTATTAACCAAAGATAATCGCAAAATATTGGAAATCGATAGATTGTTCTTTGCGACTGAGATGTAATTCTGAAGAGAAGGATGATGAACAGCTGACTCGACGTTTTAAAATATTCATGCGAAAGACTCATTCCTTCTTGCTAGCATTTTGGAATATTCTGTACGTGATATTTGAAATTTAAATTATTGGTTAAACAACAAAGATAATTTTATTGTTCTTCGATTTCTAGTCTGAGAAAAAATATTCTTAATTTTTTTGCTAAAGTATATATTTTTAATCGCTAGATGTTGAAAATTGATAGATTGTTCTTTGCGACTGAGATGTAATTCTGAAGAGAAGGATGATGAACAATTGACTCGACGTTTTAAAATATTCATGCGAAAGACTCATTCCTTCTTGCCAGCATTTTGGAATATTCTGTACGTGACATTTGAAATTTAAATTATTGGTTAACCAACGAAGATAATTTTATTATTCTTCGATTTCTAGTCTGAGAAAAAATATTCTTAATTTTTTTGACAATGTGTATATTTTGTATTTTGTAAGTTAATTTATATATAGAATTATATATAGAATCTCTTCAAGTTTCTACTTTGCTCAACAGAAAAAATCATCGAGCGCAAAGGACTAAACACAATTTTTAAAAATATAAGCATTGTGGCCGATTTTTCCCAATGCGATGGAAGTCATTTTATCTAACAAAAGGACGCATAGAAAAATTTAATCTATACAGAAAAGTTGTCAATATAATTCAATTTTATCCACTGCAACCACAAAACCAAGAAGCGTCGGACCAGCTATACAAAATTTCTCGAAACTCAACAACTCTGACTTCAACAACTTGAACGACGAAGTTCTGACAACTCAAAACTTCGTCCAACCAAAAAAATCATCGAGCACCAAGGTTTAAATAATTTTAGAAAATGTGATTATCGTGACTAAATTTTTCCAACACAACTCGAAAATCGTTTTATCTAACAAACAAACATACAAAAAAATGTAATCTATATCGAAAATTTGTCAATTTAACTCAACTTTATCCGCTGCAACCACAAAACCAAGAAGCGTCGGACCACCTGTACAAAATTTCTCGAAACTCAACAAAAACTTCGTCCAACCAAAAAAATCATCGAGCACAAAGGTTTAAATAATTTTAGAAAATGTGATTATCGTGACTAAATTTTTTCAACGCAACTCGAAAATTGTTTTACCTAACAAAAGTACGCATAGAAAAACTTAATCTACACAGAAAAGTTGTCAATTTAACTTAATTTCATCCACTGCAACCACAAAACCAAGAAGCGTCGGACCACCTGTACAAAATTTCTCAAAACTCGACAAAAACTTCACAGAAAATGTGATTATCGTGACCAAATTTTCCCAACGCAACGAAAATCGTTTTATCTAACAAACGAACAAAAAGATTTAATCTACATATAAAAATTGTCAATTTAACTCAATTTCATCCACTGCAACCACAAAACCAAGAAGCGTCGGACCACCTGTACAAAATTTCTCGAAACTCGACAAAAATTTCTCACAAAATGTGATTATTGTGACCAAATTTTCCCAACGCAACGAAAATCGTTTTATCTAACAAACAAACATACAAAAAAGTGTAATCTATATCGAAAATTTGTCAATTTAACTCAACTTTATCCGCTGCAACCAGGAAGTCTCGAACCAGCTATACAAAATTTGTCGAAACTCGAAAAAAACCACAGAAAATGTTCTTATCGTGACCAAATTTTCCCAACGCAACGAAAATCGTTTGATCTAACAAACAAACATACAAAAAAACGTAATCTATATCGAAAATTTGTCAATTTAACTCAATTTCATTCACTGCAACCACAAAACCAGGAAGTCTCGGACCACTTGTACAAAATTTATCGAAACTCGACAAAAACTTCTCACAAAATGTGATTATCGTGACCAAATGTTTCCAACGCCACGAAAATCGTTTTATCTAACAAAAGTGCGCATAGAAAAATTTAATCTACATAGAAAAGTTGTCAATTTAACTCAATTTTACCCACTGCAACCACAAAACCAAGAATCGTCAGACCAGCTATACAAAATTTGTCGAAACTCGACAAAAACCGCAGAATATGTTCTTATCGTGACCAAATGTTTCCAACGCCACGAAAATCGTTTTATCTAACAAAAGTACGCATAGAAAAATTTAATCTACATAGAAAAGTTGTCAATTTAACTCAACTTTACCCACTGCAACCACAAAACCAAGAAGCGTCGGACCACCTGCACAAAATTTCTGGAAACTCGACACCGAGCTTCCACGTGACTTAACGATCCCTCGTCCCAGCCACGCTCGCCAAGAGGAAGGTTCGCCCCTTTCTTCAAAGTGCCACGTTTTTCGATCAAACACCGCGGAGGCCGTGCTCAGAGGCCAGCCAGATGTATGGGCGGGTAAGTCGAGACGCGGCACGGTTGGGCCCGACTGGGTCCTTCGAACGTGAGGCCGAGGAAGCGTCATTCCTCGGACCACCTGGTAACCAGCAATAATATACATATATTCGTGGGCCACGAAATTCCTATGAGCTGAGCCAGAAGCAATCCTTCGAGCCCAGTCGACGAGCGAAAAAACGATCGCCGGAAACGCGACGATTCGATCCTCGCCAGGCCGTTACCGTATTGTATCTTGCATTATTGATATTACATCGACGAGGACGATCGTAAGAAATAAGTCGAGAGAACATTCGAATCCACGCGGTGAACGAGATCGAACGTTTGGCGAGGTTTCGGTTGTAAAAATATTTCTGGGGAAAAGAAACGGTTTTGGAGCTTATTTATTATTCGTGGAGGTACAGATGTGAGAGGTTTGAGGATCGTCTGTTTTCGTTACTCATGCGAGATATGGAACTGTAAATTTTTTATCTTGTTGTTGAGGTACAGACAATTTTTGATTTACGTGATTTAGAAATGTATTGGGTTTTGTGTGATCTCGAGAGTCTAATTTTGAATGATCTGTGAATGTTATAAAAGAAGTGGAGACTGATTTTGTGTGTTACAAATATGATATTGCAAATATTTTACTTTTATTACTTTTACTTTTATATATATTTTGCAAAAGTTACAAAAACAGTGAATTCTGATATTATATGTTACAAATATGATATTGCAAATATTTTACTTTTATTTTACTTTTATATATATTTGGCGAAAATTACAAAAACAGTGAATTCTAATATTGCATGTTACAAATATAATATTGCAAATATTTTACTTTTATTTATTTTTTTTAATTTTGTTTTATTTTACTTTTATATATAAAATTGCTTTTACTTACTTATTTTATATATTACTTAATTATTTTACTCAATTACTTATATATATTCCGTGAAAGTTACAAAAGCAGTGAATACTGATATTGCATGTTACAAATATAATATTGCAAATATTTTACTTTTATTTATTTTTTTAATTTTGTTTTATTTTACTTTTATATATAAAATTGCTTTTACTTACTTACTTTATATATTACTTAATTATTTTACTCAATTACTTATATATATTCCGTGAAAGTTACAAAAGCAGTGAATACTGATATTGCATGCTACAAATATGATATTGTAAATATTTTACTTTTATTTTACTTCTATTTATTTATTTCTTTTTCATTCAAATATCTTACTGCAATTAATTAATTTTTTTATTTTGCTTTTATATATTTATTTATTTCTCATTCAAATATTTTACTTTCACCTATGCTTTGAAACTAAAACATATTTTCTGATTTTCACAGATGTCATCTTGTATTATCAATCATCAAAGTTAAAGTAAAAACATCATATCTTTACTACCACTTTTAATTTAGCAACGTGTGGCCATCGCTATGCTTACTTTCTTTTCTAATTATCAACCACTCATCAGCATCCAAAAATGCTAAACTTTCCACTTTCCTCGACTTACGCGAAAGCCTTCGAAACCAATTAATCGCGTAATTCGAGGACTCAGTGTACATCTAACGATTCTAACGACTCAGTGTGCATCTAACGACCGTGAAGATGAAATAAAAAATCAATTTCTCTCGTTCGAATGTCTTCAGCGAGACGTGGGACACACCCATGAAGTTCACGGGACGCGACGAATCCCAAAAATCCGTCACCGTTATGCAAAAGAGTTCAAAGGTGGCAGCGTCTGTCATCCGCAGCCTCGAACTGTCCAGCGTCGGACAAGCCAGGCGAAAATACAGTTGCAGCAACGGTGAACGTTGAATAAATTTACTTAACTAACGCGTCGAGCCACGAACCGCAACTGCGAATCATCAAGGAAGGTAATGGCCTGGTGATTACTCGCTGAGACGTGCAACGAGTAACCAAAATCATCATCGAACCGATTTCCAGGTCCTTTGCTCCTCCTCTTCGCGGACGTATTTGTAGGACGATGAAATTATGCTTGTTAATTACTCGATACAAGATTCGAGGATAGAGATAATCGTGTGAATATTGTTAATGGCACGAGAACTTGATCGCAAAAAGGAATTATTCTTGTATAGTCGTATAGTTGATGAAGTAAAGTCGTTCGACGCGATTGTCAGCTGTTCGACATTGATCTCTTGTTTGAAGAAGAGAAAAGCACAGTTGCGTTTTATGTAGACTCGTGAAAAGTCGCAGTTTAGCTTTCGTTTTATACCTTTATGTACTTTTTAAATATATATATTCGTTTTCTTTATTTTTGCATTTCTTTATGTTACGCTTTGCTACACTTGTAGTTCTTCAGGGATCATTTCTTGTAAAAAGATAAGAATAATCATATGATTTCTGGATAGTACCAACTTTCAAGCGATATGTGTCAAAATTTCATGGCATTTCATGGGTTACAGTAGTTTTAGTGACCCCAGTTTTGCAATTTTCAAAACAAAAAATGGATAAAAAATAATTTCGCGTGTTGATTACCCCTTTGCACTCGGATGTCGCCTTGAGGGAGCTGATTGCGAAGCTTAAAAACTTATTCCATTGCAACTTTTTGAAGAACGCGTGTTTCCTCAAAGTTTTCTATTGAAATGGAAATTTTATAAATTGCTTGGTAATAGTTTTTATTGCTAACTTTTAGCAGCAATAGAAAATTGCTGGAAAAGTGTCGAGTACAAAGGGTTAAACATTGTTTTACAATCTTACACCAATTGCTTGTTACGTAACAGATCCTTCATAAAAGCAATTTATAATATAACAATTATTTTCCAGACATTTTTTCCTCTTCTTTTTAACTCTTTTAGTGCCGGTTGAAAGAATTTTACTTAAGTGAAGAATACCGCCCCAATTTGATGTAATTTGGTAAGGTTTGAGAAAGAAATCATTTGAAAAAAAGTAACAATGATACTTAAAAAATTCAAAAGGGAACACATTTCGAAACAAAAGTAGAATGAATTAATTCCAGTTTATTTAAAAATTTGTTAATTGAAAATCATATTAATAATGCTTATCTAAAATCATTTAGAAAAATGGAGAAGAAGAACCATCGGTTGGTCATAGTTTGATGTAGATGAATACTGCATTCTGAATTATTTGTAACAAAATTTTTAACATCAAAATACCAAAACTAAATGACAATCCCATGATATACAGTACCAGTATTTTTTTCATTTAGTTCTAACTCGTCAATTAATTAAACTACATTTGTATCATCCATAAGGGATGGGAGTAAATAAATGTATTTTCAAATAAAATTAAAAGTAAAAAACCATCGCATACGCAACGATTTGCCACTTTGCTACTTTTGGCAAGTGTCTCCACCAACGATGCATCATGGTTTACCACTAAAAGCGTGAAACCAGCAATTCGAAAAATCTTTATTCCCAGTTCCCGCGCGAGGAACCAAGAGGATCGCGTTCCCGCGAGGATAGCGTAGTATAAACCATAAATACTGCATTCTGAATTATTTGTAACAAAATTTTTAATATAAAAATACCAAAACTAAATGACAATACCATGATATGCAGTATCTTTCTCATTTAATCCTAACGCGTCAATTAATTAAACTACTTTTGTATGATCCATAAGGGATGTTTGGAATAAAATAATTAGATTTATTTTCAGATAAAGTTCAAAGTAAGAAGCCATCGCATACGCAACGATTTGCCATTTTGCCACATTTCGCAAGTGTCTCCACCAACGATGCATCACGGTTCGCCACTAAAAGCGTTAAACCAGCAATTCGAAAAATCTTTATTCCCAGTTCCCGCGCGAGGAACCAAGAGGATCGCGCTCCCGCGAGGATAGCGTAGTATAAACCATAAATACTGCATTCTGAATTATTTGTAACAAAAGTTTTAATATAAAAATATCAAAACTAAATAATAATTTCACGATATACAATATCAGTATCTCCTTCATTTAGTTCTAGCCCATCAATTAATTGAACTACTTTTGTATGATCCATAAGGGATGTGTGGAATAAAATAATTAGATTTATTTTTTATTTTCAGATAAAGTTCAAAGTAAGAAGCCATCGCATACGCAACGATTTGCCACTTTGCCACTTTTCGCAAGTGTCTCCACCAACGATGCATCACGGTTCGCCACTAAAAGCGTTAAACCAGCAATTCGAAAAATCTTTATTCCCAGTTCCCGCGCGAGGAACCAAGAGGATCGCGTTCCCGCGAGGATAGCCGGCCTCGTGGTCGCGCGGACACGACGACCGGCAATAAATTACGAAGATTGATGTTTCGCAAATCAAAGGCGACCAGCCGTAGCCGCCGGTGCGGCCTGCGGAACCAGAGGAGGAGGAACTCGTCGAGGGCTCTCGAACGACCGCTGCGATCGCTCTGAAGAGCTAACAAAGAAATCGTCTCGCCACCTACGACGACCTCGCGGTCTCTCAACCCTTTCCTCGCCGCCTGGTCGTCCCGTTCTTTTCGCAGGCGCGCGAGTATTAGGATTTACGGTCCGCGCGCGGATTCGAGCGGCTCTCCGTGGCCAGCGCGGCGTTCACGCCGCGTTTGAACGAGTTTTACGAGTCGTGTCGATTTGCAGATCGGAAAGGTTCACCCGCTCGCTTATTCCTCCGTCAGTCGACCTGGCTGCCGCGCACGGCGTCTTTTCAGAGCCGCTCGCGAGCCAGCCTCGCTCTTCACGCCCGTATCAGAGAGTTTACGGTTCGCACGACCCCGTTGCCGCGGATCTTAGAGGCCATCACGACGATTTGCATGGTTCGAATGCCGTTTTCAAGGCGTGCCCGTTCGCTGCTCGAGCTGGGGAGCCGCAGAGGCAGCTGGCTGGTCCTCGTTTCGCGTTTCGTTGGCTCTAGCGTCCTTTTGGGACCTGGCGTCGCAGAGGCGTTAAGCCTTTCGTTGCGGAACGCTCGAGATCGGTGCGCGAGTCGTTCTTAACCCTTTGCGCTCGCCCTTTGCAGTTCAGTGACTCATATAGTACACCAACAGCTTCAATACTACATTGGTTACAGCTGTATATATATATGTAATAAAAAGAATACGGTTGCCGCAACAAAACATGGTCAGTGCGCACGGAATAGATAGGTTGTCTATTATGCGCTTCAAGCGATGTTTTAGTTACGCTTGAATTACGTAGGTTTGGAGCTTTCTAAGCGTTCAGAGAAAAAGCTTTCTGCGATGCCCAGTTCTGCTTCTGTTGGATGCCAACTCATTATTTCATGAACCATAGCTGTTCAGTGCGCATGGAATAGATAGTTTGTTTATTATGCGCGTCAAACGATGTTTTAGTTACGCTTGAATTACGTAGGTTTGGAGCTTTCTAAGCGTTCAGAGAAAAAGCTTTCTGCGATGCCCAGTTCTGCTTCTGTTGGATGCCAACTCATTATTTCATGAACCATAGCTGTTCATTGCGCATGGAATAGGTAGTTTGTCTATTATGCGCGTCAAGCGATGTTTTAGTTAGGGGTAGGTGTAATAATAAGTGTATAAATAGGTGTAATAATGGGTGTAATAATACGTGCAGATAATCTTTGTTTGTTGACTTTAATATGTTTGATTAGAATGTAGGACTAGTTGTGAACTATACTGTTTTGAATGTGTTTAAAGAATGTGCAAGCCTGAAGAGTCAGGGTGGAATGTCTGATTAGAATTCTGGTGTTCTGAGTAATTCCCATGAAATATAAACCATCTTATGGGAGTGGCTTATGAGGCTAAGACAAACGGATTCGTTGATTGCAATGTTACGAATTTTGGTGAAGGAAGTGGACGTCAAAACTGATTGGTTGCATAGAATTGTTAAAGAAACGAAAGACACCCTTTCGCGTGTCTTAAGCCTCGACCATAACAGATAATAACTTTATGACGCAGCTTGACCTTTCTTTAAAACATCCAGGATAAAATGAAATTAATTGAAAGCTGCTTACGTCGAAAATAAGATGATCATAGAAAGTATATGATTGCTGTTACGGGTCAGATTAGAGTTTCTTCAAATATTAACCCTTTGCACTACATTATGCTACAAATACAATACTACATTAGTTACAGCTGTATATATATGTAATAAAAAGAATACGGTTGCTGCAATAAAAACAATTACTTATACCTTAGTTAAATCATACAAAACAAGTTCAGGTTTATAAATCTTCAACAAAATAAAAATTCATATTGAACAGATCGTAATTCAAGTCTCGCATTGTCGTCGACAACGGAGTGCAAAGGGTTAAATACTATTTACAAATTTCAAACTCCAATCTGCTTTATTATTATATTACATGTATTGAAATGTTGTTATTATTGTACTAAACTTTATTGACTACTCATTAGCGAGTTCCATTATCTGAAAAACGACCAAGGAACTGCGGACGCGTGACAATGTTTTAGAAAATATCGTATTCGATTTTTACGAAAAAAACTCTGAACAAGGAACGTATACTGTCAGTGAATGCGTGTTATCGAGCAGTTGTTGATAACAAACGAACAGCGACTCAGTGACGAGAGGGAGTGACTCTGGCTGAGCGTCTGAAGGCGCTGCTCGCAGCGAAAGGGTTAACGAGCCCCGTAGCAATGGCGACTCGGTTGGCTCGCGCGAGAGAGACGAACGTTTCATCCTCGCGCGATTACCAGACACTTTTGCCCAGGGTGCTATCAGCCTCCACGTTTTTACCTCGTTCGAACCCCGCCTCGATTTACGACGGTGTCTTTGCGCCACGCGCTTCGCCTCCTTCGAGTCTATGATACGTGCAATCTTCGCGAGGCTCGTCGCCAGCAATGCTCGCGGTTTCTTCCGTGCTCCTAATGACAACTGTTTTGCACGTTCCTGGTTGAACGAATAATTACGCGATGGACGTGCTTTGGCGGCGCGCTATTACGTCGAAGTGAATTACTTTCGAGGATGGTTTTTAGAAACGCACGAGCGATGCGATTGACTGGCCTTTCGATGGTCAAGTTTGCAGATGATATGCGATCTTCTGATTTTAATGCTTTGATTCAGACAGAGTTTTTCTAAATTGTAAGGGTCATCGTATATTGCTGATGAGATGTGATTCAGTTTGAAATATTGTTTTATTGCGAACAGATCATTGGTAGTTAGACTAATCGTTTGTTTCGTAGCAGATCCTGCTGACGCTTGCTGCGCGTCATGGATTATTCTTTAGGTTTGTCGTTCGTTATCAGTTGTTTTGTTACAAATTATCGAAAATGTAATATCTATACTTTATATTACGTCATCTATATAAAGCTACGATCAACCAATGAGATTTCATATATACAAATACTGTTTTTAAAAGAGAACTGCTATTCGTATGATATTTAACAAATATTGAAATACAATTGGCATTGCTTCATTCACCTTTTTTAAGCTCCTTTTTGAATTTTTTAAATATCATTTTTACTTTGGTTTTTACGAGCTTTTTCCCAGACCTCAGAAAATTCGTCAAATTGGTGCAGTATAGTTCGCATAGACACGCTACTTGTGTTCGACACTAAAAGGATTAACTCTTTGCACTCGACTTTTTCATGAACGTTGGCAGTAGAAGCTATTGTTAAAATAGCAATCTTTTAGCAATTAAATGTCTGAAATAGCAATCTTTGAGCGATTTAATATCTGAAGTAGCAATCTTCGAGCAATTTAATGTCTGAAATAGCAATCTTTGAGCGATTTAATATCTGAAGTAGCAATCTTCGAGCAATTTAATGTCTGAAATAGCAATCTTTGAGCGATTTAATATCTGAAATAACAATCTTCGAGCAATTTAATCTCTGAAATAGCAATCTTTGAGCGATTTAATGTCTGAAATGGCAATCTTTGAGCTGTTTTATGTCTGAAATAGCAATTTTTGAGCGATTTAATACCTAAAATAGCAATCTTTGAGCAATATTTTAGCAATAGTCTCCATACTAATGTCTTCCAGCAATAGAAAATTTAATAATAGCAATCTTTGAGCAATATTTTAGCAATAGTTTCCATACTAATGTCTTTCAGCAATAGAAAATTTAATAATAGCAATCTTTGAGTGACTTAAGATTTAAAATAGCAAGCTTTGAGTAATTTAATATCTAAAATAGCAATATTTGAGCAACTTAATATCTGAAATAGCAATCTTTGAGCGATTTAATATCTAAAATAGCCAAGTTTAAATAATTTAATACCTAAAATAGCAACGTTTGAGCAATTTAATATCTAAAATAGCAATCTTTAAGCAATATAATATCTAAAACAGCAATCTTTGACCAATATTTCATCAATGTTTTCTATTACTAACATCTTCCAACAACAGAAAATTTCCATTTCAATAAAAAACTCTAAGAAAACATGCATTTCACAAAAAGCTGCGATGTAATAACTTCAACCTCCTCCATCACTAATCAATCTTCTCCCCTCAGAGTGGACATCCCAGTGCAAAGGATTAATCGTTTACTCAGAATCCTCGAACCATTCTACCCACCCTTGCATCGTCGCCTTGGCATCGCGAGGGCCAATATCGACGAGACCTGCTCAGCAACGAACAGAAAAACAGTTCTATCGAGCCTCAGGCCCTAATTACACCCGACCACATCCCCTTTGGGCGGATTCGACGAACAGCCGGAAGGGTTAAGGTTCCGTGGAAGCGTGCGGGCGCGAGCAAAAATAACGGTCGCCTGGAATCGTTAACGGGAAGGAAAGGCAAAGGATGAAACGGCATAAAGCGAGTCGATCACGAGCGCGATTATCGTCGTAACGGCATTTCTTGCGATAATTGAAGGATCGTGCTGCGTTTCGGCCGACGCTCGAGAAACCTACGTCATTAATGGACGCCGCGAGTTGCACGCGACTAACGCTTCGAAGGTAGCCGTTGGTTGGACACGAATTGGAAATCGCACGGAGACACTTTGCGTCGTCCTCTCAGCATCAGTTTCAACTGTTTCGACTCTACTTCTAACAATAGAAACTATTGCTAAAATAGCGATATTTTGTAATATTTGGACTTGGTTGTTTCTTGGATGTTAGCAATGGAAACCTTTGCCAAATTAGCAATATTTTCTATTGCTAACGGCTCCTGGAAATAGAAAATTTCTATTTCAACAGAAAACTTAAGGGGAATATGCATTTCTCAAAAGGGGAGTCTTTCAAAGGGGACATTCGAGTGCAAAGGGCTGAAGCACGGTACGACACGTAGAGCAATGTCATAACCTTTACACTCATAGCGCGGCATCCTCGAAAGTCACTATAGTGGCGCGTCATTTAGAGAAATGACATCCGCGAAAGTTACCATAGTGGCGCGTTGTTTAGAAGAAAGCTTCTATAGTGGCGCATCGTTCAGAAGAAAGCTATTATAGCGGTGAGACGTTCAAAGGAAAGCTACTATAGTGGCGCGTTGTTCAGAGGAAAACTACTATAGTGACGCGTCGTTCAGAGAAAAGTTACTATAGTGACGCATCATTTAGAAGAAAGCCACTACAGTAACGCGTCGTTCAGAAGAAAGCTATTATAGCGATGCGTCGTTTAAAGGAAAGCTACTATAGTGGCGCTTCTTTCAGAGGAAAGCTACTATAGTAACACGTCTTTCAGAGGAAAGCTACTATAGCGACGCGTCGTTTGGGGGGAAACTACTATAGTGACACATTGTTCAAAGGAAAGTTACTATAGTGACGCGTAGTTTAGAAGAAAGCCACTACAGTAGTGCGTCGTTCAGAAGAAAGCTATTAGAGCAGTGCGTCGTTTAGAGGAAAGCTATTATAGCGGCGCGTTGTTCAGAGGAAAAGTACTATAGTGACGCGTCGTTCAGAGGAAAGTTACTATAGTGACGCGTAATTTAGAAGAAAGCCACTACAGTAACGCGTCGTTCAGAAGAAAGCTATTATGACAGTGCGTAGTTCAGAGGAAAGCTACTTTAGTGGCGCTTCTTTCAGAGGAAATCTACTTTAGTGGCATGTCTTTCAGAGGAAAGCTACTATAGTGGCGCGTCTTTCAGAGGAAAGCTACTATAGTGGCGCTTCTTTCAGAGGAAAGCTACTATAGTGGCGCATCTTTCAGAAGAAAGCTACTACTATAGTGGCGCGTCGTTCAAAAGAAAGGCACTACAGTAGCGCGTCGTTCAGAAGAAAGCTATTATAGCGGTGCGTAGCTCAGAGAACAGTTACTTTAGTGACGCTACTATAGTGACGCTTCTTTCAGAGGAAAACTACTTTAGTGGCGTTTCTTTCAGAGGAAAGCTACTATAGTGGCGCGTTGTTCAGGGGAAAAGTACTATAGTGACGCGTCGTTCAGAGGAAAGTTACTATAGTGACGCGTCATTTCGAAGAAAGCCACTACAGTAACGCGTTGTTCAGAAGAAAGCTATTATGGCAGTGCGTAGTTCAGAGAAAAGCTACTTTAGTGGCGCTTCTTTCAGAGGAAATCTACTTTAGTGGCATGTCTTTCAGAGGAAAGCTACTATAGTGGCGCGTCTTTCAGAGGAAAGCTACTATAGTGGCGCTTCTTTCAGAAGAAAGCTATTATAGTGGCGCTTCTTTCAGAGAAAAGCTACTATAGTGCCGCTTCTTCCAGAGGAAAGCTACTATAGTAGCGCGTCGTTCAGAAGAAAGCCACAGTGGTGCTTTGTCCAGAAAAATGACATCCACGAAAGCCACCACAGTGCCGCTTTGTTCACAAAGACGACATCCACGAAACCCATTATACTATCGCATCCTACCTAAATAACTAATTCAGATCAAGGACACTCGTTGCGTTAACCCAAGTCTCGCGGATCTTTCTCGTTTCCACCGTAATCGCGCTCGAAACCGGCAGTAAACCACTCCGATAGACCGTAACCGCGAAACAATAAGGGGTCGACGGCAATTTCGCAATCCGACAGAAATGTCAGGCGGCCAACGCGCGATACAATTGTCCCCTGACAAAGTATTCGAATTGTAAGTGCACGCGCGCCACGAGCGCTGCACGGATCGCTCGTGTCGCAGCGACGAAGCGGTTAAATCATCGGTTTTCTGGTTTTGTTGTGACACGTACCGCGAGTTAAATGTGCCATCCCTATTTGTATCGGTTCTGAGCGCGAGATTTATCGCGCACGGTTTTGTTTCAGGCCACTGGACGAGATCGTTATGCGCTCAGTGACAAGATAATAGGGTGTCCTCGATTTTTGGCGTTTCCCAACGTCGATGGCGCGGCGATGGCAAACTCGAACGAGACATTGTTACGCGTTACGTTCATTGTTGAGATTTTAATTCGAGGCTCGAGTGACGACACCTGAACACATCGCGACATTGACGCCAGAAGTGGAACGCGCGTCAGATTCTCGACAAAGGGATGTGTGCGCTGCAGATCTCTGCAAGATTTGTTTGAAATTTTGTAACGATCCATTGTACGTGAGACTTTTTTTAGAACAACGAATCACGTGTTATCGAATTCTAAAAGGAATCATAAGTTATACTAAGATACTTTCAAGAACAACGAATCACATCTTATCAAACACCAAAAGGAATCAGAAATTATACTAAGATACTTTCAAGAACAACGAATCACATCTTATCAAACACCAAAAGGAATCACAAATTATACTAAGATACTTTCAAGAACAACGAAACACATATTGTACTGAGATATTTTCGAGAACAAGGAATCATATGTTGCACTGAGATCAATCCATGCACTGAATCACATCTAATCAAACTTCAAAAGGAATCGCATATTGTTTTAAGACACTTTCAACAACGAACCACATCTTTTCAAGCTGCAAAAAGAATCACATATTGTACTGAGACACTTCCAAAAACAACGAATCACATCTTATCAAACTCCAAAAAGAATCACATATTGTATTGAGACACATTCAAAAACAACGAATCACATCTTATCAAATTCCAAAAAGAATCATATATTATAATACTGAGACACTTTAAAAAACAACAAATCACATCTTATCAAACTCCAAAAAGAATCATATATTATAATACTGAGACACTTTCACAACAACGAATCAAATTTTATCAAACTCCAAAAGGAATCATATATTATACTGAGACACTTGGAAGAACAACGAATCAAATTTTATCAAACTCCAAAAGGAATTAAATATTGTACTGAGACACTTTGAAGAACAACGAATCAAATTTTATCAAACTCCAAAAGGAATTAAATATTGTACTGAGACATTTTCAAGAACAACGAATCACATCTTATCAAACTCCAAAAAGAATCATATATTATACTGAGACACTTTGAAGAACAACGAATCTAATTTTATCAAACTCCAAAAGGAATTAAATATTGTACTGAGACACTTTGAAGAACAACGAATCAAATTTTATCAAACTCCAAAAAGAATCATATATTATACTGAGACACTTTGAAGAACAAAGAATCACATCTTATCAAACTCCAAAAAAAATCGCATATTGTTTTAAGACACTTTCAACAACAACGAACCACATCTTATCAAGCTCCAAAAAGAATCATATATTATAATACTGAGACACTTTGAAGCACAACGAATCAAATTTTACCAAACTCTAAAAGGAATCACATATTCTACTGAGAAACTTTCAAGAACAACGAATCATCCCTTATCAAACTCTAAAATATCATACTCACCAACAACGAGCTACATCTCATCAAACTCCAAAAAGACTCGCACTTACTCAAACTCCAAAATGAATCCCATATCCTACTCCTCCAAATCTCTCCAAAACCAAGCGCTACACAAAACCCTCGCAACAGACCTCAGCAGCCCAGAATCTATGATAAATCATCTGCACGATAAACGAAAGTGACTAAAGTTACGGTCACGAGACGCGCTCCAAGTTAACGGTGCGATCCACGACTCGTCCCTCGAAAGCGTGATCCTCCATCGCGCAAGGAATCGCGCGGTTCGATTTTCCCACAAAAATTCGCCTGGTTAACTGTAAAACGGCGGTCTGTGAAGAAACACGCGCGCGCGCGCCAGCTTGAGCACTCGCGCCTTCAGGCCACAGCCGCAAACACACCCACTCCCGTGATCCGCTAATGGAATTACCTGTTCGAGTTTACAGAAACCCATAACCGGGATTTGTTCTAGGAACGCGGGTCGTGCGAACGCTCGCTGCTACCTGTGTGCGTGTCTGCACGCGCGCGTGCGTGCGCTTCGACGCTGGGATGAAAATTACGCCCAAAGGCGAGCGACGACCTTCGATCCTCTGCACCCTGTCTCGCTGCTTTTCCGTCGAGGAAATCTGGTACAATTGCAGCTAATTCTACGTGTCAAAAATTTAATTAAAATTGTAATAATTGACTTTTTGTGTTCGAGAGGGGACTCTCTGTCGCCATTGCGTTTCGTGCGACTACTCGAGTATTTTATTTTTGATTTTAACTCTGCGGATGATGACTTTTTTGGTCTGGTAATAGGATGAGGCGATTTTTGCGAATGTGTCGAGTGACTTACATGAAGCTCGAGAGGTGACTTTCAGACGCCATTGCGTTTCATACAGCGACTTGAGTTTTTCATTGATTAATTTTACGTTTTGAAGCCCTAGAAAAGTGAATTTGAAGACGCTGGGATGAAAATTACGCCCAAAGGCGAGCGACGACCTTCGATCCTCTGCACCCTGTCTCGCTGCTTTTCCGTCGAGGAAATCTGGTACAATTGCAGCTAATTCTACGTGTAAAAAATTTAATTAAAATTGTAATAATTGACTTTTCGTGTTCGAGAGGCGACTCTCTGTCGCCATTGCGTTTCGTGCGACTGCTCGAGTATTTTATTTTTGATTTTAACTCTGCGGATGATGACTTTTTTGGTCTGGTAACAGGATGAGGCGATTTTTGCGAATGTGTCGAGTGACTTACATGAAGCTCGAGAGGTGACTTTCAGACGCCATTGCGTTTCATACAGCGACTTGAGTTTTTCATTGACTAATTTTACGTTTTGAAGCCCTAGAAAAGTGAATTTGAAGACGCTGGGATGAAAATTACGCCCAAAGGCGAGCGACGACCTTCGATCCTCTGCACCCTGTCTCGCTGCTTTTCACAATTGTATGTAATGTATATAATGTGTATGTAATGTACAATTGCAGCTAATTCCACGTGTAAAAAATTTAATTAAAATTGTAATAATTGACTTTTTGTGTTCGAGAGGCGACTCTCAGTCGCCATTGCGTTTCGTGCGACAACTCGAGTATTTTATTTTTGATTTTAACTGTGCGGATGATGACTTTTTTGGTCTGGTAATAGGATGAGGCGATTTTTGCGAATGTGTCGAGTGATTTACAGGAAGCTCGAGAGGTGACTTTCAGGCGCCATTGCGACTTGAGTTTTTCATTGACTAATTTTACGTTTTGAAGCCCTAGAAAAGTGAATTTGAAGACGCTGGGATGAAAATTACGCCCAAAGGCGAGCGACGACCTTCGATCCTCTGCACCCTGTCTCGCTGCTTTTCCGTCGAGGAAATCTGGTACAATTGCAGCTAATTCTACGTGTAAAAAATTTAATTAAAATTGTAATAATTGACTTTTTGTGTTCGAGAGGCGACTCTCTGTCGCCATTGCGTTTCGTGCGACTACTCGAGTATTTTATTTTTGATTTTAACTCTGCGGATGATGACTTTTTTGGTCTGGTAACAGGATGAGGCGATTTTTGCGAATGTGTCGAGTGACTTACATGAAGCTCGAGAGGTGACTTTCAGACGCCATTGCGTTTCATACGGCGACTTGAGTTTTTCATCGACTAATTTTACGTTTTGAAGCCCTAGAAAAGTGAATTTGAAGGCGCTGGGATGAAAATTACGCCCAAAGGCGAGCGACGACCTTCGATCCTCTGCACCCTGTCTCGCTGCTTTTCACAATTGTATGTAATGTATATAATGTGTATGTAATGTACAATTGCAGCTAATTCCACGTGTAAAAAATTTAATTAAAATTGTAATAATTGACTTTTTGTGTTCGAGAGGCGACTCTCAGTCGCCATTGCGTTTCGTGCGACAACTCGAGTATTTTATTTTTGATTTTAACTGTGCGGATGATGACTTTTTTGGTCTGGTAATAGGATGAGGCGATTTTTGCGAATGTGTCGAGTGATTTACAGGAAGCTCGAGAGGTGACTTTCAGACGCCATTGCGACTTGAGTTTTTCATCGACTAATTTTACGTTTTGAAGCCCTATAAAAGTGAATTTGAACAACTGATTTGAAGTTTTGAAGTCCTACAAAAATGAATTTAGAAGATGAAATTAGCTCGAGCAAAGAGAAAATTAATTTTCAACTGTTGAAAAACGAAATCGATTGTATTTATGAAAAGATTAGCGACAAAGAACACGATGCGTAACCAAAAAAGTCGTCGAGTGCAAATGGCTAATTAATTAAAGTTCCTTCTTAACATAGAAAAAAATTTCATTTCACAGTAAAAAACGAAAATTACATTCTCGCCAGCCAAATAGACTCCGAGACGTGCGAGGAAACGAAGCGAAGAGACAATGTAAACAAACCCAAAGCGTGAATGGGAAACACAAATGGACGGAATGAAAATTGAACTCGGAAGTTAGTACGCTTACGCTCGCAAACAATTATGTTTGCAGCGTCGCAGAGGGACGACTCAGCCAGGATCGAGCGATTAACTAAACGAGATCGTTCGACCATTAAGCTCTAATGAATTGCTGCTCCAACTACCACTGCAAGGATGCTTCCAAGCCGCGATAATTTTTCAGTGATAATTGGCTGGACGCCCAGCCTATAATTACCAGAGGGATATCAATGGCGCGCGATTTATGGAACGATAAGAAGCAATCGCGAGCTTTTTCTCGGTTGTCCAGCGCAAATACAGATCCTAGTGGATGTCTGTTCATCCGGTCGCAGCGGTACATCGAACGGAAATAGCTGGACGTGGCGTTGAAAAAGTCCTGCAGCCTCCGACGTTTCCTTTTCTCGTTTAATTCGACGCGCTACTTTGTAACCGCGCCTTATTGGACGCTGTGTCTACGTTGGAATGTCCGCTCCGCGTCGATACAGGAGGAAATATCTTCCTCCAACCTCGATCGTTAACGTTTTAACACTAGATTGCCTAAGGCAGTCATTTTGACTGCTTTTCAATTTCAATTAGAAAAACAACTGTGAATATAATGACACAGCTTCTTAGAATTTTCTGACTTTTTGTACAACATATAAATGCGTTTATTAATCATTGTAGTTGCCTCCCCGCCTCTTTCATTTCCGATATATATATGTGTGTTATACCTGTATTGCCCAAAAGCAGTCATTTTGACTACTTGGGAAATTTATAAAAAAGTGCACAGAAGCAGAAGGCCGCCGAATTTTGGGGTACGATTGGACAACATTACCGGAAATACGTGCAATTTCTACGTCTTAAAGTTCGAAGCAAAGCAATGGCGTTTCTCAATTTTTGCGTCTTGAAATTCCAAGCAGAGCGCTGGGGCTTCTCAAAGTTCTAATCAGAGCGATGGAACTTCTTAAAATTCCAAGCAGAGTGCTGGGGCTTCTCAAAGTTCCAAGCAAAGCGCTGGAACTTCTCAAAATTCCAAGCAGAACGCTGGGGTTTCTCAAAAGTCCAAGCAGAGTACTGGAGCTTCTCAAAATTCCAAGAAAAGCGCTGGGGCTTCTCAAAATTTCAAGCAGGGTGCTGGAGCTTCTCAAAATTCCAAGAAAAGCGCTGGGGCTTCTCAAAATTTCAAGCAGGGCGCTGGAGCTTCTCAAATTTCCAAGAAAAGCGCTGGGGCTTCTCAAAATTCCAAGCAGAGTACTGGAGCTTCTCAAAATTCCAAGAAAAGCGCTGGGGCTTCTCAAAATTTCAAGCAGGGTGCTGGAGCTTCTCAAATTTCCAAGAAAAGCGCTGGGGCTTCTCAAAATTTCAAGCAGGGTGCTGGAGCTTCTCAAATTTCCAAGAAAAGCGCTGGGGCTTCTCAAAATTTCAAGCAGGGTGCTGGAGCTTCTCAAAATTTCAAGCAGGGTGCTGGAGCTTCTCAAATTTCCAAGAAAAGCGCTGGGACTTCTCAAAATTCCAAGCAGAGCGTTGGGGCTTCTTAAAGTTCCACGCAGAACAATAACGCTTCTGAATTTCTTCGTCTCAAAGTTCCAATCACCGCAATGGCGCTCCTCAATTTCTTCGTCTCAAAGTTCCAAAGCAACGCAATGACGTTCCTCAATTTCTACATCTGCACCCAAAGACAATACCCATAGAATGGATCAAATTATTAACCCTTTGCACTCGGATGTCGCTTCTGAATAAATTAATAACGAAAATTAAAAACCTATTCCATTACAATTTTTCCTAAGAACCCACATTTCCCCAAAATTTCCTATCGAAATGCTTACTAAAAAATTGCTTGGTAATAGTTTCTATTACCACCTTTTACACCTAACTTTTAACCAGTCCAGTGCAAACAGTTAATCCAGAAATCCGACAAGAATATCTAAGCCTCGAAAAGGCTCGTCCAACAATCGTCTAAATTTACGTCCCATCCCGTGCATCAGATTCTCGAGAGCGCATCAGAAGCATTCATCTCGAAACAATAGTTTATCCAACGCGTAGCTACGCCACGCTCAGCTCTTCCGCCAAGGATTCCTCGAGCTGAGGAACGCGGAGGATCGCGAACGAGTCGCGTTCATCGTAGAACGCGCTAAGCAAACAACGGGAACTCGTTTCCGTGGGTCGGTGCACTTCCACGCCCACGCGAGGGCCTCTTCGCGTCGCTCGTTGTGTACACAGCGTTCGATACGGAAGGATCGTGCCGCATCGGACGTCAAACAATGCCTCTGCCTCGAACGCCGCGGTTGGACGACGAAGAAGCGCGCGGAAAACGAGAAGAACGGATACCTCGGCACCACGTAACACACCGTGGGAGCCAACGACCCCGTTTCACGGTTTCTTCTCCGTGAAAGTGATCCGGACGCCGCGAGACCGTGCCGCGCTGTTAACCCTTTGTACCCGGAATGTCGACGTAAACGCTCGTAAACTTCGCTGGTTAATAAAGCTGTTCTCGTGCCGCGCGATCCACGGTTTCCGTGAATAAACAAATTTATGGACGATTTGTGTGCGCGCGCGACTCTTAAATGTGTTGGATTCTGGGTTGGGCGGAATCGAAGGGATCGAGTGAACACTTTTTCTGTATCCAAAGAGGTTTATTCCAAAAGTGGTTTTATGCAAAGCGCAACTCTCATCTTCGAGACTTTTTACTTTCTACATCTTTTCGATTTTTATCTTGGTTTGTGGACAGTTCTTAGTCGTGAATCTTTTGTTGATTGGCTGCAACACACTTTTGGATACGTCAATCGTTTTCGATGTTCTTAACTAATGAGGAGTCTTCTCGGTTTTTGAGAGGGGCGATGAGGAACTTGGTGGGGGAGTATTTTGTTGATTAGCAATTTTTGTGAATGTAGCTATGATATAGTTATATGATCGTCTATCTGGGACCTAACGGTCGTGGTCGTTCAGATGCGGGACCTAGGTCCTTGGAAATCCACGGTTTATGGCGTCTGGGATTGCTATCGAGTATGTTGATTAATGTTTATTACTTTTGTGGCGGTCCTCGCCAGTAGAGAGACAGCACACTCATCAGTTTCCTGTGAGTGGGTTTCTTCTGAACGACGCGCCACTATAATAACTTTTTCTGAACGACACACCACTATAATAGCCTTCTACTGAACGATGCACCACTATAGTGGCCTTCTTCTGAACGATGCACCACTATAGTGGCCTTCTTCCGAACGATGCACCACTACAGTAGCTTTTTCTGAACGACACACCACTATAGTGGCGTTCTTCTGAACGACGCTCCATTATAGTAGCTTTTTCTGAACGACGTGCCACTATAGTGGCCTTCTTCTGAACGATGCACCACTATAGTGGCCTTCTTCTGAATAAAGCGCCACTATAGTGGCTTTTTTTGGACGACGCGCCACTATTGTGGCTTTCTTCTGAACGACGCGCCACTACAGTTGCTTTCTTCTGAACGACGCGCTACTATAGTAACTTTCTTCTGAACAACACACCACTATAGTGGCCTTCTTCTGAATAAAGCGCCACTATAGTGGCTTTTTTTGGACGACGCGCCACTATTGTGGCTTTCTTCTGAACGACGCGCCACTACAGTTGCTTTCTTCTGAACGACGCGTCACTATAGTAGCTTTTTCTGAACAACACACCACTATAGTGGCCTTCTTCTGAATAAAGCGCCACTATAGTGGCCTTCTTCTGAATAAAGCGCCACTACAGTGGCTTTTTTCGACGACGCGCCACTATAGTAGCTTTTTCTGAACGACGCGCCACTATAGTAGCTTTTTCTGAATGACGCCCCGCTATAATAGCTTTTTTCTGAACAACGCACCGCTATAATAGCTTTCTTCTGAACGACGCCCTACTGTAGTGTCTTTCTTCTGAACGATGCGTCACTATGGTGGCTTTCTTCTGAAATGAAACGTCACTATAGTAGCTTTCTTCTGAAATGAAGCGTCACTATAGTAGCTTTCTTCTGAACGACGCGCCACTATAGTAGCTTTTTCTGAACGACGCGTCACTATAGCAGCTTCTTTCTGAACAAAGCGCCACTACAGTGGTTCATTCTAGTACCGTGCTTTAAAATGTATCATACTCAATTGTGTTATTAATTTGTGACGGTCCTTCGACAGCCGCCACTAGAGGGACAGCACACTCACCAGTTTCCCACGAGCATTCATTTCCTACCCAGTTTCTATATAATAGAAATTGCGATCTGTCCCTAACATCCCAGCGTCTAAAGCAGAGTCTGCTAGGTAGCTTTACTGATTAGTCCACTAACAGGCCTAGGACGAAACGTTCTTCCCTCTCTTCTCCTTCATTCCTTCCCTTTCTCACACATACTTAGCGACATGAAGCAACGCGCTTCACACTGCGGATTCCGGATTAGACAGCTTCGAACTAATCAAGTAATTCCAAAAAAAGTGTGGCGGTCCTCTGACAAACGCCATTAGAGACCTCTATTAGCTTTTATCGCTAAACTATTGCCATTTTACCTGCAGACCAGCGTCTAAAGCAGGGTTTGCTAGGTAGCCTTACTGATGGGTCCACTAGCAGGCCCAGGACGAAACATTCTTCCCTCTCTTTTCACACACTCTCTACAGCGCAACAAACGAAGAGGCACACAATCGCTTCACTTCTGACGATTGGTCAGAAAAATATTAAAAGCTGAAACCTTTTCCTCAAAGACAGCTTGCTTATCCTGCACACCATAAACCGCGCTAGATATTTCTGCAACGAATATTGCTCTATTGTTACTGTTGCTAGCTGCTACAGTGGTTTAGCGAGAGGTGGCGAATACACAATTCTGAATATGTAAAAACTGTCTGATTCCTTGTTGGGTCTAGTATGTAAGGGATTTGTAAGGATCTTTGGAAGGGACAGTTTTGGAGGGAGTAGTCAAGGGTCGAGGATAAGACAAAGATTAGAGTAATAGTCACAAGCTACGTGGTTCAGCGAGAGGTGGCGAATACACAATTCTGAATATGCAAAAGCTGTCTGATTCTTTTTTGGATCTGGTATTTAAGGGATTTGTAAGCAGCGTGAGAAGGAACAGTTTTGGAAGGAGTAGTCAATGGTCGAGGATGAGTCAAAGGTTAGAGTAATAGTCACAAGCTACGTGGTTCAGCGAGAGGTGGCGAATACACAATTCTGAAGATGTAAAACCTGTCTGATTCTTTGTTGGGTCTAGTATGTAAGGGATTTGTAAGGATCTTGAGAAGGGACACTTTTGGAGGGAGTAGTCAAAGGTCGAGGATGAGTCAAAGATTAGAGTAATAGTCACAAGCTACGTGGTTCAGCGAGAGGTGGCAAATACACAATTCTGAATATGCAAAAACTAACTAATTCTGTTTTGGATCTGGTATTTAAGGGATTTGTAAGAAGCTTAGAAAGAGACAGTTCTGGAGGAAGTACTCAAGGCTCAAGAATGAGACAAAGATTAGAGGTGACGATGAATCCGTATTTACAAAGATAGCGATTATGGCCATGGCTATGACAAATAATGAGTTGGCATCCAACAAAAGGCGTTCACCACGTTCCATTTTCACGTAACCACGAGAGGTTTCCGCGATAAATTTCGTTTCTAATTGTCGCGTTGGCGACGAGCGATGGCGAAACAGTCCGCGAGCGTAAAGGGTTAATCCTCCTTGGGAGAGAGCGGAACGCGGGCTGGGAAATCTTGGGACACAGTCGAGGAGATCGTTGCTCTGATAGATCGCGGTCATTCGTTCGTCACGACCGCGTTGTCCCGCGTTTGTCGCTCGTTTGCCCGCCCTGTTACGTAAAGCTGAACGCCTTGGACGAGGCTGGTACCGCGCCTCTCTGCGATAAGCGGTACGCTCCATCTTGTACGCTGGGACGTAATAAACTGAGCGAGCTTTCCCACATGATCGCGTAAGGAAACGTAAGAGGAAAATCGAGCTAGGCTCTTGGGCACGATGCGTCACTGTAGTGGCTTTCGCGGATGTCATTTTTCTGAACGACGCGCCATTATAGTGACTTTCTTCTTAAACGAGGCGCCACTATAGTAACTTTCGCGGTGATGTCATCTTTCTGAACGACGCACTGTTAGCTGGTGGCTTTTGAGGATGTCAGGTTTTTAAAACGACGCGCCACTATAGTGGCTTTTAAGGATGTCGTCTTTCTGAACGATGCACTATTGTAGTGGCTTTCAAGAATGTCATCTTTGTGAACGATGCGCCACTATTGTGGGTTTCGAGGATGTCGTCTTTCTGAACAAAGCGCCACTATGGTAGCTTTCAAGAATGTCATCTTTGTGAACGATGCGCCACTATTGTGGGTTTCGAGGATGTCGCCTTTCTGAACAAAGCGCCACTATAGTAGCTTTCAAGAATGTCATCTTTGTGAACAAAGCGTCACTATAGTAGCTTTCGAGAATACCATCTTTGTAGAACAAAGCGCCACTATAGTGGCTTTCGAGGATGTCATCTTTTAGAGCGACACGTCACAATAGTGGCTTTCAAGGATGCCACCTTTGTGAACAAAGCGTCACTGTAATGGCTTTCGAGGATGTCATATTTCAGAGCGACGCGTTACTATAGTGGCTTTCAAGGATGTCATCTTTCTGAACGACGCACCATTATTATAATTGCCTCACGCGGATATCATCTTTCTGAACGACGCGCCACTATTGTGGGTTTCGAGGATGTCGTCTTTCTGAACAAAGCGCCACTATAGTAGCTTTCAAAAATGTCATCTTTGTGAACGATGCGCCACTATTGTGGGTTTCGAGGATGTCATATTTCTGGATGACGCGTCATTATGTTTGCTTTTGCGGATGTCATTTTTCTAAAACAACGCGCCACTATAGTAGTTTTCAAGGATGTCATCTTTCTGAACGATGCGCCACTATTGTGGGTTTCGAGGATTTCATATTTCTGAATGACGCGTCATTATATTAGCTTTTGCGGATGTCATCTTTCTAAAGCAAAGCGTCACTATATTATGTCTCCTTTCAAAACGACGCGCAACTATAGTATTCTTCTTTCTGAACGACGCGCAGCTATAGTATGTCTTTTTTCTGACCGACGTGCCACTATAATGTGTCTTCTTTCTGAACGAGCACGACTATAATATGTCTTCTTTCTGAACAACGCGCTACTATATTGGCTTTCACGGATATCATGAACAACATTGTCTGTTACACATATCAGTGCTGTATGTCAGCTCCACGGTTGCTATATTATTTATTGTAAAATTCAGCCGTGTCTAAGAAATTAACCCTTTGCACTCGACTACTTTTTCGATGGTACATCAAAACCAATCTCATCTTCACTCAAACAACTTTCCCTCCTCAAACCCACATTTTCAAAGCTTCTAAACTTAAAATCAGTCACTCAAGCTTTCATTTTAAGCAGTAAAATCAATCTGACTCAATCAGAGTAAGCTCAAAACTCGAGTTACCATATGAAACATCATGGCGTCTACGAATCACCTCTCAAGCACAAAGACTAAAACCATTCGAACTCAAAAAAGGAACGAGCTCGCTATCCAGTGTCCCAGACTCCCCTATCTCGTCTCTTAACGAACCCCAGCCTGAATTTCACCGTCGAATCGACGAGTCGTGCCTCTCAGCTTCGTACGCGTCCCTTCAAAGCGTCGCGACGATACCAAGCGAAGCTCTGGTCGACACCGTGTTGGTGGGGCTGAACGCCTGGCTTCAATTATACTGTTGTAAAGAGAACGTGAGAGGGTAGGAAGGAAAAAGAGAGGGAAGAACGTTTCGTCCTGGGCCTACTAGTTGATTGATTCATCATTAAGGCTACCAAAATGGCGGAGTTGCGTCTTAGACGCTGGGATGTTAGGAACAGGTTGAAATTTCTATTATATAAAAACTGTGTAGAAAAATGAAATACTCTTGGGAAACTGACTAGTGTGCTGTCCCCCTAGTGGCGAGGACCGCCACACACCTTTGTGGGGTTTCGAAATTTCCTATCAGTCGATGAAAAACTTGAAAGTTGCCGCACGAAACGCAATGGCGATTGAGAGTCGCCTCTCGAGCGAAAAGGGTTAAATATCATAGATCAGCTTCAACATATTCTGTGCTTTTAAATATCTGGATCTTGTTGGAGGGGCTGAACGCTTTGCTTCAATTGTTGTCGCTGTAAAGTGAACGTGAGAGGGGGTAGGAAGGAAAAAGAGAGGGAAGAACGTTTCGTCCTAGGCCTGCTAGTTGATTGATTCATTATTAAGGCTACCAAAATGGCGGAGTTGCGCCTTAGATGCTGGGATGGAATTTCTATTGTATAGAAATTGTGTCGCGGGAAACTGACGAGTGTGCTGTCCCCCTAGTGGCGAGGACCTTCACAGAGCAAATGCTAAAATAGCAATATTATAGTAATATTTAACAACAGAAGCTATTGGAAAAATAGCAATATTTTAGTAATATTTAGCAATAAGAGCTATTGCTAAAATACCAATATTTTAGTATTTAGCAATTAAAGCTATTGCTAAAGTAGCAATATTTTAGTAATATTTAGCAATTAAAGCTATTGCTAAAGTAGCAATACTTTAGTAATATTTAGCAATAGGAGCTGAAGCGTGTTGGTGGTGAGCTGAACGCCTGCTTCAATTGTTGCGCTGTAAAGAGAACGTGAGAGAGGGTAGGAAGGAAAAAGAGAGGGAAGAACGTTTCGTCCTGGGCCTACTAGTGGACTCATCAGTAAGGCTACCAAAATGGCGGAGTTGCGCCTTAGACGCTGGGATGGTAGGGATAGGCCCGAATTTCTATTATATAGAAACGGAGTAGGACATGGAGTGCTCGCGGGAAACTGACGAGTGTGCTGTCCCCATAGTGGCGAAGACCGCCACACAAGGAACCCACGAACCAAGGCAGAGAGCGAACGACGCTCTCGAAGCTACGAAGGAGACCCCGCGGGCAATCACCGCGGTGCGCGGCAATGAATCATCCGGTTAACGCAGCCTGTCTCGTCATTACTTTCCTTGGCGATCGCCTTTGCGTTCCTCGGGACCAGTCTCGCCTCGCAGCCGGTCGTTGAGGTCAGACGCGAGCGAAACGCCTCGCAGCTTCCTTGGGAACGCGCGCTTTTCAGAGGAATGCGTGTGCCCCGCGAGGAGGATGTTGGAATCCGCCTGCGATCGAGGGCCATCGGCCCCGCGAACGTGGCGTTCGCCACCTTCGTTTTCGTGCTCGCGCGTCGTTCCACTGGCCGCAGCGGTTAGGTGGTTTTGTCGAGTTCAGGCTAAGAGGATGATGGAGGGCTCGAAGGAGGACGGTTCTAGAATGTGTCGTCGATTACTCTTCGTCACGGTTGCCGTGCGATTTTTCTTGTCCTTGTAATTGACCCTGGATCGAGTCCTCGTGTCACCAGCAACGTCCAAACGATTGCGTTTGTTCTCCAATTGTGCAGTGAGCGTGCTGTTAATCGATCGTTGGAGCGAAGGGTTTCAAATTTGAAATCGCGGCTTGGCAGTCGAAAGGTTAACAGAGAGGATCGTTTAGTGGGACCACACGCGATTTTCGTGAGGAAATCGAACGCGTGAGCAGATTCCAGGCGACTTGTTGAACTAGTCAGCGCGATCGCGTAACGTGGCATGATTGCTATCGATGGATTCCATTGGATTCCTGTGTTCGCGTCCAGGCATGAAAAGGACCCTATTCAATAACCATATGTTTTCAGCAACTGAAACGATGTGCGCTCAGCAGTTTAAAAATAGCAACCTTTGAGCAGCAACTTAATATTTAAAATAGCAATCTTTGAGCAATTTAATATTTAAAATAGCCATCTTCGGGCAATTTTAGCAATAGTTGCTATTGCCAATGTCTCCTAACAATAAAAAATTTAAAATGGCAATCTTTGAATAATTTAATATCTGAAATAGCAATCTTTGAGCAATACTTTAGCAATAGTTTCTATGCTAACGTCTCCCAGCAATAAAAAATTTAAAATAGCAATCTTTGATCAATTTAATATTTAAAATAGCCATCTTCAAGCAATATTTTAGCAATAGTTGCTGTTTCCAACGTCTCCTAGCAATAGAAAATTTAAAATAGCAATCTTTGAGCAATTTAATATTTAAAATAGCCATCTTCGGGCAATTTTAGCAATAGTTGCTATTGCCAATGTCTCCTAACAATAAAAAATTTATAATGGCAATCTTTGAGCAATTTAATATCTGAAATAGCAATCTTTGAGCAATACTTTGGCAATAGTTTCTATTTCTAACGTCTCTCAGCAATAGAAAACCGCCATTTCAATAGAAAACTTGAAGAATGCGATCCGATTGAGAAGGACACAGCATGTTATACAAATCTTTATCAAGAAAAATAATATTTCTAATATTTCAAACAAAAGAGAGACATCGAAATAAAATATCCTTTCTTATGCCACTCTAATCCTTTTATTATTTTATTTCAATCAATTGTCGACAATCTTTCGAGCGCAATATCCGCGAGACTGCGCGCGCTCAGACGATTCAGAACGATTCCGAATTCCTTCCCACGGGAATTCCATAATGTCGAAGTTAATTAAGGTAACCGAAGGGGGAGGTGACTTGACGGAGAGTTTCCTCGCTATTCGAGGCATCCTAATTGCACAGACTGGGAAGGTTCGCCGAAAATAGCCGTAGAATCTCGCGCGGTTCGATCGAAAGTTTCCACAAGGTATGATTTATACCACCTTAAAGAGCATAAAAACAGATTATTATACTGAGTTTTTTGTTAAAATTTAACGATACTTTTTTCGAGTATTGCAATTTTTTACAATTTTTCACAACTACCGAAACTAGAAATATGCGTGAAACTTGATTTAAAAATTTCGAAAAGATAAAAAGTTATATGTCATTCGAAAGCTTGAATATTTTGCGATTTTTTGATACAAAATTCAAGTCAATATCTTTTTTCAGTCAAAAGTTACACCATTATGTTTATTATTTACATATTGGTTAAATTACTAACTTAAAAATGAAAAAAATAATAAAACGTGGTATATCATCCGAAAGCTTGAATTTTTGACGATTTTTTGACACAAAATTCAAGTCGATATCTTTTTTCAGTCAAAAGTTACACCATTATGTTTATTATTTACATATTGGTTAAACTACTAACTTAAAAATGAAAAAACTAATAAAACGTGGTATATCATCCGAAAGCTTGAATTTTTGACGATTTTTTGACACAAAATTCAAGTCGATATCTTTTTTCAATCAAAAGTTATAACCTCCGAAAAATTACGTTAAACGCGTACTTTGCACCCCCTCCCCCTTCGTTATTTCAAGGCCTGTCAAAAAGTTACATTGGAAATTAATGACCCACATATAGATCTTCAAATATGCAAAATTTGAAGAAAATCGTTTGAAGTTAAATTTTTTACTGCGTTTGCATAGAAACTATTGCTAATGTATTGCTCAAAGATTGCTATTTCAGATATTAAATTGCTCAAAGATTGCTATTTTAAATTTTCTATTGCTGGGAGACGTTAGCATAGAAACCATAGCTAAAATATTGCTCAAAGATTGCTATTTCAGATATTAAATTGCTCAAAGATTGCTATTTTAAATTTTTTATTGCTAGGAGACGTTGTAAATAGCAACTATTGCTAAAGTATTGCTCAAAGATGGCTATTTTAAATATTAAATTGCTCAAAGATTGCTATTTTAAATTTTCTATTGCTGGGAGACGTTAGCATAGAAACTATTGCTAAAACATTGTTCAAAGATTCTTACTTTAAATATTAAATTGCTCAATGTCCTTCTGAGGGGACATCAGCATTGATTAGTCATTGCAAAGGACAAACTTATTTATTAATGATTGCAGCTTTTCCCTTAAGTTTCCTATTGAAATGGGGAATTTCTATTGCTGAGAGACGTTAGCAATAGAAACTATAGCTAAAATATTGCTCAAAGATCGCTGCCTTATTGCCAACGTCAGGTAAAGATCCGAGTGCAAAGAGTTAATCTTCAAAGTCTCGACATTTTTATCAGCTTCCTTCATCCACGCTTCCATCGCGTATTTCACTGTTGCTCGATTAAGTGTTTAAACAAAAATATTTAAAAAATTGAAATATTAAAAATGTGCGACACAACGAATTATGCGAACATCGAGGAAAGATCCGAGTGCAAAGAGTTAATCTTCAAAGTCTCGACGTTTTTATCAGCTTCCTTCATCCACGCTTCCATCGCGTATTTCATTGTTGCTCGATTAAGTGTTTAAACAAAAATATTTAAAAAATTGAAATATTAAAAATGTGCGAAAGAACGAATTATGCGAACATCGAGGGCCGTCTGTGCTCGGTTTATCGAACCTCCTTGCAGACAGAATTTCACGCTTCGCTTCTGCTCGCAACGGAGGAAAGCTCGTACTTCTGGCGAACTTTCGACAACCAAGCGACTCTTTGTGCTCCGTTCTTTGACATGCAGATCGACATCCCGCCCCCGACACCGAAACGAAAGCGACAATAGCATTGCTAAAGCGTGTCGTCACACTGAAATGCCTCCGACGTCTCCATAGCCGAGAGGCACCGCGAGGCGTCGAACGAGAGAAAGCAACGAGCGGGAACAAAAATCTTGAGGGCAAGGCTGGTTGGCAAGGGTCTCGCCTATATACATTTACATAGTTTCGCTGGACACGCCTCTGTCTGCTCCCATCCAAATGTCGATATGCGAATACCATTAGAGCCGATCGAGGACACCTCAGTTCCTGCGTGTTCGACGAAAAATGCGCTCTGAATATGCTCGCGCGAATTAAATAAACATATTTTTAGTTAAATAAGTGATATTCGATTATATACGCGTGCATAGTACTCTTGCGATCAAGAAATTTAGTAATTATGGACGTTAAGCTTATTCCATCGCGGAGATCTCCCACTTTGATCTTGGCATTGGAAAACTGCATGAAATAATTGAGATTCGATTATATATACATGCATAGTACTCTTGCGATCAAGAAATTTAGTAATTATGGACGTTAAGCTTATTCCACCGCGGAGATCCCTATTTTGACCTTAGCATTGGAAGACCGTATGTTTTCCCAAAGTTTTCTATTGAAATGGATATCTTCTGTTGCTGGAAAATTGCTTGGTAATTGTTTCTATTGCTAACTTATTCGACCGCAACTTTTGGAGGACCGCATGTTTCCCCAAAGTTTTCTATTGAAATGGAAATCTTCTATTGCTGGAAAATTGCTGGCTAATTATTTTTATTACTAACCTTATTCTACCGTAAATTTTTAAGAATCGCATGTTTCTCCAAAGTTTTCTATTTAAATGGAAATCTTCTGTTGCTGGTAAATTGTTTACTAATTGTTTCTATTGCTAACTTATTCCACTGCAACTTTTGGAAAACGTATGTTTCCTCAAAGTTTTCTATTGAAATGGAAATCTTCTATTGCTGGAAAATTGCTGGCTAATTATTTTTATTACTAACTTATTCTACCGTAAATTTTTAAGAATCACATGTTTCCCCAAAGTTTTCTATTTAAATGGAAATCTTCTGTTGCTGGAAAATTGCTTGGTAATTGTTTCTATTGCTAACTTATTCCAGCGTAAATTTTTAAAAACGCATGTTTCTCCAAAGTTTTCTATTGAAATGGAAATCTTCTGTTGCTGGAAAATTGCTTGGTAATTGTTTCTATTGCTAACTTATTCCACCTTAAATTTTAAAAAACGCATGTTTCTCCAAAGTTTTCTATTGAAATGGAAATTTTCTATAGCTGGGAGACATTAGCAATAACACTTCAGCGATATAAAATATTACTATTTTATTAGTTTCTATTCCTAACGGCTGAAAAGGAGCCGAGTGCAAAATGTTAATACTTGCGATCAGTTGGCGAGGACATCTTGGTCTATTCAACCCTTTCACTCCTGCGTTTTCAACGAAAAATGCGCTCTGAATAAAGCTTGCATAAATAAATGAACAAATTTTTAGTCAAATAAACGATATTCGATTATATAAGCATGTATGATACTCTTCCGTTCAAAAAATTGTAGTATTGCTCAACCCTCGCGATCAATTGACGAGGACACTTTGGTCTATTCACAACCCTTTCGTTCCTGCGTATTCAAAAATGCGTTCTGTGCAAAGCTTGCATAAATTAAACGAACAAATTCTTAGTCAAATAATCGATATTTGATTACGTATACATTCATAATATTCTTGAGTTCAAGGAATTCCAGTATTGCTCAACACTTGCGATCAATTAGTGACGACATCTTGGTCTGTTCAACCCTTTCTCTCCTGCGTTTTCAACGAAAAATGCATTCTGAATGAAGCTTGCAATGTAGACATAAATTTAACGAATAAATTTTTAGTTAAATAATTAATATTTGATTATATACGCGTGCATAATATACTTGCATTCAAGGAATTTCAGTATTGCTCAACCCTTGCGATCAATTGATGAGGACACTTTGGTCTATTCACAACTCTTTCGCTTCTGCGTATTCAAAAATGCGTTCTGAATAAAGCTTGCATAAATAAACGAACAAATTTTTAGTCAAATAATCGATATTCAATTACATACGAGGAATTCCAGCATTGCTCAACACTTGCGATCAATTAGTGACGACATCTTGGTCTTTTCAACCCTTTCTCTTCTGCGTTTTCGATGAAAAATGCGTTCTGAATAAAGCTTGCATAAATAATCCAACAAATTCTTAGTCAAATAATTGATATTCGATTACGTGCGAGAAATTCCAGCATTGCTCAACACTTGCGATCAATTAGTGACGACATCTTGGTCTATTCAACCCTTTCTCTCCTGCGTTTTCGATGAAAACTGAACTCATGCGTTCTGAATAAAGCTTGCATAAATAAACGAACAAATTTTTAGTCAAATAATTCATATTCGATTACGTATACATTCATAATACTCTTGCGTTCAAAAAATTCCAGTATTGCTCAACACTTGCAATCAATTGACGAGGACACCTTAGCCTGTTCAACCCTTTCGCTCCTGCGTATTAAGAAACGCGCTCAGAATAAAGCTTGCACCACAGACATAAATTAAACGAACAAATTGTTAGTCAAATAACCGATATTCAATTACACGCGCGTGCATAATACTCTTGCGTTCAAGGAATTCCAGTATTGCTCAACACTCGCGCTCAGTTCGCGATATCTCGCGCGGAAAAATTGCGAGAACGAGCACGCTTCGCGAACGCAAAATTCCCCAGAACGCTAACAACACGAACGATTTATTATCGACGCGTAAACCAAGGAACACGCGTCGAAACTGAGTCGAACCTGAGGAACGATCGATCCAAAGCGGATCCAAGAACGCATCCCTCTCGAAGACACGCGATTAGATCTCCGCGCTGTCCTCCAGGATCTCCTGGAACTCGATAAAAACGGACGAGAAATCGACGAAAAAAAATGGAGATCGCGGGAACTGGCTCGTCGTAAATACTTGGATGGACGTGCCTACCCGTGGCGCAGCGAGGGGTCGAATAAAACATGCCGCGTGTTGGCCGCAGGAAATTTAATAGCGTCTGCTCGTTTTGCTCGCAACATTCCTGTCGCGCTTAATGACGTCAGAGCCTGGGGCGAAACGCGTAGGGCACGCGACTCGACCACGAAGGGATCCAGGATCGCACGCTACCAGGATTATATCCTCGCGGTGGAATCGTCGAGCGCTGCTCGAGCAGAACGCCTCCTCGTCTACGCTCCTCGAGGTCGACTGGACCAAGCAGCGAACGACTTCTGGAGAATTTACGGTGGTTAATCCGTATCTAGGCTCGTAGCCACTGTGCTGGTGTCCCCCTGCATATGCATAATTCACGTATGCGTGGAACGAGCCGATCGAGAGCCGCCACGGTTTCATTTATACGCTTCTTTATGCGCGCCGCGCGCGGACGATCCTATTCAACCATCAATCTCCCAGGATTCACGCGGTCCTTTTGCGATCCGTCGTTGCACAGGTTAGCTCGCGGACCCCCTTTAGCGTCTGGGAACGTGGATTTATGGAAGCAAATGACGGTCATTTGGAAAATCGTCGTCGATTGACCGTGAACGCGGATCTTGGATCGTTTTCACGTTTCGTGGACCTTGTTGGCGGTTTCCGTGATATTTGGAAGAGAGTTTCACTCGAAACTGAGTGAAAGGGATTCTACTGGACGTGAATTTTGGATCCTTCGTTTCTTATTTCGTGGACAGTGTTGGAGTTTTCTGCGATATTTGGAAGAGAGTGAAAGGAATTCTACTGGACGTGGATTTTGGATCCTTCGTTTCTTATTTCGTGGACAGTGTTGGAGTTTTCTGCGATATTTGGAACAGAGTGAAAAGGATTCTACTGAACGCAAATCTTGGATCCTTCGTTTTTCTGGATCTTTCCAATACTGGAAACTGAGTGAAAGAAATTCTACTAAGCATGAATTTTGGATCCTTCATTTTCCATTTCACTGAGTGAAAGGAATTCTACTGGACGTGAATTTTGGATCCTTTATTTCCCATTTCACTGAGTGAAAGGGATTCTACTGTACGCAAATCTTGGATCCTTCGTTTTCTACTTCATGGACAGTGTTGGAGTTTTCTACGATATTTGGAACAGAGTGAAAGGGATTCTACTAAACGCAAATCTTGGATTCTTCCAATACTCGAAACTGAGTGAAAAAAATTCTACTAAACGTGAATTTTGGATCCTTTATTTCCCATTTCACTAAGTGAAAGAAATTCTACTAAACGCGAATCTTGGATCCTTCGTTTCTCATTTCGTGGACCTTGTTGGCGGTTTCCACGATACTCCAAACTGAGTAAAAGGGATTCTACTGTACGAGAATCTTAGATCCTTCGTTTTTCATTTCGTAGGCAGTGTTGGCGTTTTCCACGATATTTGAAACAGAGTGAAAGAAATTCTACTGAACGCAAATCTTGGATCCTTCCAATACTGGAAACTGAGTAAAAAGAAATCTACCAAACGTGAATTTTGGATCCTTTATTTCCCATTTCACTGAGTGAAAGGGATTCTACTGAATGCGAATCGTGGATCCTTCGTTTCCCATTTCGTGGACCCTGTTGGAGTTTTTCACGATACTCGAAACTGAGTGAAAAGGATTCTATTAAATGCGAATCTTAAATCCTTCGTTTCTCATTTCGTGGACAGTGTTGAAGTTTTCTACGATATTTGGAACAGAGTGAAAGGGATTCTACTGAATGCGAATCGTGGATCCTTCGTTTCCCATTTCGTGGACCCTGTTGGAGTTTTTCACGATACTCGAAACTGAGTGAAAAGGATTCTATTAAATGCGAATCTTAAATCCTTCGTTTCTCATTTCGTGGACAGTGTTGAAGTTTTCTACGATATTTGGAACAGAGTGAAAGGGATTCTACTGAACGCGAATCTTGGATCCTTCCAATACTAGAAACTGAGTAAAAAGAATTCTACCAAACGTGAATTTTGGATCCTTCATTTCCCATTTCACTGAGTGAAAGAAATTCTACTAAACGTGAATTTTGGATCCTTTATTTCCCATTTCACTAAGTGAAAGAAATTCTACTAAACGCGAATCTTGGATCCTTCGTTTCTCATTTCGTGGACCTTGTTGGCGGTTTCCACGATATTCCAAACTGAGTAAAAGGAATTCTACTGTACTAGAATCTTGGATTTTTCATGTTTCATTTCGTAAGCAGTGATGGCGTTTTCCACGATATTTGAAACAGAGTGAAAGAAATTCTACTGAATGCAAATCTTGGATCCTTCCAATACTCGAAACTGAGTAAAAAGAAATCTACCAAACGTGAATTTTGGTAGCCTAGTGATCCATGCGCGGATCAGTGAGTCGCTGAAGAAAGGACGCGACAGTCCGGAAACTAGCGCTGGGTTTCCGGTCGACGCGTCAGGTTTCGTCGCATCGATCGTCTTTGATTTTTTGGGCCTCGTTCCTCGAGCCCTTCGATCGATGCAACGTCTGAAACTTTTCTCTGGAACTTCTGGCAGCGCGAATCTGTTTGAAGAATCTATAACGGTTCCTTAATGGAGAGAAGATACATAATGTTGGCAAATTGAACATTGATAAGGCGTACAAACTTTGCTATTTCTCGTGAGACAGGAAAGATGATCTACAAAACTTCTCGAAATTAGGGAATATTCTTTTTCGTAGTGGATAAGTATGCAGCGCGTTGCATTCTTGATTTTGCGGTTCTCTCGAGCGCAACTCGAGCATAACAAGTAGCACACGATGACGATGTTGCGGGAGAATTGTTCAGTCCCATTCGGAACAAAAAACATTTAAACCAGGTTGCTTATATTTAGCTATTTTTAAAGGGTCCCAATTTCTGTTTGTCACTTTTTCTAATTAATTTTCTAATTTAAGTCGCCAGGATTGGAGGCTTAAATGTTGCCATAGAACTTGTCAAGATTTTCATCTTTAATGTCTCATTTCAATAGCTATTGATCTATCATAAACCCAAAATACTAAATTAAGGATGTCGTTAGGCCTTGCAACCCCCACCACCTCAACATCGAGCTCAGCCACCTGATTGGCTAGCTTCTGCTTCTAGAATTACTATACAAATGTACATTTTGGAAACTTAAGACAATGTAAAATTATACTAAGAACGAATAGCTTCGACTAAACGTAGAAGATTCTCATCCTTAATGCTTCACTTCGATAGCCATTGACGAATCATAAACCCAAAATACTAAATTAAGGATGCTGTTAGGCCTCGCAACTCTCACAGCCATGCAGCAACCACCACCACATCGACCTCGAGCTCAGCCAGCTGATTGGCTAGCTTTTGCTTCTAGAATTACTATATAAATCTACATTTTGGAAAATTAAGACAGCGTCAAATTATACTAAGAACAAACAGCTTCGACTAAACATAGAAGGCTAAGAGTTGAATCCTTTAAAGGCTTAAAGGTTGCCATAGAACTTGTCAAGGTTCTCATCCTTAATGCCTCACTTCGATAGCTATTGATGTATCATAAACCCAAAATACTAAATTAAGGATGTCGTTAGGCCTTGCAACCCCCACCACCTCAACATCGAGCTCAGCCAACTGATTGGCTAGCTTCTGCTTCTAGAATTACTATATAAATCTACATTTTGGAAAATTAAGACAGCGTCAAATTATACTAAGAACAAACAGCTTCGACTAAACATAGAAGGCTAAGAGTTGGATCCTTCCTTCGACACTCAATCATACTTGAAATCTACCATTAACCCTTTGCAATTTTCTGTCGCTGGTAAAAGTTAGCGATACAAATCATTACCAAGCAATTTTCCAGCAATAGAAAATTTCCATTTCAACAGGAAACTTTGGGGAAATACGCGTTCCTCGAAAAGTTGCAATGGAATAAGATTTTTAACCGCAATCAATTCTCTCGCAGGCGACATCCGAGGGAAAAGGGTTAAAAGAGTCGTCCTCGATATTCCAACCGAGCATTTTCGCACGAAACTAAGGACGTATAGTCGAAGACACGCCTGTCTTCGCGTATCTCGTCGAGCGGAAAACGATCGTCGACATCGTTCGACAATGTTCTGTTGTTTGAAGAAGAAGAGGAGAAGAGAAATTATTGCGCTGTAAAGAGAACTTGAAAGATGGTAGGAAGGAAAAAGAAAGGGAAGAACGTTTCGTCCTGGGCCTGGTAGTTGATTGATTCATCATTAAGGCTACCAAAATGGCGGAGTTGCGTCTTAGACGCTGGAATGTTAGGAACAGGTTGAAATTTCTATTATATAAAAACTGTGTAGGAAAATGAAATACTCTTGGGAAACTGACTAGTGTGCTGTCCCCCTAGTGGCGAGGACCGCCACACACCTTTGTGGGGTTTCGAAACTTCCTATCAGTCGATGAAAAACTTGAAAGTTGCCGCACGAAACGCAATGGCGATTGAGAGTCGCCTCTCGAGCGAATAGGGTTAAATATCATAGATCAGCTTCAACATATTCTGTGCTTTTAAATATCTGGAGCTTGTTGGAGGGGCTGAACGCTTTGCTTCAATTGTTGTCGCTGTAAAGTGAACGTGAGAGGGGGTAGGAAGGAAAAAGAGAGGGAAGAACGTTTCGTCCTAGGCCTGCTAGTTGATTGATTCATCATTAAGGCTACCAAAATGGCGGAGTTGCGCCTTAGACGCTGGGATGGTAGGGATAGGTCAGAATTTCTATTATATAGAAACGGTGTAGAAACTGACGAGTGTGCTTTCCCCCTAGTGGCGAGGTCCGCCACAGCTTCATCGCGTTCCTCTTCGCCTCTGTTGGGCCCTCAGCTTCGAGTAATAGCGTGGATTTGCGTCAAGGACACTCTAATCGCACCACTTTTGAGAATTTTCGTTGTTTCAATAGCGCGTTGTTCTCTTGGTCCTGATGCGATTGTGTGTGTCGCTTTGTTTGTTGCTGCTGTAGAGAGTGTGTGAGAGGGTAGGAAGGAAAAGAGAGGGAAGAACGTTTCGTCCTGAGCCTGCTAGTTGATTGATTCATCATTAAGGCTACCAAAATGGCGGAGTTGCGCCTTAGACGCTGGGATGTTAAAATAAGTAAATTCTATTACATAGAAATCGTGTCGAAAACGAGTGCTTGTGAGAAAGTGGTAAGTGTGCTGTCCCTCTAGTGGCGGCTGTTAGAGGACAGCCACATTTTCTTTGGAATTATAAAGTGTTGTACTCGATTACTTCGACGTTGTCCAATCCGGAATCCAACAGTACGAAGCGCGTTACTTCATGTCGCTGAGCGTGTATGTGAGAGGGAAGAACATTTCGTCCTGGGCCTGCTAGTGGACTCATCGGTAAGGCTACCAAAATGGCGGAGTTGCGTCTTAGACGCTGGGATGTTAGGAACAGGTCGAAATTTCTATTATATAAAAACTGTTATATAAAAACTATTATATAAAAACTGAAATTTCTATTATATAAAAAAATGGAATGCTCGCGAGAAACTGACGAGCGTTCTGTCCCCCTAGTGGCGAGGATCGCCACAGTTTCATTGTTATACATTGTTGTTTTTATCTTTATTATTTTGCATTCTTTATATTACGCCTTACTACAGACGCAACAAGAGTAATGGCGCGGATCGAGCGTGCCAGCTTCAGAAAACCGCGAAGGAAGTTGACCAAAGGCCTCTTCGCCAGTAACCTCACGTAGGAAACCCTCGAAGCGCGACACCGTGTTCTCCTCTTAATCCCTCTTTTCTTCTTCCCTCGTTCGCCATCTCTCATCGCAACAGAAGCTGCTGCCACGATTCGCAGCCGAATCCTCGCGCGGAAACTCGCTGCACCTCGAGGCGGACACGGAGATTCGCCAAGAGGATTAAGCGTCTGTTAATTTTAACCGCGGGGCGGAAAAGTGGTGCTCGAGGCGCGGAACGGAGATTTGTGGGGCTAATGCCGCGAAGAATTCGAATGGCGGAGCTGAGGCTGCTATTGGATGGTTAGATTTTCTGTTCTGCTGCGACGTGCAGGAAAGTAATCGCGTAAATACGAATTATTCTATAAATAATGGAATTTCTTATTTTTTATGGAAATTTTGTGTCGAGGCCAATGTAGAACTTAAACGGGGGATGAGCAATCAGTGGCTAAAGAATTTTAGATTTTAACTTTTAGAAATTCCTACAGTGTTGACCCAACGTGCGTGTTAACTTAATTTTTAGAAATGATACTGATATCATGGATGGGCATAAGGATTCTATTCGCGTATATATCCGTATTTTTTGCGAAATATATTTATGTATTTTTGCAGTTGACAAAAAAAATGAATCGAAGCTTTTGTTTACAAGTGTAGAGTGTGAATAATTTTATTATTTACGATTGGGTATGAGTGGAAATTTAGGGAGACGGAGTGTTTGGGTGGAAAGAAATAGAGTGATTGCGTGCGATCGAGTTTGAAGTTATTTGTTAATTGATAAAATAGCAATATTAACACAGAAGCTATTGCTAAAGTAGCAAGATTAACACAGAAACTATTGCTAAAATAGCAATATTAACACAGAAGCTATTGCTAAAATAGCAAGAATCACATAGAAACTATTGCTAAAATAGCAATATTAACACAGAAACGATTGTTAAAACAGCAATATTTTAGCAACAGTTTCTATAGCTAACATCCCCAATCGCAAGTCGACTGCGGTTTAACCCTTTGCACTCGGATGTCGTCTCTGAGGGAATTGATTACGAAGGTTAAAAACTTCATCCACCGCATTGGAAAACGCGTTTTCCCAAAGTTTTGTATTGAAGTGGAAATCTTCTATTGCTGGAAAATTGCTTGATAATAGTTTCTATTGTTGGAAAATTGCTCGATCATAGTTTCTATTGCTAGAAAATTGCTTGATAATAGTTTCTATTGCTGGAAATTGCTTGATAATAGTTTCTGTTGCTAACTTATTCCACCGCAACTTTTGGAAGACCGCATATTGAAATGGAAATCTTCTATTGCTGGAAAATGACTTGATAATAGTTTCCATTGCTAACTTCCACCTGGAATACAAAATTGCTGGGAAAGCGTCGAGTGAAAAGATATTTGGAAGAGAGTAAAAGGGATTCTACTGGACGTGAATTTTGGATCCTTCGTTTCCCATTTCGTGGACCTTGTTGGACTTTTCTGCGATACTCGAAACTGAGTAAAAAGAATTCTACTAAACGCGAATTTTGGATCCTTTATTTCCCATTTCACTAAGTGAAAGGGATTCTACTGTACGCGAATTTTGGATCCTTCGTTTTCCACTTCACGGACAGTGCTGCAATTTTCAACGATATTTGAAACAGAGTGAAAGGGATTCTACTGAACGAGAATCTTGGATCCTTCATTTCTTATTTCGTGGACAGTGTTGGAGTTTTCTGCGATATTTGGAAGAGAGTGAAAGGAATTCTACTGGACGTGAATTTTGGATCCTTCGTTTCTCATTTCGTGGACAGTGTTGGAGTTTTCTACGATATTTAGAAGAGAGTAAAAGGGATTCTACTGGACGTGGATTTTGGATTCTTCGTTTCTCATTTCGTGGACAGTGTTGGAGTTTTCTGCGATATTTGGAACAGAGTGAAAAGGATTCTACTGAACGCAAATCTTGGATCCTTCGTTTCTCTGGAACCTTCCAATACTGAAAACTGAGTGAAAGAAATTCTACTAAACGCGAATCTTGGATCCTTCGTTTTCCACTTCACGAACAGTGCTGCCATTTTCCACGACATTTGGCACATAGTGAAACGATTAATAAAGGTAAAGAGTTAACAAAGCATTCTTCTACACATCAGTGGACAGAATCACGATCTATCCCTGCACTTTGGGCTTTCGTTGGGGCCAACAGATTCAATGCTACGCAAGCTCATCAAGGCTCTTCGACACGTTCGCTGCGCCCTCGTGGGAACGCGTTTCGCTAATAACCGCGGAAAAACCGGTAATTGCAAATCGCTGGCAAAGGAGTTTCGATACTAATGAGCGCTCGTTCCTCGACCACGTTTTTCCCTACAGGGTAATAAGGTCCGATTGATTCGTCGCAAGAACACGACGGCGACGCGGAGATTTCAATGAACGCGGAGAAGATCGACGTAGCCGTGGACGTTTTCTTTCGAGCCGTCTGCAGCGGTTTCCTCGAGCGGTGAAAAATCGCGGTTATCGAGGGAGGTCTGTCATTACGTCGTTCGTCTAATGGAGCTTTCGCTGCGGAATGATAGACCTTAATGCTCGCATTTACCACCGCGCAGCGAATAACTAGTTTGGACAGCTTGTTAAGCGCCGGGAAAAACAGCACGAAGAAGCACTAATCAAATAGACTCGAGCTGATCAGCGTTTCCTTGTTTCGCTCGCTGTGGATGCTCGAACGTAAACGAATTTCGAGGTTCTGAGTGGGAAGGCTGATACTGATTCCCTTCTTTGAGCGTGTGCAATGCATTTTCCAGTCAAAAATTTCTTTCTTTTTGATCAAAGCTGATCAGCGTTTCCTTGTTTCGCTCGCTGTGATTGCTCGAACGTAAACGAATTTCGAGGTTCTGAGTGGGAAGGCTGATACTGATTCCCTTCTTTGAGCGTGTGCAATGCATTTTCCAGTCAAAAATTTCTTTCTTTTTGATCAAAGCTGATCAGCGTTTCCTTGTTTCGCTCGCTATGGATGCTCGAACGTAAACGAATTTCGAGGATCTGAGTGGGAAGGCTGATACTGATTCCCTTCTTTGAGCGTGTGCAATGTATTTTCCAGTCAAAAATTTCGAGATACAGAGTGGGAAGGTTGATTCTGAATCCCTTCCTTGCTTCCTAAGACATGGATCACTAAGCTATTTGGAGGGAGGAAAGAAAGGTACCATCTTTGTTTCACCTTGCATGGGTCACTTAACCATTTGCACTCTGTTCCTTCCTGGACGTTAACGACAGAAGATAAAAATATTGCTAAAATAGCAATATTTTAGCAATATTGTAGGATATTTATTAAATATCGCTAAACTAGCAATATTAATATAGAAACTATTACTAAGTTAGCAATATTAATCCTTTGCACTCTACTCCTTCCTGGACAACAATAGAAAATTTAAAATAGCAATCTTTGAGCAACTTAATATTTAAAATATCAACCTTTGAGCAACGTAATATTTAAAATAGCAATCTTTGAGCAACTTAAGATTTAAAATATCAATCTTTGAGCAACTTAATATTTAAAATAGCAATCTTTGAGCAACTTAATATTTAAAGTAGCAAACATTAAGCAACTTAATGTTTAAAATAACAATTTTTGAACAATATTTTAGCAATAAGTTTCTATGCTAACGTCTCTCAGCAATAGAAGATTTAAAATAGCAATCTTTGAGCAATATTTTAGCAATAGTTTCCAACGTCTCCTAGTAATAGAAAATTTGAAGTAGCAATCTTTGAGCGACAGAAAATTTAAAATAGCAATCTTCGAGCAATATTTTAGCATAGTTGCCAACGTCTCCTAGTAATAGAAAATTTGAAATAGCAATCTTTGAGCAATTTAATATCTGAAATAGAAATCTTTGAGCAATACTTTAACAATAGTTTCTGTTGCTAACGTCTCTCAGCAACAGAAAATTTCCATTTCAATAGAAAACTCGAAGGAAACATGCATATCTCAAAAAACTGACGAACAAGTTCAATCACTAGTTAATTCTGATGTCCCCTCAGAAGGAAAATCCAACTGCAAAACGTTAAAAAGTCTTCACGAGCCACTATCTAACCCGCGAGTCACAATTTCTCCACCACAGGACTACAATCTCCGCCAGACAGTCACAACCATCATTCCTCCAAAGTACAAAAAAAAAAGATATACAGCAATGGTTTAACCCTTTGCACTCGCATGTCGCCTCAAAGAGAATTGATTGCGAGGGTAAAAAACTGATTCCATCGCAACTTTTCGAGGAACGCGTATTTCCCCAAAATTTTCTATTGAAATGGAAATCTTCTATTGCTTCTATCGCTAACTTCTACCAGGAATAGAAGAGTGCAAAGCGTTAACTGTCTCAACAGAACCACAAACGTCTCACAAACCAACCAAAGGGCCAGTCCACCCCCTTGCAGACTCCCATCGAATTTCGTACCCCTTTCCAATCGACCAGCCACGCTCGATCGCTTCGATCGCGCTCGTTAAGACCATCGATTCGAGCCGAGTCACGGATTAAAACGGCGGCCAGTCGAAAACGGAGAAAAAAGACGAAAAGGCAGGACGAAAGATCGCCTCGCGTATCTACCGCCGTTACATGTCCATTGCCAGGCTAATGGGACTTGATAAATTGAACAGAGTGGCGGCGCGAAACGGCGATCCGCGTCGTGATGAAATCGTTACGGTCGAAAGGGCCCATTCGTAACGATATCTCTCGTAATCCATCGTAGCAGCGATCGTGGGCGCCAGCGTCCCATCGATGGGATCGGAATCAGCGAGCTGGCGAACGCCTCGCGATTAATCCGCCGCGTGAAACAATGGCGCTCGTTCTAAATACCGGTTACTGGTCCCGTTGACCAATCCGCCAGTGCTTCGATCCGCCAGTGCGCCAACAAACACGCAGATCTCGAGAGGCTTGCCACGCGCTGCAGAACGGTTGCTCACCAGACACGTCACCAGACGCAACGCCGCTTGGGCAACGTAACCCAGATACCCTCTGTGCACCTAACGAACCGAGAATGCCATTCAAAGCTTTCCCAGTTCGCGTAAGAAACGGCTGGTTGTAACTCAGTGCGATTTCAGGATTCTGTTCGCTCGGATAATTGACGCTGGATTCGCTAAACGCTCGTTCGCGTTGAAATATCGAAAATAGAAGAAAGAAATAGTGAGGACTGATTGTTCGAGACGGTTCATTTTTTTGGAGACCAACTCCAGAAGCTGGAATTTTTATTTTATTTTAGATTGTCTCGACGCATACTTTTTCCGTATGCGTTTTCCAGCAATAGAAACTATTATCAAGCAATTTTCCAGCAACAGAAGATTTCCATTTCAATAGAAAACTGGTGAAACATGCGTTTTTGAAAAATTTACGCTGGAATAAGTTAGCAATAGTATAGTCGAAGACACGCCTGTCTTCGCGAATTGCGTCGAACGCAAAACGATCGTCGGCTGTTCAGCGACGTTCGGCTGTTTGCAGAACGGGGAAGAACAGCAGTTGCTTTTCAGTGAGATTCGCGAGGAGTCGCAGTTCCTTAGTTTCTTTATTATACCTTATGTACCTTTTAAAATATATCTCTTTTTATCTTTATTATTTTGTATTCCTCACATTACGCCTTACTACAGCTTCAGAAGTGGGATTGAACTATCTGAACGATCGCTATAATTGTGTCAGTTAAATCCGGTTGTGTAACGTGAATCGTAACCGCCATGTTCCTGAAAGATATACCGAACGTATACGAAAACCTCGGCAGAAGTGCGACTCAGCCGATTCGCGCTCTGCACAGGCTAGTTTTTGGGAAGGATGGCGACCGACACAATCGGAAACGCCTAAGAAGTTTCTCCGGTTTTGTGTTTCAAAGTGAAACGGAAATGGAATGCATGGTCTCGTCGGTTGTGGCTTCGTTTAGCTTGGGCGAGTTAATCGGGATCGCGGGTGTTTTGAACGTCGATTCGGATGGGCAAAAGGAAGAAATTGGCCGGCGGATTTGTCAGCATTTGTCAGATTTAACGTTATTAAAAGAGGCGAATGCGGCAGTGGCTGTTTCGGAAGAGGAATCGGAAGATGACGTCACAAACGTGACGATGCGATCTGTTCGAGGGGAGGACGCTGGCCATCGTCTCGCACGGCAGACACCAGGGACCGCTGAGGGTTGTGCACCGCGTATGGCGGAAACAACTGATCGTCATTACGATGCACCTCGATTTACGCTGAACTTTCGAGATGTCGAAGACTCGATGCGCCCATTCAACGGAAGTGATGGATATCCCATCGAAAGGTGGATGGAAGAGTTTGAGGAGAATGCGATTTTATTTGCATGGTCCGACCTGCAAAAACTTTTGTTCGCGAGGAAATGTTTGAGCGGATTGGCGAGACTGTTCGTGCAGGGAGAGCAGGGTCTTTCCTCGTGGGCACGACTGAAAAGCCGCTTGTTGGAGGAATTCTCTACGCGAGTAAACAGTGCGCAATTGCATGAAATGTTGCGCACTAGAAGGATGCAGCGGGACGAGTCAGTGCATGAGTATTTCTTAAAAATGAAGGAAATTTCGGCGCGGGGTTGGATCGAGCCCGAATCGCTGATCCAATATATTGTGGACGGGATTCCGGACGATCCAACGAAGAAGTTTAATCTTTACGAGGCCAAGAACTTGAATGAACTAAAGGACAAATTAAAAATTTATGAACGAGTGCGAAACGGGATTCGACCGGTGGCGAAGAAGGGATCCTTGGTACCGGTGACGCAGTCAGCTGATGCAGCGAGCGCGAGCAGCTCAACGGCGAGGACGTACGCGACGCCGGGACGCGTTGGACCGTCGCCCCGATGCTTCAATTGCAACGAGGTAGGACATTTGGCCAACGTCTGCCCGAAGCCAAAAAGGAGCCCAGGATCGTGCTACGTCTGTGGATCAGCTGAGCACCGGAAACAGTTTTGTCCACAGCGATCGGGAGCGTCGAGGGAAGCGAGAGGAGCGAAGAGCGAGACGAGCACTCACTTGGTTCATTCAAGAGCGTGCGAAATAAACCCGTGTTACACTATCGACTTAACATTAGATATAGGTAAGATCGAAGCAGTTATCGATACCGGAAGTCCAGTGTCCTTTTTATGTCAGAAATTAGTTCCCGCGAATGTAAAATTGAATAATTACGACCGTACAACTCGATTTGAAGGGGTGAATAGAAGTGCGATAGAAATATTAGGCCGATTGACGCAGAAAACGCTAGTTTCGGGTTGCGAGGCAATGCTCGACTTTTACGTGATTCCGGATCGGACTCTTAATTGCGATTGTTTATTAGGTCGTGATTTTATTAATAATGACAATTTAGAGGTAACGATCGGAAAGACGGTTAGTATTCGTCCTAGTTCAATAGCGGAAGTCATGAAGATAGATGTGGTAGAGGATCAAGCGAACAACGATGTCGTAAACAATTTAAAAATTAATCCAGATTTAGGGCACGAATGGCAGGAAAAAGTATGCCAAATTGCTAACGAGCATTACGTAAAGCCGAGTAGACCGGAACTCCCAGATGTGAAACTAGAAATGGAATTAATTTTGAAACCTAATCACCAACCGTTTTACTACAATCCGCGACGTTTATCATATTGTGAAAAGAACGCAGTCGCGCAAATCGTTCAAGATCTACTAAGTCGAGGAATTATTCGTCCGAGTACTTCACATTACTGTAGCCCGATCGTGTTGATAAGAAAGAAAAATGGGCAATACAGAATGGCCGTAGACTATAGAAATTTGAATAAGTTAACCTTGCGCGATAATTTCCCTATTCCTCGGATAGATGATCAAATTGATCAATTGAGAAACAAATCATATTTTACTCGATTAGATTTGAAAGATGCGTTTCACCATGTCTTTATGAAGGAAAATTCAATTAAATATACAGCATTTACATGTTTTATGGGACAATTCGAATATTTACGTATGCCTTTTGGTCTGTCGAACGGTCCATCGTTTTTTATGAGATTTATAAATACCGCATTTCGACAATTATTAGATCAGCAAAAAATTTTGATATATTTGGACGATATTTTAATTGCCACCGAGACCGCTTGCGAAAATTTAAAAATACTAGCAGAAGTTTTTCACGTATTAGTTAGAAATTGTTTGGATTTGAAATTGGCAAAGTGCGCTTTTCTGCTTACGGAAATAGTTTACCTAGGCTACCGAATAAATTCACAAGGCATTAGACCCAGTGAAGAAAATCTAAAGGCCGTTTACGATTACCCTATTCCCAGAAATTACCGCGAATTGCAAAGCTTTATGGGCTTGGTTTCTTATTTTAGAAAGTTTATAAAAAATTTTGCGTTAATAGCAAAGCCGCTGTACGACTTGTTAAAATCGAAAGTCAAATTCCGATGGGACGACGAGCTGTTGATTTGTTTCGAACATTTGAAAAAATTATTAATGTCAGAACCCGTATTAGCCGTTTACTCTCCACAGGCGGAAACTGAACTGCATTGTGACGCAAGTTCGCACGGATTCGGCTCGGTTTTACTACAGAGGCAGACGGACGGCAAATTCCACCCTATTTGTTATTTTAGTAGAAGAACCACACAGGCCGAAAGTAAATATCACAGTTTTGAGTTGGAGGCACTTGCTGTGGTTTATGCGTTGGAGCGTTTTCGAATATATTTGCAAGGCATACCGTTTAAGATCGTGACAGATTGTAATAGCCTGAAACTGACTCTGGAGCGAAAAGAAATAAACCCACGGATTTTGCGATGGTCACTAATTTTACGTAATTATCAGTATACCTTAGAACATCGACCGGGAGAAAAAATGGTACATGCAGATGCACTTAGTCGCGAATTTAGCGTGTTGATCATCACCGAAAATAGTTTCGAACAAAACCTTTCGATTTTACAAAATCAAGATCCGCGATTAAAAACATTACGAGAAGAATTACAAAACTCGGAAAATAAATTTTACGAATTAAACAACGGATTGATTTATCGTAAAGTTAACAACAACCGCTTATTTTGTGTTCCGTCTTCAATGGAGGAAAATGTAATTAGGAAGAACCATGAAGAAATAGGTCATCAGGGAGTAGATAAGACTCTCGAGTACATTTCTCGAATTTATTGGTTTCCGCAGAAAAAACAAAAGATCCGACAATGCATCGCGAACTGTTTAAAGTGTATTACCTATTCCGCCAATGCGAATCGGGTGGAAGGTGTATTGGAATGTCCGGATAAGGGTTCGGTACCGTTCTACTGCGTGCACGTTGATCACTATGGTCCGTTGGAGCGAACGAATCACCGCTATAAATACATTTTTGAAGTAATTGACGCGTTCACAAAATTTGTAAGATTTTACCCAACCGTGAGTACCAATGCGGAAGAAGCGATACGACATTTACGAACGTATTTTTCTGCGTATAGTAAACCGCGCAAAATTGTTTCCGACCGAGGCAGCGCTTTTACCTCGAATAAATTTAAGGAATTTTTGTCAGAGTTAAGTATCCAGCACGTATTAATCGCGACGGCAACGCCACACGCAAACGGCCAAATCGAACGGATAAATCGTTCCCTCACACCAATGTTAGCCAAATTAACTTCGAGCGCCGGTACATGGAACCAAGTGTTAGCCGACGCCGAATACGCCTTTAATAATACTATAAATCGATCTACGGGAAACACGCCGAGTCAGTTATTATTTGGAATTAATCAAGTAGGTACGGTACGCGACGATTTGCGTAAAGTTTTGAGCGAAGGAAATGTCAATAATCGCGAATTAGTTACGACTAGAGAGAATGCTGTTGCGAAAATCCACGCAACGAACGCATATAATAAAAAAAGTTACGACAAACGACATAAACTGCCGATACAATATAACGTAGGCGACTATGTAATGGTAAAAAACGTAGATGTTACGGCGGGAATTAATAAAAAATTGCTGCCGAAATTTAGGGGTCCGTACGTCGTTAAAAAAGTACTCGACAAAAATAGATATGTCATTTGTGATCCGGAAGAACATCAGGTGACTCAAATTCCTTTCGAAGGTATATCTTCCCCAGAAAACATGCGGAGATGGGCGAAACCAGATAGTGATAAAGGCTAGACAATATAAGTTTTAATTATTAACATTATAAGTTTATCGTATCATCTTCTACAGCATTTGTATTACTGTTTATTACCGTACACTAATTATTCCATTTATATATCTTTGTATCACTTTATATTACACTTTGCGTTACTTTATACTATGTTACTTTACTATACTTACTTTACTTTACTATATTATTTTGCGTTAGGTTGTAAGTTTATATGATAACGATTGAGGGCAATCGTAGGTCAGGATGGCCGAAACTATAGTCGAAGACACGCCTGTCTTCGCGAATTGCGTCGAACGCAAAACGATCGTCGGCTGTTCAGCGACGTTCGGCTGTTTGCAGAACGGGGAAGAACAGCAGTTGCTTTTCAGTGAGATTCGCGAGGAGTCGCAGTTCCTTAGTTTCTTTATTATACCTTATGTACCTTTTAAAATATATCTCTTTTTATCTTTATTATTTTGTATTCCTCACATTACGCCTTACTACAATAGAAACAATAACCAAGCAATTTTCCAGCAACCAAAGATTTCCATTTCAATAGAAAACTTTGGGGAAACATGTGATCTTCCAATGCTAAAGTCAAAGTGGGAAATCTCCTCGATCGATCGTGCATCGATTTACTTTAAATTGGGGAAATCTCCCCGATTGGTCAGCTAAGTGTCAACTTCATAACACATAGGTCAATTTATATCTTTTCTAAATAAATATCCAAAAAAATCATTCTGATCCCTCTGTTTCCAACAAAAAATATAACATTCTTTGATACCAACAGACACAAAAAGCACCTCTCCTAGTTTCTGAAGCCTTGACCCTCCAGCGGAAGCCAAGAAAATTAGTACCATCAAAAATGAAGAAATACAAGGGACACCTCACGTAGTTTTCAAAGCCTTGACCCTCGAGCGGAAGCCACGAAAATTAGAACCATCAAAAAGAGTAGCCTCGAGTAGCCTTTGTCTCAAAGGCATCTGAGGCATCGAAACGATCTCGAAATTCAGGGCAGCCACGACTGCGTTCAAATGTGGCAATTCCTCCACGCAGTTCGTGGAGAACGTTACGAAATCGAAGCGTCAGCTACGAGGAACCAAGAACTTCACACTGTAAAGTGGCAATTAGACGAGTGGAATAAACTGGAAACGAAACGGATTCGTGGAACCGTTTCAAAGGCTAAGGTCATCGAGCGACATCTTCAGCGATGGGCCAGGTTCGAGGTCGATTTCCAGAGAACTGGTTCTCGTTCCCAAAAACCGTGACAGTCTGAAGAGTATGGAGCGTCGACCTTTTTGAACCTCCTAGAATTCAACAACAGCTATGCGCTTTGCGCTTTGCTGCACGCGAGAGTTCAGCGTTGCATCTTCGCGTTCTACCCTTTTGTAAACAGGTAAGTAGCCCTCCTACAGCACGGTTTCGCTTTAACACGATAGGATAGATTGGAAGAATTCTTGTACAATACTGTAACTCATAACACGGTTTCACTATACGCGATAAGAGAATTGTGAAAATTTTTGCACAAGACTGCAGTTCTACAGACTGCAGTTCTACTAGATAACATGTTTAAAATAGTAATCTTTGAGCAATACTTTAGCAATAGTTTCTATGCTAACATTTGCTAGAAATACAAAATTTGGAATAGCAATCTTTGAGCAATTTAATATCTGAAATAGCAATCTTTGAGCAACTTAATTTTTAAGGATAGCAATCTTTGAGCAAATTAATATCTGAAATAGCGATCCTTGAGCAATAGTTTAGCAATAGTTTCTATGCTAACGCCTCGCAGAAATAGAAAATTTAAAATAGCAACTTTTGAGCAGCAACTTAATATTTAAAATAGCAATCTTTGAGGGACTTAATATTTAAGATAGCAATCTTTGAGCAACTTAATATTCAAAGTAACAATCTTTGAACAATATCTTAGCAATAGTTTCTATGCTAACGTCTCCCAGCAATAGAAAATTTAAAATAGCAACTTTTGAGCAGCAAATTAATATTTAAAATAGCAATCCTTGAGCAATTTACTATCTGAAATAGCAATCTTTAAGCAATAATTTAGCAATAGTTTCTATGCTAACGTCTCCCAGCAATAGAAAATTTAAAAGAGCAACTTTTGAGCAGCAACTTAATATTTAAAATAGCAATCTTTGAGGGACTTAATATTTGAGATAGCAATTTTTGAGCAACTTAATATTTAAGATAGCAATCTTTGAGCAACTTAATATTTAAAATATCAATTTGTGAGCAATTTAATATTTAAAACAGCAACCTTTGAGCAACTTAATATTTAAAGTAACAATCTTTGAACAATATCTTAGCAATAGTTTCTATGCTAACGTCTCACAGCAATAGAAAATTTAAAATAGCAACCTTTTAGCAGCAAATTAATATTTAAAATAGCAATCCTTGAGCAATTTAATATCTGAAATAGCAATCTTTAAGCAATACTTTGGCATAGTTTCTATGCTAACGTCTCCTAGCAATAAAAAATTTAAAATAGCAATCTTTGAACAATTTAATATCTGAAATAGCAATCTTTAAGCAATACTTTGGCATAGTTTCTATGCTAACGTCTCCTAGCAATAGAAAATTTAAAATAGCAACCTTTGAGCAATTTAATATCTGAAATAGCAATCTTTGAGCAATTTAATATCTGAAATAACAATCTTTGAGCAATTTAATATCTGAACTAGCAATCTTTGAGCAATTTAGTATCTGAAATAGCAATCTTCACATTGCATCCTGTGGTGGGTTTAGTGTTAAACCTGTTTTGGAATTTGTAAAGATTCGCACCTTTAATGCCTTAAGTCAATAGCTAATGACGTACCATAAACCCAATACATCTAATTAATATTCCACTACTCCACACCTAAAAAAAAAGCAGCAAGTAGATTGGCTCGTAGCTGCTTCAGTATTTACTATACAAGCTTGTAAAAATATAAAATGCTGAGTATTAACCCTTTGCACAAAAGAGCTGATTCTCAGTCACCAATTTCAACCATTTGTAGAAAGTCTCGAGTGCAAAGGTTTAACCCTTTGCGCTCCTTTGTCGACAGTGGAACGCAGGATCCGCTCAGAAAGCGCTTTATATGGTTTGAGAAGTACCAGGAATTCCGTTTATTGGTTCTCCTCGTGGACCAAATAGTTGGTCAACTGAATTCGTTTACACGCAATCAGAGCTCGTCCCGATTTCTCTTATTACCCGTGATTCTTAATTCGTACAACCGAACTCGATTACACATTCTTGCGATTGTTAACGTAAACAAGGCTGCTCGCAGAAGTTGGGTAATTACAGTTAAACGGTAATTCGGATAACAAGAGTGGAGAAAGAACGCGGTGCATCGAGCAGTAATTTCGTTTCAATAAGTGGAGCTTGGTGAATGCAGTTCTACTGTTACGTACGAATGCACTGTTGTCCTGTGGCCGTTGCAAATGGAACGATAATGGCCAGGTTGTATCGCAGAGCTGGCCCTGATTTTACGGCAATTCGAATCGAATCGATAGTGGAACGTATGCGACACCACGTGGTTCGAGATCAGAGAAAGTACACGTAACCCTTCTGTTCAGTGCGCATGGAATAGATAGTTTGTTTATTATGCGCGTCAAACGATGTTTTAGTTACGCTTGAATTACGTAGGTTTGGAGCTTTCTAAGCGTTCAGAGAAAAAGCTTTCTGCGATGCCCAGTTCTGCTTCTGTTGGATGCCAACTCATTATTTCATGGACCATAGCTGTTCAGTGCGCATGGAATAGTTTGTCTATTATGCGCGTCAAACGATTCAAGCTTTCGAATGATACATCACTTTCTATTTTTTTTTTTTTAATTTTTAAGTTAGTCTTTTAACCAATATGTCCATCATAAACAAAATGGTGTAATTTTTGATTGAAAAAAGATATTGACGTAAATTTTATATTAGAAAATCGCCAAAAATTCAAGCTTTCGAATGATATATCACTTTTTATTTTTTTTTAAATTTTTAAGTCAGTCCTTTAACCGATATATGACAAATAAATATAATGGTGTAACTTTTGACTGAGAAAAGATATCGACTTGAATTTCATGTCAGAAAATCGCAAAAAATTCAAGCTTTCGAATGATACATCACTTTCTATTCTTTTTTTAGTTTTTAAGTCAGTCTTTTAAACAATATGTCCATCATAAACAAAATGGTGTAGTTTTTGATTGAAAAAAGATATTGACTTAAATTTTATATTAGAAAATCGCCAAAAATTCAAGCTTTCGAATGATATATCACTTTTTATTTTTTTTTTAATTTTTAAGTCAGTCCTTTAACCGATATATGACAAATAAATATAATGGTGTAACTTTTGACTGAGAAAAGATATCGACTTGAATTTCATGTCAGAAAATCGCAAAAAATTCAAGCTTTCGAATGATACATCACTTCCTATTTTTTTTTTAATTTTTAAGTCAGTCTTTTAACCGATATGTAAATAATAAACACAATGGTGTAACTCTTGACTGAAAAAAGCTACCGACTCGAATTTTATATCAGAAAATCGCCAAAAATTCAAACATTCGAATTATATATCACTTTTTATCTTTACAAAATTTTTGAGTTAGTTCTTTCACCGATATGTAAATAATAAACACAATGACGCACCTACGTAAATACATTTCGTAGCCACAATCGTCGCAGCGCGTTCGTTCGCACGTTCTATCTCCCATCGCAGCTCGCGTGTACCCATGCAACTTCACAATTTCTATTCGCGTATCAAGAACACGTGGGTTACGAAATTCTTCCTTCCGAAAACTCGACGGGCTTATCTGGTACCAGGTTTCGGAGCCGATAACGATGACGCAACGAGTCCCACGTCCCTGACACGATTCGTCGATTACGATCGTACGTACACAAATTTCGCGTGTACAAACGCGACGATAACGATGACAAAGAGGACAGATCGAGGCGTCGATCTTTTCGAGTAGCTTTGAGGTATCGCTTTTAACCGTTTGAGTGCCAAACGACGCGATCACTCTGATTCGAGATTTAACCCTTTGCACTCGATGACTTTTTCGGTCGCAGATCATTTTTCTGTTACTAATTTCTTCGTGAATACGACTAATCTGATTCTTCAACAGTCGATAATCAATTTCATCTTCACTCGAGTCAGTTTCACCACCAAATTTATTTTTCCGGCGGTTCAAAACTTAAAATCATGAAAAACTTGAGTTACTGCATGAAACACAATGGCGACTGAGAGTCGCCTTTCGAGCGCAAAGGGTTAATACTTAACCCATTGCAGACGGATTGCACGAGTACGGAAAAAGTAGGCGTGGAAATAAGACTGGTTTAAAATAAAATAGAAAAATTAGTGTTAACCATTTGCACTCTATCTCTATATCTCTCACTCTAATAATATTATAAATTAATATTAACCATTTGGATCAGTAATCGATGCTGATGTCCCCCCAGAGGGGACATTCGAGTGCAAAGGGTTAAAAATGCCAGAGAAGAGATGGGAAGAGGTAAATTGACTGCACGCTGGAGGATCACAAGAATGGCACAGCAACAATAATGCAAGATTCGCTACTGGTAAATTGGAAATAGTGGCATCGCGTTGCTTGGAACTTTGAGCCACAGAAATTAAGAATTCTCATCGCGTTGCTTGGAACTTTGAGGCACAGAAATTGACAAGCGCCTTCGGTCTATTTGAAACTTTAAGGCGTAAAAATTGAGAAGCGCCATCGCGCTGCTTTGAAACTTTGATACGTAGAAATTCAGAAGCGTCATCGCTCTGCTTGAAATTTTAAAACTCAGAAATTGAAAAGTGCCATCGCTCTGCTTGAAACTTTGAGCCACAGAAATTAAGAATTCGCATCGCGTTGCTTGGAACTTTGAGGCACAGAAATTGAGAAGCGCCATCGCGCTGCTTTGAAACTTTGAGACGTAGGAATTCAGAAGCGTCATCGCTCTGCTTGAAACTTTAAAGCTCAGAAATTGAAAAGTGCCATCGCTCTGCTTGGAACTTTGAGCCACAGAAATAAAAAATTCGCATCGCGTTGCTTGAAACTTTAAAGCTTAGAAATTGAAAAGTGCCATCGCGATGCTTGGAGCTTTGAGGCGCAGAAATTGAGAAGCGCCATCGCGCTGCTTTGAAACTTTGAGACGTAGAAATTCAGAAGCGTCATCGCTCTGCTTGAAACTTTAAAACTCAGAAATTGATAAGAGCCATCGCTCTGCTTGGAACTTTGAGCCACAGAAATCAAAAATTCGCATCGCGTTGCTTGAAACTTTAAAGCTTAGAAATTGAAAAGTGCCATCGCGGTGCTTGGAGCTTTGAGACGCAGAAATTGAGAAGCGCCATCGCGCTGCTTTGAAACTTTGAGACGTAGAAATTCAGAAGCGTCATCGCTCTGCTTGAAACTTTAAAACTCAGAAATTGAAAAGTGCCATCGCTCTGGGAACTTCAAAGTGCCAAAATCGAGAAGCACTATCGCCCTGTTTGCAACTTTAATGCGCAGAAATTGAGAAGCGTCATCGTAGTGCTTGAAACTCTGAGACGTAAGAACTGAATCGCTGTTCCTAACAATTTCAAACGTACAAACTCTTTGCAATTCTCGAAAACCCCGTGGCATTCGAACGACTAAGAACACTGAGAAGGACTGCGAAGGAACGCGCGCGGGTTTTCGATAAGGGTTTGGAGGACACGGAACCGAACCGGTGAACGATGACGTTCCGCGTACAATAAAGTTCGACGGAACACGAGCGTGCGCCCGTATCGGTACCGGGTAATCTTCGTACGAGCGTACAATTGAACGCGTTGCCCTCGAGCGAATCTCGTCTTTCTCTCTCTCTCTCTCTCTCTCTCTCTCTCTCTCTCTCCCTATCTTTATCTCTCTCTTCGAGGACCCTCTTCCCAAGAGGACGTCGAACATTCGCGGTCATAGTCAGGGCTTCTTTTCAGCAAATCCCGTCTCTCTCTCTCTCTCTCTCTCTCTCTCTATCTTTGTCTCTCTTCTTCTGTCTTGGTATCTCTCTTTGTCTTTGTCTCTCTCTCTCTCTCTCTCTGTATCTTTGTCTCTCTCTCTCTCTCTATGCTTTTGTCTTCCTCTGTGTGTCTTTGCCTCTCTCTGTGTGTCTTTGTATCTCTCCCTGTCTTTGTCTCTCTCTGCGTGTTCCCCCACTCTCTCTCTGTGTCTTTGTCTCTCTCTCTCTCTGTCTTTGTGTCTCCCTGTCTCTGTCCCTCTCTGTCTTTGTCTCTCTCTCTCTCTCTGGCTTTGTCTCTCTCTGTCTTTGTCTCCCTCTCTCTGTGTCTTTGTTTCTCTCTGTCTTTGTGACCCCCCCTCTCTCTGTGTCTTTGCGTCTCTCCCTCTCTTTCTATCTTTGTCCTTCTCTGTGTCTTTGTCTCTCTCTGTGTTCTTGTATCTCTCTCTCTCTCTCTCGCTCTGTCTTAGTATCTCTGTGTCTTTGTCTCTCTCTCTGTCTGTCTGTCTGCCTTTATCTCTCCCTCTTTCTGTCTTTGTCTCTCTGTGTCTTTGCTTCTCTTTGTCTTTATCTCTCCCTCTTTCCGTCTTTGTCTCTCTGTGTCTTTGCTTCTCTTTGTCTTTATCTCTCCCTCTCTCTGTCTTTGTCTCTTATCCTCTCTCTCTCTCTCTCTCTCTCTCTTTTTCTCTCTTCGAGGACCCTGTTCCCAAGGGGACGTCGAACATTCGCGGTCACAGCCGGGGCTTATTTTCAGCGGCCGTACGATCGGACGTACGAAACGACGCGGTTGCACGCGACTGTTTCGCAGCGCGCGCGTGTCAAGATCGGCAGCGCGGCTGCTCTCTGCTCCCGCGGGAACTTCGGGGAAAAAAGGAAACGCGCGGCTCGGTCGAACGATCCCGCGTTCTTGGTAAACGATTCGCAGCCGAGATAGGCGGTCCGGTGCCGTTTAACGACACGAGTGTCCCCTCGCACGCACGTGACAACGCGATGCGTCTCTACAGCGGCTGGAAAGCGAGAGGGAACGGGTTCTTCCGCCGTGGATCGGCTCTGTTACGGATTATCGCGTGCCACTCGGCTTGATGAAGTCCAGCTTCGTTTGTCTTTAAACGCACGACGCTGGACGATTTTCCTTTTGGTTTCAGACGGAGAAACCAGAGGATGTCGTGTCTTGCGGTGTCTGCCAATGAAACGGCTCGAGGTGATCGCTGTCGTTAAATTTTCAGGAGATTTCTTCGAGAAAGATCTGTTTTCTGTTGAGAATAATTCTACACGAGTTTCAGGATATTTGACCCTTGGCTCGATGAAGTTTATCCAGCATCGTGTGATTAAAGAGAAACAAAGCCAATTTTTGTTTAGTTTCAGCTGGAGAAACCAGAGGATGTCGTGTCTTGCGGTGTCTGCCAATGAAACGGCTCGAGGTGATCGCTGTCGTTAAATTTTCAGGAGATTTCTTCGAGAAAGATCTGTTTCCTGTTGAGAATAATTCTACACGAGTTTCAGGATATTTGACCATTGGCTCGATGAAGTTTGGCTTTGTTTCTCTTTAATCACACGATGCTGGACAATTTTTGTTTAGTTTCAGCTGGAGGAACCAGAGGATTTCGTGTCTTGCGGTGTCTGCCAATGAAACGGCTCGAGGTGATCGCTGTCGTTAAATTTTCAGGAGATTTCTTCGAGAAAGATCTGTTTTCCGTTGAGAATAGTTCTACACGAGTTTCAGGATATTTGACCATTGGCTCGATGAAGTTTGGCTTTGTTTCTCTTTAATCACACGATGCTGGACAATTTTTGTCTAGTTTCAGCTGGAGAAGCTAGAGGATTTCGTGTCTTGTGATGTCTGACAATGAAACGGCTCGAGGTGATCGCTGTCGTTAAATTTTCAGGAGATTTCTTCGAGAAAGATCTGTTTTCTGTTGAGAATAATTCTACACGCGTTTCATAATATTTGGGCCTTTGCACTCAGGGTTAGCTACCAGAAATAGAAAATTTCTGTTTCAGTAGGAAATTTGAGGGAAACATACATTTTTCAAGCAGTTGGGGTGGAATAAGTTTAAACGTTAGCACTAGAAACTAAAATAGCAATATTTTAGCAATATTTTAGCAATATTTTAGCATTATTTTAACAATAGTTCTATACTAACGTCTCCCAGCAATAGAAAATTTGAAATAGCAGTATTTGAGCAACTTAATATTTAAAATAGCAAGTTTTGAGCGATTTAATATTTGAAACAACAATCTTCGAAGGACTTAATATTTAAAGCAGAAAACTTTGAGCCACTTAATACTTAAAATAGCAATTTTTGAGCGACTTAATATTGAAAGTAGCAATCTTTGAGCGACTTGCTATTTAAATTAGCAATCTTTGAGCAATATTTCAGCAGTAGTTTCTATGCTAACGTCTCTCAGCAACAGAAAATTTAAAATATCAAATTTTGAGTAACTTAATATTTAAAATAGCAACCTTTGAACGACTTAAAATTTAAAATAGCAATCTTTGAGCAACTTAAGATTTAAAATAGCAATCTTTGAGCAATATTTCAGCAATAGTTTCTACTCGAAACCATCCCAGCAATAGAAAATTTCAAATAACTTTATCATCCGTAATCGCTAATTAATTATAATAACAGCCTTTTGATCCAAGTGCAAACGATTAAATCGTATCCAATTAATTCCCTTCATAATTTCCAAAACTTCTTAGAACCAAGCAATATCCAACAACCCAATTCCATCCTCTACATCTTCTACAATATCTGAAATTGCTTCTGAATGATACGTTCAATTGACCCAAGAAAAACCCCAAGAAAGACAGAAAAACAGCTCGAGGACTCTCGCACGATACCTGAAACATTCGCTTAATAGCGAGAACACTGTAGAAATAATCGCTCGAAGACACGAAACGCAGAAAGAAGGTTTTTCTCGAACTCGAGCAAAGGATTGATATTGACTGACGTGTTTTCACACGACGATCGAGCAATGAAAGAAGCGATTTCATATCTCAGACCCCACATTCGTCGCAAGAAGCGCTGGACAAGACCACGGCCAATGATTCGCGCAAATTTCCCGCGCAAAAATATTCAGCACTTTGTTTATACTCGTCGCTGGACTCTCACAGGCTGGCTCAAGGCCTCTCGCAAAAACCGCTCGTTCGATTCACGATCTTCCCATGTCAGCAGGTTCTACCTCATCAATGACCGCGCAAAAAGCGAGATATTTCGCAAAAGGAGCAGCAGGACGCGTCGTGGAGCCGTGGAGACGTATTAACCGAGTAAATTAAATTGAGCGCTCAAACAAGACTGGAACCGTAAAAATTGAATCGCGGACAGGGACAGCTTCGAACGATGCTTCGCGCCTAATGGAGTCGCGTTTCGAACGTACAAATAAACCTTGCAACGCCACGAACCGCGCAGCGTCGCCTCGATTCTCTTCTTCTTCGTCGAGGAAGCTCGTTTCTTTTAACACGAAACGATTTACTGTTGCAGAAAATTTGAATCGTACTGAAGAAACGTGTTCAGCCACGACGCGAGTTGGTCCTTTTTCATCGCAAGATTGTACAGCGTCGATCCTTCCAGTTCGAAATGGATTCGAGTCTGTCCTCGACCGCGAACGCAGTCGATCAAACCGAGAAGAATCGATGGGTCTTGCAAAGCGATCGCGGAAAGAAGGCTGGCCAAAAATTCAAGCTTTCGAATGATATACCACTTTTTATTTTTAGAAAATTTTTAAAGTAGTTCTTTGACCGACATGTAAATAATAAATGCAATGGTGTAACTTTCGAGTGAAGAAAGGTATCGACTTAAATTTCATGTCAGAAATTCGCCAAAAATTCAAGCTTTCGAATGATACATCACTTCTTATTTTTAAAAAATTTTTAAAGTAGTTCTTTGACCGACATGTAAATAATAAATACAATGGTGTAACTTTCGACTGAAAAAAGATATCGACTTGAATTTCATATCAGAAAATCGCAAAAAATTCAAGCTTTCGAATGATACATCACTTTTTATTTTTTTTTTTAATTTTTAAGTCAGTCCTTTAACCGATATATGACAAATAAATATAATGGTGTAACTTTTGACTGAGAAAAGATATCGACTTGAATTTTGTGTAAAAAAATCACTAAAAATTCAAGCTTTCGAATGATATACCACTATTTATTTAAAAAAAATTGTTAAAGCAGTTCTTTAATCGATATGTCAATAATAAACACAATGGTGTTACTTTCGACTGAAAAAAGATATCGACTTCAATTTTGTGTAAAAAAATCACCAAAAATTCAAGCTTTCGAATGATACATCACTTCTTATTTTTAAAAAATTTTTTAAATAGTTCTTTGACCGACATGTAAATAATAAACACAATGGTGTAACTTTTGACTGAAAAAAGATATCGACTTGAATTTCATGTCAGAAAATCGCCAAAAATTCAAGCTTTCGAATGATACATCACTTCTTATTTTTAAAAAATGTTTAAAGCAGTTCTTTGACCGACATGTAAATAATATACACAATGATGTAACTTTTAACTGAAAAAAGATATCGACTTAAATTTCATGTCAGAAAATTGCCAAAAATTCAAGCTTTCGAATGATACATCACTTTCCATTTTTTTTTTTAATTTTTAAGTCAGTCCTTTAACCGACATGTCAATAATAAACACAATGGTGTAATTTTTGACTGAAAAAAGATATCGACTTAAATTTCATGTCAGAAAATCGCCAAAAATTCAAGCTTTCGAATGATACATCACTTTCTATTTTTTTTTTAATTTTTAAGTCAGTCTTTTAACCGATATGTCCATAATAAACACAATGGTGTAATTTTTGATTGAAAAAAGATATTGACTTAAATTTCATGTCAGAAAATCGCCAAAAATTCAAGCATTCGACTGATACATCACTTTCTATTTTTTTTTTAATTTTTAAGTCAATCTTTTAACTGATATGTAAATAATAAACATAATGGTGTAACTTTCGACTGAAAAAAGATATCGTCTTCAATTTTGAGTAAAAAAAATCACCAAAAATTCAAACGATTGTACAGCGTCGATCCTTCCAGTTCGAAACGGATCCAAGCCTGTCCTCGACCGCGAACGCAGCCGATCAAACCGAGAAGAATCGATCGATCTTGCAAAGCGATCGCGGAAAGAAGGCTGGCCGTGAAATCGCGATTTCCTCGTTCCCATGAAGCGGTTCGTCGCGAGCAAGCGATTCTGGGGCCGGAAAAAATAGAGCGAATCGAACTCCTCCCATTTCGTCGGGTCGCGTAACGTCAAGTTCGATCGATCGCGTTAATTGCTCGGTTGTCGAACGACTGGCGATCGTTTCAGGGTCGCGAGCGAGCAAGAAAAAGGGTTCCAGGCCAGCTGACATAAGCTGAGACACGCGAACGCGTGCGTGCGCGCGTGTTCTGCATGCGTTCGCGCGATACACGGGGTGTGACAAGAGTTTTTGCTCGATTTTTTGGTTCTCGCGATAGACGATGGTCGGAAAAGGGAGGGAAAAATTCGACAGAGGAAAAAGGGCCAAGAGAAAAGGGTGAAAAAGGGGTGGAGATCGTTTCGTGGATAGCACTCGCGTGTCTACGAGCTCCACGCGAGGATGTGACAGTGAAAGTACCGAATCGCATTCCGATTCGAAGAGAGAACTATTAATAGCTCGACTAAGGGCCATAGCGGCTCGATAAGGGTAATCGATTGTTCCCAGCGAGGGAAGAATCCTGTTAATTTATCGTGGACTCTTTTCGAGAGGATTAAACGTGTACGTAATACGTTACCCTGTTGAAGGCGATAGTTTGTAATCAGATGGGAGAGGAGAACCCTCGACGTACCTGAAACAGAAGAAAAAAGCGATCAGGATTAATCTCCAAGTGGCGTCGTATCGTGAAAGTTTAAACGCGACGCGAGACCCTCCCTTGCATTCAAATCTTTGGTTCCAAAGATTAATTAAGAAAATGTGGTGGTCCTCGTCATTAGAGGGACAGCACACTCGTCAGTTTCTCATGAGCACTTCATTTTCCTACACAGTTTCTATATAATAGAAATTTTGACCTGTTCTTAATATGCCAGCGTCTAAGACGCTACTCCGCCATTTTGGTAGCCTTACTGATGAGTCCACTAACAGGATCAGGACGAAATGTTCTTCCCTCTCTTTTCTTTTATTTCTTCTCTCTCGCATACACACTCAGCAACATGAAGTAACGCACTTCGTATTGTTGGATTCCGGATTGGACAGCGTCGAAGTAATCGAGTACAACGCTTTATAATTCCAAAGAAAGTGTGGCGGTCCTTCGACAGCCGCCACTAGAAGGACAGCACACTTACCACTTTCTCACAAGCACTTGTTTTCGACTCGATTTCTATATAATAGAATTTATTTATTTTAACATCCCAGCGTCTAAGGCGCGACTCCGCCATTTTGGTAGCCTTACTGATGAGTCCACTAGCATTCTTCCCTCTCTTTTCCTTCCTACCCTCTCTTACATTCTCTCTACAGCACAACGAAACGAAGCAGCACATTCAATCGCTTCAAAAATATTGAAAATATTGAAAATTTAGAAAAGTGAAACCTATAAATGTTAAAGATCGCTTCGTACACGTGTGATCGAGTCGATTTTTAACCCTTTGCACTCGGATGTCGCCTCTGAAAGAATCGATTGCTGATTGCAAAGATTAAAAACTTGTTCCACCGTGGAAAACGCGTTTCCCCAAAGTTTGCTATTGAAATGGAAATTTTCTGTTGCTCTTAAATTGCTTGGTAATACTTTCTATTGCCAACTTTTATCAGCAACAGAAAAGCGTCGAGTGCGAAGGGTTAACAGTAATCAGAATTAATCTCCAAGTGGCGTCGTATCGTGAAACATTAAGCACAACACGAGACCCTCCCTCGCATTCAAATCTTTGGTTTCAAAGATTAATTAAGAAAATATTGAAAATAAGAACACAAATTTTTTATGTATTTTTAGTTGTAATATTTCAGTTGTTACAAAAATAACATAAAATTCATACAATTTGGAAAAGTGAAACCTAGAAATGTTAAAGATCGCCTCATCGGCTTCTCACACGTGTGATTAAGTCAATTTTTAACCCTTTGAAAGAATCGATTGCTGATTGCAAAGATTAAAAACTTATTCCACAACAGCTTTTTAAAAAACGCGTCTCCCCAAACTTTTCTATTGAAATGGAAATCTTCTGTTGCTGCTAAATTTCTAACTTTTATCAGCAACAGAAAATTGCTGAGAAAGCGTCGAGTGCGAAGGGTTAACAGTAACCAAGATTAATCTCCAACTGGCATCTATCGTGAAACTTTAAACCCCCCCTTGCATTAAAATCGCCATCGCCACTTTGATGTTGCGCGATGGAAGCCTCGTTTTATCGAGGATTAACATGCGAGCGTCGATTGCTTCATCCAATCCCCACTCGAGGAGGGTAAAAACGCGATCGAAAGGGGCGCTGGTAGAATAGATCCGTAATTATCGCGTGCGGGTATCCGCGATGCGAAATAACGCTGGATGAAGTGAAACTGGACGCAGAAAAATTACGGCTCTTTCCCAGAATGATCCAGCCAGCTTTTTATCGGGCAACCTTCACAATGGCGCAACTGGAGTTGAAAAAAAAGGAGAGGAAAAAAGGACTGTTACACTTCTTCGAACGTGGATCAACGAACTCGAGCGTGGTAGGTTGGACTCGAGTGGCTTTGGAATGTCAAGAAACGACCTTCGCCACCTCCTCTTGGGCCAGCAGTCTAACTATCGAGGCGTACAGTGGGACCGGATGGGCATGCGGCTGGACTCGTCGCTTCCCGTGACAGAATGGCGACTCCAGTGGGAGCTGGGACCGTGAGAGCACGATGGCTATCGAAACTGGCAAGAGTTAAGCGTGATGCGCCGTTTAGTATAATTGTTAGTCGATGGAGCTAAGTATTAGTAGTGCAAGGAGTGAGATTTGGTTTGAGAGAGCAATTTTTTAAAGTTAACCCTCTGCGCTTGGAAATTTTTGAAATTCAACCTATTGCAAACCTTCCTTTGCAAACTTATTAGTCGACAAATATGGAGAGTACAACGATTCAAATTTCTTAAACTTATTCCTTTGCAACTCTCCCTTTGCAAAGTTATTAGTCAACAGAGTCAGATATCAAGAGTACAACGATTCAGATTTATTTTGCGAGCATAATTTTTGAAATTTAACGCTTTGCATTTGGAAATTTTTTAAACTTAACCATTTGCACTCGGAAATTAAAAAAAAATAACACATTGTAAACCTTATTTTGCAAAGTTATTAGTCGACAGAGTCAAATATCAACAGTACAAGGATTGTGATTTGTTTTAAGAGCAACAGTTTTAAACTTAACACTTTGCAAACTTATTAGAAAACTTTGCACTCGAAAAGTTTTTAAACTTAACTCTTTGCAACTCCCCTTTTGCAAACTTATTAGTCGACAGAGTCAAACATCAACAGTACAAGGATTGTGATTTGTTTTGAGAGCAACAGTTTTAAACTTAATACTTTGCAAACTTATTGGTCGACAAAGCCAAATATCAACAGCACTCTCACAACAGCTACCTTTTGCATTCGGATGTCTGATCTGAGAGGATATTAGCATTGATTAGTGATTACGAAGGTTAAACCTTATCTCATCGCAGCTTTTTGAGAAATGCATGTTTCCCTGAGGTTTTTGTATTAAAATGGAAATTTTCTATTGCTGGAAGACGTTAGCAATAGAAACCATTGCTAAAGTATTACTATTTTAGCAATAGAAACTGTTGCCAAAATGTTGCTAATTTAATAGTAGAAACTGTTACTAAAATATTGCTGAAATATTGCTATTTTAGTAATAGTTTCTATCGATAAAATGTTGCTCAAAAATTGCTATCTTATCAATGATTTCTATTGCTAAAATATTGCTGAAATATTGCTATTCTAGCAGTAGTTTCTATTGCTGAAATATTGCTATTCTAGCAGTAGTTTCTATTGCTGAAATATTGCTATTCTAGCAGTAGTTTCTATTGCTGAAATATTGCTATTCTAGCAGTAGTTTCTTTTGCTGAAATATTGCTATTCTAGCAGTAGTTTCTATTGCTGAAATATTGCTATTCTAGCAGTAGTTTCTATTGCTGAAATATTGCTATTCTAGCAGTAGTTTCTATTGCTGAAATATTGCTATTCTAGCAGTAGTTTCTATTGCTAAAATATTGCTCAAATATTGCTATTCTAGCAATAGTTTCTTTTACTGAAATATTGCTATTCTAGCAGTAGTTTCTATTGCTGAAATATTGCTATTCTAGCAGTAGTTTCTTTTGCTGAAATATTGCTATTTTAGCTTCAGTTTCTATTACTAAAATATTGCTATTTTAGCTTTAGTTTCTATTTCTAAAATATTGCTATTTTAGCTTCAGTTTCTATTACTAAAATATTGCTACTTTAGCTTCAATTTCTACTGCTAAAATATTGCTACTTTAGCTTCAGTTTCTATGCTATTTTAGCTTCAGTTTCTATGCTATTTTAGCTTCAGTTTCTATTGCTGAAATATTGCTATTCTAGCAGTAGTTTCTATTGCTGAAATATTGCTATTTTAGCAGTAGTTTCTTTTGCTGAAATATTGCTATTCTAGCAGTAGTTTCTATTGCTGAAATATTGCTAATCTAGCAACTAACTAAGAAAGAGCCAAGTGCAAAGCGTTAATAATGATACAAAGTGTAATTTAGTGGTACAAATTAAATAATAAGCAAGGTATCCATAAAATGAATTCATGACAGTCGTCAATCGTGGCAGAGCCGCACTCGAGTGGCCAATGAGGCGCGGTTTGCTGACCTCTGCTATATAAGAACGTTTATGCGAGAGCTGGGCAATCTTGGTTCTTCTTGGGTAAATGCTGAGAGCAATCTTAGAGCAAGGTCTTCGTTGATGAGCAAAGCGACGCGATTATGAGAGCGTCAGAGACGAGGATAGAAATACAGGTATCTCTCGAATAACACGGTTAACCCGTTTCTTCCCAAAAATAAAAATGGTAAATATTGAAAAGAACATGTTTCCAGTAATTAATTTTTTTACGAAGTGTTAGAACAATTGTGAAATGTAAACACGTAGACAGAGAGCTGATGAATGCCTTTTAACACATGCATGATGAGTTTTGTGTAATAAATTCATTTTAACTGCATTCTGTGAGATTAAACTTCGTGTGCGTGTATGCAATACTAGAAAGAAATGGGTTAATTAGTCCCTAGTGCTATTTGAAACTCTAGATCTTTACAAATTTATACATTTTGTTCCAAAGATTAATTGAGAAAACACAATTTTTTCTGTATAATATTTCAGTTGTACAAAAATAACAAAAGATTTAAAAAGGTGAAACTTAAAAGTGTATAAGATAAAATTTTATAAAAGGTAGTAATTTTTTAATTACGTAGATTCAGTCTCTGTCACTTTCCAAAGATTCATTGGTTTTTCCTTGTCAATGGAAATTTAGTGATAATATTCGCGACTTCGTGTAATTAAAATTCCGTGTTACTCACAGTTTATTACAATTTATAATTGTGCTATTTGCGACTTCGTGGCATTCAAGAACCGTGCTATTCGAGGGACACCTGTACATGCTTCGACCAAGATGCAGCAGAGAAAAAATTGTGTTTGTGCTGCAAAAACAATGCTCGCGATCGACTGAGTCACAAGTTTATGGACCAACGTGGCTTATCTATCCAATATCGAGAACTTTAGGTCATTTCCAAACGACACATGCTTCTGTTAACACCAACTGATTTTTGCTTCAGGAATTCGTACGATAAACATCCGACTGACAAGTCACGAAGGAGTTTCAATTACTAATGTTAACCCTTTTCAGTCCTATTCTTCAATTTAGCAGTTCAGTCGCCAACAATTTCCTACTATTTCAAGTGTTTCATTTGAAATTCACTTGAAATTTACTTGAAAATGTTGTCAGTTGCGTGACAATTCCTCGATTGTTACTTGCAAACTCTAAAACAACTTTAAATCTTTGTTGCAATTTATATTTGCTTCTTTTTCTTATTTAACGATCTCGAGTCACGCTCGACAAAGAAGAGCAAAGGGTTAAGCGCCTCTCGCGTGCAATGTGTTAAAAGAAGCAAAGCTTTTCGTAAATAAAAACTTATCTTTCGCTTCTCTTCTATAATTTAACTCTTTGCACTCTGAATTATTTTTCATTTTAGTTGCCAACAACTCTCTACTATTTCAAGTGTTTTATTTGAAATTTACTTGAAATTTACTTAAAAAAGTTGTCGGTTGCAGCACAGTTTCAACTCTAAAACTTTGTTGCAATTCATATTTGCTTCTTTTTCTTATTTAGCGATGTCGAGTCGCGCTCGACAAAGGACCGCAAAGGGTTAAAGATGTGCGAAATAACGAATAGTGCGAATATCGAGGGCCATCTGTATTTGCGAAACTTGTTACTTGCAAACTCTAAAACAACTCTAAATCTTTGTTGCAATTTCTATTTGCTTCTTTTTCTTATTTAGCGATGTCGAGTCGCGCTCGACAAAGGACCGCAAAGGGTTAACGAAAGAATGCAGAGCGACCATAGCCGTAATTTCTTTACGAATCGCCACAAAATGGACGACATCATAAATTAACCCTTTGCAAATACTCTAAAACTTTGTTGTCATTTATATTTGTTGCTTTTTCTTATTTAGCAATGTCGACTCACTCTCGACAAAGGATCGCAAAGGGTTAACGAAAGAATGCAGGACGACCATAGCTTTAATTTCTCTGCAAATGGACGACTAACATCGACTAAAATGGACGATTTAAAATTAAACACTTTGACATCATAAACTAACCCTTTGCAACAACTCTAAAACTTTGTTGCAATTTATATTTGCTTCTTTTTCTTATTTAGCGATGTCGAGTCACGCTCGACAAACGACCGCAAAGGGTTAAAGATGTGCGAAATAACGAATAGTGCGAATATCGAGGGCCATCTGTATTTGCGAAACTTGTTACTTGCAAACTCTAAAACAACTCTAAATCTTTGTTGCAATTTATATTTGCTTCTGTTTCTTATTTAGCGATGTCGAGTCACGCTCGACAAAGGACCGCAAAGGGTTAAAGATGTGCGAAATAACTAAAATTGTGCGAATATCGAGGGTCGTCTGTACTTGCAAACTCTAAAACAACTCTAAATCTTTATTGCAATTTATATTTGCTTCTGTTTCTTATTTAGCGCTGTCGAGTCACGCTCGACAAAGGACCGCAAAGAGTTAAAGATGTGCGAAATAACTAAAATTGTGCGAATATCGAGGGTCGTCTGTACTTGCAAACTCTAAAACAACTCTAAATCTTTGTTGCAATTTATATTTGCCGCACTCGACAAAGGATTAATCATCTGTACTATTTCGAGCTACTAAGCGCGTGTTCAGAGCCGTTGCGTCACTCTAACAAGGTCCTTGTCGAAACAGCTTAGAAAGAAAAGGTTCACGACCGCTGGTTATTTTCGTCCGGGTTTTACCCTCTGCGACGTTCTAACGCCTATTTACATGGCTCGAACGGCGAGGGGCAGAAGAGAGGAACCGTGAACAAGAAAAGTGACCGTGCACAATGAACTCTAAACGCGGTTGGCGGAAAAACAAACGTGCCACTGAATCGACTCGCGATGGAACGGTGAACAACGGTTTAGAGTCTGGAACGTGACGTAGGGAGGCGCGTTGGCATTCAGCGGCTGTAATGGCGCGGGGTAACGCGTTCGTGACATCGACAAAAGTGCATCACCGTGAGAACAATGAGGCGCAGCGCGCGAAACAGCCAGCACGGTTCTCCAACGCGGGCGACAATAAGACCAGCTGCAAGGTCGCGATCACTCGACGCGCTCGGATGACTAAAGCCAAGTTTAACCCATTCGAGACGGATTGCACACTGTGCGCAATGCATTTCTGAACAAAAAAGAGGGATTGTAGATAGAGTGGATTTTGTAGAAAATCTTTGTTGAATTGGTAACAATTTTGTTTGGTGGGAATTATTTCTTACTCGTTAACCCATTTGAGACCCATTCGAGACCAATTTGAGACTCTGAGCCAAAAAGACGGATTACAGGCAGCATGTGTGCAATGATATTAAATTGAAGTCCAGAGTTGGGCAAATCTTTGTTGAATTGGTAACAATTTTGTTTGGTGGGAATTATTCCTTACTCGTTAACCCATTTGAGACCCATTCGAGACCAATTTGAGACTCTGAGCCAAAAAGACGGATTACAGACAGCATGTGTGCAATGATATTGAATTAAAGCCCAGAGTCAGGCAAATTTTTGTTTTACTGGTAACAATTTTGTTTGGTGAGGAATTATTGGTTACTCGTTAACCCATTTGAGACCCATTCGAGACCAATTTGAGACTCTGAGCCAAAAAGACGGATTGCAAACAGCGTGTGTGCAATGATATTGAATTGAAGCCTAGAGTTGGACAAATCTTTGTTGAATTGGTAACAATTTTGTTTGGTGGGAATTATTTGTTGCTTGTTAACCCACTCGAGACCCATTCGAGATTTTGAGCCAAGAAGACAGATTGTAGACAGCTTGTGTGCAATGATATTGAATTGAAGCCCAGAGTCAGGCAAATTTTTGTTTCATTGGTAACAATTTTGTTTGATGGGAATTATTGGTTACTCTTTAACCCATTCGAGACCCATTCGAGACCTATTCGAGACCCATTCGAGATTCTAAGCCAAAAAGAGGGATTGCAGACAGAGAGTGTGCGATGATATCGAATTGAAGTCCAGTGTCGGGCAAATCTTTGTTGAATTGGTAACAATTTTGTTTGGTGGGAATTATTTGTTACTTGTTAATCCATTTGAGACCCATTCGAGGTTCTGAGTCAAAGAGATGGATTGCAGACAGTGTGTGTCCAATGATATTGAATTGAAATTTTGAGTCAGTACGTAAAAAATAAGCGTAGAAATAAGACTAGTTTAAAGTAAAAGGTATCTTAGAAGTGTGTAGACAGAAAATTTGGTATTGCTTTCAATTTAGTCCCCAAACAAATGAAATTGTGATTACGAATCACATACCAAGTGTGCAATGATATTGAACTGAAATTATGAGTCAAAACGGAAAAAGTAGACGTCGAAATAAAACTGGTTTAAAATAAAAGGTATCTTAGAAGTGTGTAAACAGAAAATTTGGTATTGGTTTCAATTTAATCCCCAAAATGAACGACTTAAAGCCAGCATCATCAGGAATGCAGAAAATGAGCAGCGATAATGAAAGCAATGATTTATTGCTTAGAGGAAATAGAAAAAAGAATCGAAATTTTGTTGTTATGTATAGTGACAATGATCTGGAATACGAGGAAGATAAATTTTGTTGTTATGGATAGTGACAATCATCTGGAATACAAGGAAGATAAATTTTGTTGTTATGGATAGTGACAATCATCTGGAATACGAGGAAGACATGAATATGAACATAGATGATACACTTGTTGAGATGTTCGAGAAAACTGAGTGGAAAGATTCTACTGAAAATGAAAGTGAAAGTGACATTGAACAGCTTGAAATGAAACTTAGCGAAGATACTAAGAGATGGGCAGATAGCAGTGATAAAAAAAAATGGACCTGACCCATTTTAATGATGTCTTTTTACTTTATTTTGCATTGCAGACATGGCGTTCAATCCTCTCCTCATAACAAAACCATTTTTAAAAACGACCTGCACGCACGCTGTGCAATCGCCTTATTTCTAAAAACTGAGTTACTTCTATCACAAAAATGTCATAAAATTCATCAAATTCATTTCTATCGCAAATACATTTTTTTATTCAAAATGGCCAATACAAAGCGAAAACAAATTTCAGCTTCCGAGGTCGGTCACCAAAAAACTGAACCGTCTCGAACGGGTTAAGTCGAGGTGCGCGCAGCGGAGAGCGAAATGATTCAGCAGAGTGGCATCCCAGTCGAACCGGAAGCTGCGTTCCTGACGGACCCCTTTCACGACCCCGATTCGATTTACAAAAGAGCCCGACGACGTGACTCAGGATCACGGATTTCGATCGCGCGGTCGAGCGCTCGCGGTCAGTTTTGAGTCACCGTTCTCAAACGAGCCAGAAGCTGGCGCGTGTCGAGCTGCCACGCGGAGGAGCCGCGTAATTGCGGCGATGCAGATGCGCGATTAGAATGTTAATTGCGCGCGAGCAAGCGTCAGGGACGAAGACGCGGAGAGGCATCTCGTTGGCTCGAGAGGCTTTCAGCCGACACGAATACGCGTTGTCGAAGGATGTCACGATGATCTAGATTAGAGCCGTCCGCGACAGCCGTCCCAGCAATCGAACCAGTAATCCGTTTACGCATGGAGTCGAGCGCCGTTTTAACCCATTTCGCGGCAATTCAGAGTGGCTGGCGAGGACGCGCGGAAATAAAAGGCTTCCCAAGTCGGGGCGATCGCGGTCCCGCAAAAGCCCTACAATCGACTACTTGGGAACCACTTAGACGCGTCGTCTGGGGACTGAAATAGACGTCGATGCGGAGGAACTCAGGGTTGCTTCTTAATACTCTTAACAGCGGACTTAGTGTCATCTGTGATTGTTGTTGTCGAACAGTTTTGAAATCGAAGCGAGCAGATGAAGCAGACGAGCAGCAGATTTCAAAGCACGCTTGTCTGTAGCGTAATCTAGCTGTAAGGATACATGGCAGAATGGAAGGATGGATTAATGTCATTCGTATTTTTTACGATAGAACGTTTGCGAAACTAAAGCAAACCACGCATTTTTACTTTTAAGTTTTTAGGGTAGTTTTAAGAATTTTGCGCAAGGCTGTTACGATACAGTAAATGATACAGCACTGCAATGTGTGACGGACAATGGACATCTTTGAAAGCCACTATAGTGGAACGTTGTTCAGAAGAAAGCCGCTATAGTGACGTGTCATTCAGAAAAAAGCACTATAGTGGCGCTTTGTTCAGAGAAATGACATTTCTCTCTCAGAAGAGAGCCACTATAGTGGTGCACCGTTCAGAAAGATGACAACTACGAAAGCCACTATTATAGTGACGTGTCGTTCAAGAAGATGACGTCTTTGAGAAAAATGATATTCGTAAAACCTCTACTATAGTGGCGTGTTGTTTAGGAAGATGACGTCTTTCAGAAAAACGTTTGTGAAACTAAAGCAAACCACGCATTTTTATTTTTAAGTTTTTAGGGTAGTTTTAAGAATTTTGCGCAAGGCTGTTACGATACAGTAAATGATACAGCACTGCAATGTGTGACGGACAATGGACATCTTTGAAAGCCACTATAGTGGGACGTTGTTTAGAAGAAAGCCGCTATAGTGACGTGTCATTCAGAAAAAAGCACTATAGTGGCGCTTTGTTTAGAGAAATGACATCCACGAAAGCTAGTATAGTAGCACGTTGTTCAGAAGAGAGCCACTATAGTGGTGCATCGTTCAGAAAGATGACATCTACGAAAGCCACTATTGTAGTGACGTGTCGTTCAGAAAGATGACGTCTTTCAGAAAAATGACATCCGTGAAAGCTTTATTATAGTGGCGCGTGGTTTAGAAAGATGACATTCGCAAAAGCTACTATTATAGTGACGTGTCGTTCAAGAAGATGACGTTTTTGAGAAAAAATGACATCTGTGAAAGCTCTACTATAGTGGTGCATCGTTCAGAAAGATGACATTCGCGAAAGCCACTATTGTGGCGCTTTGTTCAGAAGAAAGCCACTATTGTGGCGCGTCGTTCAGAAGAAAACCACTATAGTGGCGCGTGGTTCAGAGAGATGACATCCGCGAAAGCCACTACTATAATAGTGCGTCGTTCTGAAAGATTACATCCGTGAAAGTCACTACAATAGTGGCACTTTGTTCAGAAAGATGACATCTGCGTAAGCCACTATAGTAGCGCGTGGTTCAGAAAAATAATATTTCCAAAAGCCACTATTATGGCGCATCGTTCACAAAGATAACATCCCCAAAAGCCACTATTGCGGCGCGTTGTTTAAAAGAAAGCCACTATAGTGGTGTGTCGTTCAGAGAAATGACATCCTCAAAAGCCACTATAGTGGTGCGTCATCCTGAAACATGCCATCCTCAAAAGCCACTATAGTGGCGCGTCATTCTGAAATAATACATCGTCCAAAGCTCTGCTATAGTGGTGCGTCGTTCAGAAAGATGACTACCTTGAAAGCCACTCTAGTAGCGTGTGGTTCAGAAAGATAACATCTCCAAAAGTCACTATTGTGGCGCGTCGTTCACAAAGATAACATCCCCAAAAGTCACTATTGTGGCGCGTCGTTCAGAAGAAAGCCACTATAGTGACGCTTTGTCCAGAAAGATGACATCCTCAAAAGCCACTATAGTTTCGCGTCATCCTGAAACATGCCATCCTCAAAAGCCATTATAGTGGCGCGTCATCCTGAAACATGCCATCCTCAAAACCCACTATAGTGCCACGTTATCCTGAAACATGCCATCCTCAAAACCCACTATAGTGCCACGTTATCCTGAAACATGCCATCCTCAAAACCCACTATAGCATCGCGTCATTCAGAGAAATACATCCTCAGAAGCCACTATACTGTCGCATCGTGTCTAAAAGCTGAAGCAGTCGATCTCGCAGCACACATCGAACCACGCTTGTCCCACAGCGTAATCTAACCGTGACGCCACACAACAGGATGAAAGGACGCTTGCATAACCGAACAGCCAGCATCCGAACACCGAAACGGGGTAACGCGGGCTCGATTCGGTGTGCTCGACACGAAAGTGAGTGGATCGCACCGTGGCGTGGGTCGTGGACCGAGTTCAGTGTCAGATCCGAGACGAGTACTTCTCATCTGGCATACATAAAATACTTCAGTGGCGCCAACGTGTCGGGCAGCTCTTGCAGCCGATACCCGCGAGCTTGTAGGCACACACGCTCCGTGTTCCTCCAGCTTTCTTTCCTTCCATCGCTCTTGATCGCGCACACACCATCCAGGTGCCTGTTGCCTCCTTCTCTGCCTCGATCAGCTCGTCTCCCTACATCCACTTTTCCCTTCTTCCTTCGCGCTGTGGCGGGCAGAACTCCTTGGCTCTCCCTCGCTCCTTCGCATCCTCTGAACGATCCAACGGCAGGCGAACGGAGCTGGCAGGTATGCGCATTTTTATGCGCTCATTTATGCCCACGCGTTCACTAAAAATAATCCCGTATCGAAGACCAAGCATAATGAACGCCCCGCGCGAATTCTTCCACGGCTGATCCCTTTTCATGCCTGAACGCAGCGATGCTGCGAGGGCCCCGCCGCTTCCTTCTTATTTCCATAACACTCTCGCCGGAGCGGTCTTATTTCGTTCTACAGGAGGTATGCAAATGCGTTCATTAGAAGCCCGACGGATTTACCGCGCAGCCGTGTAATCATCGAGGTACACGTATCGCGTATCCAGAACTTCGACCCGAAATGTTCAGACTGTGAAACTCAGCAATTTCAATTTTTCCCCTATTTAACCTCTTGGGCACGGTTGAATTTTGCGCGAGGCTGTTTCGTTGTACGGTGGTGTTTGAAGCGAATTACGCGTAAATGGTAGAGCACTGCGATGTGTGAGGGATAATGATGTTCTCTGTACTGAGTATATTGGAATGAAGCTTTTGATGATTAAATTATAATTTTTCTTAAAGATATGCTGTATATATGTTTTAATAATATAATTGAGTATGATGTATTTTAACTCTTTGCACGTTGTTCCTTCCCAGACGGATCATTGCTAAAATAGCAATATTTTATAATATTTTGCAGTCGACTCTTTCTTGGATATTAACAACAGAAACTATTGCTAAAATATTGCTATTTTGGTAATAGTTTCTATTGGTAATGTTCGAGAAGGAGCCAAGTGCAAAGGGTTAAAATTTCTATTATTAGGAGTCTCAAAAGTAAAAGAAAAAATTTGCATGCATCTGAGGAAGACGTTAGCAATAGAAGCTAATGCTAAAATAGCAATATTTTGCTAAAATAGCAATAATAACTATTGCTAAAATATGAATATTTGGGCTAAAATGGTAATAATAGCTAAAATAGGAATAGTTTGCTACAATAGCAATATTTTAATAAATTAGCAATAATAGGAATTTTTTTCTAAAATAGCAATAATAGCTATTGCTAAAATAGGAATATTTTTTCAAAATAGCAGAAATAGAAAATTTCCATTTCAACAGAAAACCTGAGCGAAACATGCATTTTTCGAAAGGGGGACATCCGAGTGCAAAGGGTTAAAACACGGTACGAAACATAGACCCAAGTCACAATTTTCACATTCATAGCGCGAGATCCTCGAAAGTCACTATAGTGACGTGTCATTCAGAAAAATGACATCTGTGAAAGCCACTATCGTAGCGCGTTGTTCAGAAAGCTAACATCCGCGAAAGTCACTATAGAGGGGCGTCGTTGAGAGGAAAGCCACTAGTGTCACTTTGTTCAGAAAGATGGCATCCTTAAAAGCTAGTATAGTGACGCGTCGTTCAGACAGATGACATCCGTGAAAATGATAATAGTAGCGCGTCGTTTAGAAGAAGAAAGCCACTATAGTGGCGCGTCGTTGAGAAGAAGGCCACTATAGTGGTGCATCGTTCAGAAGAAAGCTGAAATAGTAGCGCGTCGTTCAGAAAAAAGCTACACTAGTAGCGTGTCGTTCAGAAAAATGCTACTATAGTAGCGTCGTTCAGAAAAAAACTACTATAGTAGCGTCGTTCAGAAAGATGACCTCCGTGAAAGCCACCATAGTGGCGCTTTATTCAGAAAGATGACATCCTTGAAAGCCACTAAGGTGGCGCGTCGTTCAGAAGAAAGCTAATATAATGACGCGTCGTTCAGAAAAAAGTCACTATAGTGGTGCGTCGTCCAGAAGAAGGCCACCATAGTAGCGTGTCTTGCAGAAAGATGACATCCGCGAAAGTCACCATAGTGGCGCTTTATTCACAAAGATGACATCCTTGAAAGTCACTAAGTTGGCGCGTCGTTCAGAAGAAAGCTAATATAGTGGCGCGTCGTTCAGAAAAAAGCCACTATAGTGGTGCGTCGTCCAGAAGAAGGCCACTACTACAGTAGCGCGTCGTTCAGAAAGATGACATCCACGAAAGCCACCATAGTGGCACTTTGTTCAGAAAGATGACATCCACGAAAGCCACCATAGTGGCACTTTGTTCAGAAAGATGACACCCACGAAAACCACTATAGTGGCGCATCGTTCAGAAGAAAGCTAATATAGTGGCGCGTCGTTCAGAAAAAAGCTACTATAGTAGAGTCCAGAAAGATGACAATCACGAAAGCCACTATAGTAGCACATAATTCAGAAAGACGACATCCGCGAAACCAACAACACTGACGCGTCGTTCCTAAGAGGTGAATCGTGCCTTCTCGTCGTTATATCCCAACGATTTCAGCTCGCTCGAACGGTAGCCCATCAGCATTCTTTAAAAGCCGATATTCAGACCCGATCGCTTCTCCGCTCCCAAACAGCGCGGGCTCTGTAATTGATAAACATCGAATGGAAACGTCGATCGAGGAGGGGGGGGATACCCTCTCGTATCGAGTCTCGACGGTTGTTTACATACCGACGTAATACGCAACGCTCGAAATTACAGCTCGCTTGCCGATTGCTACCCGCGTAACGATCTCTCACCTTTCAACTCGCGCCGCGAACGAGTTTACCTGGTTCGAAGCACCAGGTTTACGTGCAGAGATCGCAACAGCAGAGGGACGCTTAGCAACAGTGTAAAATCTCGCTAGTTGCACGCTGCAGGCCCTAATGGAATCGTAATCTGAATGATCACCGTGGCGAATCTCCCGTCGAACCGAGACGATTCACGGTTTCGAATGGGATACCAACTGTCCTCCGCGCGATGCGTAATTTCGCGTTCCATCGCGAGCTTGGATCGTCGTGGGATAATTGAAATGGAAATGGCGAGACCTTAGCGGAGCCTCTCAGCGAGAATTCTTTAAGTTTAGCTAGCCAGGCGTGAACATTTTCGAAAGCCACGCGTGGTCGAAGCATGGGTCGTCAATAAAAAAGGAGCTGTGAGAATGAGGAAATCCGGAGGGACGCTGGATACAAAGAGCGTGGGTTCGATTTCCGGTGGTGTCCCCTGTTTTTTCTCGCCTCCCACTGTTGGGAATTAGTACCTCGACTGAAGGTTTCGTGTGTTTGTTAGAAAGAAGAAAGACACTAGAAGTATCTTTGAGTTTGTATTGGATTGACAAGAAAGTATTTTCAATGTTGAGACATAGATAAGTTTGAAAGACTTCTGTCAGTTATGATTTTTCCCTTTTGAATTTGTATTGAATTGACAAGAAAGTATTTTGAATGTTGAGAGAGATAATATTGCAATTGGTTTGAAAGACTTCTGTCAGTTATGATTTTTCCCTTTTGAATTTGTATTGAATTGACAAAAAAGTATTTTGAATGTTGAGACATAGATAATGTTGAAATTGTTTCGAAAGATTTCTATCAGTGCTATGACTTTTCCCTTTTCAATTTGTATTCAATTGACAAGGAAGTATTTTCAAAGTTGAGACATAGATAATGTTGTAATTGGTTTGAAAGACTTCTGTCAGTTATGATTTTTCCTTTTTGAATTTGTATTGAATTGACAAGAAAGTATTTTCAAAGTTGAGACATAGATAATGTTGTAATTGGTTTGAAAGACTTCTGTCAGTGTTATGACTTTCCTCTTTTGAATTTGTATTGAATTGACAAAAAAGTATTTTGAATGTTGAGACATAGATAATGTTGAAATTGTTTCGAAAGATTTCTATCAGTGCTATGACTTTTCCCTTTTCAATTTGTATTCAATTGACAAGGAAGTATTTTCAAAGTTGAGACATAGATAATGTTGTAATTGGTTTGAAAGACTTCTGTCAGTTATGATTTTTCCTTTTTGAATTTGTATTGAATTGACAAGAAAGTATTTTCAAAGTTGAGACATAGATAATGTTGTAATTGGTTTGAAAGACTTCTGTCAGTGTTATGACTTTCCTCTTTTGAATTTGTATTGAATTGACAGAAAAGTATTTTCAGTGTTGAGACATAGATAATGTTGCAATTGGTTTGAAAGAATTCTGTCAGTGTTATGGCTTTTTTCTTTTGATATTTGTATTGAATTGACAAGGAAGTATTTTCAAAGTTGAGACATAGATAATGTTGCAATTGGTTTGAAAAATTTCTGTCATTGCTAAGATTTTTCTCTTTTGATATTTGTATTGAATTGACAGAAAAGTATTTTCAATTTGAGACAAAGATAATATTGCAATTGGTTTGAAAGACTTCTGTCAGTTATGATTTTTCCCTTTTGAATTTGTATTGAATTGACAAAAAAGTATTTTGAATGTTGAGACATAGATAATATTGCAATTGGTTTAAAAGATTTCTGTCAGTGCTATGATTTTTCTCTTTTGACATTTGATAGCAGTCATATTTAGGTTTGATCACATTCAGTCACAAATAATTGATTAAATTTAACTCTTCGTTTATAAAAAGTGAGTTTTATTTTATACTACAAAACGAAATATACTTCCTTGCCAATCTAGTAGTTATCGAGAAATATAGTGAACGTACCAGACGAGACAGACAAAGAGTATAATGATGGCGATATGAAAACGAGTTACAGAGTGGATTTCCAAGAAATCGTAATAAAAGCAATTTAATTGAAAGCGTAGAAGTGAAGCGAGTGTTTAGCGCAGAGCACCAACTGCGCATGGAAATCTCTAAATGACTTTCTAATTGAAAGACACAGAATCACGTGGCACAATACAGTCAGACCTCGACTTATGCTATTTCAGATTTACGTGTTTAAAAAAGAAATTACATTTTATATGATTCGGGATGGATTAACTGGTCTTGAAGCTGAAGACTCTGATGAAAGTTACGAAGGCAGTGAATAGTGATAATTGCATGCTACTCTTTGCACTTGGCTCTATTCCAGATATTAGTAATGGAAATTTGCTAAAATAGCAATATTTTAGCAATAGTTTCTATTGCTGAGATAGCAATATTTTAGCAATAGTTTCTATTGCTGAGATAGCAATATTTTAGCAAAAATTTCTATTTGCTAAGCTAGCAATATTTTAGCAAAAATTTCTATTTGCTAAGATAGCAATATTTTAGCAAAAGTTTCTATTGTTAAGATAGCAATATGTTAGCAAAAGTTTCTATTGCTAAGATAACAATATTTTGACAAAGGTTTCTATTGCTAAAATAGCAATACTTTAGCAATAGTTTCTATTACTAAGATAGCAATATTTCAGCAAAAGTTTCTATTGCTAAGCTAGCAATATTTTAGCAAAAATTTCTATTTGCTAAGCTAGCAATATTTTAGCAAAAGTTTCTCTTGCTGAAATAGCAATATTTTATATCATCCTCTATTGCTAACACCCCAAACAATAAAAAATTTCCATCCAAGCGCAAAGGGTTAACAGTGAACCGATACTCAAAGAAGTTCATCCATAAACAAATGTATGTAAATTCAGTTATACGCAATATGTGCAATAAATAATATTTTCTTGAGCGTATATATATATAGATCCATTTTACCTCCTCTATCCTTCGAAACTAAAACATATTTTCCACCAAAAACACTCAATTTTCTGCTTTTCTCAAAAATACCCGAAAACCATCGAAACCAATCAATCTCTGCATTCGTACACTTACTATACTACACTTCACCATCCCTCATACTTCTGAAGCGCGTCGTGTCACCGTGTTGGTGGGTGGCTGAACGCCTGGCTTCAATTATACTGTTGTAAAGAAGAACGTGAGAGGGCAGGAAGGAGAAAGAGAGGGAAGAACGTTTCGTCCTGGGCCTGCTAGTGGACTCATCAGTAAGGCTACCAAAATGGCGGAGTTGCGCCTTAGACGCTGGGATGTTAAAATAAGTAAATTCTATTATATAGAAACGGAGAAGGACATGGAGTACTCGCGGGAAACTGACGAGTGTGCTGTCCCCATAGTGGCGAAGACCGCCACACTTCTCATACAACGCAGCGCTCGTCGAAGCATCTCTCGCGACGCGTGCACCCTGCGCACCCTTTCGTCGCTTAACGATTCGACGCGGAACATTTTAATTGGCGGCGATCGGCTGTCCGTGGTTAATTACCAACGCACCCATCGCCAACAGTCGTAAATAAATAGCGCGTCGAGCCCTCGAACCCTTCGTTCGCCATATACGAAGAGGCTCTCGAGGATCGCCCACGCAACGCTCGCATCGCGTTCAATTATCCTCGATCGGACGTACGACGATCGCGAAAGGCCACCAGCGCAAGGCCTTCGACTGGTTGAGGCGACAGGACGCCGCTGAAGACGCGGGTGGGTTCATGGGTCACCTCGCGAATCATTGTTATATAATAGCCGCTTGTGAAAGTAAATTGCGCGTCGCGTTTGTCTATCCTGGGTGCTCGCGACGGAAATTTTAAGTTTAGTTGTTCTGAATAACGTTTTCAATTTTATCGTACACGCTGGACCAGTGGTCGACAAACTTATGAGTGAACAGAGCCAAATGTTAATACAGTATGGGTGGGTAAAAGAGTGAAATGAAGTCGTACGCGTGCTGAGTGAAAATTAGTGAAACGTGAAGAACGTCCGTTTGTTAGAGAATAAGTAATATCTTAAGTAATTAATTGTAGGATTTCGATGAAATTTGGAAAATAGGTAATATGTAGTGTTTTAAAAGTATGGGTGAAGTTTACATGAAATGAAATTTTTAATTTAGTTTTGTATTACTTCAGTTAACTTCTTTCCAGACGAAACTTTTGCTAGAATAGCAATGCGAATAGTTTTTATTGCTAGAATAGCAATACGAATGGTTTCTATTACTGAAATGGCAATATTAACAGTTTCTATTACTAAAATTAGCAATATTAACAGTTTCTATTACTAAAATCGCAATATTAATAGTTTCTATTACTAGAATAGCAATATTAATAGTTCCTATTGCTAAAATAGCAATATTATCACAGAAACCATTGTTAAAATAGCAATATTAACATAGAAACTATTGCTAAAATAGCAATAGAGAATATTTCTACAATAGCAATACTAACTTTTACTAAACTAGCAATATTATCACAGAACTATTATTAAAATAGCAATATTAACATAGAAACTATTGCCAAAATAGCAATATTAACATAGAAACTATCGCTAAAATAGCAATAGAGGCTATTTCTAAAATAGCAATACTAACTATTGCTAAAATAGCAGTATGAATAGTTTCTATTGCTAGAATAGCAATATTAACATAGAAACTATTGCCAAAATGGCAATATTAACATAGAAACTATTGCTAAAATAGCAATAGAGGCTATTTCTAAAATAGCAATACTAACTATTGCTAAAATAGCAGTATGAATAGTTTCTATTGCTAGAATAGCAATATTAACATAGAAACAATTGCTAAAATAGCAATATTAACATAGAAACTATACTAAAATAACAATAGTTTCTGTTGCTAACGTCTCCCAGCAGCAGAAAATTTCCATTTAAACAAAAACTTCAAAGAAACATGAATTTTTCAAAAAGCTGCGGTAGAATAAATTTCTCCTCCACAATTACAATGTACAATAAATTTGCAATAGATTAATAGATAACACAGAGCAAACAATAAAAACTAACAATTATTGTTTGCTCTGTGTTATCTATTAATCTATTGCAAATTTATTGTACATTGTAATTGTTTAGGAGAAATTTATTCTACCGCAGCTTTTTGAAAAATTCATGTTTCTTTGAAGTTTTTGTTTAAATGGAAATTTTAACTATTTGCTTCTTTTTCTTATTTAGTGATGTCGAGTCACGCTCGACAAAGGACCGCAAAGGGTTAACGAAAGAATGCAGAGCGACCATAACCGTAATTTCTTTGCGAATCGCCACAAAATGGACGACTAACACCGACTAAAATGGACGATTTCAAATTAAAAACTTTGACATCATAAACTAACCCTTTGCAACAACTCTAAAACTTTCTTGCAATTTATATTTGCTTCTTTTTCTTATTTATCGAGTCACGCTTGACAAAGGACCGCAAACGGTTAAAGATGTGCGAAATAACGAATTGTGCGAATATCGAGGGCCGTCTGTACTTGCGAAACTTGTTACTTGCAAACTCTAAAACAACTCTAAAACTTGTCACACTCGACAAAGGACCGCAAAGGGTTAACGAAAGAATGCAGGACGACCATAGCTTTAATTTCTCTGCAAATGAGCGACTAACATCGACTAAAATGGACGATTTCAAAATAAAAACTTTGACATCATAAACTAACCCTTTGCAACAACTCTAAAACTTTCTTGCAATTTATATTTGCTTCTTTTTCTTATTTATCGAGTCACGCTCGACAAAGGACCGCAAACGGTAAAAGACATGCGAAATAACTAAAATTGTGCGAATATCGAGGGCCGTCAGTACTCGAAATCGCGGCGCACGCGCAGAGGAACGCGTCGAGCGTCCTCGAGGAACAGGTACACGCTCGCAAGGCACGTGTCTACGCGTGTACGCACACGGCGCGTGCAAATGGTACGAGCCGCATAGCAACCAGTTTCGCTGGATCCCGAGTGTTTCGTCAAAGCCAAGCTCCTTCGCTTGGACAGTCGCTCGTGTCCGATCTTTGATTCGCAGCTCAGACAATGACCTCGCGTTCGATCTAAATTGGCGGCGACGCGATCCGGACGCGCGAGTCGCCGCGCATAAATTCAAATTACGAAACGGTTTCGAAGTAATCGGTGCACCGGTGCAAGGGTTCCCCCCCTCCCCCCCCTCGCGTTTTATCCTGGGCGATCAGCGTTTACCGCTCTAAGTAGAACGATTTTACAAATCGTTCGCGGAATAATTTTCCCTGCCTGGCGAGCGACGTTCCAGCGATTCCGCTCGCAACCAAGCGTCCTCGCGAGCTCTGCTAATTTCCATCAGCTTTTCAGGAAATGCACCGCGGTTGTCAGACGATGATTGAAGACACGCGCGGATGGAGGCGTATCGTTCAGCGAAATGTTTGCGTGCTGGGGAATTACGAGATGGGAAGATCGTTTCGTCCTGGACCTGTTAGTGAACTCATTAGCAAAACTAGCTGTTTAGTAAGGGAGTTGTTATGGAGGAGTCGGATGGCTCGTGAGAAGCTGTTGCGTGATCCTTTAGAGCGGCTGGTTTAGGAGGACTAAAAAGTAGTTGCGCTTGTAGGGTATTTATTAGTAAAGGATGAGTACAAGGAATTGGGGGGCAGAAAAAGTTGTTTATGACTGAGATGCTCTTTTAAAGACGCTATGGTTGGGTTGGGTATTAATACCTTTTATGCAGGACGTAAATATTAGTGACGCGCTTATTAATGCTTGTTTTTTGATTGTTTAATGGATATTTTGTTTTGCACAACTCTTTGTAAGTAATATAGAGGAAAGTTTGAGTGTTTTTGAAAATATCGTACGTTAAAAAGTGTTAGAGTAAATAAAATTGCTATGTAAAACACTGAACGTTTTTATGTTTTTCTCTTACCACGTGGATTCTTGAAGCTTTTAATTGTTAATTTTTAAAAGCTTCAAGAATCCACGTGGTAAGAGAAAAACATAAAAACGTTCAGTTTTTTATATAGCAATTGCAACAAAGATTTAGAGTTGTTTTAGAGTTTGCAAGTAACAAGTTTCGCAAGTACAGACGGCCCTCGATATTCGCACAATTTTAGTTATTTCGAATATCTTTAACCCTTTGCGGTCCTCTGTCGAGCATGACTCGACATCGCTAAACATCGCAATATTTGAGCAACAGTTTCTATGTTAATGTCCGCCAGCTCCCAGCCATGTCGAAAACTTGCTCAAAAAGTTGGGGTGGAATAAGTTTAAACGTTAGCAATGGAAATTGAAATAGCAATATTTTAGCTATAGTTTCTATTGCTAAAGTGGCAATATTAATAATATTTTAGCAATAGTTTCTATTGCTGACGTCTCCTAGCAATTGAGAATTTAAAATAGCAACCTTTGAGCAGCAACTTAATATTTAAAATAACAATCTTTGAGCAACTTAATATTTAAAATAGCCATCTTTGAGCGACTTAATATTTAAAATAGCAATCTTTGAGCGACTTAATATTTAAAATAGCAATATTTGTGCAATATTTTAGCAATAGTTTCTATGCTAACGTCTCTCTACAATAGAAAATTTGAAATAGCAATCTTTAAGCAACTTAACATTTAAAATAGCAACCCTTGAGCGACTTAAGATTTAAAATAGCAATTTTTGAGTGACTTAAAACTTAAAATAGCAATATTTGTGCAATATTTTAGCAATAGTTTCTATGCTAACGTCTCCCAGCAATAGAGAATTTAAAATAGCAATCTTTGAGTAATTTAATATCTGAAATAGCAATCTTTTTGCAATTTAATGTCTGAAATAGCAATGTTTGAGCAATTTAATATCTGAAATAGCAATCTTTGAGCGATTTAATGTCTGAAATAGCAATGTTTGAGCAATTTAATATCTGAAATAGCAATCTTTGAGCAATTTAATATCTGAAATAGCAATCTTTGAGCAATTTAATGTCTGAAATAGCAATCTTTGAGCAATTTAATATCTAAAATAGCAATCTTTGAGCAACATTATAGCAATAGAAACTATTGCTAAGATATAAAGAATAGAAAATTTCCGCTTCAATAGTAAAGTTCAGAGAAACATGCACTTCTAAAAAAACTATGAAGGAATAAACTTAACCACTGTGATCACCAGTCAATGCTGATATCCCCTCAGAGGAGACATCCAAGTACAAACAATTAAACTTTCAATCGTGATATACTTTTCGCGCCAAATGGTGTACATAAAATTCCAAAATCCCCATCGTGACAGTTAACCTTTGCACTCTAAACTTTCCAAAAATGGTTCAAATTAGTAACTGAGAATCACCTTTCGAGTGCAAAGGATTAATAGTCTAAACAAACGACAGCTTTGTATATCCACGCTTCAGCAGTTCTTCGTCTACTTTATCACAGTCGTTCAATTTTCTTCCCAAAGCCAGCTCTCGTCTAACTTATCGATTTTAAATCTTCGATTGGACGCGCAGCTTGAGTCTGCTCCTCTGCGATGCACGTTTCCATATATCGAAGCAGCGTGGAAGAGTGCGTCCGCCTTTTAAGACGTCGAGTAATTTATAAATGATAATAACGCGTTCGATTTTAACCGCTGTAGTCGTTGGAACGAAATCTCCTTAATGAAATCTCCGTAACGGGCCACCCTGTAGACGCGTCGAGCCTCGATCGCATCGAACGCTTCGACAACGCGTGCACGTGTCTGCCATTGTCTTCGTGGGATGGTGTAATTTATTGTAATCGTTCAGAACGCGTACACGTTGCTCGTCGTATTTCATTGAATGGCTCTCGTTTGTGACCAGACGCTTCGTATCGACGCCACAAGAACACTTTTGCGCTCAGAATTTAGCTTCTGACAGGAAGAATTCGAAAAGCGCGACGACAGAACGTCGAGAGAATAAAATGAAATTTTTTAAAATATAAACAATGGCATTGAAGTATTTCATTGAATGGCTCTCGTTTGTGATCAGACGCTTCGTATCGACGCCAAAAGAACACTTTTGCGCTCAGAATTTAGCTTCTGACAGGAAGAATTCGAAAAGCGCGACGACAGAGCGTCGAGAGAATAAAATGAAATTTTTAAAAATATAGACAATGGCAGTGAAGTATGTCATTGAATAGCTCTCGTTTGTGACTAGACGCTTCGTATCGACGCCACAAGAACACTTTTGCGCTCAGAATTTAGCTTCTGACAGGAAGAATTCGAAAAGCGCGACGACAGAGCATCAAGAGAATAAAATGAAATTTTTTAAAATATAAACAATAGCAGTGAAGTATTTCATTGAATGGCTCTCGTTTGTGACCAGACGCTTCGTATCGTCGCCACAAGAACATTTTTACACTCAGAATTTAGCTTCTGACAGAAAGAATTCGAAAAGCGCGACGACAGAACGTCGAGGTTAAAAAATATAAACAATGGCAGTGAATAACGAAGCTGGCCTGTTTCGTGGCATGAAAAATTAATGGGTCAATAGAATAGGACGTAATTTCCATTGAAAGTGGCTTCGCAACGGAAGAAAATCGAGCGATTGGATGGCCGCTTTGAAAAATCAGACGCGTCACGAGCGCAAGGGGCGCCATTCATACGCCAGCGGTGAGCTTCGCCTCGTTCAACATTCGTTAGACTTCTAAAGCGTGCACGCTTCTTGGAGCAACAAAGTTGATGATGCATCACCTTCTACGGACGCGTTGAGCGCGAATATTACTGCGCTGTTCTGAGCGCGAACGACGTCGAGGGGAGAAGTTGCACCAGCGATAATTACGGGGATGAAAGCAGGTGTTTTTAGTCCCCCCAGTCGCCATCAAACGATTCCATGACAGTGCTTTGCCACTTGGATGTGTTATGGTGCAAGACGCATTTATCAAGAAGTGTAACTATATTTATATAAATATAGAATCTATTTTTAGAACTCGTTATTATTTTGAGAATAAATTATAGATGAATTGAGGATTCGAATTATTTCCACGCACCTTTTTCTCTTGTATTTCAAGAATTATCAAAAGATAAATTAATTCATTCGTTGTCAACTACGAGATATTTAATGCTTTGCGTTACAAGTTTCGATTGGTTGTGATTCGTTGTGCAATAATTATAAATTTAAAATAATATTTTGGCGCCCAGAGCAAAGAGCTCTAAATTTGCTTGGCAGTAAATGGCTTAAAAAGGAGAAATTAACCATTTGCACTCGGGTGTTTCATCTGAGAGGATATCAGAGTACAAAACATTAAGTTTAAAAAACTTAGCTCTTAAAATAAATCTGAATCGTTGTACTGTTGATATTTGACTCTGTCGACTAGTAAGTTTTCAAAGGAAATAAGTTTGCAGAGGGTTAAATTTTAAAGATTCCGAGCGTAAAGCGTTAAATTAAAAAAATTAGGTTCTTAAAATAAATTTGAATCGTTATACTATAGATATTTGGCTCTGTCGATTAGTAAGTTTGCAAAGGGAGAATTGCAAAGCATTAAGTTGTAAAAATTTCCAAATGCAAAGCGTCAAGTTCAAAAAAATTAACTCTCAAACTAAATCTCAATCGTTGCACTGCTGATATTTAGCTCTGTTGACTAATAAGTTTGCAAAGGGTTAAGTTTCAAAAATTTCCGAGTGCAAAGCGTCAAATTCAAAAAATTTCGCTCCCAAAATCAATTTGAATCGTTGTACAGTTGATATTTGGCTTTGTCGACTAGTCAGTTTGCAAAGGGAGAGTTGCAAAGAGTTAAGTTTAAAAAATTAGGCTCAAAATAAATCTGAATCATTGTACTATTGATATTTGGCTCTGTCGACTAATAAATTTGCAAAGGGAAAGTTGCACAGCGTTAAGTTTGAAAAATTTCCAAATGCAGACGGTTAAGTTTAAAAAATTATGCTCCCAAAATAAATCTGAATCGTTGTACTATTGATATTTGGCTCTGTCGACTAATAAGTTTGCAAAAGGAGAGTTGCAAAGAGTTAAGTTTGAAAACTTTTCGAGTGCAAAACTGTCGAGTGCAAAATTATCGAGTGCAAAGTTATCTAATAAGTTTGCAAAGGGAGAGTTGCAAAGCGTTAAGTTTAAAAACTTTCGCTCTCAAAATAAATCTGAATCATTGTACCATTAATATTTGACTCTCAAGTTAACTAATAAGTTTGCAATGGGTTAAATTAAAAAAATTTCCAAATGCAACTTTGTTAAACCTAAAAACTTCCACTCTAAAAATAAATCTCCATCTTTGTATCGTCGATGTTTGTCTCTGTTGACTAATAACTTTGCTAACTACTGGTCTAGTGTAACTTTGTAGATAGCATCCCTATTGTACTTGGTAACCCAAACGCGTGACTTGGTTAGTCGATTACAACAATCTCTAACTACTGTGTGACTGTCTCTATCTACTACATGCTCGTCTGGTTGCAACTGTCTCTAATTACTGCGCGACAGTCCCATTGTAAGTCTCCTTATTTACTAGACGCTCGTCTGGTTGCAACTGTCTCAAACTACTTCTCGACAGTCGAGTTGCAACTGTCTCTATTTACTGGACGACTGTCCTATTGGAACTGTTTCTTATTGAACTTTTTATTGAGACTTCGTCATTTATTTAACCCTTTGCGGTCCTTTGTCAAGCGTGACTCGACATCGCAAAATAAGAAAAAGAAGCAAATAGAAATTGCAACAAAGTTTTAGAGTTGTTGCAAAAGGGTTAGTTTATGATGTCAAAGTGTTTAATTTTAAATCGTTCATTTTAGTCGATGTTAGTCGTCCATTTGCAGAGAAATTAAAGCTATGGTCGTCCTGCATTCTTTCGTTAAGCCTTTGCGATCCTTTGTCGAGAGTGACTCGACGTCGCCAAATAAGAAAAAGAAGCAAATATAAATTGCAACAAAGTTTTAGAGTTGTTGCAAAGGGTTAGTTTATGATGTCAAAGTGTTTAATTTTAAATCGTCTATTTTAGTCGATGTTAGTCGTCCATTTGCAGAGAAATTAAAGCTATGGTCGTCCTGCATTCTTTCGTTAACCCTTTGCGATCCTTTGTCGAGAGTGACTCGACATTGCTAAATAAGAAAAAGCAACAAATATAAATGACAACAAAGTTTTAGAGTATTTGCAAAGGGTTAATTTATAATGTCGTCCATTTTGTGGCGATTTGCTAAGAAATTACGGCTATGGTCGCTCTGCATTCTTTCGTTAACCCTTTGCGGTCCTTTGTCGAGCGTGCCTCGACATCGCTGAATAAGAAAAAGAAGTAAATATAAATTGCAACAAAGATTTAGAGTTGTTTTAGAATTTGCAAGTAACAAGTTTCGCAAGTACAGACGACCCTCGATATTCGCACAATTCGTTATTTCGCACATCTTTAACCCTTTGCGGTCCTTTGTCGAGCGTGACTCGACATCGCTAAATAAGAAAAAGAAGCAAATAAAAATTGCAACAAAGATTTAGAGTTGTTTGTCGAGAAACTGTGCTGCAACCGACAACTTTTTTAAGTAAATTTCAAGTAAATTTCAAATAAAACACTTGAAATAGTAGGGAGTTGTTGGCAACTAAAATGAAAAATAATTCAGAGTGCAAAGGGTTCAATTATAGAAGAGAAGGGAAAGATAAGTTTTTATTTACGAAAAGCTTTGCTTCTTTTAACACGTTGCACGCAGGAGGCGTTTAACCCTTTGCTCTCCTTTGTCGAGCGTGACTCAACATCGCTAAATAAGAAAAAGAAGTAAATATAAATTGCAACAAAGATTTAAAGTTGTTTTAAAGTTTACAAGTAACAATCGAGGAATTGTCATGCAACTGACAATATTTTCAAGTAAATTTCAAGTAAATTTCAAACGAAACACTTGAAATGGCAGGGAATTGTTGGCGACTGAACTACAAAATTGAAGAATAATTCAGACTGCAAAGGGTTAATGCAATTATTATTATTTAACCTTCTCGCATCTATTACAAAAATGGAGCCAAATGCTATCAACTCGCTTTTCTCTGCTCGCAAACAATTGTAAACACTGGTGCAATGTTTATTTTTTTTTTCGAGATTGCTTCGTCATTGGCCTCTGGCACTCAAGTCGTTTTTCAGACAAAAGTCTTGGCTTCGAATGCTGAAAATATGCGCTTAATGCTCGCACTTTCAAGGCACTTTCGAGGACCGCGAAAGGATTAAAGAGTAGTTATCCGAGTTAATCAAACAGTATTACTTTAAGTATAAAACATGAAGCTCTCAATTTTAACAATAAAACATAAAGCTCTCATAAAATTTTACTGCATAACACACTCCATATTCGTTTGAAACTCTCAGAACAGAACTTGATCCATTTTGAAAACAAAAATTTGCATCATTCTATTAACATTAATTACTAGCTAACTTTCGTTTTACAAAATCATACTGATCTCAATTAAATGTATTATTCACAATTCGCTAGAAAATGAAAAGATAACGTAAAAATATAAATAGCTTCATTTTTTTTTCATTTCCCTTTTCACTTTGAAAATAAACAGCATATATAAGTATACACTGAAAAAATTAACACGTAATGCAGGTCTCAAAGCGCGAGGAGAACAAAATTGCAGTTAAAAACTTAACGAGCGAATTAATGGGCGTTACGTGTCGCTTTCATTCAGTCGCGAAATCAGCGTTGCGCTATCGCGTCGAAGCTAATTCGCAACCGCAGCGAAATATTTCTATCGAACGCGTCTCGTCCGCGTATTACTTTTAATTTATTTTCACCGCTCCAATTTCCTTACGTAACGTCGCCATTACGTAAGAAACAGCACGTAGAGCGCAGAAATAGTGATTACGACTGCGCGCAGCGGGAGCGTACCGCTAACAGCGTTTAATAAACCTAATGGAAAGGAAGTTCCCACAGGAAACGTCGAATTGGCGGGGCAGACCTTTTCCTCAGGACCCCTGTAACTACCCCTTTCCTCGTTGAGGATCGCTCACGCGAGAATCGAACCGAGGATGGACAGTTTCACGACTTTCTTTGTTATTAACATATTGATTGCAATGATGAAGTCGCGTGTTTCACTTGGGACGCCACTAATTACAATTAGTTCTGTGCAACTTGGTTCCTTAGTGGGTGTTGGTAACAGCAATGCATTATTGCTAATGTTTGCCAGCAATAGAAAATTTTTATTTCAATAGAAAATGAGAAGGGAAACATGTACTTTTGGAAAAGTTGCAGTGGAATAAGTTTAACCGTTAAGACGTTAGCAAGAAGACAGCAATCTTTGAGCAATAGTTTAGTCGCAGTTTCTATTGCTAACGTTTCTCAGCAATAGAAAATTTACATTTCAATAGAAAACCTGAGGGAAACATGCGTTTTTCAAGAAGTTGCGATTATTTTATTGGAATAAAAATTTTCTATTGCTGGGAGACGTTAGCAATATGAATTATTGCTAAAATATTGCTCAAAGATCGCTATTTTAGTTTTCGTTGCTAACGTTTAAACTTATTCCACCGCGAGTTTTTGAGAAATGCGTTTCCCTCAAGTTTCCTATCGAAATGGAAATTTTCTATTGCTGAAAGACGTTAGCAATAGAAAATTTACATTTCAATAGAAAACCTGAGGGAAACATGCGTTTTTCAAGAAGTTGCGATTATTTTATTGGAATAAAAATTTTCTATTGCTAGGAGACGTTAGCAATATGAATTATTGCTAAAATATTGCTCAAAGATCGCTATTTTAGTTTTCATTGCTAACGTTTAAACTTATTCCACCGCGAGTTTTTGAGAAATGCATGTTTCCCTCAAGTTTCCTACCAAAATGGAAATTTTCTATTGCTGAAAGACGTTAGCAATAGAAACTATGGCTAAAATATTGCTCGAAAGCCACAATCCTCCCAGCTGCGCCCAAAATCCTGGCCTGGACTTAACGACTCACCATAGATCTCGCCTCTGACGTTTTCATTTCACCATCGCTTTCCCTTTTCGATAGCGCGACGATACGCGCGTCGTACATCCGGTTATTCTTCCATACACGTAACCCAAGAGAGCCAGGAGGCTCTCTCATCGCAGGGAAACACGAAACGCGACGAGAGCGAGATTATGCGCGAGTGTTTCGCGAAATTCCTAACCAGAACCCGAAAGGGGAAGTCGAGGATCGGCTTCAGCGGTGCACGGGACGAGCAAACGTCGAGATAACCAGCTCAGGTTAGGTATCCCCCGTTTCCACCGCGAAATTTATCACGACTACGTGCAAAAATGCACTTTGTCGGCGGTTCGTCCACGAAATCGCGTCCCCACAGGTGGCTGGCGCGACGAAAAACTCGAATTATCGATGAGTAATCGAATTCGTTGAAGCGGGCTATTTTGGTAATAATTTCTGTTGTTATTTTTGACAAAATATTACTATTTTAGGAATAGTTTCTATTGCTAATGCCTTTCGTATTGCCATTGCCAAAATATTGTTAATTTTTATCAGTACGTTCTGTTGCTAATGTCTACCATGTTGATACTGCTAAAATATTGCTTTCTTTTGGGAATAGTTAATATCGCTAACGTCTTCCTGGAATAGAAAATTTTCATTTCAATAAAAAACCCGAGCAAACTATGTATTTCTCAAAAAGTTGCGGTGGAGTAATTTCAATCACTAATCGATTCCGATGTCCTCTCAAAGGAGACATAACTCATTTTCCTAACTCACCTAACAAAATGTAACTTCAAAAATCGCTAAATTTCGCTGAACTTCGCTAAGATTCGCTAAACTCGTGGCTCAGTCGCGAGAAGAAGGATGTACGCTGTGAAACTGCGCATGCGAGGAGAAATAAAAAGCTGAAAGGCTACAAGATTTTTCCGTTGAATTTTCTAAATGGCCATCGCGTGTAATAGATATATTGACGGTTTTAAAGAGAAAGTATTAAATATCAGCAGTGCGTAGCATCGTGGCTGGTACCAAGCCAGGGAACATGGTTAACACTGACGCAACGAATCCAGCGCCACGGGATCACAAGTTTATCGGTGTTACATTCCGGTGGCCATCAAGACCAGCTGTTGGCAGTCCCCTCCGCGACCGGATGAATTGGAATGTCCACTGACTAGTTAGCTGGACACCGATACCACGATATCGAACATCAACAGCCACGATACGCGATGATGGATGTCATAAACCATCGATTATCGAGTACCGGTGTCGTTCTAACCGAGCGTTCTCTTCTCGAGGATAAATACGCACAGGATACGTTACCAGGAAATATTAATCGTAATGAAACGGAAATATAATCCCGATCTGAGTTGCTGAGCAAGGGATAACAGCGTCCAGCTTTGAATTTGAAATTCTGAACGCAGAATGATAGTTTGCGCTCGACGCTTCCCCAGCAGTTTCCTGTTGCTGGCAAAAGATAGCGATGGAAAATATTAGCAAGCGATTTTCTAGCAACGGAAGATTTGTATTTCAATAGAAAACTTTGGGGAAACATGCGTTTTTTTTTTAATTTACGGTGGAATAAGTTAGTAATGGAAACAATTGCCAAGCAATTTACCAGCAATAGATTTCCATTTTAATAGAAAACTTTGGAGAAACATGCATTTTTAAAAAATTTACGGTGGAACAATTACCAAGCAATTTTCCAGCAATAGAAAACTTCCATTTCAATAAAAAACTTTGGGGAAACATGCGATTTTACAAAATTGACGGTGGAATAAGTTAGCAATAGAAACAATTAGCAAACAATTTACCAGCAATAGAAAACTCCCATTTCAATAGAAAACTTTGGGGAAACATGCGATTTTACAAAATTGACGGTGGAATAAGTTAGCAATAGAAACAATTAGCAAGCAATTTTCCAGCAACAGAAGATTTCCATTTCAATAGAAAACTTTGGGGAAACATACGTTTTCCAAAAGTTGCAGTGGAATAAGTTAGCAATAGAAACTATTATCAAGCAATTTTCCAGCAACAGAAGATTTGCATTTCGATAGAAACCTTTGGGGAAATATACGTTTTCCAAAAGTTGCAGTGGAATAAGTTAGCAATAGAAACTATTATCAAGCAATTTTCCAGCAATGGAAGATTTCCACTTCAATAGAAAACTTTGGGGAAACATGCGGTCTTCCAAAAGTTGCAATGGATTAAGTTAACAACAGAAATAATTAGCAAGCAATTTTCCAGCAACAGAAGATTTCCATTTTAATAGAAAACTTTGGGGAAACATGCGATTTTACAAAATTGACGGCGGAATAAGTTAGAAATAGAAACAATTAGCAAACAATTTACCAGCAATAGAAGATTTCCATTTCAATAGAAAACTTTGGGGAAACATGCGATTTTACAAAATTGACGGTGGAATAAGTTAGCAATAGAAATAATTATCAAGCAATTTTCCAGCAATGGAAGATTTCCATTTCAATAGAAAACTTTGGAGAAACATGCGTTTTTTTAAAATTTACGCTGGAATAAGTTAGCAATAGAAACTATTATCAAGCAATTTTCCAGCAACAGAAGATTTCCATTTCAATAGAAAACTTTGGGGAAACATGCGATTTTACAAAATTGACGGTGGAATAAGTTAGCAATAGAAACAATTAGCAAACAATTTACCAGCAACAGAAGATTTCTATTTCAACAGAAAACTTTGGGAAAACGCGCGTTTTAAGTACGACAAAATTACTTACAACTTGTCGTTGTTCATTTTGAAAAAAACGAAAGCATACGAGAACCAGGGTTGCTCGTATCGTTGCTGGGTGATTGCGTAAGTGGTGCGAACACAAGCGGAACAGTTTCCAAGGCCGGGCGCGGAGAAACACGATCGTTAAACCTTCGAAGGTGGTATTTTCTGTGCCAACCCGTTCAGCTGGCCTCTGATCCTGCGGTGCTTCGAACGAAAGTTAATACTCGAACTCGCCTATCGTCGTGAGAATGCTCGATGAATGAATGCATTCAATTTTCATTCTCACACGTAACGCCAGTTCCTCTTCCTCGCAGCAATCATTCCTGTTCCCTCGAACGTAACGACGTTTTCTACAATATGTAACATTTCTCTGTCCCCCACGATCGCTTTTCCCACGATTTCCTAACGATCTTCGTTAAAAGGAATTATCGAATCGATTATACCATCCGCTTCGTCGACGATTTTTCGACCGCGGATATTTATTCGTTTATGGGGAATTCGAAGCTAGAAAGATGCACGAAACGATTGCATAATTTAATGCACGTGTTTTACACTGCTTTACATACCATTGTATAATGCGTTATGCAATGCAATTTACGTGTATAATTATATAAAGGTGTAAGATTTAGGTTCTTTAATTCCGTGGGAAAAATGTGTGTTGGAAATAGCTAATACTGGTTTATAGTTTGTGATATTCTTTATTTTCCATGCACTGGAAGTGACTTCTTTTTCACCCCTCTGAGAAAACTTTTCGTTAAACTTGACATTAAAATATCAATAATAAAAAAAGTAATAAGAATTAATTATTATTGAGGTTCGTTTTTCTACTTTAACTTCATAGTTGATAGGTCAATTTATATTTTTTTCTAATTAAATACCGAAAAAATTTATGGTAAACCTAGTGTTAATCTTGCATTCTCTCGAGGGAACTGAACTAACGTTAAAACAGACAGAGCCCATGATTTAAAGTAGTGAGCAGCAAATTTATTAGTCGACAAAGCTAAATATTAACAATACAAGGATTGAGATTTATTTCGAGAGGCAAATTATTTAAACATCAACTACATAAATGGATACACTTTTTTTTTTAATTTAATGAACTGTAATTTAAGTTTTAAGTCTTAATAAACTATAAGTGAAACCGGATAAATTGGTTTATATCATACTTAATAATGATGTATCATACTTAATGATTATGGAGGTTAATTTATGTCTTAATTAAACTATAAGCGAAATCGAATAAAACTTTGTATTATACTTAATAATGATACATTATATTTAATGATTATGGAGATTAAACTTATTCCATCGAAACTTTTTGAGAAATGTATGTTTCCTTGAGGTTTTCTATTGAAATTTTTTCTTTATTGCTGGGAGACGTTGACAATAGAAACTATTGCTAAAATATTGCTATTTCAGCAATCGTTTCTATGTTAATATTGCTATTTTAGTAATAGTTTTTGTTAATATTGCTACTTTAGCAATAGAAACTATTGCTAAAATATTGCCATTTCAGCAATCGTTTCTATGTTAATATTGCCATTTTAGTAATAGTTTTTGTTAATATTGCTACTTTAACAATAGAAACTATTGCTAAAATATTGCTATTTCAGCAATCGTTTCTATGTTAATATTGCTATTTTAGTAATAGTTTTTGTTAATATTGCTACTTTAGCAATAGAAACTATTGCTAAAATATTGCTATTTCAGTAATCGAAACTATTGCCAGAATATTGCTATCCTAGCAATAGAAACTATTACTAAAATATTGCTACAATATTGCTATTTTATATCTTAAGTCGCTCAAAGATTGCTATTTCAAATTTTCTATTGCTGAGAGACGTTAGCATAGAAATTATTACTAAAATATTGCTCAAAGATTGCTATTTTAAATCTTAAGTCGTTCAAAGATTGCTATTTTAAATATTAAGTTACTCAAAATTTGCTATTTCAGATTTTCTATTGCTGAGAGACATTAGCATAGAAATTATTACTAAAATATTGCTCAAAGATTGCTATTTTAAATCTTAAGTCGTTCAAAGGTTGCTATTTTAAATATTAAGTTACTCAAAATTTGGTATTTTAAATTTTCTATTGCTGAGAGACGTTAGCATAGAAATTATTACTAAAATATCGCTCAAAGATTGCTATTTTAAATCTTAAGTTGCCCAAAGATTGCTATTTTAAATATTAAGTTACTCAAAATTTGCTATTTTAAATTTTCTATTGCTGAGAGACGTTAGCATAGAAATTATTACTAAAATATTGCTCAAAGATTGCTATTTTAAATCTTAAGTCGTTCAAAGGTTGCTATTTTAAATATTAAGTTACTCAAAATTTGCTCTTTTAAATTTTCTATTGCTGAGAGACGTTAGCATAGAAATTATTACTAAAATATCGCTCAAAGATTGCTATTTTAAATCTTAAGTCGTTCAAAGATTGCTATTTTAAATATTAAATTGCTGCTCAATGGTTGCTATTTTAAATTTTCTATTGCTGAGAGACGTTAGCATAGAAATTATTACTAAAATATCGCTCAAACATTGCTATTTTAAAACTTAAGTTGCCCAGAGATTGCTATTTTAAATATTAAGTTACTCAAAGATTGCTACTTTAAATTTTCCATTGCTGGGAAACTTCAGCATAGAAACTATGGCCAAAATATTGTTATTTCAGTTTCTATTGCTAACGTTTAAACTTATTCCACCCCCAACTTTTTGAGAAATGTATGTTTTCTTCAAGTTTCCTATTGAAATGGAAATTTTCTATTGCTGGGGAACGTTAGCAATAGAAACTACGACTAAACTATTGCTCAAAGGTTGCTATCTTCTTGCAACTTCTTTTAACGTCTGGGAAGGAATCGAGTGCAAAAGATTAAACTTATTCCATCGCAACTTTTCGAAAAGTACATGTCCCCCTAAAGTTTTCTATTGAAATGGAAATTTTCTATTGCTTCGAGACGTTAGCAATAGAAACTCTAGCTAAAACATTGCTACTATAAATACATACATAAAAAGAAATGACACCTCCTCTTCAAGAATAATAGTTCAATTTTTCTACTCGATTTTCAAAGAAAATCTAACACTTATCTCAAATTCCTTCTCGAACCCAACTCAGCCTGCGTTTCTAACATTAATCTGAACTTCACAGTAGTAACAGTAAAAACATCATTTTCAAAATTCTCGAGCCCTACAAACATAGATAGCGATCGAACCAATTCGACTGAAGACTAACACATTCTTCACTTACGTGAAAACCTTCGTAACCAATTATGCGTTCGAGAGGCGACTCTTGGACGCCATTGCGTTTCATACAGCAACTTTCAAGTTCTCCATCGACCGACTTGTAGTTTCAAAATTAGCTCGAGCGAAGGTGATACTAATTTTCAACTACTGCGAAACAAGATCGATTGTATTCGCGATGAAATTAGGGACAGAGAAGACGATGCACCACCGCAAAAGTCGTCGAGTGCAAAGGGTTAATCGCTCTACTCGAGGACCAGCAGCGCACCGTTCGTTCGCGGACCCAATTTTTCGCAGGAAAACGCTCCGAAACCGGTGTCTCGCTAACGCGAGAATATCGATCGAGTCTTACCTGAACGACCGTATCCCACTTTGTACTCGATCAGCGAACGAGTCTCCTCCGTGGACCCGTTTTTGCACGCCAGATAAGGCGTCCGTAATCCCTCTAACACGGACTGGGCGACCAGCACGGGGACAACTGTTCATGCAAATGGCGCGCGCGGATATACGAAAGAACACGAAGTGGCTGCTGCTCGCGATATCTTCCGTATCATCGTTATTTGTACACGGTCAAGAGGCTCGTCCGGCACAATCGCGCTCGTACCGTTACTTAACATTATACAGGACGATCCTGGGAGCCTCGAAACGACGATACGTCGCGCGGAATCACCTACACGTCCTGAATGGGTGTCAGCGGCTGGGCGCCTGGCTATCGGTCAAATCCATCTGCTTGTTGTGGGACACGGACCCCTCGTGTCGATCCTTCCGCTACGTTTTGCTCGCCACGACGCGCGCAGAACGCTGCGACCAGCTTCGACGAGGGTCACGATGTTTGAGCACGCGTCGCGACGTGGCTGGTTCCTGGTTCAGTCGAGACTACGAAGGGCGTAAATCTTCGTCGCGAGTTTTTTTCGTTACCGCGACTGTGTGCGCTCTAATACTGATTAAGGTACTGATTACACCTCGTTATGTAATCGTCCTCTTGTTTTTAACACCTCAGCTTCCTTTCCCATTTTTACAATCAGCTTTCAGCAATAGAAAGCCTCCAATTTTCCAAGGACACCTTCTGTCTTTCCGCCTATGACTCGAGTTTTTCTGAAGGATATCTCGAAAGAGGAACCTTGATGGCGAGATAAATTACGAGGACAGTGATAAATAACAATATATTATAATTGTTTTGCAGTTGGACACCCCGTTATGTTAACCATATTCTTGTTCTCAACACCTCACCTTCCTCTCCCATTTTTACAATCAGCTTTCAGCAATAGAAAGCCTCCAAATTTCCAAGGACACCTTCTGTCTTTCCGCCTATGACTCGAGTTTTTCTGAAGGATATCTCGAAAGAGGAACCTTGATGGCGAGATAAATTACGAGGACAGTGATAAATAACAATATATTATAATTGTTTTGCAGCTGGACACCCTTTTATGTTAACCATCTTCTTGTTCTTAACACCTCAGCTTCCTCTCCCATTTTTACAATCAGTTTTCAGCAATAGAAAGCCTCCAAATTTCCCCAAGGACATCTTCTGCCTTTCCGCCTATGACTCGAGTTTTTCTGAAGGATATCTCGAAAGAGAGTTTAGACAAGAATATTTAAAAACTTGATTGGTGCAGGATTGTTAGAAGAAGTCTTTCTCCAAGGTCTGTTAGGGACCAAATTGGAATAAGTTTTGACCCAAGTGCATCCAAAACTCAGGCGATTTTGTTGAAAAAAGTTGAAAAAAGACATTTTTATACCTGATTGGTGCAGGATTGTTAGAAGAAGTCTTTCTTCAAGGTTTGTTACGGACCAAATTGGGATGGATTTTGCCCTAAGTGCATCCAAAACTCAGGCGATTTTGTTGAAAAAAGTTGAAAAAAGACATTTTTATACCTGATTGGAACAGGATTGTTAGAAGAAGTCTTTCTTCAAGGTCTGTTAAGAACCAAATTGGAATGAGTTTTGACCCAAATGCATCCAAAACTCAGGCGATTTTGTTGAGAAAAGTTGAAAAAAGACATTTTTATACCTGATTGGAGCAGGATTGTTAGAAGAAGTATTTCTCCAAGGTCTGTTAGGGACCAAATTGTGATGAGTTTTGAGTCAAATGCATCCAAAACTCAGGCGATTTTGTTGAAAAAAGTTGAAAAAAGACATTTTTATACCTGATTGGTGCAGGATTGTTAGAAGAAGTCTTTCTTTAAGGTCTGTTGTGAACCAAATTGGGATAGATTTTGACCCAAATGCATCCAAAACTCAGGCGATTTTGTTGAAAAAAGTTGAAAAAAGACATTTTTATACCTGATTGGTGCAGAATTATTACAAGTCTTTCTTCAAGGTCTGTTGTGGACCAAATTGGAATGAGTTTTGACCCAAGTGCATCCAGAAGTCTTTTTCTAAGGTCTGTTAGACACCAAATTGGGATAGATTCTGACCCAAGTGCCTCCAAAACTCAGGCGATTTTATTCTAACCAAAGAGAACGAAAAGCAAATGCTTAAGTCCCTCCATTGAAGACTCGAAGACGCTCACGTTCGATGCTGAAACGAGCCATCCACGCAGCGTTCGTGTCGCGTAATCGCACCTTTATCTTAAGCGCTTTGGCGATCGGCAGTTTTCGCCTCAAGTTTACGAACGTGCCGTCGCGGGGCCATTGACTCCGATTTACTCTCGAGAAGACGTGAGAGGCGCTGGTTCGACGTTACGAGGACTCCGCGTAATTGCTGACGGCTGCTAATACGTCCTGCCACGAGAGAAGAAAAACCAGATTCGCAACTTTCAAAGGCCGTCTCCGGGCCGCCTGGTTCGCGACTCGTGTCCCTGGCCAAGGACCCTGGCCAATTTCAGGGAAATCGGGATCCATTTTACGCAGCATCGCGAATTTTCCCTTTCCTCCTCCGCGTCCTGGCTCGAAGAGTCCCACAAGCGAGATCGAAACGACTCGTTAACCCTTTGCGCTCGAGAGACGACTCTCAGTCATTGAGACAACAATCTATGCGTTTCATACGACAACTCGAGTTTCTTATCGAGTGATTTGAAGTTTCGAAGCCCCAGAAAAATGGATTTCAAACGTGAAATTAGCTTGAATAAGGATGAAATTGATTTTCAACCGTTGCAAAACGAGATCGATTGTAGTCGCAAAGAAATTAGCGATAAAGAAGAACAGAAAAAATTCGTCGACTGATATGAAGTTTCGAAAGCCTACAAAGGTGGATTTAAAAAGTGAAATTAGCTCCAGGGAAGGTGAAATTGATTTTCAACTGTCGCAAAATGAAATCAATTGTATTCGCGAAGAAATTAGCAAAAGAGAAGACGCAGTACGACCGAAAAAATTCGTAGAGCTCAAAGGGTTAATCCTCTCAGTCGCCATTGCGTTTCATACAACTCCAGTTCCTCATCGACTGATTCGAAGTTTCGAAACCCCACAAAAATGGATTTCAAACATGAAATTACCTCGAATAAAGACGAAATTGATTCTCAACTGTTTCAAAACGAAATCAATTGTATTCGCGAAGAAATTATCGATAAAGAAGAACCGAAAAAATTCGTCGAGCGCAAAGGGTTAACCCTTTCAGTCGCCATTGCGTTTCATACGGCAGCTTTCAAATTCTTTATCGACTGACTTGAAGTTTCAAAGCCTCACAAAAATGGACTTCAAACATGAAATTATCTCGAGTAAAGATGAAATTGATTCTCAATCATTTCAAAACGAAATCAACTGTATTCGTGAAGAAATTAGCGATAAAGAAGAACCGAAAAAATTCGTCGAGCGCAAAGGATTAACCCTTTCAGTCGCCATTGCGTTTCATACGGTAGCTTTCAAATTCTTTATCGACTGACTTGAAGTTTCAAAGCCTCACAAAAATGGACTTCAAACATGAAATTACCACGAATAAAGACGAAATTGATTTTCAACCGTTTCAAAACGAGATCGATTGTATTCGCGAAGAAATTAGCGATAGAGAAGACACAATACGACCGAAAAAAGTCGTCGAGCGCAAGGAGTTAACCCTCTCAGTCGCCATTGCGTTTCATACGACACCTCGAGTTTTTCATCGACTGCTTTGAAGTTTCGAAGCCCCACAAAAATGGATTTGAAAACATAAAATTACCTCGAATAAAGACGAAATTGATTCTCAACCGTCGCAAAACAAAATCAATTATATTCGCGAAGAAATTATCGATAAAGAAGAGCCGAAAAAATTCGTCGAGCGCAAAGAGTTAACCCTCTCAGTCGCCATTGCGTTTCATACGACACCTCAGGTTTCTCATCGAATGATTCGAAGTTTCGAAGCCACAGAGAAATGGATTTGAAAAGAAAAATTAGCTCGAGTAAAGATGAAATTGATTCTCAACCGTTTCAAAACGAGATCGATTGTATTCGCGAAGAAATTAGCGATAGAGAAGACGCTGTACGACCTAAAAAAGACGTCGAGCGCAAAGGGTTAACCCTCTCAGTCGCCATTGTGCTTCATACGGCAACTTTCAAGTTCTTTATCGACTGACTTGAAGTTTCAAAGCCCCACAAAAATGGATTTGAAAACATAAAATTACCTCGAATAAAGACGAAATTGATTCTCAACCGTTACAAAACAAAATCAATTATATTCGCGAAGAAATTATCGATAAAGAAGAGCCGAAAAAATTCGTCGAGCGCAGAGTGTTAACAGCTATCGCTTGCGATCCACCCCTATCATCGCGCCGTCAGCGATCGCTTCCTGTTATCAGCCGTCCATCGCGTCGGTCACGCGTCAGTTGAGCCAGCCTCATCGTGGTTCTGCACGCAACGAGCCACGTCACAATGCGTTCGCGTGGACGGCGCGTGTCTAATCGTTGATCGTCTAATCGGCCCGTTTCACGGTGCATCGTCCCAGAGAATGCGGGGCTTTGTCGAGGCGCTGGCCACTCGTTCTCATGGCTGACAGTGACCCCGTTGTCCGCAGTCGACGGGGCAAGGTCCTCCCTCCGCGTGTTTCCCCTGGTCGATGTCAAACGAAACGCCACGCAGCGCTGTTCGCCACTGATACGGCATCCGTGCACTTGCAACCCCTTTCGCGACGTCCACGACGTCCACGACGTCCGCGCACGAAGCGACGAAGCCGTGCAGCGCGCTGCGAGCGCAATCGAGGGCTTAGCCTCCTCCCAGGAACGCGCAAATCGCGACAAGCCTCGCGAACAGGCCGCGGACACGTAATCCGTAACAGAGGCTGTTGAATAAATTACGCGCCGCTGGATTACGGGCGCGAGCGCGTTGTTGCTCGACTTTTTGCGCGCCACCAACGCCTAGGAGAGCCTAGCGAGCGCGGGACACGCGCCGTCGCCATGGCGGAATAAATTACACGCGTTCGAAACCTGTATCGCGTGGCGTAATGTCCTGGTCGACGCTAAAATTGCCTTTTTTCTCTTTTTTCTTATCCAGCAGCACTCTTTCTCTTTGTCTCGCCTCCGTGTTTCTTCGTCGCAAGCGTTTCTCTTCGCGAAAACAGACGTTTGTCACGCGGGTTCGAGCGTGTGCGTCGAGCTGCTGCCAAGTGCTAGGGCTGGCTGACGTCATCCAAGGCGAAGATATATTCGCGTCGATCAGGCCAGCTTTATAATCGTTCGCGTTTGATTAATACTCTGGCTGGGGCTGGGTGCGTCGCACGCGCGAGTTCACGGACACCCACGTCGAACACGAGAGTCGATCGTGGCGGGATACGTGGCTCGCGAGGGCTTCTGTTTGCCAGGGGAATTGTCGGGGAATATCGTCGAGGCGAGCTTTTAACCCTTTGCGTTCGATGAAGATTTTTGGTGAGGCGAAGCAGCCACTCGAGTGCATTTCGCGAAAAGGTGAATTTAATTTTCGAAAGGGTGAATTTGATTTTCGAAAGGATGGACTTAACCCTTTGCGTTCAATTAAGTTGTTTGGTGAGGCGAAGCAGCGACTCGAGTTTATTTCGCAAAAGGGTGAATTTGGTTTTGGAAAGGATAGACTTAACCCTTTGTGTACGATGAAGATTTTTGCTGAGGCGAAGCAGCGACTCCAGTTCATTTCGCCAAAGGGTGAATTTAGTTTTCGAAAGAATGGACTTAACCCTTTGCGTTCAATTAAGTTGTTTGGTGAGGCGAAGCAGCGACTCAAGTTTATTTCGCGAAAGAGTGAATTTGATTTTCGAAAGGATGGACTTAACCCTTTGCGTTCGATGAAGATTTTTGCTGAGGCGAAGCAGCGACTCGAGTTCATTTCGCGAAAGGGTGAATTTGATTTTCGAAAGGATGGACTTAACCCTTTGCACTCGACGCTTTCCCAGCGATTTTCTATTGCTGGTAAAAGTTAACAATAGAAACTATTACCAAGTAATTTTCCAGCAATAGAAAATTTCCATTTTAGTAGGAAACTTTGAGGAAATATACGTTCTTCAAAAAGTTGCAATGGAATAAGTGTTTAACCATCACAATTAATTCTCTCAGAGGCGACATCCGAGTGCAAAGGGTTAACCCTTTGCGTTCGATGATGATTTTTGCTGAGGCGAAGCAGCGACTCGAGTTCATTTCGCGAAAGGGAGAATTTGATTTTCGAAAGGACGAATTTAACCCTTTGCGTTCGATGAAGATTTTTGCTGAGGCGAAGCAGCGACTCGAGTTCATTTCGCGAAAGGGTGAATTTGATTTTCGAAAGGATGGACTTAACCCTTTGCGTTCCTTTGTCGAGTGTGATTCGACATCGCCAAATAAGAAAAAGAAACGAATATAAATTACAACAAAGTTTTATCGAACTCGAGTTGTACGAAACGCAATGGCGACTGAGAGGATTAAACCTTTGCGCTCGACGACTTTTTTAAGTTGTACAGTGTCTTCTTTGTCGCTAATTTCTTCGCGAATACAATCGATCTCGTTTTGCGACAGTTGAGAAGAAAGAAGTGAAAAACTACCTTGCGACTTTCTTTGAAAAGGAACCACGCAGTTTTCGCAAAGAAGGAATTCAAAAACTTGTAAAACTTTGGAAGACAGTTGTAGAAAATGATGGAGAGTGCATTATTGATTAATAAATACTATTCTTCTCGTAAATGTGTTGTATTTAAGTTGGTTTCAAATCGTGCACGAACTTTTGCAATCACCAAATACCTTCTGACTTTCTTTGAAGTGAAACGACGCAGTTTCCACGAAGAAGAAATTGAAAAACTTATAAAACTTTGGAGGACAGTTATAGAAAATAATGGAAAGTACATTATTCGTTAATAAATACTATTCTTCTCGTAAATGTGTTGTATTTAAGTTGGTTTCAAATTGAACACGAACTTTTGCAATCACCAAGTACCTTCTGACTTTCTTTGAAGAGGAACCATGCAGTTTCACAAAGAAGGAATTGAAAAACTTGTAAAACTTTGGAAGACAATTATAGACAATTATAGAAAATTATAGGGAATACACTATTGATTAATGAATACTATTTTTCATGAAAATGTGTTGTATTTAATTTGGTTTCAAATCGTGTACGAACTTTTGCAATCACCAAATACGTTCTGATTTTCTTTGAAGAGAAACGATGGAGTTTCCATGAAGAAGAAATTGAAAAACTTGTAAAACTTTGGAAGACAGTTATAGAAAATAATGGAAAGTACATAATTCGTTAATAAATACTATTCTTCTCGTAAATGTGTTGTATTTAAGTTGGTTTCAAATTGAACACGAACTTTTGCAATCACCAAGTACCTTCTGACTTTCTTTGAAGAGGAACCATGCAGTTTCACAAAGAAGGAATTGAAAAACTTGTAAAACTTTGGAAGACAATTATAGACAATTATAGAAAATTATAGGGAATACACTATTGATTAATGAATACTATTTTTCATGAAAATGTGTTGTATTTAATTTGGTTTCAAATCGTGTACGAACTTTTGCAATCACCAAATACGTTCTGATTTTCTTTGAAGAGAAACGATGGAGTTTCCATGAAGAAGAAATTGAAAAACTTGTAAAACTTTGGAAGACAGTTATAGAAAATAATGGAAAGTACATAATTCGTTAATAAATACTATTCTTCTCGTAAATGTGTTGTATTTAAGTTGGTTTCAAATTGAACACGAACTTTTGCAATCACCAAGTACCTTCTGACTTTCTTTGAAGAGGAACCATGCAGTTTCACAAAGAAGGAATTGAAAAACTTGTAAAACTTTGGAAGACAATTATAGACAATTATAGAAAATTATAGGGAATACACTATTGATTAATGAATACTATTTTTCATGAAAATGTGTTGTATTTAATTTGGTTTCAAATCGTGTACGAACTTTTGCAATCACCAAATACGTTCTGATTTTCTTTGAAGAGAAACGATGGAGTTTCCATGAAGAAGAAATTGAAAAACTTGTAAAACTTTGGAAGACAGTTATAGAAAATAATGGAAAGTACATTATTGATTAATAAATACTATTCTTCTCGTAAATGTGTTGTATTTAATTTGGTTTAAAATTGAACACGAACTTTTGCAATCGCCAAATACCTTCTGACTTTCTTTGAAGAGGAACCATGCAGTTTCACAAAAAAGGAATTGAAAAACTTGTAAAACTTTGGAAGACAGTTATAGCAAATGATGGAGAGTGCATTATTGATTAATAAATACTATTTTTTCATATAAATGTATTATATTTAATTTGATTTCAAATCGGGCATGAACTTTTGCAATCACCTAATATTTTACGACTTTCTTTGAAGACAAACCACGCAGTTTCCACGAAGAAGGAATTCAAAAACTTGTAAAACTTTGGAAGACAGTTATAGCAAATGATGGAGAGTACATTATTGATTAATAAATACTATTCTTCACGAAAATGTGTTACATTTAATTTAGTTTCAAATTGAATACGAACTTTCGCAATCACGAAATACCTTCTGATTTTCTTTGAAGAGGAACCACGCAGTTTTCACAAAAAAGGAATTGAAAAACTTGTAAAACTTTGAAAGACAATTATAGAAAATGATGGAGAATACATTATTGATTAATAAATACTATTCTTCACGAAAATGTGTTACATTTAATTTAGTTTCAAATTGGACACGAACTTTTGCAATCGCCTAATACTAAACTATAATGTCAGATAACGAGAAGACGAGAGTAAGAAGAGGTACAATTTCCTGGGCTGACTGGTCGATAACGTGAATGTACCTAAGCTCGTGTCATTCTTGATTCGTCGCGACCTTGGCGAGATCTAGATTACGCCAACCGTTTAATTACGACGATGACAACGGATGATCTTCGGACTTTGGTGATTCATCCGCGCTTCGACGCGTACATTCCATTCGTTAGTTCGTTCCAATAGAAAACTACTGACCAGTAATCTATCAAACTGGTTTCCTCGAATTCCTTTCGTCGATAAAATGACTTATTTTCTTCAGAGGCTCTACAAATAATCTAATTCATTTATCCTGGCTGTCTTACAGAAGGCTTTGTTAAACGTTCGCACTCTGCTCCTTGCCAGATATTAGCAATAGAAATTATTACTAAGATACTGCTATTATATTATTATTATAGAATTTAATTAATTATTATAGAATTGTAATGTCTACCAGCACGAGAAGATTTCCTTTTCAATAGGAAATTTGAGGGTAATGCATTTTTTAAAAGTTGCGGTGGAATAAGTTTCTATAAGTTAGCAATAGAAACTGAAATAGAAATATTTGGTCATAGTTTCTATGCTTACGTCTCCCAGCAATGGAAAATTTAAAATAGCAATATTTGAGCAAGTTAATATTTAAAATAGCAATATTTGAGCGACTTAAGATTTAAAATAGCAATCTTTGAGCGACTTAAGATTTAAAATAGCAATCTTTGAGCGACTTAAGATTTAAAATAGCAATCTTTGAGTGACTTAAGATTTAAAATAGCAATCTTTGAGTGACTTAATATTTAAAATGGCAATATTTGAGCAAGTTAATATTTAAAATAGCAATATTTGAGCGACTTAATATATAAAATAGCAATCTTTGAGCGACTTAAGATTTAAAATAGCAATCTCTGAGCAATATTTTAGCAATAATTTCTATGCTAACGTCTCCCAGCAACAGAAAATTTGAAATAGCAATCTTTGAGCGACTTAAGATTTAAAATAGCAGTCTTTGAGCGATTTAATATTTAAAATAGTAACTTTTGGGCAAGTTAAGATTTAAAATAGCAATTTTTGAGCGACTTAAGATTTAAAATAGCAATATTTTAGCAATAGTTTCTATGCCAACGCCTCTCTGCAATAGAAAATTTGAAATAGCAATCTTTGAGGGACTTAAGATTTAAAATAGCAGTCTCTGAGCGACTTAACATTTAAAATAGAAAACTTTGAGTCACTTAATACTTAAAATAGCAATTTTTGAGCGACTTAATATTGAAAGTAGCAATCTTTAAGCTACTTAATATTTAAAATATCAATCTTTAAGCAATATTTTAGCCATAGTTCCTATTTCCATTTCGATAGAAAACTTAAGAATAACATGCATTTCTCAAAAAGCTGCGCTGGAATAATTTTAACCTCCTTCATCACTAATCAATGCCGATGTCCCCTCAGAAGAAACATTCAAGCGCAAAGAGTTAATTTACAGTCCCATTATTCTTCTGTAATTGAAATGCTAATCGAACCAATTGAAATAAGTCCACAATTATACTAAATCACCCAGTACTCGCATCACTTACATCGATATAATCCTAATTAAGAATCGACGCACGACGAAAACCCAACATCCCAAAGGCAAAAACAAATATATCCGTTCGTCGCGTGTGCCAAAAACTTCGACACGCAGACAACAAGGTTCAAGGAACCCTTCTCATACGTATGCACCTGCAAATGTTTGGTACAACGGGAACCGTCTGTGGCCAAAGCGGTAGCAGGAAGGCACGCGCGCGCGCCATGACAGAATGGCCGCCGATTCTAACGAATATGACGGATAGGACGCGCAGAGACGCGTGTATTCGCGATACGAGGAAATGCGTGCTCGTGAGTACCGCTGCAGACGTTGGTGGAACGGAAACAGTGGATAGGTTACCGGGTTATGGTCGTGGAAACGATTGCGAGTGCTCGCTTTTGCCTTCCTTCTGGACATGAATACTTGCGTTTGCCTTCTTTCTGCTCGCGAGTGCTCATGTTTGCCTTTCTTCTACTCACGAGTGCTCGCTTTTGCCTTCCTTCTGGACATGAATACTTGCGTTTGCCTTCTTTCTGCTCGCGAGTGCTCATGTTTGCCTTCCTTCTACTCACGAGTGTTTGTGTATATCTTCTGCTCGCGAGTAAGTGTTTGCGAGTGCTGGAATTTGCCTTTTTTCTGCTCTCGATTGCTAACTTTTGTCTTCTGCTTGTGATTGCTAGCTTTTGTCTTTTGCTCACGATTGCTAGCTTTTGCCTTCTGCTCGCGTTTTGCCTTCCATCTGCTTGCGAGTGCTCGCTTTTGCCTTCCTTCTGGACATGAATACTTGCGTTTACCTTCTTTCTGCTCGTGAGTGCTCGCGTTTGCCTTCTTTTTGGACACGAGTGCTCACGTTTCTTTTCCTTCTGCTCGCGAGAACTCGCATTTGCCTTCCTTCTAGAGATGAATACTTGCGTTTACCTTCTTTCTGCTAGCGAGTGCTCACATTTGCCTTCCTTCTACTCGCGATTTCTCACATTTGCTTTCGTTCTAATCGCGAGTACTCGCATTTACCTTCCTTCTGGGCATGAATACTTGCGTTTACCTTCTTTCTGCTCGCGAGTACTCATGTTTGCCTTCCTTTTGCTCGCGAGAGCTCGCATTTGCCTTCCTTCTGGACATGAATACTTGCGTTTACCTTCTATCTTCTCGCGAGTACTCACATTTACCTTCCTTCTGCTCACGAGTGCTCACATTTACCTTCCTCCTACTCGCACCAAATCTCGCATTTGTCTCCTCCTCACCAGTATTCCTCATATTTCCCCTCTTCTTACGAGTGCTCGCGTTCGCCTTTAATTCGCACCAACAACTCATTACTCCCCATAAACACAACATTTCCCTCCTCGACGCCAACCACCCATTCCCCTCTCTCTTCCCCAGCTTCCTCGCGGACGAATAAATCGCCACGAGGACCGTTTCGCAGCCAGGCGGTCGCATCCCAGCGTCCTCGAGGAAACGGGAACACAGTCGAGCGTGCGAGGGGATCGCTGCGTTGCGGTCTAACGCGAGAAATCCTGACGATAGATCGCAACCGGTCGTGTATCACCGTTTCGTGGCGAACGATCGTTTCGCGCCGCTTCAACGAGCCGTCGTCGAGCAACCGCGAGGATTCTGCACCGTTAGCTGCCTCTTTCGCGAGCCGCGCGTTATCGCGCCGATATTTCGCGCTGGGACACGCCAATAGGAGAACGCCCGTGGAATTCGCGGCTGAAAATGATTCATGGCGAACGTGGCGACGCGTGGGCACCCAGTTGCGTTCCACTGCGTGCGTCGAAGGTGGAGCGCGTTCGCTGCAATTATTCAGTCGAGCGTTTTTCGAGCGGTTTCTGCGCGCTCCACGCACAAACAGTCGACTCAGAAACGCGATACGGGGTTTCCCAGCTTGGTTATGCGAGTATGCAAAATTATGGACCTCCTGGAACTCGCGGGAGTCGAGAAAGAGTTGGTTGAACGGCACGAGGGAAACTGGTCCAGCCACCTTGACATTCGCTCGCGGAATTCAGCGATCTTCGATCGAATTTGGCAATGATGTTTGAGGGATTGTTCAATCGTGGATGAAATACCCAAGATTTGGAAGAAATAGACTGTTGGGCTCAGAGGAAATCTCACAAATTGGATGGAAGACTGGAGTGTGTGAAAATACTTTATTGAACTGCAGACTGAATTCTAACTATACTCAGTTCAAGCAAATGGAGGAGAAGTAGGTTTGAGCCAAAACGATTTTGGGAGTTACTTGGTTTTTCTCGCTCAATAGCATTCTTTGAGCAACTTAATATTTAAAATAGCAATCTTTGAGCAAGTTTATATTTAAGATAGCAATCTTTGAGATACTTAGTGTTTCTTTGAACAACTCAATATTTAAAATAGCAATCTTTGAACAACTTCAGATTTAAAATAGCATTCTTTGCACAATATTTTAGCAATAGTTTCCATGCTAATGTCTCCTAGCAATAGAAAATTTAAAATAGCAATCTTTGAGCGACTTAAGATTTAAAATTGCAACCTTTGAGCGATATTTTAGTACTAATTTCTATGTTAACGTCTCTCAACAATAGAAAATTTGAAATAGCAATCTTTGAGCGACTTAATATTTAAAATAGCAACCTTTGAATGGCTTGAGATTTAAAATAGCAATCTTTAAGCGACTTAAGATTTAAAATAGCAATGTTTGAACAACTTAAGATTTAAAATAGCAATCTTTGAGAAACTTGGTGTTCAAAATAGCAATCTTTGGACAACTTAATATTTAAAATAGCAATGTTTGAGCAACTTAAGATTTAAAATAGCAATCTTTGAGAAACTTAGTGTTCAGAATAGCAATCTTTGGGTAACTTAATATTTAAAATAGCAATCTTTGAGAAACTTAATATTAAAACAGCAATCTTTGAGCAAGTTGATATTTAAAATAGCAATCTTTGAGCAACGTAATATTTAAAATAGAAATCTTTGAGCAACTTAAGATTTAAAATAGCAATCTTTAAGCAATATTTTAGCCATATATCTATTTCAAGAAGAGTATGTTCCATGGAAAGAATTGATCCAAAAGCATGCAAGAAAGAAGAACTTCAAGAGTCAAGAAGACATCGAAGATCGATGCATTTCTCGAGACGAAGACTCAATCATTTTTTTAAACACTTTAGCGCCTAGTTCAGACTTTTCATTGGTACTAAACAGTCAAGTCCACCTCGACATAGCACTGTAAAGAGTTAAGAATATCACGTCGTGACTTGCAGAGCATTTCAAGAGTTCTGAAAGTCGTACGAACACGGAAGGATCTAAAAATTGAGAGGATAGAGCGAGCCAAGAGGAATTTCAGCTTCAATAGTTTATGAAGGGTCCTTGTGCTGAACTGAAGACTCGAAATTCGAGACTTCAGGGTCCCAGGAACCCCTATAACGATCATCGCAACCCTTGCCACCTTTACAAAGCAATCTGGTCCTAGGTAATTTAGATCTACGAGGGCTACTCAACTCCAACGACGCTTCGTAGGTTCAGAAACGTCTCTATCGAGTTCCACGGATCTTGGAAGATCCGTATCAGATTATGGACACCCAGGAAAGTCCCATGGATTCAACTATCGAAGATCGCGCGACGCTCAATAAACCCAGTGAGATCTCTATCGAATTTTACGAGCTCGCTGAGGTCTGTGTCGTTTAGTTGCACGTCGAAACACCTCTATTTTGCGACTTGTGAATTCAAATTTGTTGACAACGCCACCTTTGGCGCTTTCTATTTCATTTGGACACAGGCTAAACACCTTTAAATTGCTACTTGTGAATCCAAATTTGTTGACAACGCGTTTGGCGATTTCTATTTCGTTTGAAGACACGATGAAACACTTCTACATTGCGCCACATATCCAAATTTGTTCGCAATGAGTTTGGAGTTTTCCATTTCGTTTGAATACGCGTTGAAACACTTTTATATTGTGACTTATGAATCCAAATTTGTTCGCAATGAGTTTGGAGCTTTCCATTTCGTTTGAATACACGTTGAAACACTTCTACATTGCGACTTATGAATCCAAATTTGTTCACAACGCATTTGACGATTTCCATTTCGTTTGAGCACACGTTGAAACATCTCTTTATTGCAAATTATGAATCCAAATTTGTTCGCAATGAGTTTGAAGCTTTCCATTTCGTTTGAATACACGTTGAAATACCTTAACATTGCGACTTATGAATCCAAATTTGATCGCAATGAGTTTGGAGCTTTCCATTTCGTTTGAGAACACTTTGAAATACCTCTACATTGCGACTTATGAATCCAAATTTGTTCGCAATGAGTTTGGCGTTTTGCATTTTTGGCGTTTTGCAAGTTTGTTTGCAACGCATTTGGTGCTTTCCATTTCGTTTTAATACAAGTTGAAACATTTTTATATTGCGATTTATGAATCCAAATTTATTGACAACGCGTTTGACGATTTCTATTTCGTTTGAAGACACGATGAAACACTTCTACATTGCGCCACATATTCAAATTTGTTCGCAACGCATTTGGCGTTTTCCATTTCATTTGAGCACACGTTGAAACACTTCTACATTGCGACTTATGACTCCAAATTTGTTCGCAATGAGTTTGGGGCTTTCCATTTCATTTGAGCACACGATGAAACACTTCTATATTGCGACTTATGACTCCAAATTTGTTCGCAGCGCGTTTAACGCTTTCCATTTCGTTTGAGCACACGTTGAAACATCTCTATATTGCAAATTATGAATCCAAATTTGTTGACAACGTATTTGGCGCTTTCCATTTCGTTTGATCACACCTTAAAACACTTTATATTGCGACTTATGATTCCAAATTTGTTCGCAACGCATTTGGCGCTTTCCATTTCCTTTGAACAAAGTCTAAGCACCTCAAATTTGTTGAATGCGTTTGGCGATTTCCATTTCCTTTGGACACAGTCTAAACACTTCTACATTGCGACTTATGAATCCAAATTTGTTCGCAACGCATTTGGCGCTTTCCATTTTGTTTGAGCACACATTGAAACACTCTTATATTGCGACTTATGACTCCAAATTTGTTCGCAACGCATTTGACGCTTTCCATTTCGTTTGATCACACCTTAAAACACTTTTATATTGCGACTTATGACTCCAAATTTGTTCGAAACGCATTTGGCGCTTTCCATTTCGTTTGAGCACACGTTGAAACACTTCTACATTACGACTTATGACTCCAAATTTGTTCGCAACACCTTTGGTGCTTCCCATTTCCTTCGAACACAGTCTAAACACCTCTACATTGCAACTTGTGAATCCAAATTTGATCGCAACGCATTTAACGCTCTCCATTTCCACCAACAAACATTTTTACATCGACGAGCATCGAAAGAAGATCAAAGCATCATTTTAACCCCTTTGGTAGAAATAAGTATACGCCAACTCATGGTAAACTCACTGTTAATAAACCGTTTCGCGTTATAATAATGCGATCGATCAAGCAGCGCGGTTTCGACAAACAGAGGGACAGAAACTGGCCGCCAGAGGGGAGAAAAAGAAAGGGTATCGTTTCAATTAGCTCCCTAACGAGACGCCAGAAGGTTGCGAATCGACCACTGGTTGGAACAATGGCCCATTATATCGAACCGCGGCTCGATTTATTAGCCACTGGCTCGAATAAAGAACGGATTAGAATAGCACTGCCTCGTAAACGTTGCGTCCATGTTGCAGCTTCAAGTCGCTGGTATCAGAATTGTCTGCGTTTTCCGGTTACAAATTAATTTCGAGGCTCGCGAGCAACGTTGAGGCCCTCCATCGTTCTGACACCAAACGCGGGAAACGTGAATTACACCATTGGTTCTTGGAAAGGTTTCTTAGCTATTGGTGTTCTTTCATGCGAAGTGTGAAATGACACATCATAACAGGATAAGATAAAGTTAATGAAAGATTCTTCTAAGATTGTAGCTCTGACAATGGCTCTGATGTCAGTGGAGACTTGGCGATCGTGGCAAAAGGATCAGAATTTGTATAAAGTGATTTTGTTTAAACCCCTACAAAAATGGATATCATAAATGAAGTCAGCTCTAGTAAAGACGAATTTTGTTTTGATACGGTTTATGACAAAATTCGACGTATTTATAAAGAAATTAGGGGGATGGAAAGTGAAAAACATACAGAACGAAGCTGCAGATCATAATTTTTGTAAAGATATAGTGTTAATGGTGTAAATATAGATAAACTATCGAAATATAACGTTTTTGTAAGATCATTTAACCCTTTGCACTCGAAGACTTTGTCGATGGCACATCATTTTCTCCATCACTAATTTCTACGTGAATACAATCGATCTCGTTTTTCAACAGTTGAAAATTAATTTCATCTCCATTCGAGCTAATTTTACCTTCCAAATTCATTTTTATAGGGCTTCAAAACTTTAAATCAGTCGATAAAGAACTTGAAAGTTGCTGTGTGAAGCACAATGGCGACTGAGAGTCGCCTCACGAGCGCAAAGGGATCGAACGATCGATGTAATCAAAGTGTTTTTCCAATATTCCCTGGGACTCAAACGGTTAAGTTTCGAAGCCCTAGAAAAATGAATTTGCAAGGTGAAATTATCTGGAGTGAAGATGAAATTGATTTTCAACTGTTGAAAAACGAGATTAACCCTTTGCACTCGACGATTTTGTGATTCGACGGTCGCGCATCGTGTTTTCTATCACTAATTTCTTTCTGAATACAATCGATCTCGTTTTTCAACAGTTGAAAATCAATTTCATCTTCACTCGAGCTAATTTCACCTTCCAAATTCATTTTTCTAGGTCTTCAAGACTTAAAATTAGTCGATGGAAGACTCCAGTTGCTGCGTGAAGCATCATGGCGACCGAGAGTCACCTCCTCATCGCAAAGGGTTAATTGTATCATATAAATCACTTTGCACATTCGCAAAAATCGCCTCGTCCTGCTACAAGATCGAAAAAGTCATCGTCCACAAAGAATTAAAATCAAAGATGAAAAACTCGAGTTGTCGCACAAAACATGGCGACTGATAGTCGCCCCTCGAGCGCAAAGGGTTAACACTTCCTCGCACAAGATCTTTGCTCCGTGCACGTGGCGATCGATCGCGAAAATAACAACGTACTCCATTTTGGACTGGCGAGAGACTCCACGAGAGTTCATAAGCCTTTCATCGCCTCTCGATTAATACGCCAGATCCATTAGCAACGCCATTTCGTCCAGAACGGATAATAAACACGCTCGGATCGTTCCTCGAGCGAAATCGAGCCGGATAATGCATCTAGATCTCTGCTAGCGAAGCGGAGATACTCTGATCTAGTCTGTTCACGCGTTTATAGGCCAGTTTTCCGAAACGAGGCGGGACGAATGGACCGTCGTGAAGTTTTACAGTCGAAATGCTAGGCGAAATTAACGGGCAACCAGTGATTTAACTGGCTTCTTACGAGCGTAATATCTGTGCCTCGCGTTTCGACGGGGCAATCACGGCGGAATCGATTTGTTCTCGCCGTTTAACGACGTCCTTACGCGGCCATTACGCTGAAAAGACGGGCATTAATTCTCGCGCGGCACTGTTTTCGCCTAGAAAAGTCGCCGCGCTCGCGGGTGTTACCGATTTCTGCGTGAATTCTGATCTCATGAGGAACTTGCGTTCGTTACGCAAGACGCGCTGGATAACGGCACGATTTCACGGCGATAACATCGACGTGGAAAGTCACTTAATAAAAATATGTTCATTTAATGGCTCGTTTCAGCGTTTTGTGGATAATCGACGTAATCGAGCTGCGTTTAAGCTTCGCATCGTGGGGAAACGTAGATTGGACTGACTGAATCGTTGTCAGAGTTCAAGAGCTATAAATCAGCGCCTTTTGAATCATCATAACTTTGGACAGAACTGAATTTCAACGTACACAAAGCATGTAACTATTTGGATGCCAACTTATTATTTCATGAGCCATAGTTGTAATTGCGATCTTTTGTAAATATGGATTTATCTCAAACAGTTATTGTTGCAAGTTTCTTTAATTCTAGGTTTAGCAAGAACTCATTTTGAGCCCTCTGAGAAAACTTTTTGTTAAACTTTACATTAAAATATCATAAGAACTAATTATTTTTAGTTTTTTTACTTTAACTTCATAATTGATAGGTCAATTTATATTTTTTTCTAATTAAATACCGTAAAGAAAAAACTTATAGTATACCTAGTGTGTTAACCCCTTGCACTCCTTTGTCGAGTGTGACTTGACATCAGTAAATAAAAGAAAAACCAATATAAGTTCCACAAATGTGAATTACAACAAAATTTGAGAGCTATATTTAATATAATTAGTAATCAAAATTGTTTGCAAGTAGCAGTCGAAGTAAATTTCAAATAAAACACATTTTAAATAGTAGAGAGTTGTTAGCAACAAAATTAAAAAATAACTTGTAATGCAAAGGATTAATAAATCTTTGACCCTCTTTAACCTTTTCGCTACTAATGCTGACTATAATCACCCAACATTTCACCCTCACTGTGCACTTACGGTGGCTATAGTCATTCAACATTGGATACTCGTGCACCTACAGTGATTATAGCGATTAAAGCTGTGCAATGACAGTGACTTTACTCACTCCTCAAATTCTGCATTTACCTCAAACATCGATAAAGCAAAACACATCTCTTATGTCTCCAATTTAAGTGCGTTTGCATTAAGCCATTCAAGACCAACTCCAGAAGCTAACATTTTAATTTCATTTGAAACCATTCTTATTTGACGCCTACTTTTCCCATACTGACTCACAATTTCAATTCAATATCATTGCACACAGTGTGCAAACCAACCTTCTGACTTTGAAATGCATTGCACACAGTGTGCAATCCAACCTTCTGACTTTGAAATGCATTGCACACAGTGTGCAATCCAATTTTCTGACTTTGAAATGCATTGCACACAGTGTGCAATCCAACCTTCTGACTTTGAAATGCATTGCACACAGTGTGCAAACTAATCTTCTGACTTTGAAATGCATTGAACACAGTGTGCAATCCAACTTTCTGACTTTAAAATGCATTGCACCCAATGTGCAATCCAACCTTCTGACTTTGAAATGCATTGCACACAGTGTGCAATCCAACCTTTTGACTTTGAAATGCATTGCACACAGTGTGCAAACCAACCTTCTGACTTTGAAATGCATTGCACACAGTGTGCGATCCAAACTTCTGACTTTGAAATGCATTGCACACAGTGTGCGATCCAATTTTCTGACTTTGAAATGCATTGCACACAGTGTGCAATCCAATTTTCTGACTTTGAAATGCATTGCACCCAGTGTGCAATCGAACCTTCTGACTTTGAAATGCATTGCACACAGTGTGCAATCCAATTTTCTGACTTTGAAATGCATTGCACACAGTGTGCAATCCAACCTTCTGACTTTGAAATGCATTGCACACAGTGTGCAATCCAACCTTCTGACTTTGAAATGCATTGCACACAGTGTGCAATCCAATTTTCTGACTTTGAAATGCATTGCACATAGTGTGCAATCGAACCTTCTGACTTTGAAATGCATTGCACATAGTGTGCAATTCATCTCGAATGTGTTAAATTTACCCCATATCAGAAGAACGCACTCGCAAACAACTCTGTTGCAGTAAAATGGTCAAACTTCCTCACACATGCAACCATGCACGCACCAATCACGACACAGCGCAATCAAACGCTCAGATAAGCTCGCATAACCTCGCACGGACCATATTCACCCTCGCACGCGTTCCTCGATACCTATCTTCGCCACTAATCGACGTTACCATTCCAAATGTCAACCCTCAGAGCTCGCGCATAATCGCGCGAGCCACGTTGACGCGTTTCGCGGAACACGCTGGATCGAGGGTAAGTCTGTATCAGGAGAAAGTTACGATACAGCAGCCACGGGAATAAGGTACTCCTCGAGCCGCTGGCATGACAGTGCTAAATGGTTCTAACCGCGTTAACGACGCACACGCACGCGAAGCATGCACAAACACGCGGACGTACGATTTTGCCACTCACCCAGTCGAAGAACGCAGCAACGACAGCAGCTCGAACCGCGAGACAGATCGACAACCCTCGCCAATGGCGAGCGTATTACATCAATTACGATATGGACGCGAAACTTCAAAGCAACGACGAAATTTATCGAGCGCACAATGAGACGTTAAATCCAATCGCTCGCGATCCATTTGCATAGCTGGCGGGTAATGGGGGCCACGACAGTCGGATCGATGCTAATTAAGCCACGATGGGCATCGATCACGATTTTTCCTGCACGCGGATCGTCTGAGACAATGGAAATCGGGTTACGAAATCCCCGTTAGCCAGCGAGAATACGAAATATCCCCAGTTTACTTGCTGCGATCGAGACAAATGCGCTTTCGTTTCGAGCGTTAATCTTTATGTATCCCAGATATCGCTCGCGCGTTCGAGCTGCGATACAAGTGGAAAGTTATGGCCGATCGGGACGCGAGCTCGAACGTTTCGAATCGCGAACTGTTCCACGGGAACATCATATTCGAACGGCGAATCGAGGCGATAAAATGTTCGACTCGAGGCGAAAGTACTCGTCTTATCCGAGGATACATCTCGCGTTTCGCGCGAATAAGTCAACAGCGACGAGTTCAGCGTCGTACCGTTATTGCAATCCAGCGAGCGATATGCAAATTCGTGTACAAACAGCTGCTTATCGCGACACGTCTAGTCGCGAGCCGTCCGACTTCTTAATTCGACGGACTGGGAAAAACTTAATTGAGTTTCGAGTTCTTCTGGCCAGCTCGAGAGCAGCGCGTTTCCCACATGTCTCGCTGGCTGCTGGCAAAAACAATACAGACAGCTGGCAATTAACGGAGAAGGAACTTCCAGCTGATTATCTCTCGAGAGCGCGTGCAATCCAAATCAATTTACACGTTCCTAGTCTTCGACTGGCCGTCAGGCAAATTAGTCGCAGCTTAACGAGCGAAAAACCAGCGCCCATTGATACAGGACGACAGACTTTCATCTCGATGGGCCGCGGCCAGTCCGGTTGAACGTGGACGAGCCTCTCCATCCGTGGCTCTGGTTCGAAATAAACGACGAAAAATTCCACGTCGCATTCCTACGCGTTCCCAGGCGGCTACGTCCATTACGTCCACGGGTCGATATGAATTTCCCGTTTACGACGGCGTAAAAGGAGCCCGCGTACAGCCGCCAATACGAGGCCAGGTGGAATGCAGTTAGCATCTGCTTCAGAGAGCGCGACGCGTGTGGCGCGAGGATGGAAGCGTTCGTTCACGTGTCTGTCGTTCGAGTAACGCGACTCGATGGGCAAATGGTCGAGGTACGATCTCCAGGTGGACGAGAAAAATGGGGAGCCACCTAGCCGTTTTAGCGCCACGCAGCGTGAGATGTGCCGCGATGTTTCGTCGCGATTGTCGATTCGCAACGCGCTCGATTCCGAATGTAGCTCGTTGCGAGTCATATCAGAGTTTTTGTGGGGAAATGGTATTCAGCGTCCCTCGTACGCGAGGTTCTAGGAACCCAATAGCACCCTTGCGTCCATCAAACGGAAGATTAACCCTGATTGATTACTGTTTGTCACGCATTTATGTCCGTTATGAACAATTTTTAATTAAATCAAGTATGTAGAAAATATTGCGTTTAAAAAGCAAATTATAAAGTTCCATGAAAATACTGCTACAAAAATAAAAAGAAGACATTTTGTATTTCAGGTTTCCACCCTCTTCAACTCGCAAGCAAGCTCTCGAGAAAATGCTTGGTTGGAATAATCGAGGACGATTGTTTTTATGGTAGATTTGGAGTATGATCGAGTGTCGAAAAAAGGATCCAAATTTTAGCCTTCTATGTTTAGTCGAAGCTGTTTGTTCTTGGTATAATTTGACACTGTTTTAAATTTCCAAAATGTACATTTATATAGTAATTCTAGAAGCAGGAACTAGCCAATCAGCTGGCTGAACTCGATGTTGAGGTGGTGGTGGTCGCTGAGGGGTAGAAGGGGTAGAAAAACCCATCAGAGTACCATACTCGAGGGTTATTCGCCTAACTGTACCCTTAATTTGGTATTTTGGATTTATGATACGTCAAAATCTAGGTTTTTGTACAAAATTTAAATCGCTAAACCGTTCTCACTTGTAGAATTACATGGTTACCCGGTAAATTAATCCTTTGCACTAGGCTTCTTCTTAAAACGTTGGCAGTAGTTGCTATTATTAAACTAGCAATAGCAGCTATTGCTAACGTAGCAATTTTTTGCTAAAATAGCAATAATAACTATGGCTAAAATAGGAATATTTTGCTAAAATAGCAGTAATTTACTAAAATAGCAATATTTCGCTAAAATAGCAATAATAACTATTGCTAAAGTAGGAATATTTTGCTAAAATAGCAGTAATTTACTAAAATAGCAATATTTCGCTAAAATAGCAATAATAGCTTTTGCTAAAATAGGAATATTTTGCTAAAGTAGCAGTAATTTACTAAAATAGCAATATTTCGCTAAAATAGGAATAATAACTATTGCTAAAATAGGAATATTTTGCTAAAATAGTACTAATTTACTAGAATAGCAATATTTCGCTAAAATAGCAATAATAGCTTTTGCTAAAATAGGAATATTTTGCTAAAGTAGCAATAATTTACTAAAATAGCAATATTTCGCTAAAATAGCAATAATTATGGCTAAAATAGCAATATTTCGCTAAAATAGCAATAATAACTATTGCTAAAATAGGAATATTTTGCTAAAATAGCACTAATTTACTAAAATAGCAATAATAGCTATTGCTAAAATAGCAATATTTCGCTAAAATAACAATAATAACTATTGCTAAAATAGCACTAATTTACTAAAATAGCAATATTTCGCTAAAATAGCAATAATAGCTATTGCTAAAATAGTAATAATAGCTTTTGCCAAAAAGCAACAATAGCTATTGTTAAACTAGCAATAGTAGCTATAGCTAAAGTAGCAATTTTTTGCTAAAATAGCAATAATACATATTGCAAAAATAGGAATATTTTGCTAAAATAGGAATATGTTGCTAAAATGTTAGTAATTTACTAAAACAGCAATAATAGCTATAGCTATTGAAGTGAGGCATTAAAAATGAGAATCTTTACAAATTCTATGGCACCTTTAAGCCTCAAATCCCAACGACTTAAATTACGAAGTTCATTAGAAAAAGTGATAAACAGAAATCGGGGCCCTTTAAAAATAACTGAAAAATAACCCTGTCAAAAATAATCATGTGTAATAAACAGAACAGTTTTCTCTCGTAATTACTATTCTCTCTCTTTCAAATAATCCTAAACCAGCTGCATAAATAAGCAGCTTTTACGAGAAAAAGCGCAGCGCAATCGCGTCGATCGGCACTGCTCGCAGACAAAATGAACGAAGCGCTGTCGCGTTGCTTGGCAGAATCCAACACGGGTTTTTAAGAACCCCTGGCGCTAAAACAGCTAAGAAAACGACTGTGGCCAGCGAAATCCCGCGCTCGAAACGACGGACACGCGATAGAATCCGCGTTCGAGGCGACCCAATTGTGTCAGCCTGGGACGAGCACGCTTCGCAGCTTCTGCTCTATGAGAGAAGCGTGTATACCGTTAAGCAACGTCGTTGGAAATAATAAGATCGAGCGAATTTCTTGATTACCAGTCCGCTGGGATCGCGAGTCGTCGTCTGCGTGGCGGATGTGGGATTTGGGTTGACTCGTAAGTGGCGAATCGGGATTTAACGATTTCGTTCTTCGAGTAGAGTTCTGAGGACTTTGAGAGCTGACTGCGTGTGCTGTGGGCTGCACACTTTTCATGGAAAATGATGTGACATTCGCGTCGAACAACTGTTCGAACGTCGCACTTGCGTTCCTGTTCCCTCGCGACGAAACAATCAATTTAACACTTTGCACTCGACGCTTTTCCAGCAATTTTCTGTTGCTGGTAAAAGTTAGCGATGGAAACTATTACCAAGCAAGTTTCCAGCGATAGAAAACTTTGGGAAATATGCGTTCCTTGAAAAGTTGCAATGGAAGAAGTTTTTAACTTTCGGAATTAATTCTCTCAGAGGCGACATCCGAGTGCAAAGGGTTAATGAGTGACTAAAGTTATTGTCAGTGCACAGAGAGGGTCAATTGTTGGATGACTGTAGTCATCGATCGTACGTAGCGAGCGTCAATCGTTGGGTGACTATAGTCAACCCTCATAGCGAAAGGGTTGAACGAGCTTGGCTGTGGGGGTCCACGCGAGTTTTGGAGCTGGGAACCACGTTAACCCTTTGCGAACGACGACTTTTTCGACTAAATGAGTCAGGTTGTTGGATTCCAGGTCGAACAGAATCAAAGGGATTTGTAAGGAGCTTGGGAAGGGATAGTTCTGGAGGGAGCAATATTGTAGCAATATTTTAACAATAGCAATTGTATACTTTAGGAATATTTTAGCAATAGAATTTAGAAATATTTGAACAATAGAAGATATTGCTGAAATAGCAATATTTTAGAAAGATTTTAGCAATAGTTACTATTGTTAAAATAGCAATATTTTTGCAATATTTTATATCTCTGAAATAGCAATATTTTAGCGATATTCAGCAATAGTTTCTAGTGCTATTATATCAATATTTTAGTGACACTTAGCAATAGTTTCTATTGCTAAAATAGCAATATTTTATAAATGTTTTAGCAACAGTTTCTACTGCTATGATAGCAATATTTTAGCAACAGTTTCTATTGCTATAATAGCAATATTTTAACCGCAGTTTCTATTGCTAAAGTAGCAATATTTTAGCAGCAATTTCTATTTCTAAAATAGCAATATTTAGCAATAATTTCTACTGCTAAAATAACAATATTTCAGCAGCATTTTATAGCAATAGTTCAGCAATATTTTAGCAATATTTTAAGGGATTTGTAAGGAGCTTGGGAAGAGATAGTTTTGGAGGGAATAGTCAAGGGTCGAGGATGAGACAATTAGGTTATTGGTTAGAGTAATAATAGTCACAAGCTACGTAGTTCAGCGAGAGATGATGAATACACAATATTGAATATCTAAGAACTGTCTGATTCTTTTTTGGGTCTGGTATTTAAGGGATTTTTATGGAATTTGGGAATGGACAAGATGTTGGAGGTACCAAAATCTAACATAAACACCAACTGTCGCCTCTCACTCGCCACTCGTCCTGCCAAGCGAAACGCCATGGCGACCAAGAGTCGCCTCTTGTCTGCAAAGGGTTGAACGAGCCTTAACCCGCGTTAACCCTTTGCACTCGATGACTTTTTCGGTCGCAGATCATTTTTTCTATTACTAATTATCCCTTATCATTTAATCTATTACTAATCTCATTTTTCAACAGCTGATAATCAATTTCATCTTCACTCGAGTTAGTTTCACCTTCCAAATTCATTTTTCTAGGTCTTCAAGACTTAAAATTAGTCGATGGAAGACTCCAGTTGCTGCGTGAAGCATCATGGCGACTGAGAGTCACCTCTCCATCGCAAAGGGTTAATTGTATCATATAAATCATTTTGCACATTCGCAAAAATCGCCTCATCCTGCTGCAAGATCGAAAAAGTCATCGTCCACAAAGAATTAAAATAAAAAATGAATAACTAAAGTTATCGCACAAAACATGGCGACTGATAGTCGCCCCTCGAGCGCAAAGGGTTAACACTTCCTCGCACAAGATCTTTGCTCCGTGCACGTGGCGATCGATCGCGAAAATAACAACGTACTCCATTTTGGACTGGCGAGAGACTCCACGAGAGTTCATAAGCCTTTCATCGCCTCTCGATTAATACGCCAGATCCATTAGCAACGCCATTTCGTCCAGAACGGATAATAAACACGCTCGGATCGTTCCTCGAGCGAAATCGAGCCGGATAATGCATCTAGATCTCTGCTAGCGAAGCGGAGATACTCTGATCTAGTCTGTTCACGCGTTTATTGGCCAGTTTTCCGAAACGAGGCGGGACGAATGGACCGTCGTGAAGTTTTACAGTCGAAATGCTAGGCGAAATTAACGGGCAACCAGTGAGTCGATAGCATTTGGCTTGATTTTTGGCTCCATTTCTGTAATAAAAGTGAGATCTGCTTATCTCGCAGCTGAACGCGAACTGCTTTCTCGCACCTTCTTTCCAAAAAGCCTCGCTGCTCTTCATTTATTTGCCTCTTCCATCCACACACACTCGCGCACTTAATTGTCTCATTCCCCACATAGATGCGACTGTCCAAACAGCGTTTTGTGGACTACAGTCATCCATAGTAGCGAAAGGGTTAATGTCGCGCTGTGGCGGACATTTTTCTGCACGAGGACATCACAGTGGCAGAGGTGCCTCAGACTCAGCCGAGTCTGTTGTAAAAGGAAAAGAGAAGGGGAAGAGGTACTCGAAAGGAAGAGAATTCGTTGGACGAGACGAGTTTGGCGATGGAACGTGTCGCGATTGCCAAAGCGTCCCGCGAGTAGTCGCGCGAAGATTTCTAGCATAGCGACGATGGTTTCCGATACCGTTTCATGCGTACCCAAGCGTCGTGCACGGCGTCCGGACATTTTAATTGGATAGTTTGTTCGTAGTTGGGTTTCATCTGTTCTTCTTACGTTTCACTTAACTCGTTGTTCGAAGATAGGTAATCCTTCTATAACACGGTTAGGTAGGTCTTGTAAAACGTCGTGTTGCGTGAAAGTGTACTATATGAGACTCAGCAAGTATAATTATTTAACACTAGGTTTAGCAAGCGGTCATTTTGAGCACCCTGAGAAAACTTTTCGTTAAACTTTACATTAAAATATCAAAAATAGAAAAAGCAATAAGAACTAATTATTATTGAGGTAAACCTAATGTTAATATTTGATAATGAACCACGTTTTTAAGATTGACTAATGAGTGTAAAATAATTTTTTCTAGTATAACACGGTTAGGTAGGTTCTTGTAAAATGTCGTGTTGTGTAAAAGTGTACTATATGAGACTCAGCAAGTATAATTATTTAACACTAGGTTTAGCAAGCGGTCATTTTGAGCACCCTGAGAAAACTTTTCGTTAAACTTTACATTAAAATATCATAAGAACTAATTATTGTTAGTTTTTCTACTTTAACTTTATAATTAATAGGTCAATTTATATTTTTTTCTAATTAAGTACCGAAAAAACGCATCGTAAACCCAATATTAATATTTGATAATGAACCACGTTTTTAAGATTGACTGAAGAGTGTAAAATAATTTTTTCTAGTATAACACGGTTAGGTAGGTTCTTGTAAAATGTCGTGTTGCGTGAAAGTGCATTATATGAGAAGTATAATTATTTAACACTAGGTTTAACAAGGAGTCATTTTGACTAAAAACTTTTCGTTAAACTTTACATTAAAATATCAAAAATAGAAAAAGCAATAAGAACTAATTATTATTGAGGTTTAATTTCATAATTGATAGGTCAATTTATATTTTTTTTCTAATTAAATACCGAAAATACGCATGGTAAACCTAATATTAATATTTGATAATGAACCACGTTTTTAAGATTGACTAAAGAGTGTAAAATAATTTTTTCTAATATAACACGGTTAGGTAGGTTCTTGTAAAATGTCGTGTTGCGTGAAAGTGTATTACTTGAGACTCAGAGCATTGGAAATTTTGCTATTTGCTATTTAAAATATTGCTATTTTAATTTCTATTGCTAACGTTTCAAATTATTCCACCCCAACTTTTTGAAGTCTGCATGTTTCCTTCGAGTCCATCTTTTCGACATGGCTGGGAACTGGGAGACATTAACATAGAACCTATTGCTCAAATATTGCACAAAGATTGTTATTTTAAATATTAAGTTGCTCAAAGATTGCTATTTTAAATATTAAGTTGCTCAAAGATTGCTATTTTAAATATTAAGTTGCTCAAAAAATTGCTATTTTAAATTTTCTATTGCTGGAAGACGTTAGCGTACAAACTATTGCTAAAATATTGCTATTTCAGTTTCTATTGCTAACGTTTTAAATTATTCCATCGCAACTTTTTGAGAAATGCGTTATCCCCAAGTTTTCTATTGAAATGGAAATTTTCTATTGCTGAGAGATGTTAGCAATACAATATGCTATAAAATATTGCTATGTTAGTAATAGTTTCTATTGCTAAAATATTGCTGTCTTAACAATAGTTTCTATTGCTAAAATATTGCTAAAATACTACTATTTTAGCAAATTCTTAATGCTAACATCTGAGAAAGAACCGAGTGCAAAGGATCAATGTATGTTATGAATGTATGGCTTCTCACACAACCATTCTTGGAGCCTTAAGGGTTAATATCTAGGCTCCTACCCCAACCAGCGACCACCCCTACATTAAAAAAGAAGCAGCAAGCGAATAGACTCGTAGCTGCTTCAAAATTTAGTACACAAGTTTGTACAAATATAAAATAGTGATTATTAAGAAATAAATCAAGTATTTAAGTAGTAAGCAAAAAAACCAAACCCAGTTTCAACTAACCACAACATTATTATACAAGTAATATTATTTTTATATTTCTAAAAGTTCTTTGCGGTCCTAAATGTTAATTACTGTTGAATCTCATAAATTGTTCAATTTGTACATATTTACCTTCGGAAACATGAAATATTATATCACTTTTACTGTGAATTTTCAATAATGAAATAAAGATTTCAACGTGGAAGGCAAAAATTAATCTTGTACCTCTGAATGGAACAAAATGAACTTTGCGCTTCGAGGATCTTCGTTAAATGCTAATTATTGTTGAATCGGATATAAATTGTTCAATTTGTATATGTTTGTGGAAATATAAAATGTTATAACACTTCTATTGTGAATTTTTGATATTGAAATAGAGATTTCAAAGTGGAAAGCAAAAATTATTCTTATATCTCTGAGTAGAGCTAAAAGTTCTTTGGACTTCGAAGATCTTCGCTAAATGTTAATCACTGTTGAATCGGATATAAATTGTTTAATTTGTATATATTTGTGGAAACATAAAATGTTATAACACTTCGATTGTGAATTTTTAATATTGAAAAAAAGATTGCAACGTGAAAAGAAAAAATTATTCTTATATTTCTAAATAGAACTAAAAGTTCTTTGCGATCTTAAATATTAATTACTGTTGAATATGATATAAATTGTTCAATTTGTACAAACTTATGGAAACATAAAATATTATAATACTTTTACTGTGAATTTTCAATTATGAAATAAAGATGTTATTTGACATTTTGCACTCGGATGGGACAGAGAGCCTCAGAGGGGACATCAGCATTAGTGATTGCGGAGGATAAACTAATTCCACTGCAGTTGTATTTACTGAAAACTCTTCTTCTCTCATTCAACACATAAAAATCATCTTTGACATTCTAACCGAGCGAATACGCGAGGCGTAGCTAACTCGCAACAGATTCGCAACGTTGGTATTTGTAATATATCTATCATTGCTCTGATTTAAGTGCGTGTACGTCAGGTTTGCTGGTTCTCGAGGGCGCGCGTTGAACAAAGTCCGTGGCAGCGAAAGGGTTAAACGCGCGACAAATATCGACAAGCGGTCCGTCGTAAACGTCGCGTAAATTATTGCGACGGTAAATCCCCGTTCGAAGGAAAGCTGAACCGTGCAAACCTGCGATAACAAGCGTGCGTGTTTGCTCGCTTCGAAATCACGTCGAAGTGAGCGGATAAAAGAGGGAGAAGGAGGGAACAACCGGCTCCTCGATTCTGCCATTGCCTTTATTTACACTGGCTCAGAGCCTAAGTCAATAATCAGGACCGAGTACCTGCGTGGCTTGCAACAATGCCTCGACGATCAGGATCCCCGTGGACCATGGAAACGCTTCTCAGAGGCGTTTCGTCACTTCCTCGCAGCCTGAGGAATGCGACGACTCTGCTTTGTCGCTCGCCTTTCTTTCGTTCGCGACACAATGCGGCGCGAGAGGGAATGCAAACAACGCGCGAGGGAAAATTGCGGCTCGCTCTAATCCATTATCGCGGATTCCAGGCACTCTGGCTGACTCATATGTGGGTTAATTGCTGAGCGAGAAGGAAATCGGTTGCTGGAGGATCTTCGTGGAACTGGGCAAAGGGAGTCGCTTCGTGCTTCGAGGAATCGCGTTTTTGTTAATGATAATTATTGTTGAATTGGATATAAATTGTTCGATTTGCACATACTTACTTTCGGAAATATGAAATATTATAATGCTTCTATTGTGAATTTTTGATATTGAAATAGAGATTTCAACGTGGAAGGCAATAATTAATCTTATATCTCTGAATACAGCTAAAAGTTCTTTGCGCTTCGAGAATCTTCGCTAAATGCTAATTATTGTGGGATCGGATATAGATTGTTCGATTTGTATATATTTGTGGAAATATAAAATGTTATAATACTTCTATTGTGGATTTTTAATATTGAAATAGAGATTGCAACGTGGAAAGCAAAAATTATTCTTATATCTCTGAGTAGAGCTAAAAGTTCTTTGGACTTCGAAGATCTTCGCTAAATGATAATTACTGTTGAATCGGATATAAATTGTTCGATTTGCACATACTTACTTTCGGAAACATGAAATATTATATCATTTTTACTGTGAATTTTTAATAATGAAATAAAGATTTCAACGTGGAAAGCAAAAATTAATCTTGTATCTCTGAATGGAACAAATTGAACTTTGCGCTTCGAGGATCTTCGCTAATTATTGCTGAATCAGATATAGATTGTTCGATTTATATATATTTGTGGAAACATAAAATGTTATAACACTTCTATTGTGAATTTTTAATATTGAAATAGAGATTGTAACATGGAAAGCAAAAATTATTTTTATATTTCTAAAAGTTCTTTGCGGTCCTAAATGTTAATTACTGTTGAATCTCATAAATTGTTCAATTTGTACATACTTATAGAAACATAAAATATTACAATACTTTTACTGTGAATTTTCAATTACGAAATAAAGATGTTATTTAACATTTTGCACTCGGATGGGACAGAGGGCCTCAGAGGAGACATCAGCATTAGTGATTGCGGAGGATAAACTAATTGCACCGCAACTTTTTGAGAAATCCATGTTTCCTTGATGTTTTCTATTGAAATGGAAATTTTCTATTGCTGGGAGACGTTAGCAATAGAAACTATGACTTAAAATATTGTTAAAATATTGCAATTTTATCAATAAACACTGTTGCTAAAATATTGCTATTCTATGCGATAGAAGCTATTGCTAAAATATTGTTATTATAGTAATAGAAACTGTTGCTAAAGTATTGCTAAAACATTGCTATGTTAGCAATAGAAACCATTGCCAAAATATTACTAAAGTATTGCTAAAACTTTGCTATTTTAGCAATAGAAACTGTTGCTAAATATTGCTAATATATTGTTATCTTGGTAATAGAAACTATTGCTAAAATATTGCTATTTTGATAATAGAAACTATTGCTAAAATATTGCTATTCTAGCGATAGAAACTATTGCCAAAATATTGCTATCTTAACAATAGGAACTACTGCTAAAAGTATTATGTTATAGAAAATCAGTTCATTTCAACCTTTTGCACTCTGCTCCTTCCCAGATATTATCAATAGAGACAATGACTAAAATATTGCTATTGTTTTAGCTTCTACTGCTAACATTTAAACTCATCCCACCGCAACTTATTAAGCAACGCCTTACCCTAAAATTTTCTATTAAAAAACAAATTTTCTGTTGCTGACAGACATCATAATCTAATATAATAGCAATATTTTAGCAATATCTTAACAATAATTCCTATTACTGTAGGATATTTATTATTTTAAAATTAAATACAAGGAGATTAAGAACGTCTTTATAACTATATGTTTCCTCAATAACGCACGACGAACAACTGACTCGATTTGTTTAAAAACATTCACTTGAAAGACTCATTCACATGCACATTCGCTCTCGCTCACATTCTACAATATTCCATAACATAAAAATTGAAACTCTTAAATTATTGATTAATATAAATTATTGATTAACAAACAAGGATAGTAAATTATTAAACAAGGATATCTAAGATTATTATCCTTCATTACTAACATCCAAGAAGAAGCCAAGTGCAAAGTGACAAAATAAACCCATCATTCTCTACAACGCAACAATTCCACTCTAAATTTTCAATAATGAAATAAAGATTGCAACGCGGGAGGCAAAAATGGTTCCCACATCGCCGCATCGAGCAAAAACACGGAATAGTTATCCCCTTCGATTCCAACGGAACAGCTATACCTCTGCTTCCAGTTTCCCACTTACCAAGATGCATTTCTATCTAATACCAGGCAATAATCGAACCGCAAACGATCGAAGCGTTATCGGCAATTTGCTAATCATCGACGTTTTTCCGCGCGAAATCGGGCGCGAAGGTGCGGTTCCCAGCGCGGAATGGAGTTGGGTGCCGCGACCGCGATACGTCTAACAAAGCGGCTAAATTTGTCGTGGATTTCTTGCCACAGCGTGATCTCGGGTTATTACACTGTGCGCTATTCTGATCGCGAGCCGTTTAGACTGACATTCAGGGAATTGTCTGTCGCAAGTGAGCTCGACTTGCGCAACCCCCGCGGGACTGCAGGGAACATTAGCATGGCGCTTTTCTTAACTCCAGTATTATATTTTCGCGATTACAATGGGGGATTTTGAAACGCGAGAGAATATAGTTGTGAAAAGGGAAAATCGCGTTTCGATAACGAAGCTGAAAGGACTCGAGGCGCAAAACATGTGAAATGGTCCCGCGAGACTGCAAGGAACATTAGCATGGCGCTTTTGTTAATTTTAATATTTTATTGGCGCGATTACAATGGGGGATTTTGAAACGCGAGGAAACGTAGTTGTGAAAAGGGAAAATCGCGTTTCGATAACGAAGCTGAAAGGACTCGAGGCGCAAAATATATGAAATGGTCCCGCGAAACTGCAAGGAACATTAGCATGACGCTTTTCTTAACTCCAGTATTATATTTTCGCGATTACAATGGGGGATTTTGAAACGCGAGGAAACGTAGTTGTGAAAAGGGAAAATCGCGTTTCGATAACGAAGCTGAAAGGACTCGAGACGCAAAATATATGAAATGGTCCCGCGAGACTGCAGGGACCATTAGCATGGCGCTTTTCTTGATTCCACTATCTTATTTTCGCGATTCCAATGGGGGATTTTGAAACGTGAGAAAACATAGTTGTGAAAAAGGAAAATCACGTTTCGATATCAGAAATTTCTGAACAGTGTGTCGCGTTCGAAAGGACTGGAGGCGCAAAACATCTGAAATGGTCCTGCGGGACTTCAGAGAACATTATAATGGCGCTTTTCTTGATTCCAATATTTTATTATCGCGATTACAATGAGATTTTGAAACGCGAGAGAATATAGTTGTGAAAAGGGAAAATCGCGATTCGATAACGAAGCTGAAAGGACTCGAGGCGCAAAATATATGAAATGGTCCCGCGGGACTGCAGGGAACATTAGCATGACGCTTTTCTTAACTCCAGTATTATATTTTCGCGATTACAATGGGGGATTTTGAAACGCGAGGAAACGTAGTTGTGAAAAGGGAAAATCGCGTTTCGATAACGAAGCTGAAAGGACTCGAGGCGCAAAATATATGAAATGGTCCTGCGGGACTTCAGAGAACATTAGCATGACGCTTTTCTTGATTCCACTATCTTATTTTCGCGATTACAATGGGGGATTTTGAAACGTGAGAAAACAGTTGTGAAAAGGGAAAATCGCGTTTCGATATCAGAAATTTCTGAATGATGGGACGCGCTGAAAGGACTTGAGGCGCAAAACATCTGAAGCATGGCACTTTTCTTTATTCCAATATTTTATTATTGCGATTACAATGGGAGATTTTAAAATGCCAGAAAACATAGTTATGAAAAGGAAAAATTGCGTTTCAATAACGAAGCTGAAAGGACTCGAGACGCAAAATATATGAAATGGTCCCGCGAGACTGCAGGGAACATTAACATGGCGTTTTTCATAACTCCAGTATTATATTTTCGCGATTATAATGGGGGATTTTGAAACGCGAGAGAATATAGTTGTGAAAAGGGAAAATCGCGTTTCGATAACGAAGCTGAAAGGACTCGAGGCGCAAAATATATGAAATGGTTCCGCGGGACTGCGGAGAACATTAGCATGGCGCTTTTTTTAATTCTAATATCTTATTTTCGCGATTACAATGCAAGATTTTGAAACACGAGAAAACATAGTTGTGAAAAAGGAAAATCGCATTTCGATATTAAAAATCTCTGAACAGTGGGATGCGCTGAAAGGACTGGAGACGCAAAACATCTGAAACGATCCTGCGGGACTGCAGAAAACATTAGCATGGCGCTTTTCTTAATTCCAATATCTTATTATAGTGATTTAAACGCGAGATTTTAAAACGCGAGAAAACGTCGCTATGAAAAAGGAAAATCACGTTTCAATAATAAAGTTGAAAGGACTCGAGCCGCAAAACATCAAAAATGGTCCCGCAGGACTACAGAGAACATTAGCATGGCGCTTTTCTTAATTCCAATATCTTATTATAGTGATTTAAATACGAGATTTTAAAACGCGAGAAAACGTCACTGTGAAAAAGGAAAATCACATTTCAATAATAAAGCTGAAAGGACTCGAGACGCAAAACATCAAAAATGGTCCCGCAGGTCTACAGAGAACATTAGCAAGGCGCTTTTCTTAATTCCAATATCTTATTACCACGATTACAATAGGGTGAATTTTCAAAGGCGATAAAATATCGCTGTGCAAAGGGAAAATCGAGTTTCGATAACGAAGCTGAAAGAACTCGAGGCGCAAAACATCTGAAACGACCTCGCAGAACTACAGAGAACATTAGCAAGGCGCTCTTCTTACTTCCAATACCTTATTACCACGATTACAATGGGGTGAATTTTCAAATGCGATAAAATATCGCTGTGAAAAGGGAAAATCGAGTTTCGTTAACGAAGCTGAAAGAACTCGAGGCGCAAAACATCTGAAATGGTCCCGCAGGACTACAGAGAACATTAGCAAGGCGCTTTTCTTAATTCCAATATTTTATTCCCGCGATTACAATGCAAGATTATAAAACGCGAGGAAACATAGTTGTGAAAAGGGAAAATCGCGTTTCGATAACGGTTTCCAATGTCGAAAATCCCTGAACAGTGGGACGCGCTGAAAGTACTCGAGGCGCAAAACATCTGCAACGATCCCGCGGGTGAGATGAAGCGTGACAAATACCATTCTCGAAGAAACCGCCGCGCAGATTTCACGGAATCCCGCTTAATGAATTTGTACAGGCTTTCTCGGGGATTCCGACGTTTTTGCTCGGATAAAACGCGCGCGTGCTTCAGCATTCTGCGCGAAACCTGGCCTCGCAGATAAGCGTAAAAGGGCAACCCCATTTGCGAGATAAATTTCGATCCGCCATTCTGCTCCGCGTATTTCCAATATCGAACGCGTATTTTCCGCGGAAGCCTCTGATAAAATGATCGCGTCGAGCTGGTTCCGACGGAAACAGGTGAGAATCCCAAGGATCGAAGCCAAAAAGCTCGCGAAACATTCCACCAATGGGATACCATTGCTGCGTCGAACGCGTTCGACGTTCGAAGCGAATGCAACGCGTATCTCCGACATTCCAAATCAGGAGGCAAATGAACGCTTCTATCTGAACGCGCGCTGAGGATGCCTTAGCTGGCCAATTGTTATCGATCCCACGGAAACTGCGCGACTAAAAGGGATTCGAGTCGAAGTACCTAGTTAAACCGTTATCATTGTTCCGTGCACCGAACTGGTCGAACAACAGCACGGTTGGGCGCATCTCGCGGTCGCTAATTAAAGTAATAATGGCATTATACTCGATGGTTCGGGTATCGGAATCAGCGTAGCGGCGTCCACGCATCGTCGCTCGCCTATCGAACCCGCGATCCTCCGCGAACCACGAAGAGAAGAATCGCGAGGGCAATCCAATCCCCGCAGGATAAAAGGCAGTAACAGCGAAGCGCAATTTCGCTGGGCGCATCGCGAATAGCGGAAACCTTATCATTGGCTGCTGGTCTCAACCGGAATCTCCTTTCCAGCGCAACCATTCGATACGAATGATCGATACCAGATACCTTGCGAACGTTTCGTTCCACCGAGGACGCGGAGGCGATCTGTACGATATCGATAAACTGAGCGTGCTAATCGTCAAATATAGAAAATGAATACTTAAATGCTGATTACCAAGCAATTTTCTGGTAATAGATTTGTATTTTGATAGAAAATTTTGGGGGAATACGTGTTTTTAAGAAATAAGTTAGCGATAGAAATAATTAGCGAGCAATTTATCAGCAATAGAAGATTTCCATTTCAATAGAAAACTTTGGGGAAATATGCATTTTTATAAAAATGTTGGTGGAATAAGTTGGTAATAGAAATAATTGCCAAGCAATTTTCTAGCAATAGAAGATTTCCATTTCAATAGAAAACTTTGGGGAAATATGCGGTCTTCTAAAAATTGCGGTGAAATAAGTTAGCAATAGAAACTATTATCAAGCAATTTTCTAGCAGTAGAAACGATTACCAAGCAATTTACCAACAATGGAAGATTTCAATTTCAATAAAAAACTTTGGAGAAACATGCGTTTTTAAAAAATTTACGGTGGAATAAGTTAGCAATAAAAACAATTACCAAGCAATTTTCCAGCAACAGAAGATTTCCATTCCAATAGAAAACTTTGGGAAGATATGCGGTCTTCCAAAAGTTGCGGTAGAATAAGTTAACAATAGAAACAATTAGCAAGCAATTTTCCAGCAATAGAAGGCTTCTATTTCAAAAGAAAACTTTGGGGAAACATGCGTTTTTCAAAAATTCACGATGGAATAAGTTAGCAATAGAAACAATTATCAAGCAATTTACCAGCAACAAAAAATGTCCATTTCAATAGAAAATTTTTGGAAAATACGCAATTTTCAAAAAGTTACTTTGGAGAATAAGTTTGTCTTCCATAATTACTAATCAATGCTAATGTCCCCTCAGAGAAAACATCCAATTGCAAACGGTTAACTCTGCACGCAAATTAATTTAAACAAACTTTGTTTTAAACTTTGTTGACTCACGACGCATTTAGATAACTGTCATTTAATGATACGATTATAAAAGAAACACAAGCACAGTCAAAAGTGCATACTTTGCCATCTATTTGCAATCACCTAATACACCGTGTCGTCCACACATCGCTGGCTCTGAAATAATCCGAATAACTCCGACTCAATGATGGATATAATTCGACTGCAACTCGCGTAGCCGATCGCGTTTCACAAGAAACGCAGGGAAAATCGTTTGGATTAACCCTCTGCAGTCGACGACTTTTTCGATCGCACATCATTTTTTTCTATCGCTAATTTCTTCGTTAATGCAATTAAAACCCTTACGACTCTCAGTCGCCACGACGTTTCGTACGGCAAATTAAGTTTCTCATCGACTAATTTTCAGTTTCGAAGCCCTGCAAAAATGAATTTGGAAGATGAAATTAGCTCGTGTGAAGATGAAATTGATTTTCAATTGTTGAAAAACGAGATTATCCATCGCATATGCAACGTCGTTGGCACTTTTCGCAAGTGTTTCTAACTGTTGGATGCCAAATCATTATTTACCATAGCCATAGCCATAGCTATAGCCATAATCACTATCTTTATAAATACAGATTCATCCCAAACAGTGATGTACTATTACTCATTCCTTGCGTCACCTCTAACCTTTGTCTCATCCTCGACTCTTGACTACTCCCTCCAAAATTATCCCTTCCCAAGCTCCTTACAAATCCCTTAATTACCAGAAAAAGAATCAGACAGCTTTACATATTCAGAATTCCGTACAAGGTTACGTCTCGCTAAACCACGTAGCTTTTGAATAAATCTCTTTGGACATAGAAAAACTGTTTACTCGATTCCTTCGATTCTGTCCACCCCAGAAACCAACATAACGATGTATCATTGTTCAGCACTAAAAGGGATAAAAAGATCTTGTTACTTTTATAACATACTATCGAATGCAATGTAAGGTTTCTATCAATAAACGCTCTTTAACCCTTTGCAGTCCGAATTATTCTTCAATTTAGTAGTTCAGTCGCCAACAATTCTCTGCTATTTCAAGTGTTTCGTTCGAAATTTACTTGAAATTTACTTGAAAATGTTGTCAGTTGCATGACAATTCCTCGACTGTTACTTGCAAACTCTAAAACAACTCTAAATCTTTGTTGCAATTTATATTTGCTTCGTTTTCTTGTTTAACGATGTCGAGTCACGCTCGACAAAGGACGGCAAAGGGTTAAAGATGTGCGAAATAACGAATTGTGCGAATATCGAGGGCCGTCTGTACTTGCGAAACTTGTTACTTGCAAACTCTGAAACAACTCTAAATCTTTGTTACAATTTATATTTGCTTCTTTTTCTTATTTAGCGATGTCGAGTCACTCTCGACAAAGGATCGCAAAGGGTTAACGAAAGAATGCAGAGCGACCACAGCCGTAATTTCTTTGCGAATCGCCACAAAATGGACGACATCATAAATTAACCCTTTGCAAATACTCTAAAACTTCGTTGTCATTTATATTTGTTGCTTTTTCTTATTTAGCAATGTCGTGTCACTCTCGACAAAGGATCGCAAAGGGTTAACGAAAGAATGCAGGACGACCATAGCTTTAATTTCTCTGCAAATGGACGACTAACACCGACTAAAATCGACGATTTAAAATTAAACACTTTGACATCATAAACTAACCCTTTGCAACAACTCTAAAACTTTGTTGCAATTTATATTTGCTTCTTTTTCTTATTTAGCGATGTCGAGTCACGCTCGACAAAGGATCGCAAAGGGTTAACGAAAGAATACAGAAGGACCACAGCCGTAATTTCTTTGCGAATCGCCACAAAATGGACGACATCATAAACTAACCCTTTGCAACAACTCTAAAACTTTGTTGCAATTTATATTTGCTTCTTTTTCTTATTTAGCGATGTCGAGGCATGCTCAACAAACGACCGCAAAGGGTTAAAGAAAAGAACAAAAAAAACAATTCCTTTCCTCCCCTCGTTGGAAACAACGCTCCCTTTGCCCGGATCGCTCGCGCCAGAGAGCCGATTGCGTAGATCGCTATTGGGATTCCGTAAGAGGCGATATGTGGCCTTATTTCCAGCCAAGGACTGCCATAATTTTTGCGAGATCGCCGGCCTCGATAAAGTTTGATTTTCTGCGCGCGCGCTCGGGTTTGCTCGAGCGCGAAACAAACGGGCTGAAAGAAACGAACCGGACTCTGGCGCTCGCGCGGCCCAGTGAACGTTCTCAAACCCTTATCATTGACCTATCATATGGAAATGAGCAGATAACGTATTGGCTATGGAAAGGACAATATTTAACCCGGCTGGCGGCGAAAAATCCGCCTCGCCATTGTTGCCTTCGTCGACGGTTTCCTTTGTCCGCGGTCCTGCGCGCGAGATAACTTATCGTCCACGCGTTCGCACGAATCCGGGCACCGCAGGCTCAGCTTTTGTGCCTCGCTGCGGGATTTGCTAAATAAACGTCGCGAATGATGTACAGGCTGCCACGGCAATCACGCTGCGATCGCGTGGGCGGCGATGCTGAGCGAAAAAGGCGAGCCGAACTTGCCCAGCGAGCCTCTGTTTTCGAGGAGAACGACTTCGAGAGTCTATCTAGCGCGATAGTACGCCATGGTCGGTACTATAAACTGTTAATATTTGTATTGGCGTAATCGTAAGCGTAGATAACGTCGCGAGTTGTTTGGTAGATAGGAATAGGGGATTGTTTTCTAGGATTCGTTTCGCTGCTGTGGAAACAGAATTGTCGTGTGTGATCTAACTTGAAGGATACTGCGGATACTGTCAGTAGTCGACTTACGCGATTTTGGAGAATGTATTGTGGGATGTTTTTGGCGAAAAATAAGCGTAATTGGGAAGAGTGAATTTATTAGGGTAAATTGATGATATGGATTACGCGGATGTTCTTTTTCAACTCTCCATTCCGCTGCGCACACACTCCCTATATATATATCATATTAAAATAGTAATATTTTAGCTATATTTTAGCAACAGTTTCTTTTCTTAAAATAGCAATATTTTAGCAACAGTTTCTATTCTTAAAATAGCAATATTTTAGCAACAGTTTCTATTCTTAAAATAGCAATATTTTAGCAACAGTTTCTATTCTTAAAATAGCAATATTTTAGCAACAGTTTCTATTCTTAAAATAGCAATATTTTAGCAACAGTTTCTATTCTTAAAATAGCAATATTTTAGCAATAATTTCTATGGCTAAGATAACAATATTTTAGCAATATTTTAGCAACAGTTTCTATTTTTAAAATAGCAATATTTTAGCAAAATTTTAGCAACAGTTTCTATTCTTAAAATAGCAATATTTTAGCAATAATTTCTATGGCTAAGATAACAATATTTTAGCAATATTTTAGCAACAGTTTCTATTCTTAAAATAGCAATATTTTAGCAATATTTTAGCAACAGTTTCTATTCTTAAAATAGCAATATTTTAGCAACAGTTTCTATTCTTAAAATAGCAATATTTTAGCAATAATTTCTATGGCTAAGATAACAATATTTTAGCAATATTTTAGCAACAGTTTCTATTCTTAAAATAGCAATATTTTAGCAATATTTTAGCAACAGTTTCTATTCTTAAAATAGCAATATTTTAGCAACAGTTTCTATTCTTAAAATAGCAATATTTTAGCAATAATTTCTATGGCTAAGATAACAATATTTTAGCAATATTATAGCAACAGTTTCTATTGCTAAGATAGCAATATTTGAGCAATATTATAGCAACAGTCTCTATTGCTAAGATAGCAATATTTTAACAATACTTTTTAACAATACTGCTAAAATAGCAATATTGTATAGCATATTTTATTGCTAACGTCCTCAACAATTGCATTCCATTTGAATAGAAAATCTCAGAGAAGCATGCATTTCTCAAAAAACTGCGGTGGAATAAGTTTAACCTCCTGCATCACTAATCAATGCTGATGTCCCTCCAAAGAAAACATCCGAGTGCAAAGGGTTAACAGTGGACCGATACTCAAAGTATTCCATCCACAAATAAATGTACGTATGCATATATATCCAATAAATAACATCATATCTATTTTACTTTCACCTATGCTTTGAAACTAAAACCTATTTTCCCCAAAACACTGGGGAAGTTCCCTATGTTTCCCCAAAACACTGGTTTCCCCAAAACACATGATGCATTCCTCGACTTACACAAAACCCTTCGCACCCAATTAACCAATCAACCACGTAGAATCTTCGACCCTCTATATATTATTTCTCATATCAAAAACGAAAGCTCGCGTGCAGAAATTTAATTCAACAACCTCGACTAATTAATTTTTTCTGGAAAACAAAACAAGTAATGAAAAATCTCGCTTGGCTCAATGGTAACACGATTTTCAAAGGCCCGTTCGCAGTTCCCGGGCGAGTCGACGCGTACAATGGCCGGTTCGCTTCGCGCAGCGAGTCATCGACATTTGAAGAATCGCTCATTGTCGCAAATGACTCGAACCGCGCGGCGCGAATCGGCGATTCGCGCGAAAGGCCTCTCCGCGCGCTGCGACTATCACCCCAGGCCTGTTCCCTGGCGTTATCTATTATCGATTATAAATCGCCGCCACGTCGAACCTGAGTGCCCGTATCTGCGATCCGATGCACCGAATACACGCGGTTAAATCGGTCGTTCCTTACCTCCGAGCACAATGGCGGCAAAGCAACGCGCGGCTGCGACTAAATTTAGTTGGACAGCTTGCGAGTGAACGCGCATACCTCGCGGACGTTTCAAGGCTCTCCAGCTGATAACGCGAGTCAATCTGTCCTGTTCGCGTTAACCCTTTGCCACGGCAGATTTTTCGGATGCGAGTACCAGTTAGTTTGGGGACATTTAGCTTTTCGAAGTCGTTCTTCCCTGATTTAAGGCAGATATGTGGATATTTAAAAGCACAGAATATGTTGAGGCTGATCTGTAGTATTTAACCCTTTTCGCTCGAGAGGCGACTCTCAGACGCCATTGCGTTTCGTACGGTGACTTTCAAGTTTTTCATCGACTGATTTGAAGTTTCGAAACCCCACAAAGGTGTGTGGCGGTCCTCGTCACTATGGGGACAGCACACTCGTCAGTTTCCCAAGAGTACACAGTTTTTATATAATAAAAATTTCGACCTGTTCCTAACATCCCAGCGTCTAAGGCGCAACTCCGCCATTTTGGTAGCCTTACTGATGAGTCCACTAGCGTTCTTCCCTCTCTTTTCCTTCCTACCCTCTCTCACGTTCTCTTTATAGCGACAACAATTGAAGCAACGCGTTCAGCTCCCAACAACAAGCTTCAGATATTTAAAAGCGCAGAATATGTTGAAGCTGATCTATAATATTTAACCCTTTTCGCTCGAGAGACGACTCTCAGACGCCATTGCGTTTCGTGCGGCAACTTTCAAGTTTTTCATCGACTGATATGAAGTTTCGAATCCTCACAAAGGTGGATTTAAAAAGTGAAATTAGCTCCAGTGAAGGTGAAATTGATTTTCAACTGTTGCAAAACGAGATCGATTGTATTCGTGAAGAAATTTGGGGTAGAGAAGATGATGTACGACTGTCGAGTCGCAAAGTCGTCGCGTGCAAAGGGTTAACCCTTTGGTCCAACAAAGGATCCAACTCTTAGCCTTCTATGTTTAGTCGAAGCTGTTTGTTCTTAGTATAATTTGACACTCAATCATACTTGAAATCTACCATTAAAAATGTCGTCCTCGGTGTTCCAACCAAGAATTTCTGCGAGACGAAACTAAGGACGCAATATTGGTCCTTCGAGCTGGATTAAGGACGCAACAGCTCGATTCGCGAAACCATTGACTTCGAGACTCGCCCCATAGTTCGTCACGAGATTTATGCCACTGTCGAGGTGACTGTTATTTTTGAGAAGCTTCTTCGAGCCTGATTCAAGGTATCTATCTTGAATCTGCAATTCTGCGGAAACTGGAAACAACCACCAGAACATCAAAAGCTGAAAGGCTTGCAACCACCAACGCAACAGTCTCCTTACCCCTTACTGATACCGCGAAATCCATCATGGATACCCACTTCACGTCGAACAACAGTCGAGCAACTAAGTTAACCCTTTGCGGTCATACAACAACTGGAGTTTTTCATTGACTGATTTTATGTTTCGAAGTCCTACAAAAACGAATATGGTAGGTGAAATTAGCTCGAGTGAAGGTCAAATTGATTTTCAACGTTTGTCGAAAAACGAGATTAGTTGTATTCACGAAGGAATTAGTGATAGAAAAAATGATCTGCGATCGAAAAATTCGTCGAGCGCAAATGGTTAAAGCGCACTGCGATACCAAAGAATACCCCGCCACTTAAACCGTAATAACAGTTTAGCATTAAACCATTGGGAAGATTATCGAGCCGTCCATCATAAACACCCAATACCAGGGCAATAAACATACGTATTACACATAATACCAGAACGCGCGAGCGATAGCTTATGGGGTTCGACGGGGACCCCTTTGGACATCCCCCTTTCTCTGTACGCGGCTCCCAATCTTATCGATTCCTCGAGATTACGGTTCAATCGTCGACTATATTATAGTCGATCCGCGTAGCCGCCGGGTCGAGCGGCTATTGGCTGCCAACAGAAATATTAATGCGAAACTTATTGGCCAGCCAGAGCTTTCCTCTGTTCTCCTTCGCCCTGAGTATTCGACGCGCGCGCGCGCGCGATCCCTTCCCTTCGTTATCCTACATTACTCCCCGTTTAATCTCTCTTTTTCTCCGCGCGAAGGACATCCGGTTTCGTGGTGCATCCGCTGTTGCTCCGCCATGGAAGCGAGACGCGCGAAACGGTAGGAGGCCGACCGGATAGAGAAACAGGAGAGAAATGCCCGCGATGCATCGAGATACGCGAGCTTAGACCGTCGTCGAGCGAGTTAATCGCAGATCGCCGCTACAGATATCATCGTTCACCAGTTTCGCGACGCGAGATACGCGCGTTTAACCCTTTCAGTGAGGGGTGAAATTTAGTTACAGCGGGGAAAGAACAGGAAGATCGATTCTCTTTGAGATACAGTTTGGTATTTTAGATATTGAATTGCTCAAAGATTGATATTTCGGATATTAAATTGCTCAAAGATTGATATTTCGGATATTAAATTGCTCAAAGATTTCTATTTTAGATATTAAATTGTTCAAAGATTGCTATTTTATATATTAAATATTTCTATTTTAGCAATAGAAACTGTTGCTGAACTATTGCTCATAGATTGCTATTTTAGATATTAAATTCCTCAAAGATTACTACTGTAGATATTAAATTGTTCAAAGATTGCTATTTTTAATAATAAATTTCTCAAAGATTGCTATTTCAGATATTAAATTGCTCAAAGATTTCTATTTTGGATATTAAATTGTTCAAAGATTGCTATTTTAGATATTAAATATTTCTATTTTAGAAATAGAAACTGTTGCTGAACTATTGCTCAAAGATTGCTATTTTAGATATTAAATTCCTCAAAGGTTGCTACTCTAGACATTAATTTGCTCAAAGAATGCTATTTTAAACAATAAATTGCTCAAAGATTGCTATTTCAGATATTAAATATTTCTATTTTAGCAATAGAAACTGTTGCTGAACTATTGCTCAAAGATTGCTATTTTAGATATTAAATTGCTCAAGGATTGCTATTTTAGATATTAAATTGCTCAAGGATTGCTATTTCAGATATTAAATATTTCTACTTTAGGAATAGAAACTGTTGCTAAAATATTAAACTGCTTAAAGATTGTTACTTTAAATATTAAGTTGCTCAATATCCATCTGAGAGGACATCAGCATTGATTAGTGATTGCGAAAGATAAATTTATTTATTAGTGACTACAGCTTTTAGTGAAATGCACATTTTCTTTAAGTTTTCTATTGAAATAGGGAATTTCTATTGCTGAGAAACGTTAGCAATACAAACTGTTGCTAAAATATTGCTCAAAGATTGCTATTTTAGCACTAGAAACTATTGCTAAAATATTGCTCAAAGATTGCTATTTTAGTACTAGAAACTGTTGCTAAAATATTGCTCAGAGATAGCTATTTTAGCACTAGAAACTGTTGCTAAAATATTGCTCAGAGATTGCTATTTTAGCAATAGCTTCTATTGCTAACGTCCTGAATAATTTCTATTGCCAACGTTCGAGAAAGAGTCGAGTGCAAAGGGTTAATCTTTTTATTATCGAGCGAAAGTAGCGTGCTTATGCGAGGAATAGTGGAGCACTGTCGAATTTGCGTAGGTTTGAGAGAAAGCTCGTAAAAATCGAAATAAGTCGAGTGTGACTCGACATCGCTAAATAAGAAAAAGAAACAAATATAAATTACAACAAAGCTTTGCGTTTCTAAGTAGCAGTCGAGGAATTGTCCCACAACTGACAATGTTTTTAATTAAATTTCAAGTAAATTTCAAACGAAACTCTTGAAATATTAGGAAGTTGCTGGCAACTAAACTACTAAATTGAAAAACAACTCTGCAAAGGGAATTATCAAAAGACTGCAAAGGAATAATACCAGTCGTCCTATTATCAATTTATCTCCATTCTTATCCCCCGTTGTCCCTCTTCTTGCGTCGCACCTCAGCGATTGCAAACGGATCGACAAAACGCAAATGCAAGCGTCCGCTAAAAACGCGGATCAATTTACTCCCGTGGCTTCACGTGTGCGCCTTTTGAAATATGGCGGCTGGTAATTCGCGAAACATTTAGAGCCTGATAGGACAAGGGTTAAGTACGAACACTTTGGTACCCCTCGTCCCTGATACCCAGCCGCGTTCTCCACTCAACTGCCGGTAAACACGATTCTCTAATTGCCCGCTTCGAGCGGTGCATCGAACGAGATACTGAAACGCAACGCCTGATCCCTACGTTGAGTAACGCGCGCGCAACCACCACGCGAGCAAATAAACATCGATTATTATTGTTTTCAGCGCGGGCAATTTACGGTGCACGACCGCCAGAGCGAGGCGGCCACAGCCTGATCCGAGTCGTGCAACGTTTCGCGCTTACTCGACCATTTTTTCCGCCGCCTGTGGCAGAAAAATCGGTGCCCTCGTACAGCAATTCCTAGATTAGCAAGTCACTAATGACCAGACCATTCGTCATGCCGCATAACTCTCCCCCTCTGTTCGTGTTTGATACTAATACGAATTGGTGGCGGTGCAGCGACGGGACGAGCCTCTCTGGCCTCCTCCAGGCCTTCCATTCCCTTCTCACGTCCACTTAATGACCCTCTCTAAGCAGCGAGAACGCTGGCCTGCGGAACACCGAATATCGCTCGAACATTCGTACGAGTAACCCAGAACGGCTTCGTGAGAAAACTGGAACGTGTTCCAGTCGAACTAGATCCACAGCGGTGAGAAGAGCAACGGAAACCTATGTTTACCAGGACAGAACTACCGTAGTTTCGTCTGACCCGCGAGATCGAGAAAGAGACGGACCTCCCTCGCAACGATCTCGATCGATACGTGCTCCTCTCGCTGCGATAAGGTTTCTGCGCTCGATCGATGCAGCGACCTTTCGTCCGTTCGAGGCACGAAGCTTTTTTCAGTCTGACTTCGTGGGATTCTTTCGGTTTGATTAACCCTTTTGCTATTGCGCTGCGAAAGGACATTCACGTACAAAGGGTGACTATGGTCATTGGTCACGAAAATGGAGCCAGAAGTTGAAAATGTTGTTGCTTTGCTCATCTCTGTTCGAAAATTATTAAAATAAGCGCTGTGGAGATGTTCGATTTTTATTATTGATGTGAACACAAATTATTTTGTTTCTAACAGCAGGGTTAAAATGGCGTTTTTCAGGCGAATGAGTTGATCCAAGAATGCTGAAGACTGCGCGCGTTTAACCCTTTGCATTCGGATGTTCACTCTGAGGGAACATCAGCATTGATTAGTGATTAAGGAGGTTAAAGTTATTCCATCGCAGATTTTTTAGAAATGAAGCTTCTCTGAAGTTTTCTATTAAAATGGAAATTTTCTGTAGCTGAGAAAAGTTAGCAATAATATTTCAGCAATATAAATATTGCTAAAATAGAAATTCAGAAATATAAAATATTGCTAAAATAGCAATCCAGGAATTTAAATATTGCTAAAATAGAAATTCAAAAATATAAAATATTGCTAAGAAAGAAATTCTGAAATATAGAATATTGCTAAAATAGAAATTCAGAGATATAAAATATTGCTAAGATAGAAATCCAGTAATTTAAATATTGCTAACATCAAAATTCAGAAATATAAAATATTGCTGAAATAGAAATTCAGCAATTTAAATATTGCAAGAATAAAAATTCAGAAATATTAAATATTGCAAGAATAGAAATTCAGAAATATAAAGTATTGTTAAAATAGAAATTCAGTAATTTAAATATTGCTAAAATAGAAATTTTGCAATATAAAATATTGCTAAAATATAAACCCAGCAACATTAAATATTGCAAGAATAGAAATTAAAAAATATTAAATATTGCAAGAATAGAAATTCAGAAATATAAAATATTGCTAAAGTAAAAATTCAGCGATCGATATGAACACAAATCATTTTTCTTCTAAAAACAGCGCCAAAACTGCATTTTTGAGGCAAAAACAACCCCCATTGTTTAAGACTACGCGCGCTTAACCCTTTGCACTCCTTTATCAAATATGACTCGACGTCAATAAATACAAAAAAGAAACAAATATATTCCACAAATATAAATTACAACATAGTTTCAGAGCTATATTTAATACAATTAGTAAATAAAATTTGTATACAAATGCGATTGCAGAGCTGTTTCATTCAAATAAATTCCAAATAAAAAACACTTTAAATAGTAAAGAATTATTAGCAAAAATTGAAAAATAATTCGTAGTGCAAAGGGTTAATATTTTCACTTTTACCAAAGCACTTTGGCCCGCCATAGCGAAAGGGTTAACGATTTCATTCAAATAAATTCCAAACAAAAAACACTTTAAATAGTAAAGAATTATTAGCAACAATTGAAAAATAATTCGTAGCGCAAAGGGTTAATATTTTCACTTTTACCAAAGCACTTTGGCCCGCCATAGCGAAAGGGTTAACGATTTCATTCAAATAAATTCCAAACAAAAAACACTTTAAATAGTAAAGAATTATTAGCAACAATTGAAAAATAATTCGTAGCGCAAAGGGTTAATATTTTCACTTTTACCAAAGCGCTTTGGCCCGCCATAGCGAAAGGGTTAACGATTTCATTCAAATAAATTCCAAACAAAAAACACTTTAAATAGTAAAGAATTATTAGCAACAATTGAAAAATAATTCGCAGTGCAAAGAGTTAATATTTTCACTTTTACCAAAGCACTTTGGCCCGCCATAGCGAAAGGGTTAACGATTTCATTCAAATAAATTCCAAACAAAAAACACTTTAAATAGTAAAGAATTATTAGCAACAATTGAAAAATAATTCGTAGTGCAAAGGGTTAATATTTTCACTTTTACCAAAGCACTTTGGCCCGCCATAGCGAAAGGGTTAACGATTTCATTCAAATAAATTCCAAACAAAAAACACTTTAAATAGTAAAGAATTATTAGCAACAATTGAAAAATAATTCGTAGCGCAAAGGGTTAATATTTTCACTTTTACCAAAGCACTTTGGCCCGCCATAGCGAAAGGGTTAACGATTTCATTCAAATAAATTCCAAACAAAAAACACTTTAAATAGTAAAGAATTATTAGCAACAATTGAAAAATAATTCGTAGCGCAAAGGGTTAATATTTTCACTTTTACCAAAGCGCTTTGGCCCGCCATAGCGAAAGGGTTAACGATTTCATTCAAATAAATTCCAAACAAAAAACACTTTAAATAGTAAAGAATTATTAGCAACAATTGAAAAATAATTCGTAGCGCAAAGGGTTAATATTTTCACTTTTACCAAAGCACTTTGGCCCGCCATAGCGAAAGGGTTAACGATTTCATTCAAATAAATTCCAAACAAAAAACACTTTAAATAGTAAAGAATTATTAGCAACAATTGAAAAATAATTCGTAGCGCAAAGGGTTAATATTTTCACTTTTACCAAAGCGCTTTGGCCCGCCATAGCGAAAGGGTTAACGATTTCATTCAAATAAATTCCAAACAAAAAACACTTTAAATAGTAAAGAATTATTAGCAACAATTGAAAAATAATTCGCAGTGCAAAGAGTTAATATTTTCACTTTTACCAAAGCACTTTGGCCCGCCATAACGAAAGGGTTAACGATTTCATTCAAATAAATTCCAAACAAAAAACACTTTAAATAGTAAAGAATTATTAGCAACAATTGAAAAATAATTCGTAGTGCAAAGGGTTAATATTTTCACTTTTACCAAAGCACTTTGGCCCGCCATAGCGAAAGGGTTAACGATTTCCCCAACGATTCCTCTTGGCCGATATTCGAGCAGACACTGCGAGTTTCCCACGTGGCTTGAAAAATTGCGCGCTGTCGTTAATTTACATAGTACTGAATAATTACGCGAGACGAAAGTGCGATACATTATCGAGATCCTCGAGACGAGATTCCACGCAACGAATGCGGTAATTGATTAACTATTGCTGGCGATTACGTCGCCCTGTTTCGTCGTCGATCCTTTCACGCTGTAATCGCGCGAGGATGCAGAAAAATGACGCGGGAGAAAGGATTTAAAAACTGTTTACTTTTACGAGGCCAACTGGAAAGAATACGTAATTTCAGCTGTTGATAGTTCGAACGATGCTAATTATACGTGTTCGATGGCTGGCTCGAATCTCGCTCTGTCTACGCTGCGAGAAAGATAAATTATGGTATCCGTGCAACACGATGAAATGGGCGCTCGAGCACTAATCGAACGGTCGATGCCTCTCCAGACATTGGACAGAAAAAGAGGTAACAAATTGATTAACAGTTAATGATCTCGGAATCGTATCGAGCAATAATTTACGTTTATCCAATGGGGTGGGAAAAAATGATGGTTTTTACGCGCGCGAAGCATCGATGCCTATTTATACCAGTAATTGTTGCATCACGCTGCAAGACACATCGAAACGAGCAATAACGCGATTTTTTTCATCCCACGGGACCGTTGCTCGAATTATGTAACGCCCAGTATGAAAAGAAAAAGCGGGTAATGTTCTAATTGCACCGAATCCCGCGTCGCCTGTAATTTATATCCGAGCAATCTATTTTCTATCATTAGCCGAGGAAAATTCGCGCGATTGTGATTTATCGAAAATAGAAAGTGAAAGGCGTACAACCTTGCATAACTTGCTTTACGATGTATTATCAATTATCAGCTTCGAGCTATTATCCGGTTGATATTCATATTTCCTCGACTTCGATTAGGAACGACTGGAAATGCGTTTGTTGGATAAAAATTGATCAGATTCGTGCGATTTGTCGTTACGAAGTTGTGTATAATATTCTGTAAATTAATTTGTCGAAGCTATTAGAAATTTGGAGTAAAAGAAATCTCCATTTGAATATTTTCGCATTGGGCAAAGATGCTTCAACACGTGTGTATTAATCCTTTGCATTTTGCTCTTTTCTAGACGTTGGTAATAGAAGCTAGAAATATTGCTAAAATAGCAATATTTTCTGTAGCTGAAATATCAATATTTTGGCAATGTTTTAGCAACAGTTTCTATTGCTAAAATAGCGATTATTTAGCGCTATTTAGCAATAATTTCTATTGTTAACGTCTCCCAGCAATAGAAAATTTCCATTTTTAAAATGGCTAAAATATTAATATTTCAGCAATATTTTAGCAACAGTTTCTATTGCTAAAATAATAATAATTTAGCAATAATTTCTATTGCTAACGCCTCGCAGGAATAGAAAATTTCCATTTCTCAAAAAGCTGCAGTGGAATAAATTTAATGACTATGCCCATTGAGGGGACATCAGCATCGATTAGTGATTACAGAGGTAAAACTTATTCCACTGCAATTTTTTGAAAAATGTATATTTCCCTCAAGTATTCTACTGTAATGGAAATTTTCTATTGCTGAAAGACGTTAGCAATAGAAACTATTGCTAAAATATTGCTAAAATATTGCTATTTTAAACATTAACTTGCTCAAAGATTGCTATGTTAAATTTTCCATTGCTGGGAGACGTTAGCATAGAAACTATTGCTAAAATATTGCTATTTTAGTTACCATTGCTGACGTTTAAACTTGTTTCACCCCGACTTTTTGAGAAATGCATGTTTTTCTAAAGTTTCCTATTGAAATGGAAATTTTCTATTGCAGGGAGACCATAGAAACTATTGCTAAAATATTGCTATTTTAGCTATAGTTGCTAACGTCTGGGAAGGCGTCGAATGCAAAAGGTTAAAACTGCAATAATTATTAGTATTGTTTCTTAGTGTAATAGTTGGTAAAATAGCTTCCTTTGTATAATCGTACTTCACAGAACCCTCCTCTGCGATAATTACTTTGTAATTAATATATATTATTGAAATTTTCAGGAATTGTTCATAAGTACTATTAGTATTGTTTTTTAGTGTGATAATAAAAATAAATAATAAAACGAAAAGTTTTTTCAGAGGGGTCAAAATGACCTCTTGGTAAACCTAGTGTTAAACGAGGATTCTCGTTTCCTAATATGAATGTGCTAACATCGAGCCCTTTAATTATGCCCATAATTAATATCTCTATAATGCCTTATCCAATAATTTATCAGAAAAGCGCACAGAACTCAAAACGAGAATTCTCGTTTTTCCAACGACAACGCTTTTCCTTCTTTTAAACGACGATTCTCGTTTCCCAATACGAATGTGTCAACATCGAGCCCTTTAATTGTGCTCATAACTAATATCTCTACAATACCTTATCTAATAATTTATCAAGAAAGTGCACAGAACTCAAAACAAGAATTTTCATTTCCCAACGACAACACTTTTCCTTTTTTTAAACGACGATCCTCGTTTCCCAATACAAATGTGTCAACATCGAGCCCTTTAATTGTGCCCATAACTAATATCTCTGTTATTTATCTAATAATTTATCAGAAAAGCGCACAGAACTCAAAACGAGAATTCTCGTTTTTCCAACGACAACACTTTTCCTTTTTTTAATCGACAATTCTCGTTTCCCAATACGAATGTGTAATACTAATATCTCTACAATGCCTTATCTAATAATTTATCAGAAAAGCGCACAGAACTCAAAACAAGAATTTTCATTTCCCAACGACAACGCTTTTCCTTTTTTTAAACGACGATCCTCGTTTCCCAATACAAATGTGTCAACATCGAGCCCTTTAATCGCGCCCATTCATACTCGCTCGATGAAACGCGATACTTTCGTTGAATGATTCGTCACGGTAGCATTTCCCAGAAAACGAGGCGAGCTCGTTCCATTGAGGAATCTCTGATACCCGATACTTCTGGGGGCAAAAAAATGCCACGGTCCGACGACTCGGGTCTTACGACCCAAATGTTTCAAAAGATAAGCTCGAGCGTCTATTAAAGCAGCACGCGATGCACGCGCGCGCGTGTGCGCGTGTGTATGCGTGCACTGTTCGTGCTGTGCTTCAGACTCGCGCGTCTCCTTTCGTCTGCCACTTGAAGGCCTTCGTACGCGTATCTCACGATACATTAGCGGTCGATTGAATTAGAATTCGCGTGACGCGCTTGATAGTACACGTCGTACGCGACGACGTGCCGCGACGCGCGATATCTGAGGAACATTTGCCGACGAACCGCGCGAAAACGCGCGGTCGAACCGCGAACGAAGCCTGGCGATTGACGCGTCGAAATAAAAGCGGCCATCGCGTTTCGAGAGCACCTCGAATTCATTACTTCTGAGCGTTTTATTCGAAGCGTGCCTTCATCGAGGCGTGTTTGCGTTAACCGAGTGACGGTGCGATTGGTTTCGTTAGCCTACTTTCGTGGCTTTCCACGGCTTCTGTAATTGCTCTGACAACCCGTATGAGTTCTCTTTCGAGCATTTTTGGTCGCTCGTGGCGTCTAGTTATTCGAATATGCGTGTTAGCTGAGGCTATCAAATTTGAAACAACTTTCACCATTTGACTAGAAAGAAATTTTTGTATAAAAATTATAGTTTAATTTTGAAGTTTAATTATTTGATTATAAGCGAATAACGATAAGTCCTGTTTTCTTATTAACCCTTTGCGCTCGACAGACGACTCTCAGTCGCCATGGTGTTTCGTACAGTAACTGGAGTTTTCCATTGACTGATTTGACGTTTTGAAGCCCTACGAAAATGAATTTGGAAGATGAAATTAGCTCGAGTGAAGATGAAATTGATCTTCAACTGTTGAAAAATGAGATTAGTTGCATTCACGAAGAAATTAGTGATAGAAAAGATGATCTGTGAGCGAAAGAGTCATCGAGTGCAAAGGGTTAAATTATAGAAGAGAAGGGGAAGATAAGTTTTTATTTAAGAAAAGTTTTGCTTCTTCTAAAACGTTGCACGCAGGAGACGCTTAACCCTTTGCTCTCCTTTGTCGAGTGTGACTCAACATCGCTAAACAAAAAGAAGAAGCAAACATAAATTCCAACAAAGTTTTAGAGTTGTTTTAGAGTTTGCAAGTAGCAGTCGAGGAACTGTATTGCAACTGACAACTTTTTTAAGTAAATTTCAAGCAAATTTCAAATAAAACACTTGAAATAGTAGAGTTGCTGGCAACTAAACTACTAAATTGAAAAATAATTGGCAAAGGGTAAGGAGTTAATGATTTTTGGTGACATTTTCTAGTGAATTTTTCAGTCTACTTTAAGTGATTTTGGAGACATTTTTAAGTGCATTTGATTAGGCAATTTTTAACGGTTTTTGCAGACATTTTCTAGTAACTTTCGACTAATCTATTTTAACCCTTTGCGGTCCTTTGTCGAGTGACTTGACATCGCTAAATAAGAAAACGAAACAAATATAAATTACAACAAAGTTTTAGAGTTGTTTGTCGAGGAACTGTGGTGCTTTTAAAGTAAATTTGAAGTAAATTTCAAATAAAACACTTGAAATAGTAGAGAGTTGTTGGCAACTAAAATGAAAAATAATTCAGAGTGCAAAGGATTAAACGTGTCTTCTGCATACTATTGGTAGAAAGCGGGAAACCTGCTAAAAATATAAAAATTTGCGACAATATCACAATTAAAGATCTCATTTAAGTATAAAATAACAAATTTTCGTTCTGAGATACCAAATAGTTTTCGATCTATCGCGATTTTATTCAATAACTCAAATCCACGCAAAAATGCCTGCTACACGCGACGAGATACAACATGCAATGTACTAAGTCCACAAAGTATCCCTTTTGTACTTTCAGCGTCTACGATTGTCCAAAAGCGGACCACAAAATATCCCTTTCGTACTTTCAGCGTCTACAATTGTCCAAAAGCGGACCACAAAATATTCTTTTTGTACTTTCAGCGTCTACGATTGTCCAAAAGCGGCCCACAAAATATCCCTTTTGTACTTTCAGCGTCTACGATTGTCCAAAAGCGGCCCACAAAATATCCTTTTTGTACTTTCAGCGTCTACGATTGTCCAAAAGCGGACCACAAAGTATCCTTTTTGTACTTTCAGCGTCTACAATTGTCCAAAAGCGGCCCACAAAATATCCCTTTCGTACTTTCAGCGTCTACAATTGTCCAAAAGCGGACCACAAAATATCCCTTTCGTACTTTCAGCGTCTACGATTGTCCAAAAGCGGACCACAAAAAGCTGCTCGACGTAGAAACGGAATAATCAAAGACGCAAAGTGAACAGACGGGAGCTTTCACTTGAATTCGTTCACGAGAGGTCGCGATCCCCCTCGAGATCGATATATATTAGTTAATGGTATTTTAACAAGCGCAACGTTCGGGCCTTGGTGCCTACCAGGCGTACCTCGGTTTATGCCTCCAACTTTTGCCCGGACCCATAATTAACAAGCGCAGGTAGCTACCTGTATTGATGGCCAGTGGCACGTGAGGTCCCTCGTACGGTCGGATCCTCCTGTTCTCAAACCTGGTCATGATTCATTCATGAGGCGAGCCTTCAATTGCACCAACCAACCGAGGAACCGAGCACAATCGTTGGCTACTTTAGTAACCCTCGCGATGTACCTGCTGGTGTTCCCCGCACCGATTTTTCACCACTCAGAACGAGTATAAGACTCAAGGTCGTCGATAGACAATGCGACGTTCCCCATTGAAAAGCGTCGACCCTAATTCTATCAAGGTTTCGTCGTTAACTAACCCTTCGCGCTCGAGAGGCGCCATTACGACGCGTTACTGGTGTCCCACGCGACCGCTAATAAGATGTTCTTATTTCAAGCTCGACTTGCGTTCTTAGAGTTATTTTAAACTTTTTCTATTTTGTTGATAACTACTCTGTACTATTTAAAATGTTTTATTTGGAATTTAGTTCGAAGGACAGCTCCTCGACTGCCACTTGCAAACAATTTTGTTTAGTAATTATATTAAGCTTTTGCACTCGAGAGGTGATTCTCAGTCACCAATTTGAAGTATTTTTAAAAAGTCTCGAGTGCAAAGGGTTAAATATAATTCTCAAATTTTGTTGTAATTCATATTTATGGAATTAATACAGGTTTTTTCTTTATTTACTGATATCGAGTCACAGTCGATAAAGGGTACAAAGGGTTAAAAGTGAACTTCACAGTCATCGCAGTGAGAATATTATTTTCGAAGTTGTTGAGACCTATAAATATGGATACCGATCGAATCAGGTCAAATGAAGGCGAATTCGATTTTTCGAATTAATGGGCTGTTGTCACAGAAATAAAAAAGACGCTCACAGCACTATGTATTCCACCACAAGATTACTAATAAACAAAATTAGTATTCGTATCTGTTGCATAAGATTCTATCGAATCTTCTCGTTTCGAGTGACGTCTGACGACAATTTACAGTGAAGCGTTCTGAATTAGTCGCCAGCGCGAGTAACCCTTTGCACTCGACGACTTTTTCAGTGATACATCACTTTCTCTATCGCTAATTTCTTCACGAATACAATCCATCTCGCTGTTCAACAGCTGAAAATCAATTTCACCTTCGTTCGAGTTGATTTCACTTTTGAAATCTGAGCGCTTGCTGTAAAGGTGGGACATTTGTTCGAGGCGCCAAAATTTGGGAGCGCCAAAATATAGGGACGCCAAATTTGGTAGCGTCAAAATTTAGGGACGCTAAAACTTAGGGACGTCAAAATTTAGGGACGTTAAAATATGGGAGCGTCAAAATTTAGGGGCGTTAAAATATGGGAACGTCGAAATTTGGGGGCGCCAAATTTGAGAGCGTCAAAATATAGAGACGCCAAAATTTGGCAGCGTCAAAATTTAGGGACGCTAAAACTTAGGGACGTCAAAATTTAGGGGCGTTAAAATATGGGAACGTCGAAATTTGGGGGCGCCAAATTTGGGAGCGCCAAAATATAGAGACGCTAAAACTTAGGGACGTCAAAATTTAGGGGCGTTAAAATATGGGAGCGCCAAAATTTAAGGGCGCCAAAATTTGGTAGCGTCAAGATTTAGGGACGCCAAAATTTGCTAGCGTCCAAATTTAGGGACGCTAAAACTTAGGGACGTCAAAATTTAGGGGCGCTAAAATATGGGAGCGCCAAAATTTATGGGCGCCAAAATTTGGTAGCGACAAGATTTAGGGACGCCAAAATTTGGTAGCGACAAGATTTAGGGACGCCAAAATTTGCTAGCGTCCAAATTTAGGGACGCTAAAACTTAGGGACGTCAAAATTTAGGGGCGTTAAAATATGGGAGCGTCAAAATTTAAGGGCGCCAAAAGTTGGTAGCGCCATTTCCGTGGGGCTTCGAAACTAAAAATCAGTCGATGAAAAACTGGAGTTGTCGCATAAAACGCGATGGTGGCTGAGAGTCGCCTCTCGAGCGCGAGCGGTTAATTATTCGATTTTCGAGCGGATGCGATCGAGTCGAACGAAAAACGGAGACAGAGTTCCGGCGGCTGGCGTAGCTCCGGGCAGCTCGTTCGAAAAACGATCGTGTCGAAAGGCCGGAGGAGGAAGTGGCGTCGACCTTCGACGACGCGGAGAAGAAGCAACCCACGGATTTATCGACGAAAAGGTCAAGGCACTCGAGGCTATATATCGAGTTGGTGTCAAGGCCGCGTCAGGGCGAGCCGCGCGGAGCCTCGATGAATTTTTCATTGAGAAATCGATCGATTCGAGGTCTACGAACTGGTAGCTGTATCTGAGAATCGAGTATCAGTTGATTCTATACAAAAACAGAGAGTTAAACCGGAGAAATCGAAAAAGTGAGAAGCGAATAGGTGGAAATCTTTGAATAATTAGACAAAAAATTGTAATTGGTCAATACGCTTGGTTAATAACTAGAAAAATAAAATGTTTGTACCTATTTTTCAAGAATTAAGTAAAAACATTGCTGTGTCAGACGCAAATTCCTTCCTACAAACCTTCGCGTTTGAGTCACTGTCCAAACACGAGACACCCAAACCACTTCAGAGCTACATTTCCAAGGGGACCAGGAACGTTTCGCCGTGGCTGTGCGCCTTTCGAGGTACGAGTCACAGAATTTCCCCAGCCGCGAACACGAACGCCTCCATTCGAGGCGGGAAACGGGACGAGGAGCGTCGCGGCGGTCGCGCGCAACAATGCGCCGCGCGGAAAACGATCGGGGTCTTTGCGTGTGAGAAAAATTCCCTGAGAATGTTTAGCGTGCTGTTAATGGCGAGTACATACAATCGCGTGGATGAGCGAGGCTCGCGTATCCCGTTGCGAGCTGGTTTCTGCCGCGGCTGTTTCGTCCCTGCTCTTCGCGAGCGACGCGCGAATACCTGAGGATCCGGTAAGGATCGTTATCCGCGCGGTTCGCTCGTGCAAACGAGAGGAATGCGGCCCGTTAAAATTCGCGATGGGACTCGTTTCTTCTTCGATTGCGGGCGAAATCGGAGCGCAGCGTAAACACGATGCGTTTCGATTGTTTCGAGTTGTTTGGGGCACTGTGGGGTTAATTCCTTGCACTTGGCTCCTTTCTGGGCGTTAGCGATAGAAACTTTGGTTAAAATAGCAATGTTTAAGCAATAGTTAATATTGCTAACGTCTGGAACAGCAAAATTAGCGATATTTCCTATTGCTAGCATGTAAAATTGCAAAATTAGCGATATTTCCTATTGCTAGCATGTAAAATTGCAAAATTAGCGATATTTCCTATTGCTAGCATGTAAAATTGCAAAATTAGCGATATTTCCTATTGCTAGCATGTAAAATTGCAAAATTAGCAATAATTCCTATTTCTAGCATTTAAAATTGCAAAATTAGCAATAATTTCTATTGCTAACGTCTAAAATTGCAAAATTAGCAATAATTCCTGTCGCTAACGTCTAAAATAGCAAAATCAACGATAATTCCTATTGCTAAGGTCTAAAATAGCAAAATTAGCAATAGTTAATATTGCTAACGTCTAAAATAGCAAAATTAGCAATATTTTAGTAATATTTCCAATTGCTAGCGTTTAAAATTGCAAAATTAACAATAATTCCCATTGCTAACGTCTAAAATAGCAAAATACAGTTCGATACACGATAATGGACGATGGATCATCAATTCGAAATACTGCAATAGTTGCATACACCTAACTTTAAATTTAGTCTTACTTACTAAGGTAAAGTAGTTGATAATACCATCAACAAATGTTATAAATGTGTTCACTTCTGTTGACAAGTTTCAACGTGTCAATACAGATTCATCAATTGTTAATTAAAATTTAAAGTACAATAAAATTTCTGTGCAACGTGGATCTATTTTATTTTCTGGAATCCAGTGCCACAAAGAGTTGAACGCTACATGCGAAACAATAATGTAATCATTCAACACGCGTAACCTTATTACTTCTGCGTCTACGAATGAAAACAAAAACAGCGGCGACGAACTGTCTCCGTGCTCCGAAACGGTGTTTATCGAACGTTTACTTCATCAGAATTTCTTTCCGCGTTAAATTAACCCTTATCGCTCCAAGAATTTTACGGAGTGATTTGTAGCCAACTCCAGACAAATTTTGTTCATTTCGAAGTGATTAAAAAAGACGTTACAAAGGAGTACAAAAAGATTTTTACTCATATTTTACTGCTACTTTCATATAATTTCTTCCACAAATGTTAGTTTCAAAAAGAAATGAAACTGTCAGTTTCAAAATAAGAAGATTTATGTAATTCTTATTCATTTGTAAACGTAATTCATTGTTTATATTCCTCTTTAGTGCGATAACGAAGAAAACAATCACCAATACGTAGCCTTGTGGTTGACGGTCGCAAGTGTCACGATAATAAGCTGTTCTACGCATTTTATTAGAATTAGGACAAACAAGACAACCTCTGGTTCTTTTACACATGGAACAGTTTCCTTCGTACAAAATGTACAAATTAATACTGGCTTATAGTAACCTAAACGCAATAATCACAGCATCGCGAAATCTGGCAACCAGTAGAACTTTCTTTCGCGTGGCAGCGAGACAGCCAAGTCGAAGCGACGAGGGTTAAACCTTCGCGTTTCCGCGTAGCCGTAACAAACGATCGACGCGCGCGATATACAAATCCATTGGATATCTCGACGTAGTAACGATTAATAGCGATACGGTGCGAAGAGCCGTGGCATTTTTCAGGATAACGTAATCTGCGTTACAGCGCGAACGATTACGCTGTGGTTATGCAACGCTGGTATAATTCCCCGTTCGCACGTGGAGCGTCCTCTTCGATTTACGGTTTCGAAAGGAAAAAGGAGAGCGCGCCGGTGTGCGAACGTGGAACTAGGGCTGACACGGGCAGGTGCACGAATAAAGTGGCGCTCGAGAGCTCGCCGCGAGAAACGACACCCCGAGAGCCACCCTTCGTGGCGTCTCGGATTCGCGGGCCCGTGTAATTCGAGCGAGCATGGCAGCCGCCCGCGGTGCTCGAGAACAGCCAGCTGTCAGCCCGCCGCCAGCTGCCCCGGGACCGGGTGCGAATGCGAAAAAAATCGGGGCAAAATAAATACCTGTAAGTCCGCAGATTCCCACCTGTTGATCGGAGAGCGTCGACTAGCTTTTCCTGCGGTTGCTACGCGCTTGCTCGGTTCTCCAGCGGGCGTGCGTTATCCAGGATGACGACCGGTCGGCGGATTCGCAGAACGCACACAGAGAGCAACGCGGAAAGAGGGAGGAAGAACGATCGTTGATGCTCGCGGGCGAAAGACAGATAAAGAGAGATAGAAAAAGAGAGAGAGAGAGAACGCGCACATCCACTGGTTACACGGCACAGCACGTTAACGCGCCGGCTGAATCCTGCCCCCGTCGTGGAACCACGTGCGGGATGTTCTTCTTCGTTCGTTAAATGGCGGGGGCCCGATGATAGGCGTCGGTTCACGGTGGACGTCGACGCGGAGGCAGGCGAAACGTCAATGCGCGAAACAAGCGTCCTTCTTAGCGTCCCGTGACGACGGCAGAAAGGACACCGTCATTCCATCGTCTCGAGTCTCGGGACGAGACGCGTTCCGCCATCCACACCGCGCGAGCGCTGATACACGACTGTAGCCGAAGTTGCACGACTGCGCGACCGAGCGGAGCAGCCGAGCGGCGGCGGGCCCGGCCGAGTGGACGCGACCGCGGCCGAACGCGGCCGAACCTGCGAGATGGAATGCACGCGGACGGAAATCAGGCGGGATCGGAATCGGGATCGAGCCTGGGTTCGCGCACGGGATTGGGCTCGGACTCTCCGGTTCGAAGGCGATCCAAGGCAAACGACCGCTCTACCCCGCTTCTTTCGTTCCTCCGCGAACGCCGTGTAGCCCCCACCGACTGCTATAATCTACGTCTATTATCCTCCTCTCCGCGTTTCTTTATTCCCCGTGCGCGGCCCCTCTCCCTGGCCTACGTCCTCCTCACCCGTACGCTGTATTGGTTTTCTGGTCCGTTGCGATAGCCACCATGTGAAATTTGCAACCGTAGATAGCGGATAATTAACGCGTTGCCGCGTCTAAACCGGTGTCGGGTTTCTCGTCGCGAGCGAAGCGATTTTCGCGCGATTACCGATTTCGTTCGAGATCGAAAGCGAGTAGAACGGGGATCGTGGCTGCGCGCGCACGGCGCTTGGTGTAAGGGTGGGATATTTGTTTGGGGCGTCGAAATTTGGGGGCGTCGAAATTTGGGAACGTCAAGATTTAGGGACGCCAAAATTTGGTAGCGTCAAAATTTAGGGGCGCTAAAACTTAGTTTCGCCAAAATTTGGGAGCGCCAAAATATAGGGACGCCAAAATTTGGTAACATCAAAATTTAGAGGCGCTAAAACTTAGGGACGTCAAAATGTAGGGGCGCTAAATTATGGAAGTGCCAAAATATAGGGACGCCAAAATTTGCGAGCGCCAAAATATAGGGAGCGTTAAAATTTAGGGACGCCATTTTGGCTGAAAGTGTGGGAAAAATATTGGTGCATTAAATACTTAGCACTCGATTTACCATGTAATTGACCTATTTCTAACTTAACCTATTTCTACCAAAAGGAGCAAAATGACTCCTTTCGATATTTAATTAGAAAAAATATAAATAGACCTATTTATTATGAAGTTAAAGTAGAAAAAACTAGTTTTTATTATTTATATTTTAACGTAATGTTTAATGAAAAGTTTTCTCAGAGGAGTCAAAATGGTTACTTGGTAAACCTCGTATTAATTAATAGAAAATTTCACATATCTATTTTTTCGTTCGCGAAAAATTTATAGTGCATAGCGTATTTATATTGTTCATGTCTAAAAGCTAAAATTATTTACACTATTATTGAAAAATTAACACAAAAATTACAAATATATATTATTAACCCTTTGCACTGGCTCCTTCCCAGACGTCAGCAATGGAAATTTAGAAAATAACAATATTTTAGCAATAATTTCTATTGCTAACGTATCCCAGCAATAGAAAATTTTCATTTTAATAGAAAACTGGAGGGAAACATGCATATCAAAAAGCTGCAGTCGAACAACTTTACCTTCCGCGATCACTGATCAATGCTGATGTCCCTGAGAATTAATATATCCTTCTACTAAAATTCAAATAAAATAATTTAATTTTTATTGAAACTAAAAAATATGTACCTTTATTTTCAGAAATATATATATTCTTAAGGTGCAGCAATTTGTCCTTTTGTTTGCAGCGACGTAACCGCTACAGCGAATGCTGGCATCCAAAAATCGACAACGTATTGTTTCCCTTCGACGAATTCGAATCGTCAAGCGGGTGAAAGCAATTTATCGCGGCGACGTTTCCAAAGATGCGCGGTGGGTGTAGCGCGAGTTCGTTTTAAAAAGAAGCACGCGGACAAAAAGCGACGCCTGGGAATTTCTTTTTCGTGTAGCGTTTGTTTCGCGCCGCGCGCAGCTCGTGGCTCATTTGCATATCCCGGAATGTGAAATTGAAGATGATAAATAAGAGCAAAAGTCGCTTAATGGCGAAACCCGGTACCAGGACGGGGCGGGTCGGGGCGCGTAAGAAAAATTCCTCGCGTATCGCGTACACACCGCTACGCGAGGAGCGATACGTTTCTTTCCCCGTCAAATCGAACGTTATCGTTAATCACATCGAATTCTCGCGACGAAGATAAACTGGCTCCGTGACGAATTTACATTAGCGCGTGACACCGCTCGAGGTATCCCGTCCTGTCAGTCGGAACGCCTCGCTCTTTTAGTGCCTACGCGATGATAACAGAATTACGCGGCGGATCTTTTAATCGTAGGCTCGTGCACGATAAAGCGTTAATCTCTTCAAGGACCAAAGGAGACCAAGTTAACCTCCATACCGGGTATACCGGTTCGTGCGAGCACGGTAGAAAGTGCTGTGTCCCGTTCTAATGAATCTTCCAAACACAGGTGCCATTTATGCCCTCGGAATTACACCAGCTGGGCGACAATATTTCTTAAACGCACGTTAACGAGCTTTATTTAGATCTAATCTGGTAATCGCGTCGTAAAAGGCCGTTCCTCGGGTTCGCCTCGCCTCTTCGACCACCATCCCTCCGCGTCGTCTCGTGCTGGCGTATACGATCGCAATAAAACGAAATTCAATGATAACGGATTACCATCCAGGCGGATACACACGAAAGTTTATCGTGGACATCGGTGGCCCCGCCACAAAGAGATGTACACGCTCGATACCATAAAAATCCTGGTCGAGAGTCCACCTCTCTCTCTCTCTCTCACTCTCTCTCACTCCCCCGCTTCCTTCACCCACGCGGCACCCGCGCGTCCCATAAAATCCGACTAAAACGCGGCATTCCCCCGCGTTTATTACATGTTTACGAGCATACTTACATAATATCGCGCGTGTGCGTTTCAGGGCGACTTTACGGGTCGACGGTGTCGTTCACCGACGTAACGCGAAAACCGCGGTCCCGCGGTCTCGAGACACAGCCGCGGATTGAAATACGTCCCCGGGTACACGGTAATGGACTTTTGATATTCCTCGCGGGACCCGTTCGTTTTCTTTCTTTCGACAAAGCCGCGAACGGAGACGGCGAGGCGGAAAGGGAGAGAGACGGGGAGAACGTACATAATTCGAGCCGAACAATGATCGATTCCCGTTCACTTTTCGTAGAAAGTTTCCGAACGCTGCCGCACTCCCACGCGTTCGACATTCCTCTTGTTCTTGGCCAGTTTGGAAAAAAAAAAAAGGAGGAGAAAAATGGTGGCGCTCGTGAGCCACCACACCGAGCCGCGCATACACGCGCCATCGCGCATACCGTCGCGCCGCGTGCACGTCGAGAAAGACGTCCCTCCGTCGACTTGCTGACCATCTGCCTTGCCTTTTGTCAAGGACGGCGCTCGCGATGCCGCTGGTTCGAGGTCGATTCAATGATCGCTGCCATTAAACCGTTCCTAAGTAGTCGAGAGCGGTGCAGCGATGATCGCAGATCGCGTTCACTCGCGGGGCCGCTTCTGAACCGGCGACTTGCTCGCTCTCCGTGGGCCGTCGCGAAAGAAAGCGAAGGTATGCACGCGCGGACCGCGTGTCCGCTTGTATTTAAATCGCGTATCGATCCGCGCGCATTGTCTCCTCGTCGCGATACGTGTCACGCACGTGGCCGCTCGTTTCCGATCGTCGAATGGAAGCTACGCGACGAGAACGCATCGGTGGCATAGTTTCCTCGTTAATCACCGTGATTACGCTATTTTCGCGTGGCGCAACCGCTGACGGAAAGGCGTCTTTGTGTCCTGACCGGACCTCTGCCTCCGTCCTGGTTCTACGGACCCACGATTGCTAAATTCAGGATCCCCTGTTCTCCGATTGCGCAACGCGGCTCATTTCGAATTGATTCAGACGTCGTATCGTCTCGCTGGATTCCAGGTCAGAGATCGATACCAAAAACTTTCTCATCTCGGAGGGGGAAGGATTATAAAAACAGACGATGTTTGGAAAGAAAATATTGCTCGACGTGCTCAGAGTGCTGTGGCAAATTGACGATTAACCCCTGGCATTCGAATGTCTCCTCTGAGAGGGCATCGACATTGATTAGTGATCCAGGAGGATGAAGTTATTTCATTGTTGCTTTTTGGGGAATGCATGTTTCTTTCAAGTTTTCTATTGAAATGGAAATTTTCTACTACTGGGAGATGTTAACGATACAAACCACTGCTAAAATATTACTAAAATACTGATCAGATATTGCTTCTTTAGCAATAGAAACTATTGCTAAAATATTGTTACTTTAGCAATAGAAACTATTGCCAAAATATTGCTACTTTAGCAATAGAAACTATTGCTAAAATATTGATAAAATATTGTTAAAATAGTGCTAAGTTAGCAATATTTGTAAAATAGCAAGAATGCTTGCTTAAAGTAGCAAGAAACTATTGCTAAAATATTGCTAAAATAGTGCTAAGATATCAATATTTATAAGAAAGCAAGAAACTATTGCTAAAATATTGCTAAAATGTTGCAATCTTAACAATAGTTTCTATTGCTAAACTATTCTATTGCTGGGGAGCATTGGCAATAGAAACTATGGCTAAAATATTGCTCAAATATTGTTATTTCACAATAGTTTCTATTAACTTTTATCGCTAAAATATTGCTACTTTAGCAATAATTTTTATTAGCTTCCATTGCTAAAATATTGCTATTCTAGCAATAGTTTCTATTAACTTCTATTGCTAAAATATTGCTATTTTAGCTTCTATCGCTCAAATATTGTTATTTTAGTAATACCTTTTATTAACTTCTATCACTAAAAATATTATTATATAACAGTTTCTATTACCAACGCCCTGGAAGGAGCCGAGTACAAAGAATTAAACATACAAAATTGTTTCATCCATCTCGATACCCTAAAGAATGACCGTAGTCACCAGAGAACTCCCATTGCTCGATGTAAATTCGAACAAAAGCGTAATATTTTTCGGATAAGCCAAGAGCAAAATTTATAGCCGACGTTAGCGCGAGCCGATCCTAATTCCCGTCTATTAATTTCGAGCAACGTACTAGATCCACGTACTGAAATCGGCAAGAAAAAGGAAATAAAGATCCGAACCGTGGCCGCCACGTGATTTATCTGCGTGTTTCGTTTCACCCGGATTACGGTGACAAGCGATCGTTTATTGCCCGCGCGCGCAGTCCTGTCTCCTCGCGGTCGGTATTGTTATTTTGACGGGCATTAAACGTCAATCGCGGTCCGCCAGCCGCGGGCGGCCCCGTCGCGATTCGCCATTTTTCTCGAGGACCGCGCGCCATCGAGACGCGCCACCCGTGTATCGACGCCATTGCGACATCGCGGCCATTCGATATCTAATCGCGTTAAATTAATCCTATTCCCGGTGGACCACGGATCGCGGCATAATTTAAACGGCCATAAATCTCGTGCGCGTGTGTTTTACCGCTATTTTTCTCCTGGCCACGGTTTTCGATCGAGAAACGGAAAGGGTACTGGCGGAAAAATGGACGGTGGGGGCAGAAGCGGAGAAAGAGAAAGCACACGTGTACGCGGCTCGATGGCGCTGATTGCGAGAGACACGCAACAATCGCTGCAATTGACCGCGTAATAGAAACGCGTTATGCAGTGTACGGTGCAAGGGGGGCCCCCGGGTGGGTAGGATACCGGTCGACCTTGAGAATGGACACGATTCCTTAACGCGCGTTTTCCCTTTTACGGAAGGGTTCCGCGTTCGCGTAATTGCCGCGCTGTGTTCGCGAAATTTCAACCGCCCCGTATCGCTGAAATACGTCAGCCGCCTCGTTTCTTCGATCGGTCGTGCGTCTCCTGACGGAGCATCGCTCGAACGGTGTAATTTGCCCCGCTCCCTTTCCCTTTCGACGGTTCGATGCCTTCGCGGAACACGAGCAACGGTTTTCCTAACGATTCTTCAAAACTTCGAGCATCTGCTCAAATTTCAAACTTACGATATCAAATTTAATGGAAAAATCGGTTAGCGAGGAGATTTTGCACTGTTTCAGGTACTTTAGAAATCCTATTAGAGGGGAATTTAGGTTGGTTGAGGTCCCAGGCAGAAAATAAAATTAAGGCACCTCTAAAGATTGACCCTTTGCACTCGACGACTTTTTTTTATCACTAATCTCTTCGTGAATGCAAACATTCTTATTTGTCAACAGTTGAAAATTAATTTTACCCTCACTCGAGCTAATTTCACCTTCCAAATTCATTTTTGCAGGGCCTCAAAACTTAAAATCAGTCGACGAAAAACTTCAGTTGCTGTATGAAATACCATGGCTGAGAGTCGCCTCTCGAGTGCAAAGAGTTAAATCGCAAATTTTTTATATTATTTTTAAATCTGAAACATGTGTTCAAACTTGAAATACCAACTCTAAATGCAATTAGAGATAAGTGAGATGGTTCTGCACCATTTCAGGTACTTCTGAACTCCATTAGAGGCGAATTTAGGTTAGTTGAGGTCACAAGAAGAAAAAGAATTGAGGCCAGCCCTAAACATTAAATCCAAAAAAAAAGAAAAAAACTCTTTTTAACGAAGAATTTATAAATGATTGAATGTAGTGAAACTAAATTATAGTTACCCAACTTTCCACTATAATAAAAAAATTTCGAGGCCCTAGGCGCGCAACCAGTATACCTCCCCTTAAAACCACCACTAATTAAGGCTTAATTTGTATTTCTTATTAACACTTAACCGACAGCTGCTTAAATGAAAGAATTTTTGTTGGCAGCCGAAAATATTTCATAAGTGAACTATAAATTCTGTTATTGACAATTTTTACGATTAGAAACATAGAAATAGACGAAATAGACAGAAAAATAATAGACAAAACGTACAATGACAATTGAATGACGTATTACTACGTCTACAGCAACTAAATTCTGAATTTAACACATGCACGAACATAATTTTGAAGCAAACGATTTTGCAAAAAAAGAGGGCAGAAATAATAATTATTTAAAAAATAAAAATAAAAGTAATTTTTATCATTTTACCTAGAAACATGTCTTTGTTATTATTTTAAAAAATTATACGATTACTTTTTATTATACAATCGTAATCAAAAAGGACAAAATTGCAAAGAACGTTACTTTCCACGATCCCCAAACAATGCGTTAAAAAACGTACTAATACATCATCAGCCAGCAATGCGTTAAAAATTATCAAATTGATTACTTTCAAGACTTATCAAAAAGACTTCAGAAGCTCTCAAATTCGCACCAGAAACATCGAAACGATCTTTTCGACAGGTGGCCTAAGATTCTAGCGCAATACTCGTTATGCACCCCGTCACCCCTGTTCCTCCGCTAAAGGCGGCCATCCATTCTAATCTCGTTGCAGGAATAATAAAGCGATCACGACAGATCGATCGTCCCACTTCGTGTTCGAATGTACGAGCGGCGGAGGCGGACTAGAAACGCGAAACGTCGCAAAATTGGCATTAATCTGGGAAGCGTCGTGAGATCGATCCGCCGCAGCGAGTCAGGGCGAGGCGGCGGCGTGAGACCAAGGATCCATCCAGATCGGGTACCCTCGGACTTTTTTATGGTAAACAGATGAAAGTCCACACCGTGGTACGAGCGGCGTGTATGCTAACTAAATGCAAATATGTCAGATCTGCATAATTTGCCGCGGGATTTCTCCCTGTGTCTCGCTTCGTCGTTGTCTCTGACCAGCCGCTCGGTTTACGCGACGTCCCGTTCGAGGCGTCGGTACTTTATCCTCGTAGATTCGACCTGGTCGTCGCGCGACACTCTCGCACGAGCGAACTTCTCTGGCTAAGAGGCGGAAACAGTCACGGAAGAGCCGCAGATCCGCGGATACCAGCGTGAAACGGAAAGAAAGTTGTGCATCTGCGCCTTGAACGCGAGGAATTGGGTCTCTGTTTAATATGAAGCTCGTGGTTGGTGGGGCTGAACGCCTGATTCAATTGTTGCGCTGTAAAGAGAACTTGAGAGAGGGTAGGAAGGGAAAAGAGAGGGAAGAACGTTTCGTCCTGGGCCTGCTAGTTGATTGATTCATCAGTAAGGCTACCAAAATGGCGGAGTTGCGTCTAAGACGCTGGGATGGTAGGGATAGGTCAGAATTTCTGTTATATAGAAACTGTGTAGAACATGGAGTGCTCGCGAGAAACTGACAAGTGTGCTGTCTCTCTAGTGACGAGGACCGCCACGGAGCAAATGCTAAAATAGCAATATTATAGTAATATTTAACAACAGAAAGCTATTGGAAAAATAGCAATATTTTAGTAACATTTAACAGTGGAAACTATTTCTAAAATAGCAATATTTTAGTAATGTTTAGCAATTAAAGCTATTGCTAAAGTAGCAATATTTTTTGTAATGTTTAGCAATTAAAGCTATTGCTAAAGTAGCAATATTTTTTGTAATGTTTAGCAATTAAAGCTATTGCTAAAGTAGCAATATTTTTTGTAATGTTTAGCAATTAAAGCTATTGCTAAAGTAGCAATATTTTAGTAATATTTAGCAATTAAGGCTATTGCTAAAGTAGCAATATTTTAGTAATATTTAGCAATTAAAGCTATTGCTAAAGTAGCAATATTTTAGTAATATTTAGCAATTAAAGCTATTGCTAAAGTAGCAATATTTTAGTAATATTTAACAACAGAAAGCTATTGGAAAAATAGCAATACTTTAGTAACATTTAACAATGGAAACTATTTCTAAAATAGCAATATTTTAGTAATATTTAGCAATTAAAGCTATTGCTAAAGTAGCAATATTTTAGTAATATTTAGCAATTAAAGCTATTGCTAAAGTACCAATATTTTAGTAATATTTAGCAATAGGAGCTGAAACGTATTGGTGGTGAGCTGAAAGCCTGCTTCAAATAAAGAGAACGTGAGAGAGGAAGGAAGGAAAAAGAGAGGGAAGAACGTTTCGTCCTGGGCCTGCTAGTTGATTGATTCATCAGTAAGGCTATCAAAATGGCGGAGTTGCGCCTTAGACGCTGGGATGGTAGAGATAGGTCAGAATTTCTATTATATAGAAACGATGTAGAAACTGACGAGTGTGTCCCCCTAGTAACGAGGATCGCCACAAATAGAGAAAACGCGTTCTTGAGACTGAAGAGAATTTTTGTCCGCGTTGTATCCGTCTTGAAACAGATTATCGTTGTAAAACCGTTCGTTCGAAGACCTCGATCGAAACTGATAGAAGCTGAGGAAACGATTGTTCAGCTCCAGCGTGGAGATACGCTGGAGAACCCTGTAGCCAGTCACTGTGGGACGTGGTTCGAGGAAAATCGAGAGAGTTTCTGGGAAGATCCGCCACGGAGGTAGCCAGGTATACGAGACGGCGCGAAAGTGGAATCCTTAAGGAGACAGAAGGGAAAGAATTTCCACGGCGTATCGGTTGGATCGCGTCAGGTTAGCAGGTAGTCGGCGTTGAATACGAATTCTTCTAACGGTTCGCAGAGGGGTACGGTGTTCGACGATGAAAAATTAGCAAGCACGTCGCAAAGAGATTGTCGCGACATTTATTATCATAGGTGGTCAAGCGCAATTCCTCTCGCGTATAAAAGAGGCGTTCGCTATGAACACTCGCGTGGCTGTTGAACGTTGTTTGTTAAAGGAGTTATAATCAACGAATAACGGTCGACGGACTGTCGATTCGAAGATGATAAATGTACCATAAATAATCGTCTGATTAAACAGAATCGCGTCAAGATTCGCCTGATTTATTTTCCCACGCATTCTAGACTCATGGTATTCCATCGAAGTGTGGAATGGTTTTACCCTTTGCACTCGGATGTCATCTCTGAGGGGATATTGGAATTGATTAGTGATTAAGGAGGTTGAACTTATTTCACTGCAGCTTTTTGAAAAATGTATGTTCCCTGAAGTTTTTTATGGAAATGGAAATTTTCTATCGCTGGGGACGTTCGCAGTAGAAAGTATTGCTAAAATATTGCTATTTTAGTAATAGAAACTATTGCTAAAATATTGCTATAATATTGATATTTTAGCAATAGAAACTATTGATAAAATATTACTAAAATATTGCTAAAATATTGATATTTTAGTAATTTTAGAAACGGAAATTTTCTATTGCTGGGAGACATTAGCAATGGTAACTATTGCTAAAATACTGCTAAAGTATTGCTATTTTAGCAATAAAAACTGTTGCTAAAATATTGCTAAAATATTGCTAAAGTATTACTAAAATATTGCTATTTTAAGAATAGAAGCTGTTGCTAAAATATTGCTAAAATATTGCTATTTCTGCAATAGAAACTGTTGCTAAAATATTGCTATTTCTGCAATAGAAACTGTTGCTAAAATATTGCTAAAATATTGCCATTTTAGCAATAGTTTCTGTTACAAAGACCCGGAAAAGAGCCAAGTGCAAAAGATTAATTAATCTGTTACGCAGAAAATAATTCTCCTTACCATCAATCCACGTTATTTGTTAAACAAGTTTTAACCAACGAATAACGGTCGACGATCCGTCAATTCGAAAATGATAAATATACCATAAATAATCGTCTGATTAAACAGAATCTTGTCAAGATTCATCTGATTTATCTTCTCACGCATCTTAGACCCTTAATATCCTATCAAATTGTGGGGTTGCTTAATTAACACGTTATCTCTTTCCATAGTCACACAGAAAACAATTCATCTTACCATCGATCCACATTATTTGCTAAACGAGTTTTAACCAACGAATAACAGTCCACGATCCATCGATTCGAAAATGATTAATATACTATACTCAGAATCTTCCACCAAATTGTGGGGTGGCTTAATTAACACGTTATCTCTTTCCATAGTCACACAGAAAACAATTCATCTTACCATCGATCCACGTTATTTGTTAAACGAGTTTTAACCAACGAATAACAGTCCACGATCCATCGATTCAAAAATAATTAATATACCATAAATAATCGTCTGATTAAACAGAATCTTGTCAAGATTCATCTGATTTATCTTCCCACGCATCCCAGACCCTTAATGTCCCACCAAATTGTGAGGTACTTTAATTAACACGTTATTTCTTTCCATAGTTACACAAAAAACAATTCATCTTACCGCGGATCCACTCGTCGCTCTTAAATCAACTCCGTCCACGAACAAATTACCAAAAAGGATTAATGACCTGGACGTCGGCTCTAATTGGCCCGAAATCATGCGAACAGTCACGGAGAATGGTCTTTCCGATCGATGTCGCGTCCTTTCGATGCGAACAGCGGGTGGACCACCCCTGTCTGATTTTATCCGACCAGCCAAAGCGCATTCTGCGCCCACGCGAAATTAATAGTCGCGACTTCTTTTCCGGGGTTCCCTGCTAGGGGAACGAGCGTGAGCGTGCTGGATAACCTTTGGAATCTTTTAAACAATCCCTACGTCCCCGTGTGGGTGGACGAACGAATGAATGAGGCTGCCCACACGCTGACAATGAAGCGGTTTCGCTAATCCAGAGGTAACTCATCGACCGTCGTAATGGCGATTATGAAACAGCGCGAACTTCCACGGGCGAAGTTCTACCTGCGAAGATATATGGTCCGCGTTGTCGAGGTAACTCGAGAACTCAGAAAATTGAGCAAGGCGGAATATGAATTCCAGACGTTGCCTCGACGCGGAACGCTCGGTTTCCGCGTATCGTTGCTCGTCGAGGGCGGCATTTTTCCGTCTGCGAGGCACGCTTTGCGACTCCGTTCTCGCTCGAGGAAGAAAGACACCCTGTTGCGAGATAACTGAGGCCATCGAGCGTGTAGCGCGTCTTTGGGATTATCGTTTAATTAACGAAACGAACGGAGGTGTCGAGGCGTTCGCGAGGAGGGAATTAATATTCCTGACAACAACGTCCTCGCGAGGAAAGAAAAGTGTCGCGAACTTCGATGTCGCGTTACATGGTTGCGTTCTACTCGAGGCAGCAACCGCAGGAAAAGCATGTCACGTGCACGCGACGAAACGTAAATCCACGCGAAGTTCGCGAGCGGTTGCGCTTCTTGTCAGTCTGGCCTTTATAATTAATACGATTCGCAGTCGAGAAACCTTGTAGCGGCCTGGACGGGGTAAAAAAGTCGACGATAAATACCTCGAGATATCTCGATGATTCGATTAATACGTACCCTCGACCGTGTCGACGGATCGATCTTGAAACTGCTGTGGGCGGCCTGACACGACCGATCAAATTAATACGATTTCAAAAGGGAACTGCGAATCTCCATACGAGTGTAACGAGAACGTTGATAAATTGCGCGCGAGATAAGCAGAGCCAGTTACACGAGCGCACAATGTTAGAAACAACGTGGCGAGGTTCAATTGTAATAAATAACGCAGCTCATTCTCCTGCGAGATATCGATTTCCGTTTCGATAAAAAGATCGCTGAACATTTCTTTTTTATACAAACGCAGTATCCGACATTGCGATCGTTCTCGTCCTCCGTTTCGTCGGTCCGTACATTTGAATCTCGCGCTCGAGTTCCGCGATCTTTGTCTTGAACTCCTCGTTCTCCTTCATCGTCTTCTCCATGTCTATCAACTGTTGCCTGAACAGAAGCTCGGTTACATTAATTAAACGATAGTAATTCTATTCCACAGTGAATAACGAAGAGCATACGGAGCTATTAGAAGTCCAGCCTGGATCCTCTTCCGATACAAAGCGTCGCGGATCTCGTTGACCCTCGTGTGAGCTTTGTTCAGGCGTTCTCGGACCTTGGTGTGCTCCTCGCTGTACTCCTCGAGGTTCTCTTCCTCGAATCTTATATCCTCCACTATGCACACCTCTTTTTCCTTGAACTGAGCGACACCGTTCACCGTCTCTGAGATTCTGATCGACGAAAAAGACAAGGGGGATCGTGCGAGCAAGTGGCGCGAGGCTGGCAGACGTACTTGTTTCGAAGCTTCTCCAGTTCTCGATCCCTCTCGTCCAATCTGTCCTTGTAGCCAACGTTCGCGACGTGGAGCGCCTCGTAGTCCATCGTGGTCATCCCCTCGCCCAATGTTTCGGCGATTCTCAGCCGCGTGTGTAGGTTTTCGAGGTGATGCTGGAGGAGTATGTAACGTTGGCGATCTCGCGCCAAGATCTGACGCCGCGCGATCTAGAATAGAAGACGAGTCAGCCAGTCGACGCTCGTTTGCTAATGATTAACCCTTTGACTATGGCAGACTTTGAGATGAATCAGAGGCACCATATGGGAGGAATTCGTTCGCGAAGTTTCAACAATTTCTGAGAAAGTATATTCAAATAGTTATGTAATGTTGTTCATTTCTTTTTATTCTGCATTGTTGCATTGCAATTTTTTTTAATTTAGGCGATTTGGACGCCTACAGTATTACGACTGCAAATTCTCTAAACGTCTACAGTATCACAAGTGTAACTCTTCTAAGCGCAAGTCACAGTATTAAAAACGCAAGCTTTCTAAGCGTCCACAGTAGCACGAGTGCAAATTTTGTAAGCGCAAGCTTTTTAAACGCTCACAGTGTCATAAGCGTAAGTTTTCTAAGCGCAAGCTTTTTAAGCGTCCACAGTATCACAATCGCAAGCTTTCTAAGCGTCCACAGTATCACGAGCGCAAATTTTCTAAGCGCAAGCTTTTTAAGCGCCCAGAGTGTCACAAGTGTAAGTTTTCTAAGCGCAAGCTTTCTAAGCGTCCACAGTATCACAAGTGCAAACTTTCGAAGTGCTTTTAGGCGTCTTCAGTATCACAAGCTCAAGTTTTCTAAGCCCAAGCTTTCTAAGCGTTCACAGTATCACAGACGCAAGCTTTCTAAGCGCCTTTAGGCGTCTACAGTATCATGAACGCAAGTTTTCTAAGCCCAAGCTTTCTAAGCGTCCACAGCATAACAATTGCAAGTTTCCTAAGCGCTTTTAGGCGCCCACAGTATCACAAACGCAAGCTTTCTAAGCCCAAACTTTCTAAGCGTCCACAGTATCACAAACGCAAGTTTTCTAAGCGCCTCTACGTCAGTCAAAGGGTTAACAACCGATGGTACAAAGGAAGAGACACCTGACGACGTATGAGACTATTCATCGCCTTCTCCGTGATCTTCTTGCCTGTCTTCGCATAGATCAGACCCACCGCCACCTCCCTCTCGTAGTTCTGCAATTCCTCGAACGCCCGATAGTCCTCCTCCTTCAGCGCGTGAATCTTCTGCGTGTAGCTCTGCAACTCGTACGTCAACCCTGCCTTCTGACTCAGTATATCGTCGACCTGAATCTTGTATTCCCGCAACGTTTCCTTGTACACCTCTTCCATCTGCTCGAGGCTCTTAGCGGGGTCCGAAGGTGTCATCCTTTGCTGGGTCTACGCGAGCGATCGCTTATACAACAAGAGGTCAAGCCGGTTCGCGATTGCTCTTTCGCGTAACAGACGAAAAGAACGACGCTTATGCAACGTTCGACGGGGGGGGGGGGGGGGGGGGACGTCGAAAATGGCAATCGAGCGACCAGGGCGACGATCCCTTTCAACCTGACCTTCTTCAAGTTCCGCGAGACCCACAGCTCCAGCATCCTGTTCCTCCGCTTCAGCTCGGACATTTCAGACTGCAGCTCTTTTATCTTGCTGATAATCGTCTCGCGTTCAGCTAAAACCTGGACGCAGAGACGAGGAGGTAGAAAAGAGGAGGGGGAGAGACAGAGAGAGGCGAACAACGGAAGGTCGCGCGTATACCAGAAACCATTTTATTATTTACATCTCCTCCGTTTCGAATATGTACCCCGAATCGCTCCGCGGCCATTATGTGCAAATATGCGGATTAAAGGCGGAGGGACACGGCGAGAAGCCGGGGGCTTAGAAGCATAGAATCTTAATGTATCACGAAGGTCGTGAGGAATAGCAATTCCACGGGCAGAACGAGAGAGAATGACAGGTTTATGCGCACCTCTGCAGGTATCTCGGGGAGCACGTGATCGGGTTCCTCCGGCGGTCGAGCTTCCTCTTCCAACTTTTCTACGGTAGAAACCGTCGTGGAAAGTATCTCCTCCTCTTCACCTACTTCTTCCTCATCGTAAAATGCCCCTTCGTACTTTTCACCTTCGTCGATCCGAGCCTTCGAGGCAATAACATCCCACAGCGACTCCTCGTCCGTCGATTTCTTCTCCTTTTCCGATTCCTCCTCACCCTCCCACTCCTCTATCCCCTCCTCGCCCTCGCCCTCGCCCATAAAATCGTCTATTTCATCGGTGTCGATATCAGCGGCGGGCACGTCGAAGTTATAGTTTGGCATCTAACGAACCAGTCGTTTCCTCTTCAAACCGTTTATTTACGATCGTGCGCCCATTACAGAATACAAGAATACGTAATAGAAATAAGAGAAAACATTAATTGGGCGCTGATAATAATGCGATCAATCGGATCGAGGAAACAGAAACGGGATCAGGCAAAAATCGAGAATCCAAAAGAACCAGATTATCGTACGCATTAAAGTCGAAGACTCGATTGACGCGAACGAAATCTAATTTCCTGTAACAACCAAGGACCCTCATCGCGGCCATTAACGGTATCCACCAAGAAACACCAACTCCCGATAACGTCCTCGATCTCCTCTAACCAATTTCCTATTCCTCTCAACGCGGTTTCGTGCGTACCTTCGATATGCCACCTTGTTCCAGCAGCAAGTCGAAGGTTAACTTTCGTTCCTGCGCCGCCATAGCTGGGGACGCTGAAGAGCGCGGGGAAACTCGACACAGGAAACGCGGCTACGTCTGAACTTAGGCGATCGACGAGGGAAACAGTCGAACGGATTCGCCTCGAATCGACGCCTCCTCGAGAGCGCCTCGAGGGAGCCGCATGCGGTCGACCTTGAAGATCGACGACGATCTTCCCTCGCGAGAGCTGGCTCGCTCGACCGCTCGCGGGACCAGGGATCCGCTCAGCGGAAAAGTTCCACGCGGGACGTCGATTAAACCGCTGCGAGCTACCGGACACCGTCGGCGCGGATGCACGCGGCGCGTCCCGCGGCGCGCCAGGCTATGATTTCATCTCGCAGCGCGCTTTATTCCGCGCTGCCGCAATCCCCAGCGCTGATGCATGAAAAGCTTATTTATGGGGGACGCGGCTCGTTCGATCGCGCTGGGACGCTCGTCGCGGGGTGAAACCCGAGTGCCCGTTCTTCTCGAGGGACGCTAAACTGGCAGGAATTAATAACCAGCGAAAAATGTGCCGCGAAGGACAGCCGTATCCTCGGTCTCTTTGGCCGTCATTTTTCCCCGCTTCGTTTCCCTTTCTATGGGGGCTTTCGTTTTCGCGCGCACGTGGGAAAGCGCGGGTATTCGCTGGCGGGACGCCTGGAGCCGCGCGCGCCACCCAGCGCAGCCGCGGATTCGGTTTCCCTTTGATTTACCAGCCACCCTCGGTTTTCTGCGCGCCACGATTTATCGTATAGGATCTTTCCCGATTTTAATCGAGGGATCCCCGCGCGCGGCTGATAAATCGCCCCGTTTGATTCCCCGAGTTCAGATTTCACTGGACGATACGGGTATAACAGTAGTACCAGCGATTTGTCTTGGTCACTGTCCAGCGGCTCGACCGATTACCATCTTCCCTTCCTCCTCCTTAGCAGAGGTGCACGAAAATTTTACGACACGAAGGGTACGCCTCGCGCGCGCGCGTTTCCACGGCTGGTTTAACAATCCCGTAACAATAAGTTCACCGTTCGCCGCAGGAAGCGCGCGGAATAACGAGAAGGCGCGTGGTGCGTTCGACCAATGCCGCTCGTTCGCCGTGTCCGTGTGTACACGCAGACGAGCGTGGCCCAACGGGGATTAGATCTCGTGAAAATGAAGAAGGGAAGAGGAACGAGGCGACCCGCTCGGAGGGAACGACGAACGGAGACGGAGAGCAGGGTACTTGAGGCCGCGTGGGCCGACAAGACTGCATTCCTGTAGGATCAAGGATCCCAGCTTGCGTCGCGGATACGTGTACCCTCCTGTGTACGTGTCTCTCTACGATGTCCGCCAACCCGTGTACGTGCACCGGTACACAGGCACACGCGCGCACTCCCCCTCACGAGAAGACGCGAGCGAGCGCGTCCTGCACGGCGCGGGGACGCTCGAAGAGGGTCGTCGCTTGTGGCCAAGGTTCGATTGTCAAGCATCGAATCCCCCGCGGCTTTTCCCCGCCGTCGCGTATAAACGCGCGCGCGGTAGCCACGAAACAAGTTTTTACGTCTCGATGACACTGACGTACCAATTTCCTGAGTTCCAGTTCCCGAATCTTTACGGGCCAGCGGCGACGAAATTTATTGGCCGCGGGTAGCCGCGTCGGGACGGCACGCAACCTCTCGCGCGGGACCAGCAGCCGCGTTGTCGCGGCTACGTCGAAATCGAAAGAAACACGGGAGGCATGCGCGTGTTCGACGGATCGATCGTTTCGACAAGAACCGTACGATCCGCTCGTAACCGATGCCCTGTAAAAATACCTTCGTAGTCGCTATCAATAGCCGTCCCTCTGGCAGGAATTCGAACGATGTCGCACAGAAGCTGGCGGAGGAGGAGGAGGAGGAGGAGGAGGAGGAGGAGGAGGACTGGTAGCCCTGGGCAGAGGCATCGAGGGACGTCTCTACGAAAGGCATCGGGAGGAGGCGTGGGGTGAAAAAGCGGTTCGAAACGCCGCGGACAAGCTCGTTGACGAGCCGACGTCGAACGTGCTGGCTCGCGTTCCATCGGTTCGCGGGAACGCTCTAGGAACCCGTCGCGGATCAATCGGGGAAGGTCGTGCCTGTTTCCTCCGTTTCGCGCGCGAATAGTGGGCAGAGGTCGTGGCCGAGCGGCGGTCGCGCTCGCGCGCGTCCCAGGCCGTTCGTTGGCCTTTCCTCGGATTTGATTTCCTTTCGAATCCGCGGCGTATTCCCGGCTCGTCCGCTCTGGCTGCGCCTGGATGGAAACTGGACTGACTGGCTTTAACGGGCGCGTCTCGAGCTCGTGTCGGCCGTACGCGCGTTGCGCGTTGCGCGTGCACACGCGCGTGCACGCCCGTGTGGCCGAGCGCCGCGTTCTAGAAGCGGTGGGCCCGCCGCGCTTGGGACCGTGTGTTACCAGAGAGGCCTCCCGAGAATGCAACCGCGTCGAATCGTCGTGCGTCAAATAGAACGCGACGAGAGAGGAAGAAGGAGAACTGTGGAGAGAAAGAGAGAGAGAGGGAGAGACAGAAGGAGAGAAGGACGCGGGAGAGAAGGACGCCCCGTAGCCTGCAGCGGATACCATTGTGGCCGGTTGCATAAACCCGCCATCTTGGTATCCTCAAGGACGCGCATCGAATCCTAAGGTCAACGCACTCGGCTCCTCGCATCGGGTGCCCGCCACCTCCTCCGCTTCGTCGTGGACTTCTTCTTCTCCCTCTGGACATCTTCTCCTTCCTCTTTTTCGCCATTCTGCTCGCCTCTCCGCTCCGCTCTTCCGCTGGCTCTTCCTCTAAGCCTGTTCTCTCCCCCGTGCGTTCCCCCCTACGTCTGGTTCTCGCGACCGAGTCGGAGAATCTCATCTGGCCACGAGCGGGATGTCACTGCCATTAATCCCGCCGATACGGCCCTGGCCAGGGTCGAACGGAGCCTCGAGCAGCCTTCCTCATTTTCTTCGTCTTCTTCTTCGTCTGCTCCCCCTTCCTCTCGCCCCCCCCCCCAGTTGGTCTACCACGGTCTACCGTACCGAATGATAAACGCTGAATATTCCGCGAGCCGTGTCCTCGTATAAAGCACTAGGTCGCTCGAGAGCCGGCGTTTAATCTGGACCGATTAGAGTGGGACTTGGTGTTCGAGGCACGACATCGTTACTTTTCCCGGCTCAAACAAGCTGAAAGTAAATACGGGTACGACTGACGAGCTGAAAACGAACGAAAGTGGAATATCTAACCGCTTCTCTCTTTCTTTCTCTCTCTCTCTCTCTCTCGCTCTTTCTCTGCCTTTCTGCTCTTCCGACGTTCCATTCCGTTGCGTCACGCTCCTCGTGCACGTTCGTTTCACTCTGAATCTCGTCCGTGGAGCCTCGACGGGAATGGAATTCAAATTTTTACGCTACGCCGCTACCCGTTCGCGGCGAAACGCGCCGGCATTTTGTTTCACGTAAGAACGAGCGCGCGGGAACACGCGGCCGACCCGAAACCGCGGTCCGTCCTCTGACCCCGCCAAGGGTAGCATTCGAATTAGCTATGGCGCGAGCGTGCGTTCGAATAAATCTCCGGGACGAGGTCTTATAACCTCGCACAATTTTTGAATAAAGGTATTAGGTGATTCAAGGTTGCGGGTGATTGCAGGTTTGCGCTCGATTTTTATGGGTGGCTAAAGCATAGATGGTAGAAACAACGCGCCACTCAAGAGTAGCATTTGAATTAGCTATGGCGCGAACGTACGTACCAAGAAATCTCTCGAACGATATCTTAGTGGGCGATATCTTATAACCTCGCAAAATTTTCGAATAAAGTTATTAGGTGATTGCAAAGGTTTGCGCTCGATTTTCATGGGTGGCAAAAGCATAAATGGTAGAAACAACGCGCAACTCAAGAGTAGCATTTGAATTAGTTATGGCGCGAGCGTACGTTCGAATAAATCTCTGGGACGAGATTTTATAACCTCGCACAATTTTTTAATAAAAGTATTAGGTGATTGTAATGGTTTGCGCTCAATTTTCATGGGTGGCAAAAGTATAGATGATAGAAACAACGCGCGACTTAAGAACAGTATTCGAATTAGCTATGGCGCAAACGTGCGTACCAAGAAATCTCTCGAACGATATTTTATTACCTCGCACAATTTTTGAATAAAAGTATTAGGTGATGGCAAAAGTTTGCGTTATATTTTCATGGGTGGTAAAAGCATAGATGGTAGAAACAACGTTCGACTCAAAGGTAGCATTCGAATTAGCTATGGCGCGAGCGTACTTTCGAATAAATCTCTGAGGCGAGATTTTATAACCTCGATCAATTTTCGAATAAAAATATTAGTTGATTGCAAAAGTTTGCGCTCGATTTTTATGGATGACAAAAGCATAGATGATAGAAACAACGCGCGACTCAAGAGTAGCATTCGAATTAGCTATGGTGCGAGCGTACTTTCGAATAAATCTCTGGGACGAGATCTTATAACCTCGCACAATTTTTTAATAAAAGTATTAGGTGATTGTAATGGTTTGCGCTCAATTTTCATGGGTGGCAAAAGCATAAATGGCGTAAATAACGCGAGATGATAGCGAAGAAAGCGAAACGATGTCACTGAAAACAAAGAGAGATAATACCAATACCAAATTTTCTGTTTACACACTTCTAAGATGTCTTTTATTTTAAACCAGCCTTATTTCTACGCCTACTTTTTCCGTACTGACTCATAATTTCAATTCAATATCATTACACACTTGGTATGTGATCCGTAATCACAATTTTATTAATTTGGGGACTAAATTGAAACCCATACCAAATTTTCTGTTTACGCACTTCTAAGATACCTTTTATTTTAAACTAGTCTTATTTCTACGCCTACTTTTTCCGTACTGACTCATAATCTCAATCCAATATCATCGCACACACACAGCTTTTTGGCACAGAATCTCAAATGGATCTCGAATGGGTTTCGAATGGGTCTCGAATGGGTTAACGAGTAACGAATAATTCCTCACCAAACAAAATTGTTACCAGTGAGACAAAGATTTGCCCGACTCTCGCCTTCAATTCAATATCATTGCACACACGTTGTCTGCAATCCTTCTTTTTGGCTCAGAATCTCAAATGGGTCTCGAATGGGTTAACAAGCAACGAATAATTTCTCACCAAACAAAATTGTTAACAATAAAACAAAGTTTTGCCCGACTCTGGGCTTCAATCCGATATCATCGCACACACGCTGTTTACAATCCTTCTTTTTGGCTCAGAATCTCAAATGTGTCTCGAATGGGTTAACAAGCAACGAATAATTTCTCACCAAACAAAATTGTTACCAATAAAACAAAGATTTGCCCGATTCTGGGCTTCAATTCAATATCATTGCACACACGTTGTCTGCAATCCTTCTTTTTGGCTCAGAATCTCAAATGGGTCTCGAATGGATTAACAAGCAACGAATAATTCCTCACCAAACAAAATTGTTAACAATAAAACAAAGTTTTGCCCGACTCTGGGCTTCAATCCGATATCATCGCACACACGCTGTTTACAATCCTTCTTTTTGGCTCAGAATCTCAAATGGGTCTCGAATGAATTAACGAGTAACGAATAATTTCTCACCAAACAAAATTGTTATCAGTGAGACAAAGATTTGCTCGACTCTAGGCTTCAATTCAATATCATTGCACACATGCTGTCTACAATCCTTCTTTTTGGCTCAGAATCTCAAATGGGTCTCGAATGAATTAACGAGTAACGAATAATTTCTCACCAAACAAAATTGTTACCAGTGAAACAAAGATTTGCCTGACTCTGGACAGCACCCAAGAAGGGACCAAGTCGGTGACCTCTTATCGGGGGAACCGACCTCGACTCCCAGAGGTCGGCCAATGGAATTGTGCCCGGGGTGGACACGAATGTGTTAAGGCCTTCGAAGTATCCGCGTGAGCGACGAAGGGACAAGGTAAATCGTGATACAGACGGCCTTCGATATTCGCACATTCTACTTTCGCACATCTTTAAGGTTTCAAGTTTTTAAATATTTTTGTCTAAACACTTAATCGAGCAACGATGAAATACATAATGGAAGCGTGGACGAAAGAAGCTGAGAAAAACGTCAAGACTTTGATAATTAACCCTCTGCACTCGGTTCTTCCTCGACGTTGGCAATAAGACAGCGATTTTTGAGCAATATTTTAGCCATGGTTTCTATTGCTAACGTCTCTCAGCAATAGAAATTGCCCATTTCAATAGAAAACTTAAGGGGAAAGTTGCAATCACTAATAAATAAATTTATCCTTCGCAATCAGTAATCAGTGCTGATGTCCCTTCAGAGGAACATTGAGAAACTTAATATTCAAAGTAACAATCTTTGAACAATATTTTAGCAATAGTTTATATGCTAACGTCTGCCAGCAATAGAAAATTTAAAATAGTAATCTTTGAACAGCAACTTAATATTTAAAATAGCAATCTTTGAACAATTTAATATCTGAAATAGCAATTTTTGAGCAATATTTTAGCAATAGTTGCTATTGCCAACGTCTCCTAGCAATAAAAAATTTTAAATAGCAATCTTTGAGCAATTTAATATCTGAAATAGCAATCTTTGAGCAATATTTTAGCAATAGTTTCTATGTTAACGTCTCCCAGCAATAGAAAATTTAAAATAGCAAACTTTGAGCAGCAACTTAATACTTAAAATAACAATCTTTGAGCAATTTAATATCTGAAATAGCAATCTTTGAGCCATTTAATATCTGAAATAGCAATCTTTGAGCAATTTAATATCTGAAATAGCAATCTTTGAGCAATTTAATATCTGAAATAGCAATCTTTGAGCAATTTAATATCTGTAATAGGAATCTTTAAGCAATTTAATATCTGAAATAGCAATCTTTGAGCAATATTTTAGCAATAGTTGCTATTGCTAACGTCTCTCAGCAATAGAAAATCGTAATTTCAATAGAAAACATGAAGGAAACATGAAAAAGGCAGATTCTTGGCTATCATGGAAGAATGGGATCCTAATGGAGAACGTATATTTCGAGTACGTAGGGCGATTGAGAAAGAAACTTATCAAGAAAAGAAAGAAAAGGGTGGTATTCAACTAACTCTCGACAAGTTTGCAAAGAAACTACTCAAAAGCAATTACACACGCCTCGTCAACTTCATCACGAATACATATTAATAAGTAAATACTTTAAACCAAAGTTTTTGCTGCATATTTTTCTACACCCCTCTACTTTTGAACCTTCAACATTCGCACACATTTTGAAGAACCAATTATATGTGAAAGTTGAGGGCTGCCTGTACACGATACGTTTCTTCGACTGTAGTTGAATCTAAAGAAAGACGTGAAAAATTGATAATTGGGAACAAATTTGATTGAACAACTGCGACATGATAGTGATAAAGGTTGTAACGATTTAAAATAAACTATTGCTAAAATATTGCTATTTTAGCAACAAACGATTTCTAAAATATTGCTGTTTTAGCAACAAACGATTGCTAAAATATAAGGGTGGTATTCAACTAACTCTTGACAAGTTTGCAAGGAAACTACTCGAAAGCAATTACACACGTCTCATTAACCTTATTATAAATACATATCGATAAGTAAATACTTTAAAACACAGTTTTTGGTTCCTATTCTTTTACACCCCTCTCATTTCGAACATTCAACATTCGCACACATCTCGAAGAACCAATTATGCGCGAAAGTCGAGGGCTGCCTCTACCTAGAAGAGCGAAGGCGTGCGAAAGAAACGAGTATAAAAATTGGCGGGGTGGAAGAGGGGGGCATAAGAATAAGAATAAGGAGACGAAGGAGAAGAGGACGCGAGTGCTGACCCCCGCCATCTTGGCCCGCGGGGTTATTCTATTTATATCTGAGACCTAGCTATATTTAGCTCAGGAGAGCCTGCAGGAAAGCGAACGACGTTGGAGAGAGTTTAAGGGCGAGGTGAACGGGGAGAGGAGAAGAAAGAGAGAGTAGAGAGAGAGAGAGAGAGAGAGCAAGGAAGGGTCCCAGAAGAGTTGGTCGACGGCTCGAGAACGAAGGGAAGGGAAAGCTGGCCCACAGGAGTTCGGCGGAGAAGGCAACGTACCCACTCCGCGAATGTATCCGTAACCCGTCTAACGAATACAGGTAACCCTCCTATAACACGGTATCTTATAACACGGTTTCGCTATAACACGATTCGTAAATTGCGGGAACCCTCCTACAACACGGCAACCTATAACACGGTTTCGCTATAACGTGATGAGAAAACTGCAAATCCTTTGTACATACAACACTGTATGTACTTCTACAGCCGCGGCGAGGCTTGCTGTCCTAAAGATACAGCGTTAATACAGCAAAACATCAACCTTAAATGCGTGTTGGAAGAAGACATGGCCCTCTTCAGTTGAAACAGAAAACATGCGTGAAACATCGGAAAATGAAATTGGTGCCATATTAGAAGTCGCTAAATCAATCGGAGGCGAAGGTTTTGTGGATGTGGCTACCAAAGACATTCAAGATTTATTAGTGGAAGAAGAAGTTGACGAAGCGGATTTGATGGAAATGGCATCCCTGGATGCAAATCAAATCGATTTTGAGGACGCTAGCTCTGATGAAGATTGCGCAGTTAAGAATTTAACATTAAAAAAAATACAAGAAGGCCTATGCTTAGCGGAAAATCTCGAGTCATTTTTCTTGAATACAGACCCTTCCACGGAAAGAAGTCGAAAATTCAAAAGGGAGCTGCAAAACTGTTTAGCTCCATACCGCGAAATTTACAATGACCTAGTAAGAACCAGCAAGCAAAGTTCGATTACAGATTTTTTTAACAGGGGAAAACATACAAAAACTTTAAATAGAGAAAAAAGTTCTGAAAGTGAAGGCGATATCGTTCCACCGAAAAAACGTTCTCGGTTGATTATACTGAGCAGTGACGACGAATAAATTCATTAAATTATGGTTGCGTTAGATTAAAATATTTTTTTTTTACTTTGTGTTGTACATACATTTATATTTTTAATAAAAATTAAGTTGTTTATGTGGAATTAAAAAAAATATTTGTTTTTAATAAGTTTTTGGAACGTAACCCCCCTTTTTGTACTAGCTCTGGGTCTCATGCGACACGGTTTCACACAACACGGCATTTTTTAGGAACCTAACTACCGTGTTATAGGAGGGTTACCTGTACATTAACGCACCTTCGAATCCAGCTATCTCGCGTGCTCCTACTTGTACATGCTAAAAGTTTGGCTCGCGTGGGTGTGCAGGATGTTCGTAGGCGATTCCTCGAAAGCGTTTTTAATAGGAAAGTTTGGAGCTCGAAGTAAAAAGCGACAGAGTTGCATTCGAGGCTCCGTCTTTCGAGGAAAGCGACTTTGAGGAACCTTCGCGTGCACGTGGAATACTGGTAACAGTTTGGAAGCCTGTGGTCATATGGAATCTTATCACGTGTCGCGTTGACTCGGAGACTTTTACCTTAATGGTTTCTCCTGGACGCTTTTCCCCAAAACGTAATTTTATTATTCTCGATTTTCACGTGTTCTGATTTTCAGAATCGTGGCTTGAAATTTTGTATTGTAGAGCGAGATTGTTTCGAGTATGTTTTCAGGTATGCGTTTATGAGAAGACGACGTAGATATCAACGATTATTTCGCTGTTTTTTGTGCCAGTACTTTATAGTCTTACGTTTCTGATGATATTAACCCTTTGCACTTGGATGTTCCCTTTGAGGGAACATCAGCATTGATTAGTGATTGCGAAAAGAAACTTATTGCACTGCTGCTTTTTTGGGAAATGTATGTTTCTTTGAAGTTTTTTGTTGAAATGGAAATTTTGTATTGCTGAGAGACGTTAGCAAACTATTGCTAAATATTACTAAAATATTGCTATTTTAGCAATAGATCCAATTGCTAAATGTTACTAAAATAGTGCTATTTTAGCAATAGCTTCTATTGCTAAATATTACTAAAATATAGTTAGAAACTGTTGCTCAAATATTGCTAAAGTATTGCTAAAATATTGCTATAGCATTGCTATTTTAGCAATAGAAACTACTGATGAAATACTGCCAAAATATTGCTATTATAGCATTAGAAACTATTACTTACTATTACTAAAGTACTGCTACAGCATTGCTATTTTAGCAACAGAAATTATTGCTAAAACATTGCTCAAATATTGCTATTATAGCACTAGAAACTATTGCTAAAGTATTGCTAAAATATTACTACTTTAACAATAGAAACTGTTACTAGAACACTGCTAAAATATTACTACTTTAGCAATAGAAACTGTTGGTAAAATATTGCTAAAATACTGCTATTATAGCACTAGGAACTATTACTAAATTATTGCGAAAGTATTGCTGTTTTAGCCATATCAGTAGAAACTATTGCTAAAATATTGCTATAGTATTGCTATTTTAGATTTATTTATTTTATAGTATTGCTATTTATTATAATAGAAATTATTGCTAAAATATTACTATTTTAGCTATAATTAGCTATATTTCTATCGCTAAAATATTGCTATTTTAGCAATAGTTAGCTTTTATCGCCAAAATATTACTATTTTAGCAACAGTTTCTATTAGCTTCCATCGCTAAAATATTGCTATTTCAGCAATAGTTTCTTTTAGCTTCTGTCGCTAAAATATTGCTATTTTAGCAACAGTTTCTATCAGATTGTATTGCTAAAATATTACTATTTTAGCAATGGTTTCTATTACTTTCTATCGCTAAAATATTGCTATTGTAGGAATAGTTAGCTTCTATTGCTAAAATATTGCTATTTCAGCAATAATTTCTACTAACTACTATCCCTAATATTGCTATTTCAGCAATAATTTCTATTACCTTCCATCCCTAAGATATAGCAATAATTGCTAAAATATTCCTACTTTAGCAGTAGTTTCTATTTCTAACACCCAGAAAGCATCCAACTACAAAGATAAACATAATTGAGGCAGATTTCAATGTGTGTGTACTTTTCTCACACCAGTATCTACAATTTCTCCTCGAACCCCAAACAAAAACTCATTAATCGCCCAAGTAATCCACGCTTTTAACCAACCAACGAAACGCAACTCGCACGCCAAGCGTACACGTCTCCACTATCCGCGTCGAAGCAGATACACACGCGTGTACGAACCCGCGGCTCGCACCTGCGCGCATAAGTAGGCGAGGTATCCGCGTGCGCGGCTCGTGAATAAACGCGTGAGAATACGTCGTTACTTAAAAGCTTTTTTCGATGCCCGTCGACGTGACTGATACCAAGGCAGTGACAGGTATATAGCGCCTACCAGCGTCGTACGTTCCATTGACGTGGACACATACCAAGACGTCCGCCTCCGATTGTACGATATTCCCGTGGTTTATAGAGCAGCGCGCCAGACGCGCGATACTTTTCCTCTCCAAAGCTCCAGCTGGCGCACGGCTCCCCTTGTCATTGTTTATGTGCCAGTCGAGCGTTAATAAACCAGCAGCGCGAGTCGATATGAGAGAGCGGGAAATACGCGTTCCGCGAGCGCCATTTTTCCCTCGCGCACCTACGTTCGATCAGCGTGACAGCCATGGCGCGGCTGTCGGTCCCCTTGGCTGACTTCAGCGTTGTCGATCACCGTGTCGCGATCATTGCGTCCCCTCAGCGGAAGGTGCACCCACCGTTACCTTCGTCGCGCTCGATTTCCGCGCGAGACGCGCGCGGGAAGCCAAAGGCTGCGACTGGGGACTGCGACAGACAGCTGGGCTCGTCTTCGAGGCACTGATACACCCGCGACGGGCTATCGAGGTTATCGCGGTCATTGTAGTAAATTCAGGGTCTGGCGAAGACGCAACCCCGCGTCTTTCTCCCGTCTTATTTACGTGAAGCGTTATTGGTGTGTTTGTGGGCTAGACGCCTGCTTCAATTGTTGCGCTGTAAAGAGAACGTGAGAGAGGGTAGGAAGGAGAAAGAGAGGGAAGAACGTTTCGTCCTGGGCCTGCCAGTTGATTGATTCATCATTAAGACTACCAAAATGGCGGAGTTGCGTCTTAGACGCTGGGATGTTAGGAACAGGTCAGAATTTCTATTATATAGAAACGGTGTAGGACATGGAGTGCTTGCGGGAAACTGACGAGTGTGCTTGTCCCCCTCGAGGACCGCCACACACCTTTGTGGGGTTTCGAAACTTCATATCAGTCGATGAAAAACTTGAAAAGTGCCGCACGAAACGCAATGGCGATTGAGAATCGCCTCTCGAGCGAAAAGAGTTAAATACTATAGATCAGCTTCAACATATTCTATGCTTTTAAATATCTGAAGCTTGTTGGTGGGGGCTGAACGCTTTGCTTCAATTGTTGTCGCTGTAAAGTGAACATGAGAGAGGGTAGGAAGGAGAAAGAGAGGGAAGAACGTTTCGTCCTGGGCCTGCTAGTGGACTCATCAGTAAGGCTACCTAGCAGACTCTGTCTTAGACGCTGGGATGGTAGGGATAGGTCAGAATTTCTATTATATAAAAACGGTGTAGAAACTGACGAGTGTGCTTTCCCCCTAGTGGCGAGGACCGCCACAGCTTCGCGTTCCTCTTCGCCTCTGTTGGGCCCTCAGCTTCGAGTAATAGCGTGGATTTGCGTCAAGGACACTCTAATCGCACCACTTTTGAGAATTTTCGTTGTTTCAATAGCGCGTTGTTCCTTGGTCCTGAAGCGATTGTGTGTGCTGCTTCGTTTGTTGCTGTTGTAGAGAGTGTGTGAGAGGGTAGGAAGGAAAAGAGAGGGAAGAACGTTTCGTCCTGGGCCTGCTAGTTGATTGATTCATCATTAAGGCTACCAAAATGACGGAGTTGCGCCTTAGACGCTGGGATGGTAGAGATAGGTCAGAATTTCTATTATATAGAAACGGTGTGGAAACTGACGAGTGTGCTGTTCCCCTAGTGGCGAGGACCGCCACATTAGCAATATTTTAGCAATAGTTTCTTCTGCTAAAGTAGTGAAAAGCTCGTTGGTGAGCTGTACGCCACTTCATTATGCGCTGTGCTGTAAAGAGAACGTGAGAGGGTAGGAAGGAAAAGAGAGGAAAAAGGAAAAAACGTTTCGTCCTGGGCCTGCTGCTAGTGGACTCATCATTAAGGCTACCAAAATGGCGGAGTTGCGCCTTAAACGCTGGGATGTTAAGAACAGGTCCGAATTTCTATTATACAGAAACGGTGTAGGACATGAAGTACTCGCAGGAAACTGACGAGTATGCTGTCCCCTTAGTGGCGAGGACCTCCACACCCTTTCCCTCCCTCTGGCCAGCTTTCTCTGACCGACGAACTCTCCTGCTGCATCGGCATTTCGCGGACGCCGTGCTCGCATGGATCCCCTCAGCGTGGCCTGTGCGAGAGTGCCTATCGCGAGGGACCAGCACAGGGACAACCATATATCCAGGACGTACATACCAGCCGCATACCAGTCGTGGACACTTACAACGTGGCGTAAGCAGCCTGGCGTCTTACTACGGCTCGTGATGACCGGACGTTCTTTGGGGGCAACTGGCAACTGCCGCGTTAAATCATCCTAGTCGAGACCCGTTCCATCTCGACGGCCACGAAAGGAGAGTCGATACGCATCTGAACGCGGGGGTTGGCATCCTTTGGAGGGCCTCGCGCGTAGCTGACGGAGGAGCGGACGCGGGAAAATGGCGGAGGAAGAGAGGCAACGCGAATATCGGGACGGCTGCGAGTTGTTCCGCGCGATCGTGTTGATATTGCGAGGAGGAAAAATACGAGCGAGTCGTGGCGAGCGTTGACCGACTGGTTGGAGTACGGAGTTCCAGAGTACTCGTGGACATAGTGGTGATTGAAGGTAAAAATTGGGGAGGCTTGAAGATGGATTGTTGGGATAGCTTTGAGCGTGCAATAATAATTCTATTTTCATTCCGTTTTTTTTTTTTTTTTAATTGTACGGATATGTGGGTATTCGATATTATTATTGGTTACTTGGAGGTTTTTAATAAAAACGACATGTGTTCGATATTTTGGAAATTTCTGGTACAGTGGTTCTTAAAATGGACAGTTGCGGCTCCCAGTGGGCACTAGAAAGTTTTAGGGATTTGGTAATGGGTGTAAAAGAATTTTGGAGGCGTTCAGAAAGTCTGGGTGGTGATGAATTTGTAGAAAAAGTTGTTGATATTTATTTAAGATTCAATTTCTTTCGAGTGATTAAGTTATTTGAAATTTGGCGGGCGTTTATATTTTAGAAGTGGCAAATTATCTCTCGCATTAAATATTATTTTGTTTTCGAACTTCTTTCCTTTGTACAACCTAAGTTATCTTACTTTAATAATAATAAATAAATCTCACTTTAATTTATGTCACTAAATAAGATCGTTAATAATACTTTGCAACCGGCTCCAAATTTTTTAAACTTAAATTGTATGGGTATAGATACACTTTTTTGAACTTAATAAACTTTAATTTCAGTTTTAAATCTTAATTAAACTATAAGTCAAACTATAAATAAAACTCTATATCATACTAAACAAAGGATAAAGTTATTTCACCACAACTTTTTGAGAAATGCATGTTTTTCTATTAAAATGGAAATTTTCTATTGCTGGGAGACATTAGCAATAGAAACTATTGCTAAAACAGCAATACTTTAGCAATACTTTTGCAATATTTTAGCAATAATTAATAATAGTTTTCAATAGCAATATTTTAGCAATAGTATCTATTGCTAACTATTACTAATTATTACTAAAATATTGCAAAAGTATTACTATTTTAGCTTCTATTGCTAAAACATTGCTATTTTAGCAACAGTTTCTATTAACTTCTATCCCTCAAATATTGCTATTTTGCAATAATTCCTAATAGCTTCTACCGCTCAAATATTGCTGTTCTAGCAATAGTTTCTGCTAGCTTTCATCACTAAAATATTGCTATTTTATCAATAATTTCTATTAACTTCTATCGCTAAAACATTGCTACTTTAGCAATAATTTTTATTAATTTTTATCGCTAAAATATTGCTATTTTAACGATGGTTTCTAGTAGCTTCTATCGCTAAAATATTGCTGTTCTAGCAATAGTTTCTGTTAGCTTCTATCACTAAAATATTGCTATTTTAACTATAATTTCTATTAACTTCTATCGCTAAAATATTGCTATTTTAACGAGAGTTTCTAGTATATATGTCTATGTTAATATTGTCTATGTCTATGTTAATATTGCTATTTTGGAATTGTTTTTGTATTAATATTGCCATTTTAGCAATGGTTTCTGTGTTAATATTGCTATTTTAGCAATAGTTCCCATGTCAATATTATTTTTTTAGCAATAATTTCTATGTCAATACTGTTTTTTCAGCAATAGGTCCTATGTCAATAGTGCCATTTTAGCAATAGTTTCTATATTAATATTACTCTTTTAGTAATAGTTTCTATATTAATTTTATTCGTTTAGTAATAGTTCTTATATTAATATTGCTATTTTAGTGATAGTACCTGTATTAATATTGCTATTCTAGCAATAATATCTATGTCAATATTGCTATTTTAATCATCGTTCCTATGTTGATATTGCTAATTTCTACTGCTAACTTCCGGGAAGGAGTCGAATACAAAGAGTTAATACTAATCTTATCTAGCGGCAAAAATAAATCCACAACTATCATTATTCTCGTCAGAACCGCACTCAAAATGCCCAAAAACCCTATAAAACCCACGATCCCCAGTATATCTTCCCTGATCTAATAAATTCATCCCACAAAACGCTAAATCGAACAAAAAACATCGTTCGAAAATAAAACCAACCACTATAACCACCTTCACGTCCACGCAGCATCCAACATCAGAGAGAGATTAAACCGTACACGCTGAAACCCGACATCACAGCTCAGCGTTCCTGGCTCGAGGAAGTCGTCGCGTGTACCAGACACGCGCAGCCACGCGGCTGGGCCCTAAAAATCGGGGTTACACCCCGCGGGGTATGGCCTCGCGCAGGAAATTGTACAATACCGTGACTGCGAATTCCGCGTGTTGCAAGCTGGCCCGACAGAGAGTCCCTGGATCGAGGCTCGCGTGTTTTATAATTCCATCGAATGAATTGGCATTAACGTCTGTCGTAACGCGCGCGTACAAACGTCGGCATCCGCGGCGGTGACTCGACGGTACGCGCGAGAAACAATCAGCCTGAGTGACGCGCAACGAAAGTACGCGTCGATCCGCGATGCAACCGGGCCCGTCCTCTCCCTGCTTCGTCCCACCGCGAGGAACAATGGGGCGACGTCAGGTGGTTCCAGCGACGTGGAAAACGATGTCGAAACGAAACCTCGAGGACGCGCCGTGACCAAAGACAGTCTCCCCTAAGAGACGCGCCGTCTGGAGCGCGACGCGCTTCCGGTTCGACGCGTTGCGCCGCGATTTTCCACTTGAGCGTCCGCGCGGAGGTGTGCGCGATGCTGGCCAGGGCTCGAAGACGCGAGGACGCGAGCCTCGAGGGCAACGACTCCGCTCGTTTTTGTCCGCAGCCGTGTTGGGACGAAGGGTGCTAAACGCGCCGCCAGGCTTAGCGTTCGTAATTCCCTTTTTCGACGCGTTGTTCATCATCCGGGGAAAGGAAACGACGAAAGCGTGTATCTCTCTCTCTCTCTCTCTCTCTCTCACTCTTTCTTTCTGGCTTTCTTTGGCGGAGAAGGCTTCCGCGAACCTCCCTCGACCGACGAGACGCGTCCCCTGGCAAAAAGCGGCGCTCGTCTAACCGTGCTTTGAGTAGCGATTTCCTCGCGCGGGAAAACCACCGCGGAGAAGAGAACCGCCTTGGGCGCGAGTGAAATTAATTGCGCCGGCACCAGGCTCGTTTATTACCGGCGGTTTCACCTCGCGACGGCTCAGACCGTTCGAATTTCTTGCAACTTTGAATGCACCGTGTCATTTTTAATCGTAGCCAAGGAGGCCGCGCGCCTCAGCGCGCCACCTTTAATGGACGGAGGACGCAGCAGGAACGGGTTTCGCGGCGCAAAAGCGAGCAACGAGAGATCCAGGTACTGTTAAAGCTCCGATAAAAAGCCTATCATTTGTCTTAAATTTATCCATATAATTATTCCCTAGCTTCGCGTGGAACTTCACCTTGTGCAGGATGAGTCATCCGAGAGTAGATGAAATGTCCCTGACGCTTTGGATGGCGTAGGAAATTGTATGAAGAAGAAACTCCAGTTGATACACGTTATTTCGTTAAAAAGATCCGATGACTCTGAAAGATGGTAAAAAGTGTAGCAGGCTCGAGATGAAAATCTTCTGTGATGAAGGATTTGTTATTTTTCAACCAATTGCTTTCTTTTGAAAACGTTTTCATGTGTGGTTAAATTATAGATGTACAAGAATAGAAGACTGGAATGGGTGTAAAAAGCGATAGAGGGTTAAAAAGAGAAAGTTGGGTAAAAGTATTTCTCTCTTTGTTTAGCTGCGATTACATTAATGAGCATTAATGATTGCGCATCAACAATTGGGCGTCAACGTTAGTTTTCAAGGTAAGGATAGTGATCAACTTGTACAACTTTCTCTTTTTATTCCTCTATCGCAGAAGATGGCAAACCACGGCTTTTTGACCACTTGAACGCGACGTCATGAATTATTTTTATGGATATTTTGCTTATTATTCAATTTGTGTTACTAAATAGACTCATTATTAACTCTTTGCACTCGGTTTCTTCACAAGCGTTAGCAATAAAAACTATTGCTAAAATAGCAATATTTTAGCAATGGTTTCTATTACTAAAGTAACAATATTTTAACAGTATTTTCGCAACAGTTTCTATTTTTGAAATAACAGTATTTTAGCAATAGTTTCTATTGAAAATTTAGCAATATTTTAGCAGTATTTTAAGAATATTGTAGCAACAGTTCCTATTGCTAAAATAGCAATACTTTAGCAATAATTTCTATTGCTAAATTAGCAATATTTTAGCAATAATTTCTGTTGCTAATTTAGCAATATTTTAGCAATAATTTCTATTGCTAATTTAGCAATATTTTAGCAATAATTTCTATTGCTAATTTAGCAATATTTTAGCAATAATTTCTATTGCTAATTTAGCAATATTTTAGCAGTATTTTGAGAATATTGCAGTAACAGTTTTTATTGCTAAAATAACAATATTTTAGCAGTATTTTTGCAATATTTTGGCAATAGTTTCTATTGCTAAAATAGCAATATTTTAGCAATGGTTTCTATTGCTAAAGTAACAATATTTTAACAGTATTTTGGCAACAGTTTCTATTTTTTAAATAACAGTATTTTTGCAATAATTTATATTGAAAATTTTGCAATATTTTAACAGTATTTTAAGAATATTGTAGCAACAGTTCCAATTGCTAAAATAGCAATACTTTGGCAACAGTTTCTATTGCTAAAGTAGCAATATTTTGACAATAATTTCTATTGTTAAAATAGCAATATTTTAGCAGTATTTTAGCAGTATTTTAGCAATATTTTAGCAACAGAAAGATATAGAAAGCATTGCTATAACCATATTGCTATTTTAGCAGTAGAATCTAATAGAAACTATTACTAAAATATTTCAGCAATGGTTGCTATTGCTAACGTCTCCCAACAATAGAAAATTTCCATTTCAATAGAAAACTCCAGAGAAACGCATTTCTCATAAAGTTGCGATGGAATAAGTTTAACCTTCCTAATCACTAATCAATGCTGATGTCCTCTCAGAATGGACATCCGAGTGCTTAAATTAACTACTAAAACTTAAATTAAAGTTTATTAAGTTAAAGAAAAAAAGTATACCCATCCATATAGTCTAAGTTTAAAAAACTTGCCTCTCAAAATAAATCTCAATCCTTGCACTGCTCATATCTGTCTGCGTCAACTAATCGACCACAACATATCGACCACTGCTCTGTCGCGACCACTTATACAATACCTCCATTGCCAGCATAGTCTATTCCTGTATGTCTATGCGTATACGCAACAGGGATAGCTAGTTTAAATTGTCAGACACAGCCAATGCTGTGCATTCCTCCTGGATCCCCACGTAACGATCAAGTTTTCAATTACCCTAACCCCGAAACACGAACAAAGCGATGGTGTACTCCCTTAGCGAGTATTCCCCAGCAAATTAATTTAATCTCGCCACGTATCTGCGGTCAGTCGTAGACCAGGAAAGATGACTCCGTGGTTTCGCTTTGGCCACGGTAAATCGGTGTCCTCGTAAACTGGGCCCGTTCGCGAGGCGCCATCGCTGCGTTTGACGGATTTAACACTAGGTTTACCATGAGTTTTTAAGGTATTTAATTAGAAAAATATATAAATCGACCTATCAGTTATGAAATTAAAGTAGAAAAAGGAAGCTCGATAAAATTACATCAGTCATAATAATTAGTTCTTATTCTTTTTTTCATTTTTTATGTTTCAACCCTTAATGTTCTGATTTTTAATTGTGAATATCAAGCGGTAACTCCAACTTATTCTTATTATAGTCCTACTTGTAAATTTTTAATTCTACAGTGACGTGTAAATAATAATATTAAAGTCATTGAATACAATTTTTATTCATTTCAGAAGTAATAGAATTTTTATTAAAATATTTATGTTAGGTATAATTCGGTGGTGCCTGAGAGGCTCACTTGGAGTGTTAAGGGTTAATGTAAAGTTTAACAATAGTTAGAACCGATACGCCCTTAAAAAATATTCTCATCGAAAGGTCGGAACCGATACGCCCAGGAACTTAGAAACTATTGTAGGGTGTGAATGATTTTACAATGCGTGGTGTTTTGTGTATGAAGAAACAAAATGTAATTTTTAGCACATTTGAGAATATTCCAAAAGAATGTGTAGATGATTTTATTACTTGTGACTTTGTGTGAGTGTAAGATGTAATTGAGAATATTCTCGAACATTAATTATTCGAGAATACTCCAAAATTTATGCAACAGAGTATGTGAGTGGCTGGAAAAACAAGAGAATGAATGGAAAAGAATGTAGAATGTTCGATGATTGAATATATATAAGGATGTGTGTGTCTCCAGCGATGGAAAGAGTTAAAGAAGAACATCAGCGCACCACGTATCATCAATTTAACCTAATAAATCCACTCTTTACAATTACGCTTGTTTTGCGGCAAAAACTTCTGATCTCGCGCTATTCCTTAGCGTTAAGAGCGTTAAGGGTTAACGTAAAGTTGAACGAAAAGATCTCTCAAAGGGGTCAAAATGACCCTGTCACGTCGCGACAATGGTCGCCCTCCTGCATATAGAACCAAGGTTATGATACGGATGTAATTAACCAGCTATTTTTGAGGATTCCCAATTATTACTTGCCTTCTTTCCTATTACTTGAATTTTTTTGTATACAGAAATTAGGACCTTAAAGGTGTTTTTTTGGAATTTATAAAGATTAGCGCCTTTAATAGCTAATAATTCAATAGCTAATAACGTGCCATAAACTCTTAATTAATATTCCGCTTGGCCGCGTAATCTTAAGCGTTACTCCAATTGATCTTTCTGGTGTGCTATCCCTACTAGCGACCACCCCTACATTGAAAAAGAAGCAGCAATCGGATTGGCTCGTGGCTGCTTCAGAATTTAGTACATAAGTTTGTACAAATGTAAAGTATGAGTATTAAAAAATAAACCAAGTATTTGAGTAGTAAGCAAGAAACCAAACCCAGTCTCAACTAAAATCAATATCATTATACGAGAAATATGGAATTGTATTTATTGAAAACTCTTCTTCTTCCATTCAGAACCTAAAAGTCGTCTTTGGCATTCTAATCAAGTGAATACGCAAGGCGAAGCTATCGACACAACAATTATCTTAAAAGAATTAGAGAAAACTAAACCTAATATCATTATACGAGAAGTATAGAGTTGGGTTTATTGAAAACTCTTCTCCTCTCATTAAAAACCTAAAAGTCGACGCAACAATTACAAGGGAATGAATGGAAAAGAATGTAGAAGCTATCGACGCAACAATTATCTTAAAAGAATTAGGGAAAACTAACCACAATATCATTATACGAGAAATATAGAATTGTATTTATTCAAAACTCTTCTTCTTTTATTAAAAACCTAAAAGTTGTCCTTGGCATTCTAATCAAGCGAACACGCAAGGCGAAGCTATCAACGTAACAATTACAAGGGAATGAATGGAAATGAATGTAGAAGCTATCGATGCAACAATTATCTTAAAAGAATTAGGGAAAACTAAACACAATATTATTATTAGAGAAATGTAGAATTGGATTTATTGAAAACTCTTCTCCTCTCATTGAAAACATAAAATTCGTCTTTGGCATTCAAACCAAGCGAATACGCAAGGCGAAGCTATCGACGCAACAATTATCTTAAAAGAATTAGAGAAAACTAAACACAATACCATTATATGAGAAATATAGAGTTGGGTTTATTGAAAACTCTTCTTCTCTCATTCAAAATGTAAAAATCGTCCTTGGCATTCAAACCAAGCGAATACGCAAGGCGAAGCTATCGACGCAACAATTATCTTAAATGAATTAGGGAAAACTAAACCCAATACCATTATATGAGAAATATAGAGTTGGGTTTATTGAAAACTCTTCTTCTCTCATTCAAAATATAAAAATCGTCCTTGGCATTCAAACCAAGCGAACACGCAAGGCGAAGCTATCGACGCAACAATTACAAGAGAATGAATGGAAAAGAATGTAGAAGCTATCGACGCAATAATTATCTTAAAAGAATTAGGGAAAACTAAACCCAATATCATTATACGAGAAATATAGAGTTGGGTTTCTTCTCTTCTCATTAAAAACCTAAAAGTCGTTCTTGGCATTCAAACCAAGCGAATACGCAAGACGTAGCTATCGACGCAACAATTCTCTTAAAAGAATTAGGGAAAACTAAACCCAATATCGTCACACGAGAAATATAAAGTTGTAAACTCTTCTCCTCTCATTAAAAACCTAAAAGTCGCCCTTGGCATTGAAACCACGCGAATACCCCTTAGCGAACCTAGCGTTAATTAGAGTTTTCTCACTCACCTCTTGCGACGTTGCCTACCAGTGGGCTCGTGGGCCTCGTTGAGCGAGTGTCTGCGCCGGTCGCGGTTCCGTTTCTTCATCGTCTTCCCCTCGCTTCCGTAAATCGGCCCGCCCCTCGTCAAGGTGCCAAGGTCGCTCAAGGTGCCGCACCTCTCCGCGTGATGGTTCACGCTGGCGCATCGCTGCCGATCGTGGCCTTGGGCCTTCGCTGAGCTCCCGTGGCCTGGCTTTCGGCCGCCATTGTACGCGTGGCGTCCGTGCTCCCTGGGCAGGCTGCAGTACAGATTCTGCGAGGTGTACACGGCCTTCCCGAAGGGCTTCTCGTTTCCAGAAACGTCGACCATCGCGGCGCTCTCAGCCGCTCTGAGCGCCGCGCCGCCATCCTGGCCGCCCTTCGAGCCGCCGCCCAAATGTTCGCGCAGCCATTTTCCCAATCCTCCGCCACTGCCGGCGTTACCAGCCTCCTGGACCATCGCTGGGTCCCCGTTCTTGCCCCTGGAACGAGTCAAGTGGGTTCACGTGTTGGGACGCTTAAACGCGCGCGTTCTTCGACCGATGGTTTTTACGTGGAAACGTGCGGGATGCGAAGGATAAATGTTGATGGTCCGCATAAATTGGTATTCGTTGCTTTTGGATTGGTTTCTTATTTGTTTCTGTTTGATGATTGGAAGAAGATTTGATGATATTGTAGAGAAAATTGGAGGAATGAGTGCTTGAAGTGGACCAGGTGGGAATGTTTGTGATTGGGAATGTTTTCGAATATTGATTATTCGAGAATATTTCAGATTTTATGTATAAGACTGTGTGTGCGCGTTTATGTGAGTGTCTGGATAATAACGGATGTATGAAAGGATGAGTTGGTTTAAGAATAGCAATGAAAAATGCACTTTCTATAATTATAAATAAATTTAACTTTTCAATGCATATAATATTGATGATAATGGAATAATATAAGATTATCCTTCGAGGGACCTTGAAGTACGCTCAAACCTTGAAAGTAATTCGTAGTTAATCGTGCAATTCAGCGTCAAAACGCTTGTGATTTCATTGAATTTCTGTTGACATATTCGTTCTACTGTTTAGCCAACGTTTCGATTAACCCTTTGCACTTGGATATTCCCTCTGAGGGCACATTGATTACTAATTAAACTTATTCTACCGCAGTTTTTTGAGAGATGCATGTTTTCCTTAAGTCTTCTATTGAAATGGAAATTTTCTATTGCTGGGAGACGTTAGTCATAGGAACTATTACTAAAAGTATTATAGCAATACTTTAGCAATGTATCTATTGCTAACTATTATTAATTATTATTAAAATATTGCCAAGATATTGCTATTTTAACTTCTACTGCTAAAATATTGCTGTTTTAGCAATAGTTTCTGTTAGCTTTTATCGCTAAAACATTGCTATTTCAGCTTCTATCGCTCAAATATTGCTGTTCTAATAATAGTTTCTGCCAGCTTCTATCACTAAAATATTGCTATTTTAGTCATAGTTTCTATTAACTTTTATCGCTAAACTATTGCTATTTTAGTAATAGTTTCTACGTTAATATTGCTATTTTGGGAATCGCTTCTATACTAATATTGCTATTTTAACAGTAGAAACTATTACTAAAATATTACCATTTTAGCAATAGAAATCGTTACCAAAATATTGCTAAAATATTGCTATTTTGGCACTACAAACTATTGCTAAAATATTGCTAAAATATTTCTATTTTAGCCATGTCGGTTGAAGTTATTGCTAAAGTATTGCTATTTTAGTTTCTATTGCTAACTTTCAAACTTATATCACCGCAGCTTTTTGAGAAATGCATATTTCCCACAAATTTTCTATTGAAATGGAAATTTTCTGTTGCTGGGAGACGTCAGCAGTAGAAACTATTGCTAAAATAGCAAAATTTCTAGCTTCTATCGTCAACGTCCAGGAAGGGGCAGGGTGCAAAGTGTTAAAACAGCTCTTTGGACTGAGAAAAACGAAGATCCACGATTGTTCGTGGTGCGCAGAAAAGTTAGCGATAGAAACTATTGCTAAAATAGCAATATTTCTAGCTTCTATTGCCAACGTCCAAGAAGAAGCAGAGTGCAAAGTGTTAAAACATCTATATCGAAAGTTGAGGACGCGATGCCCCTGTTTTGACTGAGAAAAACGAAGATCCACGATTGTTCGTGGCGCGCAGAAAAGTTAGCGATAAAAACTATTGCTAAAATAGCGATATTTTAGCAATATTTCCTGCTTTTATTACCAACGTCCAGAAAAGAGCAGAGTGCAAAGCGTTAAAACAGCTCTTTGGACTGAGAAAAACGAAGATCCACGACTGTTCGTGGTGCGCAGGAAAGTTAGCGATAGAAACTATTGCTAAAATAGCAATATTTCTAGCTTCTATTGCCAACGTCCAGGAAAAACCAGAGTGCAAAGTAAACTAAAACAACTATATCAAAAGTTGTAGGGACGCTATCTTCCTCCTTCGACTGAGAAAAACAAAGACCTATGATCGTTCGCGATGGCGCGCAGAAAAATTAGCGATAGAAACTATTATTAAAACAGCAATATTTCAGCAACATTTCTAGCTTCTATTGCCAACGTCCAAGAACATAAAACATCTATATCGAAAGTTATAGGACGCGACGTTCCTCTTTCGACCGAGAAAAAAGAAAGACTCACGATCGTTCGCGATGGCGCGCAGAAAAATTAGCTATAGTAACTATTACTAAAACAGCAATATTTCAGCAATATTTCTAGCTTCTATTGCCAACGTCCAAGAACATAAAACATCTATATCGAAAGTTATAGGACGCGACGTTCCTTTTTCGACCGAGAAAAACGAAGACCCACGATCGTTTGCGATGGCGCGCAGAAAAATTAGCTATAGTAACTATTACTAAAACAGCAATATTTCAGCAATATTTCTAGCTTCTATTGCCAACGTCCAAGAACATAAAACATCTATATCGAAAGTTATAGGACGCGACGTTCCTCTTTCGACCGAGAAAAACGAAGACCCACGATCGTTCGCGATGCCGCGCAGAAAAATTAGCGATAGAAACTATTGCTAAAACAGCAATATTTCAGCAACATTTCTAGCTTCTATTGCCAACGTCCAAGAACATAAAACATCTATATCGAAAGTTATAGGACGCGACGTTCCTCTTTCGACCGAGAAAAACGAAGACCCACGATCGTTCGCGATGGCGCGCAGAAAACGGTCGCGCGAACCGAACCGAAGCATCCAGGAAAAAGGGAAATGAGGCTGCGTGCGGGATCGCGAACTATCGTGACCAGCATGGAGCGTCGCACAATAGGAGAAGCAATAATGGCGTCGACGCGGCGGTTTCGATTTCAGCGTCGTGGCGAGCCGAGCGAAGAAAGGGGGGCCGTGCGTGTAACGAGACAAAAAGTGAAGAGAAGAAAAAGGCCTAGGACCTGGGTGGGGGCAGCCAGAAGACGAACGAGAGGCGAATGAATGGCACACGGCCTCGGGGGAATCAGGGCAACTGCTTTTATAATAATAAGGGCCACGCAGGACGGAAGAGGGACGAGGGAAGAGCGAGGGAAGGGTCTCTGTGTAGTTAGGACGCGGTGACCTTGCCAAGGTCATCGCTGCTTCTGGCCACCGCCGCTAGGAGCCGCCACCGCGTGGCTTCGTCTCCTTTTACCATTATTCGCCTCGGTTCTTCCTTATCGATCTTCCTCCGCGAGTCTCCTCTTCGTCCCTGAATTTCACCAAGCCTTGTCTATCCCCAGCATCCACTCGCAATAGCAATTTTTCTAATAACACACACGAAGCCAATCGAGCGAGCAATTCTCACGAATCTGAAAGAGCCAACGCGCGAACGTTTGGCCCTCGCGACCGCCATTCCGGTTCACGCTGCACCAAAGTCTCTTCGAGGCGATCGCGCGAGGAGAAGGGAGAGCTCGCTGGGAGCTTCGACGGGACGAAGCTTAATTAATTACCGCGAAATTAATTAGCCGTGTAACGCAGGTTACTTAATTGACCAGCGTGGAACGAATCTTGGGCATTCGTGATAAGAGGACGGCCTGGCTCGTCGAGCGGCTAATCGGGCAACGTGATCTCGACCCTGGTCGAATGGAAGTGAACGAGAGAAAAAGGAGAGGAGGGAGGAAGGCGCGACGAGGGGAGAGTATCGAGGAAGGAACCAAACGTTCGAGGCTCTGAAAGGGATCGCGGATGTTTAGCGAGAAAGAGAAGCAGCGTGGAGCCAGTAGCCTTCTCGCTGGGGTTTCGTGGTGCCCCGCGTATTATCCAGCGTGTGTGTTACGCCACTGTATAAAATTCCGGTTCTGCAGCCCCCTCTGGAGGACGCGTACCCGTTCAACCCCCCACGCTGTTATCTCTTTGGCTCTCTTCCTGTGGCTCGTTTTTCGCCAGGGGCCCCGCGAGCACCGCAGCGGCCCAAAACCGAGCGCATTATCAGCGGGGCCGCTCGTGAAATTTCGCCACGGCCAATCAACTGGCTCGTCAGGTGCAAGGCGACTCGGCCCTCGTACCGAGAAGCGAGAACTGGAATAAGCGCTATCTCGCCTCCGCCAACGGAGGAAAGTGATAACGCATTGGACGGCGCCGTGACAGGCAATAAAAAGCGCGGGTCAACGGGTACGAAAGGGGTTTTACGTTCGATACCAGGGAATTTTATTGCGCCCTGCACGATGGTAATAGGGTTTGCGTGATAGGTTCGAGGATTTGTCGCGGTGCGAGCTGTGGTTGCGAAAGTTGCGAAAGTGTGCGATATTGTTGGTGTATATTTTTTTAATAGTTGGTGGTATTTTTGTGTTATTGGGCTAGCGCAATGGTCGGCAAAGTTATTAATTGGTGGTTAAGATTTATTTTGGGAGCGAAATTTTTTAATTTAACGCTTTGCAATCGAAAAGTGTTTGAACTTAACCCTCCTTTGCAATTGAAAAATGTTTAAACTTAACTCTTTGCAATCATTTCTTTGCAAAGTTATTAGTCAACAGAGTCAAATATCAGCGGTGCAATGAGTGTGATTTATTTTTGGAGTCAAATTTTGTTAAACTTAACCCTTTGCACTCGAAAAATATATAAACTTAAACATTTGCAACCCTTCCTTTGCAAAGTTATTAGTCAACAGAGTCAAATATCAGCGGTGCAATGAGTGAGATTTATTTTGGGAGTCAAATTTTGTTAAACTTAACCCTTTGCACTCGAAAAGTATATAAACTTAAACATTTGCAACCCTTCCTTTGCAAAGTCATTAGTCAACAGAGCCAAATATCAACAGTACAATAGATTTGTTTTGAGAGCCAAACTTGTTAAACTTATTCCTATAAACTCGAAAATTTTTTTAACTTGACCTTTTGCAAACTTATTAGTCAACAAAGTCAAATATCAACAGTGCAACGATTGAAATTTATTTTGAGAGACAAACTTTTTTAACTTAAACTATATAAGTATATTTACACTTTTTTTGACTTAATAAACTTTGATTGAAGTCTTAAATCTTAATTAAACTATAAGTGAAACCGAGTAAAACTTTGTGCTGTTGCTTTTTGAGAAATGCATGTTCCCTCAAGTTTTCTGTTGAAATGGAAATTTTCTATTACTGAGCAATGTTAGCAATAGAAACTATTGTTAAAATAGCAATAATTTAGCAATATTTTAGCAATAATTAGTAATAGTTAGCAATAGAAACTGTTGCCAAAGTATTGCTATTTTAGCAATAGAAACTGTTGCTAAAGTATTGCAATTTTAGCAATAGAAACTGTTGCTACAATATCCTTACAATACTGCTAAAATATTACTAAATTAGCAATAAAAGCTATTGCTAAAATACTGTTATGTGAGCAATAGAAACTATTACTAAAATATTGCTAAGATATTACTGTTTTAGCAATTGTTTCTATTAGTTTCTACCACTAAAATATTGCTATTTTCTAATCACTAAATATTGCTATTTTAGCAATGGTTTCTATTAGCTTCTATCACTAAATATTGCTATTTTAGCAGTGGTTTCTTTTAGCTACTACTGCTAAAATATTGCTATTTTAGCAATGGTTCCTATTAGTTTCTATCGCTAAAATATTGCTATTTTAGCAATGGTTTCTATTAGCTTATATCGCTAAAGTATTGCTATTTTAGCACTAGTTTCTATTAGTTTCTGTTGCTAAAATATTGCTATTTTAGCTTCTATCGCGACAATATTGCTGTTTTAGCATTAGTTTCTATTAGTTTCTATCGCTAAAATATTGCTATTTTAACAATAGTTTCTATTAGCTTCTATCGCTAAAATATTGCTATTTTTGCAATAGAAACTATTGCTAAATGTTGCTAAAATATTGCTGTTTCAGAAATATTTCTAGCTCCTATTGCCAACGCCCAGAAAAGAACAGAGTGCAAAGGATTAAATAAATATCAATAACTTTCTCTACAAATCCACCACTGCCCACATTTTCTGAATGCCTCCAAAATTCTTTCACACCCACTACCAATTCCCTAAAACTTTCTAGCACCCCCTGGAGGGGACGCTTTAACCCTTTCCACTCTGAATTATTCCTCAATTTTCTCGCCAACAACTCGCTGCTATCTAAACTGTTTCATTTGAAATTTACTTTAAAAGATATTTTCTTGACTGCTACATGTAAAGATTTTGACAATTTTTTCACTAATTATATTAAATACAGCTCTCAAACTTTGTTATAATTTGTACGTACAACCCTTATATTTGTTTCTTTTATTTATTTACTGATGTCGAGCTACACTCGACAGAAGAGTGCAAAGGGTTAAGACCATTGTGCTAGCGAATTAGTTGGAGAGTCGTCGATCTCCAAATCGATGCTCCCCAGCCTCGAAGAGCCGCGAAGAGTCGCAACAGCAACCCTGAGAAGCTGACTCGCTAAGCGATACATTTGTATGCTTTCTGTCCGCTCGAGCTGGTCCAATTTTCTTTTTGCCACGTTTCGTTCCGTGTACCTCGTTCTAGTTTATTTGGGGCCACCTTGGACCACTCGCTCGTCCAATACCAACGAGCAACACTGTTCTAAAGCAGCAGCGTAGCCCTCGAGTCCACGTATACGACGAGTCGCTTCGTTTATCGATCATTGCTCTCGATTTACTTCAATTATCCGCGTCGCTGTTCGTCACGCATTTCCTTCGAACGCGATTCGACTCACTGGGTTTGATTAATCTCTAAATGACTAGCGTGTTGTTGAAAGTTTGCGAAACGATCCTCGTTTTCTGAAAGACGAAGCCTTCAACCGCTCGATAGCCAGTTACAGTTACGAATGAATAATTTAGACGTGGACAGGTTATCGACACGGTGCGAATGAAATAACGCTAACTTTCCGCCTCGTCGACGCGGCTGTTTTTCACTCGAAACGACATTGTTGACTAATAGCACGCGACAGGTATCTCGTAAACGGGTGTCATCTGCACACCGCGGAACCACCATCTTGGCAGCTTCGTTCTAAGTATCAATTATTGATCGTTTACTAGATCTTCAATTACGGAAGCGATTTACTAAGTGCCTGATACGTTTGAAAATCCATAAGATATAGACAGATGTTACGTTTAAGTTGATCGAAATTGAGATAAATTATTCCCCTCAACAATGCTCGCTGAGAAAATTTTTATGAATATATTTATGTAGATTTAATTGAACATGTTTCATAAAGAAAATGATATAATTATACAATTTTTCGTGACCAATCAACTAAATATTTTCAATCTTGTTTCGTTTTCCTTCAATGCTCGCTAAAAAAATGAAATTTTTATAAAGAAATCTATATAGATTCAATTGACCATGTTTTCTACAGAAAATAATTCTTCATCTTATTAAAATTATTATACAGTTTTTCAGAATTGGTAGTCAATTAAATTTTTGTTAATCTTGTTTCGTTTTCCATCAATGCTCGCTGAGAAAATTAAATTTTTATGAACATGTTTATGTAGATTCAATCGAACATGTTTCATAAAGAAAATGATATAATTATACAATTTTCCGTTACCAATCAACTAAATATTTTCAATCTTGATTCTTTTTCTATCAATGCTCGCTATGAAAATGAAATTTTTATAAAGAAATCTATATAGATTCAGTCGACCATGTTTTCTACAGAAAATAATTCTACATCTTATTAAAATTATTATACAGTTTTTCAGAATTGGTAGTCAATTAAATTTTTGTTAATCTTGTTTTGTTTCCCATCAATGCTCGCTGAGAAAATTAAATTTTTATGAACATGTTTATGTAGATTCAATCGAACATGTTTCATAAAGAAAATGATATAATTATACAATTTTCCGTTACCAATCAACTAAATATTTTCAATCTTGTTTCGTTTTCCATCAATGCTCGCTAAGGAAATTAAATTTTTATAAAAAAATCTATATAAATTCAGTCGACCATGTTTTCTACAGAAAATAATTCTTCATCTTATTAAAATTATTATACAGTTTTTCAGAATTGGTAGTCAATTAAATTTTTGTTAATCTTGTTTTGTTTCCCATCAATACTCGCTAAGAAAATGAAATTTTTATAAAGAAATCTACATAGATTCAATCGACCATGTTTTCTAAAGAAAATAACACAATTATAAAATTTTCCCACAACTAATCAATTCAAAAAATCTTCGTTTCATTACCCATCAATGCTCGCTAAGAAAATTATTTACATAGATTCAATGAACTATGTTTCATAAAGAAAATACTTCTTCATCTTATTAAAACTGTTATAAACTTTTCTACAACTGATAGTCCATTAAATTTTCTTCAATCTCGTTTTGTTTCCCATCAAAGTTCGCTAAGAAAATTTCCCACAACTGGAAGTCAATTAAATCTTTTTTCATATCCTTTCATTTCCCATCAATGCTCGCTAAGAAAATTAAGTTTTTATACACAATTATACATAAATTCAATCGACCATGTTTTATGAGGAAAATAACTCTTCTTCTTATTAAAAGTATTATTCAATTTCCCGCAAGTAGTAATCAATTAAATTTTTTCAATCTCATTTCGTTTCCCATCAAGATTTGCTATGAAAATTTCCCACCACTGGAAGTCAATTAAATCTTTTTTAATTTACTTTAATTTACCATCAATGCTCGATAAAAAATGAAACTTTCACAAACAAATCTACATAGATTCAATCGACCATGTTTTCTAAAGAAAATAATTCTTCATCTGATTAAAACTGAATTAAATAATTTCCCAGAATTGGTAGTCAATTAAATTTTTTTAAATCTCGTTTCTTTTTCCATCACAGCTCTCTAAAAAAATGAAACTTTCATAAACAAATCTACATAGATTCAATCGACCATGTTTTCTACAGAAAATAATTCTTCATCTGATTAAAACTGAATTAAACAATTTTGTAGAATTGGTAGTTAATTAAGTTTTTTTCAATCTCATTTCTTTTCCCATCAATGCTCGCTAAGAAAAGAATTTTTTATAAAGAAATCTACATAGATTGAATCGACCATGTTTTCTACAGAAAATAATTCTTCATTTTATTAAAATTATTATACAATTTTTCAGAATTTTTCAGAAATTTTTTTAAATCTCGTTTCTTTTCCCATCAAAGCTCCCCAAAAAAACGAAACTTTCACAAACAAATCTCCATAGATTTCTTCGACCATGTTTTCTAAAGGAAATAATTCTTCTTTCTATTAAAATTATTAAACAATTTTCCAGAATTGGTAGTTATTTAAATTTCTTTCAATCTCATTTCTTTTCCCATCAATGCTCGCTAAGAAAAGAATTTTTTATAAAGAAATCTACATAGATTGAATCGACCATGTTTTCTACAGAAAATAATTCTTCATCTTATTAAAATTATTATACAATTTTTCAGAATTTTTCAGAAATTTTTTTAAATCTCGTTTCTTTTCCCATCAAAGCTCCCCAAAAAAACGAAACTTTCACAAACAAATCTCCATAGATTTCTTCGACCATGTTTTCTAAAGGAAATAATTCTTCTTTCTATTAAAATTATTAAACAATTTTCCAGAATTGGTAGTTATTTAAATTTCTTTCAATCTCATTTCTTTTCCCATCAATGCTCGCTAAGAAAAGAATTTTTTATAAAGAAATCTACATAGATTGAATCGACCATGTTTTCTACAGAAAATAATTCTTCATTTTATTAAAATTATTATACAATTTTTCAGAATTTTTCAGAAATTTTTTTAAATCTCGTTTCTTTTCCCATCAAAGCTCCCCAAAAAAACAAAACATTCACAAACAACTCTCCACAGATTCAACCAACCATGTTTCATACCCAAACCAACACAATCCCAAAATTCTCCACCTAACTAATCTTAACTTAAATCTTTTTCAATCCTCATTTCGCTTCCTTCTGCGAACCCTCGACTCGATCGCAGCAACGCGACTTCACAGCACACCCTGTATAACCCTGCCCTACACCTTTCCGCGGCTGGATGGCCTGGACTCGGCTGGTTCTCGTCCCTCTTGCTCCTCGTCTCGCTGGTCGTCTTTTCGGGTTTTGCGCGGCCCGCTTCGCGAGATCCTCCGCTTCTTGTTTCCCTCGTCCGGCGTCCTCGTCGTTTCCGTTCGACCAGCGGCGCGCGAGGGTCGCTTCTTTCTCCCCAGCGGTCGCGCAAACGCGTCCGCCTTTCTACAGCCGTGTTCCTGTCCTAACTCTCGCTTTGCATCCTCCTCTCCGCGTCGATCCGCGTCCGTTTCCCTCGGCGCTGCGACGATTCCGGACCTCGTCGAGGAAGCCGATACCCACGGCGGACCCTTTTATTAAACGTTTTAGAGCCGCGAGAGTGGCGTGCTTGCGCGAGGAATAGTGCGGCGCTTTGACGAATTTGGTAAGGTTTGGGAGAAAGCTCGTGAAAATTAAAGTAAGAACGATATTTAATCAATGAAATGTGAAAGATTGCTATTTTGGATATTAAGTTGCTCAAAGATTGCTGTTTTAGATATTACGTTGCTCAAAGATCGCTGTTTTAGATATTACGTTGCTCAAAGATCGCTGTTTTAGATATTACGTTGCTCAAAGATTGCTATTTTAGATATTAAATTGCTTAAAGATTGCTATTTTAGATATTAAATTGCTCAAAGATTGCTATTTCAGATATTAATTTGCTCAAAGATTGCTATTTTAAATATTAAATTGCTTAAAGATTGCTATTTTAGATAATAAATTCCTCAAAGATTGCTATTTCAGATATTAAATTGCTCAAAGATTGCTATTTTAGATATTAAATATTTCTATTTTAGCAATATAAACTGTTGCTAAAATGTTGTTCAGAGATTGCTATTTTAGATATTAAATTCCACAAAGATTGCTATTTCAGATATTAAATATTTCTATTTTAGTAATTAGAAACTGTTGCTAAAATATTGCTCAAAGATTGCTACTTTAGCAATAAAAACTGTTGCTAAAATACTGCTCAAAGATTGCTATTTTAGCAGTAGAAACTGTTGCTAGAATATTGCACAAGGATTGCTATTTTAGCAATAGAAACTGTTGCTAAAATATTGCCCAAATGTTGCTATCTTAGCAGTAGAAACTATTGCTAAAATATTGCTATCTTAGCAATAGAAACTGTTGCTAATATAGTGCTATTTTAGCAATAGAAACTGTTGCTACAATATTTTTAAAATACTGCTAAAATATTGCTAAATTAGTAATAAAAACTATTGCTAAAATACTATTATTTCAGCAATAGAAACTATTACTAAACATTGCTAAAATATTGCTATTTTAGCAATATTTCTAGCTTTTACTGCCATCATCCAGGAAGGAGCACAGTGCAAAGGTTTAATGAAGTCACGGAACTAATCATTATTGCAACAAGTGATCTCAAAAACCAAGGCTTCGTGCTGGAGACTACTTTGAAAGATACCACATGCTAGAGAACTATAAAAACTATTACTAAACATTGCTAAAATATTGCTATTTTAGCAATATTTCTAGCTGTTACTGCCAACATCCATGAAAGAACAGAGTGCAAGGGGTTAAAGAAGTCGCGGAACTAATCATTATTGCAACATGTGATCTCAAAAACCAATACTTCATGCTGGTAACTACTTTAAAAGATACCACACAATGGAGAACTACAAAATATAATTTTCATATAAAATTAGAACACACTATTATGTTACATCTATCTAAAGTTTAACCCTTTGCGCTCGAGAGGCGACTCTCAGCCGCCATGATGTTTCAGACAGCAGCAGGAGTTTTTCATCGACCGATTCTAAGTTTCGAAGCCCTGCAAAAATGAATGCGGAAGGTAAAATCAGCTCGAGTGAAGGTAAAATTGATTTTCAACTGTCGAAACACGAGATCGATTGCATTCGTGTAGAAATTAGTGATGGAGAACGCGATGCGCGATCGAAAAAGTCGTCGAGCGCAAAGGGTTAAGCAAGAATGAAGAAATTTCGTTTATCCTTCGCAATTTTGCGTGTTATGCATTGCAGCTCGTTCAATGAGAATTAATTTCGATTAGCACGGCACGTATAAACTCGATACGACCGCAGAGGGTTAATTCATGGCCGTCCCAGGGTGTGCAATTACTGCTGGCCACGATCGCGTCGATTGAGCCAGCCTCGGGACCTCGAAAATCGCCCACGCGTGGCATCCTTCAAGGTTCGATGATAAGAAACTCGATCCGTTGGAGGATTTTTACGGGACGATCGACCGCGCCCGTCTTATCGATTGAACGGCGTTATTAATAATCGCCTTGGGGTGATTTAGAGCGGATTTATGGGGCGCGAGTCGAAGTTCGATGGAAATTGAAAGCTTGTGTTTAGATAGCGGAGCACGAAATGGAGGGATTTAATGCGGTGGCTTCTGGTGGCGTGCACGCCTGTATATCTCGTATCTGAATTGTTATTAATCTTTTTTGATGATGTGGGGAAAGTGAATCCGATTTTTGCTTTATTTTCTTTTATATTTTTTGTGATCAAGTATTGTAATATGTGTGTTGGATTGCTTTTAATGTGTCAATGTGAAAGAAGAAATGAATTTTGGGTTCCTTTACGTCTTCTCTTTTATACTTTTTGTAATAAAATATTGTAATTTATTTGTTGGATTATTTCAACATGTCAATGTAAAAGCAAATATGAATTTTATGTTCCTTTACGTCTTGGCTTTCATACTTTTTATAACAAAATATCGTAATTTATTTGTTGGATAATTTCAACATGTTAACATAAAAGCGAAATTGAATTTTGTGTTCCTTTACGTCTTGCCTTTCATACTTTTTATAAAAAAATATAATAATATTTATATGTAGATATATAAAATATAAAAAGGAATCACGTGTTAAAAAATAGAATCCTGTATATAAACAGTGAATGAAATTTACCAACGCGAGCGAGACTTCAACTGTTTATACCATGGATCGTCAAATTGGTCGATATCGATCCCTGAGGCTCGATATAATATTATACAATTAGGGTGCGATTCGATCTAGGGGTTCGATTAAAGATCGATGAATACCAATGATATTCAATCGCAAATTTATTAATAGCAACGCAGTATATACGATTTTCGTTTGGAATGTCATTTGTAATTACAATGGAGTAATTACTACTAATTTACTAATTATTTCATTTATGCTTTGAAAGTAAAACATATTTTTCTTTTTTTTTGCCAACAACGCTAAATTTTCTGCTTTGCTCGATTTACGCGAAAATCTTTGAAACCAATTAATCTTTTGCACTTGGATGTGCCCTCTGAGGGGACATCAGCATTGATTAGTGATGAAGGAGATTGATATTTCCATATATTTGCATATTTTCCTTAGGTTTCTTATTGAAATGGAAATTTTCTATTGTTGGGAGACGTTAACAATAGAAACTATTGCTAAAATATGGCTATTTTAGCTTCTATTAGCTTCCATCGCTAAAATATTGCTATTTCAGCAATATTTTCTTTTAGCTTCTATCACTAAAATTTCCTGTTTTAGCAATAAATTCTATTAGCTTCTACTGCGAAGATATGGCTATTTTAGCAATAGTTTCTATTAGCTTTTATTGCTAAAATATTGCTATTTTAGCAACAGTTTCTATCAACTTGTATCGCTAAAACATAGCTATTTTAGCAACAGTTTCTATTAGCTTCCAACGCTAAAATATTGCTATTTTAGCAACAGTTTCTATCAGCTTTTATTGCTAAAATATTGCTACTTTTCTCTTCTATGAGCTTCCATCGCTAAAATATTGCTATTTCAGCAATAGTTTCTATTAGCTTTCAACGCTAAAATATTGCTATTTTAGCAACAGTTTCTATCAGCTTCCAACGCTAAAATATTGCTATTTTAGCAACAGTTTCTATCAGCTTTTATTGCTAAAATATTGCTACTTTTCTCTTCTATTAGCTTCCATCGCTAAAATATTGCTATTTCAGCAATAGTTTCTATTAGCTTTCAACGCTAAAACATTGCTATTTTAGCAATAGTTTCTATTAGCTTCCAACGCTAAAATATTTTATTATTTTAGCAACAGTTTCTATCAGCTTTTATTGTTAAAATATTGCTACTTTTCTCTTCTATTAGCTTTCATCGCTAAAACATTGCTATTTTAGCAACAGTTTCTATCAGCTTCCATCGCTAAAATATTGCTACATCAGCAATAATTTCTATTAGCTTCTGCTACTGAAACATTCCTATTTCAGCAGTAGTTTCTATTACTAACACCCAGGAGAAAGTCGAAACCAAAGGCAAAATCGCGTAACCCAAGGACTCACTGCACACAGCTTAAATATTTAAACACTCGACAAAAAGAGCCGCGGACCTCAACAACTCGAAATCTCTCGCATCTCTCCATAGCACGTTTCGACACGCCAAACCCCCGTCCTCCATCGTCCGCGCACACAGCTCGCTCGCCAAAAACGCTCCAGCTGATGACGAACCGCAAACACCGCGGTATCGTCTGCCGAAAAACGCAAACTGTGAAACGCAAAAGGGGAAAAAGCGAAAGCAGAAGCGCGCGATAGTTTGCCTTTGCGTCGGCGCGCGCAAAGACGCGTGGCGTCCGTTGAAACGCGGGGCCCGCACGGGTGAGCATAATGCGCGCATTATGCGGCCCGCGTGCCTATTTGGCGAAATTCAGCGTCGGTATGGCGGCTGGTCGGCGCCTTTGAACCAGCGCGGCGTCCTCCTGGATACCTGGTCGCGGAAGGGCACGTTCCCCCGCGGCCACGGGCCAGGACAATGCACCCGCTGTCCCTCGAGACCTCTCCCAGCGTCAGAGCGTCGCTTGGGTCCTCGCTGCTCCTCTATCTCGGGCCCCTTATCGATCGTGATCGACGGGTACACCCGTGACTGGCTTTCGCGCGACGACCTGGGCTGCGTGCCACGAATTCGTCGGTCCCCGTCCACGCAGAGGCCTCTCCATATACGTATCGCCGAGCCAGAGCGGGCCCACGGGACCTGGAACGCTGGCTGATGGTTTATCGCGACGCGCGACGCTCTGGGGACTCTCTGCGCACTCCATATTGTACCATTCGTGACGCGTATATCGTATTCGTAATGTACTGTTGGGTTTTGGATTGGACAGGGTTGAGGGAATCGAGTATAACGCTTTATGATTTCGAGGAATGTGTGGTGATCCTTCGACAGTCGACACTAGAGGGACAGTACGCTTACCACTTTCTTAAGAGTACTCGTTTCCTATCCGAATTCTATATAGTAGAATTTGTGACCTGTCCCTAACATCTCAGCGTCTAAGGCAGTCTTAGTGATGAGTCTACTAGCAGCCCCAGGACGAAACTTCTTTCTGGATGATACAGCACTATAGCAGCTTTCTTCTGAACGACGCGTCACTATAGTAGCTTTCCTCTGAACGACGCGCCACTATAGTAGCGTTCTTCTGAACGACGCGCCACTATAGTAGCTTTTTCTGAATGACGCGTCACTATAGTAGCGTTCTTCTGAACGACGCACCAGTATAGTAGCTTTCCTCTGAAAGACGCGTCACTATAGTAGCTTTCCTCTGAAAGACGCGCCATTAAAGTAGCGTTCTTCTGAACGACGCGCCACTAAAGTAGCTTTGTTCTGAACGACGCGCCACTATAGTAGCTTTCTTCTGAACGACGCGCCACTATAGTAGCTTTCCTCTGAACGACTCGCCACTATAGTAGCTTTCTTCTGAACGACACACCACTATAGTAGCTTTCCTCTGAAAGACGCGCCACTAAAGTAGCTTTCTTCTGAACGACGCGCCACTATGGTAGCTTTTTCTGAATGACGCGTCACTATAGTAGCTTTCTTCTGAACAAAGCGCCACTATAGTAGCTTCTTTCTGAACGACACACCACTATAGTAGCTTTCCTTTGAAAGACGCGCCACTAAAGTAGCTTTCTTCTGAATGACGCGTCACTATAGTAGCTTTCTTCTGAACAAAGCGCCACTATAGTAGCTTCTTTCTGAACGACACACCACTATAGTAGCTTTCCTTTGAAAGACGCGCCACTAAAGTAGCTTTCTTCTGAACGACGCGCTACTGTAGTGCCTTTCTTCTGAACAAAGCGCCACAATAGTAGCGTTCTTCTGAACGACGCGCCACTAAAGTAGCTTTCTTCTGAACGACGCGCTACTGTAATGTCTTTCTTCTGAACGATACATCACTATGGTGGCTTTTTTCTGAAATGAAGCGTCACTATAATAGCTCTCTTCTGAACGACGCGCCACTATAGTAGCTTTCTTCTAAACGACACGCCACTATAGTGGCTCATTCTAGTACCGTGCTGTAAAATGTATCATACTCAATTGTGTTATTAATTTGTAGTGGTTTCCCGCGAGCACTCGATTCCTACACAGTTTCTATATAATAGAAATTGCGACCTATCCCTAAAGCAGGGTCTGCTAGGTAGCCTTACTAATGGGTCCACTAGCAGACCCAGGATGTAACGTTCTTCCCCCTCTTTTCCTTTATTCTTTCCTTCTCACACACACTCTCAACGACATGAAGTAACGCGCTTCATACTATTGGATTTTGGATTGGACAGCGTCGAAGTAATCGAGTACAACACTTTATAATCCCAAAGAAAGTATGGCTGTCCTTCGACACCCGCCACTAGAGGGACAGCACACTTACCACTTTCTCACAAGCACTCGTTTTCGACCTGATTTCTATATAATAGAATTTCCAACCTCTATTAGCTTTTATCGCTAAACTATTGCTATTTTACCTGCAAACCAGCGTCTAAAGCAAGGTCTGCTAGGTAGCCTTACTGATGAATCCACTAGTAGGCCCAGGATGAAACGTTCTTCACTTTCTTTGCATTCCTTCGCTCTCGCACACATTTACACAGCAACATGAAGCAATGCTCTGAATTCTGAATATGAAAGCTGCTTTTTCGAGCCTGGTATTTAAGGGATTTGTAAGAAGCTTGGGAAGAGATTGTTTGGAGGTTTTATAGATTGAAGGGAGTAGCCAAGGGCCAAGGATGAGACATAGGTTAGAGGTGACGCCAATGGATGAGTAATATTTAGTTTACATCACTGTTTGAGATGAATTCGTATTTACAAAAGATAGTAATTATGGCTATGGCTCATGAAATAACGAGTTGGCATCCGACAGAAGCAAAACTGGGCATCGCAGAAAGCTTTTGCTCTGAACTCTTAGAAAGCACTCAACCTACGAAAGGGCTTGACGTGTATGAGTAATATTTAGGGTACATAACTGTTGAAATACAACGATGGCGGGTAAAAACCCCACTCAAGAACCTTCCACGGATTTCTCAATAGTTTTTTCCCCAAACGACCCAAAGAGAAGGGACACAAGTCAATTAGTCAAGAAGCAAGAAACATACAAAGTGCATCAAGTAAAACCCCACCTTTCATTGCTTTACAGTCCACTGATAGTTGTTAATTAGAATATTTCCTTATTATAAACTATAAAGATTTGTTAACACGTTTAAAGAAACTTCTAACAATAACTGTTTGAGATGAATCCGTATTTACAAAAGATATGATTATGCCTATGGCTCACGAAATAACGAGTTGGCATCCAACAGAAGCAGAAAACTTTTACTCTGAACTCTTAGAAAGCACCTAACCTACGAAAGGATTCGACGTGCATGAATAATATTTATGGTCCATCACTGTTTGAGACAAAAAAATACTGACTGTGGCTATGGCTCATGAAATACTGAGTTGGCATCCAAAGTTTGATTATCTTGCACTCTTTAAATGGTACAAATCGCATCTTGGCCAATCAGATCAATCTCGATCTTGACCAATCACAGTAGAGTTTGCCAAGGAATAGAAACAAAGAATCCACCATCGAGACGATCGAGAATCGCAAGAAAGAGGTCCGCAGAGGTCGAAAGGTACGTCGCGTGTTTGCATCGCTTTGGCCAACGTTGTGGCTGTTGTGACAGCCATTGCGGTCCGTGGCTGAGGATTTTAGGCGCGCTGGAATGTTTGAAGGGTACGAGGCACAGTCGAGGCTCGTAATTACGACGGGACGGGTCACGATCTGTCACCAGTCGTGAACGATTCCGATGTTTCGCTCGGACGATTATCTAACGACTCAGCAGGGTGCTGACTGGTCTTGGATGATCGCGATATTGGTTGTTTCATTGAAGGGAAGCGGTCATTTCAGTGGATCGTTGTTAGTTCGCTTCCTTGATTATTCAGATTAACGTTGATCCGTTAGCAATGACCTTAGTCGTAGAAATGAAGCTGAAACCAATATGGCTCCCATGGTTCTACGACCATTGGTTCTACGCCTTTCGACCTCTGCGAACCTCTTTCTTGCGATTCTTCATCGTCTTGATGGTGGATTCTTTGTTTCTATTTCTTGGTAAACTCTACTGTGATTGGTCAAGATCGAGATTGATTTGATTGGCTAAGATGCGATTTATACCATTTAAAGAGTACAAAATAAGCTTGTTGTTGCTGTTTTTTGTTAAAATTTGAGGATATTTATTTGGGGCATTGCGATTTTTCATCATTTCTCGTAGACACGAAGACTAGAAATATGCGTAGAAATTAATTTAAAGAAATTTGGGGTAAACAAAAAGTTCTATTCGAAAGCTAGAATTTTTTGTGCAATGTTTGAACGAAAACTTGGGTTAACAAAGGTTAGCACACTATGTGTGGGTAATAGTGTGAGCTGAACTCATACGTGTGCTTGGTGAAAATTAGTGAAATATGAAGAACATGCACCCTTTAGCAGATATGTAATATCTTAGCAACTAAGAGTAAGATTTCAATGGAATTTGAAAAAAAGGTATTGTATAATATTTTAAAAGTATGGATGGTGTTTAAACAAAATGAAATTTTTAATTTAGTTTTCTATTACTTCATTTGACTCTTTGCACTCGGTTCTCTTCCGGATGTTAGCAATAGAAACGATTGCTAAAATAACAATAGCAACTATTGCTAAAATATCAACAGGAACTATCGCTAAAATAGCAATATTACCATAGAAATTATTACTAAAGTAGCAACAGGAACCATTGCTAAAATAGCAATATTAACATAGAAACTATTGCTAAAGTAGAAATATTAACAAAGAAACTATTGCAATGTTAACATAGCAACTATTGCTAAAATAGCAATATTAACATAGAAACACTTACAATGTTAAAACAGCAATATTAACATAGAAACACTTACAATGTTAAAATAGCAATATTAACGTAGAAACTATTGCTAAAATAGCAATATTAACATAGAAACTATTGCGAAAATAGCAATATTAACAGAGAAACATGTACAATGTTAAAATAGCAATATTAACGTAGAAACTATTGCGAAAATAGCAATATTAACAGAGAAACATGTACAATGTTAAAATAGCAATATTAACGTAGAAACTATTGCTAAAATAGTAATATTAACATAGAAACTGTTGCGAAAATAACAATATTAACAGAGAAACACTTATAACGTTAAAATAGCAATATTAACGTAGAAACTATTGCTAAACTAGCAATATTAACATAGAAATTATTACTAAAGTAGCAATAGAATACATTAATTGGTTGAGTGGATTAGGGGTCCTTTAAACTTCTTTGTCTTCTAATCTGTTGTTATGTATTTGTGTTAATAAGTTATATTTGCAATAGATAGAAAAAGTCTATTGAAGGATACTAAAATTATCCTTTTATCGTTAATCAACAATCTAATTCCAGATTTATTATAATATATACAATATTTTTGCAAATGTGCGAAACGAATAAGTTTAAAAACATCGTGTCAATTGTATCAAAATTTAAACCATCACGTAATTATCTTCAATTAACAAATCTCCAATACGATCTTCCATTAAACGAAAAGCAAGTACGCTAATGCTCCAAAGCGTCGCGATATTTTCTCAATTATTCTGTCCAGGTTCGAAAATTCAATAACCAACAATCATTAAGATCCACTTGCTTCTCGAGAGCAAAACAATAGCCAACGTCCAAGCCAATCGGAGTACCACGAGCCGCCACTAAACCAATTAGCAGTCCATTCCTCCTCATTACCTCCTCGTTTCGCGTACGAAGGAATTCCCTGCTAAACAATCCAATTAACACGTTAATTCGCGCCGCGACTAGAAACACTGTAACGGGACCCGCGCCACTCTAATAATCCCCGCTGCGGGGCCTCGCGGTGGGCCCGTTCGCGACAAACTGTTATTAACCGGTCGCGCGATTAATCAAAGCCGGTTCGACGCGAGGTGCGCGTTCCTGGGCGATTCCAGGTTTCCAGGGGTGGTTTTTCTCGATCGCAGCCGCGGTCGCGTCCTCGTAATTCTAGCTGGTGGATGGGTTCGACGCGGGGCCAGATGAACGATACAGCGATGCGAGCGAGCGTGTAGAACGCGGCTCGACGTCCTGCGCGGACGACGCTTCACGGTGGCTGGCTTTTTCAGATCGCAGATAGCAATTAAGCCCTCGATGACCGTCATTTTTGTCGAGCGGACGCGCAAAACGAGTCGAGGCGGCGCGCGCGCGCGCGCGCTGTTATCCGCTTCTATCTGACGCTCGCGTGTACACGCTTCCGCGGACCGTGAATTACTTTTTTGCGGTGCTGCGTCACTGGGCGAATTAAACGACTTCGACTTCGTTACGCGCGCAGGATCGCCTCTGATCGACCACGCGTCGAAAGGGGCCCGATGCGAGCGCGCGCGCGCGCGCGTTTTACGTCGCCCAGAGATCGGCGCTTGATAAAAGACAACGAGTAAGCTACCAACGAGACGTGTAATTACCGACGATGAGTATTTGTATCTGCGAATCGATCGATTGTGCGAGGATTTCTGGAATCGTTGAGATGGTGGCGATGAGTGAGTGCGCTTCGAGTGTTTTTAGAGAGCAATGCGTGGTTGTTGAACGATTGGTTGTGGTTGTGTTTGGACGAAATTTGACGAATTATTGGATTCAGTAGTTGAAGGGTTGGCGAAACGCGGATCTTTGGCCACTTGAGTGCGGTTTTGACAGGAATGACGATTGTGAAGAATTAATTTTGTGGGTAGCTTGCTTAGTATTTAACCCTTTGCACTTGGATATCGCCTCTGGAGGAACTGATTGCGAAGGTTAAAAAGTTAATCAAGTGGAACTTTTTGATGAACGCGTATTTTCAAAAAGGTTTCTATTCTAATGGAAATTTTTCTATTGCTGGTAAATTGCTTGGTAGTTGTTTCTATTGCTAACTTTTAATCAGCAATAGAAAATTGCTGGGAAAGCGTTGAGTGCAAAAGGTTAATCTGTGTTACTAAATAAAATTATTACTAATCCTTTATACTCGGCTCCTCCGTCGATGTTAGCAATAGAAATTATTGCTAAAATAGCAATATTATCATAGAAGATATTGCCAGAAAAGCAATATTAGCACAGAAACTATTTCTAAAATATCAATATTAACACAGAAATTATTGCTAAAATAGCAATATTAACAGAAACTCTTGCTAAAGTTGCAATATTAACAGGAACTATTGCTTAAATACCGATATTAACAGAAACTATTGTTAAAGCAGCAATATTAACAGAAACTATTGCTAAAGCAGCAATATTAACAGAAACCATTGCTAAAATAGAGATATTAACAGAAACTATTGTTAAAGCAGCAATATTAACAGAAATTATTGCTAAAATAGCAATATTAACAGAAACTATTGCGAAAATAGCAATATTAACAGAAACTATTGCTAAAATAGAGATATTAACAGAAACTATTGCTAAAGCAGAAATATTAACAGAAATTATTGCTAAAATAGCAATATTAACGTATAAACCATAGCTAAAATGGCAATATTAATATAGAAACGTTTATTAAAATAGTAATATTAACATAGAAACGATTGCTAAAACAGAAATATTAACATAGAAACGATTCTTAAAATAGCAATATTAATATAGAAACGATTACCAAAATAGCAATATTACCATAGAAACTATTGTTAAACTAGTAAAATTAACAAAAACTATTGTTAAAATAATAATATTTTAGCAATATTTTAGTAACATTTCAGCAATATTTTAGCAATAGTTTCTATTGCCAACATCTTCCATCAATAAAAAATTTCCATTTCAATAGAGAACTCCAGGGAAACGCATTTCTCAGAAAGTTGCGGTGGAATAAGTTTAACTTCCATAATCACTAATTAATTCTAATGTCCCCTCAGAAGGAACGTCCAAGTGATGTGCTGGACTTGCGATGTCCCTTCAGATGGGACATCCAAGCGCAAAGGATTAAAATTTAGCAATTTAGCTGTAGTGTCAAGTGATTTGAAGATAAAACTAACAGATCTTCCATAAACATAAAGGAGGTAATGAAAAATTTATCCAAACAGTTTCATTTATCGCATTAAAGACAACTAAGCATTCAATTTCCACTGCTATTTCTTCTTTTTTCAAGTATTCAAATCTTCAAGCTTTAAAAGAAGAGCGAAAGAAGTTCGAAAACCAAATAATTTCATATATCGCATTAAAGACAACTGACCATTAAATTTCCACTGCTACATCTTCTCCCAAACATTCAAACCTTTACTCTTTAAAAGCACAACTGTGCCACGAAATTCTTTTAACCCACCGAGGGTGCCTCGACAAAAAAAAACCTTGAGAACCACTGTCTAATAGATGATTGACTTTCAACGAATTTACCCAGATTAAAATGGACCTTCGCAGACAAACTCGTAGACTATTAAATAATCTCGCAGTCGTAACCTTGCATTTTCGAAGCCAATAGCAACGATGACCCCGATTCGTCGGAATCAGATCAATTTTCCTGGCCTGATCCCGCGATGGGCGAGCGTCCGCCGCAACCCGTTCACATTCCTCAGAAACGATCCAGAGCCGATCGGAGATATCCGGTGCCTTGTTGGGATCATTAGCGTGAGATCGTGTGACGTAACGAGCCAATCAGTGTCCCAACCGTCCGAGTAACGATCGTGTACCAAGAGGTATTAGCATCGTGGACGGTCGGACGATACCGTTAAACAAAACCTTACCCGGTGACCCTTGCCCCGGAGGGTCGCCAGGGACTTGGACGATGACGAGGACGATCTTGTCGAATCGAGTACTGCCGTCGAATCCGCTGGAAACCCGCGACTTTTCTGACCCCCACCGCCGCGAACGAAACGGATACCAACGGGACGAGTAATCTGGATCACGACCTCTGCCTCCGTTCGAGGCTCGACTTGGCAGGATGAACGTCGCAGGACGATCGAGTTTGTTTTCTTTCTTGCTTTTTGAGTTGCTTTGTGTATTTATGTGTATACTTTCATTTTACAATTGTACTTTATGATTATTGTAATAATTATCAAATGGGACGAGTGATCTTGATCACGACCTTTGCTTTCCTTTGAGGCTCGACTTGGCAGGATAAACAGGACGATTGAATCGCTTTTCTTTGTTGCTTTTTGAGTTGCTTTGTGTATTTATGTGTATTCTTTTTTTACAATTGTACTTTATAATTATTCTTTGATTAATGTAATAATTATCAAACGGGACGAGTAATCTGGATCACGACCTCTGCCTCCGTTCGAGGCTCGACTTGGCAGGATGAACGTCGCAGGACGATGGAGTCTCTTTTCTTCCTTGCTTTTTGAGTTGCTTTGTGTATTTATGTGTATTCTTTTTTTTTTACAATTGTACTTTATGATTATTCTTTAATTAATGTGATTATTATCAAATGGGACGAGTGATCTGGATCACGACCTCTGCCTCCGTTCGAGGCTCGACTTGGCAGGATGAACGTCGCAGGACGATCGAGTTTGTTTTCTTTCTTGGTTTTCGAGTTGCTTTGTGTGTTTGTGTGTATTTTTTTTTACAATTGTACTTTGTAATTATTGTTTAATTAATATGATTATTATCAAACGGGACGAGTAATCTGGATCACGACATTTGCCTTCCTTTGAGGCTCGATTTGGTAGGATGAACGTCGCAGGACCATGGAGTCTCTTTTCTTTCTTGATTTTTGAGTTGCTTTGTGTATTTATGTGTATTCTTTTTTTTTACACTTGTACTTTATAATTATTCTTTAATTAATGTAATAATTATCAAACGAGACGAGTAATCTGAATCATGACCTCTGCCTCCGTTCGAGGCTCGACTTGGCAGGATGAACGTCGCAGGACGATCGAGTTTGTTTTCTTTCTTGCTTTTTGAGTTGCTTTGTGTATTTATGTGTATACTTTCATTTTACAATTGTACTTTATGATTATTGTAATAATTATCAAATGGGACGAGTGATCTCGATCACGACCTTTGCTTTCCTTTGAGGCTCGACTTGGCAGGATAAACAGGACGATTGAATCGCTTTTTTTTGTTGCTTTTTGAGTTGCTTTGTGTATTTATGTGTATACTTTCTTTTTACAATTGTACTTTATGATTATTGTAATAATTATAAAACGGGACGAGTAATTTGGATCACATTTGCCTCCGTTCGAGGCTCGACTTGGCAGGATGAACGTCGCAGGACGATCGAGTCGCTTTTCTCTCTTGCTTTTTGGGTTGCTTTGTGTATTTGTGTGTATTCTTTTTTTTTACAATTGTACTTTATAATTATTCTTTAATTAATATGATTATTATCCAACGGGACGAGTAATCTGGATCACGTCCTCTGCCTCCGTTCGAGGCTCGATTTGGCAGGATGAACGTCGCAGGACGATCGAGTCGCTTTTCTTTCTAGATTTTTGAGTTGCTTTGTGTATTTGTGTGTATTCTTTTTTTTTTACAATTGTACTTTATAATTATTCTTTAATTAATATGATTATTATCCAACGGGACGAGTAATCTGAATCATGACCACTGCCTCCGTTCGAGGCTTGACTTGGCAGGATGAATGTCGCAGGACGATCGAGTCGCTTTTCTTTCTTGCTTTTTGTATTTATGTGTATACTTTTTTTTTACAATTGTACTTTAAGATTATTGTAATAATTATCAAACGGGACGAGTAATCTGGATCACATTTGCCTCCGTTCGAGGCTCGACTTGGCTGGATGAACGTCGCAGGACGATCGAGTTTGTTTTCTTTCTTGGTTTTCGAGTTGCTTTGTGTGTTTGTGTGTATTTTTTTTTTTTTACAATTGTATTTTATGATTATTGTAATAATTATCAAACGGGACGAGTAATTTGAATCACATTTGCCTCCGTTCGAGGCTCGACTTGGCAGGATAAACGTCGCAGGACGATCGAGTCGCTTTTCTTTCTTGCTTTTTGAGTTGCTTTGTGTATTTATGTGTATACTTTCTTTTTACAATTGTACTTTATGATTATTGTAATAATTATCAAACGGGACGAGTAATCTGGATCACAATTGCCTCCGTTCGAGGCTCGACTTGGCAGGATTAACGTCGCAGGACGATCGAGTCGCTTTTTTTTCTTGCTTTTTGAGTTGCTTTGTGTATTTGTATGTATTCTTGTTTTACAATTGCACTTTATGATTATTCTTTGATTAATATGATTATTATCCAACGGGACGAGTAATCTGAATTATGACCACTGCCTCCGTTCGAGGCTCGACTTGGCAGGATGAACGTCACAGAACGAGCGAGTCTGTTTTCTTTCTTGCTTTTTGAATTGCTTTATGTGTTCATGTGTATTTTTTTTTTTACAATTGTACTTTATGATTATTCTTTGATTAATGTAATAATTATCAAACGGGACGAGTAATCTGGATCACATTTGCCTCTGTTCGAGGCTCGATTTGGCAGGAAGAACGTTGCAGGACGATCGAGTCGCTTTTCTTTGTTGCTTTTTGAGTTGCTTTGTGTGTTTGTGTGTATTGCTAAAATATTGCTAAAATATTGCTAAAATATTGCTACTTTAACAATAATTTCTGTGTTAATATTGCTACTTTAGCAATCGTTTCTGTTAATATTGCTACTTTAGCAATAGTTTCTATGTTAATATACTTATTTTAGCAACAGTTTCTATGTTAACGCTAACATCCGTGAAGGAGACGAGTGCAAAGGGTTAATTAACTCCTACGTGGCGTGCTCCGTGCTCGTTTCGACATTGAACCCGTTCGTAGCTAAAATAGCTAAAACAATGCTAAAATATTTCTAAAATATTGCTATTTTAGTTTCTGCTGCTAACGTTCAAACTTATTCCATTGCAACTTTCTGAGAAATGCGTTTCCCTCAAGTTTTCTACTAAAATGGAAATTTTCCATTGCTGAGAGACGTTAGCAATAGAAACTATGGCTAAAATATTGATATACTAGTTTCTATTATTAACATTTAAACTTATGCCACTGCAAAATTCTGAGAAATGCGTTTCCCTCAAGTTTCCTATCGAAATGGAAATTTTCTATTGCTGAAAGACGTTAGCAATAGAAACTGTGGCTAAAGTATTGCTAAAATATTGCTATTTTAGTTTCTGTTATTTACATTTAAACTTATTCCACTGTAACTTCCTGAGAAATGCGTTTCCCTGAAGTTTTCTACTGAAATGGAAATTTGCTATTGCTGAAAGACGTTAGCAATAGAAACTATGGCTAAAGTATTGCTAAAATATTTCTATACTATTTTCTATTATTAACATTTAAACTTATTCCACTGCAAAATTCTGAGAAATGCGTTTCCCTCAAGTTTCCTATCGAAATGGAAAATTTCCATTGCTGAGAGACGTTAGCAATAGAAATTATAGCTAAAGTATTGCTAAAATATTGCTATACTAGTTTCTATTATTAACATTTAAACTTATTCCACTGCAACATTCTGAGAAATGCGTTTCCCTCAAGTTTCAATCAAAATGAAAATTATCTATTACTGATAGACATCACCAATAACTTTCCATAACGCCAACGTCCAGGAAGGCACTCTGTGCAAAGGGTTAAACATCACCCTTTGCCACCCCACTCACTTCGAGAACCCCTGATCTACGACACTAATCCTCATTCCCAAGCCTAGAAAATAAAAATTTTTCCTACAACACAAAAATCGCACACGCCTGTCAATCACAAACCGCAATTTCACGATGACATATTTATTTTTCAATATCGCGTTGCATCATTAGCATTGCGTTAGACAATAATTTGTTGCACATGCGTTGCGCCAAACTACAGCGGGTTCTTCTATTTTCGATTTTCCAATTAAATTCGAAACAACACCGCGGAGATAAATAACCACGCGGACACTTTCGAGGCGGCAGTATATTCATCACCAGCGACTTCATAAATAAGTTTTTGCGCTGCTTCCATTTAATGTGATAATGATTTATGTATATACCAGGCCTAGGATAATTCTATTACATCCTTCTCGGCCAGGCTGAGTCGGATTCTAATTATTTGCTATCTAAGCGTTTTAATCGAATCTCTCCTTTTACGATCCTTTAAGATCGTACGGTCCTCTATTTGCGCCGCCGTTCTCCTGGCTTCTTATTTGCAATTAAAACCGCCACGATATTCATACGCGTAATGCGCTAATAAATATATCGATGAGCGCCGTTCGTCGAGCAGGGAAAAACGAGAACGTCGACCCGACCGTATCTAGAATTGCTGGTTTTTACGTTCACAGATGAAAGCGCAGAACCATTCCAGCCGCTAATCGCATAATCCTACATCCACCGCCTTCTAATTACGCTTCCTCGTAATTTGTACCAATAATTGTCCGTATCGTTAACTCAATTAATTCTGGCTGGTAAGATTCCAGAAATCATTACAATATAGTAAATTTCTCTGTAACACGGTAGCCGCTCTGCGTGTTCTGCGAGTCGCGCAGGTTAGCCATGATGTCGTGTCTCTTAGGCGAAATTCGTGAACAGTTTTGTGAGTTATAGAGGTTCGTGGATTAAACGTAACGTGTAATCCAGGAGTAGCCAAACTTTTTTAGTAACAACCCCTAAAAATTTGCTAATTCTCTTATCGAGTCCATCTATAAAAAAATGAAAGAAGAAAGAAACTTACTTACATGTTTTTTAAATGACTTATTATGCTTTTGATTATCAAATACTAAAAAATTTTTTGATCGTCAACCCCTAAAAATTTTGCTAGTTCATTTATCGACCACTTTTATTAAAAAATGTTAAAAAAGAAAGAAACTTACATGTTTTTTAAATGACTTATTATGCTTTTGATTATCAAATCCTAAAAACTTTTTTGATCGTCAACCCTTAAAAATTTTGCTAGATCATTTATCGAGCACTTTTATTAAAAAATGTTAAAAAAGAAAGAAACTTACATGTTTTTTTAAATGACTTATTATGCTTTTGATTATCAAATCCTAAAAACTTCTTTGATCGTCAACCCCTAAAAATTTTGCTAGTTCATTTATATACCACTTTTATTAAAAAATGTTAAAAAAGAAAGAAACTTACATGTTTTTTAAATGACTTATTATGCTTTTGATTATCAAATCTTAAAAACTTCTTTGATCATCAACCCCTAAAAATTTTGCTAGTTCATTTATCGACTACTTTTATTAAAAAATGTTAAAAAAGAAAGAAACTTGTGTGTTTCTTAAATGATTTATTATGTTTATGATCATCAAACCTCGAAAATGGTTTGATCATCAACCCCTAAAAATTGGCTAATTCTTGTATCGATTCCCTCTATAAAAAAATGTTAAAAAGGAAAAGAAACTTGTGTGTTTCTTAAATGATTTGTTATGCATATACGTAATGCGCATACAAATGACGTCATGTCAGTTAAACTTTACAAATTTACAAATATAATAATATTTGTACAAACATAGTAATATGTTAGTTTACAAATATAGTAATATTTGTAAATATATATTATAATTACAAATGGCATTCGAAACAAAAATCGTATATACTGTGCTGCTGATCGATAAATTTGCGATTGAATAGCATTGGTATTCATCAACCCCTAAGATCGATCGACCTCTTAGATCGAATTGACTCATAAATATCGACCATTTTGATTATCCCTGGTATAATCAGACAATTCTGGAGATACACATTGTTGGATTCAGGGTTCAACAGAGTCGAAGAAGTTTATATTGTGTTATCAATGTTTTCAGAGAGTTGATCATACAACATTCTTCCTTACGTCATTAGCAAGACAAAGTTGTATTACATTTCTGACTTGTAGTTTCGAAATCGTTTATCTGGTATCATTTGGTACCATTCGTATTTGTAAAACGAGAATGACACCTTGGAAAATATGGACCACGATAAATAAAATCGATTAAGAGTTGTTAATTCTTTGCAGTCGGATGTCCCTTTTGAGGGGACACTAGCATTGATTAATAATTACGGAGGTTGAAGTTATTTCACCGCAGCTTTTTGAAAAATGTATGTTTCCCCGAAATCTTTTATTGAAATGGAAATATTCTATTATTGGGAGACGTTAGCAATAGAAACCATTGCTAAAATATGTTAGCAATAGTTTCTATTAGCTTCTATTGCTAAAATATTGCTATTTCTATCTTCTATTAGTTTCTATCGCTAAGATATTGCTATTTCTATCTTCTATTACCTTCTATTGCTAAAATATTGCTACTTTATCGTTAAAATATTGCTATTTTAGCAAAGGCTTCTATTAACTTCTGTCGGTAAAATATTGCTATTTTAGCCATAGTTACTATTAACGTCTACCATTATTAACGTAACCACTAAAATATTGCTATTCTAACAATAGCTTCTATTACCTTCCATCGCTAAAATATTGCTATTTCAGCAATAGTTTCTATTGCCAACGTCGGGAAAGGAGCAGGATTTATTTTAGCAATAGTTTCTATTAGCTTCTATCGCTAAGATATTGTTATTTCTATCTTCTATTACCTTCTATTGCTAAAATATTCCAGTTTATCCTTGAAATAGTGCTATTTTAACAAGAGCTTCTATTAACTTCCATCGCTACATATTGCTATTTTAGCCATAGTTACTATTAGCGTCTATCGCTAAAATATTGCTATTTCAGCAATGGTTTCTATTATCTTCCATCGCTAAAATATTGCTATTTCAGCAATAGTTTCTATTGCCAACATCGGGAAAGGAGTAGGATTTATTTTAGCAATAGTTTCTATTAGCTTCTATCGCTAAGATATTGCTATTTCTATCTTCTATTACTAAAATATTTTCTATTGCTAAAATATTCCAGTTTATCCTTAAAATATTGCTATTTTAGCAACAGCTTCTACTAACTTCCATCACTAAAATATTGCTATTTCAGCAATAGTTTTTATTGCTAACTCCCGAAAAGGAGCATTATTTATTTTAGCAATAGTTTCTATTAGCTTCTATCGCTAAAATATTCCTATTTCTATCTTCTATTACCTTCTACTGCCAAAATATACCAGTTTATCCTTAAAATATTGCTATTTTAGCAACAGCTTCTAACTTCCATCACTAAAATATATCTATTTTAGCCATAATTACCATTAACATCTACCTCAAAAATATTCCTATTCCAGCAATAGTCCCTACTAACCCCTACCCCCCCAAAAAAAAGCCTACCTCAGCAACAATTTCTGTCACCAACTCTCGCTACCAACTATCCGCGCGCAAAGGGTTAAAGCCTCTCGACTTGCCACACTTTCTAACGTCTCGCGTTCAGAGTTTCTCGAACTCTCGATTCGAGGTGACCGTCACCTTTTGCCGCGCGGTCGCCGATAATCGCACGCACGGAAATTATGCCGAGCTAACGACGTCGGTGCTCTCGACGCGCACAAAGGTGCCGTGGCGGCCGCGAGGAGCACCAGGAATTCGCTGTGCGTCACCACGCGTCGCTATATTTCCCGACAATGAGTAGTAAAGCTCGGTGATATACGCGAAAAGGTACGCAGAGGGTGTTCGCGGTTTTTGCGTGCCGCGGATTCACGACAGCGGCGAGAGGAGTCGCGAAAGAGCGGGGAGGAAACGGCGGATAGAACGAAGCTCGCCTACGAGTCGAGGAAAAATGACGATTGTCCTGTAGCCATGGCAGTCTGCAAAAATGTCTCGCCCTACAGGCAGCAGCAGAAGCAGAAGCAACAGCGACGAACGCATTTGAATACCGCCTGTCCTTGGCGAATGCACATTGTCTGCCTTCCTTCTTCTTCTTCTTCTGGCTGTTTTATGTCGTCTGGTTCTTTCGTTTCTGAACCTTCTCTCTGTCTCTCTGGGAAATCATTATGCTCAGCGTGTAACTTTAAGTGGATGCATAAGTGATTTACTGTTGAAAATTGTTATTGATGTTTAGTAGTTTGTTGTGTGTATTTGTATGTATTAGATGATTGCGAAAGATCGCGTGCGATTTTTGGAGATGGTAATAGTATACGCTTTTGATTGTGCTGATGTTTTTTTTTTATAGTTAACGATATGCGTTGTGAGTTAATGTAACTTTGTAAAAAAGTTTGGTCAAATTAATTTGTGTGCAACGTTGATATTCAAAATGAAAAATGTATAGTTACATTTTCGTTATGTTGTGTTATATGAGTTTAACTCTTTGCACTTGGATGTCTCCTGTGAAGAGACATCAGCATTGATTAGTGATGCAGGAGGTTAAAGTTATTCCACTATAGGTTTTTGAAAAATACATGTTTTCCTAAAGTTTTCTATTGAAATGGAAATTTTCTATTGTTGGAAGACGTTAGTAAACTATTGCTAAATATTACTAAAATATTGCTACTTTAGCAATAGCTTTAATTGCTAAATATTAGTAAACTGTTGCTATTTTAGCAATAGCTCCTATTACTATTTTAGTATTACTATTTTAGCAAGAGAAACTATTGTTAAATATTACTAAAATATTGCTATTTTTCCAATAGCTTCTATTGCTAAATATTACTAAAATATTGCTACTTTAGCAATAGGTTCAATTGTTAAATATCACTATAATATTGCTATTTTAGCAATAGCTACAATTGCTAAATATCACTATAATATTGCTATTTTAGCAATAGCTTCGATTGCTAAATATCACTATAATATTGCTATTTCAGTAATAGCTTCAAATGTTAAATATTACTAAAATATTGTTATTTTAGAAATAGTTTTCATTGCTAAATATTACTAAAATATTGCTATTTTAGCAATAGCCTCAATTGCTAAATATCACTATAATATTGCTATTTTAGCAATAGCTTCAATTGTTAAATATTACTAAAATATTGCTATTCTTAGAAATAGTTTCCATTGCTAAATATTGCTAAAACATTGCTATTTTAACCAAAGCTTCTATTGCTAAATATTAATAACGTATTGCTATTTTAGCAATATCCTCTATTGCTAACGTCCAGAAAGAAGCAGAGTGCAAAGGATTAAAGAAGGTGTGAGTGCTGAAATTGCTAATAATGGCAATATTTCAGCAATAGTAGCTAATATGAAACTAATAGAAACAGTTGCTAAAATAGCAATATGCCGCCTCAGCAATATGTGTCCCCTCTGAGGGGACACCAACATTGATTTGTGATTGTAGAGGATAAACTGATTCCTCTGCAGCTTTTTGAGATTTTTCTCTGAAGTTTTCTATAGAAATGAAAGTCTTCTATTGCTGGGAAACATTAAGAATAGAAACTATTGCTAAAATATTGCTATTGCTTTCTCGAACCCAGAATCTAACAATGTGTATCTCCAGAATTATCTGATTGTGTTGGAAAAAATATTTCAGAAGTTTGTTTGGATCGTGCTCCTACTCTTAGAACAGTTAAAAAGTGATTTAGTTGATTTCAAAATGGCGACTTCAATCTAAACGATAAATCTTCGCTCTGGACGATCTTCTAGCATTGATAATGACTTTATCCATGATTTAGGCAACAACAATCCATGGATTATCACTGAAGAGATTGCTGAGAGACTAAATGTTGACAATTCTACTGCATTTCGCCATTTAAAGGAACTTGGATACACTTCGAAACTCGATATTATAGGTTCCACACGTTTCGAAAGAACAGAACAAACTGAACCGTGTTTTCATATTTCACTTATCAGACACTGAAAAAGCTTGGAGAATTAAAATTGGAAATTCTCCAGCATCCGCCATATTCCTTTGATCTTGCCTCTTCAGATTTTCATCTGTTTCGTTCTCTACAAAATACTCTGAGTGGCAAAAAATTTGATTCTATGAAAGAAGTCAAAAACTACTTTACGACTTTCTTTGAAGAGAAATCACGAAGCTTCTACCATTCCAAAGAAGGAATTCAGAAACTTGTAAAACGTTGGAATAGACAGTTATAGAAAATGATGAAGAGTACACTATGCTATTCCTGCAAATGTGTTGCATTTAATTCGATTCCAAATCAGATGCGAACTTTTGCAAACACCAATCACCTTACGACTTTCTTCGAAGAAAAACCACGCAGTATCCACAAAGAAGCAATTGAAAAACTTGTAAAACATTGAGAGACAGTTATAGAAAACCATGGAAAGTACATTATTAATTAACAAATACTATTTCTCACATAAACATGTTATATTTAATTTAATTTCAAATCGAGCATAAACTTTTGCAATCCCCAAACACCTTACGACTTTCTTCGAAGCAAAACCACGCAGTATCCACAAAGAAGCAATTGAAAAACTTGTAAAACATTGAGAGACAGTTATAGAAAACCATGGAAAGTACATTATTAATTAACAAATACTATTTCTCACATAAACATGTTATATTTAATTTAATTTCAAATCGAGCATAAACTTTTGCAATCATCTAATATCTGCAGATCGAATTTTTACAGCTGTTCAAAACCACTCGCTGATTCTCGAGAAAGATCGCAACCAGGAATCCTTCTCTCGACGCAATAAAGTTTTTCGTCCACTTCTTCCTTGCATTTTGCAATTTGTCTTCCGAAAACATTTTCGTTATTATTCTCCGAATCGGTGGATATGATCGAGGGCACACGGTACTACTTTTTTGTCAGAGGACGCGAGGAGGCTCGAAATAAAATCGTGGCGGAGGCTCCGTTTCGTGGATCGCAGAGGAATGTTCACGAATCTAGCACAAGTGGTTGGAATTTGTGTCCCTTGGCCGTTTCGTGAGAGGACGGAATGTTTCTGCCGTGATCGTATTCGTCATGCGAAGAGATCAGCGTCCGGAATCTTACTGGGCAGAGTCAAATTTCTCGAAAAACAAGCCAGCTGTGCCCAGAATCCGGTGTCCCCAGAGGAACGATGGAATGTGAAACAATATCGTTATTCGACAAGAACGAGAGCGAACGATTGCAACAGGTCACGTATGTACGTTTGTCTCGACAGTACGCGACTGTATGGGTGAATAGAGTCGAGTGCAATCGATTTGCGATGATTTTGAGGTGGGTGAAGCAATTACAGATGTTAGCAAGGTTCACAAAACGTGAAAATTCTTTTTTCTTTAACGCAACGTTTTTCTTGAAAATATGCGACTATATGGAGGAGTGTAATTGAGTGCAATCGATTTGCGATGATTTTGAGGTGGGTGAAATGATTACAGATGTTAGCAAGGTTCACAAAACGCATAAATTCTTTTTTCTTTAACGCAATGTTTTTCTTGAAAATATGCGACTATATGGAGGAATGTAATTGAGTGCAATCGATTTGCGATGATTTTGAGGTGGGTGAAATGATTACAGATGTTAGCAAGGTTCGCAAAACGTGAAAATTCTTTTTTCTTTATCACAACGTTTTTCTTTAAAATATGCGACTATATGGAGGAGTGCAATTGAGTGCAATCGATTTGCGATGATTTTGAGGTGGGTGAAGCAATTACAAATGTTATCAAAGTTCACAAAACGCGAAAATTCTTTTTTCTTTATCGCAACGTTTTTCTTGAAAATATGTGACTATATGGAGGAGTGCAATTGAGTGCAATCGATTTGCGATGATTTTGAAGTGGGTGAAATGATTACAGATGTTAGCAAGGTTCACAAACCGCGCAAATTCTTTTTTCTTTAACGCAATATTTTTCTTGAAAATATGCGACTATATGGAGGAGTGCAATTGAGTGCAATCGATTTGCGATGATTTTGAGGTGGGTGAAGCAATTACAGATGTTAGCAAGGTTCACAAAACGTGAAAATTCTTTTTTCTTTAACGCAACGTTTTTCTTGAAAATATGCGACTATATGGAGGAGTGTAATTGAGTGCAATCGATTTGCGATGATTTTGCGATGATTTTGAAGTGGGTGAAAGGGATTACAGATTATCAAGGTTATCAAGGATCGCAAACGTGCCACGTGGTTCTTTCTTTTTTTAACACGTTTTTTTGGAGAGTATGCAACTAACTGGATGAATGCAAACGATTTGCGATGATTTTGAGGTGGGTGAAGGGATTACAAATGTTATCAAGATTCGCAAACGTGCAACGTGGTTCTTTCTTTTTTTAACGCGTTTTTTTGGAGAGTATGCAACTAACTGGATGAATGCAATCGATTTGCGATGATTTTGCGATGATTTTGAAGTGGGTGAAAGGGATTACAGATTATCAAGGTTATCAAGGTTCGCAAACGTGCAACGTGGTTCTCTCTTTTTTTAACGTAACGTTTCTCTCGACAGTATGGATGAATACAGTCGAGTGCAATCGATTTGCGATGATTTTGAGGTGGGTGAAGTGATTACAGATGTTATCAAGGTTTGCAAACGTGCAACGTGGTTCTTTCTTTTTTAACGCGTTTTTTTGGAGCGTCTGCAACTAACTGGATGAATGCAATCGATTTGCGATGATTTTGAGGTGGGTGAAGCAGTTACAAATGTTATCAAGGTTCACAAAACGCGCAAATTCTTTTTTCTTTAACGCAACGTTTTTCTTGAAAACATGCGACTATATGGAGGAGTGCAATGGAGTGCAATCGATTTGCGATGATTTTGCGATGATTTTGAAGTGGGTGAAGCAATTACAAATGTTATCAAGGTTCACAAAACGCGCAAATTCTTTTTTCTTTAACGCAACGTTTTTCTTGAAAATATGCGACTATATGGAGGAGTGTAATTGAGTGCAATCGATTTGCGATGATTTTGCGATGATTTAGAAGTGGGTGAAGTGATTACAGATGTTATCAAGGTTCGCAAAACGTGCAACGTGGTTCTTTCTTTTTTTAACGCAACGTTTTTCTCGAAAATATGCGACTAACTGAAAGAATACAATCGAGCGTAATCGATTTGCGATTTGTTGCGATAATATTGAGGCGATTGAAGCGATTACAAATGTTATCAAAGTTGCAAATGCGAAAATCTTTCTTTTTTTTTTTTTGACGTAACGAACTTTAGTACTTTGTGATATCTAAAATCGTGGATTATTGTTGGAATGTATTTGAACTAACATATATATGTGCTTGTATGTGTATGAGCTCTAGAAGAGCCAAGTTTTTTTTCTTTCCTCTCAAAACGTAATTTTATTTTTCGTTTTTCCATGTAATTTGTTTAATTATCTATTTCTCTCTAAATAAAATATTCAATAATTACCACGTACGAATAACTTCTCAAATTGTAATTTTATTTTATAATTTAATTTTATATTTAGTTCTTTTCTGTAGTTTCTCTAATTATCCATTTCTCTCTAAACAAAATATCCAACAATAAATTATAATTTTACTTTTATCGTAATTCTACTTTGTAATTTAATTTAATTTTTAGTTTTTTCCTGTAGTTTCTCTAATTATCTATTTCTCCCGCCAAAAATATCCAATAATCACCATCGCACAAATAAACTCTCAAATCATAATTTTATTTTTATCGTAATTCTACTTCGCAATTTAATTTAATTTTTACCCATTTCTCTCTAAATAAAATATCCAACAATAAATTTTATTTTTAGTTCTTTTCTGTAATTTCTTTAATTATTCATTTCTCCCCAAACAAAATATCTAATAATCACCATCACACGAATAAACTCTCAAATCATAATTTTATTTTTATTATAATTCTACTTCGTAATTTAATTTAATTTTTGTTCCTTCCTATAGTTTCCCTAATTACCCATTTCTCCCTAATTAAAATACCCAACAATAAATTTTATTTTCAGTTCTTTTCTGTAATTTCTTTAATTATCCATTTCTCCCCAAACAAAATATCTAATAATCACCATCACACGAATAAATTCTCAAATCATAATTTTATTTTTATTATAATTCTACTTCGTAATTTAATTTAATTTTTGTTCCTTCCTATAGTTTCCCTAATTACCCATTTCTCTCTAAATAAAATATCCAACAATAAATTTTATTTTCAGTTCTTTTCTGTAATTTCTTTAATTATCCTTTTCTCTCTAAACAAAATATCCAACAATAAATTATAATTTTATTTTTATTGTAATTCTACTTTGTAATTTAATTTAATTTTTAGTTTTTTCCTGTAGTTTCTCTAATTATCTATTTCTCCCCCCAAAAATATATCCAATAGTCACCATCACACGAATAAACTCAAATCATAATTTTATTTTTATTATAATTCTACTTCGTAATTTAATTTAATTTTTGTTCCTTCCTATAGTTTCCCTAATTACCCATTTCTCCCTAATTAAAATACCCAACAATAAATTTTATTTTCAGTTCTTTTCTGTAATTTCTTTAATTATCCATTTTTCCCCAAACAAAATATCTAATAATCACCATCACACGAATAAACTCTCAAATCATAATTTTATTTTTATTATAATTCTGCTTCGCAATTTAATTTAATTTTTGTTCCTTCCTATAGTTTCCCTAATTACCCATTTCTCTCTAAATAAAATATCCAACAATAAATTTTATTTTCAGTTCTTCTCTGTAATTTCTTTAATTATCCATTTTCTCTAAACAAAATATCCAATAATTACCAAGTACGAATAAATTCTCAAATTGTAATTTTATTTTGTAATTTAATTTAATTTTTGTTCCTTCCTATAGTTTCCCTAATTACCCATTTCTCTCTAAATAAAATATCCAACAATAAATTTTATTTTCAGTTCTTCTCTGTAATTTCTTTAATTATCCATTTTCTCTAAACAAAATATCCAATAATTACCAAGTACGAATAAATTCTCAAATTGTAATTTTATTTTGTAATTTAATTTAATTTTTGTTCCTTCCTATAGTTTCCCTAATTACCCATTTCTCTCTAAATAAAATACCCAACAATAAATTTTATTTTCAGTTCTTTTCTGTAATTGTCTTTAATTATCCATTTTCTATAAACAAAATATCCAATAATTACCAAGTACGAATAAATTTTCAAATTGTAATTTTATTTTGTAATTTAATTTAATTTTTGTTCCTTCCTATAGTTTCCCTAATTACCCATTTCTCTCTAAATAAAATACCCAACAATAAATTTTATTTTCAGTTCTTTTCTGTAATTGTCTTTAATTATCCATTTTCTCTAAACAAAATATCCAATAATTACCAAGTACGAATAAATTTTCAAATTGTAATTTTATTTTGTAATTTAATTTAATTGTTAGTTCTTTCCTATCGCACGAATAAATTCTCAAATCATAATTTTATTTTTATTGTAATTCTACTTCGTAATTTAATTTAATTTTTGTTCCTTCCTATAGTTTCCCTAATTACCCATTTCTCCCTAATTAAAATACCCAACAATAAATTTTATTTTCAGTTCTTTTCTGTAATTTCTTTAATTATCCATTTTCTCTAAACAAAATATCCAATAATTACCAAGTACGAATAAATTCTCAAATTGTAATTTTATTTTGTAATTTAATTTAATTTTTGTTCCTTCCTATAGTTTCCCTAATTACCCATTTCTCTCTAAATAAAATACCCAACAATAAATTTTATTTTCAGTTCTTTTCTGTAATTGTCTTTAATTATCCATTTTCTCTAAACAAAATATCCAATAATTACCAAGTACGAATAAATCGTCAAATTGTAATTTTATTTTTATTGTAATTCTACTTCGTAATTTAATTTAATTTTTGTTCCTTCCTATAGTTTCCCTAATTACCCATTTCTCCCTAAATAAAATATCCAACAATGAATTTCATTTCCACTTCTTTCCCGTAGTTTCTTTAATTATCCATTTCTCCCCAAACAAAATACCCAACAATCACCATCGCACGAATAAATTCACAAATTGCAGGCTGTGACACGGAACGCGCGACAGCGGACGTAATAATTCCCTCAGTCGCGGATATATCATCGTGTATCCGACCTGAACGTCCGATGGCGGCGCGGAAAACCTGGCGTCCGATTTATAGAGGCGCGTAGCACCGCGGGAGACAAAGTTGCACGAGCGAACGTGCAATTAGCGGGAATGTAAATAAGACGATTACAATTTAGAAGCAGGTGATCGCGGATATCCAACGCATAGACGCGTCCTCTCTCAGTCTTAACGAGTCGCAGCGACATTTTTCGCGCCACTCGTCCGCGCGCGTTTTCATATTACGCGCGCGAGCGCAGGAATAGGGGATGGAGCGATGGTGGGCGTGCATACATTTGCTGTCGAACCGCGGAACCGAGCGCTCTTTTATCGCGGCTCGTCCTGTAATTACACGGCCCAGGTCACGCTCTATAAACCACGATGTTAACGCCTCTGATCTTTTCGCCTCCGCGGCTGTTATTTAAGGACAAGACGGATCTGTCTCGCGTTTAATTCGCGTTAAATATGCGTCCATTTAAAACGACACGCACTGCGACTTCAACGGGTAGAAGAGGGAGACCCTAACCGTGGTTAATATTTATGTACACGAGACATTTTTAGAGGCTTCGAACTCTCGTTTGTTATGTGCATATAATTGCAAGAATGCAGTCGCGATAAGTGACACGCGCGGCTACTATCGTGACACGGTTTCGAGTTTATCACCGATATATAGAATTGATAATGATTATGCGCAATTTGATTTCACTTGAGATACGAGGAACTCGAGAGCTGAACTGTTCGACGCCACAAAAGCCAATCGAGTGTTACGCTGTAGAAGTTGCAAGACCGCATATCTGTGCGAGTATTATTTAGACGTTACTGCTGTGACATTATAGCTATCGCTTCCAGTGAGGATATATATAATAATTATTGGTTTCTAAATTGAATAAACGTAATCAATTGTAATCAGATGATTGTGACTCTCTTTAACTCGTTCGAGACTAATTGCACACCGCGTGCAATGCGTTTCTGAGGCAAAAAGAGGGGTTGACGTTGTGTGTGCGATGATACTGAATTGAAATTATGAGTCAGTATGGTGAAAATAAATATCGAAATAAGATTGCAAGAAACTCGAATTTTTCATCGACTGATTTTAATAAAAATGTCTATAAAAATGGATTTCAGGAGTGAAGATGAATTTGATTTTGAGCTGTTGAAAAATGAGATTAAACGAGATCGATCATTCTTTTAAGTTCTTTAAAAAACTGTTCTTTTTAACTGAAAGTGAGATGAGGTATCTTGTCTTTTGTGAAATTATATCATATTTGCTAAATATTAGATCAGGTTGCATTTATTAGCAATTTAATTAACATTAACTTTGAATGAATACAATTTCTTGAACGAACAATATTATTTATATATTTTTATATTTTTTTTCAACTAGTTTCTAATTTTTTAATTCTATTTTTATAAAAATTTGGCGTTCTAGTATTAATAAATTTTTTATTGCTGTCTTCAACGATTGCTTGATTTCTGAAGGTTTCTTTCGAGGAAGTGACTTAAATGTTTATTGATTACTGAATTATTAATGAAGAGATTAGTGATAGAAAAAATGAAAGCAGTGGTGGAGATAGTTACATAGTATTAGATGTAAAAAATAAAAGAATTAGAGCAATAGATAGCGAATTCGTAAGTGACAGTGTCGCCCCACTATACTCATATAATTCAAAATGGACACCTTGCAATGAATCCAACGAAATACCATCAAAAATAAAATTCATACTTGGCAAAATAAAAATAGAATATTAAAATATTTTTGTAAGTTTACGTTTTAATTTTAAATTACAGTATAACTCGATATTTTTTGACTAAGTGTTATACTTCTTGTTATTTCCGTAATATTACTTAATTTTGTTTTACGTTACTTAATTTTATGCCTTAAATGTAACCTGTGTTATTAAATATTTTAACTAAATGCTTACCTGACTAAATTATATTTTCTTTGAATTCTTTCATGAAAAATGAATTTATCGCATTAAATTTGGATTATTTTTTCCAAATACCATAAAAAATTTCGATGTCGCGTTACATTGATGCTAATAGGGTAATTTATGTATAAAATCATTTTATGTTATATCAAGTAAAACATTCGTGTATACGTAAAATCATCTCGAGTTACTACTTCATCCAACAGGAAAAGTCATCGAGCGCAAAGGGTTAAAACAAAATTAAAATAAAAATTTCAGCTTCTGAAGTTGGTCTCCAAAAAAACGAGCCATCTCGAATGGATTAATCGAACATCGTTTCGTCTTAAAATGCTAAACTGGGAAAATGGAGGCGACTAGTCCAACATCCACACGAATCTTGTCCATAATGGACTTTCAAAAGGTTTCCAAAGGCATTCCAAATATCTTCATCACCGTGAATATACACGCACCACTCGATCGTCGATACTCCAACCAGGGAAAGTGGGAATTCGATTTCATCTGGTACAATCCCAGCACGTCCATTGCGCGAGCTATTCTCTTAAACTCGACGGTTCACCGTTCTCGAGGACAGCAGAAACCAAACCTGAGGCTCCTGTGTTCGCGTCCTCCGCTATCTGAGCGCAGTATCGAGTCCTCGAGTCGACAGTCCACCGTTTAACCCTTTGCAGTCCGAATTATTCTTCAATTTAGTAGCTCAGTCGCCAACAATTCCCTACTATTTCAAGCGTTTCGTTTGAAATTCACTTGAAATTTACTTGAAAATGTTGTCAGCGTTTTTTGCTGATAAATTCATCAATAAAACTACCTAACAGACTCTGCCTTAACCCTTTGCAGTCCGAGTTATTTTTCAATTTAGCAATTCAGTCGTCGACAACTCCCTACTATTGCAAGTGTTTCGTTTGAAATTCACTTGAAATTTACTTGAAAATGTTGTCAGCGTTTTTTGCTAATAAACTTATCAATAAAACTACCTAACAGACTCTGCCTTAACCCTTTGCAGTCCGAATTATTCTTCAATTTAGTAGCTCAGTCGTCGACAATTCCCTACTATTTCAAGCGTTTCGTTTGAAATTCACTTGAAATTTACTTGAAAATGTTGTCAGCGTTTTTTGCTAATAAACTCATCAATGAAACTACCTAACAGACTCTGCCTTAACCCTTTGCAGTCCGAATTATTCTTCAATTTAGCAGTTCAGTCGCCAACAATTCCTTATTATTTCAAGTGTTTGGTTTGAAATTCACTTGAAATTTACTTGAAAATGTTGTCAGCGTTTTTTGCTAATAAACTCATCAATAAAGCTACCTAACAGACTCTGCTTTAACCCTTTGCAGTCCGAATTATTCTTCAATTTAGCAGTTCAGTCGCCAACAATTCCCTACTATTTCAAGCGTTTCGTTTGAAATTCACTTGAAATTTACTTGAAAATGTTGTCAGCGTTTTTTGCTAATAAACTCATCAATAAAGCTACATAACAGACTCTGCCTTAACCCTTTGCAGTCCGAGTTATTTTTCAATTTAGCAGTTCAGTCGCCAACAATTCCCTACTATTGCAAGCGTTTCGTTTGAAATTCACTTGAAATTTACTTGAAAATGTTGTCAGCGTTTTTTTGCTAATAAATTTATCAATGAAACTACCTAACAGACTCTGCCTTAACCCTTTGCACTCGACGCTTTCCCAAAAATTTTCTATTGTGTTGGAATTTATATTTATGAAACGTATTTGTTTCTTTTTTTTATTTACTGACGTCGAGTCATATTTGACAAAGGAGCGCAAAGGGTTAACCCTTTGCGAGGCGACTCTGAGCCGCCATGATGTTTCATGAAGGAATTCGAGCTTCTCATCGACTAATTTTACGTTTTGAAGCCATACGAAGTGAATTTTAGAAGGAAATTAGCTCGATTGAAGATGAATTTGATTTTAAACTGTTGAAAAACGAGATTAGTTGCATTGACGAAGAAATTAGCGATAGAAAAAGTCGTCGAGTGTAAAGGGTTAATCCTTTCAGCGTTGGACGCGATTAAAAAAGTCGAACGTGGACAGAGTTTCGTCTTCCATCTCCTAAATATTGTATATTGTAACATTGCGAACTCTAAAACAACTCTAAATCTTTGCTGCAATTTCTATTTGCTTCTTTTTCTTATTCAGCGATGTCGAGTCACGCTCGACAAAGAACCGCAAAGGGGTTAAAGACGTCTCGCGGGGCGTCTAGGCGCGCGTCGAGGCCACGAAGAGACGGAGGTCGCTGTGGAAGCGTCGCGGGACCGATAAAACCGCTCGCGATCTGCTCAGCGGGCTCTCTGAGCCGCGAAATGGAAGCGCGATCGCTGAACAATACGCTCGACGCTGCTAGTCGAATGGGTTGGCAGCTGGCTGCAACGACACGCTTCGTGCGAATACCTGAGGTGCATACGTTTCTGCGAGCGTTACATGGGTGCCCATGGGTGCCCATTGGTGCCCATTCGTGCACCACCCCGCGAGCAACGTAACGCGGTGCGATATAAACATACGCGTCTTACGATTCTTCTGCAGCACGTTTATACGCCTTGGCGTGTCGCGTGTACACGTGTAGTTACTGGGTACACGGACACGCGCCTCTGAGCGACGCTACGTGGGCTCGTTATGGTTCCCCCGGACCGATAATGCTCGATCGAAATGACCCCGCTGTGAAATACGTACCAATCACGCGCGGCGCGCGCGACACGATCAGGGATACAACGCGAGAACGCTCGGATTGAGACTTCAGGCGGTCTTAAAGTGTCCTTCAGAGAGAGATGGTCGAAGGTGGCATTCGCTGGGTACGGTGGGTTTATCGCCGCGTTCGCGAACAGCTTCTCCTAGAAATCTTGGGAGCGGATGAGAGGTTTTAGCGGGTAAAGACTGGTATTTAATTGCGGACGTGTAGGACGGTTCGAGGTGCCATTCGCTGGGTACGGTGGGTTTATCGCTGCGTTCGCGAACTGCTTCTTCTGGGAATCTTGGGAACGGATGAGAGGTTTTAGTGGGTAGAGAACGATATTTAATTGTGGACAGGGTAGACAACCGGATCGAGGAGTTAATCTGTTAAGGTCTTAGGCACGATTTGCTACTATAGTAGCTTTCTTCTGAATGACGCAGCACTATAGTGGGATTTTTCTTCAGAACGACGCGATACTATAGTGGCTTTCTTCTGAATTATGCGCCATTATAGTGGCTTTCTTCTGAACTACGCGCCACTATAGTGACTTTCTTCTGAACGACGCGTCACTATAGTGACTTTCGAGGATGCCATCTTTCAGAGCGACGCTCCACTACAGTGACTTTCTTCTGAACGACGCGTCACTATAGTGGCTTTCTTCTGAACTACGCGGCACTATAGTGACTTTCGAGGATGCCATTTTTCAGAGCGACGCTCCACTACAGTGGCTTTGTTCTGAACTACGCGCCACTATAGTGGTTTCCTTCTGAACGATGCGCCACTATAGTGACTTTCTTCTGAACGACGCGTCACTATAGTGGCTTTCTTCTGAACTACGCGCCACTATAGTGACTTTCGAGGATGTCATCTTTCTGAACAACGCGCAACTGTAGTAGCTTTCGAGGATGTCACGTTAAGAGTGTAAAGATTATGACGTGGGTACACGTGTCGCAAAGCAGTCGTGCTTTAAAACCCTTTACACTCGGATGTCCCCTCTGAGGGGACATCAGCATTAGTAATTAGTGATTAGTGATTAGTGATTAAGGAGGTTGAAGTTATTCCATCGCAATTTTTTGAAAAATGCGTTTCCCCCAAGTTTTCTATTGAAATGGAAATTTTCTATTTCTAGGAGACGTTAGCAATAGAAGATATTGCTAAAATATTGCTATTTTGGCAATAGTTTCTATTGCTAACGTTTTTTCCAGATGCTCTCAAACTTTTTTTTTACTTTTGGTAGCCCTAGTAACAGAAATTTTAATCCTTTGCACGTGAATCCTTCACAGACGTAAACAATAGAAACTATTGCTAAAATATTGCTATTGTCGCAATAGTTTCTATTGCTAATGTTCGAGAAAGAACCGAGTGCAAAATATCATAAAATATTGCTATTGTAACAACAGTTTCTATTGCTAACGTCTGAGAAAGAGCAAAGTGCAAAGTTAAAGTAGATTATTAAAGCTAAAGTATGTGTAATGTAAAATATATGTTAAAGTATATGTGTCTTTAAGTGGTTTTCCTCTGAATGACGCGCCTCTATAATAGCTTTTTTCTGAACGACGCGCCATTATAGTGGCTTTCTTCTGAATGAAGCGCTACTATAGTGGCATTCGAGGATGTCATCTTTCTGAACGACGCGCCACCGTAGTAGTGGCTTTCGCGGATGTCATCTTTCTAAACAAAGCGCCACTATAATAATGGCTTTCGCGGATATCGTCTTTCTGAACAAAACGCTACAATAACAATGATTTTCACAGATGTCAGCTTTCTGAATAACGCGCCATTACAGTAGCTTTCAACGATGCCATCTTTCTAAACGACCCGCCACTATAGTATCTCATTCTAGTACCGTATTTTAAAATATATCACACTCAATTCTATTATTAATTATTAAAATTAAAGTATATGCATCGTATCTTTAAGAAAACTTAATCACCAAAAGCTTCATTCCAACGTACTCGTTTAGAAAACAGCATTGTCCATCACACATCGCAGTGTTGAGAAACATCCCAGCGCAAGATTGAACCGTGCCCAAGAGGTTAAGCAGAGCACCACCGTAGGGGGACCTGGAAAACCGTGGCTCGAAGGTTGACTCTCTATTCTTATAAAATATTCATTACGCTTCGCCGCTTTCAGGTCGTCGAAGCTTGGCGGATAGTAACGCGACTTCTGGCCTGCACTCTCACGGAATTCGATCTGGCGCTATGTTGATTAAGTGGATGACAAGTGGCTCGCTCACTGGCGACTCGTGGCTCTTCCTGGAGTGGGTTTAATCCGGTCGTGATCCCAAGGGGCCGGAATAGACACGACTTCAGGAAACGGCGGTTGTCGCGTCAAAGAAAAATCCACCCTGGGTATGCGGCACGAGCGTGAAAGTGAACCTCTTTTAGACTATATAGATGTGGCGAGTGATAGAGCTGGGGTTAATAAGAAGCTGTTGCTTGAAATACTTCAAGATCGTGGAAAATACACTTTAGAGATGTCGAATGTACGAACGATGTTGGAGATTGGTTTAGAAAATAAGTAATACTGATTTATAGTCTGTGATATTCTTTATTTTTCACGCGTGGAAGCGACTTTAATCTGGCACTCTCTCGAAGGAACTGTTCTAACATTAAAATACATAGAGTCGGGGTTAATAAGAAGCTGTTGCTGGAAATACCTCGCGATTGTGGAAAATACACTTTGGAGATGTCGAATGTATGAACGATGTTGAAGATTGGTTTAGAAGATAAGTAATACTGATTTATAGTCTGTGATATTCTTTATTTTTCACGTGTAGAAGCGACTTCTTTAATTTTGCACTCTTTCAAGGGAACTGTACTAACGTCAAAATACATAGAGTCGGGGTTAATAAGAAGCTGTTGCTGCAAATACTTCAAGATCGTGGAAAATACACTTTGGAGATGTCGAATGTACGAACGATGTTGGAGATTGATTTAGAAAATAAGTAATACTGATTTATAGTCTGTGATATTCTTTATTTTTCACGCGTGGAAGCGACTTCTTTAATCTTGCACGCATTCGAGGGAGCTGTACTAATGTTAAAATATAGAGTCGATGACTTAAAGCAGTGGACAGCAAAGTTATTAGTCGACAGAGCCAAATATCAACAATACAATGATTCAGATTTGTTTTGGAATCGAAATTTTTTGAACTTAATCCTTTGCACTCGAAAATTTTTTAAACATAAAACTTTGCAAACTTATTAGTCACCAGAGCCAAATATTGACAGTACAACGATTCAGATTTGTTTTGGAAGCGAAATTTTTGAAACCTAATTTCTTACACTCGATAATTTGTTAAACTTAATTCTTTGCAAGCTTGATGCACTTTGTATGCCTGATTCTTTAAGACTAAACTATGGTACTCCATGTTCCTTTTTTCTTTGAGAGTGAAATTTTTTAAACTTGAAGTAGATAGATACAAATTTTTTAGCATAATAAACTTTAATCAAAGTTTTAAATCATAACTGAGACCAATTAAAACTTTATATCGTACTTAACCCTTTGCACTCGGATGTTCCCACGGAAGGGACATCAGCAATGATTAGTGATTACGGAGGTTAAATTTATTCTGTCGCAGTTTTTTGTGAAATGTATGTTTCTCTGAGATTTTCTAGTGAAATGGAAATTTGCTATTGCTGGGAGACGTTGACAATAAAAACTATTGCTAAAATATTGCTAAAATATTGCCAAAATATTGCTATTTTAAAAATAGAAATCATTGTTTAATTATTGTTCAAAATATTGTTAAAATATTGTTACTTTAACAATAAAAACTGTTGCTAAAATACTGTTAAAATATTGCTACTTTAGCAATAGAAACTACTGTTAGAATATTGCTATTTTTGCAACAGAAACTGTTGCCAAAATATTGTTAAAATATTGTTACTTTAGCAATAGAAACTATTGTTAAAATATTAATACCTTAGCAATAGAAACTATTGTTAAAATATTGCTGCTTTAACAATAGAAACTATTGCCAAAATATTGCTATTTTAGCAATAGAAATTGTTGCCAAAGTATTGCTATTTTAGCAATAGAAACTGTTGCCAAAGTATTGCTACTTTAGCAATAGAAAGTATTGTTAAAATATTGCTATTTTAGCAATAGAAACTGTTGCCAAAGTATTGCTATTTTAGCAATAGAAACTGTTGCCAAAGTATTGCTACTTTAGCAATAGAAAGTATTGTTAAAATATTGCTATTTTAGCAATAGAAATTGTTGCCAAAGTATTGCTATTTTAGCAATAGAAACTGTTGTCAAAGTATTGCTACTTTAGCAATAGAAAGTATTGTTAAAATATTGCTATTTTAGCAATAGAAATTGTTGCCAAAGTATTGCTATTTTAGCAATAGAAACTGTTGTCAAAGTATCGCTATTTCAGCAATAGAAACTGTTACCAAAGTATTGATATTCTAGCAATAGAAACTGTTGCCAAAGTATTGCTATTTTAGCAATAGAAACTGTTGCCAAAGTACCGCTATTTTAGGAATAGAAACTGATGTCAAAGTATTGCTATTTTAGCAATAAAAACTGTTGCCAAAGTATTGCTATTTCAGCAATAGAAACTGTTACCAAAGTATTGCTATTCTAGCAATAGAAACTGTTGCCAAGGTATTGCTATTTTAGGAATAGAAACTGTTGCCAAAATATTGCTATTTTAGCAATAGAAACTGTTGCCAAAGTATCGCTATTTCAACAATAGAAACTGTTACCAAAGTATCGCTATTCTAGCAACAAAAACTGTTACCAAAGTATCGCTATTCTAGCAATAGAAACTATTGCTAAATTACTATTACTCCAGCAATAAAAACTATTCCTAAAACATTGCTATTCTAGCGGTTACCTACGCGGACGCGCATTATACGCCCTTCCCGTTATCCGACCGTCAAGATACGCTCGCGTTTTAATTTTAATAAATTACAAGTCGGCACTGTGTACTATTAATAATCGCCACTTATTGTTACACAGTCGGGGCGAAATTATCGCTGCAACGAGCACCGCGTGGCGTCAATTTCCGGTGCACCCTTCAGCATCCTGCCTCCGCGACCGCGCTAATTACAGAAGACGCGAGCAGCGCGCTGAATAAATTTCGCTACCGCGGAAGCCACGCTTCTTCAGCGCGCTGGAACGCCGTGTCGTTCGCTTCGAGGGTCGTCCATCACCTCGCGAATTTCGTTCTCGCGGCTAGTTTCGAACGAGGAAGCGGATGCTCGATGATCGAGCGATCCTATGTCATGCATCGTGTAAACAGCGCGTGCACGATCGTGTCCGCGAAAATGATACGTGCGCGTCGAAAAAGGGTGGAGCTCGGGACGATGGAGGGCAGCCCTGAGAGGGGCGCAGATCGCACGAGGCACGTCGATTTGTTTAGGTGAAATTACGCGGATGACCCCGACCCAGGGTCGAGCCGGAAACACGGTGCTATAGTTCTCGTAGCTGGCCTCGACGGAGCTCGAGCGCATCGAAGGGAAGATTAATAACGTTCCCTGAGAATAACTATACTAACGGCCCACGCGACCAGCCATGGGTCGCGCTGGCGCGGATCGAATGGGCTGCGCTATTGCTGAAATAGCGATATTTTAGCAGAAGGTGGTAATAGAAGCTATTGGTAAAATGGCAATGTTTTAGGGATAGAAAGAAATGGGAACTGTTGACAAAATAGGAATATTTTAGCGATGGAAGATAATAGAAGAGAAAGGTAGGAATATTTTAGCGATGGAAGATAATAGAAGAGAAAGGTAGGAATATTTTAGCAATAAAAGTTAGTAGAAACTGTTGTTAAAATAGCAATATTTTAGAGATAGAAGATAATAGAAACTATTGCTAAAATAGCAATATTTTAGAGATAGAAGATAATAGAAACTATTGGTAAAATAGCAATGTTTTAGCGATAGAAATAAATAGAAACCATTGCTAAAATAGCAATGTTTTAGCGATAGAAATAAATAGAAACCATTGCTAAAATAGCAATATTTTAGAGATAGAAGATAATAGAAACTATTGCTAAAATAGCAATATTTTAGCAGTAGTAGGTAATAAAAACTATTGCTAAAACAGCAATATTTAGTGATAGAAGCTAATAGAAAGCATGGTTAAAATAGCAATATTTAGCAACAGAAACAAGTAAAAAGCATTGCTAAAATAGCACTATTTTAGCAATATAAACTAGTAGAAACTATTGCTCAAATAACAATATTTTAGCAACAGAAACAAATAGAAACCATTGCTAAAATAGCAATATTTTAGCAACAGAATCAAATAGAAACTATTGCTAAAATAGCAATGTTTTAGCGATAGAAATAAATAGAAACCATTGCTAAAATAGCAATATTTTAGCAACAGAAACAAGTAGAAAGCATTGCTAAAATAGCAATATTTTAGTAGTAGAAGCTAATAGAAACTATTGCTCAAATAGCAATATTTTAGCAACAGAAAGAAGTAAAAAGCATTGCTAAAATAGCAATATTTTAGTAGTAGAAGCTAATAGAAACTATTGCTCAAATAGCAATATTTTAGCAACAGAAAGAAGTAAAAAGCATTGCTAAAATAGCAATATTTTAGTAGTAGAAGCTAATAGAAACCATTGCTCAAATAGCAATATTTTAGCAGTAGTAGCTAATAGAAAGCATTGCTAAAATAGCAATATTTAGTGATAGAAGCTAATAGAAGCCATTGCGTTTCGAGTGGCAAACTTCAAGCTTTTCATCGACTGATTTGAAGTTTCGAAACCCCACAAAGGTGGATTTAAAAAGTGAAATTAGCTCGAGTGAAGGTGAAATTGATTTTCAACTGTTGCAAAACGAGATCGATTGTATTCGTGAAGAAATCAGGGATAGAGAAGATGATGTACGACCGTCGAGTCGCAAAGTCACCGAGTGCAAAGAGTTAACCCTTTGCACTCGCATGTCGCCTGTGAGGGCATTAATTGCGAAAGTTACAAATTTATTTCATTGCAATTTTTTGAAGAACGCATTTTTCTTCAAAGTTTCATTGAAACGGAAATTTTCTATTGCTGGTTAATTGCTTGGTAATAGTTTCTATTGTTAGCTTTTATACCAGCAATAGAAAATTGCTGGGAAAGCATCGAGTGCAAAGGGTTAATCTCGTGCAAAGAGTTAACCCTTTCAGTCGCCATTGCGTTTCATACGACACCTCGAGTTTCTCATCGACTGCTTTGAAATTTCAAAGCCCCAGAGAAATGGATTTTAAAAGTGAAATTAGCTCCAGTGACGCTGAAATTGATTTTCAACTGTTGCAAAACGAGATCGATTGTATTCGTGACGAAATCAGGGATAGAAAAGACGCTGTACGACCTAAAAAAGTCGTCGAGTGCAAAGGGTTAATAGTACTTAAACTAAATTTTTCTCAATTACTCTTTCGAGATCTGACGATAGTGAATCGCCACCACAATGGCGACATCGACTTCTACGACAATTTCGAAATGCCGCCACTGTGGCGACTCTGACCGCAAAGGGTTAATTTTCTATTTTCTCTTCTGTTCTGGGGACTAGCGCGTTCGATTGCAAGGACCAAACAAATTACACCAGCGGATGCTACTCGCTGGTTACCCGTTGGATAACGCAGCGCCAGAAAAGGCGGCGCGATCCGTGATGCAAGCGGTTTGCCTGGCCTCGACGCGGAATATAATCGAGCAGCGTTGCTCCATTTCCCGCGAGATCGCGAGGACGAGGAGGAGGGCGAGTGGAAGCGGTCGCGGCACACGAACTCTCGAGGCTCCTTTTACGCGGCTCTGCACGAGCTTCGACGGTGTTCCGTGGGTGGAGCGGAGTTTACGAGGTCGGGTCAAACAGACGACTGTAATGCAACGACCGCTGGGACGAGGCTACGTGGAAATCGCACGGATGCTTCGAGATCGTGGCGAGTTGGAGTGGCGGAAGATCTTGTTTTGAGTGAGGAGTTGTTCAGAATGACTGATTTGAACGGGCAAATTGTTTTGGCAACGATAAAGGTTGCGAGGTCATATATATTGGATATTTAGAGATAAATGGAATATTAAACTAGTTACAAGAGAAAACTACAAATAAAATTACACTCTAAGAGAAAAGGAAAACACAGTGTAGATAACACTGTGTTGGATGCCAACTCATTATTTACCATAGCCATAGCCATAATCATAATCACTATCTTTGTAAATACGGATTCATCCCAAACAATAATGCACACACGAAGCTTTAGCTCCTCTAAAGCTCACAAGCTCACATACACAACACGTGCACATATACGTATTAGTTTAAATACATTTTAACAAAACAAATGACTGTATTGCAACGACCGCTGGGACGAGGCTACGTGGAAATCGCACGGATGCTTCGAGATCGTGGCGAGTTGGAGAGGCGGAAGGTCTTGTTTCGATTGAGGAGTGAGGAGTTGTTCAGAGTGACTGATTTGAACGGTCAAATTGTTTTGGCAACGATAAAGTTTACTATCGATTAATAAATTTAACTATCAATTAGAGTTTAGAGGTCACACATATTGGGTATTTTATTTAGAGATAAATGGAACATAACACACACACGTGCACATATACATATTAATTTAAATAATGATTTGAACGGACAAATTGTTTTAACAACGATAAAGTTTGCGAGGTCAAATATATTGGATATTTTATTTAGAGATAAATGAAATATTAACCCTTTGCACTCTGCTGGTTCCTAGGTGTTAGCAATAGAAGCTATTATTAAAATAGCAATATTTTAGTAATAATTTCTGTGGCTAACATTTTCCAGCAATAGAAAATTTCTATTGCAATAGAAAAGTTCAGGAAAATATGCATTTCCCAAAAAGCTGCGATGGAATAAGTTTAACCTTCGTAATCACTAATCAATGCTGATGTCCCCTCAGAGGAGACATGCGACTGCAAAGAGTTAAATAGATAAAGATTCTATTGGATATAAATGGATTAACAACTACAGTAACTACAAATAAAGAAAAACAAGCAAAGAAAAAACTATAAATTGAAATTATACTTTAGGGGAGACAAAAAACACCATATAGATCAGGCTGTAACGATCGACAGACTGTAACCAAAAAATTACACAATAGCATGATAAAATAAAACAAAAGGCAAACGTATCCTCAGCTTCTCCAAGCCTAACACACACACACACACACATGCGCACATATGTTACATTCCAACAGATTCATTAACCCTTTGCACTCTGCTCCTTCCTGGACGTTGACAATAGAAGCTAGAAATATTGCTAAAACAGCAATATTTTTTGCAATATTTAACCCTCTGCACTCGGATGTCGCCTTTGAGGGAATTAATTGCGAAAGTTAAAAACTTATTCCATTACAATCTTTTGAAGAACGCACATTTCTCCAAAGTTTCCTATTGAAATGGAAATTTTCTATCGCTGGAAAATTGCTTGTTAATAGTTTCTATCGCTAACTTTCACCAGCAATAGAAAATTGCTGGGAAAGCGTCGAGAGCAAAGGGTTAACAATAGTTTCTAACGCTAACGACTCTTAGCAATAGAAAATTTTAAAGAAACATGCACTTCTCAAAAAGCTGCGTGGAACAAGTTTAATCGACACTAATGTTCCCTCAGAGGCGACATCCAAGTGCAACTCCTACAATTTCTAAAACATTTCGTCTAAGAACTAACTAATAATTTCAGAAACCAATTACATGCAGCCGTTACCAAGCATAAATTAGTACAATAGCGACAGCAATAAAACCAGCGTTCTGCAGTCTCCAGAAGGTCAGAACAGAAAGGTCAGGTCGACGGCAATTGCGGGTGGCGCGGTCTCAAAAACTGCCTACCTGAAGTGACGCTGCACGAAAGGAACGTCGTTCGAAGGGGTTTCTCGCGTGGATTCCCGTTAGCCTGGCCATTTACTTAAGCCATTCATTTCGCTTTTCTTCGAGACGCTCGCGTCGAGGTGAAACGAGGATCGAACGAGGTCCCCTCGGGGTCTAATTGCGCCTACTCGCGCGCGTACACCTCGAGCTTTTATTAAAAACCCTTCGTCCGCGACGCGGTCACGGACGTCCCTGCAATCGCGTCTCGCGTGCACCGACGCCACGCGAGGAACGCGCACAAAAGGCGCCCGTCTTCTAGCCTATCAAAGTGGTAACGCAAGAAAAATCCTATTAACCAACGTAATGGCGTCCCGTTAAGCCGATTGCCACGGCCGATTAGACGGCTGGTGTAAAATGACATGCTGGAGTAATTAGGGCCGTGCAAACCAGTGCTTCCCCAATGTTTTCTTCGTCGCGAAACAGTTGTTGAGTTTCTTCTGAAATTTCTAAAGAACGCTAGAGTGAATTTCGATTTTTAGTTATTAAACCAGTGTTTCACAAACTTTTCTCATCGCGAAACAGTTGTTGAGTTTCTTCTGAAATTTGTAAGGAACGCTAGAGTGAATTTCGATTTTTAGTTATTAAGCCAGTGTTCCTCAATCTTTTCTCATTGCTAAACAGTTGTTGAGTTTCTTCTGAAATTTCTGAGGAACCGTAGAATAAATTTTGGTTTTTAGTTATTAAACTAGTGTTTCCCAAACTTTTCTTCATCGCGAAACAGTTGTTGAGTTTCTTCTGAAATTTCTAATTTCAGGTTTCTAAATTTTGGTTTTTAGTTATTAAACTGGTGTTTTCCAAACTTTTCTTCATCGCGAAACAGTTGTTGAGTTTCTTCTGAAATTTCTAATTTCAGAATTCTAAATTTCGATTTTTAGTTATTAAACTAGTGTTTCTCAAACTTTTCTCATCGCGAAACAGTTGTTGAGTTTCTCCTGAAATTTCTAATTTCAGAATTCTAAATTTTGGTTTTTAGTTATTAAACTAGTGTTTCCCAAACTTTTCTTATCTCGAAACAGTTGTTGAGTTTCTCCTGAAATTTGTAAGGAACGCTAGAGTAAATTTCGGTTTTTATTTATTAAACCAGTGTTCCTCAATCTTTTCCCATTGCAAAACAGTTGTTGAGTTTCTTCTGAAATTTGTAAGGAACGCTAGAGTGAATTTCGGTTTTTAGTTATTAAACCAGTGTATCCCAAACTTTTCTTTATCGCTAAACAGTTGCTGAGTTCTGAAATTTTAAGGAACGCTAGAGTAAATTTCGGTTTTTAGTTATTAAACTAGTATTTCACAAACCAGTATTTCACAAACTTTTCTCATTGCTAAACAGTTGCTGAGTTTCTTCTGAAATTTCTGAGGAACGCTAGAGTGAATCTCGGTTTTTAATTATTAAAGTTCAGGGTAACAGTGCTCCCCTTTTCTCATCGTAGAACAGTTGTTGAGTTTCTTCTGAAATTTCTAATTTCAGGTTTCTAAATTTTAGTTTTTAGTTATTAAACTAGTGTTTCACAAACTTCTCTCATCGCGGAACAGTTGTTGAGTTTCTTCTGAAATTTCTGAGGAACGCTAAAGTAAATTTCGGTTTTTAATTATTAAAGTTCAGGGTAACTGTGTTCCCCAAACTTTTCTCATCGTGGAACAGTTGTTGAGTTTATTCTGAAATTTCTAAGGAACGCTAGAGTAAATTTCGGTTTCTAGTTATTAATACTAGGTTTACCATGAGTTTTTTCGGTTTTTAATTAGAAAAAAATATAAATTGAGCTATCAATTATGAAGTTAAAGTAGAAAAACGAACCTCGATAAAATTACATCAGTTATAATAATTAGTTCTTATAATATTTTAATGTAAAGTTTAACGAAAAGTTTTCTCAGAGGGGTCAAAATGACCGCTTGGTAAACCTAGTGTTTTACCAGTGTTTCCCAAACTTTTCTCACAGCGGCACAGTTGTTGAGTTCTGAATTTTGTAAGGAACGCTAGATTAAATTTTAGTTTTTAGTTATTAAGCCAGTGTTTCCCAAACTTTTCTTTTCGCAGAACAGTTGTTGAGTTCTGAAATTTTTGGGGAACGCTAGAATAAATTTCGATTTCTGGTTATACACCTAATTTTGTTTTTACACGACAGATACGTTTTCAAAGAATACGTGTAAAAAAAATTCGCATAAAAAGATATATTGCATCTATGAAAAAATAGAAGATTGGTTCCATTACTAAGAAATCAGCAAGGATAATACGATAAACCATAAGTTTTCACGTTACAATTTTACATCAAACATTTTATTTCATAAAGATTGCACGTAAACGCAAAAATTAGACAAAATAATATTAGTTACACATAAAAACAGATTTTATTCATGCAAAGCGACGTATCTACCCTTGAACGGACTCAGGTTCTTCGTTACCCAATGGTAACAATACGGTTTCGCCTTTAGAAAACGTCATAATACGCGATTTCTATTGTGTAACGAGAATAGAATAATCCAGCGACTCGTGGAACACAATGTCAGCCTGTGTGGAAATAACAGTACCTAATCTGTTAACTCAGTTACTTGTCAGTCTGAAGTTTCATCGCGTCTACAGGAATTTGAATAATTGATGAAGAAAATTAGCATTTTTTAGCAATTTTATGCACAAAATTGTTCAACGTCTCGAAAATTTCCCAAAAAACGGGACAAATTACCTCCACCGCGATCAAATGGTAACACAAATCCATGCGACGTTTAACCCTTTCACTGCGATAGGCGTATATATACCCCCTCACTAGTCTATCAATTCAAGTTTTCAATTATATCGATATTTTCAATATCAGTTTTTACTACGTGTATTTCTCTAAATTATTTTTGTTATTATTACTAAAATTATTAAATTTGTTTCTCATTATCAATTATGCAATTTTTCACCAATTATTACTCAACAATTGCGCAAATTAAGTATATTAAAAATACCTTAGAACACCTCTTAAAAAGAAATAAAAAATCAGACATGTGAATATCGCGACGTTCGTATTGATGGCTCGCTGCGAGAGCTCGCCTCAATGAAGGGGTTAAGAGGGTGGTAAAAAGTTTCTCGAACGTGACCGTAATTCGTCGATCGTGTAATATCTCGCGTGTCCCTGCGTTCAACAATTGCAAAGGGTTTCAAATTATTGCAAAGGATTAAGTTTACAAATTTTCCTCCAGTTTTTCCTCTGGTTTTTCATTCAATTACCTTCGCGTAGCCCATGTGCACCAACGCTAACGCCTTTTCCTCGCGTTTCCCGCCAATTCAAGCCGCCATATGCGCAACCCTCTCGCTAGCTGCGCGATTAATTACCCTCGCGTGTGAACCACGCAGCTCGACGCATTCCGACCAGCCAAGGCGCGATTGAAAGAAAAAGTCTCGCTTTCCACGAGGCCAAGCAGTCAACCATACGACGCGAACCATACGCATGCATCAAACGACCCGCATGTAAATAAATTCAGCCGCGATTATCCGAGGAAACGAGTCGGAGAGCATCGTCAATTACGAAACCTGAGGAGTAATTCGACGTTAGTCGAGTGGAAAATTAATAGAATGGTAAACAAGCCACCTGGACGGGCGCGATTTCTGAAATTATTGCTCGCTGCGTCGGCAACGAGGGCTTGAACGATCGTTCGCGGGATTTACAGCTTCCATTGAAGCTTTTCCGGGGGAATCGCCTGGATCAAGACGAGTCGCATACCTTCGCCCCAGCGGAGAACCCTTTTGGTCTCCGTCGATCCGTGGCGCCGTGTTGGTTTGTGGTTTAATAGTTTCCACTTGGCGAGCGCCTTTGACCTGGGGCCGGGCGATAAATCGCGTCGCGGGACTTATCGAAGCGGTGTTCGTATGGGGCACCCTTTGGCTAGGGCAGTGGTCGGCTAACTTGTTAGTGGAGAGAGCCAAATATTGAAAAGGAACTGCGAGGATTCAGATTTGTTTCGAGAGCGAAGTTTTTGAAACTTAATTCTTTGTACTTGAAAATTTTGTAAAGTTAACCCTTTGCATTGGAATATTTGTTAAATTTAACTGTTTGCACTTCGAGCGTCTTTGTACTTGAAAATTTTGTAAAGTTAACCCTTTGCATTGGAATATTTGTTAAATTTAATTGTTTGCACTTGAAAAGTTTTTTAAGGTAACCCTTTGTAAATTTATTAGTCAAAGAGATAAATATCAATGATGCAGATTTATTTTGAGAGTAAAATTTTTGAAACTTGACTCTTTGCACTCGAAAATTTTTTTAACTTAGCTCTTTGCAAAGTTATTAGTTAATGGAGACAAATATCAACGATGCAGATTTATTTTGAGAGTAAAATTTTTGAAACAACTCTTTGCACTCGAAAATTTTTTAAACTTAGCTCTTTGCAAAATTATTAGTTAATGGAGACAAATATCAACGATGCAGATTTATTTTGAAAGAGAAATTTTTGAAACTTAACCCTTTGCACTCTAAAAGTTTTTGAACTTATGCCTTCGCAACCTCTTCTCTTTGCAAACTTATTAGTCAACAGAGTCAAATATCAACAGTACAACGATTCAGATTTATTTTGAGAGCAAAATTTTTAAAACTTAACCCTTAGCAGTTGAAAAGTTTTTGAACTTATGCCTTCGCAACCCCTTCTCTTTGCAAACTTATTAGTCAACAGAGCCAAATATCAACAGTACAACGATTTAGATTTATTTTGAGAGTAAAATTTTTGAAACTTAACTCTTTGTTCTCGAAAAGTTTTTAAACTTAACCTCTTTGCAACCCTCCCTTTGCAAACTTGATGTGCTCTGTATACCTGATTCTTTAAGATTGAACTATAGTCCTCCATGTCTCTCAGGTTTGCAAAGGGAGGGTTGCAAAAGATTAAGTTTACAAAATTTTCGAGTGCTAAGGGTTAAGTTTTAAAAATTTTACTCTCAAAATAAATCTAAATCGTAGTACTGTTGACATTTGGCTCTGTTGATTAATAAGTTTGCAAAGGGAAGGGGTTTCAAAGGCTTAAGTTCAAAAACTTTTCGAGTACCAAGGGTTAAGTTTCAAAAATTTTACTCTCAAAATAAATCTGAATCGTTGTGCTGCTGAAATTTGGCTCTGTTGACTAATAAGTTTGCAAAGGGAGAGTTGAAAAACTTAAAAAATTTCCTAGTGCAGAGGGTTAAACTTAAAAAATTTCTCTCTCAAAATAAATTTCAATGCCTGCATTATCAATATTTATCTCTGTTAACTAATAAATTTGCAAAGGGTTAAGTATAAGAACCCCATATAGGGGTTCCCTGGAGCCTTACCCAAACATTCGAATGTCCTCAACGTCATTGTAGCTATCCTCGAGGCTAATACCAGTAACCTAAGGAACCATTCTTGTACAAACCTCCACAAGAACTATTGCTCAGTCTTTCTATTTTTAATACACTTTTCGAAGTTTCTTGCGGAAGGGAGGAAAGAGGCGCATCCAGGGTGGATGGAGGAGGGAAAACGATCGAGAATTCAGCGAGAGCAGCCGGGTTTACCGACCGGAGCGCTCGGTGACCCCTGACGGCTCCAGCACCAAGGCGGACGTCACGAGAAACCTTTACCTTCGTTACCTTGCTAGTATTTAAGGATCTTCCTCGTGGCGTGCCTTACACACGGCTATGCAGGCATTTAGATCTTTATCCGATCCTCCCCGTCAGGAGTCGGGTACTCCAGTGAACCTGAAACCTCCTCCGACGAGCCATTATCGGTTCCCGAGATACCCGCCGCCCGTTCAATTGCCTGTGAATTTCTGCCTCCATCCGCTGTTTCGCCTAAGCGTGCCGTAATAGGCGAACAAACGGCGGACGATGCGGCTCTTCGAATATTCAGCGAGGCTTCGCGCTGTGGCGGTCTTCGCCGCTAGGGGGACAGCACGCTCGTCAGTTTCCCGCGAGTACTCCATGTCTTACTCCGTTTCTATATACAATCAACCCTCCTATAACGCGGTGAGTGCGTACCGCGTTATATGGAAACCGCGCTATAAGAAACTCGGATTTAACCGTACAAACCAGGCTAATTCGTAGTTCTATGGAAACCGTGTACAGCGTTGTATGGAAACCATGCTATAAGAAACTCAGAATTAGTACAAATCACATCATTCGTACCGCGTTATATGGAGACCAATAAATACAAAAGACAAGATAAATTATAAATTATTTTTATTGAATTGAAGAGTTCATATAAGGAAATGATAAAAAAAAAAGAAACAAAAACTAAACTAAAAAACTGTTTTCCAACAAAAACAAGAAAGACTTTTGTAAAATTATGTAATCTTTCAACACTCATCCTCGCTGTCGGATATGAGTCGCCTAACTCGCCTTCTTTTAATGGGCAAAATGTCTTCCTCACTTGGTTCATCTTCACATTGGTTTTCGATTGTAGCTTTTTTTTCTAACTCCACTAAAACCTCTCTATAGGGAGCTAAGCAATTTCTTAACTCTCTTTTAAACTTTGCGCTGCGCACCGTTGAATGATCAGTTTGAATGAAATGAAGTTCTAATTCTTTAGCCAAATTTAGCCCTTTTTTCACATCTTGTAAATCGAGATTTGGCATCCATTCGTTTTCCTTATTTTCGTTTACCAATGCATTTGAGGTGGGTGCATCAATTAATTCCATCAGTTCTTCCTCATCTAAAGTTTCTTCCCCGAGTACTAGTTCTCTTACATCCTAATGGTTTACTGCAAATTCTTCATCGCTTAAACGAGAAGCAATGTTTACTATTTCTGTAACTGGGATTGAAATTGTAGAATCATCTTGTATTGCTTGAACCATTTGAGGTAAAAGAGGTTTCCAACACGCATTAAGCGTTGATGGTTTAATTTCCGCGCAAGCCGATGACACGGTTCTAATACAATCTAAAATAGAAAATTCCATCATTGGGTACACGGAAAGAACTGATGGGACGTTGTTGAAAGGAGACCGCGCTGTAAGAGTACCGCGTTATAGGAGGGCTGTCGCAATTTCAGCTTCGCGTTATATGGAAACCGCGTTCTGAGAGTACCGCGTTATAGGAGGGTTGACTGTAATAGAAATTCGGGCCCATCCCTACCATCCCAGCGTCTAAGGCAGGGTCTGCTAGGTAGCCTTACCGATGAGTCCACTAGCAGGCTCAAAACGAAACGTTCTTCCCTCTTTTTTCCTTTATTCCTTCCCTCTCACACATACACTCAACGACATGAAACAATACGCTTCATACTGTTGGATTCCGAATTAAACAGCATCGAACTAATCAAGTAATTCCAAAGAAAGTATGGCGGTCCTCTGACAAACGCCATTAGAGGGACAGCACACTTGCCACTTCCTCACAAGCACTCGCTTTCGACCTGATATTCTATATAATAGAACTTCCGACCTCTATTAGCTTTTATCGCTAAACTATTGCCATTTTACCTGCAGACCAGCGTCTAAAGCAGGGTTTGCTAGGTAGCCTTACCGATGAGTCCACTAGCAGGCCCAGGACGAAACGTTCTTCCCTCTCTTTTTCCTTCCTACCCTCTCACGTTCCTCTTTACAGCGACAATAATTGAAGCCAGGCGTTCAGCCCCACCAGTGTCGACCAGAGCTTCAGCGCCATCGACTGGTTATGCGCGCGTAGCTGGCCCGCTCGCGGTGCCTCGTCGATCCGCTCCGTGCGAAGAGGACGAAGAGGGACGACACGTCGACTCATTAACCTCTTAGCCGCGGATGAATTTTGCGCGGGGTTGTTTCTTTGTAAAGGTTGAAGCGAATTACGCGTGGATGATAGAGCGCTGTAATGTGTGATGGACGATGCTGTTTGGAATGATATCCCTGAAAGACACTGTAGTGGAGCGATGTTTAGGAAGAAGATGTACTATAGAGGTGGGTTGTTTAAAAAGAAGACGTACTATAGTGGAGTATCGTTCAGAAAAAGTAGTGGCGCGTTGTTCAGAAAAGAGATATCTGCGAAAGTTACTATAGTGACGCGTTATTAAGGAAGGAGATATCTGCAAAGTTACTATAGTGGCACAAAGTTCAGAAAGAAGACATAGTGGCGCGTCGTTCAGATAAGAGACATCTGCAAAAGTTACTATAGTGGCCCAAAGTTCAGGAAGAAAACACTACAGTGGCGCAATGTTCAGAAAGGAGACATCAGCGAAAGTTACTATAGTAACGCAAAGTTCAGAAAGAAGACACAGTGGCGCGTCGTTCAGAAAGGAGACATTCGCGAAAGTTACTATTGTTGCGCAAAGTTCAGAAAGAAAACACTATAGTGGCGCTTTGTTCAGGAAGCTGACATCCGCGAAAGCCACTACTATTGTGTCTTTTTTGCAGAAAAATAACATCCACAAAAGTCACTATTATAGTGGCGTTTTTTTCAGAGAAGATGACATCTACAAAAATCACTATAGTTGTGCGTGATTCGCGCGTGATTCAGAATATGAAATTCGCAAAGCCATTACTATAGTGTCTTCCTTTTTAGAAAGATGACATCCGCAAAAGTCACTACTATAGTGGTGCTTTGTTCAGAAAGATGACATCCACGAAAGCCACTACTATAGTGTTTTTTTTTCAGAAAGATGACATTCGCAAAAGTCACTATTATAGTGACACGTTGTTCAGAAAGATGACATCCACGAAAGCTACTATTGTAGCGCGTCGTTCAGAGAAATCACATCCTTTAAAGCTACTATAGTGGCGCGTCGTTCAGAGAAATGACATCCGCGAAAGCTCTACTATAGTGGCACGTCGTTCAGAAGAAAGCTACTGCAGTGGCGCGTCGTTCAGAGAAATGACATCCACAAAAGCCACTTCTACAGTGGCGTGTCATTCAGAATAAAGTCACTATAGTGACGCGTCGTTCAGAAAGATGATATCCGCAAAAGCCACAATTTTGGCGCGTCATTCAGAAGAAAGTCATTATGGTGATGCATCGTTCAGAAAAAAGCCACTATAGTGATGCGTCGTTCAGAGAAAAGCCACTATATTGGGGCGTCGTTCAGAAGAAAGCCACTATTGTGGCGCTTTGTTCAGAAAGATGACATCAACAAAACCTAGTATATAGTGGTGCATCGTTTAGAACAATGACATCCGCGAAAGCCACTACTATAGTAGCGTTTTATTCACAAAACTGACATCCGCGAAAGCAACTATAATAGCGTATCATGCCTAAAAGATCAACAATCTCCAAAATGATCTCCAACACATGTAATCGATCTCGCAAACAATACCCACTCCGTAGTTAATCAAACTCCTACATACGAAGACCGTCCTCATCAAGGCTAGCTTTACGCGATCACCTCGCGATTGCACCGTAACAAATCCCTTCCATCGATAACTTACTATATCAACCGCGGATGGAACACCATTAGAAATATCCAGCGCAACTTCGAAATTAGCAGAAGGAATTCAACCAATGAAAGAGGCGCTGGAAGGTTCTCGTTCGGTTCGAGGAATCGGTAAAAGCTAAGTGCAACCTCGCCAAGCCGCAAAGGGTTAATTGAGTCAGTTCGCGCAGCTTCCGAGCCAGTTTCGCCCGTTATCTCGACTCATCACTTTCCTTTGAAGACCACCGAAACGACGCGGTCACGGCAGAGGGTGGGGGAAGGGGAGACGACGCTTCCTGATGTTATTTATCAAGGGCCAGCGTTCCCTGACGTTTCTCGCGATCGGATCGGCTCTGATAACGGTACACGCGGTCTCGAAGGCACGCACAGCGCGTTGTTTCACGCGTGTCCACGGTTTAGTTTGTGGCAGCTACTTTGTCCGCAGCTTTGTAATTGTTTAAGGGTTCTAAGAACTCCGAAAATCCCTTCGAGTCTTGCAATAGGTTCGTTATATGGTCGTTGTATGTCCATATTTGACGACCAGATTCAAGTGCTATACCAAAGCTGACATCCGCTTAGTTATTGCATTTTCCTAGGAACTTTTAGAATCTTTGGATTGTTTTCCAAATTTGAGCGTCGCCCAGTCGCGTCCCTAACTTTCTCTTGTCAAGGACCTATTTTCGTTCCTTTGCGTTTTTTCAGGAACGTTCGCTTTCCTCGTTCAAGCTTCCATCCCTTTTCATCTTAGCGTTTTCTTCTTTGTTCATACGCGTTTTTAAGGAACGACATTTTCGCCCTTGCGGCAGTATAGTTGAGGAGTTGAATCGAGTCAGACAGTTCAGTTAGAACAGTTCAGTCAGAACAGTTCGTTTAGAACAGCCGAGCTCGATCAGATATTTAGTCAGGCTAATCTTGTATAGCTAGTCAGAGTAGTCAGCTGACTAGCACAGCGAAGGAGTCATAGCTGTAGCACTGTTTACCTAACATCGTTGCCACCAACTTTATTATTGTTATTACTTCTGATATTCATTGTAACACGCCAAACCACGACTGTTATTCGTTGTTGTCGTGGTTGTTTATTAAAAATTGAAGGCTAGACAGTGTGTGTTTAACATTTTTCCACGTACTACACCTCAGATCTTTTTCTCTCGGTTCGTAGAGAGAAGAGCACGTTCTCCGCGAAGAGCGTTGCTTCGCGCAGAAGTCTGTACACCTAAGTCTGTTTTTATATGGTAGATATACGTTTTTGAAGAATTCGTGTAGGATAGTATATTGCGTCTGTAGGAAATAGAGGATTGGTTGTAGTTGTATGAAGTTGGCACAGCGAAGGAATCATAGCCGCAACACCGTTTACCTAACATTGTTGCCACCAACTTTATTATTGTTATTACTTCTGAATTCATTGTAACACGCCAAACCACGACTGTTATTTGTTGTTTATTAAAAATTGAAGGCTAGACAGTGTGTATTTAACATTTTTCCACGTACTACACCTCAGTCGTATAGCTAGTCAGAACAGTCAGTCGACTAGCACAGCGAAAGAGTCACAGCTGTAGCACTGTTTACCTAACATCGTTGCCACCAACTTTATTATTGCTATTACTTCTGAATTCATTGTGACACGCCAAACCACGACTGTTATTTGTTGTTTATTAAAAATTGAAGGCTAGATAGTGTGTATTTAACATTTCCCCACGTACTACCTCAGTCGTACAACTAGTCAGAGCAGTCAGCCAACTAGCACAGCGAAGGAGTCATAGCTGTAGCACTGTTTACCTAACATCGTTGCCACCAACTTTATTATTGTTATTACTTCTGAATCCATTGTGACACGCCAAACCACGACTGTTATTTGTTGTTTATTAAAAATTGAAGGCTAGACAGTGTGTATTTAACATTTTTCCACGTACTACCTCAGTCGTACAGCTAGTCAGAACAGTCAGTCGACTAGCACAGTGAAGGAGTCATAGTTGTAGTACTGTTTACCTAACATCGTTGCCACCAACTTTATTATTGCTATTACTTCTGAATTCATTGTGACACGCCAAACCACGACTGTTATTTGTTGTTTATTAAAAATTGAAGGCTAGACAGTGTGTATTTAACATTTCCCCACGTACTACCTCAGTCGTACAGCTAGTCAGAGCAGTCAGTCGACTAGCACAGCAAAGGAGTCGTAGCTGTAGTACTGTTTACCTAACATTGTTGTCATCAACTTTATTATTGTTATTACCTCTGATATTCATTGTAACACGCCAAACCACGACTGTTATTCGTTGTTGTCGTGGTTGTTTATTAAAAATTGAAGGCTAGATAGTGTGTATTTAACATTTTTCCACGTACTACACCTCAGTCGTATAACTAGTCAGAGCAGTCAGCTGACTAGCACAGCGAAGGAGTCATAGCTGTAGCACTGTTTACCTAACATCGTTGCCACCAACTTTATTATTGTTATTACTTCTGATATTCATTGTAACACGCCAAACCACGACTGTTATTCGTTGTTGTCGTGGTTGTTTATTAAAAATTGAAGGCTAGACAGCGTGTGTTTAACATTTTTCCACGTACTGCGCCTCAAGTTCCTCTCAAGATAGTTACGCTCGCGTTCGCGGCTTTTTCACCCCGAGCAACTGGCGTATAATGGCAGAAAATTGCGGCAACGAAAGTATAACGTTTCGAACGAAATGTCAAGGATAGCCACGGCTTCGGGAATTCGTACTGCACGCTCTCGTTGGCGTACTTTATGTCGCTGCGTCCCGCGGAAAAAATCGGTCCTTTGAAAGCTCCAGGCGCGCCATTGCGACAGAACGCGCGTTTCGTCATTTAGAACGTATCAAATTGGAACGGTGCTAGCCGCGATTTCGCATTGTCGAGGAAACGAACGTCCGTGGCGACGCGTGGGCGTTTTGATCCGGTAAATGAACCGGGATTAGTTAACGGGGTGCAAGGTGAACGTTGCCACAGTGGCTCTCAAGTGCAGCGAATCGCGCGAAGTGGTTGAGAAAAATAAAGGGATGGTCGATGGAATTGCGTGTTGCACGAACAGCTCTCTGATAGCATTGATAACGTAATATAAACTACTTAAGACTACCACGAACATCTTAATCATAGTGTGAGATTGAAAGGTTTTGTCGAAAACGAGCGTAATTGTAATTAAGTGGTGATTTTCTTCAACATACATTCATTTATTGAACATTCTCGGTTCCTTTAAGGCACTGAAATGCACGCACATGTATACTCTTAAGCATACTGTTTGGAATAATCTCGAATGTTCAATATTTGAGAATATTCGCAATCGTATCCAAAATTTCCACACATACCTAGTCACAAGCAATAAAATGATTCACACCATACAATAGTTCCCAAATTTCAACTCTTCTAGCATCCTGTATCCACTCACTCATTCTGTAATCTACCCTTTTCCCTATCTACTAACATTGACAACGCAATATAAACTCCTTGAGACATTAATCATAGTGTGGGATCGAAAGGTTTTGTCGAAAACAAGCGTAATTGTAATTGAATGATGCTTTGTACCTTTTAAGATTTATTCATCCTCGACCATATAAATATTAGATGGTTTTCGCCATAGTCCTCAGATTATTGTAGTTACTACTTGTATGCGGAACTTGTGTTTAAATAAACTTTTAAAGTCTCTTAGTAAGTATTGCATTTGGTTCTTTCGACTCTGCTGAACCCAGAATCCAACACTCTTTTCTTGAAGTAGGCGCCATAACTGAATCCATCTTCATATTTTCAACACCTGAGTATCCTTAGTTTAAGGTATCTTCTTTGTACAGTCTGTTTACTTTCAGTTTGTCTCATTTTTTTTGACAGTTTACAATTGTAGAACACGTGAACAACGTGTGTGTGTATGTATGAGAGAGAAAGAGAGTCTGTGGGTGAGATGTGGTACGATTGAGACTGGCGTAAATTAATCAATTTAACTCTTTGCATCAGCATTGATTAGTGATTGCGGGGGTTAAACTTATTCCATAGCAGTTTTTTGAGAAATGTAAATTTCCCTCAAGTATTCTACTGAAATGGAAATTTTCTATTGCTGATTAGAGTCGTTAGCAATAGGAACTATGGCTAAAGTATTGTTCAAAGATTGCTATTTCAAATATTAGGTTGCTCAAAACTTGCTATTTCAAATATTAAGTTGCCCAAAGATAGCTATTTTAAATTTTCTATTGCTGGGAGACGTTGGCATAGAAACTATTGCTAAAATATTGCTAAAGTATTGCTCAAAGATTGCTGTTTCAAATATTAAGATGCTCAAAGATTGCTATTTCAAATAATAAGTCGCTCAAAGATTGCTATTTCAAATATTAAGCTGCTCAAAGATTGCTATTTCAAATATTAAGTTGCTCAAAGATTGCTATTTCAAATAATAAGTCGCTCAAAGATTGCTATTTCAAATATTAAGCTGCTCAAAGATTGCTATTTCAAATATTAAGTTGCTCAAAGATTGCTATTTCCCAGAAAAAAAGGAGGTACTCAACTAACTCTTGACAACTTTATAAAGAAAACACCAGAAAACTAAATAAATAAATAACTAAATAAATACTTTAAAACACCATTTTTGGTGCATCTTTTTTCCATCCCTCTACTTTCGAACGTTCAACTCTCGCACACACGTTCAGGAACCAATTGTGCGCGAAAGTCGAGGGCCCACTGTAATTCCTTTCCGTTGACTGTTGCGCACCCCCCTTGGAACAGCTGTTAAAACCCTTGTTGAACGTTCAGAACGGCCAGCGAGCGTTGTGCATCATTTATTCAGTCTAGGAAGAGGGGCCGCGCGTGTTCTTCCCTCGAGGCATAGCCTGCAGAATGACATCGGTTGTGGGACGCTCTCCCGCAAGAGAATCGCGATGGACTCGTGTCAAGGGCAGAAACTCGAGACTCGCGTGCCATTTATCATGGCTGGTACGGACGTGTTCTTAAGTGGATACCATTGTTCGATGCAGATACCATCCGCGGGACGCGAAAAAACGCTGGCAATATCGTGCGTGCGCACGCAACATTGTTTAACACGTTGCCTCGACGTTGGATCTTAGGTGGCGCGTGTTCACGTGCCAGCAATTCGAATCTGCACCACAGTGTACAGTAGCGAGACTCTATGTCGGCACCTTTCATGTCAGTGTCGTCGAAAATGGAGCGCACATGCGCGAAATCAGGAAATCGTCTCGCAACGCCATTTAAACGTTACAGTGTCACAGTGTACAGTAGTGAAACTCTGGCGATTTTGTGAAGCCCAAAATGGATTGCGTATGCAGGAAAACAGGTGTCTGTCTCGTAATGTGTTATGAACTCTCTCTCTCTCTCTCTCTCTCTCTCTCACTTGCTGTTTATTTTCATATCCAGTTAATTTAAATTTAATAAAAATAATAGATATGTGGCATTCCTCGCTACTAGAGGGACAGCACACTCACCAATTTCCCACGAGCACTCATTTTCTACATAGTTTCTATATAATAGAAATTCTGACGTATCTCTACCATCCCAGCGTCTAAGGCGCAACTCCGCCATTTTGGTAGCCTTAATGATGAATCAATCAACTAGCAGGCCCAGGACGAAACGTTCTTCCCTTTCTTTTTCCTTCCTACCATCTCTCAAGTTTTCTTTACAGCGCAACTATTGAAGCAGGCGTTCAGCTCACCACCAACACGCTTCAGCTCCTATTGCTAAATATTACTAAAATATTGCTACTTTAGCAATAGCTTTAATTGCTAAATATTACTAAAATATTGCTACTTAGCAATAGCTTTAATTGCTAAATACTAAAATATTGCTATTTTAGAAATAGTTTCCATTGTTAAATGTTACTGAAATATTGCTATTTTTCCAATAGCTTTCTGTTGTTAAATATGACTATAATATTGCTATTTTAGCATTTGCTTTGTGGCGGTCCTCGCCACTAGAGGGACAGCACACTTACCACTTTCTCACAAGCACTCGTTTTCGACTCGATTTCTATATAATAGAATTTACTTATTTTAACATCCCAGCGCCTAAGGCGCAACTCCGCCATTTTGGTAGCCTTAATGATGAATCAATCAACTAGCAGGCCCAGGACGAAACGTTCTTCCTTCTCTTTTCCTTCCTACCCTCTCACACATCCACTCTCTACAGTGCAACAAACGAAGTGACACATAATCGCTTCAGATATATTATTTCTAATACACTGAAAAATAAGCAAAAATAGCAAAAGCTGAGGAAAATATAAAATACACATGTTATAGAAATCTTTATCACGAAAAGAAAAAAAGGAGGTACTCAACTAACTCTTGACAAGTTTATAAAGAAAACACCCGAAAGCTGAATAAATAAATAAATAAATACTTTAAATCACAGTTTTTGGTGCATATTTTTTTACATCCCTCTACTTAAGGGTAGCTTATAACATACGCCAATATAACATACGATATAAATGTGTCATAATATAAATATTATACTATAAATATATTTCTGAGCAAAATTTTTAGTGAATTGAAGAGTAGGTATGTGAAATTTTGTATTAATTAAGTGTTTGACATGTCAATATTTTTCTCACATTTACAGCCAAAATGACGCCCCTAAATTCTTGGTACCCCAAAATTTTAGTGCCCTTTAATTTTGTCGCCCCTAAAGTTTTGGTGCTCCAAAATTTTGGCGCTCCTAAGTTTTAGCGACCCTAAATGTTGGCGCTTCTAAATTTTAACGTCCCCAAGTTTTGGCCCCCCTAAATTTTAGTGCTTCCAAATTTTGGCGTCCCTAAAATTTGGCGCTTCTAAATTTTGACGCCCCTCAATTTTGGCGCCCCTCAATTCTGACACCCCTAAATTTTAGGACTCCCAAATTCTAACGCCTCTAAATTCTGACACCCCTAAATTTTAGGACTCGCAAATTCTAACGCCTCTAAATTCTGACACCCCTAAATTTTGGCGCCTCTAAATTTTAGAGCTTCTAAATTTTGGCGCTTCTAAATTTTAGAGCTTCTAAATTTTGGCGCCCCTAAATTTCGATGCTTCTAAATGTTAACGTCCCTAAATTTTGATGCTTCTAAATTTTAGCGCCCCCAAATTTTGATGGTTCCAAATGTTAACGTTCCTAAATGTTAACGTCTCTAAATTTTGATGTTTCTAGATTTTGGCGACCCAAATTTTGATGCTTCCAAATGTTAGCGTCCCTAAATTTTAATGCTTCTAAATTTTAGTGCCCCCAAATGTTAACGCCCCTAAATTTTAGGACTCCCAAATTCTAACGCCTCTAAATTCTGGCACCCCTAAATTTTGGCGCCTCTAAATTTTAGAGCTTCTAAATTTTGACGCTTCTAAATTTTAGAGTTTCTAAATTTTGGCGCCCCTAAATTTTAATGCTTCTAAATGTTAACGTCCCTAAATTTTGATGCTTCCAAATGTTAACGTCCCTAATTTTTAATGCTTCTAAATTTTAGCGCCCCCAAATTTTGATGCTTCCAAATGTTAACGTCCCTAAATTTTAATGCTTCTAAATTTTAGTGCCCCTAAATTTTAGGACTCCCAAATTCTAGCGCCTCTAAATTCTGACACCCCTAAATTTTGGCGCCTCTAAATTTTAGAGCTTCTAAATTTTTGCGCTTCGAAATTTTAGAGCTTCTAAATTTTGGCGCCCCTAAATTTTGATGCTTCCAAATGTTAACGTCCCTAAATTTTAATGCTTCAAAGTTTTAGCGCCCCCAAATTTTGATGCCTCTAAATATTATCGCCCCTAAATTCTGGCGCCCCTAATCTGGCGCTGCGGTGGCACAAAACCCTCACCCATAACCAGATAATGCGTAACGGGTCGCGGCAAGTTCGGTACCCGCATCCGAATCTCGTATTCCGTGTACGGTTCACCGATTGCGACCTCGCGAAGCCACGATCCACGTGCTATTACTCATAACCATTACGTTCAGGTTCAGGCACCGATATTATCCGATACGAACCGCGATAAGCCGTTTAGACGGTTTCGAAGCGCGCGGTTCCCGCGTGGCCACGATGGCCGCCTGTGAAACGATCTTGGCGAGGGACGGCGCGTGGTTACAGGTCCGATCCGGACGTACGATAAGCAAGGACGTGCTTATGAAACTTGCCACCTCGCTATCCGCCTCCAGGATCTTCCAGCGAGCCCTCGAAACGTAATCCACGAACGTTCCATCGGTTGTCTATCATTAGCCCGCGTAATCGAGTTACAGATCGGCACTGGCTCTCGACGTTGACGTTGATCGAGCGTTGTCGTGCTCCGTTTCGCTCCGGAAACCTTCGATTTCCTTCGACTCGATCGAACGGTCCATTGGATTCCGCACGGATTTTCGGTTCGTCGAACACTTTCACCAATGATTTTTATTGGCCGTGTTGTGTACTGAGGATCGTTGAGATGATGAGTCGATACTCTTTGGTTTCTGCAGATTTTTTAGGTTTAGGATTGGAGGATCTAATGTGTTATCTAGAATCTATCTGAAATCTAGAAGTGCCAAAATTTGGGGCGCTAAAGTTTAGGGAGGTTACAATTTAAGGGCGTTGAAATTTAAGCACTTAAATTTAGGGGCGCCAAAATTTGGAGCTGCTAAAATTTAGAGGCTCTAAAACTTTGGAGCGCCAAAATTTAGGGGCGCTAAAATTTAAGAGCACTAAAATTTAGGGGTGCTAAAACTTTGGAGTGCTAAAATTTAGGGACGTCGAAATTTAAGGCCGTTAAAATTTAGAAGCACTCAAATTTAGGGGCGCCAAAATTTAGGGGCGGTAAAACTTTGAAGCGCCAAAATTTAGGGGCGCTAAAACTTTGGAGCGCCAAAATTAAGGGGCACTAAAATTTAGGGGTACCAAAATTGAGGAGCGCCAAAATTTGGGAGCGCCAAATTTTAGGGACGCCAAAATTTAGGGGCGCTACAACTTTGGAGCACTCAAATTTAGGGGCGGTAAAACTTTGAAGCGCCAAAATTTAGGGGCGCTAAAACCTTGGAGCGTCAAAATTAAGGGGCACTAAAATTTAGGGGTACCAAAATTGAGGAGCGCCAAAATTTAGAAGCGCCAAAATTTGGGAGCGCCAAATTTTAGGGACGCCAAAATTTAGGGGCGCTACAAGTTTGGAGCGCCAAAATTTAGGGGCGCTAAAACTTTGGAGCGCCAAATTTTAGGGGCGACAAAATTAAGGGGCACTAAAACTTAGGGTAACCAAAATTGAGGAGCGCCAAAATTTAGAAGCACTAAAATTTAGAGGCGCCAAAATTTGGGGGCGCTAAAACTTAGGAGCGCCAAAACTTTAGGAGCGACGAAATTTTGGGACACGAAAACTTTAGGGGCGCCAAGTGGAAGGGGCTGTTTAGAGGCTATGAGTGTAAGAAAAATATTGACGTGTTAAATATTTAATTAATAGACCATTTTACGCAGAAATTGTAAAGGACGACGCTCGAATTAGCTATTTAATCAATTATTAATCTACTTTTTATTGAAAATAGATACTTAAGGGTCAGCAATTTGTCTTTTCGTACAAGGCGTCACAATTTAGAGGCGCCATTTTGGCTGCAAGTTTGAGAAAAATACTGACATACTAAATACTTAATTAACAGAAAGATTTCATGCAGAAATGATAAAGGACGACGCTCGAATTAGCTATTTAATCAATTATTAATCTACTTTTTATTGAAAATAGATACTTAAGGGTCAGCAATTTGTCTTTTTGTACAAGGCGTCACAATTTAGAGGCGCCATTTTGGCTGCAAGTTTGAGAAAAATACTGACATACTAAATACTTAATTAACAGAAAGATTTCATGCAGAAATGATAAAGGACGACGCTCGAATTACCTATTTAATCAATTATTAATCTACTTTTTATTGAAAATAGATACTTAAAGCCCAGCAATCTGTCTTTTTGTATGGGGCGCCATTTTGGCTGTAAGTATAAGAAAAATACTGACGTGTTAAATACTTAATTAACAGAAAGATTTCACGCAGAAATTGTAAAGGACAACGCTCGAATTACCTATTTAACTAATTACTAATCTACTTTTTATTGAAAATAAATACTCAGCAATTTGTCTTTTTGTACAGGACGCCACAATTTAGAGGCTCCATTTTGGCTGCAAGTTTGAGAAAAATACTGACATACTAAATACTTAATTAACAGAAAGATTTCACGCAGAAATTGTAAAGGACGACGCACGAATTACCTATTTAATCAATTATTAATCTACTTTTCATTGAAAATAGATACTTAAAAGCCAGCAATCTGTCTTTTTCTACAGAACGACGTAACCGCTAGAGCGAGCGCTGCTGGCAACCGATTTGTTTATCGTCCCACAGCGACGGAACCAGCCACGATCGCGCGCGGTTCTGCTCGAATTTGTTACGGGCGAAATGCAAAATCGCTGAACAATGCCTCGCGTTTGCTTATACCGGTTACGTAACGATCCGTTCGTCCACTCAGGAGTTGCGAACCGCCTCCGACTCGAGATACTGTTGATGGTCCTTTAACTGTAGATACGGATAGATCGATCGACGATGCTCGAACCGGTACGCGAACCCGGATGTTTCGTTTCTTCGCTGGGCTCCGTTCCCTTTTTCTTCCTTTTCTTTTTTTTTTCTCACTTCAGTCGGCTTTTGCTCAGAGAATGATGAGTTATGCTGTCTTTTCGTTCTGTACGAATTTTTGTTGCTTGATTTTCAAGTGAGATCGAATTGTGTTATTTTTTAGACAGTTTTGTATACAGGGTGGAGCCATAACTATGTCCACCTTGAATATTGCCGTTATTTGTAATAATATGAAAAATTGTCTTATAACATTGAAATGCTGGTAAACATTCCAGTAGTTTATATCATTAATTAGGGCTAGTTTTTGCTCAGAGAATGATGAGTTATGCTGTCTTTTCGTACTGTATGAATTTTTGTTGCTTGATTTTCAAGTGAGATCGAATTGTGTTATTTTTTAGACAGTTTTGTATACAGGGTGGAGCCATAACTATGTCCACCTTGAATATTGCCGTTATTTCTAATAATATGAAAAATTGTCTTATAACATTGAAATGCTGGTAAACATTCCAGTAATTTATATCATTAATTACGGCTACCTTTTGCTCAGAGAATGATGAGTTCAAGTGAGATCGAATTGTGTTATTTTTTAGACAGTTTTGTATACAGGGTGGGGCAATAACTATGTTCACCTTGAATATTGCCGTTATTTGTAATAATATGAAAAATTGTCTTATAACATTGAAATGCTGATAAACATTCCAGTAGTTCGTATCATTAATTATGAGTCGATAGTCAGTCTCAGTCGATCGCTAAATCAAGTAGCTCTGTCATTACGGAAATGAAATTTTCCTTTGAAGATGTTAGGTTTTAATATTAGAAAAATATATATTTAACGTAATGGATTTTGTGCGTCTTGCAATGGCGATGGCGAACAAAGGACTGGACTGGGTCGTAGAGCGCAAAATCAAAACAAATGATGATCAGTCCACGTCACACATACAACATCGTACACATCGATACACTTACAGAAGAGGATGAGGAAAGGAATAAGACAATTTGTTTACATACAAGCGAGGGTCTATGAAATACTGCGTGTGCTGGAATAAGTGCAGAGACAATAATATTATCGCCACATTAAAGAACTCTTGTGATGTAAGTAAATTTATTTTAAAGCCATATTTGATTTTGCATGACCTTCAACGATAGCTTGTTGAAGTTATCTCAAAACTGGTTATCATATCGCGATAAAAAAAACATATTATTTCATCTAAAAAAGTAGATAGGACCTTCAAATCTCCTCTATGCCTCCATCCAAGCAAAAAAATGCATGTATCACAATATGCATCCCTTTGCATCCCCTGCAATATTCAAGGTGGACATAGTTATTGCCTCACCCTGTATAATTCACGAATCTACCGACAGTAAATCAAAACTAAACTCAATTAGTATTAGAACTACCACGCCAGTCACAATGACTGGTTTTATGAATGTAGTTTTTGATAACTAAATTATAATTTTTCTTAAAGGTACAATGCACATGCTTTAACTTGAATAATTTATTTTAACACTAAAACTACCACGCCAGACAATACGAGTGGTTTTACAATTTCATTCTAAAATTCCTAGTTCGTAAAACATTTTTTTTCTGCAATAATGCGATGACTTTTGTAGGGATGACTAAAAGTGTAATATAATGAATTTTATTTTATTTTTACTTATATAGAATCGAAATAATTTTGTATATGGCCAGTTAGACTAATACCAATTATTTTGACTGGTATTTCTCTAAAGTAGAAAATTAAAGGTAGATATATTTATTGATACTTTGTGTCAATAAACAAAATTTCATCCCACGCCAATTTCATCCCTCGTCTTATATGACAATATAACAATAAAAACATATGAACCTAGCTGTGGTGTAATGTAACGCCATCGATGGTGGCGTATTCACGTGGTTATCCTGTATAGTTGTTGGAATAGGACCCAATTTCCTTTTTTATGCAACAATATTTTAGAAGCTCTAAAAAATGACGAAACGATTAAAAGCGTCTGAACTGCTGCAAATATTTATAAATTAATATATATATTTTAACTCTTATACTTTAACTTTTTGATGTACGAATAAATTAAAAGAAAGGACCATGTGCTATTCAAAAACCATGTGTTTTCGCCTCCAACCGATTTTGTTCAAATTTTGCATATGTATACAGTATTAAATATATAATTAAGTAATAAATAAAATAATATATTATTTTTACTTTGTACTTATTTATTACTTAATTATATATATTTATGTGGGATCTGCTTATCTCGAGGCTGAACGCGAACTGATTTCTCTGTTGGATTATTTCAACATGTCAAGTAACAACTTGAAGTGAAAAAGTTCACAAAAGTTCAGAAAAGGAGAAACAAAAATGAATCTTGTGTTAGGAAATAGAGTCAGAGTATATAAACTGTAAATGAGACCTATCGGTTCGAGTAGGGACCCCGATTGTTTATACCTAGGGGCCCGAAAGAAAAACACGTGCAGACTTTGCGTCGTCAATTTTTCTTAAGAGGGAGGACCTCAGATTTTCTATGGAGCGTCCTCACATTTCGTATAGATCTCGAGCAGTAAAGACGTTCCTTTCTAAGGCCTTAAAATAAAATATTTTTTGCGTTAATAGTAGATATAGTCTCTTTTATTTCACCCATTTCCAATAGCCTCGCGCCTCCCCATCCACACACACACTCGCGCATTCAATTGTCTCATTCCCCACATTTATTACTGTAAACATATTCAAAATTTGAACAAAATCGTTTGAAAGCAAAAACACAATTTTTGAATATCCATTTTCTTAATTTATTCTCACATGAACGAGTTAAAGTTTCCATCAACTAATAACCAAAGAGCAAAGAAAAGATCGAAACACTGTGCGGTTTTGAAGGAACGTCCGTTAACAAGCGACGCAAGCTCCCTTTCCATCGATTTGTCAATTCACCTCGCGAGTCTCGCTGCGCCTTATACAATACGTCGCACTTGAATCAACCTGCGACCAACTCGGTTGTCCGTGACTGCAACGTTCCCGAACGGATTGCATCGATCAGGGACTACTTTCGCATTTCACGGTTCCGTTTCTCAAGCCGCGCAGAAATTACACGTTAGACGACGGACCCTCCGTCCGTTTTCTTACTCGTTCGATTAATCGAACGCGGGGATCCGCAGGACTGGCCGCTCGTCGTGGACGTTCGCCGATTTAAAGCTCATTAGCATGATTTACATAAACGGAAGCTCCATTAAACGAGACTAACGGTCGATCGGCTCGTCTTCGTTTCCCCTAATCGCGTGGCACGGCCATACGATCCTGCATGCCCGATTTCTCACGTCCCAGTCGATAAAGGTTACCCGATAAATTGCATGATAAATGGGGATCGATTCGAGAAGACGCGTCCACTCGCGTGGTCCTCGATGAAATGGCGGGTGAAACCAGCGAAGCGTGCGCAGAGATGTGGAGGATATTTGTCTGCACGGAAAAAGAGCGTAGAATTGTGATTGTAATTGTATTGTGTAATCCAGTGGTTGGTGAAGTTATTAGTCGACAGAGTTAAGTATCGACAGTGGAAGGATTGAGGTTTATTGTTGCATGACCAACCCTATTACAACATTGATAATATAGCATAAACTCCTTTCTGAATCATAGTTCTGAATTCTAACTTCTCTAGCCTCCCGTATTCTACTTACTCATCCTGCCCTTTGATTGTCCGTTAACCTAAGTACCTCAGATTACTCACCCTCAACCCTATAAATACTAACCACTCTTCGCCATAGTCAGAATACTGTAGTCGCCTCTTACGTGCGGAACTAGTGTTTCAATAAAGCTCTGAAAATCTCTTAGTAAAAGTGTTGCTTTGATTCCGTCGCGTTCGTCGGATCCCGGAATCCAACATTATTTTGAGAGGGAAATTTTTTCGACTTAAATTATATAGGTTTAGGTACAGTTTTTTTAATTTAATAAACTGTGATTTAAGTCTTGAATCTTAATAAAACTTTATATTATACTTAACACTTTTTTCGTTTGGATGTCTCCTCTGAGGGGACTTCAGCATCGATTAGTGATTACTAGAGAGGTTAAACTTATTCCACCGCTGCTTTTTGAGAAATGCGTGTTCTTTCAAGTTTTCTATTGAAATGGGAAGTTTCTTTTGCTAGGAGACGTTAGTCATAGAAACTATTGCTAAAATAGGAATGCTTTAGTAGTATTTTTGCAATAGTTAGTAATAGCAATAGCAATATCTCAGCAATAGTACTATTGCTAAAAAATTGCTAAAATATTGACATTGCTAACTATTACTAACTATTGCTAAAAAATTGCTAAAATATTGCTATTGCTAACTATTACTAAAGTATTGCTAAAGTATTCCTAAAGTATTGCTATTTTAGCAATAGTTTCTACGTTAATATTGCTACTTTAACAGTCGTTTCTATGTTAACATTGCTATTTTAACAATCGTTTCTATGTTAATCTTGCTATTTTAGCAAGTTTCTACGTTAATATTGCTATTTTAGCAATAGTTTCTATGATAATATTGCTATTTTAGCAATAGTTTCTATGATAATATTGCTATTTTAGCAATAGTTTCTATGATAATATTGCTATTTTAGCAATAGTTTCTATGATAATATTGCTATTTTAGCAATAGTTTCTATGATAATATTGCTATTTTAGCAATAGTTTCTATGATAATATTGCTATTTTAGCAATAGTTTCTATGATAATATTGCTATTTTATCAAGTTTCTACGTTAATATTGCAATCATAGCAATAATTTCTATGCTAATCTTGCTATTTTAGTAATAGTTTCTATATTAATATTACTATTTTAGCAATAGTTTCTATTGCTAATCTTGCTATTTTAGTAATAGTTTCTATATTAATATTACTATTTTAGCAATAGTTTCTATGCTAATCTTGCTATTTTAGTAATAGTTTCTATATTAATATTACTATTTTAGCAATAGTTTCTATTGCTAACCTCAGGAAATGAGCCAAGTGCAAAGAGTTAGCCCTTTGTACGCTTTCCCAGTAATTTTCTATTGCTGATAAAAGTTACCAATAAAAACTATTACCACGCAATTTACAAAATTTGCAATTCAATAGAAAACTTTGGGAAAACTTGCGTTTTTCAAAAATTAATCTTCGCAATCAACAATTAAGTCCCTTAGAGGCGACATCCGAGTGCAAAGGGTTAATAATGATCATATTTACTAATATAAATTAAATAATAAGGAAGAAATGCATAAAATTAAATCATGACAATTGATATTCGTAGTAGAACCGCAATTAAGAGGTCAAAGAGACGCATGCGGCTTGCGAGCAGTGGTTTGTCGATTCCTGGCCTAACCCTTTCGCTATCAGCTGTTACATATGTATTGTCAGAGCTCGTCGTCACATATATGTGACAGACATTTTTGTTCAATTTATGAAGACGCGTTGAAACGTTTAATGTTTTAAAATAAACTTCAATAATTGTTTTTATAAGTCTATTTCAATTGGTGTCACATTTGAGCTGTGATGGACATTTTTTCCATGAGACCTTGATAGCAAAAGGGCTAGTCATAGTCGTTTGTGAACACAATTATAAATGAAACTTAAATCTTCAAACGAGAATTTTTAATCCTTTGCAATCCTACTTCCCAAATTCTTTTCTCTATAACATTTAGAGTCCTGTATAGTTTTCAAGCAAAGTTAGAACATGGAAGAAGATTAACTTACAAAATTAACTAAATAAGACCCAATTACTCCTCAACCACAAAATGTATTGTGGGGAACGAGAAATGTAAGAATGAGTGTGTGACAGATGTCATTGCGTATATCCTTAGTATGTGTGAAAAACAAAAAGTAATCAGGAATATTCTCGAATATTGATTGTTCGAGAATATTCCAAACCTTGTATACAAGGCAGAATGTGTGTGCTAATGAGCGAGTATGAGAGTGTTTTGAAAACAAGGGAAAGGATCTAGAATGATCGGTGAACGAAAGGTATAAAAGCGTGTGTGTGCGAAGTTCACGGTCAGAGTCAGTTAATCAGTGAAGCAGTCAATCAATTTGTGTCTAAATAAAAGTGTTTCTTAAATAATTCCTACAGTATCGTTCCAAAAAACCTAGAAAACTAACATTTACGCACATCCATCTCTCCTATTTTAGAAGCAACTCTTGAAAAAGTGCGCTCGCAGACTTACGAAAGGAACGATGACGGCCACGAAGTTCCCTTTAATCAACGAGCTTCTTATTTCGATCGAACCGTTGCCCGACTATTATACTACCAAATCGAGCCATTTGAATGCACCACGAGCGAATCTGCATTCCCCCTCGAATAAGAAAAACGCCATCATCCCCCCGGATCGCTGGCAGGATGCATCGACCGCTCGAAGACATTGTCGAAAGGACGGGGGAGTCGAACGGATAAAGAGTCCGTCGAGTTTATCAGGCGGATCGATAACGGCGATAAATATGCGCGTACGCGGTTGATTGGGCGAAGCGCGGGTCCGATCGGACGCTGCGATGACCAGAGGAGTGCGTATCCGCGCGAGGGTGCGAGCGAGAGAGCGACAGAGGGCGAGAAGAGGGAGAAAAGGGGCCTGAAGGAGGGTGGAAGGGCCAGTGGAGAAAGAGAAGGCGATTCATTAGTCGTACAACACGGAAGTGTTTCGAACCGCACGGCTGCTCGACGTGTGTCGGCTGCGATAGGCGGTTAGGCGTGTGCGTGAAAGGCGAGCGCGCGCGCGCGCGCCACCACCGCGAGGAGGCTGCTGGGGCCCAAAGTCGGCTGCGCCAACGGCGGGGGGCCTTATTATGCGCGACGGGGGCCTGGTGGACGAGCGAGCTCGACGTTTCGGTCGATCCGGCTCAACATTAAAACGCGGAATATATTGCGGTAATTCTTTCTGTTCGATCTCTGCCAGCGAGCCACCGTGGCTCTTCCTCTTTCCTTAAGAGGATGCCCGCGTCGGGTGGACGTTCCTCGATGAATCTCGAGATGAACGCGAACGGTCTAGCGTTCGAACGCGAATCGACTGAAAGCAACAGCGTAGAATTTTTGTCAAATTTTGTAGTTCTGCGATCTTCCTCTACGAGCGAGAATAAAGCTACTTCTTAACTCGCAAATAGGCTTCTTAAGAAGATGGCCGCGTTGGGAGGACATTTCTTGATGAATCTCGAGACGAACGCGAACGGTCTAGCGTTCGAACGACTGAAAGCAACAGCGTAGAATTTTTGTCAAATTTTGTAGTTCTGCGATTTTCCTCCACGAGTGAGAATAAAGCTACTTCTTAACTCGCAAATAGGCTTTTTAAGAGAATGGCCGCGTAGTGAAGACGTTCCTCGATGAATCTCGAGATGAACGCGAACGGTCTAGCGTTCGAACGCGAATCGACTGAAAGCAACAGCGTAGATTTTTTGTCAAATTTTGTAATTCTGCGAATTTTCTCTACGAGTGTGGATAAAGCTGCTGCTTTCTGAGTCGCAAACAGGCTTTTTAAGAGAATGTAGTAGGCCGCGTAGTGAAGAAGTTCCTCGATGAATCTCGAGACGAACGCGAATCGACTGCCAGCAATAGCTTGGAATTTTATTGTCAAATTTTGTCAAACTTTCTCTACGAGTAAAAATAAAGCTCCTACTTTCTGAGTTACAAACATTTGTAACTTTGCAAACTTCCTCCACGAGTGAAAATAAAGCTTCCACTTGCCGAGTCGCAAACATTCGCAGCGACAGCGTGCAATCGCTTGAAATTTTTGTCAAATTTTGTAATTTTGCAAACTTCCTCTTTGAGTAAAACTAAAGCTCCTACTTTCTGAGTTACAAACATTTGTAACTTTGCAAACTTCCTCCACGAGTGAAAATAAAGCTTCCACTTGCCGAGTCGCAAACATTCGCAGCGACAGCGTGCAATCGCTTGAAATTTTTGTCAAATTTTGCAATTTTGCAAACTTCTTCTACAAGTAAAAATAAAGCTCCTACTTACTGCGTTATAAACATTTGTAACTTTGCAAATTTACTCCACGAGTGAAAATAAAACTTCCACTTGCCGAGTCGCAAACATTCGCAGCGACAGCGTGCAATCGCTTGAAATTTTTGTCAAATTTTGTAATTTTGCAAACTTCCTCTATAAGTGAAAATAAATTTCCTACTTTCTGAGTTACAAACATTTGTAACTTTGCAAACTTACTCCACGAGTGAAAATAAAACTTCCACTTGCCGAGTCGTAGACATTCGCAGCGATTACCATGAAATTTTTGTCAAATTTTGTAATTTTGCAAACTTCTTCTACGAGTAAAAATAAAGCTCCTACTTTCTGAGTTACAAACATTTGTAACTTTGCAAACTTGCTCCACGAGTGAAAATAAAGCTTCCACTTCCCGAGTCGCGCACATTCGCAGCGACAGCGCGCAATCGCGATAGACTCGACGAGAATGTAGCAACTAGAATTTCGAATAATGTTATCGCCGTTCTCCTCGTCGGCAGAGTAATCAAGGAAATGGAAAGAGTAATCTTCCAATTTATTTATAGGCTTTTCAGCTGAATTTATAATAGCTCTGTTGATAATGCAAAAACGTTCAGAAACGGTACCAACGCACTCGCGCGATAAAACTAGAAGTAGCCCAACAACTTTTGAGCGTCTTTAATAGGCCGTGAAACGCTGATACGAGGCATGCGTTACCACAGGAGGAAGTCGTTTCGAGCGATCTCTTTATATAAGTTTCAAGCATTCCTACAATACCCCATTACAAACCAAAAAAAAAAAAAAAGAAAAGAAATAGAAATTCTATTTCTATGAAAAAGTCTGCTCGATCCTTTTTCCATCATTCAAAAGAACCAAGCACTGTTCTCGTTGTTGTACTCTGTAATACAATTTAAGAGCGCGATTCATCGTCTGGATTCTGGATTATGATACTGTAGGGTGTGAATAATTTCGCAATGCGTGGCTTTGTGTGTGCAGAAATCAAATGTAATTTAGAATATTCTCGAATATCCATTATTCGAGAATATTCCAAAAGAATGTGTAAGTATTACGTGTGACTTTGTGTGCGTGAAAACATAAGACGAAATTGAGAATATTCTCGAACATTAATTATTCGAGAATATTCGAAACTTTGTGCAAAAGAGTCTGAGTGAAAAACAAGGGAATGAATGGAAAAGAATGTAGAATGTTCGATGATTGAATATATATAAGGATGTGTATGCGCAACGATAGTCAGAGTTAGGCAGAGTTGAAGAAGACCAGCGTGGTACGCGTCATCTATTAAATCTAATTACTTTCTACAATTACGCTTGTTCTTCGGCAAATCTTCTGATCCCACAATACACGGAGCGAAGAACTGTTAGATCGTCGGGACGTCGAGATTAATAAGAACATTAGGGTCGTCCAGTTAGGCGAGATAAATTTATTTCGAACACGACAGCGTTATTAATTCGTCGCGATGTTTCAAACGGGCCCTCGTTGTCTCTCGTGAACGGACTTGTTACCGTGTTGTTCCAATTTACGGTGCCCTTTTCCCTGTGTTTCGCCGTGTGAATCGTTTATCGGCTTCGAATAGTTCCGTTTCGCAGCGATAAATCACCAGCCAACACGTACGCGCTCGAGTTCTTCGCAGGGGGAAAAAGTGATCGGTTTGAGTACCATTTTTTCGTTCAGTTTGTATTTATGGGATCACGTGGGTGTAGGTAACTTGAAGGTCGAATCGCAAAATAGCGAAACAGCAAGGTAGCGTGTGTCAGGATTAGTTGAATTATAGTTGTTGTGTTGAATCAAAGGATTAGAAGCAGAATTTTAAACGTGAATTAATTCTTTGATGTAGAAAAAATGTATTTACATTCTTATTTATTTGGTTAGGTTATTGGTTAATCCTTTGCAGTTGGATGCCTCTACTGAGGGGACAACAGCATTGATTAGAGGTTGAACTTAGCCCACCGCAGTTTTTTAAGAAATGCAAATTTTCTATTGAAATGGGAATTTTCTATTGCTAGGAAACGTTGACAATAGAAGCTAATGTTAAAATAGCGATACTTTAGTAATATTTTAGCAATACTTTAGCAATATTTTAGCAATAGTTAGTAATAGCTAGCTACAAATATTATTGCTAAAATATTGCTATTGCTAACTATTACTAATTATTATTAAAATATTGTTAAAATAGCAATACTTTAGTAATACTATAGCAATATTTTAGTAATATTTTAGCAATATTTTAGCAATAGTTAGTAATAGCTAGCTACAAATATTATTGCTAAAATATTGCTATTGCTAACTATTACTAATTATTATTAAAATATTGTTAAAATAGCAATACTTTAGTAATACTATAGCAATATTTTAGTAATATTTTAGCAATAGTTAGTAATAGCTAGCTACAAATATTATTGCTAAAATATTGGTATTACTAACTATTACTAACTATTATTAAAATATTGTTAAAATAGCAATACTTTAGTAATACTTAGCAATATTTTAGCAATGTTTGAGTAATAGTTAGTAATAGCTAGCTACAAATACTATTGCTAAAATATTGCTATTGCTAACTATAACTAACTATTGCTAAAATATTGCTAAAATATTGCTAAAGGATTGCTATTATAGCAATAGTTTCTATTGCTAACATTTCCCAGCAATAGAAAATAGCAATATTCTGGCAATATTTTAGCAATTGTTTCTATGTTAATATTGCAATTTTAGCATAATAGTTCCTACGTTAATAGTGCTGTTTTAGCATCATAATTTAGTTAGCACCGCTATTTTAGCAATAGTTTCTATTGCTAACGTTTCCTAACACTAGAAAATATTAATATTTTAGCAATATTTTAGCAATCGTATTGGTAGTACTATTACTAATTATTACTAAAATATTGCTAAAGTATTGCTATTATAGCAATAGTTTCTATTGCTGACGTTTCCTAATAATAGAAAATATCAATATTTTCGCTATATTTCAGCAATAATTTACTACGTTAATAGTGCTGTTTTAGCATCATAATTTAGTTAGTACCGCTATTTTAGCAATAGTTTCTATTGCTAACGTTTCCTAACACTAGAAAATATTAATATTTTAGCAATATTTTAGCAATCGTATTGGTAGTACTATTACTAACTGTTACTAAAATATTGCTAAAGTATTGCTATTATAGCAATAGTTTCTATTGCTAACGTTTCCTAAAAATAGAAAATATCAATATTTTCGCTATATTTCAGCAATCATTTACTACGTTAATAGTGCTGTTTTAGTATCATAATTTAGTTAGTATCACTATTTTAGCAATAGTTTCTACTGCTAACGTTTCCTAACAATAGAAAATATCAATATTTCGACTATATTTCAGCAATCATTTATTACATTAACAGTGCTATTTTAACATCGTAATTTAGTATTATCATCGCTATTTTAAGTATTAAATATACTAATTTAATATTAGCATCGTTATTTTAGCAATAGTTTCTGCATTAACATTGCTATTTCAACAATAGTCTCTATTTCAATCCGCCGCGAGGTTTCCCAGGAGTAATCGCAGAAGGTGTCGCGGTTTCGAAACAGGCCGCGGATCCCATCTTGTTGCTCCAGCAACTCGCTCGCGCGCTCGCGCGCACGATCAGGCTCACGGTCGTTCGCTGTTAATATCCCGCGACCGTTCCTCGAATTACAAATGATAATTACTTTCACAGACACGGTGGAATCGCGAACCCAGCCGTAGACTCGACCGTCTCGGATTCCACGGTCGAGTATCAGCGATCCTGGGCCTTCTCACGCACCGCAAGGACCGCGAATTCTGCAGATTGCCTCTCTGCTTCCTGCTTCGAGGCGGCTCATTCCCTGGCTGCCGATCAACCGCTATACCGTTGCTATAATCCGAAGAATTCCGCGCGCGGACGCGAGGAGCCGAGCGAACGGATTAGGCGACCGCGATGGGCGCGCGACGCTCGTCCCAGGTTCCCAGGGATCGAGCTGGGACCGCTCTATGGTCCGCACTGGGGCCCAGTCGGTTTGCAGTCACCCTTTCATCGACAATCATCCGTAGACTGGACTAGCTTTCGCAGAAACCTTCGCAATAACTGTTTGTAACATTGGGTCTACCAAGAGGCCATTTTGAGGCCATTTTCTGAGCATACTTTTTGGTAATTTTGTTCAAGAAAATTATTTCGCGAGATTTTGCGGATTTTGTGAAAATGTTTGGTCTACCAAGAGGCCATTTTGAGGCCATTTTCTGAGCATACTTTTTGGTAATTTTGTTCAAGAAAATTATTTCCTGAGATTTTGCGGATTTTGTGAAAATGTTTGGTCTACCAAGAGGCTATTTTGACCACTCTGAGCAAACTTTTTGGTAATTTTGTTGAAGAAAATTATTTCGCGAGATTTTGCGGATTTTGTGAAAATGTTTGGTCTACCAAGAGGCCATTTTGAGGCCATTTTCTGAGCAAACTTTTTGGTAATTTTGTTCAAGAAAATTATTTCGCAAGATTTTGCGGATTTTGTGAGAATATTTGGTCTACCAAGAGGCCATTTTGAGGCCATTTTCTGAGCATACTTTTTGGTTATTTTGTTCAAGGCAATTATTTCGTGAGATTTTGCGGATTTTGTGAAAATGTTTGGTCTACCAAGAGGCCATTTTGAGGCCATTTTCTGAGCAAACTTTTTGGTAATTTTGTTCAAGAAAATTATTTCGCAAGATTTTGCGGATTTTGTGAGAATATTTGGTCTACCAAGAGGCCATTTTGAGGCCATTTTCTGAGCAAACTTTTTGGTAATTTTGTTCAAGACAATTATTTCGCGAGATTTTGCGGATTTTGTGAAAATATTTGGTCTACCAAGAGGCCATTTTGAGGCCATTTTCTGAGCAAACTTTTTGGTAATTTTGTTCAAGAAAATTATTTCGTGAGATTTTCGGATTTTGTGAAAATGTTTGGTCTACCAAGAGGCCATTTTGACCACTCTGAGCAAACTTTTTGGTAATTTTGTTCAAGAAAATTATTTTGTGAGATTTTGCGGATTTTGTGAGAATATTTTCATTAATTTTTAGTTACATTTGTAAGGCGTATAATCGCAAAACTTATCTTTTTCTTTTTTTAGTTTTGGAGGAAGGAATCGTTTTGATCATTCGAATGAATTTTGTTATATTTGTCAGCACATTTTCATATATTCGTTTGCTTCCTTTTATTTTATAATTTTATTGCATTTGGCAATACAGTTTTTCGTTTTTTTTTCACTTTTTATGCGAATAATGTGTTACTAAATCGTTTTTTTAGACGAGAGATTAGAGAGAAAAACAAACATTCTCTTTCGCTCTGACTAAAAGAAACAAATTTTTCGTTTTTTTCCACTTTTTATGCGAATAATGTGTTACTAAATCGTTTTTTTAGACGAGAGATTAGAGAGAAAGACATTTTCTTTCGCTCTGACTAAAAGATTTGAAACAAATTTTTCGTGTTTGTCCACTTTTTATGTGAATAATGTGTTACAAAATCGTTTTCTTAAACGAAAGATTAGAGAGAAAGACAAACATTCTCTTTCGCTCTGACTAAAAGATTTGGAACGATAAAGGAATCATATATTTTCCTATTGTCGTTCAAAGTGAGCTCTTGAACGGTTAGTGCATTTTACTGAATAAAATATATTGAAAATATAAAAGTGAATTTAATGACTTTATAATTATAAAAAAATATTGAGGAGATAATGACAGGACATTAAAAAAAACGTAGATTATTGAACATTGTAAATGATATAAGAGAGGTTTGCTCAGAAGAAGATGAAGGAGGTAATTTAAATACTGAAGTCTTTTCATTGGATTTGTACGATACTGAAAGCACAATAAGCAGTGATAGTGAAAACGAAAATATTTTCAATTTACCTAAACGAGAAAAAATAAGAAGATTGTCTCGAAGTGAGAGTAAGAGTGACGATCAAAATGAACTCAATTCATATTTTTCCTAATTAAATACCGAAAGGGGTTATTTTCACCCCTTTGGTAGAAATAGATATATGCCAACTCACGATAAACCTAATGTTAAGTTTCTAAGGACCCTTACACCTTCTCCATTTTTACTTACTTATCATTCTTTTCGATTGGATCATGGATAACCTCAAGGAGTTGTTACTGTCTTAATGAAAGTTAGTTTTATTACTAGAATCCACTTGCTCGACTATTTTCTTCTCGACTTAAGCAGTTTTCAGTTCATTTTATTTCATCCTGGATGCTTTAAAAAAAGGTCAAGGTGCGTCATAAAGTTATTACCTGTTACGTGGTACCTGCGAGTGACACTTTGTTTTTCATTTTTCTTTGTCATTTTTAACCATTTCTCTAACAATTCTATGCAACCAATCAGTTTTGACGTCCGCTTTCCTCAGCAAAATTCGTGACATTGCAATCAACGAATCTGTTTGTCTTAGCCTCACAAGCCACTCCCATCAGATGGTTTATATTTTATGCGAATTACACAGAACACCAGAATTCTAATCAGACATTCCACCCTGACTCTTCAGGCTTACACATTTTTTAAACACATTCAAAACAGTATAGTTCACAACTAGTCACACATTCCAATCACACATATTAAAATCAACAAACAACGATTACCAACCCCAAAATATTCAAGAAATATTCAAATATTCAACTGAAAAACCGCTTGAAGCGCAAAATAAAAAAACTATGAACACCCTGGGATTAACAAACGGTTAAGCTTGCTGCACAACGCGGAATTCGAACGGAGACGATGAAATCAGCTAAGCGACGAGGTAATCTGCTGACATTGTACCAATCGAATAGTTCGTTTCTCGAAATTTTGACAAATATTCGCACAGCACGGCTGCGAACAACTCTAATGTTTGCAGTGGATTAATTTTGGATGAATAGTTGACTTGCATGTAGGTCCACGGATAAATAGTTTATCATGTGTAATAAACGAAATTATGTGTAATAATAGTTGATTATATGATAGTTGATTATTATTTCTATATTCTATTTCTATATTCTATTAATAGTTAATAGAATATACAATATTTACACGAAGAATGCTCGATGTTATCTGATCGGAGAATTTACTGAGACTGCCTCTAACTGTGTCTTTGAGAAAAAGTGAAAAGTAGGTAGTGGATGTGTTTCATAATTAATCATACACCAAATGACATCAACGATTACCTGTGCATATTATTACACCAACCACAAAATATTCAAGTGTAGCTAAAAAACCACTTGAATCGCAAAATAGACAAACTATTTATTCCTGCGCACTGAACAACTTTCGTTGACGATTCACATAGAAGACTCGAGTGTATTCTCTCTTCGCAAGTGTATTCGAACACTCGACATGGATCACTTCTCGTTGATTCGAAGGGATGCGTGGATTATTCGAGGGAACGTCGATCGATCGAGGGCCTAATCGGTGACCCGCGCTTTTCAGCGTCACTTTTATGCAGTCGTCGACGCGTTACTATGTATAGACGGTTGACGTTTCAATTTGATGCGACGAATTGAGATATAGCGTTATTTAATTGATCGCTCCAGGGTGATTGTACAGAGTTATTTATAGGAGGATCGAATAAGCTAATTGGAGGAAAGATTGAGAGGATATTGTGTTCCGTGTCTCTATGATTAGGGTGACCGAGTGCGATGTTTTGTTGATTGTGTTGTGGGCTTTTGGATGGTAGTTTTGAAGGAAGGTGTTTATGAAGTGCAATGTTTTGTTGACTGTATTATTCGCTTTTGAATGGTAGTTTTGAAAGATATTCTTTCCACTTCTCATCCACTTTTGAATGATAGTTTAGAAGGATATTCTTTCCACTTTTCATCCACTTTTGAATGGTAGTTTAGAAGGATATTCTATGTCTACGATTAGACTGACGAAGTGTGATTTTTGTTGACCATATTCTGCGCTTTAGGATGGTAGTTTTGAAGGATATTCTGTGTCTATGAAGTGCGATGTTTTGTTGACTGTATTATTCGTTTTTGAATGGTAGTTTCGAAGGATATTCTGTGTCTATGAAGTGCAATGTTTTGTTGACTGTATTATTCGCTTTTGGGTGGTAGTTTTGAAAGATATTCTTTCCACTTTTCATCCACTTTTGAATGATAGTTTCGAAGGATATTCTTTCCACTTTTCATCCACTTTTGAATGATAGTTTAGAAGGATATTCTTTCCACTTTTCATCCACTTTTGAATGATAGTTTCGAAGGATATTCTTTCCACTTTTCATCCACTTTTGAGTGGTAGTTTAGAAGGATATTCTATGTCTACGATTAGACTGACAAAGTGTGAATTTTGTTGACCATATTCTACGCTTTAGGATGGTAGTTTCGAAGGATATTCGTTCCACTTTTCATCCAGTTTTGAATGGTAGTTTAGAAGGATATTCTACGTCTACGATTATACTGACGAAGTGTGATTTTTGTTGACCATATTCTGCGCTTTAGGATGGTAGTTTCGAAGGATATTCTTTTCACTTTTCATCCACTTTTGAATTTTAGTTTAGAAGGATATTCTACGTCTACGATTAGGCTGACGTAGTGCGATTTCTGTTGACCATATTGTGGGCTTTTGGATGGTAGTCTCGAAGAATATTCCGTGTCTATGATTAGGCTGACGAAGTGTGAATTTTGTTGACCATATTCTGCGCTTTTAGATGGTAATTTCGAAGGATACTCTGTATTTGCGATAAAACTAATAAAGTATGATTTTTGTTGACTGTGTTATCTACTTTGGATAGTAGTTTCGAAGGATATTCTATGTCTACGATTAGGCTGACGAAGTATAATTTTTGTTGACCGCATTCTGCGCTTTTGGATGGTACTTTCGAAGGATATTCTGTGTCTACGAAGTGCAATGTTTTGTTGACTGTATTATCCGTTTTGGATGGTAATTTCGAAAGATATTCTATGTCTACGATTAAGCTGACGAAGTGTGATTTTTGTTTACCATATTCTGCGCTTTTGAATGGTAGTTTCGAAGGATATCCTGTATCTATAACTATGCTAACGAAGTGCGATCTTTTGTTGAGTTTTGTCCACTTTTGGATGGTAATTTCGAAGGATATTCTATGTCTACGATTAGGCTGACGAAATGTGATTTTTGTTTACCATATTCTGCGCTTTTGAATTGTAGTTTCGAAGGATATCCTATATCTACAACTATGCTAACGAAGTGCGATCTTTTGTTGAGTTTTGTCCACTTTTGAATGGTAGTTTCGAAGGATATCCTGTATCTACAACTATGCTAACGAAGTGCGATCTTTTGTTGAGTTTTGTCCACTTTTGGATGGTAGTTTCTGAAGATATTCTATGTCTACGATTACGCTAACGAAATTGTAATATTTTGTTGAATATTACCTGCTTTTGGATGGTAGTTTCAAAGGATATTCCGTATCTACAATTTGTCCGACGAAGTGTGAATTTTGTTGACCATATTATCCATTTTTGGATGATAATTTCGAAAGATTCGTATTGCAACACGTGATCGCCTAAAATCCGAATGCGATACTACATCTCGCTTGGAAGCCTCTGCGTTAACGCTTCCGTCACGGCTGGTGGAACCATTAATAAGGCTCATAACGGTCTTTTGATTTTAATTTCCTCACGTTTGGCCAGTTTTCGAACGCCACGGCCTACGTATTTTTGAAACCGTGAAATTCCACCGCCGCGATTGGCGAGCGTGCCTCCCATAATCGCGGATCGAAACGTAATAAAAGCAACCTACTTCTACGTCAGTTGAAAAGGTTGGCAACGCGAGACACGAACGTCCAATAAAAATCTTTCGATTCCACGGATACCTTCAACCTCTTTCGTAATCCAGCTTTCATCCAGACGCGTCGAATCGTCCCATCGAGACAAGAAACGTGAGAAAATCGAAGCTCTGAAGAGCGTTCGCTAGAGTCGTCGCTAAAAGCCGAGCTTCTCTCGCGTGAAACAAATCTGGACGACTCGGAAACGCGGTGTTCCACGTTTCTAGACGCATCGCCACGTAACAGGTGCAATTTAACGGGCGGCGGTTCTCTTACCTGTTGCACTGCCTCTTCAGTTCCCGCCGGATACTGCTGCGCGTGCGGATGAACCTGAACGCTCCGCTGCCCAGCGAGTTCGCTCTCTTCTCCCCCTTCTCGAACATTGGGAGCCACTGCTCCGCCTGCACGTTGTCATCCATGGTCTCACCCTCGATCGCCGTTCGCCAGATCGGAACTGTCCCTTCGAACTGTCCTCTCCGCACTGTCCGCTACCACTTTTCACCGCACCCTCGCCGCCATCGCGATCGTCGCGAGCGATGGTACCGCGACGTACGCGACTGGCCTCATCGCAGTCTTGCAGCTGCCTTTAACCTCTAACGGATCGGTCAAGTTTCTCGCGACGACGCTGATCTCCACTCTCGATCAACCGAGCGTCGAACCGCGGAAAGCAATACTCGAGAGGATCCACGCGGGTTGATCGATGCCGCTCGTTTCTGCGTGCCGCGCGCTCGCCTCGTGAGAACGCAACGAGCCAGATCGATTGTCCCTCGATCCTCGAAACGGCGGCGCTCGAACGTTTCCGGGAACCACGATCGATCGCAGACGCGTCCTCGCCCCACGAAATTGGCCGCGGATTTTCAGCACGCTCGCGCGAGTCGCGTGGGTCGAGCTGGATTACATAACGGGCATCCTCGTACGCACGCAACGACGAAGAGCGTGGACGCGCGTGCACGGACGAGACGCCTCGTGACAGTGTGACCAGCCGCGACCGGTCTTCCCGTCCTACCGGTCCGACTCTTTATCCAAACGATCGTCCTCGACCACCCTGCGCACCTTACCGCCGCACACTGCCGCTGCACAACGCGTACACTCGCTCTGGTTGTGTCCGTGCGCCCAGTCCCTCCGCTCTGTCCGCGCCACCGCGCCCACGGGGAACCAGACGCGATCGCTCTCTTCCACGAAATCGAATTTTCGCCGGTTAACGGTGCGCGTCTCCCTCGACGCGGTTCCACCTCGACGCGCGTCCCACGGCGCGTCGAGACGCGGAGACGCGCGGTTCTTTCGTCGACGCGCGCGTACGTGGCTCGACGACCGACTCTCTGTTCATATCCCTCTGTTCAGCCTCCGTACTCTGTCGCGCCTCACTGCGATACGTACCAGCACGAGGAGCGCGATCCAACGAGATATCCAGGCTCGCAGCCAGCAGCAGCAGCAGCAGCAGCAGCAGCAGCTCGCGGTCTCGTATTTCGTGGGCAGACCCGGAAGCTCTCGCGCGGACGGTCACGAACGGACGCCATCACGACGCTGAATGTACCGGTGATTTTCGTACCGTTCGAGTCGAACGATCGCTGCACACGCATCGCGTTGCTCGGGAACAGCCACGACGCGCCTCTTTTGCTTCCTCTGTGGTTCGTGAGCGCGCGCGCGCGCGCACCTGTACGCGCGCCTCTGTCTCCGCGCGCAGACAGGACGATCGACTATCCGTTTTCCCGGAATCAGAACGCGGATCGGTCCCGGATACGCGTGGAAAGTCGCGTGCGCGCGCGCGCGAGACGAGCCTCCTGGCCGCTCGTTACCGCACTGGCAGGACGTGTGCCGATGTTACGACGGTTCGCACAGCGTTCCACAGCGTTCACGGTACCAGCGGCAAATGTGGCCCCGAGTGGTAGCGCTCCGAAGCGACACCTGTGAGGAGGACGCTACCCTCTTCCTCTTCTTCTCGTGTCTTCTTCCACTGTGCCGCAGCCGCCTCCGGTGCCTTCGACCGCGCCGTTCTCTCCCCACCTTCCTCTTGTTTATCTCGATAACGACGGGGCCGTGAACACCCTCGCCGTTGCTTCCAGATCGTTAAGGAGTCGAGGCGTCAGTGAAAGGAGGATCGACGCGATCGACGCAGAGGGACAGCCTCGACGATACGCCCCGCGATCGACCTCGCGCCACCTCTCTCTGTACCCTTGCCAAGACTCCAAACGCCAAAGAGTATCTCTAATTGCTGGGCCTGTTAATGGTCCAAGCTGCACCAACGCGGAGAACGGCAATTATCAATCACGCGAGCGCCCATGACTGTTTTCAATGTACAGCTGGCTCGCCCGGCTCGAGTCGCGTTTTTCGATACACTTGTCAATTAAGGACGGCAAGAAGCCTGGCTGGCGGCCGCTCGCGCGTCTCTATTAGAGACGCGAGAGGATCTTAACGATTATTACGGGGGAATAAGACTACATGCGTCAATCGACGTGATCGAGCAACATCCTCGCGGGGCAATAAAAGCGCGTTGCGGCGGCGCGGTGCACCAGCGGCGACTGTCCGGCGTTCCCTTTTCTCTCCCTAACCCTGCGAGTTCGAGTTCCCTCGCGATGGCTTTCTTGCGGCTAAGAGCCTTCCGCCCCGTCGCCACCAGCCTCCGCGAATGCGCTTGGCTCGCCACTGTGGACGTGGGCGCGCGTGTAACTGCCCGCCAGTCCACCTGCGCAGGTGTGCGAGAGCAAGCATCGTCTTCGACCAGGTTCCTCAGACGGTAACGAGCCCTGATCGCCTCTGACGTGCTCCCCAATATGGCTCGGGTTTAATTGCTTACCTACGTAGCGGGCTTTCGTCTTCGAGTTCTGAGATACGATGGGATTTTGGTAGACTCTTTCGTACAAGCTTAATAAAAAATACTCGTGTTGCAAATTTATTAAATAATCCTATTTATATTTATTGAATTTGAATTGTGAAAGAATACTAAATTAGAAATTGATTAGGTTAATTGTGCATCTACCAGCAAATTGTGCAGTTATGGAAAAGTATTAAATGGGAGATTAATTGCGAATTGCGAGTCCTGATCGTCTTTGATGTGTTCTCCAATATGGCTCGGGTTTAATTGCTTACCTACGTAGCGGGCTTTCGTCTTCGAGTTCTGAGATACGATGGGATTTTGGTAGACTCTTTCGTTGCAATACTCGTGTTGCAAATTTATTGAATTATTTTATTTATATTTATAGAATTTGAGTTGTGAAAAGTATTAAATGGGAGATTAATTGCGAATTGCGAGCCCTGACCGTCTCCAAGTTCTGAAATATGAAGGGATTTTGATAGACTCTTTGATTCGAATTTAATCAAAAATACTCTCGTTGTAAATTTATTAAATTACACGAAAAAGTGTGAGTTGAATAGGATCTGAGTTTGAAAAGTCTAAATTGCAAAAGAATAGTAAATTAGAAATTGGTTAAATTAATTGTGCATCCACCACTGAACTTTAAAGTTATGAAAAAGTATTAAATGGGAGATTAATTGCGAATTGCGAGTCCCGATCGTCTTTGATGTGTGCTCCAATATGGCACGGGTTTAATTGCTTACCTACGTAGCGAGCTTTCGTCTCTGAGTTCTGAAATACGAAGGGATTTTGGTAAACTCTTTCGTTCAAGCTTAATAAAAAATACTCGTGTTGCAAATTTATTGAATTATACGAAAATGTGGGTAGGTTGAATCTTATTTGGGTTTGAAAAATCTGAGTTCCGAAAGGATAGTAAATTAGCAATTGGTTAAGTTAATTATGCATCCACCACTGAACTTTAGAGTTACAAAAAAGTATTAAATGGGAGATTAATTGCGAATTGCGAGTCCTGATCGTCTTTGATGTGTTCTCCAATATGGCTCGGGTTTAATTGCTTACCTACGTAGCGAGCTTTCGTCTCTGAGTTCTGAAATACGAAGGGATTTTGGTAAACTCTTTCGTTCAAGCTTAATAAAAAATACTCGTGTTGCAAATTTATTGAATTATACGAAAATGTGGGTAGGTTGAATCTTATTTGGGTTTCGAAAATTTGAATTGTAAAAGAATAGTAAATTAGAAATTGATTAGGTTAATTGTGCATCTACCAGCAAATTGTGCAGTTATGAAAAAGTATTAAATGGGAGATTGATTGCGAATTGCGAGCTCTGATCGTTTCCAAGTTCTAAAATACGAAGGGATTTTCGTAGACTCTCAAGTTCGAATTTAATAAAAGATTTGCAAGATTTGCGCTGCAAATTTATTGAATTACGCGGAAAAATGTAGGTTGAATCTCATTTGGGTTTGAAAAGTCTGAGTTGCAAAAGAATAAGAATTTGTTAGTTTAATTATGCCTGTCCATTTTCTCGAGATTTACAGCATCTACCATCGAACTATGCAGTTACGAAAAAGTACAGTAAGTCCTCGAATTACGTGATTAATTGATTTTGAAGGTTTTCTCATAACTCGAGGAAAACAGAAAATTAAGCATTTTTGACAAAAAATAAGTTTTGTCTGAAAGTAAAATAGATCTATCAATACGCGATTAATTGGTTTTTAAGGTTTTCGCGTAACTCGAGGAAAGTAGAAAATTAAGCATTTTCAACAAAAAATATGTTTTGTCTGAAAGTAAAATAGATCTATCAATACGCGATTAATTGGTTTCTAAGGTTTTTGCGTAACTCAAGGACAGCAGAAAATTAAGCATTTTCGACAAAAAATAAGTTTTGTCTGAAAGTAAAATAGATCTATCAATACGCGATTAATTGGTTTCTAAGGTTTTCGCGTAACTCAAGGACAGCAGAAAATTAAGCATTTTCGACAAAAAATAAGTTTTGTCTGAAAGTAAAATAGATCTATCAATGCGCGATTAATTGGTTTCTAAGGTTTTCGCGTAACTCAAGGACAGCAGAAAATTAAGCACTTTCAACAAAAAATATGTTTTGTCTGAAAGTAAAATAGATCTATCAATACGCGATTAATTGGTTTCTAAGCTTTTCGCGTAACTCAAGGACAGCAGAAAATTAAGCATTTTCGACAAAAAATAAGTTTTGCCTGAAAGTAAAATAGATCTATGTATATACATTCAAGAAAATATGATTTATTGCACATATTTCACATAACAGAATCTACATACATATATTTATGGACGAGCTACTTCAAGTATCGTTCCACTGTTAATTGCCTTTTAACTCTTTCCCTCTCGTCATAAATTAAAGCGTGGCATGCAATATCATCATTCATTGCTTTTGTAACTTTCGCAGATCGTTCAAGATCAGAATCTCGATCTTCGAGGCCGGCTAATCATGTAAAATTGAATTTTTTTTTGAATCGCGTAAATCGAGGACTGACTGCATTGAACGCGAGATTAATTGCGGAGACGTCGATCAAGAAATCGATCGTGAGAAAACGCGTGGAGCGATCCGCGCCATTTTTGGAGCGCTCGCGGCGAATTTATGGGTAACTGGTGGCGGTTAGTGTGGCAACGTGGAAGCAACGTGCCATTATTATTCCTCCGCTATAAGCAGGCATTACTTGATACCACGGTTAAGGAACGAAGAAACGGAGGAGGCACGGTTGCATTATAATCGAGTTGCGTCACGATAATATCAACCGAGAAAGCGGAAACAATAATTCGTCAGGCGGATAAGCTGCTACAGTTCATTCCACTCCCGCTCGCCCCCATTTTCCTTTCGTCTTCTACTACGATGCATCAGTATTTTACGTTTGTGACAAATTTTGCCAAGAAATTGATTGGAAGACAGATATTAAGTTTCTTCTTTTACTCTTCAGTTGCATCGAACCGTTGCATTTCGTTAATGTACAAAGCAGTCCATTTGCAGTAATTATTCACGTATTATCAGTTTTCAAAGAAGGAAAACACAGGGAGAAATCGTAATAAAATGCAATTATTTCTTTTCATAAATAAATAAAATTCCTGCGATCTCGACTTGTATCACTATAACAATGAGGACTACAAAAACGAGACACTCGCGAAAAGATACGCGTTGCAACGTGGTACTTCTCATTAAATTGTGCAATTTCTGTTCGAAAAATATCCATAGGATGCATCTGTACTTTACAGTCGTGACAAATTTTGCCACGAAATTGATTCGAAGACAGATATTAAGTTAGCTTGCGCGTTTCTTCTTTTACTCTTCAGTTGCATTGAACCGTTGCATTTCGTTAATGTATAAAGCAGTCCATTTGCAATAATTATTCATGAATTATCAGTTTTCAAAGAAGGAAAACACAGGGAGAAATCGTAAAAAATGCAATTTTTTCTTCTCGTAAATAAATAAAATTCGTGCGACCTCGACTCATATCGAGGATTACAAAAAACGAGAGACACTGGCGAAAAGATACGCGTTGCAACGTGGTACTTCTTATTAAATTATGCAATTTCTGTTCGAAAAATATCCATAGGATGCATCTGTACTTCACAATCGTGACAAATTTTGCAACAAAACTGATTCGAGGTCAGATATCAAGTTTGCTTACGCGTTTCTTCTTTTACTCTTCAGTTGCATCGAACCGTTGCATTTCATTGACGTACAAAGTAGTCTGTTTCTGCATTAATTATTATAAAGAGGAAGAAGACGAGGAGAAATCGTAATAAAATACAATTTTTCCTCTCGCAAATAAATAAAATTCTTGCATCCTCGACTCGTATCGCCATAACGACGAAGATTACAAAAAACGAGAGACATTCGTGAAAAGATATGCGTTGCAACGTGGTATTCCTCATTAAACTACACAATTGTCCTTTGAAAAATACCTATAGGATGCATCTGTACTTCACAATCGAGACAAATTTTGCCATGAAATTGAATCGAAGGCAAATTTACTTACTCGTTTCTTTTCATATTTTTGAGTTTCATCGAATCGTTGCATCGAACCATTGCATTTCATTAGCATACAAAGCATTCTTCTTGCATTAATTATTACAAAGACGAAGAAAACGGGGAGAAATCGTAATAAAATACAATTTTTCCTCTCGCAAATAAATAAAATTCCTGCGACCTCGACTCGTATCGACGAGAATCACAAAAACGAGAGACACTCGCGAAAAGCTACGCGTTTCAACGTAGTACTCTTCGTCAAAACCGCGCGATTTCCCTTCGAAAAATGCATTTGTAATTCAAGAACCGATATTAAGATCGCTTTCGCGTTTCTTCTCTTATTCTTCAGTTGCATCGAATCGTTGCATTTCATTAACGTACAAAGCATTCTTTTTGCATTAATTATTACAAAGACGAAGAAAACGGGGAGAAATCGTAATAAAATACAATTCTTTCCTCTCAGAAATAAATAAAATTCCTGCGACCCCGACTCGTATCGCCATAACGACGAGAATCACAAAAACGAGAGACACTCGCGAAAAGCTACGCGGCGCACCTCGTTAAAACCGCGCGAGTCCCCCTCGAAAAGTACCCCTCCAATTCCTGGATCCACCCCTCGGATAATAACAATAATAACGCTTCTTTATTGCGCGCGAAAACGCGGGAACAAAGTGAGCACGCTGAATAAAGGATAAATGTAGCTTACCTATAAAAGCTAGCCAGGAGACGAGCTACGGCCAGGCGCTGTTGTAAATTCAGCCTTGAGCGTGCCTCGACGTCCACGCTCGCTGAAGGCGCATCAGGGATGCGTCGTCGACTCTCGAAGTAGAAGAAGCAGAAAAAAAAAAAAGAAAAAAACGCGAGAAAACGGGACAAAAAACGGGACGAAAAAGGCTGGAGCGTGTTCGAGGCTCGAAAATGTCCCGCGGACGCATTAAACGAGGCGCGATTGTCCTGGGGCCCGCGCGAAGTGTTTTCGAACGATCGACAATTAGGAGTTGTCGTCGCGGTGTGCACGGTGCTTAATGGCCGGGGCGAGAGCGCAGGAAAAGCGAGAACCAAGAAGCGAGCGAGGAAGGGAGGGCGGACGAGGGCGTTCGACGGTGAAAACAGGTGAGTAACGGCCGACAGCCCCCAAGACTGCGAGCACGTTGCCAGTGGAAGTCGATCTCAGGGCCGTCGAGTGTGGCGAACCGCGTAGTGCTCGCGGATGGGCTCCCCTCGCCAGCCAACCCCCCTCTCGCGGTACGTGCATAGGGTCACGGTCACGAGCAAGGTCGCGAGCCGCGATTCTGTGCACGGTGCTTAACGCGCGCGTCGTCAAACAGAGGATAATCGAGCATCGCGAAATTCGCCACCCTCGCAATTACCACGCGGATCGACGAGGGATAAATTGAAAGGGAACATCATCGTTGTCCAGCGTTGCTTTCAGCCACCCACCCTCCCACGCTTCGACGATGCCTGCCGGATATCGTCGCGAAAAATCGTTCGAGACCCTGCTCGAGGAGAGGACGTTGGGGTTGGCGAGGGATTATCGCGGGATAAGGCGAGAGCTAAATGGCAGTCGATCTCGAGACAGGTCGCTGTCTCGAGTCGAGGATGACTGGTTCATTTTGGTGGTAATTGCTCGGAGTTTGATACGTCTTTGTGTCGTTGGAACAAATGCGATGGAATTCTGTGCGCACGCTGCGAGCAGTGTTGGTTTTTGTTTTTTAGTTTCGATGCGATTTTGTACGAATACGTGAGGCTGTTATTAACCCTTCGCGGTTGTGTGTTTATTCTTAGGTAAAGCTTTTTTGCTGTCCCAGTCGTATGCTTGCTCTCAGTCACCGCAGTAAAGGATTATACTGATCTTATATTATATTAATTTTATCTTAATCTACTTTTTGAGATATTAGGGGATTGTAAATGTTTATGGCCTTTATAATACCTTTTATGCAGGACGTTGGTAAATACATTAGTAATGCACTTGTCAATGCTTGCTTTTTCTTATTTAATGAATATTTTGTTTCACATAACTCTTTGTAAGTAATGAAAAGGAAAGTTTAACTGCTTGACTATTACTATTACTTGAAATTATTATATAAAAAATTGCGTAATAAAATATTCAGAAACGTTATTATATTTGTATTATATACTGTTATTAGGAAGGACAAATTTATTTCACCGCAACTTTTTAAGAAATGTATGTTTTCTTCAAGTTTTATATTGAAATGGAAATTTTGTACTGTTGGGAGACGTTAGTCATAGAAATTATTGCTAAAATATTGCTAAAATATTGCTAAATATTAAAATATAGCTATTAAGTATTCTATTGCTAATGTTTAAACTTATCCACAGCAATTTTCTGAGAAATGTATTATTCCCTCAAGTTTTCTATTGAAACGGAAATTTTCTATTGCTAGAAGACGTTGACAATAGAAATTATGGCTAAAATATTGCTAAAATATTGCTATTTTAGTTTCTATTGCTAACGTTTAAAGTTATTCCACCGCAACTTTTTGAGAAATATGCAACTTTCCCTGAAGTTTTCTATTGAAATGGAAATTTTCTATTGCTGAGAGACATTAGCAAACTATTGCTAAATATTATTAAAATATTGCTATTTTAACAATAGCTTCTAATGCTAAATCCGAGAAGGAGCAGAGTGCAAAGGGTTAAAAAAGGAGTGTTGGAACTGCTACTAATAGCAATATTTTAGCAATAGAAACTAATAGAAACTATTGCTAAAATAGCAATATACCGCCTCAGCAATGTATGTCCCCTCTAAGGAGACATCAGCATTGATTAGTGATTGCAGAGGATAAACTCATTGCGTCGCAGCTTTTTAAGATTTGCATGTTTCTCTGAAGTCTTCTATTGAAATGGAAACTTTCTATTGCTGCGAGACATTAGCAACAGTTTCTATCGTTAAGATATTGCTATTTTAGCAGTAGTTTCTATTAGCTTCTATTGCTAAAATATTGCTATTTTAGCTATAGTTTCTATGTTAATATTGCTATTTTAGCAATCGTTTCTATGTTAACATCGATACTTAAGCAATAGTTCCTATGGTAATATTACTACTTTAGCAATGGTTTCTATGTTAACATTGCTACTTTGGCAATCGTTTCTATGTTAACCTTGCTATTTTAGCAATAATTCCTATGTTAGCATTGCTATTTTAGCAATAGTTGCTATGTTAACGTCGATACTTTAGCAATCGTTTTTATGTTAATATTACTATTTTAGCAATAGTTCTATGTTAATATTGCTATTTTAACAATCGTTTCTATGTTAACATCGATACTTAAGCAATAGTTCCTATGGTAATATTACTACTTTAGCAATGGTTTCTATGTTAACATTGCTACTTTAGCAATCGTTTCTATGTTAATCTTGCTATTTTAGTAATAATTCCTATATTAGCATTGCTATTTTAGCAATAGTTGCTATGTTAACGTCGATACTTTAGCAATCGTTTCTATGTTAATATTACTATTTTAGCAATAGTTCTATGTTAATATTGCTATTTTAGCAACAGTTTCTATGTTAATAGACACCTGTGTACAAATTTAATACAACCACAAAGGGTTAAACAGCTCGTTTGATTTTATCGTTGACAGAACGTTAAGAATACCACCCTCCTCTACGAGACAAACTTATTTTTAAGCGACGCAAGTCGTCGAGCAGTTATGTTTAAAAATATTTATCGCATTAGCTAATCGCCTCTCGCGAGTCGAATACATTAAACCCTGTCCTTGCCACTATTGAAAGAAAAAAAACCACGGTCTGAAAGTTCGCTTGTCACCAGCGTCCGTGGCGTTCGAGGGCCATTATTAACCCCGACAGCGAGGAGGTAAAAAGGTCGCTTATCACCGCGTTAACTCATTGTCAGTCGTGTTCGCCCAACTCCCTCGTAGATACTCGTACGCGAAGTACTTATCAACGTTTCACGATCCCCTCTAACGACACTGGCGTCGTTTCTCGCGCGACTTTAATTATCAACGCGGGGCGAAGCGCCACGTTAATGAACCCCTCGCGAGTTTCACTCTGGCGAGCGTGTATAATCGCCGCATGATTCTTCGTTACCGCAGCGGTCTCTATTTTCTTTACTTTCGTCGCTGGACGCGCCATGGCGCGTTGGACGCGCGTTTCTGGGACGCGGGACAGAAAGGGGGGAACGAAAAGGAAAATGATACGAGCGACGCTTTTATTCGACGACGAATGGGACCGTCCGAGTCCCCGTGAAAGCGAGACGCTCCATTCAATCGCGGGGTGTAATTAGACGGAGTCGAGGGGAACGAGCATCGATCCATTCGAGAGGCGTCGCTGACAATGGGCTTAGCCGCTGCTTCGTTAACCGCGCGATTAAAATAGAATGGACGCTGTCCACGCATCCGTCAGTCGGAATCTCGCTTTAGAAGAAGAGGCCCTCGATGGTATCGAGGATGCTACTTATGGTTCGTAACTGGGAACCATTATTTAGCCTCTGTTGGGTTTACGCGATAGGGGACACGTGAGAAAAGTGGAGAGGAATGTGGTGCGATTGCGTGGAACGGATGCGAGACCTTTCGTAGGTTTGGAGCTTTCTAAGCGTTCAGAGAGAAAGCTTTCTGCGATGCCCAGGTCTGCTTCTGTTGGATGCCAACTCATTATTTCATGAACCATAGCTGTTCAGTGCGTATGAAATAGATAGTTTGTCTATTATGCGCGTCAAACGCTTGAATTACGTAGGTTTGGAGTTTTCTAAGCGTTCAGAGAGAAAGCTTTCTGCGATGCCCAGTTCTGCTTCTGTTGGATGCCAACTTATTATTTCACGAACCATAGCTGTTCAGTGCGTATGGAATAGATAGTTTGTTTATTATGCGCGTCAAGCGATGTTTTAGTTACTCTTGAATTACGTAGGTTTGGAGCTTTCTAAGCGTTCAGAGAAAAAGCTTTCTGCGATGCCCAATTCTGCTTCTGTTGGATGCCAACTTATTATTTCATGAACCATAGCTGTTCAGTGCGTATGGAATAGATAGTTTGTCTATTATGCGCGTCAAGCGATGTTTTAATTACACTTGAATATTTAGGGATAGGTGTAATAATAAGTGTATAAATAGGTGTAATAATAGGTGTAATAATACGTGCAGATAATCGTTGTTTGTTGATTTTAACATGTTTGATTGGAATGTATGACTAGTTTCGAACTATACTGTTTTGAATGAGTTTAAAGAATGTGTAAGCCTGAAGAGTCAGGGTGGATGTCTGATTAGAATTCTGGTGTTCTGTCTAATTCCCATGAAATATAAACCATGTGATGGGAGTGGCTTACGAGGCCAAGACAAATGCATTCGTTGATTGCAATGTTACGAATTTTGGTGAAGGAAGCGGATGTCAAAACTGATTGGTTGCATAGAATTGTTAGAGAAATGGTTAAAAATGACAAAGGAAAATGAAAAACAGTGTCACTCGCGGGTACCAAGTGCACCCTTTCGCGTGTCTTCTGCTTAAGTCAAAAATAAAATGGTTATAGAAAGTATATGATGATCGATGGTCTCATAAGCTTATTGCTGTTACGGGTCAGATTAGAGTTTTTTCAATATTAAAATCGTCATTTGGACCATTGAGAAATGGTCCAAAGTTTAGCCGTTGCTGGATTAAAAGATCACCCAGTTTAGACGACAGAAAGATACACAAACAATCACAATAAAATCAAAATCTCTTCAAAATCTACGCTTATTCTTCCCTTTTCCAAATCTATTCCAAATCTCTGCTCTATTTCCTTTTCGTCTACGCTTTTATCCTTTCGCTAGTCATTAGACATTTCTTTCCTGACCAATTAGACGGTTCCAAAAAACCATTAAACGCCTACTCCCTTATTCTTGCCAAGGTGTTCTCACCTCCTGACGAGAATTTATTTGTTCTCATGACGATGACTAGGTTTTATGATGACAGCTTCAGTCAAACCCCAGTTTGATCCCTTTCTAACAAGTTACATCCGTGCCATAAAACTCGTTATCGTCCTGATCGCCGCAGCTGTCGAATATGTGGGCCCTAAAACCCCCTAAGTTCCTTTACTTTCGCCTACAATTGCTTAAACTAATATTGGTGGATATGACATTTCGATGAAGCAGAGTTTGTATTTGATAAAACGCGCGAGGCTGTTTCGAGCGAAGTCGCGGGTGGAACAAAGGGATGAACGCTTAATTTACGATTTTAGCGGATCTTATGTTCCATTGTCTCGCTCGTTATTATTATATTATTCGTAGCATTTCGCTCTGCGTGAGTGGGCACGGCGTGAGTGATTTACACGCTTGTACCTGCTTAATTCCGCTATAAACTTTGTCAGCTCGGAACGACAACTTAATGCGTTTAATTTATTAACGCTCGGATGTATAAGTTACGTGGATATTAACAAAATAATAGAGTAACTACGCGATTAATTGGTTTCGAAGGTTTTCGCGTAGGTTGAAGAAAGCAGAAAATTTAGCATTTTTGGCAAAAAATCTGTTTTAGTTTCAAAGCATAGGTGAAAGTAAAATAGATCTATATATATATATATATATACACTCAAAGGAATATTATTTAGTGCACATATTTATTGGACATATTGCATATAAGAGAATCTACATATATATATATATATATAGACGACGATAAATATATATATATATTTATGGACGAAATACTTCAAGTATTGGTCCACTGTTAATTGATTATTAGCTTAAATTTTCTTAGCTTAAACAATTGTCTTTAACTTAAATTGTCTTCTAGCATAAATTTTCTTAGCTTATATTGTCTTTTAGCTTAAATTTTCTTAGCTTATATTGTCTTTTAGCTTAAATTTTCTTAGCTTATATTGTCTTTTAGCTTAAATTTTCTTAGCTTATATTGTCTTTTAGCTTAAATTTTCTTAGCTTATATTGTCTTTTAGCTTAAATTTTCTTAGCTTATATTGTCTTTTAGCTTAAATTTTCTTAACTTATATTGTCTTTTAGCTTAAATTTTCTTAGCTTATATTGTCTTTTAGCTTAAATTTTCTTAGCTTATATTGTCTTTTAGCTTAAATTTTCTTCTCGCATAAATTTTCTTAACTTAAATTGTCTTCCAGTATAAATTTTCTTAGCTTGACTTATCTTTTAGCTTAAATTTTCTTAGCTTAAATTGTGTTTAACTTAAATTGTCTTCCAGTATAAATTTTCTTAGCTTAAATTGTCTTTAACTTAAATTGTCTTAGTTTAACTTGTCTTCTAGCATAATTTTTTTTAGCTTAAATTGTCTTCCAGCATAAATTTTCTTCTAGCATAAATTTTCTTAACTTATATCGTTTTCCAGTATAAATTTTCTTAGCTTAAATTGTCTCTAACTTAAATTGTCTTAGTTTAACTTGTGTTCTAGCATAATTTTTTTTAGCTTAAATTGTCTTCCAGCATAAATTTTCTTAGCTTAATTTGTCTTCCAGCTTGACTTGTCTTTTAGCTTAAATTTTCTTAGCTTAAATTTCCTTAGCTTAAGTTCGCTTTATCTTAATTTGTCTTCCAGCATAAATATTCTTTTCTTCACAAATTAAACTGTAGCACGCAATATCATTATTCACTGCTTTTATAACTTTCACAAACCGTTCAGAATCAGAGTCTTCATCTTCTAGACCACCTAATCCATCTCGAATCATATAAAATATAATTTTCTTTTTTTTTAAATCGCGTAAATCAAGGACTGACTGTATTAAAAAATTCTTCCATACATTTCACAAAAATGAAATCCTATTTCTTACTCGACGATTCTACGAGCTCGATCGAGTTGAAACAGTAAAGAGGCAACAGCGTGGATACGATTCCTCCCAAAGATCACCGCTGGATATTTAGAGGCGACCTTTAAGTATTTAGAAACACGCGCTGCTAACTCGCGTGACGGATCATTTCCACGCTGGTTTGCGCTGAACGTTTCCCGACCGCTCGGTCCGATCTCCACCCACAGGATCGCTTTTCGTGGGAAGCAACGCGAAAGTGTACGCTACGATGAAGAAAAGAATGGAAGTCGAACGAGGACGAAAGGCAACGAAGAAACCACCGCGTTTGCGCCACTGTTTGAAGCGCTGTTGGATTCCAGTTCTGACAGAATCGAAGGAATCGAGTAAACACTTTTTTTATGTTCAAAGAGGTTTTTTTTATTCGAAAGCTGCGTGGTTTAGAGAGAAGTGGCGTGTACGGATTTCTGAATGTATGAAACTATTTGATTCTTTTTTGGGTCTGGTATTTAAGGCAGTGGAGGGAGCAATATTGCAGCAATATTTTAGCAATAAAATTTAGAAATATTTTAACAATAGAAGATATTGCTGAAATAGCAATATTTTAGAAAGATTTTAGCAATATTTTAGCAATCTTTTAAGGGATTTGTAAGGAGCTTGATAAGGGATTGTTTTGGAGGGAGGAATATTGCGGCAATATTTTAACAATAGCAATTGCATATTTTAGGAATATTTTGGCAATAGAATTTTGAAATATTTTAACTATAGAAGGTATTGCTAAAATAGCAATATTTTAGAAAGATTTTAGCAATATTTTAGCAATCTTTTAAGGGATTTGTAAGGAGCTTGATAAGGGATTGTTTTGGAGGGAGCAGTATTGCAGCAATATTTTAATAATAGCAATTGCATACTTTAGGAATATTTTAGCAATAAAATTTAGAAATATTTTAATAATAGAAGATATTGCTGAAATAGCAATATTTTAGAAAGATTTTAGCAATACTTTAGCAATCTTTTAAGGGATTTGTAAGGAGCTTGAGAAGGAATAGTTCTGGAGGGAGCAGTATTGCAGCAATATTTTAACAATAGCATATTTTAGGAATATTTTAGCAATGGAATCTAGAAATATTTTAACAATAAAAGATATTCCTGAAATAGCAATATTTTAGAAATATTTTAGCAATATTTTAAGGGATTTGTAAGGAGCTTGGGAAGGGGTAGTTCTGAAAGGAGCAGTATTACAGCAATATTTTAATAATAGAAGATATTGCTGAAATAGCAATATTTTAGACAGATTTTAGCAATAATTACTATTGTTAAAATAGCAATATTTTTGCAATATTTTATATCTCTGAAATAGCAATACTTTTGAGCGATATTTAGCAATAGTTTCTATAGCTATTATATCAATATTTTAGCGATACTTAGCAATAGTTTCCATTGCTAAAATAGCAATATTTTAGGAATGTTTTAGCAACAGCTTCTACTGTTATAATAGCAATATTTTAGCAACAGTTTCTATTGCCATAATAGTAATATTTTAACCGCAGTTTCTATTGCTAAAGTAGCGATATTTTAGCAGCAGTTTCTATTTCTAAAATAGCAATATTTAGCAATAATTTCTACTGCTAAAATAGCAATATTTTAGCAGCATTTTATAGCAATAGTTCAGCAATATTTTAAGTGATTTCTAAGGAACTTGGGAAGGGATATTTTTGGAGGGAGTAGTCAAGTGTCGAGGATGAGACAAAGGTTAGAGTAGTAGTCAAGTGTCGAGGATGAAACAAAGGTTAGAGTAGTAGTCAAGTGTCGAGGATGAAACAAAGGTTAGAGTAGTAGTCAAGTGTCGAGGATGAGACAAAGGTTAGAATAGTAGTCAAGTGTCGAGGATGAGACAAAGGTTAGAGTAATAGTCAAGCTACAAAGATTAGAATAATAGTCAAGCTACGTAGTTTAGCGAGAGATGGCGAATACACAATTCTGAATATGCAAAAACTGTCTGATTCTTTTGCGGATCCGATATTTAAGAGATTTGTAAGAAACTTGAGAAGGGATAGTTTTAGAGGGAGTAGTCAAGAATCAAGGATGAAACAAAGGTTAGAGTAATAGTCAGAAGCTACGTGGTTCAGCGAGAACTGGCGAATACACAATTCTGAATATGTAAAATCTGTCTGATTCTTTTGCGGATCCGATATTTAAGAGATTTGTAAGAAGCTTGTGAAGGGATAGTTTTAGAGGGAGTACTCAAGGATCAAGGATGAGACAAAGGTTAGAGTAATAGTCACAAGCTACGTGGTTCAGCGAGAACTGGCGAATACACAATTCTGAATATGTAAAAACTATCTGATTCTTTTGTGGATCCAATATTTAAGAGATTTGTAAGAAGCTTGAGAAGGGATAGTTTTAGAGGGAGTAGTCAAGGTTCGAGGACGAAACAAAGTCTAGAAGTGATGCAAGGAATGAATAATAGTGCATCATGTTTGACATGAATCCGTATTTCCAAAGATAGTGATTATGGCTATGGCTATGGTAAATAACGAGTTGGCATCCAACAGCGCGCTCGTCAGTTTCCTCGAGGACTTGTAAGCGAAACTGGCATCGAAACTGGCAGGGTGCCGCCTGACTTTCGTCACCTCGAAGTCGAGCGGAAAAGGGAAAGCGATAAACGCTAAGGGTGTGTCATAAATTAGGCTCTTTCGAATGCTCCATCGTAGAAGGAGGGCCAGAACGTACGTTCGCGATGCAAGGACATGCATTCTCTCTGAGAATTTTCTAGTAACAACGCGAAGACGACTCAGCGATTTTACATTGTGTAATAACGGCATTTTCTGTCAAAAAAAAAAAAATAAAGTAAAGCTTTTATCTTTACAGAGTGTTCAAGAGATCTGGTTCATCAAGAACGATGATATGAGAATAATGATTAAGGATGATGACACGCGTGGATCTAGGTTAGAAGGTCTTCTCACAGGGAGACGCTTTAAAAATCCTCTTCTGGTGGGTGTAACGTAATTTTCAACGATTTCAGTAATTTGTCTCGGCGTTTGTAGACGCGCGTGGAAAGAATGGAGCCGAGCGTGGCGGATTTAGAAGGTTGACGAGGAATTAACGATGATAGAGCCAGCGACGTTGAGTCGAGCGTTTCTGTGACACACTGAGCGTTCTTGGTGTCCTATTTGTAAACACATTCAGTTAGTTCGTTTGCATTTGTTTGGAGCAGTGGTCTGCAAACTTATTAGTCGACAGAGCCAAATATCAACAGTGCAACGATTTAGATTTTCTTTGAGAGCGAAATTTTTTTAACTTAACACTCACTCTGCAAACTTATTAGTCAACAGAGTTAAATATTAACAGTGCAATGACTGAGAGGCAAATTTTTTAAACTTAAACTATATAGGTACAGGTACACTTTTTTCTAAATTAATAAACTTTGATTTAAATCTTGAATTTTAATTAAACTATAAGTGAAAACGAATAAAACTTTATATCATGCTTAACCCTTTTTGTAATCGGATGTCTCCTCTGAGAGGACATCAAACTTATTTCATCCAAGCTTTTTGAGGAATGCATGTTCCCTTAAGTTTTCTATTGAAATGGAAATTGTCTGTTGCTGGGAAAAGTTAGCAATATAAACTATTGCTGTAGTAGCAATACTTTAGTAATATTTTAGCAATATTTTAGTAATAGTTAGTAATAGTTAGTAATAGAAATATTTTAGGAATAGTATCTATTGCTAATTATTACCAGCTATTGCTAAAATATTGCTAAAATATTGCTAAAGTATTGCTACTATAGCAATAGTTTCTATTGCTAATAGATTCTATTACCAACATTTTTAGCAATAGTTTCTATGTTAATAGTGCCAACATTTCTCAGCAATAGAAAATAGCAATATTTTAGTAATATTTTAGCAATTTTTCAATGTTAACATTGCTGTTGTAGCAATAGTTTCTATTTTAATATTGCTACTTTAGCAATAGTTTCTAAAGCTATTTTACTAATAGTTTTCATAACTATTTTAGCAATACTTTCTATAGATATATTAGCAATAGTTTCTATAGCTATTTTAGCAATCATTTCTATGTTAATGTTGCTACTTTAGCAATAGTTTTTACGTTAATATTTCCACTTCAACTAATAGTTTCTATGTTAATAATACTACTTCAAGCAATAGTTTCTTACGTTAATACGGCTACTTCAGCAATAGTTTTCACATTAATACTGCTACTTCAGCAATAGTTTTCACATTAATACTTCCACCTCAACCAATAGTTTTTATGTTAATGCTGCTACTTCAAGCAATAGTTTCTACGTTAATACTGCTACTTTAGCAACAGTTTCTATTAATACCCAGACCAATACCCAGAAAGGAGCCCAGTACAAAGTATTAATAACAATCCTATTTACTGATACAAATGAAATAGTAACCAATCCATCCATAAAATTAATTCGTAACATCATTCGTAACAGACCCATCCTCAAGTTACCAAAGAGCCTCATTTTACCAACCCCTGGCATAGAAGAAACCAAAGCCAAAATTTCGCCAAAAATTCACTCAGAAACTCGCAATATCATCGAACCATCTTCTTCAGACCGTTTTCAGCTCCCTTGCGTCGACCGCAACCAACACTGTCTCCCCGCCATCTTACCATTACGCTACGATTTTAATAGGAAGCCACCGTCCTCGACGATCTTCCCACATAAATCCCAGGGGCTACGAACCGTGTCCGGACACGAGCGGATTCCAGCCACGACGTCGCGGTCGAATACGGAATACGGGCAATCTCGAAGCCACTATCACGGCGACATTAATATCTGCTGCACGCGAACGCTGACGGAACGGTGTCGCGCGCGACGCCATTCGAACCAGAAACGATCAGCTACGCGAACCGCGACGAATCCGTATCGCTAATCCACGCGAAAGTCGTCACAGGCGAGGTCTTAATTAGCCTCGTCCCATTGCCAGGCTGCTTTCACCTCGAATCACCTCGAATCACCTGGAAAGGGTGGCCCAGCGTGGTCGCGTGGGCGGTCGATCTGTTATCCCTCGATCGGATCCTTATCCAGATCGATCGACCAGGATTTTTCCGTCGCCCTTCAGACCACGCGCACCACGTCCATGGCGGACGTGGGACGGGAATGTTGTCCACCTCCACGAACGAGCTTCTTCTGCGAGGGTCGTTCGTATGCAACAGAGACAGCTTACACTGGAGACGTCTCAATGTTTCCGTGGTGGTTTGTTTTTAATTACGCTCGCCGCCCTCGTTCCTCCGCCCTGTCCGCCAGCCAGATTTATCGTCGCGACTGAATTATGGTTAAGCAGCGTCGAGCGCGTCTTTCTTCTTTTTTTTTTTTCCCCTCCTCGCTTTTGTTTAACGTCCGCTTTTTGCGCAACAGTTGTTCGCCTGGCAAGCCGCTTCCTTATAAGAGGCGACCGCGCGACCAACAGGCATCTCTGGGCGATGGTCTTTGAAATTTTTCAAGCTCGTCATATTTATTGTATCGATGGTTTGGGAGATGACGACGCGCAATCGAGCGGGTTACAGTTAGCCGCGACGCGTTCGAGTAACCGTAAAATCTGTTTTCAGCGGAAGGACTCGAAGCAGGGAGCTTCCTCCTGCTGCAACAATCGTACGGTGATTTATTTCGGCTACGAATAATCTTGAGAATCGGAGCGATCGTGACTCGACGATTCGAGCGGCGCGGGGCGTCTGCTGGGCTTCGAATGGTGGCCATATTTCTGCGCGCGCGGTGGGATCGTGGAATCGGATTCAATTCGCTCGAAAACGTCTCGAGGTTGTGTTCCTCGCAATGTTGCACGGTCTAAATGCCATCCATTCTTTCGCACGAAGTCATAAGCTTAGCTGAATTTTTTCAGAAGCAATTAAACAGTGTTGCGAGCTGGCAATGCGTAAGGATCGATTAACGCAGTGGTCGAAAAACTTATTAGTCGATAGAGACAAATATCAAGAGTACAGGGATTCTGATTTATTTTGAGAGGCAAATTTTTTGTACTTAAATTATATGTAGGTATAGATATACTTTTTTTAATTTAATAAACTTTGATTTAAGTCTTGTGTCTTAATTAAAGTATAAGTGTCCTTTTTGTTTGTCTCTTTTTCCACTCGGATGTCTCTTCTGAGGGGACATCGGCATCAATTAGTGATTGAGGAGGTTAAACTTATTCCATGACAGCTTTTGTCATGTTGACATGTTTCTCTGAATTTTTCTATTGCACTGGAAATTTTGCTATTGCTAAAATAGCAATATTAATATAGAAAAGCAATAGAAATAGTAATACTTTTGCAACATTTTAGCAATATTTTAGCAATATTTTAGCAATATTTTAGCAATACTTTAATATTATTTTAGAAATAGCAATAGAAACTATTATTATGCTAAAGTATTGCTATTTTTACAATAGTTTCTATATTAATCTTGCTATTTTAGTAATAGTCTCTATATTAATATTGCTATTTTAGCAATAGCTTCTATGTTAATGTTACTGTTTTAACAAAAGTTCCTATATTATTATCTCTATATTAGCAATAGTTTCTATGTTAGCATTGCTATTTTAGCAATAGTTGCTATGTTAACATTGATACTTTAGCAATAGTTCCTATGATAATATTATTACTTTAGCAATCGGTTCTATGTTAATATTGCTACTTTGTCAATCGTTTCTATGTTAATCTTATTATTTTAGCAATAGTTTCTATATTAATTTTGCTATTTTAACAGTACTTGGTATGTTAATATTGCTACTTTAGCAATAGTTCTTATGTTAGTATTGCTATTTTAGCAATAGTTGCTATGTTAACATCGATACTTTAGCAATCGTTTCGATGTTAATATTGCTACTTTAGCAATTGTTTAGATATTAATATTTGCTACTTTAGCAATAGTTTCTATATGAATATTGCTATTTTAGCAATAGTTTCTAAAGCTATTTTAGCGATAGTTTTCATAACTATTTTAGCAATACTTTCCGTAGCTATATTAGCAATAGTTTCTATAGCTATTTTAGCAATAATTTCTATGTTACTATTAATATTTTAACTATGGTTTCTATATTAATATTGCTATTTTAGCAATCATTTCCATGTTAATACTACTACAATTGTTTCTACGTTAATGCTTCCTCTTTAAACAATAGTTTCTATGTTAATAATGCTACTTCAGCAATAGTTTCTACTTTAATACTGCTACTTCAGCAATAGTTTCTACGTTAATATTGCTATTTTAGCAATAGTTTATATGTTAACATTGCTACTTTAGAAATAGTTTCTATGTTAATGTTGCTATTTCACCAATAGCTTCCACATTAATATTGCTATTTTACCAATAGTTTCTATTGCTAACGTCCAGAACAATGCAAAATATTAACAATGATGTATTTAGCGATATAAATTAAATAACAAGCAAGATATCCTCAGAATTAGCTCATGAAAATCGCCATTCATGCAGAGCCACACTCAAGACTCCCAAAACCTCACGAGCCTCAGTTTGCCAACTCCTGCCCTAAAAATAAACAATAAAAACCTCATAGCTAAGCACTGCTACGACCCAAAACTATCCTCCATCCACTATTTCCCAAATAACAGATTTCTCTTCTGCGCGCAACGACAAAACGCCACGTACCTCCGTCACCCTCGCGAATCGCAATCATTCCGCGCACGAGGAACCAAAGATCCTCCTTTCGAAGCCGTAATTATATCGTTGCCAGAGTCGTGAGCCTCTCCAACAACCAGCATTGTCTCGATCCGGCTGTTGCGACGCGCTAAATTAATCTAACACGAGCCGTTTAAGCCCAACCTCCTCGTCCCTTAACGCGATCAATGAATCTCCAGCGCGGCCACGGCTCTCCGTGATTGCTCGACGGGTCGACGTGACAAAGTAACCTCGTGGCTGAATTAATACGGGGGAAATGAAATATTATCCCTTGCGATCACTGGGCCTCCATTGAGGGGCCCAGCCGTGGAAACACGCGGCTCTCCTGCTGGAGGACGCGCGAGCCTCGCTTCGCTCTTAACGATCAGGCTTAATGACCGTCGTAGCTCGTGCTCTCGCGTGCACCGGTTCCTGGGACAAGTTCGCGCGGGGCAACTGAAACGCTAAAATGGCGGTAATATCTCTCTTAACGCGGTACGGCACGTAGCGCGTCGGTTATCTCAGGAACGGAATAGGCCAGGTGTTGAAAGTAGGTAATGGTAGCTTCCAAGATATTGAGGTATTAAGTACCCGGTAGTGGTTGATATAAGAACGCTCACGGAGCCACCGAGCTCCACTCTACCTTTTTCGATCATTTTCTCGACGATCCATCGAAGGCCAACGTCGAGGGAGGATCGAACACTTCGAACAACTGGAGGAAGCGACTCTGACGTGAAATGGTTAATTAAGGGAAATGTAATTCGAGGCGAGATAGTTTTTGTTGGGGATGCAAGGGGCTGCGCAGTTTGCGATACGCAGAGAGCGTCTGATATTTTTTGAGACAGGGAATTTTACTCGTGGGATATTGTTAAGGTGATTGTTGCGAAGTGTAAATGGCTTTTTTGGAAATTTAGAATTACCGTAATAATAAATGTGAATGTAGTAGCAATACTCGATCCAGCTGTTTCAAATGAAATAAGCTCGATAAGCATCTGAAGAAAAAACTGAACGTAGAAAGTGAATTGCAGTCACTCCTCGCTAGTCCAAATGCAGTGTGAAGCAACATTTAAAAGCTTTAGTTGTTATTAGTTTGTGCGTTGAAAAATAAAATACTAGTGCATTTTGTGAATCAGTGATATTATTATGAAATTCAATTGTACACTATTTTGAAAAATCGCTCTTCTTCATCAGTTGCTTCCTTTTTTTTTAGATGTATGTTTTTATTCATACGTCAAATTGATGTGTGTCTGTAGAAGTAGGTATACAAGAAATGTTTGTAAATATAGTGTCTAATAAAACCTTTTGTAATGATATTGTCATAAATTTTTATATTTTGGACAAGTTCTGTTCTATTGGCTACAACGCTTTCAAGCGTCTCCTGCTTTTTACCAAAACAGTATGGAAAAGACACGTTTAAGGGTCTTTCGCATGCAATGTGTTAACTTAGAATAACGAGGCTATTATTAAAGTGGCAATATTAACCTAGAAACTGTTGCTAAAGTAGCAATATTAATGTAGAAACTATTGCTGAAGTAGCAGTATTAACATAGAAACTATTGCTAAAGTAGCAGTATTAACATACAAATGATGGCAAAAATAGCAATATTAACATAGAAATTGTTGCTAAAATAGCAAGATTAACATACAAACGGTTGCTAAAATATCAATATTAACATAGAAGCTATTTCTGAAATAGCAATATTAACATAGAACCTACTGCTAATATAGAGATATTAATATAGCAATTATTGTTAAAACAGTAACATTAACATAGAAACTATTGCTAAAATAGCAATATTAATATAGAAACTATTGCTAAAATAGCAAGATTAACATAGAAACTTGCTAAAAGAGCAATCTTAACATAGAAACTTGCTAAAAGAGCAATCTCAACATAGAAACTTGCTAAAAGAGTAATCTTAACATAGAAATTGATTTATATTAGCATATTTAGCATAGAAACTATGCTAAAATAGCAAATACTAACATAGAAACTTTTGCTAAAACAGCAATATTAACATAGAAACGATTACTAAAATAGCAATATTAACATAGAAACCATAGCAATGTTAATATAGAAACTATTGCTAAAATAGCAAGATTAACACAGAAACTATTGCTAAAATAGCAATAGGTAGCAATAGTTTTTATTGCCAACTATTGCTAACTATTTCTAAAATAATGCTCAAATATTGCTAAAGTATTACTATTCCTATAATATTGCTAAAATATTGCTAAAATATTGCTAAATTATTACTATTTCTATTGCTTTCCTATGTCAATATGTTACTATCTTGATGATAACTTGAAGATAAACTTCAGGGAACTTTCAATAGAAAACTGGAGGAGACATCCGAGTGGAAAAAAGGGCTCTTACAGTTTAATTAAGATTCAAGACTTAAATCAAAGTTTATTAAGATAAAAAATAGTGTACCTACACTTATGTGGGAAACGAGACGAATGAGTGCGCGGATGTGTGTGTGCGGAGGGATGAGTGAGTGTGTGGATGGGTGAGGTAAAATAGCAAGATTAACATACAAACGGTTGCTAAAATAGCGATATTAATATAGAAACTATTGCTAAAACAGCAATATTATCACAGGAACTATTGCTAAAATAGCAATATTAATATAGAAACAATTCCAAAATAGCAATACTAACATAGAAATTATTACTATAATAGCAATATTTTAGTGATGAAAGCTAATAGAAACTATTACTAAAATAGCAATACAAATAAAGAGCTTCGAGGCGCGTCACTTTTGGAAAGAAGATGTCAAAATGCAGTCCACGTTCATCCTCGATAGAGACCATTTACTCTAAAAGGAATAATTCACTATAATATATTGCTATAGTTACTATCATGTCCTCGTAATTTATCCCATCATCAAGTTTCCTCTTTTTCCAAACATCCTCTAGAAAAACTCGAGTCACAAGCGGATCCCACCCTTACATAACTTAAATTTAAAAAATTTGCCTCTCCAAATACATCTGAATCGTTGCACAGTCGATACTTAACTCCGTCCCCTAATTAGTTCGTTGACCACCGCTCCGTGCTCCCTCGTTTCCTCGTGTCCCTCGCTGGAAAGCAGAACGACTTGATGTACGACGCGATGGCACGCACAACCACCGACATTATGCTAATTAAACATCTAATCAATCCGTGCGTTCGTCGTGCTGCGCTGTAATTGTTTCCAACAACCGGACGGCAACGAGATTAAAACGAAACCGCGGTTCGCGGAAAACCAAGCGAAAGGGGATAATTCCTGAAACGAAATGGCGCGGTAGCAGTCGGTGGGAAGGTGGCGCGCGGCTAGAAACGTTCGCCAAGCTTCGCTTGACTGCTCTCACCGCGGTAATAACGTTCGTGATCTGTTTTACGTTCGTTTGCTCGTTTGCTGGCCGCTGAAATTACTCGCGGGCAAATCTAATCACGGCTGGCCGTGTCACGTCGGATCGTTCCGGCGGGACAGTGTGAATCATCGTGGATCGAATCGGGGCACGTAACAAACCGCTGAGATATCGTGTCGTTAGGGACGTTGCGAGTTCCCATGCTGATTTCCTGGCGACCGCTAATCGAACGCGTTCCAAGCCGTTTCTATCGTCCGCGAAGGATTTAAAGACCGCGGACGCGCTTGCTCCTGCAGGATATTTGTTTGACCCTTTGCAGTTCGAATTATTTTTCAATTTAGTTGGTCAGTCGTCAACAATTCTCTAGTATTTCAAGTGTTTCGTTTGGAATTTATTTGAAATTTACTTGAAAATTTTGTCAGTTGCGGGACAGTTCCTTGACTGCTACTTGCGAAATCTAAAACAACTCTAAAACTTTGTTGTAATCTATATTTGCTTCTTTTAAACCTTTGCAGTGCGAGCTAGTTTTCAATTTAGCAGTTCAGTCGCGGATAACTCCCAGCTATTTCAAGTGTTTCGTTTGGATTTTACTTGAAATTTACTTGAAAATGTTGTCAGTTGTAGGACAAGTTCTTGACTGTTACTTGCGAACTCTAAACTTTAAACAACTCTAAAACTTTGTCGTAATCTATATTTGCTTCTTTTAAACCTTTGCAGTGCGAGTTAGTTTTTAATTTAGCAGTTCAGTCGCCAACAACTCCCTTCTATTCCAAGTGTTTCATTTGAAATTTACTTGAAATTTACTTGAAATTTACTTGAAATTTACTTGAAATTTACTTGAAATTTACTTGAAATTTACTTGAAAATGTTGTCAGTTGCAGGATAATTCCTCGACTGTTACTTGCGAAATCTAAAACAACTCTAAAACTTTGTTGTAATCTATATTTGCTTCTTTTAAACCTTTGCAGTCCGAGTTAGTTTTCAATTTAGCAGTTCAGTCGCGGATAACTCCCTGCTATTTCAAGTGTTTCGTTTGAAATTTACTTGAAATTTCACTTAAAAATGTTGTCAGCTGCAGCACAGTTCTTCGACTGCTACTTAGAAACTGTAAAACTTTGTTGGAATTTATATTTGTTTCTTTTTCTTATTTAGCGATGTCGAGTCACACTCGACAGAGGACCGCAAACGGTTGAAGATATGATACATATACCTTAACTTTAATAATTTACTTTAATAATTCATAATACAATTGAATATGATATATTTTAAAGCACAGTTAGATACAAACCCACGTTTGCACTCATAGTGAGACACTATACTAGCGCTTTTTTCAGAAAGATGACATCTGCGAAAGCCACTACTATAGTGACGCTTTATTCAGAAAGACAACATCCGCGAAAGCCACTACTATAGTGACGCATCGTTTAGAAGAAAGCCACTATAGTGGCACGTCGTTCAAAAGGAAGCTACTATAGGGGCGCTTTGTTCAGAAAGATAACATCCTCAAAAGCCACTATAGTAACGCATCGTTCAGAGAGATAACATACTCGAAAGTCACTATAGTGACGCGTCGCTCTGAAATATGATATCCTCGAAAGATGACATCGAAAGCTACTATAGTCGCGCGTCATTCAGAAGAAAACTACTATAGTGGCGCTCCGTTCAGAAAGATGACATCCACCAAAGCTATTATAGTGGCGCGTCGTTCAGAGAGATGACATACTCGAAAGCCACTATAGGGGCGCGTCATTCAGAAGAAAGCCACTATAGTGACGCGTCGTTCAGAAGAAGGCCACTATAATAGTGCGTCGTTCAGAAGAAAGCCACTTTGGGGGCGCATCATTCAGAAGAAAGCCACTTTGGGGGCGCATCATTCAGAAGAAAGCCACTTTGGGGGCGCATCATTCAGAAGAAAGTCACTTTGGGGGCGCATCATTCAGAAGAAAGCCACTATAGTGGCGCGTCGTTCAGAAGAAAGCCACTTTGGGGGCGCATCATTCAGAAGAAAGCCACTATAGTGGCGCGTCGTTCAGAAGAAAGCCACTATAGTGACGCGTCGTTCAGAAAGATGACATCCTTGAAAGACACTTTATTGGAACATCGTTGAGAAGAAGGCCACTATAGTGGCGCGTCGTCATATATACAGATCTATTTTACTTTCACCTATGCTTTGAAACTGAAACATATTTTTTGCCAAAAATACTAAATTTTCTGTTTTCATCATCTTACATGAAAACCTTCGAAACCAATTAATCGCATAATTCGAGGATTTACTGTAATGCAAGTATCGAAAATGTTCGATGAATGAACGTATAAAAGAACACAAGTTTACAGTACAGTTTAGTACAAGTTTAATTTAAATAATAAAAAATTACAAACAAATTTAACCTCTCACTACCCACAATTCTGTCTGGTCCGCCATACTGCAACTCATCGAGCCAGATCCTGGACATTTGTATTCGAATAATCGACGACGAAGAGGACGAAACAACTCGAGTGTTACAATGCAGCAATACAGAAGACGAATGGAGGCAGAACAAAGTATCAGAAAAATTGATTCGAACGATTTGTCAGAGCCGAAATTACGGGCATTAAAAATGGCGGACGGAGCGCGCTGGCGCGACAGCTCGCCGCTTTGTTCGCGGACACGCGAAAGCTGTCGTTTACGGCTCGAGCTGTAGGTACTTACGCGTAATCGCAAAAGGTTCCATGCAGGTTCGCCCTCGCGTGTGCATGGAACGTTCCTGCGTCTGCTGTGCTGGTAAGGTTAGGTTAATAAACGTAATGCGACGCCAACAGTGCGCAACGTTGCCGATGCAGCCACCCCTGACGTTGCTTCGAGCTGAAATAGCGGGGGCGAAAGGGCGGGAGAGAGATGTACAGGGTGTGCTCGAACGATTTTCATCGAGACGCGTCACCAACGCGTTTTGGTACTATCTTTAGATTCGTGTTTTCATTTTTTCAGACCTCGAATCTGTGAGGGCTCGCCATCTTTCTGAGGGTGGAAGATCTGTAAGTGTGAGATGAATTGATGACTGTTGAAGGGATGTTGTAACCCTTTGCAATCCTTTGTCGAGTGTGACTTGATATTGGTAAATAAAAAGAGAAAAGATATAGGTTTTGTAAATGTAAATTGCAATGGAGTTCGAGAGCTATGTTTAATGTAATTGGTAGAGAAAGTTGTTTATACGTGGCAGTTGAGGAACTGTTTTTTTATGTGAATTACAAATAAAACACTTTAAATATTATAATAAGGAGTTGTTGGCAAGAAAATTGAAAAACTATTTGGAGCGCAAAGGGATAAAGTAGAGGTGGCAATCTTTTTCTGCTGTGACCAAAGGAAAGTTATCCCTTTGCACTTTGCTCCTTCCTGGACGTTGGTAATAGAAGCTGAAAATATTGTTAAAATAGCAATATTTTAGCAATAGTTTCTATGCTAACATTTCCCAGCAATAGAAAATTTCAAATAACAATCTTTGAGCGACTTAAGATTTAAAATAGCAATCTTTGAGCAGCTCAATATTCAAAATAGCAACCTTTGAGCAACTTAATATATAAGATAGCAATCTTTGAGCAACTCAATATTCAAAATAGCCATCTTTGAGTAACTTAATATATAAGATAGCAATCTTTGAGCAACTTAAAATTTAAAATAGCATCCTTTGTGCAATATTTGAGCAATATTTTCTATGCTAATGTCTCCCAGCAATAGAAAATTTAAAATAGCAATCTTTGGGAAACTTAATATTTAAAATAGCAATCTTTGGGAAACTTAATATTTAAAATAGCAATCTTTGAGCAATATTTGAGCAATATTTTCTATGCTAATGTCTCCCAGCAATAGAAAATTTAAAATAGCAATCTTTGAGCAACCTAAAATTTACAATAGCAATCTTTGAGCAACTTAAAATTTAAAATAGCAATCTTTGAGCAACTTAATATTTAAAATAGCAATCTTTAAGCAATATTTTAGCAATTTTTTAGACATAGTTTCTATTGCTAATTTTCCTCCAGCAACAGAAAATTTCCATTTCAATAGAAAACTTGTGGAAAATAAGCATTTCTCAAAAAGCTGCAGTGGAATAAGTTTAATCACTAATCATTTCTGTAGTCCCTTCAGAGGGAACATCCGAGTTTAAAGTTTAAAAAAAAATTAAAATCTTAAATTTCTGTTTTTAATGCTTAACCTTTATTTTTATCTGATTTCAATGAGCGAATGTTTTGTAAATTCTGCTGAAGCGTGTTAATTAAACACGAACACTTTTCTCATTTGTACAGTTATTGATTAAAAAAGAATAAAATTTAATGCTTTGCAGATTTTGCGTTAGTAATTGACCATTTAACAAAAATACAAAAATCTTGTAAATGACCATATTTGGTGTTAGTACTCGACCATCCAGATAGTTAAGTTCAAATAGGATCTGATTTGTTAGACAACAGGCAAATTACAACAGCTTAGCGATTTATTTATATTATATATTATATTATAGTTATATTATTATATAATATTTATGTGAAAAAGGTGAAAATACGATCCTTCCAGCAACAACCAGAAATGATCGCAAATTAACGGAAGTGTTTGACAGGCGCGCCAAAGCTCTGACAATTCAGAAATACGTTCGAAACAAAAAGTGAAAATTCTCAATTATTCAGAAAAATTCATATAATATTATATTAAATATAAAATACCAGAGCTTGTTAGAAGTTACTTTAAGTAAAGGAATGTATCTCTAGAACATCAAATACATTCCTCGTTGAGCTAGTCTCTTTTGTCTCCGTTATACGAGCAACTACTGCTTAAAAATCTGTCCCAAATTCTTATTTTATCAACTTTAGCGCTTTAGTGGTCAATTACTAATGCTTTTACCTTAGCGAAAGGTCTTCTATTGTACTTCGTCGCTAGTCGCTACACTGTGCTACTTAAAATTCTCAATTTTGTTTATTTTTGAAAGTACAAATCTTTCAGCAGCAACCAGGAATGATCGCAAATTATCAATCGAATTACAAAAATGTTTGATAAATGCATCAAAGCTCTGACAATTCAGAAATACGTTCAAAACAAAGAATGAAAATTCTCAATTGTTCAGAAAAATTCATATTGTTTATTTTTGAAAATACGATTCTTCCAGCAGCAACCATGAATGATTACAAATTATCAATCGAATTACAAAAATGTTTGACAAAAGCAATCAACACTCTGACAATTCAGAAATACTTTCAAAACAAAGGATGAAAATTCTCTATTGTCCAGAAAAATTCATATTGTGAGGTGCGAGAAATGTATGAATCTTCCAGTAGCAACCAGAAATGATCGCAAATTATTAATCGAATTACAAAAATGTTTGACAAATGCACCAAACTCTGACAATTCAGAAATACGTTCGAAACAAAAAGTAAAAATTCTCAATTATTCAGAAAAATTCATATTGTTTATTTTTGAAAATACGAATCTTCCAACAACAATCAGGAATAATCGCAAATTATCAATCGAATTACAGCAATCATTGACAAACGCACCAAAGCTCTGACAATTCAGAAATACATTTGAATCCAAAAGTGAACATTCGCAATTATCCAGAAAAATTCTTATTGTGAGGTGCGAAAAATGCATGAATCTTCCAGCAGCAACCAGGAATGATTACAAATTATCAATCGAATTACAAAAATGTTTGACAAATGCACCAAAGCTCTGACAATTCAGAAATACGTTCGAAACAAAAGATAAAAATTCTCAATTGTCCAGAAAAATTCATATTGTGAGGTGCGAGAAATGTATGAATTTTCCAGCAGCAATCAGGAATAATCACAAAATTATCAATCGAATAACAAAAATCCTTGACAAATGCACCAAAGCTCAGACAATTCCAAAAAACTTTCGAAATCACTTTTTTCCAAGACACCTTGTACGCGTCTAAGGCCTCTCATTCCTGAGCGGTTATGCGATCTTCGTGCTCGCGTAGCTTCGTGAAAGCGAATTCCAGAGGCACTGTGATAAGAGCAGAAACGAAGAAAGCTATGAAAATAGGACGGAGATTACCAGCTCCCGCAACGCGGAACCATTCTCTCGAAAGGGAGAGCCCTAAGCGAGGCGAGGGCCCCAATCGTGTGTCGACACGAGGAACAGCTCGAATCATAGAGCGCATTAGGAACACTGCTCATTGTGCGCCGTCGTTCTTCCTTACAGATAACGAGCACAATCATTTTACACATTAATTATTCTGCCATCGAGAACAATTCTCTTTTTGTCGGTGTCATTGTCCGCGGACAGCCCTTCAAAGGCTTCTTTTCATACCCAGCCTCTGTCACAATCATTTTCTATTCATTGCGCGGTGCACGAGGCACGTTGATCGATCGATTATCTATACATCAAAAGCGAGCCCTGCTTCGTGCGAGCAATAACACAGATTTAATGCGATAAGCCTTAACAGTATGTAATTGTGAGAGCCTGGCCTGTGCGAGTTTCGGGTCACTGCGTTCACCGTTTGAGTGTCACGGGTTTTTGGAGAAATTCAGGAGAAAAGTGCCACAGAGAAAGATGGCGATTCTTAATTTGTACGTTTAAAAGCGCTAAGCAGTGCTATGGCGCTTAATTTTTAAGTCTACGAGCGCTAAGCAGCGCCATGGCGCTTTTCAACTTTTAGGTTTCAAAGTTTTAAGCAGCGCGATGGCGATTCTCAATTTCTATGTCTAAAAGCGCTAAGCAATGCGATGGCGCTTAATTTTTACGTCTAAAAGCGCTAAGCAGCGCGATGGCGCTTTTCAACTTTTAGGTTTCAAAGTTTTAAGCAGCGCGATGGCGATTCTCAATTTCTATGTATATAAGCGCTAAGCAATGTGATGGCGCTTAATTTTTACGTCTAAAAGCGCTAAGCAGCGCGATGGCGCTTTTCAACTTTTAGGTTTCAAAGTTCTAAGCAGCGCGATGGCGCTTCTCAATTTTTACATCTGAAAGTTCTAAATAATGCGATGGCATTTCTTAGGTTTTACGTCTCAAACTTCTAAGCAGCGCGATGGCGCTTCTCAATTTTTACATCTGAAAGTTCTAAGCAGCGCGATGGCGTTTCTCAAGTTATACGTTTCAAAGTTATAAGCAGCACAATGGCGCTTCTCAATTTTTATATCTAAAAGCGCTAAGCAGCGCGATGGTATTTCGCAATTTTTACGTGCCAAAGTTCTAAGCAACGTGATGGCGTTTCTCAAGTTTTACGTCTTAAAGTTCTAAGCAGCGCGATGATTTTTCGCAATGTTTACATCTCAAAATTTTTAAGCAGCGCGATGGCTCTTCGCAATGTTTACATCTCAAAGTTTTAAGCAGCGCGATGGCTCTTCGCAATGTTTACGTGTCAAAGTTCTAAGCAGCGCGATGGCGCTTCTCAAGTTTTAATGTACCAAAGTTTTAAGCTTTTATTATTTATTTTAAGCTAAGAAATTTTCTATTGCTAGGAAACGTTAGCAATAGAAACTATTGCTAGAATAACAATACTTTAGCAATATTTTAGCAATAGTTTCTATGGTAGTACTGCTACTTTAACAATAGTTTCTACGTTAATACTGTTACTTTAGCGATAGTTTCTATGTTAATCTTGCTATTTTTGCAATAGTTTCTATGTCAATACTGCTACTTTAGCAATAGTTTCTATTTTAATATTGGTATTTGAGCAACAGTTTCTACGTTAAATTAATATTGCTATTTTAGCAATCGTTTCTATGTTAATATTGCTACTTTAGCAATCGTTTCTATGTTAATATTGCTACTTTAGCAATAATTTCTATGTTAAGTTAATATTGTTATTTTAGCAATCGTTTCCATATTAATATTGCTACTCCAGCAATAATTTCTACGTTAATACTGCTACTTTAGCAATAGTTTCTATGTTAGTATTGCTATTTTAGCAATAGTTCCTATGTTAATATTGCAATAGTTTCTATCGCTAAAATATTGCTAAGGCATTGCTATTTTATTGTCAGTTCCTATTGCTAAAATATTACTAAGACATTGCTATTTTAACGATAGTTCCTATTGCTAAAATATTGCCAAGAAATTGCTATTTTAGCCATAGTTCCTATTACTAACGCCCAGGAAAGAACCAACCGCAAAGAATTAATAACGATCCTACTTGGCGATACAAATTAAACATCAAACAAGGTACCCATAAAATTAATTCCTCCCAATCATCACTCGTACCAAGTACAATTAACCCTTTCCACTCGCCTTCTCCCAGACATTAGCAATGAAACTACGCTAAAATATCAAAATTTCAGCCATACTTTCTATCACTAACGTCATCCAGCAATAAAAAATTTCCATTTCGACAGAAAACTTACAGAAATCACGCATATCTCAAAAAGTTGCAGTCGAACAACTTTATCTTCCACAATCACTGATCAATGCTGATGTCCCCTCAGAAAGGACCTCCAAACGCAAAGGGTTAATTCAGCGTATAACATCAGAAGACGAGAGAGAGAGAGAGAGAGAGAAAGACAGTCACTCTGAGCTCAGCTATCTCACTCTTGGTCGCGGTGGCTGCACCCGGATAATAATATTCGCGGTGTGGCCCTTTCGTAGCCGCAGGTGGTGCCCAGGCACGAAAGGGCCCTCGCATACCACGCTGGTTTCGCCTTCCTGCTCCGCTCGAACCAGCCAGTTCTCCCGCGAACATCTCGAAAAGAAAAGCCCGCCGCGCCTCGGTTGCATAATGCAAGGCGGGTCCGTGGCTCCGTCAGCCAGTTTATCGGGCTGTCAGGTGCGTATAGCCGGTTGACAGATGGTGCCACGGGGACCAGGGCGGTTTCTGGTGCCCCTGGTTCCCGTCCTCTTCCGTTTCTTCGCCATCCTGGAGTCTCGCGTGCGCTCGTCTCGTTGCGTCTTCGATTCTGGCGCGCGCGCGCGCTGAAGCAGCGCTGAAGCAGCGCGATGGCGCTTCTCAATTTTTGCATCTCAAAGTTCTAAGCAGCGCGATGGTGTTTCGCAATTTTTATGTGTCAAAGTTCTAAGCAGCACGATGGCGCTTCTCAATTTTTACATCTGAAAGTTCTAAGCAGCACGATGGCGTTTCTCAAGTTTTATGTTTCAAAGTTCTAAGCAGCAGGATGGTGTTTCGCAATTTTTATGTGTCAAAGTTCTAAGCAACGCGATGGCGTCTCTTAAGTTTTACGTTTCAAAGTTCTAAGCAACGCGATGGCGTCTCTCAAGTTTTACTTTTCAAAGTTCTAAGCAGCACGATGGCGCTTCTCAATTTTTACATCTAAAAGCGCTAAGCAGCGCGATGGCGCTTCTAAATTTTTGCATCTGAAAGTTCTAAGCAGCGCGATGGTGTTTCGCAATTTTTATGTGTCAAAGTTCTAAGCAGCACGATGGCGCTTCTCAATTTTTACATCTGAAAGTTCTAAGCAGCACGATGGCGTTTCTCAAGTTTTATGTTTCAAAGTTCTAAGCAGCACGATGGCGTTTCTCAAGTTTTACGTTTCAAAGTTCTAACCAGAACGATGGCGCTTCCCAAGTTTTACATCTGAAAGCGCTAAACAGCGCGATGGTGTTTCTCAATTTTTACATCTGAAAGTTCTAAGCAGCACGATGGCGCTTCTCAATTTTTACATCTGAAAGTGCTAAGCAGCGCGATGGTGTTTCGCAATTTTTATGTGTCAAAGTTCTAAGCAGCATGATGGCGCTTCTCAATTTTTACATCTGAATGTTCTAAGCAGCGCAATGGTTTTTCGCAATGTTTACGTCTCAAAGTTTTAAGCAGTGCGATGGCGTTTCTCAAGTTTTATATTTCAAAGTTCTAAGCTTTTATTATTTATTTTAAGCTAAGAAATTTCCTATTGCTAGGAAACGTTAGCAATAGAAACTATTGCTAAAACAACAATACTTTAGTAATATTTTAGCAATAGTTTCTACGTTAATACTGCTACTTTAGCGATAGTTTCTACGTTAATACTGCTACCTTAGCGATAGCTTCTATGTTAATATTGCTATTTTAGCGATACTTTCAATGTCAATAGTTTCTTCGCATCCTCGAGCACCGCATGCGCTCGTCTCGTTGCGTCTTCGACTCTCGCGCGCGCGCTGATCGCTGCAAGCGTATGATTATTGCTCGCACGGTTCCGCGAACAGAGCTGATAAGCCAGTGCGGTTCTCTTCGAGATAGCCAGAGCTTGTATCTCTCGGTTGTTCAACGTGGCGCGAACGGTTTCCGGAGTTGGATCGCGGTTGGACGATTTCGTCGATGAGTATCTGGCATTCGGAAAGGGGCTATAAATTGGAAGCATTCTCGAGCCTGTAATATAGATTACGCGATTATCCGCGTGCGTACGTTTTAAATACACAGTGGAACGCGTTCTGGGCTTTGTTTCGCGCGGAGGTACGTTGAAACGATCTTAGTTTTTCGAGGCTGCTGGAGTTGGACGAGGATAGATACGGTGCGATGATACCAGCTGCCAGTCGCTGTCAGTACCAAGCTGGCAGCGAGGGCTTACGCGAGCGCGGACCGCCGAGAGGTGTAAATTATGCGCCAATCATCTGCGGTTCACCCGTAACAATTTCAAATTATAACATTGCGCGTTTTTCTGTCGTGCGGAGTTGGAAACGGTGCGCGACGCCGCGAGCTCTTCTTCGCCCTTTTCCGTCAAAGATGACACAGTTCGAGTCTCCATCGGGAGTTGCGTTCGAGAGCTTTGTAATGTTCGAAATGTCTCGCAGCAGTAGCCAAATACGGTGAATTTGTTTTGTTATGTAATTTTTAGAGAAACGGTGCGCGACGCCGCGAGCTCTTCGCCCTTTTTCGTCAAAGATGACACAGTTCCGAGTCTCCATCGGGAGTTGCGTTCGAGAGCTTTGTAATGTTCGAAATGTCTCGCAGCAGTAGCCAAATACGGTGAATTGGTTTTGTTATGTAATTTTTAGAGAAACGGTTGTGGCGAGCAGAGAACTCGCGGGACGATCGCGATGGAATCGAAAATCGCGGAAATCAGAAATCGCGAGGATTGGAAATCGCGACAATTGAAAACCGCAGGAATTGCAAATCGCAAGGATTTGAAATTGCGAGGATTGGAAGTTGCGAGCAATGGAAATGGTAGGAATTGGAAATCGCAAGAATTGGAAATCGCAAGGATCGAAAATCTCGAGGATTTGAAATTGCGAGGATCGAAAGTCGCGGAGATCAGAAATCGCGAGGTTTGGAAATCACAGAGATCAGAAATCGCGAGGATTGGAAATTGCAGGAATTGGAAATCGCAAGAATCGAAAATCTCGAGGATTTGAAATTGCGAGGATCGAAAGTCGCGGAGATCAGAAATCGCGAAGTTTGGAAATCACAGAGATCAGAAATCGCAAGGATTGGAAATTGCAGGAATTGGAAATCGCAAGAATTGGAAATCGCAAGAATTGGAAATCGCAAGGATCGAAAATCTCGTGGATCGAAAGTCGTGGAGATCAGAAATCGCGAGGTTTGGAAATCACAGAGATCAGAAATTCGCGAGGACTGGAAATTGCAGGAATTGGAAATCGCAAGAATTGAAAATCGCAAGGATCGTAAATTACGAAGATTTGAAATCGCGCGGATCGGAAATCGTGGTGATCTGAAATCGCAGAGATCAGAAAACGCGAGGATTAGAAATTGCGAGGACTGGAAATTGCAAGGATCGAAAATCGCTAGGATTTGAAATTGCGAGGATCGAAAGTCGCGATGTTTGGAAGTCACGGAGATCAGAAATCGCGAAGTTTGGAAATCGCGAGCACTGTAAATCGCGAGGATTTGAAATCACGGGGATTTGAAATCGCGAGGATTTGAAATCATGATGATTTGAAATCGCGAGAATCGGAAATCGCGGGGATTGGAAATCGCAAGGATCAGAAATCTGCGTTTAGGAGCTTTGCAACGTTCAAAGGGTTTTGCAGCAGTAGCCAAATACGGTGAATTGGTTTTGTTATGCAATTTTCAGAGAAACGGTCGTGACTAGCAGAGGACTCGCGGGACGATCGTGCAAAGATCGAAAAAAGGCGGAAATCAGAAATCGCGAGGATTGGAAATCGCGAGAACTGAAAACCGCAGGAATTGGAAATCGCAAGGATTTGAAATTGCGAGAAATAGCGGAGATCAGAAATCGCAGAGATCAGAAATTGCAAAGATTCGAGATCGCAGAGATCAGAAACCGCAGAGATATCAGAAATTGTAGAGATATCAGAAATCGCAGAGATCAGAAATCACAAAGATAACAAATCTCGGAGATCAGAAACTGCAGAGATCAGAAATCACAAAGATAACAAATCTCGGAGATCAGAAACTGCAGAGATCAGAAATCACAAAGATAACAAATCTCGGAGATCAGAAACTGCAGAGATGAGAAATCGCAGAGATGAGAAATCGTAGAAACAGAAATTGCAGATATCAGAAATGGCAAAGATATCAGAAACCGCAAAGATATCAGAAATCGCAAAGATATCAGAAATCGCAGAGATCAGAAGTCACAGAGATCAGAAACCACAGAGATCGAAATTCGCGAGGGTCCTCGAAGCGCGCAACAATTCAGGGACGACGCGAGCGAATCGAGGATGGAAAAGCCGCGAGAGGGAAGCGTTTAACAGCGGGACAGTCGCTTTGTTGCCAGTGATTTATGGGGTCTTATAGGAGGCACCGGAGATGCCGACTGTCTAGTGTCACGGCATTTCGTATCGCAGTCACCACGCTTCCGGGGTGTCGTGAATCAAGCGAACACGTCGCGGCGAGCGCGATTATACGAGCGAGCGCGCGGGACGCGTACGGCCATGTTGGTACTCCGCATGGGCTGTACAGCGAGCTGTACATCTGTAAAAGATCGGTACATTCGTCCAGTCCATTTATCCTCGATGCCCAACAGTTCTTTCGCGCCGTTTGCGAGCGATTCGGAGATTTACGAAGCTTGGTGCCACGGATCAAATGTCTTTTGGCGGGATTTTCTTCGCAACGCAACTCTTCTGCATCTCGCGACACTGTTTCCTGGTTTTATCAGGAAAAGCTCTTGTTCTAACTTTGCTGTCTAGTATTATTATTATAAAACGACAAAATTTGTGCTCGATTGTTTATTTATGCCGTTTCGAACGATTTGGAGATTTACGAAGCATGGTACCAAGGATCAAATGTCTTATAGTGGGATTTTCTTCGCAATGCAACTCTTCTGCATCTCGCGACACTGTTTTCTGGTTTTATCAAGAAAAGCTCTTGTTCTAACTTTGCTGTCTAGTATTATTATTATAAAACGACAAAATTTGTGCTCGATTGTTTATTTATGCCGTTTCGAACGATTTGGAGATTTACGAAGCATGGTACCAAGGATCAAATGTCTTATAGTGGGATTTTCTTAGCAATGGAACTCTTCTGTTTCCTGGTTTTGTCAAAGAAAGCTTTTGTTCGAACTTTGCTGAAAAGATGACAAAATTTGTCAAGAAATAAATAAAGTCTAATTTGGTGAATCAAAGGGTTAAGACTGTGGTATTGTAAAAAATTAAAACGTCGACTTTTGCTGTCTACCATTATTATTTAAAAAAGACAAAATTTGTCAGATAATAAATAAAGTCTAATTTAGTGCATCAAAGGGTTAAGACTCTGGTGTTGTAAAAAATTAAAACGTCGACATTTGCTGTCCAGCATTATTATTTAAAAAACGATAAATTTGTCAGATAATAAATAAAGTCTAATTTGGTGCATCAAAGGGTTAAGACTCTGCTATTGTAAAAAATTAAAACGTCGACATTTGCTGTCCAGCATTATTATTTAAAAAACGACAAAATTTGTCAGATAATAAATAAAGTCTAATTTGGTGCATCAAAGGGTTAAGACTCTGCTATTGTAAAAAATTAAAACGTGGACTTTTGCTGTCTACCATTATTATTTTAAAAAAGACAAAATTTGTCAGATGATAAATAAAATCTAATTTGGTGAATCAAAGGGTTAAGACTGTGGTATAGTAAAAAATTATAGCGTCGAATTTTGCTGTCTACCATTATTATTTAAAAAAGACCAAATTTGTCAGATAATAAATAAAGTATAATTTGGTGAAACAAAGAGTTAAGACTCTGGTGTTGTAAAAAATTAAAACGTCGACTTTTGCTGTCTACCATTATTATTTAAAAAAGACAAAATTTGTCAGATAATAAATAAAGTCTAATTTAGTGCATCAAAGGGTTAAGACTCTGGTGTTGTAAAAAATTAAAACGTCGACATTTGCTGTCCAGCATTATTATTTAAAAAACGATAAATTTGTCAGATAATAAATAAAGTCTAATTTGGTGCATCAAAGGGTTAAGACTCTGCTATTGTAAAAAATTAAAACGTCGACATTTGCTGTCCAGCATTATTATTTAAAAAACGACAAAATTTGTCAGATAATAAATAAAGTCTAATTTGGTGCATCAAAGGGTTAAGACTCTGCTATTGTAAAAAATTAAAACGTGGACTTTTGCTGTCTACCATTATTATTTTAAAAAAGACAAAATTTGTCAGATGATAAATAAAATCTAATTTGGTGAATCAAAGGGTTAAGACTGTGGTATAGTAAAAAGTTATAGCGTCGAATTTTGCTGTCTACCATTATTATTTAAAAAAGACCAAATTTGTCAGATAATAAATAAAGTATAATTTGGTGAAACAAAGAGTTAAGACTCTGGTGTTGTAAAAAATTAAAACGTCGACTTTTGCTGTCTACCATTATTATTTTAAAAAACGACAAAATCTGTCAAATAATAAATAAAGTCTAATTTAGTGCATCAAAGGGTTAAGACTCTGCTATTGTAAAAAATTAAAACGTCGAATTTTGCTGTCTACCATTATTATTTAAAAAAGACAAAATTTGTCAGATAATAAATAAAGTCTAATTTGGTGATTCAAAGGGTTAAGACTGTGGTATTGTAAAAAATTAAAGCGTCCACGTTCAGAGAGAGCTCGCAAGGACGAAGAACGAGAGACGTCTCCGACGAAGCACCTGGACACTTTATGGACCGCCACAATGCGCGTTAAACGCCCAAACGCGTGCATTGTTCGCGGTTACGAAACGAATTCATTCCGGTTCCCCACCTGCGACAGACGCACCACGAGCTGCAGCACCACGTTAATTATGCGCAGTCGTAACGCGCCACAAAAATTACATTAACTCGAGAACACAAAGGTCTGATATTTTTACGACGACCCAATCTGACGGCGGTCATTTTAAAGTACTATAAAATTTTACTGACAAAGCCAGAAGTGTAATTTGCAATTATGTCGTAAGAAATGTAGGAAAAGTGGGCAGGTTTAAGACAATTTTTAACAAGATGAAGATTTCATTGTGTATATGTGCATTATTATCGATAAAAGTCTATAAAATTGTTATGCGTGATGAAATTCTACGTGATCGTGCACAAGCGATTTTAAGATAGTTCTTTTTACAAAATGTAACTTTCTTGTTTGCCTAATTTTCATCCCCTATGTTGGCTATTAGAACAACCTCAGAAAAGTTCTTCAAGAAACATCCTAGCGTCACGTCCGCAGAAGAGATCGATAAAAATCGGTCGTCTGCTTTGAAAATGTTAATTCTTTTTCGAAAACGTAACTTTCTTATTTATCTAATTTTCATCCCCTATGTTGGCTATTAGAACAACCTCAGAAAAGTTCTTCAAGAAACATCCTGCGCAGAAGAGATCGATAAAAATCGATCGTCTGCTTTGAAAATGTTAATTCTTTTTCAAAAACGTAACTTTCTTGTTTACCTAATTTTCATCCCCTATGTTGGCTATTAGAACAACCTCAGAAAAGTTCAAGAAACATCCTGCGCAGAAGAGATCGATAAAAATCGATCGTCTGCTTTGAAAATGTTAATTCTTTTTCAAAAACGTAACTTTCTTATTTATCTAATTTTCATCCCCTATGTTAGCTATTAGGACAACCTCACGAAAGCTCTTCAAGAAATAGTCAAACATCACGCGTGCAAAAGAAATCGATGGAAATCGATTGTCTCTTTGAAAATGTTAATTCTTTCTCAAATACTTAACTTTCTTATTTACCTAATTTTCATCCCTTACATGGCTATTAGAACGATCCTACAAAAGATCTTCAAGAAATAGCGATATAAGCGATAGAAGTGATCGATAAAAACCGCTCGTCTTCTTGAAAGAGTTAATTCTTTCTCAAATACGTAACTTTCTTATTTACCTAATTTTCATCCCTTACATGGCTTTTAGAACGATTATGCAAAAGATCTTCAAGAAATAGCGTTATAAGCGATAGAAGTGATCGATAAATACTACTCGTCTTCTTGAAAGAGTTAATTCTTTCTCAAATACGAAACTTCCTTATTTGCCTAATTTTCATCCCTTACATGGCTATTAGAACGATCCTACAAAAGATCTTCAAGAAATAGCGATATAAGCGATAAAAGTGATCGATAAAAACCGCTCGTCTTCTTGAAAGAGTTAATTCTTTCTCAAATACGTAACTTTCTTATTTACCTAATTTTCATCCCTTACGTAGACTATTAGAATAATCTCACAAAAGGTCTTCAAAAAATAGCCAAGCGTCACGCAGAAGTGATCGATAAAAATCGATCGTCTCCATGAGAGTTAATTCTTTCTCAAAACTTTCTTATTCCTAATTTTCATCTCTTAAGGGGTGCACGAGAGGTCGAAGAAGACTATGTGCATTTCTTTGCTGCATCACCGCCCTCTGGGGCTTTGCCTAAACGTTTGGATGGGTCATAGCGTTGGATGTTTCCTCGAGGCTAATATAAGTGGCTTAAGAAGGCATTCTTGTAGGAATCTTCGTGTTGAAAGCAAGTCTAAACTAAACTATTCGAATATGCTCACGAGTTACAACTTAGTCTAATTATAATCCTCCTCGAACTCCTGGAAAATGAAAAAAATAAATAAATTCTACACCTTTTTCTAGATAATTATAGTCTTTTTACCATTGTAAAGGTTGCGAAGCATATGCCAGTTGCAAAATTATTTAATTGCAACTGGAAAGTATTAAAAAATCGGTCCTTCACGGAACGTGTTAAGCAATGAATGATACAAAGAGTTCGAAAATAAAAATGTGACCATGTAGTAAAGAAATAACTCTAAAACATTGACCTAAAGCAATGGCTTCTTGGATATTATTATTTCTCAGTGAGCAGTAAATTCTACACCCTTTTCTTGATAATTATAGTCTTTATACCGTTGTAAAGGTTGCGAAGCATATGCCAGTTGCAAAATTATTTAATTGCAACCGGAAAGTATCCAAAAATCGGTCTTTCACGGAACGTGTTAAGCAAAGAATCATACAAAGAGTTCAAAAATAAAAATGTGACCACGTAGTAAAAAAATAACTCTAAAATCTTGATCCAAAGTTCTTGGATATTATTGCTGCTCAGTGTCAATGTATTGCTGCCATGTGCTTAATTAAAATGAACTGACAACGGGGTTGGTTCGTACCAAAAGTGTTCCTCCTTTAGCTTTCTATTTTTTTGTGTGTTTTGTTCGTACCAAAAGTGTTCCTCCTTTAGCTTTCTATTTTTTTTCGTGTTTTGTTCCTACCAAAAGTGTTCCTCCTTTAGCTTTCTATTTTTTTTGTGTGTTTTGTTCCTACCAAAAGTGTTCCTCCTTTAGCTTTATATTTTTCTTTTGTGTTTTGTTCGTACTAAAAGTGTTCTTCCTTCAGCTTTCTATTTTTTTTTGTGTTTTATTCCTACCAAAAGTGTTCCTCCTTTAGCTTTCTATTTTTCTTTTGTGTTTTGTTCCTACCAAAAGTGTTCCTCCTTTAGCTTTCTATTTTTTTGTGTGTTTTGTTCGTACCAAAAGTGTTCCTCCTTTAGCTTTCTATTTTTTTTCGTGTTTTGTTCCTACCAAAAGTGTTCCTCCTTTAGCTTTCTATTTTTTTTGTGTGTTTTGTTCCTACCAAAAGTGTTCCTCCTTTAGCTTTATATTTTTCTTTTGTGTTTTGTTCGTACTAAAAGTGTTCTTCCTTCAGCTTTCTATTTTTTTTTGTGTTTTATTCCTACCAAAAGTGTTCCTCCTTTAGCTTTCTATTTTTCTTTTGTGTTTTGTTCCTACCAAAAGTGTTCCTCCTTTAGCTTTCTATTTTTTTTGTGTGTTTTGTTCCTACCAAAAGTGTTCCTCCTTTAGCTTTATATTTTTCTTTTGTGTTTTGTTCGTACTAAAAGTGTTCCTCCTTCAGCTTTCTATTTTTTTTTGTGTTTTATTCCTACCAAAAGTGTTCCTCCTTTAGCTTTCTATTTTTCTTTTGTGTTTTGTTCGTACTAAAAGTGTTCCTCCTTCAGCTTTCTATTTTTTTTTGTGTTTTATTCCTACCAAAAGTGTTCCTCCTTTAGCTTTCTATTTTTCTTTTGTGTTTTGTTCCTACCAAAAGTGTTCCTCCTTTAGCTTTCTATTTTTTTTTTTTTTTGTTTTGTTCGTACCAAAAGTGTTCCTACTTTATCTTTCTATTTTTTTTGTGTTTTGTTCGTACCAAAAGTGTTCCTCCTTTAGCTTTCTATTTTTTTTTGTGTTTTATTCCTACCAAAAGTGTTCCTCCTCTATCTTTCTATCTTTTTTGTGTTTTGACTTGTTAAGACCGAACACGATCCGTCAAACAATCTTCCTGGCTGGTTCTCGGTCAAAGCTAGCCAGTGTAGGCGTCAATCGCGGGGTATCCGATCCCTGGATTAAACCATAGTACGTGTGGCATCGCGTAAAAATCCTTCGACCCCGACGCGAGGAACGATCGAGCCACCAGGATGAAGGAAGGGAGAGAGAGAGGATCCCGCTGCCATGCGTTCCCAAGATACGCTTTTATGGCTCGCGTCTCCAATTTCACGTAGCAATAACGAGATGCGCCGCGTGCTCACCGTATAAAGGGTCGACGAGCGCGGAAAACCATCGAGGATCGAGGTCTTCTCGCGGGTATCGTCGAGACGAAGGGAACGAGCGTGCGTGTGGTGGGCGTCCAGCGCGAGCAATCATCCGAGGATCGCTCGCGGATCGTTCGATCGGCGTATCGACGATGAATCGACTCGTCAAACGGCGCTGAAAGTTGAAAAGCAGGCTGCGAGGAGGGTGGCGCACGTTGAGGAGCGTGCCCAAGCAGTTTCTACGATTCCCACGCCCACCATGGGCGGCTGGCAGACCGCAGAGGAGCGTTCCATCGTCTAACCATCGACATTAGCGTACGAAAAACCCGTCCACGGGCTGATGCCATCGTCCTCGCGGCTGGAGGAATCGTTGGGACAGATCGTGGACCCTTCGATTTTGCTCGTCGTCCGCCTAAACGAGGGAGATCCTGTTCGGTCTTAACAACCGAACGAAGCTAATCCAACCAGAGAAAATTAGAAAATGAAGAAAGGGACATTTTATAATACGGTTCGGACAGAACCGAACCAACTCTATTGTCGATTCTCATCAAGCACATTGCTAAGCAAGTTGCTAAAGTAGCAATCTTGATAGTTTCTGTTGCTAAAATAGCAATACTAATAGCTGCTGTTGCTAAAATAGCAATACTAATAGCTGCTGTTGCTAAAATAGCAATACTAATAGCTGCTGTTGCTAAAATAGCAATACTAATAGCTGCTGTTGCTAAAATAGCAATACTAATAGCTGCTGTTGCTAAAATAACAATACTAATAGCTGCTGTTGCTAAAATATCAATATGAATAGTTCCTATTTGCTAAAATAGCAATGTTAACATAGGAACTATTCCCAAAATAGCAATATTAATAGTTTCTGTTGCTAAAATAGCAATATTGACAGTATTTGTTGCTAAAATAGAAATATTAATAGTTTCTATTTGCTAAAGTAGCAATATTAATAGTTTCTGTTGCTAAAGTAGCAATATTAGTAGTTTCTATTGCTAAAATAGCAATATTAATAGTTGCTGTTGCTAAAATAACAATATTAATCATTCCTATTTGCTAAAATAGCAATACTAATCGTTGCTGTTGCTAAAATAGTAATACTAATAGTTGCTGTTGCTAAAATATCAATACTAATAGTTTTTATTTACTAAAACAACAATATTAGTAGTCCCTATTCGCTAAAATATCAATATTAACATAGAAACTATCTCAAAACAGCAAAATCAATAATTTCAGTCGCCAAAACATCAATGTTGCTAAAATAGCAATACTAATAGTTTCTATTTACTAAAACAACAATATTAGGAAGACATTTTGCCTATTAAAAGAAGGCGAGTTAGGCGACTCATATCTGACAGCGAGGATGAGTGTTGAAAGATTACATAATTTTACAAAAGTCTTTCTTGTTTTTGTTGGAAAACAGTTTTTTAGTTTAGTTTTTGTTTCATTTTTTTTTATCATTTCCTTATATGGACTCTTCAATTCAATAAAAATAATTTATAATTTATCTTGTCTTTTGTATTTATTGGTCTCCATATAACGCGGTACGAATGATGTGATTTGTACTAATTCTAAGTTTCTTATAGCGCGGTTTCCATACGGTAGACGGTTTCCATAGAACGCGCTACGAATTAGCCTGGTTTGTACGGTTAAATCCGAGTTTCTTATAGCGCGGTATGCACTCACCGCGTTATAGGAGGGTTGACTGTACCTGCCGATGACAATTTTCCATTTCTCCTAAGTTTTCATCATCCAATCAGTTTTGATGTCCGTTTCCCTCACCAACATGCGTAACATTGCGATAGACGAATCCGCTTGTCCTACCAAGACACGACACACCCATCAAATATTTCATGTTTGATGGAAAACACGCAGAAGAACAGATTTCAACAAGACTCCCGAGCATACATACTCAGTTAAAGTAAGAAACATTACAAGTCATAAGTATTGGAGTTCGCACTTATTGGAAGAGCGAACATAACACATTTGGAAAAGCAAGAAATACAGTCCACTTCAATCCAACTCTGGTCTCTCTTTATTAAATTAACGAAAGACCTAGCGACCACGACCATCGCCATCACGGGTTACGATACGTGACGCTACAGAAATCTCTGAAAATCGATCGTCTCTCTGAAAATGTTAATTCTTTCTTAAATACTTAACTTTCTTATTTACTTAATTTTCATCCCTTACATGGCTATTAGAACGATCCTACAAAAGATCTTCAAGAAATAGCGATATAAGCGATAGAAGTGATCGATAAAAACCGCTCGTCTTCTTGAAAGAGTTAATTCTTTCTCAAATACGAAACTTCCTTATTTGCCTAATTTTCATCCCTTACATGGCTATTAGAACGATTATGCAAAAGATCTTCAAGAAATAGCGTTATAAGCGATAGAAGTGATCGATAAAGCCGCTCGTCTTCTTGGAAGAGTTAATTCTTTCTCAAATACTTAACTTTCTTATTTACCTAATTTTCATCCCTTACATGGCTATTAGAACGATCCTACAAAAGATTTTCAAGAAATAGCGATATAAGCGATAGAAGTGATCGATAAAAACCGCTCGTCTTCTTGGAAGAGTTAATTCTTTCTCAAATACGAAACTTCCTTATTTACCTAATTTTCATCCCTTACGTAGACTATTAGAATAATCTCACAAAAGGTCTTCAAAAAATAGCCAAGTGTCACGCAGAAGTGATCGATAAAAATCGATCGTCTCCATGAGAGTTAATTCTTTCTCAAAACTTTCTTATTCCTAATTTTCATCCCTTAAGGGGTGCACGAGTGGTCGAAGAAGACTATGTGCATTTTTTTGCTGCATCACCGCCCTCTGGGGCCTTGCCTAAACGTTTGGATGGGCCATTGCGTTGGATGTTTCCTCGAGGCTAATATAAGTGGCCTAAGAAGGCATTCTTGTAGGAATCTTCGTGGTTACGATACGTCGACGATACGTACGATACGTGACGCTACAGATCCTGTTCAGTGCGCACGGAATAGATAGGTTGTGTTCGAGCACGCGTCGCGATGTGGCTGATTCCTGGTTCAGTCAAGCCAACGAAGGGCGTAAATCTTCGTTACGATCTTTTTCGTCACCGCGATTGTGTGCGCCCTAATACCGATTAGAGTAGTAGAGGAACACGTAGACAAGTTTTACACGAACTTTTAACAAATAATAAATATATATTTGAACGTTGAACAAGTCACAAAATACTGAGTTTGGTGATGATTTTCTGAAGTGTGTCTGATGGCGTTTGTCTTAGTAGTGTCGCAGTTAGTAGAGTAGATGGAATGTTTTATAATGAGTTTCTGTGGAGGAGTGGTCAAGGGTGTCGCATGTAGGTAAGACACTATTGGTGGAAAATCTGCGAATTTGGTTTTTGGGGATCAGGAGGGAACCAGGAAGGCGTGAGGAGTGGGATTAAGGGTTGCAGGTCAGTGACGAGTGACGAGTGGCGAGTGGAGCAGGAAATTGCAGGGATACATGCAATTCGAAGAGTCATTACTGTAAACTAATTTTTTAGATTTATGATGAAGCGACATCCTATTGATTTATGGGTTTATTGTTGCTACGTGTCGTTTGGGAATTTTTACGGATTTGGAAAATTAGGGGTATGGAAGTCAGATGTTTTTACGGTTTGAATTATGATGAGTGTTTGAAATATGGTTGACGATTTGACTTATGGCGGTGTAAATTAGTGTAAGATGTTTGTCGCTAGACAGGTAGTCTATTATGCGCTTCAAGCGATGTTTTAGTTACGCTTGAATATTTAGGGGTTGGTGTAATAATACGTGCAGATAATCGTTGTTTGTTGATTTTAATATGTTTGATTGGAATGTGTGACTAGTTGTGAAATATGCTGCTATAAATGTGTTTAAAAAATGTGTAAGCCTGAAGAGTCAGGGTGGACTGTCTGATTAGAATTCTGATGTTCTGCGTGATTCCCATCAAATATAAACCATCTGATGGGAGTGGCTTTTGAGGCCAAGACAAACGGATTCGTTGATTGCAATGTTACGAATTTTGCTGAGGGAAGCGGACGTCAAAACTGATTGGTTGCATAGAATTGTTAGAGAAATGGTTAAAAATGACAAAGAAAAATGAAAAACAGTGTCACTCGCGGGTACCAAGTGCACCCTTTCGCGTGTCTTAAGCCTCGACCACAGCAGATAATAACTTTATGACGCACCTTGACCTTTTTTTAAAACATCCAGAATAAAAATGAAATTAACTGAAAGCTGCTTAAGTCAAAAATAAAATGGTCATAGAAAGTATACGATGATCGATGGCCTCATAAGCTTATTGCTGTTACAGGTCAGATTAGAGTTTCTTCAATATTAAATACTATTTACAAATTTGAAACTCTAATCTGTTTTATTGTTATATTATGTGTATTGATATGGTACGCTGAAATATTGATAGACATGTTGTTACGGATGTAACAATAGCTATAATCAGTATCATCAGTATAAGCAAGGCAAAACAGACTTGGCGCTACTCGTGAAATCAGCTCTGCGTTTAATTTATTAACGCTCGGATATATAAGTTACGTGGAAATTAACAAAATAATACAGTAAGTCCTCGAATTACGCGATTAATTGCTTTCGAAGGCTTTCGCGTAAGTCGAGGAAAAAACAAAATTTAGCATTTTTGGAAAAAATATGTTATATGTTATAATTCCTATGCTGGAATATTAATGGACATCTTGTTACGGATGTAACAATAGTTATAATCAGTATCATCAGTATAAGCAAGGCAAAACAGACTTGGCGCTACTCGTGAAATCAGCTCTGCGTTTAATTTATTAACGCTCGGATGTATAAGTTACGTGGAAATTAACAAAATAATACAGTAAGTCCTCGAATTACGCGATTAATTGCTTTCGAAGGCTTTCGCGTAAGTCGAGGAAAAAACAAAATTTAGCATTTTTGGAAAAAAATATGTTATATGTTATAATTCCTATGCTGGAATATTAATGGACATCTTGTTACGGATGTAACAATAGTTATAATCAGTATCATCAGTATAAGCAAGGCAAAACAGACTTGGCGCTACTCGTGAAATCAGCTCTGCGTTTAATTTATTAACGCTCGGATGTATAAGTTACGTGGAAATTAACAAAATAATACAGTAAGTCCTCGAATTACGCGATTAGTTGCTTTCGAAGGCTTTCGCGTAAGTCGAGGAAAAAACAAAATTTAGCATTTTTGGAAAAAAATATGTTATATGTTATAATTCCTATGCTGGAATATTAATGGACATGTTGTTACGGATGTAACAGATCCCATTTCTCGATCACCTCAGCTCGTTTCTTCTGGTATTCTCGAGGATGGAATCGACGCTCGCGGTTCTGCGTGCAACGTCCGATAATTTCCGCGAGTTATGCTATCGCGCCACGAATTACGTCAGCGCTTATCCGTGCGTCCGCCATTGATACGGCGTCTTAGGACGCGAGGCGAACGAGGAACCGAGCCTCGCGACGCGTCAGTGCGTAAACGTCGCGAAAATGGCCGGATGAGATCATCTTTATCGTCTGGTAGCGGTATCGAGCCGCTAAGATGGCGGGAGTTCGAGATTCTTGCGTCGTCGAAAATTTGCCAAGTCTCTGAGACGGTTCTGGGGGTGGTTCGCGCGTTATCCCGCTTTCTACGGTTCGCCCACTCGCGACATCCGTGAAATCCTCGCCGCGTTCGCCTCTCGATTTCGTACCTCGTCGCTGGGAATCGTTAAGCCGCGGCTCGCAATCGTCGACCCACGCGTTCGTGGCGACACGCGATCAGACCCACCGTCTCAAGCCACGAGCGTCTGAACCTCGTCGCGTGGTTCGATTTTTCGAGTCGAACCAGCTGGGCGCTTACTATTTTCGTTCCGCTGTCGAATACTGGGGAAACAATGGCGTCGATTGTGGCTGCGTTCGGCGTTTAAGGAATCCTCTGGCTAGCTGTGGATGCAGACTGTTCGCGAGGCACCAGTGAACGATTTAAAAGAAAACGCTAACTGTCCGATTGTCAATTGTTACTGTAATCTTTACAGCGCTTTCATTGATTGGAAAAATTTAAAGGCAGAGAGAAACGTCGAGGGACTCGCGTCGTGGAATCCTACCCACGACGAGCAGGGTGATTGAAAAATGAAGAAGGGAGGGAAGTAACGTATCGCGGTCCTTAGAATCGCCGCAACAAAGTATTTCTCCGCGTCAGTGACGCGCACCGCGCAGGATCGTAAAACGTTCGGTAAGAGGCCCTTTATCTGAAACTGCGGGGCGATAAACGTGTCCCCCCAATTTGTTTCCGCTATCCTGGGCCCGTGTTGCCCTCAATCACGCTTAACGGCGGAAATTTTTGCCAACCGAATCTCGATGGCGGCCGTTAGGTGTCGAACGATAGCGCGTCCTCGTTATCGTTATCAGGACCGTCGATCTTCATTAACGTTCGATGCGTTCGCGGGCAAACCGGATTTCGAGGACCTGCGGTCGCTCGAAATTTGCTTCGAGGACCGCCTCGAACGCGGAGGAGACGTGGTGTGCTGTGAGACGCACAGTGCGTGGAATGGCGAATTTAGGTGGAGAAAAAAAGAATTTAGATTTTGATTGAAAGTAGGTTCGTTTGACGTTTTGCACTAGGTTAGTTCTTGGATAGTTGGTAATGGAAGTTATTGGTAGAATAGCAATGTTTTAGTAATTGGTTGTGTTGCTAATGTCGTCCAGTAATAGAAAATTTCTGTTGCAATAGAAAACTTGAGGGAATGATTCATTTGTCAGAAAATTGTGGTGGATTAAGTTTAAACGTTGGCAATAGAAACTAAAATAGCAATATTTTAATATTTTAGCAATGTTTTAGCAATATTTTAGCAATATTTTAGCCATAGTTTCTATTAGTAATGCCCCCCAGCAATAGAAAATTTCAGAATAAGTTTAAACGTTAGCAATAGAAACTAAAATCGCAATATTTTAGCAATATTTTAGCTTTAGTTTCTATTTTTAACATTCCCCAGCAATAGAAAATTTCCGCTTTAATAGAAAACTTTGGGAAAAGTTGCATACTTCTCAAAGAGTTGCGGTGTAATAAGCTTAAACGTTGCAATGTTTTAGGAATATTTTAGTCATAATTTCTATTTCTAACGTCTCCCAGCTATAAACAATTTCCATTTTAATAGAATACTTGAGGGAAACATACATTTCTCAAAAAGTTGAGGTGAAAAGTAGCAATATTGACGTAGAAACTATTGCTAAAGTAGCAGTATTAACACAGAAACTATCACTAAAGTAACAATATTTTTTATTGCTAATGTCTTTCAGGAGTAGAAAATTTCCATTTCAATAGAAAACTTAAGGGAAAGATGCATTTCTAAAAAGCTGTGATAGAATAAGTTTAATCAACACTAATGTCCACTCAGAGGGGACATCCGAGTGAAAAAAATCCAAAAGTCGAAAATTTCTCTTATTGTTCTGTAGTGATTGTGCCGCTTCGTTTTGCTGCGCTGTATAGAAAGTGTGTCTGAGGGTAGGAAGGAAAAGAGAGGGAAGAACGTTTCGTCCTGGGCCTGCTAGTGGATTCATCAGTAAGGCTACCAAAATGGAGGAGTTGTTCCTTAGAAACTGGGATGTTAGGGATAGGTCGCAATTTCTATTATATATCAATTGTGTAGGAAACGAGTGCTCGTGGGGAACTGGTAAGTGTGCTGTCCCTTTAGTGGCGGGTGTCGAAGGATCGCCACAAATTAATAACACAATTGAGTATGATACATTTTAAAGCACAGTACTAGAATGAGCCACTATAGTGGCGCTTTGTTTAGAAGAAAGCTACTATAGTGGCGCGTCGCTCAGAAAAATCTACTATAGTGGTGCATCGTTCAGCAAAAGCTACTATAGTGGCGCTTCGTTCAGAAGAGAGCTACTATAGTGACGCTTCACTTCAGAAGAAAGCCACTATAGTGGCGCGTCGTTCAGAAGAAAGCTCTTATAGCAGTGCGTCGTTTAGAGGAAAGCCACTATAGTGGCGCGTCAATGAGAGAAAAGCCACTATAGTGGCGCGTCAATGAGAGAAAAGCCACTATAGTGACGCGTCAATGAGAGAAAAGCCACTATAATGGCGCGTCAATGAAAGAAAAGCCACTATAGTGGCGCGTCGTTCAGAAGAAACCTACTATAGTGGTGCATCGTTCAGAAGAAAGCTACTATAGCGCGCGTCATTCAGAAGAAACCCACTATAGTGCTGTTCCTCTAGTGACGAGAACCGCCACACCAATAGTTAGAATTTAGTCATCTATACCTTAATAAAGCAATCTTATACACATCACTGTACAAACTAACAATTTATTTCCACATTCTGCAATTTCATCTGGCACAACAGATTTAATCCTACATCACTAATTTTCCCCACCTAGATCGACCATCAGGCACTCTGCGCAACATCAACGTGGTCCGCCATTTTGGTAGCGCGTCGTCTCGCGGGAACAGAAGTAACGCGACGAAATGGACGCTACACATGCGTTGGGGTGGTGGTTTCGCAAGAAGAGGTCCTCTTCCCGTCTAGCTGAGTGCAAATACATGCTGTCGCTGATAAGTGGCCGTCCGCCACCCATCACGCGACCGTCCACGGCCAATCCGATAATCCGTGAAACGTGTAATGATTTATTATTACACAGGGCAGCCTGGAGAACACGCGACGCTGAGTTTCGAATGTAATTTCGCGAGATAAACGCGTGGACATCGTGATCACGCGCATTCCACCGCGGATACGGAGAATAGAATCGCGTCTCTACGCTGCGGAAAGTGAAAATTAATTCATTCGATGTATTTCGCGATTCCGCGCGACCTCAAAGCCGCGGCCGTGAACTCGAGGTGCGCTCACTTTCGCGCGCGACGCTGTCCCTTTCAGCTCGATTGCTTCCATTAACGCAGCGATAAATTTAAACTTAGCCCTTTGCGAACTTATTAGTCAATAGAGACAAATATCAACAGTACACCGATTCAGATTTATTTTGAAAGCGAAATTTTTGAAACTTAACCCTTGGCACTCGAAAATTTTTTAAACTTAGCGCTTTGCAAACTTATTAGTGAATAGGGCCAAATATCAACAGTACAACGATTCAGATTTGTTTTGAAAGCGAAATTTTTGAAACTTAATCCTTGGCACTCGAAAATTTTGTAAACTTATGCCTTCGCAACCCCTTCTCTTTGCAAACTTATTAGTCAACAGAGCCAAATATCAACAATACAACGATTCAGATTTGTTTTGAAAGCGAAATTTTTTAAACTTAATCCTTGGCACTCGAAAATTTTTTAAACTTAGCCCTTTGCAAACTTATTAGTGAATAGAGACAAATATCAACAGTACGACGATTCAGATTTATTTTGAGAGCGAAATTTTTGAAACTTAACTCTTAGCACTCGAAAATTTTTTAAACTTAGCCCTTTGCAAACTTATTAGTCAATAGAGACAAATATCAACAGTACAACGATTCAGATTTGTTTTGAAAGCGAAATTTTTGAAACTTAACCCTTAGCACTCAAAAATTTTTTAAACTTAGCCCTTTGCGAACTTATTAGTCAATAGAGACAAATATCAACAGTACAACGATTCAGATTTGTTTTGAAAGCGAAATTTTTGAAACTTAATCCTTGGCACTCGAAAATTTTTTAAACTTAGATCTTTGCAAACTTATTAGTCAATAGAGACAAATATCAACAGTACAACGATTCAGATTTATTTTGCAAAATTTTTTAATTTAACCCTTAGCACTCGAAAAGTTTTTAAACTTAACCCTTTGCAACCCTCTCCCTTTGCAAACTTAGTAGTCGACAGAGTCAAAATATCAACGGTGTAAAGATTGAGATTTATTTTGAAAGGCGAGTATCAATGGTACAAGGTTTGAGATTTATTTTAGGAGCGAATTTGTGAAAATTCAAAGTATGTAAGTAGTACACTTTTTTTTAAATTAGTAAACTTTAATTTAAATTTTAAGTCTTCGTTAAAGTATAAGTGAAATGGAGTAATGTTTTATATCATATTTAACCCTATGCATTAGGGGACATTAGTATTGATTAGCGATTGTGGAGGTTAAGGTTATTCCACCGCTGTTTTTTTGAGAAATGCATGCTTCCATGAAGTCTTCTATTGAAATGGAAATTTTCTATTGCTGGGAGACGTTAACAATAGAAACTATCCCTTAAAAAAAGCAATATTTTAGCAATGGCAATACAGAAGACGTCAGCAATTGAAATTATTGCTAAAATATTGCTATTTTTTTAAATATTGCTATTGCTATTTTAGCAATATCTTAGCACTATTGCTAAAGAAAAGCAATATTTTAACAATGGCAATATGGGAGACGTTAGTAATAGAAACTATTGCTAAAAAGAAAAAGCAATATTCGAGCAATGGCAATACGGAAGAAGTTAGCAATAGAAACTATTGCTAAAAAGAAAAAGCAATATTTGAGCAATGGCAATAAGAGAGACGTTAGCAATAGAAACTATTGCTAAAATAGCAATACTTCAGCAAAATTTTAGCAATGTTTTAACAATAGTTAGTAATAGTGCGCAGTAGAAACTATTGCCAAAATACTGCTAAAACATTGCTATTTTGGCAATAGACTCTAAGTTAATATTGCTATTTTAGCAATAATTCCTATGGTAATATTACTATTTTAACAATAGTTTCTATGGTAATATTACTATTTTGACAATAGTTGCTATGTTAACATCGATACTTTGGCAATAGTTGCTATATTAACATTGATACTTTAGCAATAGTTGCTATATTAACATCGATACATTAGAAATCGTTTCTATGTTAATATTTCTACTTTAGCAATCGTTTCTATATTAATATTGATACTTTAGCAATAATTCCTACGTTAGATGTTGACATCGAAAATTTAGCAATCGTTTCTATGTTAATATTGCTACTTTAGCAATCGTTTCTATATTAATATTGCTACTTTAGCAATCGTTTCTATATTAATATTGCTATTTCAGCAATAGCTCCTATATTAGCATTGCTATTTTAGCAATAGTTTCTATGTTAATATTACTAAAATAGCAATAGTTGCTATATTAACATTGATACTTTAGCAATAGTTGCTATATTAACATCGATACTTTAGCAATTGTTTCTATGTTAATATTTCTACTTTAGTAATCGTTTCTATATTAATATTGATACTTTAGCAATAGTTCCTACGTTAGCATTGCTATTTTAGCAATAGTTGCTATGTTGAGATCGAAAATTTAACAATCGTTTCTATGTTAATATTGCTACTTTAGCTATCGTTTCTATATTAATATTGCTACTTTAGCAATCGTTTCTATATTAATATTGCTACTTCAGCAATAGCTCCTATATTAGCATTGCTATTTTAGCAATAGTTTCTATGTTAATATTACTAAAATAGCAATAGTTTCTATTGTTAACGTCCACAAGAGCTCAAAGAATTAACAATGATCCCATTTACCGATATAAATTAAATACCAAGCAGAGTATCCATAAAATAAAACCACAACAATAGTAATTCCTGACAGAGCCGCACTGAAGTGGCCAAAGAACCGCTCGCGAGCCTCAGTTTGCCAACCCCAGGACCAACGTCTTCGAATATTTCTCATTTTCTTATACTATCCTTATTAGGAGCAATAAATTAGACTACTCCCAGAAGCAGCGTTAGATACGCTTCTCATCCAACGGGACCCAAACGCGATAAGACGAAACTTCACAAGAGAAACACGAACGCGTGAGAATGCCTCTCGTTTTGAATATCAGCTGGAGCAAAACTGGATCCTATTTAAATGTGCACGAACGCGATCCAGATCGTTCTCGATGCTGAAATTGATATCTGGCTACCAGTCAGTGGAATGATGGATGGTTGTCAGCTGGTTGCACCTAATAAATATTTAGCGTTTCGCGATCGAGAGTTTGGCGCGGATAACGGCGCGCGATCCGCTCCTATTTGTTGGAGCACAGGCTGTGCGCTTCTGATACGCGAAGTCAAGGCGGAACATCGTCTTCTTCTGCGAGGAAGAACGTTCTCTTGCTAAGGGCGACTCGAGAGATTGCTTAGCTGCTAATACGTTTAGCGGAGACGAACAGCATGGGAGTGTCTTCGACGTGGCGAACGTTGCTCCTCGAACCAGGCCAGCGTGGTCAGCTTAGGTGAATCGTGTCGCTTCGGGGAAACAGTACGAGAAGAGGAAACTTTTGCTCTGCTTGACCCAGATTTCGATATCGATGCACCACGTATTAGCTTTTGTTGGATTCGACAACGTAAAAGCAAGAATGGATCCTGTGTTAAGAAATAGAAGACTGTAAATGAAAGAAATTTATTCGTTCGAGCGAGCTCGCAACTGTTCACTGCTAATGGTTCTAAAGAAAAACAAGTGCAGAGTTTGCGTTGCCATTTTTTTCTTTAAGCTAGAAGACTACAGATTTTCTGTCGAGTTTCCTCACTTTTTTTATAGCTCTTTTGGCGTACAGACGTTCTTTTTAGCCTTTAATCTTTTCGTTACTAACTTGGGTGACCAATTTTTTCCATGTTTACAAATTTACTGAAAACGTTCAATATTGATGGTTGTCAAACAAATACTAAACATCATGGCGTCTTCAAACTTGAGACATATGCTTTATAGATTGGGTACTTTCTAATACAGTGGTATTTTTTTAGCAACTACCGCCAGCTCTAGGTTAGGCCAGGTACTTCTGGGACCACCCTCGTATAGTCGCACAACGTTTGATGCTCGCTGTGAACTGACAGCGACTTTAGTCACTTTTAAATTTCGTATTGATTCGTAACATTGGTAGAGCAGAATATATCTGTTATTTCTTCAATTTAAATACGTTTACGTTAGGTTTGCTGCGTATTGGAAGAGCGCATTCGCGGACAAATCCATCGTAGCGAAAGGGTTAAATAGAGTAAAGTATAAAAAATATTTCAATAGCTTTAAATCGTGTAAAAATTCTAATCGCAGCAATGCACGCGATCTAATGCGAAAATATAAGTAAATATGCGAATAGAGTTCGCAAGTTGTCTTGGTGTTGCCACTTCGACGTTTTCAGAGAGAATAATTGTCTCTGCATCGCGATCAAGCCCTCCTTCCATGATGCAGCATGAGAAAAAGGGTAATTTACGATACTCCTTTAGTGTCTATCGTTTTCCCTTTTCCGTTTGTCTTCAAGACGACGAAATTCAAACTCCACCCTCGAGCGCTTCGACGCCAGCTTTCTCTTACACTAATCATAGCACGCGTGTGTGATATCAATTAAAATATTGTTATGAGCACCAACCCAGTATATCAAAAACCATAACCAATTAATATCGATGTATAAGAATTCAGTCGATACTGAAAAGTCTTACTAATTAGACACATTATCAATTGGAACAATTCTTTGTATAACTATTTGTACATTAAAGTGTTTTAATTAATTATTAGTGTGTTCTTGAATTTAAATATGACTGAGGAACCACAGACGCGTAACAATATAAATAAATAATCGTTAAACGTGACTTCGTGTCATCCAAAAATTTGAATCTTCGACAGAAGGCGGAGGGTGAAACGACGCATTACCGATTGGAACAATTCTTTGTATAACTATTTGTACATTAAAGTGTTTTAATTAGTTATTAGTGTGTTCTTGAATTTAAATCTAACTGAGAAATCTGAGACGCGTAACAATATAAATAAATCTTCGTGGCTTTGTGTCATCCAAAAATTTGAATCTTCGAGTGAAGGCGGAGGGTGAAACGACGCATTACCGATTGAAACAATTCTTTGTATAACTATTTGTACATTAAAGTGTTTTAATTAGTTATTAGTGTGTTCTTGAATTTAAATCTAACTGAGGAACCTCAGACGCGTAACAATATAAATAAATCTTCCTGACTTCGTGTCATCCAAAAATTTGAACCTTCGAGTGAAGACGGAGGGTGAAACGACGCATTACCTATTGGAACAATTCTTTGTATAACTATTTGTACATTAAAATGTTTTAATTAGTTATTAGTGTGTTCTTGAATTTAAATATAACTGAGAAATCTCAGACGCGTAACAATATAAATAAATCATCGTTAAACGTGGCTTTGTGTCATCCAAAAATTTGAACCTTCGAGAGAAGGCGGAGGGTGAAACAACGCATTACTGATTGGAACAGTTCTTTGTATAACTATTTGTACATTAAAGTGTTTTAATTAGTTATTAGTGTGTTCTTGAATTTAAATCTAACTGAGAAATCTCAGACGCGTAACAATATAAATAAATCTTCGTTAAACGTGACTTCGTGTCATCCAAAAATTTGAATCTTCGAGTGAAGGCGGAGGGTGAAACGACGCATTACTGATTGGAACAATTCTTTGTATAACTATTTGTATATTAAAGTGTTTTAATTAGTTATTAGTGTGTTCTTGAATTTAAATATGACTGAGGAACCTCAGACGCGTAACAATATAAATAAATCTTCGTGGCTTCGTGTCATCCAAAAATTTGAACCTTCGAGTGAAGACGGAGGGTGAAACGACGCATTACCGATTGGAACAATTCTTTGTATATCTATTTGTATATTAAAGTGTTTTAATTAGTTATTAGTGTGTTCTTGAATTTAAATATAACTGAGAAATCTCAGACGCGTAACAATATAAATAAATCATCGTTAAACGTGACTTCGTGTCATCCAAAAATTTGAATCTTCGAGTGAAGACGGAGGGTGAAACGACGCGAAGGTAGAAAATAACGCGGAAGTAAAATGGAAACGAGGGATACGTTCGCGAGGATGCACGAGGATAAAGAATAAAACTAGCAAACGAAAATGAGAAGAGAGTAAAAACATAACGAACCGGTTGTCTATCAGGCGAAAGTGACGAACGCTGAACACAGACTCGACCCCAGGGTGTCCCGCTACCGCCATGCGTCGCCAGTGAAAACCAGTCTCCCACGGAGCGAAGAACCACTCTGGCGCCAGGAAATCTTTCATTTGTAATGTAATATAGCGACATCTGACGCGTTGCAAATGACGCTAGCGATTAAGCATTAGGAATTTTCAGAAAGATTTGCAATTGGTAATTGTAGGAGAATTTTTTGCGAATTAATTCGTGGCTCGACTGTGTTTACGCGTTTAGAGGCGCTGTCGTTGAAAGTGAAGGGTTTGGAAATTCGATGAAAATGAATGAAACTTTATTGAAGCAAAGGGTTTGGAAATTGGATGAAAATGAATGAAACTTTATTGAAGCAAAGGGTTTGGAAATTCTATGAAAATTAATGAAATTCTATTGAAAGCAAAGGGTTTGGAAATTCGATAAAAATTAATGAAACTCTATTAAAAGTGAAGGGTTTGGAAATTCGATGAAAATGAATGAAACTTTATTGAAGCAAAGGATTTGGAAATTCGATGAAAATTAATGAAACTTTATTGAAAGCAAAGGGTTTGGAAATTCTATGAAAATTAATGAAACTCTATTGAAAGCAAAGGGATTGGAAATTCTATGAAAATTAATGAAACTCTATTAAAAGTGAAGAGTTTGGAGACTCTATGAAAATGAAGGTGAAATGAAAGATTCCAACGATATTTTCCACTTCAAAATAATGAAGGAAAATTGGAAATATTGACATACTTCAGAACACTGAAATATTTCAGATATTCTAGAGTAGGGATGGCGAACTTTCTTGACAAGTGAGTCAAATTTTGTTCATTATTTTTTAAATATTAATTCGTGGGTCACTGAGTTACTTAGAAAGTCACTTAGGGGTTAAAAAGGTACCAATAATTTGCAAAGTTCAACGCAAAAATTGTTAACCTTGCGTGGGTCACTTAAAAAGCCTTCGCAAAAAATAAAAGTCGACGTTGAAAAATTATTAATCTTGCGTAGGTCACTTAAAAAGTATTCGCAAAAATTAAAAGTCGACGTCGATAAATTGTTAACCTTGCGTGGGACACAAAAAATCTTCACAAAAACTAAAAGTCGACGTTGAAAAATTATTAATCTTGCGTGATTCACTCAAAAAATCTTCGCAAAAACTAAAAGTCGACGTTAAAAAATTATTAATCTTGTATGGCTCACTCAAAAAGCTTTCACAAAAAATAAAAGTCGACGTCGTAAAATTGTTAACCTTGCCTGGATCACTTAAAAAGCCTTCGTGAGTCAGTATCTGAGCCATCATTTACAAAATTTCTCAGATTTTGAAATCCTACGTTCCTAAAAATTCCCAGATCAATAAATAATATTCTGCAGACTTTCTGACGTTCCAAATTTGCGAAATTTCCCAATTCTCAACTGAAATATCTGAAACCTCAACAGATTTGAATCCCCAAGACTCGTAGAATCACGAGGAACACCAGAAACTCGAGGGATGTTCGAGCAACTCTCCTTTAACACACTCTCAAGCATTCTCACGCTTCGATACTTTTGAAAACGGTTATTTTTATTTGCAGAATATAGATAATAAGAATCATGTATTACTATTCTTACATGGTGATCCATTGGCATCACGCTGACGCGGTTCGAGCACCGAAACAATTCTTCGCGAGTGTACAGCTTGAAGGAGCGTTTCAGCTTGAACGTCGCGACGTGAGCGAGATGTGATCTATATACAAATACTGTGTTAAATATCTACAAGTTCGGATGCACTCCAATTTGTTCGAGGTCCATAGTCGTGCGCGACACTGGAATGTCGACAAACGCTGGTCGAAACGAGGAAAATGCTCTTCCTCTCTCTATATAAATATCTTATAAGATAGGTCGCATCCTGGTTCCGCGTTCAGAGTCTGACGAGGATGTCTTCTTCGTGTCAGCGACGCTGATGTCTTCGACTCGACAGAAACTAATTACGCGCGATCTCGTGCGTTTATGCAATTAGATAAATTTACGGGCGGCTGTTGTTCGACAACCGTTTCGTCCCAGACAGTTAAATTAACGTTCGATTCCTCTGAATTCGATCAGGTCCGCTCGCTTAAATTAAAAACGTGCGCGAGAAGAATGGAGTAACAATGTCGATCGAGAATACGCCCGTATTTACACACACTTTGCACTTGAGGCCACGATCCGTGCTGCTAACGAGAAGAAACTAAGGCTCCGCGTCGACGGTTCAACACTCGATGCTGAAGTGCGAAGCGTCGCGCGTTGGCATTGAGCATGTTCGCAATTTCGCACACCAGAAATTCAATTTAATCCTTAACTTAATTGCTCTATTATGTACACGTGCACTAGTTCGCTCTCCATGTACACCCGATCGTTCGTTACTTATAATTACGTGATCCACCGATCGTCGAGTTCGTAGAAAAGACTTGAGCTGCTGCGTTCCTTCGTTCTCCTTCCGCGAGGACGCGCGATCGACTACGCGTTAACAATAAGCAAGTGTGTCTTGCGTCAAAAGAAAACAAAAACAGAAACGAAATCGAAGATTTCACTGTCGATGTGTTTCATAAATAATCGTCGCGTCGAATCGAGTTTGTTCGTCGACTACCGCAGCTGGCGTTCGCTATTTGCGATTAACGAGCGTGTCTCGTGTCGCTAAAAAAGAAAAGAAAAACCGCTAACGTAATAATTTCTAACGATTATCGAATAATAAATGGTAAATGACGAACTGTGTTCGCAATCGCTCCAATTAGTTGCCGCAGTTTTACCCAAAGTGTTCACGAGAATGGCAAATATGGCAGACGCGTTCATGCACACGCGTGTATGCGCTCGTCATTTTCCAGCTCGCGATGGAGCCTGACTCGACGCAAAGTTCGCGCCAATCGCGAACACATCGACTCGTTAACGTCGAGTTCTCCAGTTGCAAACCAATATCGCAGCGAAATAAATACACGACGCGAGCAGGTGAGAGCGGTAGTCCGCCATCTTGCTGCGAGAAGCGCGAAAACGACGAGTCACTTCGCGCCCCGCGACGATCGTTTATTTACAAACGTAACCTGACTTTCTGCACGAGAGATCAGTGCCTCGACGCACGTGGATGCTCGTGAAACGAAGACTCGCTGCCACGCGAACAGTAGAAAACAATAGTCCGTATCACAATGTTCGCGACGTGGTCGAAGTGACGCGCGACGAGAGTGCGGTAAGTGCAGAGTAGGAAGTCGATCGATTTCTGTCGATCGCGGCGGACCTTGCAGGCCCAATTCGCCTAACGCAATCGCGTAGACAGATCGCGCGTGTCCTCGAGTAGTCGCGCGTGCAACGTCGTCGACGCGACGAACCTCGAAGCGACGTGTCGCGGGCAAAATCATCCCTCATCGGATGCGACGCTTGCTAACTTCCCAGCTTCGCGACATCTGCTCTTCTCTTCCACGAAAACGGTGCAGTCTCTGTCCTAAGAGAACGCGAGGTCGTTTCGTAACGCGATTACGCGCCATTCCCTTTGCCACTTCTTCGCTTCCTCCGCGAGTTCGATCGTGTCGCGGGCAAAATCATCCCTCATCGGATGCGACGCTAGCTAACTTCCCAGCATCGCGACATCTGCTCTTCTCTTCCACGTAAACGGTGCAGTCTCTGTCCTAAGAGAACGCGAGGTCGTTTCGTAACGCGATTACGCGCCATTCCCTTCGCCACCTCTTCGCTTCCTCCGCTTGTTCGATCGTGTCGCTGTCGCTGCCACAGCCATCGACGCGCGACACGTGATGCAGGTCGAGAGACGACTCGATTCCCCGTCGCTAGCTCGTCGATCGAAGTCTTCATAAGTTAGGATCGTATTTACATAATGGCGGCACGATCGTCCGTAGCGTCCCCAAGCGCCACGCTTCGCGCGTGGACGGCGTTTCGCGAGCGTCGCGGTGAAAACTTACTTCCTGCTCTCACCGCGAACACGAGACGCGCCAAGTGATCACAATAATGGACGGAGTCGGATGATGTTTCAGGCAAGTGGGATCGCTCGTCCGAGTGGCGCGCGATCGAATAGAAAATTCTACGAGGATTGCTCCCTGGCCTCTCAGGTCAGACGTACACCTCTCCCCTCTTGCTGCCCGCGACTGGGGCTGCCGCTGGCATCGCGGTGCTCGTCGTCGTGGGCGTCGCTGGACCCAGTCCGCTGGACAGAGACGCGTTCGTGCAGGACACGCTGCTGATCTTCCTCGAGGTGTCCTGGCCGCGGTTGCTGGGTCTGCAGAGGTCGTGGCCGATGCTGTTGGTCCTGGGTCGGACGTCTTGATTGGCTCGAGCTATCAGCCTGTCTATGTTGGGCGGCTCGTGGCCGTGCGACACAGAGGCCGCGCGATTCTCCCTCGGCTGGAGGCCAGGGGACTGCGGCAACGACATGCTCCTGTCCTCCCTGCACTGCACCAGAGGCGGGCCAGGCAGCGAGGCGGACCGCCTGCCACGCGGGTCCGTCCCTGTTTTGTTGTTGTTCTGCGCGGTTGGCACCGCCGCGACCACGTAGCCCAGCTTCTCGGGATTCATTAGAATCGGGGAGCGATCATTGTAGCTGTCGAAGGTTGGCGAGCTGCCATTGCTGCCCACGGGGCTGGCCGTGTCCCCTATCAGAGGTGTGCCTCTGTCTTGGCTGATCAAGGGAGTGGACCGTTCCTCCTGTCCGGTGATGCTGCCGCTCCTGCTGCTGCCACTGGCAGAGCCCTCCTCCTCGCTGCTGTTCACCTCCGTCAAGGTGGCCTGCACCGCGCTCGTCTGGTTCGTGGGCTTGATCATGGACGCGGAGGTGGTGGTCACCAGACCCAGCTGCGACAGCTGATTCATCGAGACCGGGGTCAGCGTTACGGGGGCGACGAGGCCAGCGCTGGTCAACGTTGGCGACAGCACTGCCTGCGCCAGAGCCGCTGCCCCGGATTTACCAGTTGCAGGCGTGCCCTCCGTTTCTTGGATGGGCGACAGCACGACCTGCACCACTGGCAGGTCCGTTGGGTAGTGGCCGTTCGCTGGGATAACTCCGACGACGCCCGCGCCGATGTTCGCGGCGTTCGTCGCTGACAGAGCTAGTCTCTGCTCACGGTCGACCACCTCTTTCGTTACGTCCGGCGTTGGTATGCGTGGTCTGTTCTTCAGGGAGACGGGCACCGAGTTCAGCTTCGTCATGGTACCTGCGGGAGGGAACGGATGAGAATTAGACAGGCTTGGATGAGCGATCGAGGTCGCGCGTCGATTAAGGAAACGATTGGATCGCTCGTTGGCGCCTGGAACGGTAATATCGACAAGGCTGGCGGTGATCATGCTAATTTCGACTGGTTCTATTATTTTTCCCGCTAGGAAACGAGGAAACGGCGGATGGAACGAGGAAACGAGCGCGCAGGTTCGATCGATTGGGACGAAATGGACGTCGAGTCGTGCGAACCTGACGCAGCGCGACGTAATCGCGAGGCGAGTACTTTTCCTATTTTTTTCGCCGCTCTATCCCTTCGTCGATCGCGCGCGAGTGAACGGGACGGGAGGAGAAAGAAGCACAAGGTCTTAGGAAAGTTTTTTTCGAGAAGCGCGGTTCGCAATTGCGGAAATTGTTCTGGTTGCACAAGGTTACGCGTTGCGTAATCCATCGCATGCGTGGCCACACGGGTGGGGAAAGCTTCGAACGTTCGCGAGACTTTCATTGAAAGTTTTTCTCGCGTTACGTTAGCGCGGGCAAAAAGATCGTAACTCCAGAAATGCCGGAGAAGAAGAACGGAAGCATAGCTACCGTTTTTTCTCGCTTCCTTCTGCCTTCGTGCGCGGCCATTTTTTCGCCTCCCGTCGACTTCGAGGAATGTTTCGCCTCGAACAGTCTCGCGGAGGATAACGCGCCTCGATTCCAGGTACAACAGCAGGCTGGCATTAATTTATTAGAAATGGCAGATACTGTTATCGCGTGTGGGTGTGTTACGCAAGACCGCGTCATTGTCATTTAAATAGCCTGCGAGCGAGCGTAACCAGAGGAAGACGCGATTTCAGAACGTGCAACGTCCCGTTGACACGCTTGGGAATTATGCTATCGCGTTTACAAAACGACGCCCCGCTTTAATCTGCTACCGCGCGTTGTCGAGCGTGAAAACGCGACGCGTTTGCGTGATTTATGGGATGCACTTGCCTTGTCGACCCATTCTTTGACTGCGAATGCTCTTCCTTCCCACCAGTCGATCGTACAGGGACATCTTCAGGTTCGGATTGTTCGTCTGCGGTAGCCCTCCGGTTTCTGGGCTGCTATAAACGCTGTTATGGCGGTTTCTGGAGAAGAAACCGCCACCACTACTGTAAGTAGTCGATGAACTGCGCACAGAGCCCATCCTGGTTATTTGTCGTTGCAGCCAATTTTTTCTTCGCTCGACTAACGGGGTGTCGACACTTTCCTGCAATTAATTCGTTTAGAACGATTTCGTTAGGGCCGTTTGCTTTCTCGCGCGAATTTTACGCTAGTTTGTAATTCGAGCTCGTTTAGAAACGGATCGGAGCGGAACTTCACTGATTTCTTCGAAAGTGGCTGTTGCAAGACTAAAACTCGAGGAATTTGCTAAAGAAACCGATATCGATAAGATCGAATTGTTTCAAAAATATTATCAATATTCTGCGCGTTTCGTAATATGGAACCATTACGCGGACCTTGCATTGGTTGAAAAGTAAAATAGAAAACAAATGAAAACGAAATAAATTTCGCTGCACGATGCTAAATGCCAAATATAGACAGCAATTCTGGTAGAAATTGGGAATTATTAAAGAAATCAATATCGATAAGATCTAATTACTTCAGAAATATCAATGTTCTACGCGTTTAGCAATAACTAGAACTATTACACAGGTCTTGCATTAGTTTTAAAATAAAATAGATGTTACCAACTGCAAACAGCAACTCTGGCAGAAAGCAGGAATTACTAAAGCAATCAATATCGATAAGATTAAATTACTTTAAAAACATTACTAATATTACATGGAACCATTACACAAAGCTTGTATTAGTTAAAAAATAAAATAGGAAACAAATGAAGCGAAACGAAGTTTGCTAGACGATTCAATCATGCTACCAAATATAAACAGCAACTCTGGCAGAATTTGGAAATTACTAAAGAAACTAATATCGATGAGATTGAATTGTTTTAAAAATATTACTAATATTACATGGAACTATTATATAGACCTCGTATTAATTAAAAAATGAACTAGAAAACAAATAAAAATAAAATAAAGTTCGCTGGGCAATGCTACCAAACACAGACAGCAACTCGAACAGAAATAAAAAATTGCTAAAGAAACTAATATCAATAAGATCGAATTACTTTAAAAATATTATCAATATTACATGGAACCATTACACAGACCTCGTATTAGTTAAAAAGTAAAAACGAACCAAGTTCGCTGCACGATTGAAATGTGCTACCAAATACAAACAGCAACTCAGACAAAAATCAGGAATTGCTAAAGAAACCAATATCGATAAAATCGAATTACTTTAAAAATACTACCAATATTACACGGAACTATTACACAAACCTCGTATTAGTTAAAAAATAAACTAAAAAATAAATTAAAATGAAGCAAAGTTCGCTATACGATTGAATCGTGCCAGCAAAAACAGTCAGCAACTTGGACAGAAATCAGGAATTACTAAAGAAACCAATATCGATAAGATCGAATTTCTTTAAAAATACTATCGACATTACATGGAACTATTATATAGATCTCATATTAGTTAAAAAATAAACTAAAAAAAGAAATAAAGTTCGCTGCACTATTCAATCGTGCTACCAAATACACACAGCAACTCTGGCAAAAATTGGGTATTACTAAAGAAACTAATATAAAAAAATTGAATTACTTTAAAAATACTATTAATATTACATGAAAACATTACAAAAACTTCCCATGAATCAAAAAATAAACTAGAAAACAAATAAAACCGCAACAAAGTCCGCTGCACGATTGAACCGCGCTACCAAACACAGACAACAACTCGTACAGGTGTACATCGAACGATTCAAGTTCAACCCGTGACGGGCACTTACATAATCGGCGTACATGTCATCCTGGTGGGTCTTGCGATGCTGAACGTGGTTGTGGATCTGTGTGCCCAGCATTACGTTCGCGTACAGAGCGTCGCTCTCTTTGACCTTATAATGCTCCGCGGAGCCCTTCGGCTCCTCTCTTCTGTATTGCTCGCTGGCCACCGTGTATGGCAGATCTTTTGGCACGACCTCGTCCCAATACTGATCCTTCAGCAGCTCTGGGTGCTCCTCGTGCATCTCGTCGACGATCATGTAACCCGCCTGTTGGACGCGTCAACGATAATAAATGTCGAAGTGGGCAGACGACGTGACTCGAACCCGCGCGTTCTCAATAAGAAACGCGAGGGAACCGGTGAATTTCGTAGAAAAGGAGAAACCTCTGACGCTTACCTTGATGTGGCGATCGATCAGCCAGTTCAGCTCGATATCGTCGTCGTCTTCGCCGAAAGGATTGATCAACACCTCTGCCACTTTCAGCCATCCCACGTAGAAGCAGAACTGAAAAACGGACGGGTTCGAATTGAACGATCGACGACAGCGATACGCGTTCGTTTATGAATTGCGTGCGTTACGGGTTTTCTCACCTGCAGAGCCGTGAAAAATGGGAAATACATGTCCGGTTCCTCGTATTTCCCGCCTCCGACGTCCGGACGCTCGATAAATTGCCTGCCCAGCAACGCTGAGAAGAAGTACGCGTACAGCGATAGCGTGACTACCTGGAACACGCGAAATAAACGACGATGAGGCTCGTTCGATGAAGCACGTGACTATCCGCGGCCCTAAAACCGCGGTAACGACAATGATTTTCAATTAAACGAGCGGTGGCGAGCCGTTGTTCGTCCAGCGAGACGCAACAGGAGGAAAAAGGAAATAACACGCGACGCCATTATCGTCCGCTAATCAAATGTCTCCTAAGCGACAGCGGGGACGGACGGGTGGATTAAAAGACAGAAATTTATTAGATGGGCATTGCTGGATTGCGTCAGTTTGCTGGATTCTCGGAACGATTGTTGTACACATTCTGTAGAACTGAGAAGAGCGGACAAAGGTGATGGATGATAAGAAGCGAGCGCCATTGGACCGCGATGCTGGAATCTTCATAAATGTGCTTCTTCTTAGCATTACTTTCTCTGGTTTTTACCGAGGATTGTAGCGTTGCGAATGGTTCGAAGAAGCGGGTAGAGGTTGTTAAAAAAAAGGAGCGTTCGTGTATATATAGGTTTTTCAAAGGAAATGAGTCCTTTTGTAAGTGAAATGAATCGTTTGGGAATGAAATTCACCCTTTTGCCAATCAAATATATAGGTTTTTTAAATTACATTCACTCTTTTATATATTTTTATAAGTTTTTTAAATTAAATTCACCTTTTTGCAAATGAAATTAATCCTTTTTCAAATGAAATTCGCCCATTTGCAAATTACATTAATTCTTTTACAAATGGAATTCACCCTATTGCAAATGAAATTCACTCTTTTGCAAATCAAATACATAGTTTTTCCAAATTACATATACTTTTGCAAATCAAATACATAGGTTTTGAAAATAAAATTCACCCTTTTGCAAATTAAATTCATTCTTTTGCAAATCAAATATATAAGTTTTTCAAAAAAATTCTCTTTTTTGCAAAAGAAATTAATACTTTTGCAAATAAAATTCACCCTTTTGCAAATGAAATATATAGGTTTTACAAAATAAATTCTCTTTTTTGCAAAAGAAATTAATATTTTTGCAAATAAAATTCACCCTTTTGCAAATGAAGTTCACCCATTTGCAATTCAAATTAATCCTTTTGCAAATGAAGTTTACCCATTTGCAATTCAAATTAATCCTTTTGCAAACGAAGTTCACTCATTTGCAATTCAAATTAATCCTTTTGCAAACGAAGTTCATTCATTTGCAATTCAAATTAATCCTTTTGCAAATGAAATTCACTGTATTGCAAATGAAATTCAACCTTTTGCTAATTGAGTTAAGTTCATTCTTTTGAAAATTAAATATATAGATTTTTCAAATGAAATTCACCCTTTTGCAAAAGAATTTAATTCTTTAGCAAATGAAAATCATCTTATTGCAAATGAAATTTATCCTTTTACAAATTAAATTCGTTCTTTTTCAAGTCAAAAATATAGGTTTTTCAAATAAAATTCACCCTTTTACAAAAGAAATTAATCTTTTTGCAAATTAAATTCACCCTATTCCGAATGAAATTCACCTTACTGCAAATGGAATTCATTCTTTTGCAAATCAAAATCACCATTTGCAAATCAAGTGCTTTTACAAATATATAATATCTAAAAAAGCATCAAATAATGTCAATTACATAATAAGAAATAAAAAATTGATGCACGCATGTACACTCACGTTTTCTAACGTTTTCTAACGTTTCAGCACAAATTTTATATACCAAACCTTTGTATCTACACAAAAATACTATTAACTCTCAGATTATAAACGCTCCAACAAAGTCAGAGGTGACTAAAGCAATATGCATGTACGACAGTTCTTCTAACATTTATGTAATTAAAAGAAAGAGTACGTTTTCAATTGATACATCACAGCAGCGAACAAAATGCAAATACGCATACATATTCATAACGTATAAAATAGTCATCGATAACGTGACACAGACGTGAAAGAAGTCGACCTCGTTTCGCACGAGGGTCGAGCGATAGGAAATTTAATGGATTTTACTTGGCTCTGATTCATCGTTATTTAAAAGCTAAAACGAGCAGAATTTCAACCGTTGTGCATCGTTCGAGAACAAAGTTCGCGATGACACGAAACGAGCGAGGCTGTGCAGAAAAATTGGAGCCACGATGAATCTGAGGACCCTGGTCCCTTCGTGGGTCATCCCAAGCCACGAGAGACCCTTCCTCGAAGGGTGTGCAATTTGAAACGAGGTCAGTAGCCAACGACGAATTTTTCTTGCCCCCCTTTTTGCCTTTTTTTTTTCTTTTCATGACGCGTACACGCGAATAAACGGGTTTTAAATCATATCAAGGTCATCGAGAGCAGTGCCTTTCCCATCGAAGGCCACCAGGAAACGATGGCTCTTGTAAACGCTCGCTGCGAACGGGACAAAAAGCGACCGATGCCTTATCTTCAGACTTTGATCGTCGAGCCTCGATGGACGCTCGAGACCATCACGCGTCGCACTGGCTGCGAAATTGTTTCCGCCACCATATTGCAGCTCGACTCATTCGTCGTCCTTGACCATGCGATGTGCATCACTTTCTTGGTTCGTGCACTATCGTTCACGCGTGCACGACGAATTCTGTTTGTCCACGATTCTGATTTAACGCGAATTGGAAAAACAATTTTGTTCCCTTTTCAGGCGACTTATTTTGACTTAACACTGATCGATTGAAATTATTATTTTTATCGTAGGATTGTGTAGGATATTTATTGTTTAAAGTTAAATACAAGAAATTCGAAAGGTTGTTCTCTCAATGACGCGCAATGAACAATTGACTGAATATTTTTAAAAACATTCAGTTGGAAAACTCATTCTCTCAATCATGTTCTAGAATATTCCATCACGTAATAGTTGATACTTGAATTATTGATTAATAAACATATTGTCCTTCAATTATCATTATTGATAATAATTTATCATTATTGATTAATCATTATTGATTAATAAACATATTGTCCTTCAATTAATTAAAACTCCTTTGGACACGTAATATCGTATTAATCAGTATTTAACTGTTAATTATGAGAAAGCTACTTTGCATTCATTTATTTAATTCTTCTATAATTATAGTTTTTGACAGTAACAACAATTCTGTTTTTACACGATTTAAATTTAATACACGAATTAAAAAAAGATTTAATTCGACTTATTTTGATTTGACACAATCGATCGAAATTTTTATTTTTATCGCATAATTAATTAAGACTTCTTTGGACACGTAATATCGTATTAATCAGTATTTAACTGTTATTTATGAGAAAGCTACTTTACATTCATTTATTTAATTCTTCTATAATTATAGTTTTTGACAGTAACACACAATTCTGTTTTTAAGCGATTTTTATTTAACACACGAATTAGAAAAAAAAATTAATTCAACTTATTTTGATTTGACACGATCGACCCAAAATCTAAGAAAATTTTGCTTTACTTTTATTTTTTCAACCGCGACGTTGGAGACGAGGAATGTAACGCGATTTCCATTTATTTCGTAATCTCGATATGGAATTTTGTCTGCTTTGTCTGCGTTTTGAGTTTAGTGTTGAATGTGAAAAGCACCTTTTTGATGTTAAAAAATAAAATTCGCGCATTGATACATATTTGTTAATTTTGCGTAAAAGTCAATAAATAGTGAGTTATAGTTTTAAAACCTTTGCTTTTTCAGTCAACAAATGCTTTTTTCCTTTTCAAATGATAATTTACCTTGTACGATACACGTGCAATCTTTATGAAATAAAATGTTTCAGATTCTAATATGAAAAAACATGGTTTATTGTATTATTTTTGCTGACTTCTTGGGATTGGAACCAATCTTCTATTTCTTCACAGATGCGATATATTATTTTCTATCGTACAAAAACATAATTAGAGTGATTAACGCAAAAATTTCTGGAATTAACTCTAGAATTTCGATCTGAAAGCGTTGTCCAAGCAAAACGCGTACTCATTACTTCAATTTAAAATTGAAACCTGAAAACACTGCTTTTTCAAGCGTTACTTCAGAATTTCTATTTGAAAACGTTATCCAAACGAGATGCGTATGCATTTTCAAGCGTTACTCCAGAATTTCTATTTAAAAATGTCATCCAAATGAAACTTGTATGCATTTTCAAGCGTTATTTCAGAATTTCTATTTAAAAACATCATCCAAACGAGACTTGTATGCATTTTCAAGCGTTATTTCAGAATTTCTATTTAAAAACATCATCCAAACGAGACTTGTATGCATTTTCAAGCGTTATTTCAGAATTTCTATTTAAAAATGTCATCCAAACGAGACTTGTATGCATTTTCAAGCGTTATTTCAGAATTTCTATTTAAAAATGTCATCCAAATGAGACTTGTATGCATTTTCAAGCGTTATTTCAGAATTTCTATTTAAAAACGTCATCCAAACGAGATGCGTATGCATTTTCAAGCGTTACTCCAGAATTTCTATTTAAAAACGTTATCCAAACGAGATGCGTATGCATTTTCAAGCGTTACTCCAGAATTTCTATTTAAAAATGTCATTCAAACGAGATGCGTATGCATTTTCAAGCGTTACTCCAGAATTTCTATTTAAAAATGTCATTCAAACGAGATGCGTATGCATTTTCAAGCGTTATTTCAGAATTTCTATTTTAAAACGTCATTCAAACGAGATGCGTATGCATTTTCAAGCGTTATTTCAGAATTTCTATTTGAAAACGTTATTCAAACGAGATGCGTATGCATTTTCAAGCGTTATTTCAGAATTTCTATTTGAAAACGTCATCCAAATGAGACTTGTATGCATTTTCAATCGTTATTTCAGAATTTCTATTTAAAAACGTCATCCAAACGAGATGCGTATGCATTTTCAAGCGTTATTTCCGAATTTCTATTTGAAAACGTCATCCAAACGAGATGCGTATGCATTTCCAAGCGTTATTTCAGAATTTCTATTTGAAAACGTCATCCAAATGAGACTTGTATGCATTTTCAAGCGTTACTCCAGAATTTCTATTTAAAAACGTCATTCAAACGAGATGCGTATGCATTTTCAAGCGTTATTTCAGAATTTCTATTTTAAAACGTCATTCAAACGAGATGCGTATGCATTTTCAAGCGTTATTTCAGAATTTCTATTTGAAAACGTTATCCAAACGAGATGCGTATGCATTTTCAAGCGTTATTTCAGAATTTCTATTTAAAACGTCATCCAAATGAGACTTGTATGCATTTTCAAGCGTTACTCCAGAATTTCTATTTAAAAACGTCATCCAAACGAGATGTGTATGCATTTTCAAGCGTTACTCCAGAATTTCTATCTGAAAAAGTCATTAAAACGAGACGCGTACTCATAATTGCAATTTAAAATAGAAACTTGAAAGCACTCTATTTTTTTAAGCGTTACTTTAAAATCGTCCAACACAGTGCCAGAACAAATACAATAATCTCTCACCACCGTTTAAGCAATGTACATCGTTTGCAAAATATCGATAAACGCGAATAAATTTTACACGTCGAATGTTTCCGTGAAAAGTCATAAACTGTCTGTTTTTCCAAATAGCGCACGAGAGTTGGACTCGAAACCAATATTTGTACCAGTACAATACGTCGCGTTTAAGCTTCGATCCACAACGCGAAACGTTCCATTCTAATAAAAATTAATTACCCGGAAACTGCTCGCACGTATCCCACTCTTGCGCGACATTGCACCTTTCAATTTCTGTTTCAACGAGAGGGAACTTGTTTCAACGAATAGTATTGTGCAACATCGTTTCAATTTTTGTGCTAACAGGAGAAGCTTATTACAACGCGAGAAACTTTGTTTGCTTCAAGAATATTATTACAACGAATAGTCTCGTGAGACATTGTTTAAATTTCTGTTGCGACGCGAGAAACTTGTTTCAACGCGAGAAACTTTGTTTGTTTCGAGAATTTTATTACAATGTATAGTCTTCCGCGACATTATTTCAATTTCTGTTCCAACGCGAGAATTTTATTTCAACGAATAGTCTCGAGTGACATTGTTTCAAATTCTGTTCCAATGCGAGAAACTTGTTTCAACGAATAGTCTCGAGCGACATCGCACGATTCAATTTCTGTTTCAACGAATAGTCTCGAGCGACATCGCACGATTCAATTTCTGTTTCAACGAATAGTCTCGAGCGACGTTGTTCCAATTTCTGTTCCAATGCGAGTAGCTTATTACAACGAATAGTCTCGAGCGACATTGTTTCAATTTCTGTTCTAACGCGAGGAAATTTGTTTCAACGAATAGTCTCGAGCGACATCGCGTGTTTCAATTTCTGTTTGATCGCGAAGAAATTTGTTTCAACGAATAGTCATGCGCGACATCGCGCGTTTCAATTTCTGTTCCAAGGCGAGAAGTTTGTTTCAACGAATAGTCTCGAGCGACATTGTTTCAATTTCTGTTCTAACGCGAGAAACTTGTTTCAACGCGAGAAACTTTGTTTATTTCGAGAATTTTATTTCAACGAATAGTCTCGAGTGACATTGTTTCAAATTCTGTTTCAAAGCGAGAAACTTGTTTCAACGAATAGTCTCGAGCGACATTGTTTCAATTTCTGTTTCAACGCAAAAAGCTTGTTTTAACGAATAGTCTCGCGCAATATCGTTTCAATTTCTGTTCCAACGCGAGAAACTTTGTTTGTTTCGAGAATTTTATTATAACAAATAGTCTCGAGCGACATTGTTTCAATTTCTGTTTCAAGACGAGAAACTTGTTTCAACGAATAGTCTCACGCAATATTGTTTCAATTTCTGTTCCAATGCGAGAAGCTTGCTTCAACGAATAGTCTCGCGCAATATCGTTTCAATTTCTGTTCCAACGCGAGAAGCTTGTTTCAACGAATAGTCTCGCGCAATATCGTTTCAATTTCTGTTCCAACGCGAGAAGCTTGTTTCAACGAATAGTCTTGCGCGACATCGCGCATTTCAATTTCTGTTTCAACGCGAGAAACTTGTTTCAACGCAAGAAGCTTTGATTGTTCCAAGAATTTTATTACAACAAATATTCTTGCGCGACATTATTTCAATTTCTGTTTCAACGCGAGAAGTTTATTACAACGAATAGTCTCAAGCCACATTGTTTCAATTTCTGTTCCAACGCGAGAAGTTTATTACAACGAATAGTCTCGAGCGACATTGTTTCAATTTTTGTTCCAACGCGAAAAGCTTGTTTTAACGAATAATCTTGCGTGACATTGTTTCAATTTCTGTTCGAATGCGAGAAGCTTGCTTCAACGAATAGTCTCGCGCAATATCATTTCAATTTCTCTCGTGCGACATCGCGCGTTTCAATTTCTGTTTCAACGCGAGAAACTTGTTTCAACGAATAGTCTCACGCGACATCGCGCGTTTGAATTTCTATTCCAAGGCGAGAAGCTTGTTTCAACGAATACTCGTCGAGCTCGAAATTCATTTCTCGATCGAAACAATGCGGTTTAAACGGTATGAAAAGCGTCTCGCGAGACAAAAGGCGCCGCCTGCAATTAAAACGCATTGTCTCGTCCCAAGTAAATTGCTCTCTCCTCCTGTCTCCGCCGCGTTCTCTCAGAAATCGAGCAGACACTTGCTACGCGACGTTCGCAATAGGCAAAAGTACGCGCGAAACGTTTATCGAGCGTCGTTACGTTTGCATACACAGCAACCTTGCAATTTTATTTCACCTTCGAGACAGGAGAAGCGAGGTTTCGTACGAGCGAAAGAGGAACACTCGTCCGGGTTCTGTTTCGACAAGAGAACGCGACACTGAGGCTAATTACAGCTGGTTCGAGGTTCTCTGTCAGCCATTTTCCTGTTGTTCTCGCTAATTCGACGTCGTTTCGCGAAATGTTTACTTCTCGAAATTAGTTTCCAAAGAGAAATCGACGATTTAATTCTAAGAAGCTCTAAGAATTTTGTAGAGTGCTTTGTAGTCAGCTCTAGATAAATTTTGTTCATTTTGAAGTGATTAATCCTTTGTACTGGGCTGTTTCACGGATGTTAGTAATAGAAACTATTGCTGAAATTTCTAGGTTTTCCTATGTAATGGAACTAGGGAATTTGTTGCTAAAGTAGCAATATTTTGATATATAATGGAACTACAGAAGCTATTGCTAAAATAGCAATATTTTGGTATGTAATAAAACAGAGAAACTATTATTAAAATAGCAATATTTTTCTATATAATATAAACAGAGAAACTATTGCTAAAATAGCAACATCTTTTTATATAATAAAAACAGAGAAACTATTGCTGAAGTAGCAATATTTTGCTGCAAAATGAAAACAGAGAAACTATTTCTAAAGTAGCAATATTTTGTTATATAATGAAACCAGAGCAACTATTGCTAAAATAGCAATATTTTGTTATATGATGGAACCAGAGAAACTATTGCTAAAATAGCAATATTTTGCTATATAATGGAACTAGAGAAGCTGTTACTAAAGTAGCAATAATTTGCTATATAATAAAAACAGAGAAACTATTGCTGAAGTAGCAATATTTTGCTGCATAATGAAAACAGAGAAACTATTTCTAAAGTAGCAATATTTTGCTATATAATGAAACCAGAGCAACTATTGCTAAAATAGCTATATTTTGCTATATGATGGAACCAGAGAAACTATTGCTAAAATAGCAATATTTTGCTATATAATGGAACTAGAGAAGCTATTACTAAAGTAGCAATATTTTGCTATATAATAAAACCAGAGAAACTATTGCTGAAATAGCAATATTTTGATATATAATGGAACTAGAGAAGCTATTACTAAAGTAGCAATATTTTGCTATATAATAAAACCAGAGAAACTATTGCTGAAGTAGCAATATTTTGATATATAATGAAACCAGAGAAACTATTGCTAATATAGCAATATTTTGCTATACAATGAAAGCAGAGAAACTATTGCTGAAGTAGCAATATTTTGCTATATAACGAAAGCAAAGCAACTATTGCTAAAATAGCAATATTTTGCTATACAATAAAACCAAAGAAACTATTACCAGAATAGCAATATTTTATAACAATTATATAGCAAACTCTTGCTATTTTAGTAACAATTTCCATTGCTAACTTTTACCAGCAATAAAAGATCGCTAGAAAAACCTCAAGCCCAAAAGCTTAATTAATAAAAACCCTTCATTACCTATATTAAACATCAATTTCCATTTACCAAAACCTTTGTTACACCTTAAATTACTTTAAAATATCATAACTAATAAATTCCCTTAGCACAGTTTAAACTTACTAAAACGTTTATTAGTAAAATCTTTGGACTTAGCAAAGGGTTAAACGAATCAGCCATCAGCTCTCAATTCTCCTCTAACGGATTGGCAGCGCGTTTCTCTGGCGAACGCGCTCCATTTTCCACCGTGGAATTCAAAGCACTTCCACTTGGTCCGATAAGCAAATGCGGAACGCGAATCGACGACGCGAGTTTTATTGCGGCTGTAATTTATACGCAGAGCAACGGAAATAGAAAAGAGCGAGCCGATTCGTGCGTTGCGCGCCGCTGATTAATCGAACGACTCGCGTAGTCGTCCATCGCTGCTCTAAATACGATCGATAATGAGATTCTCGACGATCCAGATGCCCCGTCGCGGGAAAACGATCGATCGATCTTCTCGTTGCGCACAGATCGCCAGTTTCGACGCCTCTGATTCTGAATTTCGCGTTCCATCGCGATCGTTCTTCGTAACCGGTGACGCAATCATGCTCGATGAATGAACGTTTTCTCGACCGTGACTGATTCGTTGCTCATCACGCTTTTCAAGCCGCCGTCTATTAGCCAATTTTTCGTGGCTGCTTTTCGAAGCCAATTTATCGTGGTTCGACGAAGGTTTTAACTGTCAATCGTGCGTTTTGTCGTTCGAAAATGTGATTTTTATTTTAAAAAACGCGTCGTTTTAATTTAGAACAGTGGAGACAATAGAATCTGAAATAAGTAGATGTTTTTTTTATTCAAATTAATTAATTAATGATGGGCTTTTCGAAGCCAATTTATTATGGTTCGACGAAGGTTTTAACTGTCAATCGTGCGTTTTGTCGTTCGAAAATGTGATTTTTATTTTTAAAAAGGCGTTGTTTTAGTTTAAAACAGTGGAGACAAGAGAATCTGAAATAAGTAGATGTTTTTTTTATTCAAATTGATTAATTAATGATGGGCTTTTCGAAGCCAATTTATTATGGTTCGACGAAGATCGGGTTTTAACTGTCAATCGTGCGTATTGTCGTTCGAAAATGTGATTTTTATTTTTAAAAATGCGTTATTTTAATTCAAAATCGTAGACACCAAAGAATCTAGAATAAATAGATGTTTTTGCCTTTGGGCTGATTAATTAATTACTGCGATTGAGTAGCCAATTTTTCGTGGCTGCTTTTCAAAGCCAATTTATTGTGGTTCGACGAAGATCGGGTTTTAACTGTCAATCGTGCGTATTGTTGATCGAAAATGTGATTTTTATTTTTAAAAATGTGTTGTTTTAACCCTTTGCACTCGAGAGGTGATTCTCAGTCACCAATTTGAATCATTTTTGGAAAGTTTCAAGTACAAAGGGTTAATTTAAAACAGTGGAGACAATAGAATCTGAAATAAATGGATGTTTTTGTCTGTGGGCTGGTCAATTAATTATCGTGGTTGATTGCCCACTGTTTCGTGGCTGCTTTTCAAAACCAATTTACTATAACTCGACGAAGATCGTGTTTTAACTATTAATCATGTGTATTGTCGTTCGAAAATATGATTTTTATTTTAAAAAACGCGTCGTTTTAATTTAAAACAGTGGAGACAATAGAATCTGAAATAAGTAAATGTTTTTCTATTCAGGTTGATTAATTAGTTACCGCGGTTGTTCGGCCAATTTATTATAGCTCGACGAAGATCGTGTTTTAACTATTAATCATCTGTATTGTCGTTCGAAAATGTGATTTTTATTTTAAAAAACGCGTCATTCTAATTCAAAACGATGATGATAAAATCTAGAATAAATAGACGTTCTTCTCTTTGAGCTGATTAATTAATTACCGCGGTTGATTCAGCTGTTGCATAAGTGGCTGCATTCGAATCTGACGAATCCACCAACGAGTCGCGTAGTTATTTCTAATACATCCTAAGAGAAGTGTTCAAACAAATAATCGACGTTTATCAATCATTGATTCCACAAAGAACGCGACAAGTATTGACGTTAGCCAACAACTTGTCACTAATTCATACATTCGATACGTTTATCGTTTGCATGCCATTGCGAGAAATCGATCAAGCTGTCCGAGCATCGACGAGTGTTAGCAAACGCGCAAGATTGAAAACGCGAACGAGTGTTTAACCAGTTAGCTGTGGCGCCCACTTTTCAGAATGTGCATTTATGTGTCGTGAAAATTAACGAACCATGGACGAGTATTGATATCTTTTATGCAGGATGTTCGTAAATATTATTAACCCTTTGTACTCTGATGTCTCTTCTGAGGGGACATCAGCATTGATTAGTGATGAAGAAGGTTAAACTTATTCCATCGTAGTTCTTTGAGAAATGCATTTTTATCTGAAGTTTTCTATTAAAATGGAAATTACAACTTTGTTGTAATTTGTATTTATAGAACTTATATTTGTTTTTTTTTTTATTTACTTATGTCGAATTAAAGGGTTAACCCTTTGCACTTCCTTTCTGGGTGTTAGCAATAGAAACTACTGTTAAAATAACAATATTTTGTAATAATTTCTGTGGCTAACATCTCCTGGTAATGGAAAATTTCCATTTTAATAGAAAACTTGAGGAAAACGTGCATTTCTCAAAAAGTTGCGGTGGAATAAGTTTGAACATTAGCAATAGCAACTAAAATAGCAATAATTTAGCAATAATTTCTATTTTTAACGTCTCTCAGCAATAGAAAATTTCCATTTTAATAGAAAACTTGTGGAAAATAAGCATTTCTCGAGAATCTGTGGTGGAATAAGTTTAATTTATAACAATAGAAACTAAAGTAGCAATATTTTAGCAATACATTGTATTGCTAACATCTCTCAGCAATAGAAAATTTCCATTTCAATAGAAAACGAGAGAAATATGCATTTCTCGAAAAGCTGCGGTGGAATAAGTTTAATCACTAATCAATTCTGAAAAAATAGTGAAACTCGAAGTGCAGCCACTTCTGTGCATCGAGTTTATTTACTTTAATATTTTTTAATGAAAAAAAAGTAATCAGTGAAACACGAAGTGCAGCCACTTCTGTACGACGAATTTATTTACTCTAATATTTTTTAATAAAAAAAAAAAAGAAAAAACAAAGTGAAACACGAAAATGCAGCCACTTCTGTACGACGAGTTTATTTACTCTAATATTTTTTAATAAAAAAAAAAAAGAAAAAACAAATAGTGAAACACGAAGTGCAGCCACTTCTGTACGACGAATATATTTATTCCAATATTTTTTAATGAAAAAAAAAAAGAAAAAACAAATAGTGAAACACGAAAATGCAGCCACTTCTGTACGACGACTTTATTTACTCTAATATTTCTTAATGAAAAAAAAACAAACAAACAGTGAAACGCGAAGACGCAGCCACTTCAGTACGACGAGTAAACTCGTCGAACACAGCTGACTGGCGAACAATACTATAAAATACGATGGCGCCCGCGGTAGACAATTAGGGACGTTGTCTGATGACTAATTACCATTGCACAATGCATACGTGCCGGTTAATCGCGAACGCGGAATATCTTTCCGAGAACGGATCCATTTTACCGCAACGCCGCGTCGAATCGCAGACCTTCGAATCGGATAAAGAGCCGCGATGGTCGACGTTAACGTCGATCCTGGCTAAACGCTGAGATTTAAATGAATTACTCCCAGCCAGTGGCGGCCTCCGCAATTACGCATCGAGCCTTTTATCGGTGATATCGTGTTGCAACGAGGTGACGTACTTTCTAATGATCGCGACCGCCGTGGAGCTCGTTAACTTCTTGCCAGTGGAAACGAGTCGAGCGAGAACCGAAGCGGACCGTTCGCAGGGACGTTCTCTTAACCCTTTGCGCTAGGATGTCTCCTCTGAGGGGACATCAGAATTGATTACTGATTAAACTTATTCCATATTTCTCTCATGTTTTCTATTGGAATGGAAATTGTCTGTTGCTAGGAAAAGTTAGCAATGGAAACTATAATAGCAATACTTTGGTAATATTTTAGCAATATTTTAGTAATAGTTAGAAATAGTTAACAATAGCAATGTTTTTATTACTGAGAGACGTTGACAATAGAAACTGTTGTTACAATATCGCTATTTTAGCAGTAGCCATTTTTGCTGGAGCTTGAGAAGCATCTGAGTGTAAAGGATTAAACCCTTGGCATTGATTGACGGACCATTCGCAAGGACGTTCGCTTAACCCTTTGCGCTAGGATGTCTCCTCTGAGGGGACATCAGAATTGATTAGTGATTAAACTTATTCCATATTTCTCTCGTTTTCTATTGGAATGGAAATTGTCTGTTGCTAGGAAAAGTTAGAAATGGAAACTATGATAGCAATGCTTTAGTAATATTTTAGCAATATTTTAGTAATAGTTAGTAATAGTTAGCAATAGAAACTATAATAGCAATACTTTAGTAATATTTTAGCAATATTTTAGTAATAGTTAGTAATAGTTAGCAATAGAAACTATAATAGCAATATTTTAGTAATAGTTAGTAATAGTTAGCAATAATAATATTTTAGTAATAGTATCTATCGAGATACTATTATTGAGAGACGTTGGTAGTAGAAACTGTTGTTATAATATCGCTATTTTAGCAGTAGCCATTATTGCTGGCGCTTGGGAAGCATCTGAGTGTAAAGGTTAAACCCTTGGCATTGATTGACAGACCATTCGCAAGGACGTTCGCTTAATCCTTTGCGCTAGGATGTCTCCTCTCAGGGGACATGAGAATTGATTACTGATTAAACTTATTCCATATTTCTCTCATGTTTTCTATTGGAATGGAAATTGTCTGTTTCTAGGAAAAGTTAGCAATAGAAACTATAATAGCAATGCTTTAGTAATATTTTAGCAATATTTTAGTAATAGTTAGCAATAGTAATATTTTAGTAATAGTATCTATTGAGATACTATTATTGAGAGACGTTGGCAATAGAGAGACGTTGGTACAATATCGCTATTTTAGCAGTAGCCATTATTGCTGGCGCTTGAGAAGCATCTGAGTGTAAAGGGTTAAACTTTTTGCGTCGAATGACGTCTCTGGCATGTTATATGTTTCTCATGCCAAAATATATCTGCAATGACGTTGTAAGATTCGAGAAGCTACTTAATAAGTTTTAACTGAAAGCCAAAGTTTGTTTGGTTTACAGCGATATAGGTTTCTCAAATGAAATTCATTTTTTTGTAAATGAAATTTGAACCATTGCAAATGAAATTAATCCGTTTGCAAATTAAATTCACCCTATTGCAAATAAAATTCAATATTGACATAGAAACTACTGCTAAAATAACAATGGAAACTATTGCTAAAATAGCAATTGAAATTCTTGCTAACATAGCAATTGAAACTATTGTTAAAAGAGCAATAGAAACTATTATTAAAATAATAATAGGAAATATTATTAAAATAATAATAGAGACTATTGTTAAAATAGAAATAGAAATTATTGCGTAAATAGCTATTCAAGCTATTGCTAAAATAGCTATAGAAACTATTGCTAAAATAGGAAAGGAAACTATTGCTAAAATATCATAGGAAACTATTGCTAAAATAGCAAAGGAAACTATTGCTAAAATAGCAAAGAAAACAATTACTACAATAGCAAAGGAAACTATTGCTAAAATAGCAATGGAAACTATTGCTAAAGTAACAATATTAACACAGTAACTATTACTAAAATAGCAACTATTGCTAAAATAGCAATAGAGATTATTGCTAAAATAGCTTTGGAAACTATTGCTAAAATAGCTATGGAAATTATTGCTAAAATAGCTATGGAAACTATTGCTAATATAGCTATAGAAGCTATTGCTAAAGTAGCTATAGAAACTATTGCTAAAATAATAATAGAGACTATTGCTAAAATAGTAAGAGTTTTTGTTACTAACGTCTCAGCAATAGAAGATTTCCATTGCAATAGAAATCTTCAGAGAAACATAAATTTTTCAAAAAGCTACAGTGTAATAAATTTATCCTACACAATTACAATATATAATAAATTAACAATGGGTTAATGGATGACACGGAGCAACCAATAATTATCGATTTTTAAAAGTTCACGCAGCTAAAGAAAAAAACGTAACAACGTTTACGAATATTTTATTATGCAGTTTCTTATGTAGCAATTTTATTTACTCTAACATTTCTTAAATGCATAATACTTTTTCAAACACTCAAACAATTAATCTTCCTTTTCATTACTTACAAAGAGTTATGTAAACCAAAATATTCACTAAATAAGAAAAAACGCGCATTGATAAGCGTGTTACTAACATTTACCAACGTCTTGCATAAAAGTCCATAGTGCATTAAGATCACGTAAAACATTTTATTTCTAATCACTGTCCACATGAAGAATCGAATGAAATTAAATGATATTGACACGCAAAATGTCTTTTAATTCAATCGTACGTCAAGGAGTTAACGCGACTCGCGTCTCGCTGCGATTGTCGCAGAGACTGTCGCTTAGACGATTGCATAGAAACGTCAGAAAGATACGGGTGATCGTGTTCGATAGAGAGGCGAGAAAAAAAGAATCTGTCGAAGGAAGCGTCAAGAAGGAACGCTGCGTCGTGCAGTTAACGAGGGAATGACGAGTTACGCAAGCTCGACAGTATCGAAGCGTCCAAGTGGCAGCGATGAGGGAATCGTCTCTGGATGAAGACGTTTCGTTTGAAGCCACTCGTCGTTTCTCAATCACGTCGTCGCAATTATTCTCAGCTTCTCGACGATTTTCTGAATGGGAAAACGCGGCTCGATTGAATCTTCAGATTTTTTACTACGTCGTCGAGAAAAAGCAGGCCTCGCAAGGCGTTGGTTACGCGTATTCTTAGAGCTGATAGTAAAACTACTGAACGTAGAAGATAAAAAATGTTTAGTTGAGAAAGGAGAATATCGAATCAGCTGGATTTTCTTAGCATTCGATTAGATGGCAATTAGGGAGGTGTGATGCTGTGTTGATAAAAGTTTGTAGGATATTTATTAACCCTTTGCACTCGAGAGGTGATTCTCAGTCACCAATTTGAGCCATTTTTAGAAAGTCTCGAGTGCAAAGGGTTAATGAAAGTTAAATACAAGAAATTCGAAAGCTCTTTATAACTGCGATGCTCTCTCAATGACGCGCAGTGAACGACTGACTTGATATTTAAAAACATTCACTTGGAGAACTCGTTCACTCGCACATTCGCTTTCGCTAGCATTCTAGATTTCATGCATAACAGTTGAAACTTAACCCTTTGCACTTGACGCTTTCTTAGTAATACTCTGTTGTTGGTAAAAGTTAGCAATAGAAACTGTTCTTAAGAAATTTTCTATTGCTAGTAAAAGTTAGCAATAGAAACTATTAGCAAGCAATTTTCTGTTGCTGGTAAAAGTTAGCAATAGAAATTGTTATCAAGCAATTTTCTATTGCTGGTAAAAGTTAGCAATAGAAATTGTTATCAAGCAATTTTCTATTGCTGGTAAAAGTTAGCAATAGAAATTGTTATCAAGCAATTTTCTATTACTGGTAAAAGTTAGCAATAGAAATTGTTATCAAGCAATTTTCTATTGCTGGGGAAGGTTAGCAATAGGAACTATTACTAAGCAAATTTCTAACAATAGAAACTATTACCAAGCAATTTTCTAACAATAGAAACTATTACCAAGCAAATTTCTAGCAATAGAAACTATTACCAAGCAATTTTCTAACAATAGAAACTATTACCAAGCAAATTTCTAACAATAGAAACTCTTATCAAGCAATTTTCTATTGTTGGTAAAAGTTAGCAATAGAAACTATTACCAAGCAATTTTCTAGCAATAAAAATTATTACCAAGCAATTTTCTAGCAATAGAAACTATTACCAAGCAATTTTCTAGCAATAAAAATTATTACCAAACAATTTTCTAGCAATAGAAACTATTACCAAGCAATTTTCTAGCAATAGAAACTATTACCAAGCAATTTTCTAACAATAGAAAATCTTACCAAGCAATTTTCTATTGTTGGTAAAAGTTAGCAATAGGAACTATTACCAAGCAATTTTCCAGCAACAGAAAATTTCCATTTCAATAGAAAACTTTGGAGTAAATATGCGTTCTTCAAAAAGTTGCAATGGAATAAATTTTTAACCATCAATTTCCTCAAATTCGACATCTGAGTGCAAAGGGTTAAATTATTGATTAATGAACAAGAATAATTTCAGAAGGGTTGCAGGTCGGGTCGAGTTAGTCTAGCAAAATACTGTAAACCGTTATAATCAGTGTGGATTCCGAAAAATGAAAGAATGAGTGTTTGAAGTGAATGAAATGTGAACCTTTTTAATTGTGAATGTTCACGAGTGATTGTGAATATTCTCGAATATTGATTATTAAGTGTGTGTGCGTGTATACGAATGCCTGAAAAACAAAGTAATGTATACAAGAATGTGTGCGTTGCGCGCGAGAGGTCGTTTAAGAAGAGCAACGAAAAGTGTCCTTTCTACAATTATAAATAAATTTAACTTTTCAATTCCTACAATATTGATGATAACGAAATAATATAAATCTATCTTTTGAATGACACGAGAATTTGAAGAGACTGGGATAGGAACAGATTTTGATAGAATCAGCGAAAATAGTGTGCTGCGTACTTAGTTTCGCGAAATGCTCGATTGGATAATTGAAGACAATTTTTTAATGATAGATTTAAAGGATGAATGAATGTCGAAGGAAGGAGAGTTTTCAAGAGATCCAACTCTTAATCTGTGTTTCTATTCTTCTTTTATCTCCTTCTATGTTTAGTAGAAGCTGTTCGTTCTTAGTATAAATTGACACTGCCTTTATTTTATAAAATGTACACTTATATACTAATTTTGTAAGCAGCAGCTAGCCAATTTGCTGGCTGAGCTCGACGTCGAGGTGGTGGTGATCGCTGCATGGCTATGGGGGTAGGATCGCAAAAAAAAAACTCGTCAGAGTAACCGACTCGAGGGTTGTTTGGCCTAATGGTATCTTTAATTTGGTATTTTGGGTTTTTGATACGTCAATAGCTATCGAAATGAGGCATTAAAGATGAGGATCTTTACAAGTTCTATGGCAACCTTTAACCTTTTGCACTCGGATGTCTCCTCTGAGGGGACATCAGAATTGATTAGTGATTAAACTTATTCCATATTTCTCTTGGAATGGAAATTTTCTATTGCTCAGAAAAATAGAAACTATTGCTAGATATTGTTAAAATATTGCTAGTTGAGCAACAGTTTCTATATTAATATTTCTACTTTAGCAATAGTTTCTATGTTAATATTTTTATTATGTCAATAACTTCTACGTGAACATTGCTACTTTAACGATAGTTTCTGTGTTAATATTGCTACTTTAGCAGTAGTTTCTATATTAATATTGCTATTTTAGCAATAGTTCCAATGTTAATATTACTATTTCACCAATAGTTTCAATGTTAATATTGCTATTTTAGTAATAGTTTCTATAGCTATTTTAGCAATAGCTTCTATAGCTGCATTAGCAATAGTTTCTATAGCTATTTCAGCAATAGTTTCTATAGCTACTTTAACAATAGCTTCTATAGTTATTTTAGCAATAGTTTCTATAGCTATTTTAGCAATATCTTCTATAACTATTTTAGCAATATTTTCTATGTTAACATTACTATTTTAGCAATAGTTTCCTTTGCTATTTTAGCAATAGTTTCCTTTGCTATTGTAGCAATTGTTTTCTTTGCTATTTTAGCAATAGTCTATTATTATTTTAGCAATAGTCTCTATTGCTATTTTAGCAATAGCTTCTATAGCTGTTTTAGCAATAGCTTCCATAGTTACTTTAGCAATAGATTCTATAGCTATATTAACAATAGTTTCTATAGCTATTTTAGCAATAGTTTCTATAGCTACTTTAGCAATAGCTTCTATAGTTATTTTAGCAATAGTTTCCTTTGCTATTGTAGCAATTGTTTTCTTTGCTATTTTAGCAATAGTCTCTATTATTATTTTAGCAATAGTCTCTATTGCTATTTTAGCAATAATTTCAATTGCTATTTTAGCAATAGTTTCCATTGTTATTTCAGCAATAGTTTCTATGTTAACATTGGGATTTTACCAATATTATACAATATATAAACTAATGCTATCTTCACAAGTTCTACGACAACCTTGAATCCCCTAACCCCAGCGACTCAAATTACGAAGTTAATAAAAAAAAATAATAAACAAAAATTGGTACTCTTAAAAAATAGCTAATTATAAGCGTTTAAACATATTTTTTATTTCGCCTAGAACGAAACACAGAGTATTCCTTTAATCAGAACTGTCTGCCTACCTTTCTGTCATCTAAACTATGTCTTCAAATCCTGCAAACGCCCACAGCTTCGAACCATTTCCCAATCTCGTTACATTCCCCACATTACGTACCTTGGTCGCAGCGCGATTACGTATTCGCCTACTCTTCGACCAGCGAACGCCATTTCGACGAACGCTGCTCGCCTTCCGGTTGGTCTCGCGTTCAACCGCGTCCACGTTCTCGTATAACGCGTCGACTTGCGCCCCAGGGCGATTATTAACAGAATATTAACCGCGCGACACGTGTTCGACACGGTTTGCAGATCATGGCTACTCACCTGAGTGTAAACGAGCGGGACGCAGACTGTGTCGTAACCGATGAGCGCGCCAAGCCTCTTCCGGATGTCGCTCAGCTCGACCAGCAGGGTCTGCACGACTTGGTCGCTGGTTATCAACGCCTCCCTCCGCGCCCTGTTGATGATGTTCGTCGCCCAGACCAGTGGCATCCAGTACTTGGACATGGCAGCCTTCTTGTTCATCATCTCGAAGATCTTCTTCTCAGACTCCATCATCAGACCTGGAACGCGATAATGCTCGACGTAATTTTCACTCTTGACGGACTTTCGATCGATGGGGTGAAACTGTACGGAGATAGAAACGCGGTCTAAGCGTGGAGATCTCGCGACGACTTTCACCGAATGTACTATTGCCAAATTGTCCCTCGTGTGAGTAAGTCTTGTGGCGATGGAGGTTTTATTTGGAAAGTGATCGAGTTTCAGAATGCGTTCTGTTGTTTGAGGTTTTGACTATGGTGGATTTTGAGATGCACCAGATGTGTCATACAGTAGGAATTCAGTCGTGAAACTTTTTTTACAGTAGTATTTCTGAGAAAGTATGTTCAAATAATCAAGAAACACTGAATTCCAGTGAATTGGCATAAATATTAAAGTCAGTCCTCGACTTACGCGATTAAAAAAAAAGAAAATTATATTTTATATGATCTGAGATGGATTAGCTGGTCTCGAAACTTAAGATCTTGATCCTGAACGATTTATGAGTGTTACAAAAGCAGTGAATAATGATATTGCATGCTACGTTTTAATTTATGAAGAAAAGAATATTTAAACTAAAAGGCAGTTTGAGGTAAAGACAATTTAAGCTAAGAAAATTTATGCTAGAAGATAATTTAAGTTAAAGACAATTGAAGCTAAGAAAATTTATGCTAGAAAACAGTTTAAGCTAAGAAAATTTATGCTAGAAGACAAGTTAAACTAAGAAAATTTAAGTTAACAGACAATTTAAGCTAAAGGCAATTTAAGCTAAGAAAATTTAAACTAAAGACAATTTAAGCTCAGAAAATTTAAACTAAAAGACAAGTTAAACTAAGAAAATTTAAGCTAACAGACAATTTAAGCTAAAGTCAATTTAAGTTAAGAAAATTTAAACTAAAGACTATTTAAGCTCAGAAAATTTAAACTAAAAGACAAGTTAAGCTAAGAAAATTTATGCTAGAAGATAATTTAAGTTAAGGACAATTTAGGCTAAGAAAATTTAAGCTAAAAGACAATTAACAGTGGATCGATACTTGAAGTAGTAATTTTCTTGAATGTGTATATATATATCTATTTTACTTTCATATCAATTAATCGCGTAATTGGAGGACTTACTGTATTTACTTCCTTGCATTTTGCATTAAATTCTCCCTGCATTGTTGCATTGCGACTTTAAAAGCCAACAGTGGCCAAAGTTGTTAAATAAATATCGAAATTTGGTTTGAGTAGATTCTCTAAGCGATGTTTTTGCAACGATACAAATTTAAACATATTCAGGATTTTTAGCACAAGGTCTAAAAGTCATTAAGTTACCCATTTGAAAATTTATATATAGAATAAATACTACTTATAAATGCGAGCAAATATTTTCACAAATGAAATTTATTTTATGTAAGAACAGGAGCAGCTTAACTACAAAAAATTCAATTGCTTACGTCTTAAGATGACTAAGTATGAACCAGACTTGGCTAAATTGACGTCAGACGTTCAGCATCAGAGGAGTAATTAATAATTATTACTATAATTAATACTATTAATATATGTATATTATATGTATAATAATAATTATTATTATTGACAATTATTTTGGTTTTGGTTTTGATTAGAATTATTATTTTTTTGTTCACGTTTAACATTTAAAAATATTAATTACTTTTGTATTTGATTTTAGAATAAAGTTTAAAGTTTGAAAAAGTATTGCAATTTTCATCTTAAATTATATAATGCAGGTAGTTGATTTTTCATCGTCTACCTTATATCATATACCACCCAATATATGTATTTACTGATCAATGGTCAAACATAAATATGTATTCCAGTAATTTTTCTCACTTAAAACTTAAATAATTTCCCTTTTTTTTTTTCTTGAGTCTACGTTTGTTCTTAGTGACCCGAAACGTCATCTTAAAAATCATAATTTGATTAATTTTGGCTCACAGTGACAAAAGGTTGTCAGCCTCTGATATAAAACATCTGAAAAGATACTCTTCGAACTCTCAGATTCAAGTGATTAACCCTTTGCACTCGGATGTCGAATTTGAGGAAATTGACTACTGATTGCAAAAGTTAAAAATTTATTCCACCTTAATTTTTTGAAAAACGCGTGTTTCTCCAAAGTTTTCTATTGAAATGGAAACCTTTTGTTGCTGATAAATTGCTTAGCAATAGAAACTGTTGCTAACTTTTACCAGAAAGAGAAAATTGCTTAGTAATAGTTTCTATTGCTATAAAATTGCTTGGTAATAGTTTCTATTCCTATAAAATTGCTTGGTAATAGTTTCTATTGCTATAAAATTTCTTGGTAATAGTTTCTATTGCTATGAAATTGCTTGGAAATAGTTTCTATTGCTATAAAATTGCTTGGTAATAGTTTCCATTGATAGAAAATTACTTGGTAATAGTTTTTATTGCTAGAAAATTGCTTGGTAATAGTTTCCATTGCTATAAAATTGCTTGGTAATAGTTCCTATTGCTATAAAACTGCTTGGTAGTAGTTTCTATTGCTATAAAATTGCTTGGTAATAGTTTCTGTTGCTATAAAATTGCTTGGTAGTAGTTTCTATTGCTATAAAATTGCTTGGTAATAGTTTCTGTTGCTATAAAATTGCTTGGTAATAGTTTCTATTGCTATGAAATTGCTTGATAATAATTTCTATTGTAAGAAAATTTCTTGGTAATAGTTTCTATTGCTATAAAATTGCTTGGTAATAGTTTCTATTGCTATAAAATTGCTTGATAATAGTTTCTATTGCTAGAAAATTGCTTGGTAATAGTTTCTATTGCTAGAAAATTGCTTGGTAATAGTTTCTATTACTATAAAATTGCTTGGTAATAGTTTCTATTGCTATAAAATTGCTTGGTAATTGTTTCTATTGCTATAAAATTGCTTGGTAATAGTTTCTATTGCTATAAAATTGCTTGGTAATAGTTCCTATTGCTATAAAACTGCTTGGTAGTAGTTTCTATTGCTAAAAAATTGTTTGGCAATAGTTTCTATTGCTATAAAATTGCTTGGTAATAGTTTCCATTGATAGAAAATTTCTTGGTAACAGTTTCTATTTCTAACCTTTACCAGCAATAGAAAATTGCTTGGTAACAGTTTCTGTTGCTAACTTTTACCAACAATAAAAAATTCCTTGATAACAGTTCCTATTGCTAACTTTTACCAGCAACAGAAAATTGCTGGCTAACAGTTTCTATTGCCAACTTCCATCAACAATTCCAGAAAACTGCTGGAAAAGCGTCGAGTGCACAGAGTTAAATCCATTAGAGATCATTTATCTGTCAGCTACGCATTATTAAAGTTGGCGACGGATCGTTGACAGATCGTCAAGGCGGATAATGCGTCCGTAAGTCGACGTGTCTGATAAATGCGATGCATCGACTGCAACGAACGTCTGTTTATTGTCCATCGATTCTGGCGCGCAGGCAACGTGACTAGAAGGCGTCGTAATCGAGGTGGCGATAAGTCAACGCCATGTTCCGCGCTAAAATTCATCCGCGATTCGTTAATCGACGAACACGTATGCGTACGTGCCGTGTTATCGAGCGATCGGAACCTCACAGCGCGACTTTCGCGCGTGCATCCGCCGCTGCGTAGCCGTATGCTCGTTACGTGCATGCAAATGCACGCGAAACTTCGCGGAGCTTTCGATCTGTGTTCAAACTTTGTTGTTCGTCGTTTAATGGACGTATCTCGAGACATTTAACCGTTTGCGCTAGGAACACTCGCTTCAGAGGGAATCGATTGCTGATCGCGAAGGTTTAGAAATTGTTCCACTAAGAACTTTTTGAAAATCGCACGTTTCTCCAATGTTTTTTTATTGAAATGGAAACCTTCTGTTGTTGATAAATCGCTTAGCAATTGAAACTGTTACTAACTTTTATCAGCAATGGAAATTGGTGCTAACTTTTATCAGCAATAGAGAATTGCTTGGTAATAATTTCTATTGCTGATTTTTATCAGCAATAGAGAATTGCTTGGTAATAGCTTCTATTGCTAGAAAATTGCTTAGTAATGGTTTCTATTGCTAGAAAATTGCTTGGTAATAGTTTCTATTGCTAACCTTTACCAGCAATAGAAAATTGCTTAATAACATTTTCTATTGTTAGAAAATTGCTTAATAACATTTTCTATTGTTAGAAAATTGTTTGGTAATAGTTTCTATTGCTAACCTTTATCAGCAATAGAAAATTGTTTGGTAATAGTTTCTATTGCTAGAAAATTGCTTGGTAATAGTGCCTATTGCTAACCTTCACCAGCAATAGAAAATTACTTGGCTATAGTTTCTATTGCTAGAAAATTGCTTGGTAATAGTGCCTATTGCTAACCTTCACCAGCAATAGAAAATTGCTTGGTAATAGTTTCTATTTCTAGAAAATTGCTTGGTAATAGTGCCTATTGCTAACTTTTACCAGCAATAGAAAATTACTTGGTAATAGTTTCTACTGCTAACTTTTACCAGCAATAGAAAATTGCTTGGTAATAGTTTCTACTGCTAACTTTTACCAGCAATAGAAAATTTCTGGAAAAGTGTCAAGTACAAAGGGTTAATCTCGTACAGCCTCGTGAACAAAGCTTGTAACAGATTCATCGACAAATTACGCGTTAGATTATTTCAACCTGCCAACGAAGAAACGTAAAAAACGTTTTAATATAAATAATGTAAATAATATTTTTATTATTTAACTCTTTGACTGACGTCCACTGATCAAGATATAGAACACGTTTCTTCAACTTCAATCCTTTGCACTCCTTTGTCAAGTGTGACTCGTTAGCAATAAATAAAGAAACAAACAGATATAAGCTCGATAAATATAAATTACAACAAGGTTTGGGAATTATATATAATATAATTAGTAAACAAAATTGTTTAGAAGCAGTAGTCCTTTAAAATAAATTTCAAATAAAACAATTTAAATAGTAGGAAGTTGTTAGCAACAAAATTGAAAAGTAATGCGGAACACAAAGGGTTCGTTCGCAAAAAAAAAACGTTCAAAATTGATAATCAGGAACAAATTTAATTTAATAATTGCAACATAGTATTAATAAAGATAATAACGATTTAATAATCAATTTGCGTACGATATATTTTATAAAAGGATCAGCGCATAAATCTACATCGTATTCTTTACTTTGATACCTAATTTTTTATCGAATTTTGTATTTATTACACATTGCACACTTTCGAGTTTGATTTTTTTTGTTGAAAATGGATTAAAGCGAGTACAGTCAGTCTTCGACTTACGCGATTTCGACTTATGCGACTTTAAAAACAAAAAAAGGCCAATTAAAACTGCATTAATACTTGAAGTAGTTCGTCCATATTCTGTTATGTGCGATATATCTAATAAATATGTGCAATAATTTATATATAATACGTGCGCAATATTTTACTTTCACCTATACTTTAAAATTAAAATATATTTTTTGCCAAAAATGCTCAATTTTGTACTTTCTTTTAATTAGAAAAACCCAAAACTTTCTGTCGAGTGTCCTCACTTTTCGCATAGCTCTCGAAGCGATCAGACATGCTCCCGAGTCTCAGAAAGACTAATTTGCGTTGAAGAATTCAAAGAAACTTTTATTTCGCGCACTCGAGCGTTTCCAACGATACGAGCAGTGAGAACTCAAATAATTGATGGTTGTTGAAGATCTACGCTCTTCAGTGGCACGTATTGTTGCAATTTCTGTCAGGCTTTAAAGATATATCGTAACATAACCCAGCCTGACATTACAAAGGGAGAAAATGTAAGGTAATATCAGAGCCAGTATCAATTCTTTCACTGTTGGAAAGTATGTTTCTTTGAGCGCAACGAGTCGGAGCAGAAAAACTTCTTACGCCACAAACCTGATACGTATTATCTAGAATAAAGAAGTATGCAATATTTTAAACGCTGCACACCTGCGATCTTTAATATCCTCGAGAGCATAATCGCGAGCAACAGTGCTCCGTAAATGCGGTGTACGATAAAAAAAAATATGAGTAACGTAGATAAGTCGCAACAGGTGAACTTTATAAATAGGTGCTGGTCGAAGAAAGAAAGGACTATTGTTTATCAGCTGGTAAAGCCACGATTATATAATTCCTCGCGGTTGCTCACGTGACGCGCGCGTAAACACGAAACACGTGCAAGAGGATGCAACAACGATGCGTCTAACGAGAATGGACGATTAACCACCAGGCTCGTCTCGTTTGAACGAACGTGTCGGACGTTCGATCGACCATAAAGTCGTGAAATATAGGCCATAGATTCCCGAAGGAGAACCGAACGCTGGTCGAAAGAACGCCAAGCTCGCTCGTTTCCGTTCGCGGTTCCCATTACGTGTGTCATTATGTAACTTTCAGCTAATATTTCCAGAGGCGAAACAGCGTTACGAGCGCAATTAACAGCATTAGGCATAGAAACCTCGACGCGAAACTTCTTCGAGCGGTTTCGACGAAGAAATGGAGCTCGATAAGACTTGCGTTTGAAGAAAACGGTTGTTTCGTCGATGCTGATTCCATCGAGAGATAATAGTCTTTCCATTAAGCGAGACGCTGAATCTGCTACCCCGCCTTTTCGCATTGCGAAACGAGACTCACGTGATACGGATCGTTTCGGAGCTATTACCGTGTAATATTGAGTGGCTGGGTATTTCAAAGGTAATTAATAACTGACCTCGAAATCGATATGCTTCCTTAGCGACGCGCGGCAAATAATAGATGGAAAAATTGTGAGAAAACACCTTTCATAAATAACCGTCGATTTCGCAAGCTGTTACTTTCTTACGCGATTATGCCGCGTACTTATTAGATGGCTGGCGCAACCGGAGTTACACGGTTGCGTTCCTCGAACGCGTTATCTTTGTTAATCTCTCGGGCACTATGCGTTGTTATAGTGGCTTTCGAGGATTTCATCTTTCTGAAGGATGCGACACTGTAGTGGCTTTCACGGATGTTATCTTTCTGAATGACGGGCCACTGTAGTGGCTTTCGAGAGTGCCATCTTTCTGAGTGACGCGCCACTATAGTGGCTTTCGAGGATGTCATCTTTCTAAGTGACGCGCTACAATAGTGGCTTTCGAGGTTGTCATCTTTCTGAACAAAGCGCCACTATAGTGACTTTCGCGAAGATGCCATCTTTCTGAATGACGCGTCACTATAGTGGCTTTCTTCTGAACGACGCGTCTCTACAGTATCTTTCTTTTGAACGACGAGGCATTATAGTGGCTTTCTTCTGAACGACTCGTTACTATAGTGGTCTTCTTCTGAACGACGCGCCACTGTAGTGGCTTTCGAGGATGTCATCTTTCTGAGCGACGCGCTACTACAGTGGCTTTCGAGGTTGTCATCTTTCTAAACAAAGCTCCACTATAGTAACTTTCGAGGATGTCATATTACTGAACGACGCGCCACTATAGTGGCTTTCTTCTGAAAGATGCGCCACTATAGTGGCTTTCAAGGTAGTCATCTTTCTGAACAACGCGTTACTATAGCCTGAGGCCGTGTGGCCTCACGCGGATGCTATCTTTCTTAGCGACGCACTTCTATAGTAGCTTTCTTCTGAACCACGTGCCACTATAGTGGCTTTCGAGATTGTTATCTTCTTGAACGACACGCCATTATAATTGCTTTCTTCTGAACGACGCGCCACTATAGTAGCTTTCAAGGTAGTCATCTTTCTGAACGATGCGTCTCTATAGTAACTTTCTTCTGAACGACGCGTCACTATACTATCTTTTTTCTAAACGATGCGTCACTATAGTAGGTTTCACGCATCTCGACTTTCTGAACAACATCGTTCGTCACGTGTTCATCTTTCAGAACAACGCGCCACTATAGTAGCTTTCGTCTAAACGACGCATCGCTTTCTTCTGAACGACGCGTTACTGTAGTGGCTTTCTTCTAAATAACGCGACACTATATTAAATTTCACGTATGTCATCTCTCTGATCACCATCGTCCACCACACATCGCAATGCTCTATCGTTCACGCATAATTCACTTTGTGGCGGTCTTCGCCACTAGGGGGACAGCACACTCGTCAGTTTCCCGCGAGCACTCCATGTCCTATGCAGTTTCTATATAATAGAATTTACTTATTTTAATATCCCAGCGTCTAAGGCAGGGTCTGCTAGGTAGCCTTACTGATGAGTCCACTCGCAGGCCCAGGACGAAACGTTCTTCCCTCTCTTTTTCCTTCCTACCCTCTCACGTTCTCTTTACAACAGTATAATTGAAGCCAGGCGTTCAGCCCCCACCAACACGGTGGTGAGACGCTTCAACTTCAAACTCTACTATACAAAGAAACAACCCCGCGCAAAATTCAGCCGTGTCCACGACTTTAAGCTTCTCTTCTTCTCCGCTCTCTCCCTTCTTTACGAGCTCTTCCAGCCAATTAAGGGCCTCGCTGTATTCCATCGCTTCGAAACACCTTGTGCAAACCAGCGACGACGTTCTTGCCATATCCAGTCACGTATGCGCGCGTACGCACGGGCGTAGCTACGATACGCGTAGCGTCGCGACGATCGCTCGACGATCGAGGGTATCACGCGACGTCCCGTATTTTATGGACGAGACGCGATCGTTTCAGGGTTTATCCTAGGGGGGCACGGTTTAACGATCGTGTACGATCGCGAAAAAACGATCTTATAAAAGTCACGGCCGCCACGACAAGCATCGTAACTATGCTCGATTGGTACTCGATCGGCTAACGGGAACGCGGTAATTTCTCTCTGGGGGGAATCTTTTTATTGTCCAAGTCGTAGACGCGAACGCGTTCGCGCGATATATCCGTAACGAAGCTTAGAATCGCGAACTGACGAAAAGGAAAAAGGAAAAAAAAGAAAGAATAAGAACGCGACGGTTCTTCCTGCGAGTATTTTCGAAACAACTCGCGGCGTCGTGGCGCAACAAGCAGTCGACGATGAAGAAACGCGAGCATCGACGGGTTGTTATTAATGGTGGCACATATGTTGCTTTCGTGCAACGTAGCAATGACCTTAATCGTAAAAACGGAGCGTAAACTGCCGCTGAAACCAATATGGCTCGCGTTCTACGTGTTTGCTTCTCGACCTCCGCGGACCTCTTTCTTGCGATTCTCGATCGTCGCGACGCACGATTCTTCGTTTCTGTTCCTTGGTGAAGTCTACTGTAATTGGTCAAGATCGAGGTTGAATTAACGCGCTATGGGCGGGTGACAACGTGAGCTGAACGTATATGTGTGGCCAGCGAAAATTAGTGAAATATGAAAAATGTGCGCAATTTAGAAAAAAAGTAATGTCTTCGCAACTGATAGGAGGATTTCTGTGAACTTTGAAAAATAGGTAGTGTATAGTATTTCAAAAGTATGGATTGAGTTTGAGAAAAATGAGATTTTTAATTTAGGTTTTTATTACTGCATTTTACTCTTTGCATTTGGTTCTTTCCAGACGTTAACAATAGAGCTACTTGCTAAAGTAGCAATATTAATATAGAAACTATTGCTAAAGTAGCAAGAGAAATTATTACTAAAATAGCTGTAGAAGCTATTGTTGAAATAGCTGTAGGAAGTATTGCTAAAATAGTTATAGAGGCTATTGCTAAAATAGTTATAGAAGCTATTGCTAAAGTAGCAATATTAACGCAGGAACTATTGCTAAAGTAGCAATATTAATGCTGAAACTATTGCTAAAGTAGCAATATTAACGCAGAAACTATTGCTAAAGTAGCAATATTAATGCTGAAACTATTGCTAAAGTAGCAATATTAACGCAGAAACTATTGCTAAAGTAACACAGAAACTGTTCTGTAACAGAATATTAACACAGAAACTATTGCTAAAGTAGCAATATTAATACAGAAACTACTGCTAAAGTAGCAATATTAACATAGAAACTATTATTAAAGTAGCAATGTTCACGTAGAAATTATTGACATAATAGAAATATTAACATAGAAACTATTGCTAAAGTAGAAATTTTAACATAGAAACTGTTGCTCAACTAGCAAAGAAAACAATTACTACAATAGCAAAGGAAACTATTGCTAAAATAGCAATGTAAACTATTGCTAAAATATCAAAGGAAACTATTGCTAAAATATCAAAGGAAACTATTGCTAAAATAGCAAAGGAAACTATTGCTAAAATAGCAAAGGAAACTATTGCTAAAATAGCAAAGAAAACTATTGCTAAAATAGCAAAGAAAACTATTGCTAAAATAGCAATGGAAACTATTGCTAAAATAGAAATATTAACATAGAAACTATTGCTAAAGTAACAATATTAACACAGTAACTATTACTAAAATAGCAACTATTGCTAAAATGGCAATAGTTTCTGTTGCTAACGTCTCCCAGCAATAGAAAATTTCCAATTCAATAAGAAACCTCAGGGAAACATGCATTTCTCAAAAAGTTGCAGTGGAAAAAATGTATCCTCCGCAATTACAATACATAATACATTTACAACGGATTAATAAATAACACGAAGCAAACAATAATTGTTGATTCTTAAAAGTTTTAAGAGTTCACGTAGCAAGAGAAAAACGTAATAACGTTTAGAAATATTTTATTATATTTTTTATATAGCAATTTTATGTACTCTGATATTTTTTAAATATACGATATTTTTATAAACACTCAAACAGTCAAACTTTCCTTTTTATTACATACAAAGAGTATACTTTTAGAAAACAAAGAGTAAAACAGAGAGTTTTGTTTACGTAAAACAAAATATTCATTAAATAAGAAAAACCAAGCATTGATAAACGCGTTTCTAATATTTACGATCATCCTGCATAAAAGATATTAATATCCAACCCGCCCATAGTGCATTAAGGGAAATGTTGGCAATTAGCTCAGAATAAAAAATCGTCCAGTATCCGATATGCATTTCATACTGCAATTTTTTATCTACACATATCCTTAATTGATAGCTCAGACAGATTATTTGTAATTAGAAATTGCTGAAAATGGAGCACGATTTAAGAGGAACGTCAAGTTCGAGCGCTCTAAACGATCGAAACACGGCTGTAGATGTAACACGATCGTTGCATACGAACGGAACGGTACGTCGCTCTACCGGTTGGATCGATATGCAATCGGCTCTTTATTCGGTGCGTACGACCTTGATGCAATCGCATGGTCACATGGCTTCTATACAATGAGTTGGAGAATTTGCAACTGAGAGAGTCGCCAGCGATAACTCATCGCGTGACTCATGCCGATGTCGCGAATACGGTGTTGCGAGCGTACCCTTAATGTGTTTACTAAATTGGGCTTCGAGCTGAACAAATCAACGATATTTAAATCCTTGAATAAGAATTACGATAATCGTAGAGAAATTCGAGAATGAAATGTAAAAATTAGGATAACTGTAGAGGAATACGAGAATAAAATATAAAAATTGCAATAACCATAGAGTAATTCGAGAATAAAATATAAAAATTGCAATAACCATAGAGTAATTCGAGAGTAAAATATAAAATTAGGATAACTGTAGAGCAATTCGAGAAAAATATAAAAATTGCAATAACCCTAGAGTAATTCGAGAGTAAAATATAAAAATTAGGATAACTGTAGAGCAATTCGACAATAAAATGTAAAAATTACAATAACCATAGAGTAATTCGAGAGTAAAATATAAAATTAGGATAACTGTAGAGCAATTCGAGAATAAAATATAAAAATTGCAATAACCATAGAGCAATTCGATAATAAAATATAAAAATAGCAATAATCATAGAGTAATATGGGAATAAAATATAAAAATTGCAATAATCTTAGAGCAATTCGAGAATAAAATATAAAAATTAATTCATTTTATTATTTAGTACAATTATTATTCATTCATTTTATTTTTTAATAGAATTATTATTCATTCATTTTATTATTTAAAGCAATTATCGTTTTTTACCACTCCTACTCATAACTACCGAATGATTTAAATAATATTAACCAATATTCAATATCAACCACTACTGTATATAATTAATAAACACATATACAATTTTTTTTAGTATTCAAATAAAACACGAGTTATTCATTCATAAACATGTATGTAATTAATATAAAACACTTATCAAACAAGCAGCTTCATAGCGCAGACTTTGTGTTTCACTTTGCGACACAAACACACGCAACACTTTGTGCCTCATCATTTTTCATAACGCGCCCTTTCACGAAGCGTAACTTCAAAAATCGTCGAGCGCAAAGGGTTGGCAATCACCAGCCTCCATCTTTCCTCGTTCGATCTCTGAAAGGCGCTGCGACGTCGATACGCGTCGCGAACAAGGAAAAGGATCGATCTCGAGGCGTGACATCCACTTTTGCATATTTATCCGCGTTCTCTCGTCTGAAACCAGACGCAGTAAATTGCGAAACGGGCAACAACCCTGCGAGTCGAACGATCGTGTCGCCGTGGCCGCGTCCACGCCTACTCGATTCCAGCGTTTACACCGATCCCACGAGCGGACCATAAAAACCCGTGAAAGCGGGCATAAATTACTTCCGAGCGACGATATTCGCGCGCTTTCGAAAAATTTCGTTTCGAGCGGATGGCGTCGCGCGCGCATTTTCGCGCGAAAATCGCCAACTGTGACGTGCGAAAGCGACCGAGTTTCGCCAAGCCCGAACGAGCCTCAAACATTTCCTCCAATCGGGGGAAAACCTGATCGTGCGAGCGATCCAGCGTGTTTCCTGGTACAGACTTTCCTGGTACTTTGACACGATTCTTTATCTCGATTGAAATTTTTTTAAATTTCAAGTTTTTTAATGTTTCGTTTGTCTAAAGACTTAATCGAGCAAGAATGGGATATACAATGAAAGTGGGGAAGAAGAAGGTGGTGAAAACGTCGAGACTTTGATAATTAACCCTTTGCACTCGGATACTTTATAAGACAGCGATCTTTGAGCAATATTTTAGTCATGGTTTCTATTGCTAACATCTCCCAGCGATGCAATGGTTCCATTTCAATAGAAAATTTCTTTCCAAACGTTAGGAATATAAATTCTTGTTAAAATAGCAATATAACGTCCACCAGCGATAGAAAATTTAAAATAGTAATCTTTGAGCAACTTAATATTTAAAATAGCAATGTTAGAGCAACTCAATATTTAAAATAGCAATATTTTAGCAATAATTTCTATGCTAATATCTCCCAGCGATAGAAAATTTAAAATAGTAATCTTTGAGCAACTTAATATTTAAAATAGCAATCTTTGAGCAACTCAATACTTAAAATAGCAATATTTTAGCAATATTTTAGCAATAATTTCTATGCTAATATCTCCCAGCGATAGAAAATTTAAAATAGCAATCTTTGAGCAACTTAATATATAAAATAGCAATCTTTGGGCGACTTAGTATTTAAAATAACAATCTTTGAACAATATTTTAGCAATGGTTTCTATGCTAACGTCTCCCAGCAATAGAAAATTTAAAATAGCAACCTTGGAGCAGCAACTTAATATTTAAAATAGCAATCTTTGAGCAATTTAATATTTAAAATAGCAATAGAAAATTTTAAATAGCAACCTTTGAGCAATTTAATATCTGAAATAGCAATCTTTGAGCAATTTAATATCTGAAATAGCAATCTTTGAGCAATTTAATGTCTGAAATAGCAATCTTTGAGCAATTTAATATCTGAAATAGCAATCTTTGAGCAATTTAATATCTGAAATAGCAATCTTTGAGCAATACTTTAGCAATAGTTTCTATTGCTAACGTCTCTCAGCAATAAATTGCTAAAAAATTGCTAAAATATTGCTATTTTAGTTTCTATTGTTAACATTTACACTTATTCCACTGCAACTTTTTGAGAAATGCTCTGGGGCCCCTAGAATTAGTTTCATTTAATTACTTATTGGCTCTGGGCGATTAGTAACCGCTTCAGGAGTTCGCCTCTAAAATTTCCCTCAAGTTTTCTATCGGAATGGAAATTTTCTTTTGCTGGGAGACGTTAGCAATAGAACCTATTGCTAAAATATTGCTAAAAAATTACTAAAATATTGCTATTTTAGTTTCTATTACAAACGTTTAAACATATTCCACCGCAGTTTTTTGAAAAATGCACATTTCCCTCAAGTTTTCTCTTAAAATAGAAATTTTCTATTGCTAATTAGAAACATTAGCAACAAAAACTATACCCAAATATCGCTAAAATCTTGCTACCATTTCTTTATCAATATCCCCAGCTTCCATTGCCAACGTCCAACAAGAATCAAATTACAAAGCATTAATAAATATCCTACACACATAAAAAAACTAATACTAAAATAAGCACCACCGTAAGGAACACCAACGATCTCGCGTCCAAGATCAATGGGATCCCGTCTAACCACGCCACGACGACGCGTTCTGAAAGAGCCTCGTCGATCGCCTCGCGCGATCAATGGCCGCTAACGAGACGAAATCGGCGTTAATTACGAAAACATTCGCGTGCACCGCGGTCGGTTCTTGACGCGAGTCATTTGCATCGCTCGTACGTAAGTCGTGGTGGCCAACGAATCGTAACCGCTGGAACTCGAATGTAAACGACGCGCGTGCTCGATCTTCGCCAGTGACTCGATCGATCGTGTCCAATAAGAGGCAAAGATCGGGTCTGCGATCTTGAGCGCTGGTAAACACGATGTTCCATTATCATTTTAATCGTTCAGCAGGACGCGCTGTGTAACGGGTAACAGCCGCCTCGAGCGACGACGAGCTGGAGGGACGCTCGATTTTCAGGAACGATCGCACAGGGCTGGGAGCAATGGCGGAACGCGAGGGAATTACGCGAGCGACGCGGCCAAGTTCACCGACTGGCGGCACAGGAGGAGACCGCGCTCGTTTCTGGAGGATGTTTACCTCTCGAAAGCGTCAGCTGAAGACGAAGATAAAAGGCGGAGGCAGGGGAGCGGATGCAGAACAGGCTAAAAGAGGAGGATCGCTCGTTCGGGTTCAACAAACGCGGGGATCCTTGCACGGCTGGCAAGGTCGTCGCGAAGGTAAAAAATCAACCGCGCGGCTCGGCCCTGCCTCCTCCCAGCGGCGGCTGTCCGCTCCGCCACGCTGGACCGACGCTGAAAAGCATCCTTCGCGGAGAAACCAGTCCCCACGGGTCCGGATCGCGCGTCTTTAACCGTTCGAGTCCCAAGCAGCGCGATCGAGCTGATCGAGCTGATTTTCTGTCGAGAAAAGCCAGCGCTTTTCGAGCGCGTGGACAACTGACGGTGCGTCATCGACTGTCGAAGATTTACTGACGCGAGTGAATCGCACGGCTCTTTCTTTCAGTGTAAATGATACGCTTTACGATAGGTACAATACCACAATAATAGTGCGATAATACATTAGGAAATTACAAACGTTTTGTATTTCATTGGTATATTCTCAATCATTTTTATCGAACAAAACTTGAAATATTTCTAAATTTACAGTACAGATGTATTTCATAAAATGAGGAATTGAAGCGTTTGTTGCACTGTAGAGAAATGTGTGAGAGGGCAGGAAGGAATAAAGAAAGAAGAACGTTTCGTCCAGAGTCTGCTAGTGGACTCATTGATAAGGCTACCTAGCAGATCTTGCTTTAGACACTGGTCTAAAGAGGTAGAATAGCAATAGTTTAGCGATAAAAGCTAATAGAGGTCGGAAATTCTATTATATAGAATATTAGGTCGAAAACGAGTGCTTGTGAGAAAGTGGTAAGTGTGCTGTCCCTCTAATGGCGGATGTCAGAGGACCGCCATACTTTCTTTGGAATTACTTGATTAGTTCGACGCTGTCTAATTCGGAATCCAACAGTATGAAGCGTATTGTTTCATGTCGTTGAGTGTGTGTGTGAGAGGGAAGGAATAAAGGAAAAAAGAGGGAAGAACGTTTCGTTTTGAGCCTGCTAGTGGACTCATCAGTAAGGCTACCTAGCAGACCCTGCTTTAGACGCTGGTCTGCAGGTAAAATAGCAATAGTTTAGCGATAAAAACTAATAGAAGTCGAAAACGAGTGCTTGTAAGAAAGTGGTGTGTGCTGTCCCTCTAATGGCTCTTTCTTTCAGTGTATATGATACGTTTTACAATAGGTACAAGTAAATACATTAGGAAATTACAAACATTTTGTATTTCATTGGTATCTTCTGAATAATTTTTATCGAACAAAACTTGAAATATTTCTCATACAGATGTATTTCATAAAATGAGAAATTGAAGCGTTTGTTGCGCTGTAGAGAAATGTGTGAGAGGGTAGGAAGGAATAAAGAAAGAAGAACGTTTCGTCCAGAGTTTGCTAGTGGACTCATCAGTAAGGCTACCTAACAGACCCTGCTTTAGACACTGGTCTAAAGAGATAGAATAGCAATAGTTTAGCGATAAAAGCTAATAGAGGTCAGAAATTCTATTATATAGAATATCAGGTCGAAAACGAGTGCTTGTGAGAAAGTGGTGAGTGTACAGGCGTGTCTGACTATATGTCTTTGACTATAATGGAAACAAAAAAAAAAAAGAAGACTGAATTGTTCGATGAGACTGAACAGACATTGAACTTGGAGGACTTTCTGTCGCGATACGCGCGGTTTTTGGCGCACGCGATCGATCGAACGGCCAAGCACGGCTCCGTCTCGACGCCTGGCGCCGGTGAAACCCGCCTGCTGATTAGGAAATATCATCGCGTAATTAGAAGCGAGTTTAAATCATTGTGGGCACACGCGAGCCACTGGATGCGCCCTGGGTGCCAATAGAGCTGAGCTGCGAGGTGAAAATCGGCTCGTCCACGCCTGTCTCGTGAAGGCGTGTACAGGTGGTCGATTATTCGCGAGCACACGCGTTGTATCGACGCGTCGTTAACGATTTCACTATCAATCGAGCGTCGAAGGTTGAGGCTGGTGAAATTCGTCGTTCTGGAAGAGACGAAAGAATCGTGTTCGAAGGTCGCGAGAATCGATCGAAGGCGATCGATTTTTGAAATTACAATAGGAATTTTGGGGGTTCTGTAAAGATTGAGGCTGTGATTGTATGGGTTTTTTTTAATTAAATTCACTCTTTTGCGAATTTTGTTGATCTTTTTGTAAATAAAATTCAACCTATTGTAAATTAATTTTGTTCGCTTGGAAATGAAATTCACCCTTTTGAAAATTAAATTTATTTGTTTGCAAATTAAATTTACAATTTTGTAAATTAAATTCACCATTTTGCAAATTAAATTTACCCTTTGGCACACCATATTCACTCTTTTGCAAATCAAGTATATTTTATACATATATTATATTTAAACAAATGTCAAATAATGTTAATTACATAGCAAAAAATCAAAAATTTTATTGTAATTTATACAATTACATAATTATGTATGGAGATGAAGGTATGTATGAAAACTGTGTGCAGATAATTCAAAATACTAATAATTCAAGGAGAACTATTTATAGATATTTATTTGCAAACGAATGAATTTAAATTGTAAAAGGGTGAATTGCATTTGCAAGAAAGTGAATTTAATTTGAAGAACCTATGCAGTGGAACCTCGCATAACGAGCATAATTCGTTCCAGAATCTTACTCGTAATACAATAAACTCGTTAAGCGAGATCATTTTTCCCATATAAATTAATGAAATATGCGATAATACGTTCTATGCGAAGAATATTGAGATTTTTTTAATGCAAAATTTATTTAATCCATTCGAGACGGATTACACAGCGTGTGTGCAATGATATTGAATTGAAATTATGAGTCAGTGCTGTGATGTAGTAGATATGAAAGACTGGTTTAAAATAAAATTAAAAATTAAAGTTAACCTTCCGGCTCTTCTTCGAATGTTAGCAATGGAAACTATAGTTAAAATAGCAATTTTGGAGACGTTAGCGATAGAAACCATTGCTAAAATAGCAATCTTTGAGCAATATTTTAGCAATAGAAACCATTGCTAAGATAGAAATCTTTGAGCAATATTTAGCAATAGAAATTATTGCTAAGATAGCAATCTGTGAGCAATATTTTAGCAATAGAAACCATTGCTAAGGCATCAACCTTTGAGCAATATTTAGTAATAGAAACCATGCTAAAATAGCAATCTTTGAGCAATATTTTAGCAACAGAAATCACTGCTAAGACAGAAATTTTTTAATATTTAGCAATAGAAACTATTGTTAAGATAGCAATCTTTGAGCAATATTTTAGTAATACGGACCATTGCTAAGATAGCAATCTTTAAACATTATTTTAGCAATAGAAATTATTGCTAAGATAGCAATCTGTGAGCAATATTTTAGCAATAGAAACCATTGCTAAGGCATCAACCTTTGAGCAATATTTAGTAATAGAAACCATGCTAAAATAGCAATCTTTGAGCAATATTTTAGCAACAGAAATCACTGCTAAGACAGAAATTTTTTAATATTTAGCAATAGAAACTATTGTTAAGATAGCAATCTTTGAGCAATATTTTAGTAATACGGACCATTGCTAAGATAGCAATCTTTAAACATTATTTTAGCAATAGAAACCATTGCAAAGACAGAAATCTTTGAGAAATATTTTAGCAATAGAAACCATTGCTAAGACAGAAATCTTTGAGCAATATTTTAGCAATAGAAACCATTGCTAAGACAGAAATCTTTGAGCAATATTTTAGCAATAGAAACCATTGCTAAGACAGAAATTTTTTAATATTTAGCAATAGAAACTATTGTTAAGATAGCAATCTTTGAGCAATATTTTAGTAATACGGACCATTGCTAAGATAGCAATCTTTAAACATTATTTTAGCAATAGAAACCATTGCAAAGACAGAAATCTTTGAGAAATATTTTAGCAATAGAAACCATTGCTAAGACAGAAATCTTTGAGCAATATTTTAGCAATAGAAACCATTGCTAAGACAGAAATCTTTGAGCAATATTTTAGCAATAGAAACCATTGCTAAGACAGAAATCTTTGAACAATATTTTAGCAATAGAAACCATTGCTAAGACAGAAATTTGTGAGCAATATTTTAGCAATACGGAACATTGCTAAGATAGCAATCTTTGAGCAATATTTTAGCAATAGAAACCATTGCTAAGACATCAACCTTTGAGCAATATTTAGCAATAGTTTGTACTGCTAAAATTGCAATCTTTGAGCAATATTTAGCAATAGTTTGTACTGCTAAAATTGCAATCTTTGAGCAATATTTAGCAATAGTTTGTACTGCTAAAATTGCAATCTTTGAGCAATATTTAGCAATAGTTTGTACTGCTAAAATTGCAATCTTTGAGCAATATTTTAGCAATACGGAACATTGCTAAGATAGCAATCTTTGAGCAATATTTTAGCAATATATACAATTGCTAAAGTAGCAATCCTTGAGTGATATTTTAGCAATAGAAACTACTGCTAAGATAGCAATCTTTGAGCAATATTTTAGCAATATATACTATTGCTAAAGTAGCAATCCTTGAGTGATATTTTAGCAATAGAAACTACTGCTAAGTTAGCAACCTTTGAGCAATATTTTAGCAATTGTTTCTATTGCTAACGTCTTCCAGAAAATTTGAGGGAAACATGCATTTCTCAAAAAGCTGCGATGGAATAAGTTTCCCCCCTTAATCACTAATCAATGCTGATGTCCCCTCAGAGGAGACATCCAAGTACAAACCATTAAAATTTCAGCTTCTTTGGTTGATCTCCAAAAAAATGAACCACCTCGAGTGAATTAAAGAAGCTTCCTTACACATAAATTATTAAGGATCGAAATCATCCTTATCTTTACGTCCACACCAAACCAGTTAAACTTTGAATATGATTTCGATGTAATCATACAGTTAATTATTTATGAATTTACAACACATACTTAATTCTTTTTTACAAGAAAGCTATCTAGCGACATTTGCTTTTGCGACGCTTCAAAATTTCGTGAAAACGCAACACCTACCACGCGCGTTATCATTGAATAAAGAAAAAGAAGAGACTTCTCCTTTCGCTCCTCTCGTTACTAGAAATGTCGCTCGTTAAGGGAACCATTTCTTTTACAATCTATCTCGCTCGCTACGCTAAATACTCGTTACGAGTGGTGCTCGTTAAGCATGTTTCCGCTGTATTTTGTGACAGGGAGAACACTAAGGCGCGATCGATTCTTGCATATCTTATTCTACTCTCTCCACGAGCATTCCTCGAGCTTGTTGCTCGTAATGAGTTCACGGGGACGTTTGTAAACAGCTCGAAATTTTACCGTTACCCACATTTGAAGCTGTAACAGAGACTCTGTATCGCGCGACACTCGAAGCTGATCGCTTTCGAAAAATCTGAAAAATCTCGCTTCGAGTCCCAGTCGATCGACGGATCCCTTCTGACGCACGTAACACTTCGAGGAACAGTAAAACGACGGATAAAGCAATAAACGGACGTGGAAACGCGGCTGATTTGCACAGGCTCGAGCTGTTTAAGCTGTTCGTCATCGCCGAGTTAATCAATTACGCTTCGATCACGTGATCACATGAAATCAGGATCCTAAATGGAATTCAGAAATTTACGTATCTGCACATCGCACGGATGCAACGACTGGCAGAAGTATTTACGCGCTAAAAACTCTCGACTTCAGCTGGGAATATCTTTCATCTCAAACAATGACTGGTCAAAACCCGTTTATATTATAATAATAAACCAGAACGCGCAGATTTTCTAATTAAAATACCGGATTATCAAGATCCCAGCTTGATATTGCTCAGAAAAAATGCTATTAATAACGCATGCCAGAAGCGTGAGTTATCTGATCGCTTTTTTATCAACCTCCACGTGTCTGTCAACTTGAGAAATTATATAAAGGAGATCTTTCACAAGACTGACCCGTTTTAAGGCTACAATCCCAACATATTTTCCTCTAACGGTTACACACGAGCATCTGTTGAAGAGTCTATGTGTACATTATAACTGTCCATGGAGAGGTCAAGGAAGCGAAACCAGCGGCCCAGCGCGAGCTAAGTTCCGCTAATTTTAGCTCATCGATCATTTCCGCGGATAAGAGGCTTTTCTTGCAACGATCCAAGCGACAGGCGACGTTCGAGCTTAGCTGAGAACTCGCGCGCTACCGCCTCGCAACACCTTGCGGACTTCCGTTCCCATCGTCAACCTTGAGGCCTCCGCGTCGCGTCCATCTTTCGCGCGCGCCTCTCGAATTCAAGATTCTTACGCATCTCGAATTCGAGATCCTCAGACTTTTCGAATTTGCGATTCTTACACCTCTCGAATTTGCGATTCTCAGACTTTTCGCATTTGCGATTCTTACACCTCTCGAATTTGCGATTCTCAGACTTTTCGAATTTACGATTCTTATACCTCTCGAATTTGCGATTCTCAGACTTTTCGAATTTGCGATTTTCAGACTTTTCGAATTTACGATTCTTATACCTCTCGAATTTGCGATCCTCAGACTTTTCGAATTCGCGATTCTTACACCTCTCGAATTTGCGATTCTCAGACTTTTCGGATTTGCGATTCTTACACCTCTCAAATTTGCGATTCTCAGACTTTTCGAATTTGCGATTCTTACACCTCTCGAATTCACAATCCTCACAATTCTTGAATTTGAGAACCTTAAACCTTTCGAATTCGTGAGCCTCACAACTCTTGAATTCGAGAACCTTAAACCTTTCGTATTCATGATCCTCGCGCCTACCGAATTTGCAATCTTTGCGTCTCTTAAATTCGCGATCTTCGCACCTCTCGAATTTGCAAATCTTAAACTTTTCGAATTCGCGACCCTCGCGCTTCTCGAATTCGCGACCTTCCCACCTCTCAAATTTGCAGTCCTCGCGTCTCTCAAATTCGTGATCTTCACATCTCTCGAATTCGCAAACGTTAAATCTTTCGAATTGGCGATCATTACGTCTCTTAAATTCGTGATTCTCGCACCTCTCGAAATTCGCGACCCTCACACCTTTCGAATTCGCGATTCTTACACCTCTCGAATTCACGATCCTCACAACTCTCAAATTCGCGATCCTCGCGCCTTTTAAATTCACGATCATCACGCTTCGTGAAATGGCGATCCTTGCGCCTCTTGAATTCGCGATCTTCGCGCCTCTTGAATTCGCGATCTTCGCGCCTCTCAAATTCGCGATCTTTAAAGCTCAAATTCGCTATCCTTAAACCTCTCGAATTCGCAATCCTCGCACATTTCGAATTGGCGATCCTTAAAACTCTTGAATTCGCGATCCTCGCGCCTCTCAAATGTGCAAACCTCGCACCTCTCAAATTCGCAAACCTTAAACCTTTCGAATTCGCGATTCTCGCACTTCTCGAATTCGCGATCTTCGCGACTCTCAAATTTGCGATCCTCGCGCTTCTCAAATTTCCAATCCTCGCGCCTCTCAAATTCACGAACCTCAAACCCTTCAAATTCGCGATCGTCGCGCCTCTCAAATTTGCAATCCTTGCTCCTCTCAAATTCGCAATCCTCGCGCCTCTCGAATTCACGAACCTCAAACCCTTCGAATTCGCGATCCTCGCGCCTCTCGAATTCACGAACCTCAAACCCTTCGAATTCGCGATCCTCGCGCCTCTCGAATTTGCGAATCTTAAACTTTCCGAATTCGCGATCTTCCCACCTCTCAAATTCGCGATCTTCCCACCTCTCAAATTTGCGATCCTCGCGCCTCTCAAATTTGTGATCCTTGCGCCTTTCAAATTCACGATTCTCGCGCCTCGTGAAATGGCGATCCTCGCGCCTCTCGAATTCTCGAACCACTGACGAATCATTTTCCTGCGCGTCACAGATGGACGCCCAATTTTCCAGCATAATAACGGGGAAACTCCAGTTGGGACCATAATTCATGCCAAATATAGGTCGCGCGTGCGACGCATCACGGTCGAGAGGTCGACGGATGCAACCTGGTGTAGACGCGCGACCCGCGGCCTCCACCAAGAAGAGGAAACGGGTTTTCGAGTTTCTTCAAGCGGTAACAGCCTACGAGGATGACGACGCTGCGGACGATCGCGATGACGGCTACCACTCTCGAACGCGACGCACTCGCTGGCCTAGCCAATCGCCAGCAGCGCTCAGAGATGGATTATAGCACTCGTTACGTCTGGCTATATTTAAACCCAGTCTGTGTATTCGTGTCCCATTCGCCTGGTTACTGCATCCCGATATAGTCGACCATGTGGAATCGTTTTAAACGAAACCGGCTAGGTCTGCGTACCGGGAGCGTTGGCAATTTCTTCTGATTACGCGTGCAAGGCGCGATGAAATAGCGTGCGCGGTATCGCGCGTCTTCAACAGGTCGATAAGGATGAGTTGGGTTTTCGTTGATCGTAAATTCTCTGCTTTACGGTTGATTGGGACGCTGATGAGGTGGAAAGAGGCTGAGAAGAAGGAGGCGCGAGAGAGGCGAGAGAAAAGTGCAGTTGGTTTTGGTTTTTTGATGTCTCGAACGATGGATGATGGAATAAAGATCTTGAAATTGTTTATCGAGTTTGCTTTCTTTTAATAATTCATTAGAGATTGATGACGCGTGTTACACGACTGCGAGACGCGCGGTTTTGATAAAGCACAGGGGATCGTAGGGGAGGCAAGGTCGTCAAGATGCTGAATTAACCCTTTGCGAGATAGTAATGTTAATAGAGAAACTATTGTTAAAATAGCAATGTTAATATAGAAATTGTTGCTAAAATAGTAATATTGATGTAGAAAGTTTGGCTGAAATAGTAATATTAATATAGAAACTTCGGCTAAAATAGCAATATTAACCACCTCCGACTTTTAATTGTGAATATCGACTGGTAACTCCAACTTATTCTTATCATACTCCTATTTGCAAGTTTTTATGTGTCAGATTTTAAATTCTACAATGACGTATAAATAGTAATATTAAAGTCAATCAAAACAATCTTTATTCATCTCAGAAGTAATATAATTTTGATTAAAATATTTATATTAATTATAATTTGGTGGTGCCTAAGAGGCACACTTGGAGCGTTAAGGATTAACATAGAAGTTGTTGACTGAAACTATTGCTTAAATGGCAATATTTTAGCAATAGAAGGTAATAGAAACTATTGCTCAAATAGCAATATTTTAGCAATAGAAACTGTTGCTAAAGTAGTAATATTTTAGCAATAGAAGCTAGCAGAAACAATTGCTCAAAAAACAATATTTTAGTAATAGAAACAATTGCTCAAATAGCAGTATTTTAGCAATAGAAGGTAATAGAAACTTTTGCTCAAATAGCAATATTTTAGCAATAGAAACTGTTGCTCAAATAGCAATATTTTAGCAATAGAAATTCTTGCTGAAATAGCAATATTTTAGCAATAGAAATTCTTGCTGAAATAGCAATATTTTAGCAATAGATATTCTTGCTCAAATAGCAATATTTTAGCAATAGAAATTCTTGCTGAAATAGCAATATTTTAGCAATAGATATTCTTGCTGAACTAGCAATATTTTAGCAACAGAAATTCTTGCTCAAATAGCAATATTTTAGCAATAGAAATTCTTGCTTAAATAGCAATATTTTAGCAATAGAAACTTCTGTTCAAATAGCAATATTTTAGCAATAGATATTCTTGCTGAACTAGCAATATTTTAGCAACAGAAATTCTTGCTCAAATAGCAATATTTTAGCAATAGAAATTCTTGCTTAAATAGCAATATTTTAGCAATAGAAACTTCTGTTCAAATAGCAATATTTTAGGGATAGAAGCTGATAGAAGCTATTGCTAGAATAGCAATATTTTAGTGATAGAAGCTAATAGAAACTATTGCTAAAGTAGTGATATTTTACCAATAGAAACTAATAGAAACTATTGCTAAAATAGCAATATTTTACAGATAGAAGCTAACAGAAACTATTTCTAGAATAGCAATATTTTAGCGATAGGAGCTAAGTCTCCCAGCAATAAAAAATTTCCATTTCAATAAAAAATTTCAGGAAAACATATATTTCTCAAAAATCTGCAAACAGAACCTTCCATAATCCCTAATCAACACCAATATCCCCCAAGACTAAACATCCTAGTTTCAAAAACCTTAACATCTCCCGATACGCAGCTGCCTCAGATTTCACGCACATCGCCAATAAATCCTAGAACCTTCCAGAACCAGAGGAACCGCTTGGCTGTTAACGGTGCAAAATCGAACGAGAAGAGATCGTTCTCGCAAACTGTCGAGGGGATCGCGCGGAAATCGAAGACAGTCGGTGATTATCTTATCAAATGGCACAGTATCGGTACCGCGGATGGGCTGTAATTACCAGCGGGATATTTCTAGCCGCGCAAGGAGGAGAGAGATGGAGCGGTCGAGGCGGGCAGAAAAAGCGGCGGCCACGGGGCAGGTAGGCAAGAAGAGGCCTGTTGCGCCTCCTCGGCTCCGCGAATAGACGGGAAGCTGGCGGTCAGGTCTGCCTGGCTACCGCGAGCAAAACGAGCCACCCTGGTGCCGCGCAGGGAAAAGGAGAAGGACGAGGAACGCGGTGGCGCCGGCGCTCCGCGTTTCTAAGCGTTCTCTCGGCTCGCTTCTTGAAAATTACCCGGACGCACGTGAAAATTGCCTGCCGGCGCGGGGCGAGCCGCAACGATTTACCAGGACGCCATGGCGCCTCGCGAGCACATCTCGTCGCGATTTCCAGATCCCGATTCCGCCTGGAACCGCCGCGTTTCGCTGATTCTAATTGCGCCGCGGGTTTCTCTCGTCCCTGTTCGCAGTCGCGTTTAAGGCGATAAGTGACCGTTTTCTCTGCAGATTCGTTGCTCTTGTTAAGCATTCCTTGTTAATTCAGACTGGTTCGGTCTTGTTTCTGGTGCACTGGGTATCGTATGCGAGGTGGGGTTGTAGATTTTTCTAATTTGAGTGCGAATTTGAGTGATTGGTTCTTGTTGGATAATTTTTGATGGATGCTGATACATTTGAGATAAGGTTTTCTATATCTTTTGATAAATTTGGGATGGATTGAACATCGTGTGTGCAATGTATTTTTGAGTGGAACAGATGGATTGCAAGCTGTGTGGGCGATGATATTGAATTGAAATTACGGGTTAGTGTGGGAAAAGGTGTCGAAATAAGATCTGTCTAAAATAAAATTTTTAATTTAAGTTAATGCTTTGCGCTTGGCTCTTTATTGGACGTTAGCAATAGAAACTGTTGCTAAAATAGCAATATTGACATAGAAACGATTGCTAAAATAGCAATATTGACGTAGAAACTTTTGGTGAAATAGTAATATTAACATTGGAAATATTGCTAAAATAGCAATATTAATATAGAAACTATTGCAAAAGCAGCAATAGAAACCACTGCTAAAATAGCTATAGAAGATATTGCTAAAATAGCTATTGAAACTATTGCTAAAGCAGCAAAAAAACTATAGAAATTTCTTCTAAAATAACTACAGAAGCTATTGCTAAAATAGCTATAGAAACGATTACTAGAATAGCAATATTAAGACAGAAATGATTGCTAAAATAGCAATATTAACACAGAAACGATTGCTAAAGTAGCAATATTAACACAGAAACGATTGCTAAAATAGCAATATTAACAAAGAAACGATTTCTAAAATAGCAATATTTTAGCAATATCTTCTATTGCGAACGACTCCCATAAAATATTGCTAAAAATAGCAATATTGTGGCAATAGTTTCTATTGCTAACGTCTCCCATATAGCCAATACAAGAAACTGTTATTTTCCTTTTTAAAAATAGTTCTATTGCTAACATCTGCCATATTACCATTGCTAAAATAGTGCTGTTTTCTTTTTTGGCAATAATTTCTATTGCTAACGTTTCCCAGCAATAGAAAATTTTCTATTTAGCTGCGATGGAATATCTCCTTTATCACTAATCAATGCTGATGTCTCCTCAGAGGGGACATCTAACTGCAAACGGTTAAAATTTCAGCTTCTAGGGTTAATCTCCAAAAAAATAAGCCTTCTCGAATGAGCTAAAAGGCTTTGAGAGTGATAGTTACTATCTGCATTAAATAAAGAAACTCCATAAACTTGTGATTTATATTACTGAACCTCTTATCAAACTCTCCTTTCAGCACTCTTAGCGCCACTCAGAAAAATATCCCAAAAACTCGTGAAATTGAAATCGATCCACAATTAACCGATCGCGATCATAATTCCTGTCCAATCTCGATACTCAGAACTGATATTCAGAGTACCTAGTATCTTAAAAGTGTATAAAAACAAAAACAAATTCCAGCTTCCGAGATTGGTCTCGAAAAAAATAAACACTAATAAAAGTAAACACGTAAGCACGCAAATAACGACGCATGTACCACTGTATTATTAAAATGCACATATAAAATACAGAAAAATTGCTCGTAGACCAAACGCGAGTTGCTCGATTGATTATAGGATTTGGCACACGCGATCAGTATGCCAGAAAATGTCACTTACGTCAGAAACGAGGGTGCAAGATATCGCAAAAGAATAACTCCTTTGCCAAACATTTCTCGTTCGCGAAAAATTGAACGATTACATCACTGGTTGCACTTTATTCGATTGGTGTCGACGCGCGTAACTTCGTTCAGTCGCCGATTACTCATCATTGTTGACAGCAATAATCGATCGGTGAAGATTCTTCGCGGAATTCCTCTCTGATGTTTTAATAGTCGCTTACACCAACTCGCGTACGCGCTTTCGTTATCGTTGGCCAGCGTAATGTTCTAAAATTAAATATGTAAACAGCAGGCGATCCTCGTTCCCGCGAAAGCAATTAACGAGCCGCTGTTTAGCGAGGACTGATAAAAGCAGACGATTGCAGACGTTGCGACGAAAAGATCGACGAGGCGTCCGGAATATTTTTCGCTGCCCTACACCAGATTCCGTGTCAGCGGGCGATTTGCATCCGCGTCTTTCGCCAGGCTCCACGAAAGTCAACGACCATAACGGTTACGTTGCGATGCGACTGGTAAATAGAATCGTTTGCAATTTAAGTGCTCTAAAATCGGCTGTGCGCGCGCTTCGGTACTGTTACGCGCGGCGTGCTCGTTGCATTTGCGAGGGATCGCACGAAGAGCGTAGCCGACTTTTCTCAAACGCGAGCACGACCGACTGCTATAAATAGAACGTTGCAATGTTTGCTACTTAATGCAAATTTTTGAGTTGCACGATTTCGAGCGACTTTTCTACGACTCCGTGCGAATATCAAACACTGTGCGTTTCCAGCAACGTTATGTTTAAGCATCTCAGAGAACAGTTGCATCAAAACATGCTACATTCTAGTCAGAATTGATAATCACAAAGTTCTGTAATTTTGAGGGACTTTTCTACGACACCGTGCGAATATCAAACACTGTGCGTTGTCAGCAACATTATATTTAAGTATCTCAGAGAAGAGTTGCATCAAAACAGGATATGTACTAGACAGAACTGAAAACCACAAAGTTCTGCAATTTTGAGAGACTTTTCTACGACTCTGTGCAGCTATCAAACATTGTTTTTTTCCAAACATCGTTATATTTAAGCATCTCAGAGAAGAGTTGCATCAAAACATGCTACATTCTAGTCAGAACTACAAATCTGCAAAGAAGCATGTTCTTCGATGTCAGAATATTAACGTATGGTTAGAACGTTGTAACGTTTGCTACTACATGCAAATTTTCGAGTCCCACGATTTCGAGCGACTTTTCTACGACTCCGTGCGAATATCAAACACTGTGCGTTTCCAGCAACGTTATGTTTAAGCATTTCAGAGAACAGTTGCATCAAAACGTGCTACGTACTATTCAGAATTAAAAATCTGCGAAGAAGCGTGCTCTTCGATGTCAGAATCGTTAGAACGTTGCAATGTTTGCTACTTAATGCAAATTTTTCTGTCCCACGATTTCGAGCGACTTTTCTACGACTCCGTGCGAATATCAAACACTGTGCGTTTCCAGCAACGTTATGTTTAAGCATCTGAGAGAAGAATTGCATCAAAACAGGATATGTACTAGTCAGAATTGAAATCCACAAAGTTCTGTAATTTTGAGGGACTTTTCTACGACTCTGTGCAGCTATCAAACATTGTTTGTTTCCAGCAACGTTATGTTTAAGCATCTCAGAGAAGAGTTGCATCAAAACATGCTACATTCTAGTCAGAACTGAAAACCACGAAGTTCTGCAATTTTGAACGATTTTTCTACGACTCTGTACGAATATAAAACACTGTTCGTTTCCAAACAATGTTATATTTAAATATCTCAGAGAAGAATGCCATCAAAACATGCTATAATACGTGTTCGTCAGAATTAAAAACCACAAAGAAGCGTGTTCTTCGATGTCATTAGAATTAACGTATCGTTAAAACGTTGCAATGTTTGTTACTTAATGCAAATTTTTAAATTCTACAATTTCGAGCGACTTTTCTACGACTCCGTGCGAATATAAAATACTATTTGTTTCCAAACAACGTTATATCTAAATATTCCAGAGGAGAATTGCATCAAAACATGCTACGTAATCGTCAGAATTGAAAACCACGAAGAAACATGTTCCTCGATGTCGTAATTTAACCCTTTCCACACTGCTGATTTCTGGACATTGGCAATGGAAGCTGAAATATTGCTATTTTAATCCTTTGCACTCGATGCTTTCCCAGCAATTTTCTATTGCTGGTTAAAAATTAGCAATAGAAACAATTACCAAGAAATTTACCAGCAACAGAAAATTTCCATTTCAATAGAAAACTCCAGGAAAACATGCGTTTTTCAAAAATTTGCAATGGAATAAGTTTTTAACCTTCGCAATCAATTCCTTCAGAGGCGACTGGAAAGGGTTAATATTCCTAATTAATGAAGCAAAATATTACTATTTTAGCAATATTGTAGCCATAGTTTCTACTGCTAACTCAGTAATAGAAAATTTCCATTTCAATAGAAAATTTCAGTGAAACACGCATTTCTCAAAAAATTGCGGTGGGATGAGTTTAACTTTTTGCACTCTACGACTTTTTCAGTCGCAGATCATTTTTTCTATCACTAATTTCTTCGTGAATACAACTAATCTCGTTTTTCAATAATTGAAAATCAATTTCATCTTCACTTGAACTAATTCCACCTTCCAAATTCATTTTTGTAAGGTTTCGAAACTTAAAATCGGTCGATGGAAAACTTCAATTGCTGTATGAAACACCATGGCGAATGAGAGTCGCCTCTCGAGCGCAAATGGTTAATCACTAATCTCTCTAATGAGTCTGATGTCTTTCAGAAGGGACATTCGAGTGCAAAGTGTTAACGTATCGTTAAAATAACTGTTAATAAACGAAGAAACATCATTTTCTCAAGACTCTTTCCTCCAACTTCGCCATATTTCAAGATCACGAACAAGTACTTCGCTTAATTCCAAACAACGTAACATTCAAATATCCCAGACAAAAACTGCACCAAAACATACTACATATCCGTCAAAACAAAAAACCCCAAAAAACATGTTCTTCTATGTCGTAATATTAACATATCGTTAAAATAACAACCGATGAAAAAGGAAACAGCGTTCTCCAGAACGCTACCAGCGACTCGATCCATCCTCGACTCTTCTCCAACCTCGCATTTCAAGATCACGGATAGCCACCTCGTTCGATTCAAACGATCATAAATAATGACATAATCCCTCGCTTAGCCGCGAAACTGCAGTCACACGCAGATGCGTCCAACCTGCGCGTCGAGCCGCCATGTTGGATGTCGCGCGTTCACATCGACCACCGCAACCACCTCGAGCGCTTCGTCTCCGTTTCTTCTGAAAGCTCGAGGAGCGCGTTGCATCCTCGCTGCATGAATTATTGATGGAGATCTCACGCGACGATCTCCGCGAGTTTGTCGTCGCACGAAGCCAGCGTTCGTCCTCGAACTCGGAACAGATTCGGATCGCCATCGCGAGGTTCTTTCACCGCGAGCGACCGGACGACCGCGTGCTTCTTTCGCGAGTCCTCTGCGCGACGCTGACGCGAGATAATTCCGCGGAAGGATCGTTTCTTGTCGTCGCGAGCGTCACTTATTTCCTCCGCTGGCGATCGCCTCATGTTCATGGAAGATTCGCGGAACCTGGGCCGGAAAAATGCGCGCTATTCCTAGTCGACACGAGCATCCTCGCAGCCGACGATTGATAAAAACCGCGGAGGCCCGGTATCTTTCTTCTGCGTCCCGAGAAACGGCCTCTTTCTGCGCTCACCTCACGGATACCGTAAGCGTAACTGTGGAAAATCGTTGCGAGTTCCCTTGAGTCGCGTTTCAGCTTCCTAACGCGAGCAATTAATGGTGCTTCGCCTTAACGAATCATGGGCGAGTCGAGTATTAATACGTTTATCAGTGCTTAGAGCTTATCAGTGCGCGTTTTTTCTTATTTAATGGATATTTTGTTTGAGATTAATATTTTTTTAACGCACATTTTTAGAAACAGTCGAACAGTCAATTTATTTTTTAGAAAGAGTTGTGTAAATTTAGAAGTAGTTATGTAAGTAAAATTGCTATGTAAAAAGGTGTGTAATAAAATATTGTTAAACGTTATTACGTTTTTTTGTTGCTACGTGAATTCTTGGAATTTTTAAGGATCAACGATTATTGTTTGGTCTGTGTTATCCATTAAATTATTGCAAATGTGTTATATGTTGTAATTGCGGAGGATAAATTTGTAACACTGTAGCTTTTTGAGAAATGTATGTTTGTCTGAAGTTTTCCATTGAATTGGAAATTTTTTATTGCTGACAGATGTTAGCAACAGGAACTATTGCTATTTTAGCAATAGTTTTTAATCAGCAATAGAAAATTTTTATTTCAATAGAGAAATTGAGAATAAGTTTAAACGTTAGCAATAGAAACTAAAATAGCAATCTTTGAGCAATAGTTTAGCAATAATTTTTATCGCTAACATCTCGCAGCAAAAGAAAGTTTCCATTTCAATAGAAAACTTGAGGGAAACTTACATTACCCTAAAAGTTGCAATGGAATAAATTTAAACCTTAACAATATTAGGCAAAATAGCAATATTTTAGCAATATTTTGACAATAGTTTCTATTGCAAACGCCTCTAATCAGCAATAGAAAATTTCCATTTCAATAGAAAACTTGAGGGAAACATGCATTACTCAAAAAGTTGCGAGGGTAATATGTGTAAATGTTAATAATAGAAATTAAAATAGCAATATTTTAGCAATACTTTAGCAATATTTTTGCAATCTTTTAGCAATCTTTTAGCAATATATTAGCAAAATTTTAGCAATAGGTTCTATTGTTAACGTCTCCCAGCAATATAGAAATTAGAATATTCTATAATAACATTGTTATTTTAGCAATAGTTTCTATGTTAATATCACTATTTTAGCAATAGTTTCTATGTTAATATCACTATTTTAGCAATAGTTTCTATTCTAATATTGCTATTTTACCAATCGTTTCTATGTTAATATCACTATTTTAGCAATAGTTTCTATGTTAATATTGCTATTTTAGCAATAGTTTCTATTACTATTTTAGTAATAGTTTGCATTGCTATTTTAACAATAGTTTCCATTGCTATTTTAGCAATAGTTTCCATTGCTATTTTAGCAATAGTTGGCATTACTATATTAGCAATAGTTTCCATAACTACTTTAGCAATAGTTTCTATGTTAATATTGCTATTTTAGCAATCGTTTCTATGTTAATATCACTATTTTAGCAATAGTTTCTATGTTAATATTGCTATTTTACCAATAGTTTCTATTACTATTTTAGTAATAGCTTGCATTGCTATTTTAGCAATAGTTTCCATTGCTATTTTAGCAATAGTTTGCACTGCTATTTTAGCAATAATTTCCATTGCTATTTTAGCAACATTTTTCATTACTATTTTAGCAATAGTTTCCATAGCTACTTTAGTAATAGTTTCTATGTTAATATTGCTATTTTAGCAATAGTTTCCATTGCTATTTTAGCAATAGTTTCCATTGCTATTTTAGCAATAGTTTCCATTGCTATTTTAGCAATAGTTTCCATTGCTATTTTAGCATAGTTTCCATTGCTATTTTAGCAATAGTTTGCATAGCTATTTTAGCAATAGTTTCCATAGCTATTTCAGCAATAGTTTCTATAGCTATTTTAGCAATAGTTTCTCTTGCTAACGTCCAGAAACAACCTGTGTGTAAAGGTTAAATGAAGTAATAGAAAACTAAATAAAAAATTTCATTTCATTTAAACTTCATCCACACCTTTAAAGTACTACATTTTCCAAATGCCATTGGTAATCCTCCCATTAATCGCGAAAATGTTACTTATTTTCAAATCAGTATACGTCATTCATATTTCACTAATTTTTGCCCAGCACACATATGAGTTCATCTCAAGCTGTTATCCGCCATTAGTGTGTTAACTGCAATGAATGGAATTTTCATCAGACCATTATAGTAATATATATCTAATCTCGAACGTTCCACTGAATTTTTCAAGTTCAAGATCGCGCGACGCGCTGAAATTTGTTCATTTACATTCAGACATTGTTCAAAGGACGAATTCGAGCACGAGGACTGTTCGATGATCGAATTCAAGCACGGTTCAACACCGTTTAAAGTGTATCTAACTGTGCCAAGGCGAGGGGACGGTTGAACGAACCTTAACTCCGCCCAAAGCTCGATGAAATATTTTAATCAACCAACAGATTCTCGTTAGTCGAGTGTCTTCGTGTTGTTCGAATTCAACCAATCGAAAAAAGAGTCTCATAGCCAACAAACAATACAAACGTAGAAATCTGATGCGACGTTTCGCGTTGACGATGCGTTTTCGAACTGCTAAAAATCGACTAAGAAACGCGAACCAGGCTCAAGAAGTCGTTCGTAATCTCAAAACAGATCACACAATTATCAGAGTTTTGAATACGTATCGTTCATTAATGGTTCGAGGCCCACACAGTAGTTGGCTCGCTAAGTCGCTGACGAGGATGGAGCGAAACCGATTCCGCGCGTTCCTTCACGGTTTTCAACTATGGAACGAAAGTGTCGAAACGCGAGGTAAATATTAGGCGTTAACGACTGCGAGGCGCGTGTATGAATAACGTTTCTATTACAGGTGCATAGGTTATAAATCTCTGAGCGATCGCCAGAAGGTTACGTCGCGACGCACGCCTCGTTTTCGATTAAATAACGGTTCCGCCTCGCGACGCCATTTATCATACAATGGATCCATACGTATTACTTGTTAAGGACTGATTGTAATTCCTCGACGAAGGGGGGATGCCAAAAATCTTGGCGACGAGCTCGTTTTGGAAGGGATTCGCGTGCAAGTGTCGTTAAGTCGTCCTTGTTGCCATAAGCAGCGCACAGCTGTGTGGGTGCTGCGTGTGTGTTAATTGGCCACACGTCCTTCAGGTAACAATAATCAGCAAGGAAGCACGACGAGCTAACCGTATCGTACGTTTGCTACCAAAATGTACTTTGCATTGAACGGTTTACTCTTTAACGGCTGCGCTCGCGTGAGCGAACTGGTTGGATCGAAAACGACGATTCATCGATCCTCGTCAAGATCGCGCGCTCGATTCTGTTTGCTGGTCGATCGTAGTCGAAACAGATAGGATCGATCGTACGGAAAGTAAAGTAACGATTTAATACCACAGCCTGGATCGAAAGGATCTTGCGTAACGTTCGTGTGTGGACGTAGACAACAATAGGATAAATTATTTAGAGAAGGGAGAATTGTTGGCACGAATGGAAGCGTGAACGTGTCGCGTCTTGTTTTCGATCGCGTTTTTAGTGTTAGAACGAGAACAGTCGTTGTTTTCTTGGATTCGTAGAGAATAAACGCGGTTCTTTTGTAGGACGAAATGTGACGCAGAAATGTAAGAAAAGTGGAAAGGAATGGTAACTCACTGACCAACGTCTACGATGTGTTGGAGCGTCGGAAATCGCCTCTTAACGCGCAACGAAATCCTCTGCAGCGTGATGACATACGCGAGCACCGCGTACCTCACGATGTTTCTCCTCATCAGCCTCCCTCTCTCGTCCTGCAATGTGAAAATGTTTCAAAATTATTTATGCGAACGCTCGCTTTGGGCAATCGACGCGTTCGATCGCGAGGCTGCGCGCGATAATCGTTATTTCTTTGTTAACCCTTTGTACTCTGCTGCTTTCGAGACGTTAGTAATGGAAACTATTGTTAAAATAGTGCTATTGACATGGAAATTATTGCTAAAATAGCAATATTACGGCGGAAACCATAGCAATGTTAATATAGAAACTATTGCTAAAATAGCAATGTTAATATAAAAATTATTGTTAAAATAGCGATTTTAACATAGAAAATATTACTAAAATAACAATATTAACATGGAAACCATAGCAATGTTAATATAGAAACTATTGCTAAAATAGCAATGTCAATATAGAAACTATTGCTAAAATAGCAATGTCAATATAGAAACTATTGCTAAAATAGCAGTATTAACATAGAAACGATTACTAAAATAGAAATACTAACATAGAAGCTATTGCTAAAGTAGCAATGTTAATATAGAAACTATTGCTAAAATAGCAATGTTAATATAGAAACTATTGCTAAAATAGCAATGTTAATATAGAAACTATTGCTAAAGTAGCAATGTTAATATAGAAATTATTGCGAAAATAGTAATATTGATATAGAAACTTTGGCCAAAATAGTAATACTGATATAGAAACTTTGGCTAAAATAGCAATATTAATATAGAAGCTATTGCTAAAATAGTGATATTAACATGGAAGCAATTGTAAAAGTAGCAATATTAACATAGAAGCTATGCTAAAATAGCAATACTAACATAGAAACTATGCTAAAATAGCAATACTAACATAGAAACTATACTAAAATAGCAATACTAACATAGAAACTTTTGCTAAAACAGCAATATTAACATAGAAACTATTACTAAAATAGCAATATTAACATCGAAGCGATTGCTAAAATAGCAATACTAACATAGAATCTATTGCTAAAATAACAATGTTAATATAGAAAGTATTGCTAAAATAGTGATATTAACATTGAAATTATTGCTAAATTAGTGATATTAACATAGAAACTATTGTTAAAATAACAGTATTAACACTTTGCACTCTGCTCTTTCGTGGATGTTGACAATGCAAGCTAGAAATATTGCTAAAATTGCAATATTTAGCAACACTTTCTATTGCTAACTTTTCCCAGCAGTAGAATATTTCAATTACAATAGAAAACTTGTGAGAAATATTCATTTTTCAAAAAGCTGCGGTGAAATAAGTTTAATCACTGATCAATTCTAATCTCTCTTCAGAGGGAATATACGAGTGCAAAGGGTTAACATAGAAACTATTATTAAAACAGCAATATTAACATAAAAACAATTGCTAAAATGAAAATATTTTAGTGCACGAGTGCAAAGTATTAACATAAAAAAGTAGCAATAATTTAACAATAATTTCTATTGCTAATGGTTCCCAACAATAGAAAATCTCCATTGCAATAGAAAACTTGCATTTCTGAAAAAGCTGCAGTGAAATAGTGACAGTGACATACTACAGAAAATCAATGCTGATGTCTCTTCAGAGGAAACATCCAAGTGCAAATGATTAACATAAAAACTATTGCTAAAACACCAATATCAACATAGAAACCATTACTAAAGTAGCAATAATTTAGCAATAATTTCTATTACTAATGACTCCCAACAATAGAAAATCCCCATTTCAATAGAAAACTTGCATTTCTGAAAAAGCTGCGATGGAATAAATTTATCCTCCTTAATCACTAATCATCGCTGAAGTCCCCTCAAAAGCTACATCCAACTGCATAGGATTAACTCTTCAGAAACCAATTTTTTACCGTGAAAATAGAAATCCCTTCCCAACGTGTTGGCACGTTTTATCGTCGAAAATTTAACTCGAAAACCGAACGCACGCGCGTGCGTCAGCGCGGTTGAAGAGGTTAATGGTCGCAGGAAAGGAGCGTATTGTTTCGTAAATCTTCGCGACGCCTCTCGCGCAGAGTTAAAATGTTTAGCAAACGTGGCGTTTTTTGTGTCGGGAAAAAATTCCGGACGCTTACTAGTTCTATCGTTATTATGTTTGTATTGGCTGTTACCACGGGCGAAGCGCAAACAGCGGCATAAAACGAATCGACGAGGGCCGCCGCTGAATCTAACTCGTAAAAAAATTTCAAATTCTATCAGACGCGCGCTTATTAGCTCTTCGACTTCCTAAAGAGCAAACGTTTCCTCTGCCAATCGGCTCGCCTCGTCCCTGAAGGCCACCGTACGGTATTATCTTCCACGGACGGCATCATCGTGGCCAGTTCGCTTCAAAATTCGTTCCTCAACCCGCCACGAATGCCGGACACGTTTCCCACGTCTTCTGCACACTTTCCCCTTGTTCTTTTGGCCCGTGGTGGCGAATCGTCGCCGGTTTCGCGACGAGCTCCACTATTAATCGATGAAAAACCCCAAGGTGGCGCCTCGTCCGCTATTTTTCCTTTCGTTTCTGGCGGGCGAGGAGCGCGCGCGTTTTGTAATCGCGCGTGTCACCGCGCGTTTTGTAATCAGCAGCCGGGAACGGTGAACGATCGGCGGCGATCGGAATGCCAATTCGATCGGAAATTGGCAGTCGAGCCGATTCCTGGTTCGCGAGAAATTTCCACGCGCGACGCAGAACAACCGCGTTCGAGGCGCTCCTCGAGCGAGGACGGACGCCATCGCGCGCGGCTCGTCTCCTCTTCCCGCCATTGGCGCGGTCGCCACGCGTTGGCAATCGTGGGCTGGTAATCGTGTTGGTAATCGTTAATTGAACCGGTGCTCGATCGCGGCGGATCGTTACGTATGTGGAGCACGACGGGATTCAGATGAAGCGTTTTGTGGATCGAGGCACGTCTCGCGGCGCTCGACACGACGCATGCAACGACCGAAGAAAGTTCCGTCGAAACCAACATTTTCGACCGGCTAATAACACGTGGACGCGCGGTGAACGTCGCGGAGAAGGCCACGTGCTGATTTAGGACGATCTGGCTCGTGATCCGAGCGAAGAAAGTCGGCTGAACGAGCAGACCGCGGAACCGCAACGTGTTCTGAACAGAGCTGGAACGCGATTCGTTGTCGATTAACCCTTTGCGCTTGGATGTACACTGTGAGGGGACATCAGCGTTGATTATTAGTGATTGCGGAGGTTAAACGCATTCTACAGCAGTTTTTTTATTGGAATGAGGGGTTTCTTCAAGATTTCTAGGGAAATGGAAATTTTCTATTGCTGAGAGATGTTAGTAATAGAAAATATGGCTAAAGTATTGATATTTTAGGTTTTAGTGTTGATGTTTAAAATTATTTCGCTGCAAGTTTTTGAGAAATGCATGATTTTTTATTGCTGGGGGATGTTAGTAATAGAAATTATGGCTAAAATATTGATATTTTAGTTTCTACTTTAACATTTAAACTTATTTCACCGCAGTTGTTTTAAAAAATACATGTCTCCCTGAAGTTTTCTACTGAAATGGAAATTTTCTATTGCTGGGAGACGTTAGCATAAAAACTATTGCTAAAATATTGCTAAAATATTGCTATTTTGCTTTCTATTGCTAACATTTAAACTTATTCCATTGCAACTTTTTGAGAAATGCATGTTTCCCTCAAATTTTCTACTCAGAAGGATATCTTCTATTGCTGAGAGATATTAGCAATAGAAACTATTGCTAAAATAGCAAAATTCTAGGAATCGTGTCTATGTCAATATTGCTATTTTAGCAATCGTTTCAATGTTAATATTGCTAAAATAGCAATCGTTTCTATGTTAATATTGCTATTTTACCAATCGTTTCTACGTTAATCTTTTTAAAATAGCGATAGTTGTTATGTTAGTATCGCCATTTTAGCAATAGTTTATATGTTAATATTGCTGTTTTAACAATCTTTTTTTAAGTTAATATTGTTATTTTAGCAATAGTTTCTATATTAAGATTGCTCTTTTAGCAATTTTTTCTATGTTAATATTGCTATTTTTACAGAAGTTTCTATCTTAATATTGCTATTTTAACTATCTTTTCTATATTAATATTACTCTTTAGCAATAGTTTCTGTGTTAATTTTGTTATTTTAGCAATAATTTTTATATTAATATTATGCCATTTAGCAATAGTTTCTATGCTCACATTGCTATTTTAGCAATATTTTCTATCTTTATATTGCTATTTTATCAATCCTTTTTTAAGTTGTTATTGTTATTTCACCAATAGCTTCTATCTTAATATTTCTATTTTGCCAATCTTTTTTAACTTATTATTGTTATTTCACCAATAGTTTCTATTTTATTATCGCCATTTTAGCAATAGCTTCTGTGTTAATGCTAACGTCCGCAAACGAGCCTATGCAGAGGGTTAATTAACTCCTACGTGGCGTATTCCGTGAACGTTTCGACATCGAACTCGTTTGCGTTCTTAGCGCTCGAATTACGCCTTCCTGAGCTTCGCGTTAATTGCGAAATATGAATAGCTACTAGGTGGGAGATGCGTTGTCATTGGTACCTCCTTTAAATACATAGAACTATACACGTTCGCGGTCTTGCAATTAAGAAATTCACTTTTTACGTTACCCTCTTTCCTGTGAACGTCTCTGGTATTTATTTAACAGCGCGGAAAAAATGGGGTTATGCCGCGTTCTATAAGGAGGCAATTCTTTTTCCCTTTCTTTTTTGCTCAAACGCCTAACAGTTATCGGCTAATTAGTTTCACCTTCGCACAGGTTCTTCACATTCTTTGCCCCGAGCTGTGTCGCGTTATCGATCCCACCAGGCATCTGAAACTCGCGCAGGATTCCGCCTGAAAGGTTACCAAGTCCGCAGAACACGGTAGCAGCGATTCTTTTTTCTACTTTCGTCGTTTAGCCACGATTTTTTCCGCCAGCGAAGAAGCCACTTGACGCAGAACGGAATTGGAACGCGGAGTAGTCGCTGTTTTTGCGAGCATCAGCTCCGTCCTCTGCGTTCAACTAAAATTACCATTATCGTTCGCGTTTTCACGAACGCTTAAGCAAGGCCAACTTTTAGCGTACGAATGCAATATCCCTCTAATCGTTATTGTTCGCGCCGCGATTGCGCTATCGCCTAAATTTCAGACGCGCAAACGGAGCTCGAGCGGTGGAAAGATATGGCGAGCGAACGGGAAGGCGGACGAGCCTAATCGAGGACCTCGAACTCGAATTCGTCCGTTTCCGTGGCCGTCGGGAGTCCTTTTCTCCCCCAGGTTTCGTCCAACTGAGCGACAGGCATCCCTTCTGCCTGGGAATGCCGCGACTTAACGTCGCGCGTGTAAAAATGCACGGCTTGGCAGCTTGAAAAGGATCCTCCTCACGAAGGAGAGGCGGTGGGAGTCGAGGCATCCTTCTCGAGGCCTCAGGGCATGAATTCCAATTAGATTTCAATGAAAGGCACTGCCCAGAAGCTCGTGCTGCCCGCGCTCGACTGCTGCTCATTCACAAATCCGATACTTGGCGTTACGTGACCACATGACCGCGGCTCTCTTCTACGTACTCGTAGAAAACCACGACGGTCCCGTTCGCTCGCCCAGTGGGACCTTGCCTGATGGCCGCGTGCAGAAATTCAGCGCTGATACTCGTCCCTGGCTGGCTGGCGGACGTTGTGATGCCAACTTTCTCGCGCGACGCGAAAAATCGGAAGCTCGCGGACCAGCGATCGGTTGTTGTTCTGAGAGCGTGGAGAACGAAGCGCGAGCACGATCGCGAGAGGAAGCGATCTGATCGAGTCCTCTTGGTACGCGATCAAAGGGTTTTATTAATACTTTGTACTCTGTTGCTTTTGGGATGTTGGTTGGGAATTTTATTGCTAAAATAGCAATATTTTAGTAATGTTTGGCAATAGTTTCTATTCCTAACGTGTCACTGTAATAGGAGATATGCTTCTGAGTAGAAAAGCTGAGGGACAGATGAATTTTCCATAAAGTTGCGGGGGGATAAGTTTAAATGTTAGCAATTGAAACTAAAATGGCAATATTTTGGCCATAGTTTCTATTGCTAACGTCTCCCAGCAACAGGATATATAGTTCTGAGTAGAAAACTTGAGGGACACATGAATTTTTCAAAAAGTTGCGGTGGAATATGTTTAAATGTTAGCAACTGAAACTAAAATGGCAATATTTTGGCCATAGTTTCTATTGCTGACGTCTCCCAGTAATAGAAGATATTTTTCTGAATGGAAAAGTTGAGGGAAACGTGCACATTTCAAAAAGTTGCGGTGGAATAAATTTAAATGTTAGCAATTGAAACTAAAATAGCAATATTTTAGCCATAGTTTTTATTGCTAACGTCTCCCAGTAATAGAAGATATTTTTCTGAATGGAAAAGTTGAGGCAAACGTGCACATTTCAAAAAGTTGCGGTGGAATAAGTTTAAATGTTAGCAATTGAAACTAAAATGGCAATATTTTGGCCATAGTTTCTATTGCTGACGTCTCCCAGCAACAGGAGATATAGTTCTGAGTAGAAAACTTGAGGGACACATGCATTTTTCAAAAAGTTGCGGTGGAATAAGTTTAAATGTTAGTAATTGAAACTAAAATGGCAATATTTTGGCCATAGTTTCTATTGCTAACGTCTCGAGGCAATAAAAGGTTTCCATTTCAATAGAAACCATGGAGGAAACATGCATTTCTCAAAAACTTGTGGTGGAATAAGTTTAAATATTAGCAATGAAACTAAAATGGCAATATTTTAGCTTTATTTTAGCAATATTTTAGCCATAGTTTCTATTGCTAACGTCTTCCAGCAATAAAAAGTTAAAATAGCAAACTTTCAACAATTTAATATTTAAAATAGCAATCTTTTAGCAATATTTTAGCAATAGTTTCTATTGCTAACCTCTCCTAGCAATAAATAATTCCTATTTCTATAGAAAATGCGAGAGAACCATGTATTTCTGAAAAAATTGTAGTAAAATAAGTTCAAACATTAATAGTAGAAACTAAAATAGCAATATTTTAGCAATGTTTTAACAATATTTCAGCAATGTTTCAGCTATATTTTAGCCATAGTTTCTATCGCCAACATCTTGCAACAAAAGAAAGTATCCATTTCAATAGAGAACTTGAGAAAAACGTGTATTTCTCAAAAAGCTGCGGTGGAATAAGTTTGTGTTAGCAATAGAAACTTAAATAGCAATATTTCAGCCATAGTTTATGTTGCTAATGTCTCTAATCAGCAATAGAAAATTGCCATTTCAATAGAGAAACTTGCATTACTGTAAAAGTTGCAATGAAATAAATTTAAACCATAACAATAGAAACTAAAGTAGCAATATTTTAGCAATACCTTAGCAAAGTTTTAGCCATAGTTTCTGTTACTAACGTCTCTAATCAGCAATAAAAGATTTCCATTTCAATAGAAAACTGCAGTTAAAAACACATTACTCTAAAAGCTGCGGTAAAATAAATTCGCACCTAAACAATAGAAACTAAAATATCAATATTTTAGCCACAGTTTCTATCACTAACATCTCGCATCAAAAGAAAGTACCCATTTCAATATAAAACCTGAGAGAAACGCAATTCTCAAAAACCCGCGTTGAAATAAACTTAACCTCCTTCATCACTAATCAATGCTGACGTCCCCTCAGAGGGGGCATCCGATCGAAGGGTCAATACGAGACGTCGATAGCCACGCAAACAAATCGTGGCCAGTTTCACGGGTTTGGTATGCGCTCGCCAGTTCCCAGCTGGGCGGTACGCGTCCAACGAGCGCCGATTTTACGGAGCGTAAACGCCGCGCGTTGCAGTCTCCGCGTCGAGCGACAAGGACGGACCTAGCTGACACGAGGCGCGAGCTACGCGCGTAGGTTCGTCCTTCTTTCTCGCCGCGATACACGTTGCACTTTCACTTCGACATTGTGTCATTGACCACACAGCTGGATGATCGTGGTCTACGACGTCTAAATTCGAGGCTCTGCCCGCCGCGAGGCTCTCGCCCGATCCCAGACCAGCCAGCCGCCATCTTGGTACCTTTAACAAAACCGTCCCGTAATTGCGACGCTCGAGCTAAGCGGGAATCTTAATCGTTAGATAACGGGTTAAGTAACGTGGTGCCCACGAATCGCAGATCGCCGCGACCAGGATAGGAACAGCCGCCACGGATGAATATGGAATAGGCGGTTTTTCTTTCTTCTCGCACGTTTCACCTGTTCGCCAAGCCACTGCACTAGACTTTAACATTGACTGCGTACAGCTGGCTCGATGAAGATGCTCGTTACTTTTACCGTGCGTCGTTTGGTATCCCACTTTAGCTTTACGGTACGCTCGACATGCGTTGGATATTTTATTTAGAAAGAAATGCGGATGGTTAAACGAACTACAGGATAGAGCTAGAAATAAAATTACGCTTCGATGCATTGTTTGTGGATCGCGTAAAATTGCGTTTTTTGCGAACTACTGTTAGAATGCTCATCGCGTAAAGTTTTCGAAAGTTTTGTTTAGTTAAAACGTTAAAATTTGAAATGTTATGTTACGTTACGTTACTTTGCACTCTGATGTATCCTCTGAGGGAATTGATTGCTGATTGCGAAGGTTAAAAACTTATTCCACCGCGATTCTTTTAGAAACGCATGTTTCTCCAAAGTTTTCTAATAAATTGGAAATTTTTTATTGCTGAGAAATTGTTTGGTGATAGTTTCTATTGCTAATTTTTACTAGAAATAGAAAATTGCTGGAAAAGCGTCGAGTGCTAAGGGTTAAACATTACAAGTTTTTATATATCTATTTTTATTTTTTCAACTTTTTTGAAAACTCGCGTGCTTAGATATTAAATTTGTGCAACGAGACCTCTGCTTACAATCTTATTAACCCTTTGCACTCGACGCTTTCCCAGCAATTTTCTATTGCTGGTAAAGTCAGCAATAGAAACTATTATTAAGCAATTTATCAGCAAAGGGAAATTTCTATTTTAATAGAAAACATTGGAGAAACATGCATTTTTCAAAAAGTTGTGATGGAATAAGTTTAAACATTAGCAATAGAAACCAAAACAGCAATGCTTTAGCCATAGTTTTTATTACTAACGTCTCCCAGCAATAAAAAATTTTAAATAGTAATCTTTGGGCAGTTTAATATTTAAAATAGCAATCTTTTAGCAATATTTTAACAATAATTTCTATTGCTAATGTTTTTCAGCAATAGAAAATTTAAAATAGCAATTTCTGAGCAATTTAATATTTAAAATAGCAATCTTTTAGGAGTTTAATATTTAAAATAACCATCTTTGAATAATATTTTAGCAATAGTTGCTATTGCTAACGTCTCCCAGCAATAGAAAATTTAAAATAGCAATTCTTGAGTAATTTAATATTTAAAATAGCAATTTTTGAGCAATTTAATATTTAAAATAGCAATTTAATATATAAAATAGCAATCTTTGAGCAATTTAATATCTGAAATAGCAATCTTTGAGCAGTTTAATATTTAGAATAGCAATCTTTGAGCAATTTAATATTTAAAAAGCAATATTTGAGCAATTTAATATTTAAAATAGCAATCTTTGAGCAATTTAATATTTTAAATAGCAAACTTTGAGCAATTTAATATTTAAAACGGCAATCTTTTAGGAATTTTTTAACATTAGTTTCTATTATTAACGTCTCCCAGCAATAGACAATCTCCATTTCAGTAGAAAACGTGAGAGAACCATATATTTCTGAAAAAATTGCTGTAAAATAAGTTTAAACGTTAGTAGCAGAAACTAAAATAGCAATATTTTGAAATGAAATTTTCAATTTAACCTCCTCCATCACTAATCAATGCTGATGTCCCCTCACAAGAGACATTCAACCGCAAAAAATTAATACGTTTAACAATTTACCAAATTAACTTCTCACTATCATCACGAAATCCCCAGAAAAGGATCAAAAACCTCGTCCTCCAATTTCATATAAAATTACACGCGCGCAAAAAACCTGCACTCCAATTTCGCCGCGACGTTCCATCGCGAGACGCTTGTCGACGCTCGATTTCTCACGCATCGGACAGGAACGAGGAACGTAACTGACCGTGTCCACCTCTAATGTTGTGGCCTCTCATATTAGGCACGTACCTATCCCATATCGAGGCGTGCGACCCTATACGCGGGCAGCGTTCGCTCATAGAAACGAACTTTCGTTATCGGTTCGTTCGTGGCGACCAGAGAAAGTAACGATAATGGACAGGAATTTCTCGCGCGGCGGCACGTGTGCCAGCGAGTTCAGATCGAGGGTCGCGCGAACGTCGTCCACGAACGTTCCTGGCTGTCCGTTAGCCGGACACAAGGGGAACAAGAAGATTCGCATGGCTGCCAATTATGGGATGATCGAGCCTCCTCCTTCTTTTTCCTTCTTTTTCCTTCCTTTTCCCCCCTTTTCCTCCTGTTTTTTCTTCCCTTTTTCGTTCGCCTTTGGGCGTGGCGCGGCCACGGGAGCTTGGCACCCACTTAGGTTAACGACACCGAAACGTGTCACGGCAATTCATTAGCGTAATGAGACGAGCGCAGCCGGTGCCATCCGTGCAAGGCTGCGTTTATCGTTGTTTCGCGCCGCCACGGCTACCAAGAACCTCCTCTCCGGGCATTCCGCTTCGCGATTCACCTAGGCGACGGTTCGTCGAAACGAGGATTCCACGAGTCTTTGTACTTACGTTACCAGGAATGGCGGCGCTGATGAAGAGGGCCAGGTTGTCGGGCCAGGGTAACAATTTGTACTGCTCCCACCACCGCTTCACGACCAGGCTCACGTAGAACCCCAGCACGAACGACATTGGTATCGAGTCGCTGGAATTCCCGAAGTAGTATCTGATCTTCTCGAAGATCCTGCAACAGGCAATCGGTCGCTGATCGTTATTGAAACGTCGCCTATCTGAAGCCAGCAACGTCCGCGTTGGGACGAGCAATTAACGAGCGCGGATTCGCGAAACAAATCGAACGTTCTGCAGGATCGCGAGCTTAAATATTTGCTTAGCTGGCTGGTGTATCGCGCGTGGTGGAACTGTTTTACCGCCTCGGATACAAGTGGAGCAAGGTTGAGGTGATACCGTCACCCAACGCCTCTGCGCTTACGTATTCTATAGTGTGAATTCTGGTAAATGGGAGTTTCCACTAATTAGAGGATTTCGCGACCGCGCGTGAAAATTGGTTAACGGTTCGAGCTGTCCATTTTGGGGGCTATCGATGGCCGCTCGAGGTTTATCGTGCGCGAGGATACGCGAGTCGAACGCTGCGGTTGAGTCTACGCAGATTTCGCGCCTTCGCCTACACGACACTTCGCTTCTCAGCAAACAGTGCGCGTTATTTTAAAGAAATGATGCTATAAATAAACTGCGCGATTCGAGTTTTTAGAAATGTACGCGTACAGTTAGAGTGCTCTTCGGAGTCAACGCACTGCTGCGGATTCTGTCCATCGCTGTGGTTAACGTTTAGTGTCCACGTTTTCGGTTGATTCGAAAATGACACGAAATTTGGTCGAATGTATTTGTTTTTACATCGAGACGTTTTTATCGAGCTGAATTTTAATGCAAGATGAGGTTACAAATTTTTACTTTGTCTAGTAACTTAATAAATTTAATAACTTGCGATAGTATTAGGTGACTGCAAAAGTTTATGGTCGATTTGAAATCAAATTAAGTACAACATATTTAGATGAAAAATAGTATTTATTGATTAATAATGTACTCTCTATTTTATTCTATAATTGTTTCTCAACGTTTTACAAGTTTTTGAGTTTCTTCTTTGTGGAAACTGCGTGGTTTCTCTTCAAAGAAAGTCAGAAGGTATTAGTGATTGCAAAAGTTTTTGTCTGATTTGAAATCAAATTAACTACAACACATTTACGTGAAAAAATAGTATTTATTAGCCAATAATGTACTCTCTATTCTTCTTCTTCTATTCATTTTCTATTCTTTTTATTTTTTATGTTTTTGAATTCCTTTTTTGTAGAAAGGGAGACAGACAGACAGACAGATAGAGAAAGAGAGAGAGATAGACAGACAGACAGAGAAAGAGAGAGAGATAGACAGACAGACAGAGAAAGAAAGAGAGAGAGCCAGATAGACAGACAGACAGACAGAAAGAGAAAGAAAGAGAGAGATAGACAGACAGACAGAGAAAGAAAGAGAGAAAGATAGACAGATAGACAGACAGATAAAGAAAGAGAGAGAGAGAAACAGACAGACAGACAGAGAAAGAAAGAATGAGAGAAAGGCAGCCAGACAGACAGATAGACAGAGAAAGAGAGAGACAAAGAAACATACAGACAGACAGAGAAAAAGAGAGAGAGATAGACAGACAGAAAGATAGACAGAGAAAGAGAGAGAGATCGACAGACAGACAGATAGACAGAGAAAGAGAGAGAGAGCGACAGACAGACAGATAGACAGAGAAAGAGAGAGACAAAGAAACATACAGACAGACAGAAAAAGAAAGAGAGAGAGATAGACAGACAGGCAGAGAAAGAAAGAGAGAGAGATAGACAGACAGAGAAAGAAAAAGAGAGAGATAGACAGACAGACAGAGAAAGAGAGAGTGAAAGAGACAGACAGGCAGACAGAGAAAAAGGGAGAGAGATAGACAGGCAGAGGAAGAAAGAAAGAGAGATAGACAGGCAGAGGAAGAAAGAAAGAGAGATAGACAGACAGACAGAGAAATAAAGAGAGAGAGATAGACAGATAGACATAGAAAGAGAGAGAGAGAGAGTCAGACAGGCAGACAGATATACAGAGAAAGAAAGAGAGAGAGAGATAGACAGGCAGACGAAGAAAGAGAGAGAGGTAGACAGACAGACAGACAGAGAAAAAGAGAGAGAGAGAGACAGACAGACAGACAGAGAAAAAGAGAGAGGAAGAGAAAAAGGGAGAGAGAGAAAGAAAGACTAATTCTAACCAACAGCAACATAAAAGTTCCCGTTAAAAGGCTGAAATTGATCGCTGAGGATCTCTAAAATATACCCGATACCACGAGGGTCGTTATTCCCATTCGGAGGATCGTCCGCGCGATCGTCGGGCCCTAAGTTAACCGCGAACCGGCCCTACGGTTCTAAATTTAGCCCGGGCGAATCGAAGCGGCTGAAAGCGGGGTACCTTTTTTAACATCCGGCCAGGCCCAGCATCGCCCATCCTCGTCTCGTTTCTTTTTTTTTTTTTTTTTTTTTCATTTCATCCCACCGTAAATAACAGGTTGCGTTCTTGGGCGTCTTTTAACGCGGGCCCCTCGGGGCCCAGCGCGCATTCCGCTGCGCGGGGCATTGTGCGCGCAGGGAGCAACGATTTTTATTTACGACAGCCGCGATTTCATCGTCCGCGGACGCATCTGCCACGGTGGGGCGTAAAAAAGCGTCCATCGCGAACGATCGCGACACTTTTTTCGCGGAAGATCGTCGCGGATGCGACATCCAGCTGAATGGTCGTTCGAGAAGCGATCTCCTCGAGGCTCGTTCGACGTTAACACTAGATTGTCCAAGGAAGTCATTTTGACTGCTTTTTAATTTCAATTAGAAAAACAATTATGTATATAATGACACAATTTCTTAGAATTTTGTGACTTTTTGTACGACATATAAATGCGTTTATTAATAATTCTAGTTACCTCCCCCTCCTTCATTTCTGATATATATATGTGTTATACCTATATTGCCCAAAAGCAGTCATTTTGACTGCTTGCGAAATTTTAAATAATCAAAATGAAAAATTAGCAGAACAGCTTTCCACCGAATACAGAGCTGCAAGACAGAAAAATTGATCAGAACATGAAGACCCACAAAGATCAACTGCAACGTCATCAAATTCAACCCATTCTAACAAACGCAAAATTTGTCAAGTACGACTTTGCCACAACAACAAAACAAATAATATATGTGAAAAATGTCAAAAGTATGTTTGCGGGAGATGTAGACATAAAAAGATTTCCACTTTCATTTGCAAAAAATGTACAAATAATAATGCATAAATTATTTTTTTTCCAAGTGAAGTCAATTTTTTTTATTGTTAATATTTACTAATAACTTGTTATATAACTGTAAATAATATAAAAAATATTAACCCTTTGCGCTCGAAAGGCGACTCTCAGTCGCTATGGTGTTTCATGCAGCAACTCGAGTTTTTCATGATTTTAAGTTTTGAAGCCCCGCAAAAATGAATTTGGAGGGTGAAACTAATTCGAGTGAAGATGAAATTGATTGTCAACTGTTGAAAAATGAGATTAGTAATAGATTAAATGATGAGGGATAATTAGTAATAGAAAACATGATCTGCGACTGAGAAAGTCATCGAGTGCAAAGGGTTAAAAATGAATTTTAAACAAATTTCTTTACACATTAGCTATTCTTTCGCAACGCAGTCACTTTGACTGCTTTTGGGCAATATAGGTATGTACTAAGTTCCAGTCTTTCTAGTGTTAAAGGAGCTCGCGAACACCCCCTCCCTCTTAAATTAATCGATAACAACGGTCGTAAGCAGGCAAATTGACGTTTATCCACGCGGTTAATAACTGCGTTTCTGTTTAAGACCGATTTCCAGCCGCTTATCGTGGCGCTCGTAAACTACCGCGCAATAGGGAAACGACGAATGAGAAACGCGGCCGTAAAGAGGAACGATGGAGGGGTTAGCCAACTTCGCAGCGAACAAAAGGAGTAACGGTATTAATGATGATAAAGAATAAGCTGTCGTAAATTATCCGCTGTTAATCGATGAATTGTAATCCCGTTCGAGAATGGCGTCAGTCGTTCGACCGAAATCCGTGTCGCGTTGGTTTATCGCTGTAAAATTTACGGTCGTTGCGCTCCATTTTATTTTTCGCCGGGTAAAACGGCGCGAAAGAGTACACGCTTCGCCAGCAAACTATTTTTTACGTCACGCGGCGAATATTAAATTCGCCGCTTGCGAAACGCAACGAAGGACTGCAATTACGGACGTGAAAGGAGAGGAAGGGAAATTTCGTGCTGTTGTCCCCCCGTTTCGGTCGTAATCTCAAGGAATTTTCGCGCGACAATGTGCTCGACCGGTTACGGCTTTATCCTTCGAGGCGCGAAGGGAACTTGGGCGTCTGGAAGATATTCAAATGAACGTATTCATGTACTCACACCCGCTGGTTGTCGTTCAGCGCATATCGATACGTTAAATTGATGAGGTAGTAGACGAACAGGTAGGCCAGCAGTTCCCGCCAGATTAGCTTGTAAACGGACCCCCGCCATCTGCGACAGAAAAAAGAAAGACGTTCGATGAGGACGAGCGCATTGTTCGTATTACAGCCACTGTCAGACAATAATTGCGCTCGTGACGTCGTTGCGTCACGTACATTCGTAAAAAGAAGGAGGACGAATTGGCGATAGCTGCATATGTGTATACAGGGTGGGTGAATAACTATGTCCACCTTGAATTTGTTTACGTACAAGCGAGGGTCTATGAAATACTGCGTTTGCTAGAATACGTGCAGAGACAATATTATCGTCACATCGAACAACTGTGATGTGAGAAAGTTTATTTTAAAGCCATATTTGACCTTGCATGGCCTTGTTGAAGTTGTCTCAACACTGGCTATCATATCGCGATAAAAAGAACATACAATTTCATGTAAAAAAAAATAGACATGGCCTTCAAATCTCCTCTATGCCTCCACCCAGACAAAAAATGCAAACAAATATGCCTCCATTTGCAGCGTGCAAGTTTCATATATGACATTTTTTCATATTATTACGAATAATGGCAATATTCAAGGTGGACTTAGTTATTGTCCCACCCTGTATACGTATACGTGTCTCTCCTCTTTTACGGACATTTTTATTTTATCCGTGTCCCGCGAGAACGATCATAACTCGCGGAATTCCGCAACATTGCGCGTACGTTGGCTCGTGTCCAATGGGTTGCTTCGCGTTCAACCCTTCGCGCGATTCCTTCCTACATAACGCAGATACGTGGCACTTGGTACGTGCTCGCAACCATATTGACAACTATGGCGTATCGCATAAAAATGAAACAAATAATTTTTTGAATAATGAAACAAATCAGTGGAAAATGTTGGCTCCTTGAAAGGTTAATTCTTTATTCTTAGATGGTTCCTTTGAGAGGACATCAGCATTGATTAGTGATTACGAAGGTTAAACTTATTCCATTGCAGCTTTTTCAGAAATGCATATTTTCGTAAAGTTTTCTATTGAAATGGAAATTTTCTATTGTTAAAATAGCAATATTTTAGCAATAGTTTCTATTGTTAATGTACGACGTCATTACTGCTATTTTAGCAATAGTTTCTATTGCTAACGCTTAAGAAGAAGAGGAGTGTAAAGGGTTAATAATTGCGTAAAAATAAAACAAACTATTTTTAAAGCTACCAGTTTTTATTAACAACCCCACGGAAAGCGTTGAACCCTTGAAAGGTTAATCCTCTGCAATCGGATGTCACCTTTGATGAGACATCAGAATTGATTAGTGATAAAATTAATTTCACCACAGCTTTTTGAGAAATGCATATTTTCCTCAAGTTTTCTATTGAGATGGAAATTTTCTATTGCAGGTAGACTTTGGTAGGTAAATATTGCTATTTTGGTAATAGAAACTATTGATAAATATAAAATATTGCTAAAATATTGGTATTTCATGATAATTATTGCTGAAATATTGTTAAAATATTGCTATTTTATTGTGCTATTGCTAAAATAGCTAAAATAACTAAAATATTTCTGATTTAGCAACAGTTTTAAAGTTAATATTGCTATTCTAGCAATAGTTTCTATGTTAATATTGCTACTTCAGCAATAGTTAGTTCTATGTTAAAATTGCCATTTTAACATTGCAAAAGTTTCTATGTTAATATTGCCATTTTACTAATAGTTTCTACGTTAATATTACTATTTTAGCAGTAATTTCTATTTCAATATTGCTGTTTTAGTAATAGTTTCTATGCCAATATTGATATTTTAGTAATAGTTTCTATGTTAATATTGCTACTTTAGCAATAGTTTTCCTCTTAATATTGCTGTGTTAACAATCGTTTCTCTGTTAATATTGCTATTTTTGCAATAGTTTCTACGTTAGTATCGCAATGTTAGCAATGGTTTCTGTATTAATATCGCTATCTTAGCAGTAGTTTCTATGTTAATATTGCTATTTTAGCAAAGTTTGTATGTTAATATTGATATTCTAGCAACAGTTTCTATATTAATATTACTACTTTAGTAATAATTTCTGTATTGATATTGCTTTTTTAGCAATACTTTCTATGCTAATATTGCAATTTTAGCAGTACTTTCTATGTTAATATAGCAATTTAGCAATAGTTTCTATGTTAATAATGCTATTTTAACAATCATATTCCTAAAATAGCAATCGAGTCTACGTTAATATTTCTAAAATAGCAATCTTTTCTATGCTAATATTGCGATTTAGCAATAGTTTCTATGTTAATAATGCTATTTTAACAATCATATTCCTAAAATAGCAATCGAGTCTACGTTAATATTTCTAAAATAGCAATCTTTTCTATGCTAATATTGCGATTTAGCAATAGTTTCTATGTTAATAATGCTATTTTAACAATCATATTCCTAAAATAGCAATCGAGTGTATGTTAATATTTCTAAAATAGCAATATTTTTTATGCTAATATTGCTATTTTAGCAATAATTTCTATGTTAATATCGCTAAACTAGCAATCGTTTCTATCTTAATATTGCCATCTCAGCAATAGTTTCTATGCTGATATTCCTATTTCAGCAATAGTTTCTATGCTGATATTCCTATTTCAGCAATAGTTCCTGTGTTTATATTATTATGTTACCAATACTTTTCGTCTTAATATCGCTATTTTAGCAACATTTTCTATATTAACATCGCTATTTTATTAATAACTTGTATCTTAATATCGTTATTTCAGCAATATTTCCAGCTTCTACTGCCTACCTCCAGAAAGAACCACAGCGAAAAGGGTTAATAATTCCAATGATGCGACGTTCCGCGAGACACGCGCGTGTCGGATACACGCGTGAAACCTGGCCTACTTTGTTAAGGAAAAAAAGTATCTAGCGTACGAGAAACAAAATGAAATGCGTTTCCTTTTCGGTGGTCAGCAATTATGACGAAACACGTGGCGACGGCCACTTTCGACGGTCGCCAGCCGCTCGTTTAGAAATTGGATTACCCAGAATGGAATGCCGTCCCGCGATCGTGTTTTAGCGATAACGATACACCGTGGCCCGATCATTGGACACAGTATTCGGGAACTGTTAAGCCCCGTACGAATCTGTGTCATGGTTAGACCGATTTTACGAGGTTCGAGCGCATTGAATTCGCAATAATCCCGTGTCGAAACGGTTCGACGAGCGATGGCGGGCCTCGACGTCTCTCGCGTTGCAACTGCACGCGTTTCGTGGCGTCGCAAGGCGTCTCCTGGAGCGTCGTCGATATAATCGCGTGCAGGCACGTTGAAACGATCGAAGGACGATCGCGGCGAAGGTTTCGTCAATACCAATCGCGATGCGACAATGACTTTAAATTCAAATCCCGCAGCCGTAGATAGCGCGGCGAAACGAAGTACAAACGAGGCCAAAGTGAAAACCCCGTGGATTATCGACGGCCGTCCTCTCTCGTTCTGTTCACATTGTTTGGGCGTGGGCTGTGGGTAAACACGTCGGTCACGCTTATTTGCTCACGAGACGCTCGTTTCGCGATTGCCAGGAGCCTCCTCTGCCAGCGAATTATGGACGGAAGTTTGAATGCAAATTTCATTCTGTTTATTGGTGTTTCTCACGCACAGATGAGAATATACGTTATCGGTATCGCGATACAGCGGAACCTCTCGTAACGAGCATTTCGCACAGCCAGCAAAGTGAATTGTAAGAAAATGGTTCCCTCGACGAGCGACATTTCGCATAATTCTCTCTTTTTCTTTGTTCGATGATGGTGCAGTGTCAAATTTTCACTAAATTTTGAAGCAAATGTCGCTAGATTAGGTTTCTGGTAAATCATAATTAGGTGCGTATCGTAAATTCATAAATAATGAACTACGTAATTAGAGAGATAAAAAATGATATGGATGGATATAAGAAAAGATGAGGATGATTTCGCTGCTTAACAATTATATAAGTAAGATTCTTTAAACAAACGTTACATATAGAAAATTTTGAGTATTTTTTTTTTTTTTGCATTGAACGCTTTAGAGTATTTTACATTAACATGCTATGGGCGGGTATCAGCGTGAGCTGAACTCATACGTGTGTCTGGCGAAAATTAATGGAACATGAAGAACGTGCACCCTTTAGAAAACAAGTAACATAGTGACACATAGTAATACATAGTATTTGTAAAGTATGGATGAAGTTTAGACAAAGAGAAATTATTTATTTAGTTTTCTATTACTTCATTTAACACTTTGCATTCGGTTCTTTTCCCAGACGTTAGCAACAGAAACTACTGTTAAAATAGTAATATTAACATAAAAACTATTGCTAAAATAGCAATATTAACATAGAAGCTGTTGCCAAAATAGCAATATTAACATGGAAACTATTGCTAAAATAACAAAGCTAACTTAGAAGCTTTTGCTAAAATAGCAAAGCTAACATAGAAACTATTGCTAAAATAGCAATGTTAACATAGAAGCTTTTGCTAAAATAGCAAAGCTAACATAGAAACTATTGCTGAAATAGCAATGTTAATATAGAAACTATTGCTAAATTAGCAAAACTGACATAGAAGCTATTGCTAAAATAGCAATGTTAACATAGAAGCTTTTGCTAAAATAGCAAAGCTAACATAGAAACTATTGCTGAAATAGCAATGTTAATATAGAAACTATTGCTAAATTAGCAAAACTGACATAGAAGCTATTGCTAAAATAACAAAGCTAACATAGAAGCTATTGCTAAAATAGCAAAGCTAACATAGAAGCTATTGCTAAAATAGCAATGTTAACATAGGAACTATTGCTAAAAATAGCAATATTAACATAGAAACTTGCTAAAATAGCAATATTAACATAGAAGCTACTGCTAAAATAGCAATGTTAATATAGAAACTATTGCTAAAATAGCAATATTAATATAGAAACGATTGCTATTTTAACAATTTAATATAGAAACGATTGCTATTTTAGCAATATTAACATAGAAACGATTGCTATTTTAGGAATATTAACATAGAAACGATTGCTATTTGAGCAATATTAACCTAGAAACGATTGCTATTTTAGGAATATTAATATAGAAACGATTGCTATTTTAGCAATATTAACATAGAAACGGTTGCTAAAAGTAGCAATAGAAACTATTGCTAAATTAGTAATATTAACATAAAAACTATTACCAAAATAGCAATATTAACATAGTAACTACTGCTAAAATAGCAATAGTGTAATCTAACGTCTTCCAGCAATAGAAAATTGCCATTTTAATAGAAAACTTGAGGGAAACATGCATTTTTCAAAAAGCTGCTGTGGAATAAATTTATCCTCCACAAGTACAATATATAATACATTTGCAATGGGTTAATGGATAACACGGAGCAAACAGTAATTGTTAAGTTTGAAAAGTTTCAAAAGTTCACGTAGTAAGAGAAAAGCGTAATAACATTTATTAATATTTTATTATGTAGTTTTTTATATGGTAATTCTATTTACTCTAATATGTCTTTAATGTTTGATATTTTTAGAAACACTCAAACAGTCAAACTTTCCTTTTTATTATTTGCAAAGAGTTATGTAAAACAAAATATTCATTAAACAAGAAAAAACAATCATTGATAAGTGCGTTACCAATATTTACAAACATCCTGCATAAAAAATATCAATACTTGACACACTGATATTGTGTTAAGGGGAATTTAGAGACGTTTGAGAAATTTGACGGATCTCATGTGTTATTCAAAATATCACTTTAGTATTTTGAGAATCATATTAAAAAAAATCTCGTTGAAAACAAACTTCTTAAGCAACAATCAAATACCTACAGAAATGAATTAATAGAAAACTAAATTAAAAATTCCATTTCATTCAAACTTCATCCATACTTTTAAAATACTATACACTATCTATTTTCCAAATTTGATGAAAATATTACTTATTTTCCAAAAAGTACACTAAAACATATTAAATATACAGTACATATTAAAAAAAATCTCGTTGAAAACAAACTTCTTAAGCAACAATCAAATACCTACAGAGATGAACTAATAAAAAACTAAATTAAAAATTCCATTTCATTCAAACTTCATCCATACTTTTAAAATACTATACACTATCTATTTTCCAAATTTGATGAAAATATTACTTATTTTCCAAAAAGTACACTGTTTTCATATTTCGCTAATTTTCTTGCGCCACGCGTACGAGTTCAACTCACGCTGTTACCTTCCCATAATTTATTAACAAAACGAAAGGTTATCACGGAAACTCTGTCCACTCGTCTCTAAAACCCCAGCAGGAAAACAAACCAATCTGCTGGAATCGAGTGAAAGTCTAGCGATACGTTTTACATCCTCCCAAGCATGAATACGCCAAATTCCGATGTTCCACGAAACACGTTTCGAAATTTCATAAACAATCCCGACGCGCGATCAGCACGTGCGCGCACACACGGATACATCATCTGGCATCGCGATTTCCCAACGATTTTCGTCGATGATCGCGTGCAACGACGGAGGCTGCAGCGCGCGACGAGGCGGTTGCGCAACGCCGCGGTGGAAGCTTCGCGGCTGGATAAAAAGCGATCCTCCGCGTCCACGAATATCGGAGTTATTCCTTTATTTGTGTGTCAGTGGGTCATGGTGGAGAAGCATTGTCCCGTGCTGTCCGCGCGAAGCATGGAGCGCACGCCCGCGGAGCCCCCACGTGCGTTCTGAGTGCGGTTTGCGACGTCTCTGAGTGCGTTTGCGCGACGTCTCTGAGTGTGTTTGGGCGACGACTCTGCGCACGTTTGCGCGACGCTTTTGAGTGCGTTTGCACGACGCTTTTGAGTGCGTTTGCACGACGCTTTTGAGTGCGTTTTGCGCGACGCTTCTGAGTGCGTTTTGCGACGTCTCTGAGTACGTTTGCGCGACGTCTCTGAGTGCGTTTGCGCGACGTCCCTGAGTGCGTTTGCGCGACGTCCCTGAGTGCGTTTGCGCGACGCTTCTGAGTGCGTTTGCGCGCGTTTGCGTGACGTCTCTGCGCGCGTTTGCGCGACGCTTCTGCGCGCGTTTGCTCGCGTTTCGCGATGATTCTGAGCGCGATTGCGCGACGTCTCTGCGCGTATTTGCGTGACTCTTCTACGCGCGTTTGCGCGACGACTCTGCGCGCGTTTTGCGACGCTTTTGCGCGCGTTTCGCGATGCTTCTGAGCGCGTTTGCATGACGTCTCTGCGCACGTTTGCGCGACGCTTCTGAGTGCGTTTGCGCGACTCTTTTGAGTGCATTTTGCGACGTCGCTGCGCGTGTTTGCGCGACGCTTCTGAGTGCGTTTCGCGATGTCTCTGCGCGCGTTTCGCGACGCTTCTGAGCGCGTTTGCGCGACGCTTCTGCACGCGTCCGCGAGCCATCGCGTGGGCACGCGAACCGAGCGATTACCGCGTCGCGCGACGATCGATCGATGGCACATCGATCCTCGACGATGTTTACGACTTTTCGCAGGAATGTGAAATCGCCTGGCGCTCGACGAACGATCACTCTGTCGCTGGAACGATGCGCGAAGACACGAGTAAGCAAACATGTTCATTAACCGTTCGAGTCCCAAGCAGCGCGATCGTGCTGTTCAGATTCGATGTTGGGAAAAGCCAGCACATTTCGAGCGCGTGGACAACTGACGGTGCGTCATCGACTGTCAAAGTCGACTGTCAAAGATTTACTGACGCAAGTAAATCGCACAGCTCTTTCTTTCAGTGTAAATGATACGTTTTACGATAGGTACAATACCACAATAATAGTGCGATAGTACATTAGGAAATTACAAACATTTTGTATTTCATTGGTATCTTTTCAATCATTTTTATCGAACAAAACTTAAAATATTTCTAAATTTATGGTACGCGTATGTAATAATACAGATGTATTTCATAAAATGAGGAATTGAAGCGTTTGTTGCGCTGTAGAGAAATGTGTTAGAGGGTAGGAAGGATTAAAGAAAGAAGAACGTTTCGTCCAGAGAATCGAGTCCAGAGAATCGAGAATCGAGAAGAGAGTTTCGTCTGCTAGTGGACTCATTGATAAGGCTACCTAGCAGACCCTGCTTTAGACACTGGTCTAAAGAGGTAGAATAGCAATGGTTTAGCGATAAAAGCTAATAGAGGTCGGAAATTCTATTATATAGAATATCAGGTCGAAAACGAGTGCTTGTGAGAAAGTGGTAAGTGTGCTGTCCCTCTAATGGCATTTGTCAGAGGACCACCACACTTTTTTTGGAATTACTTGATTAGTTCGACGCTGTCTAATTCGAAATCCAACAGTACGAAGCGCGTTGTTTCATGTCGTTGTGTGTCTGTGTGTGAGAGGGAAGGAATAAAGGAAAAAAGAGGGAAGAACGTTTCGTTTTGAGCCTACTAGTGGACTCATCAGTAAGGCTACCTAGCAGATCCTGCTTTAGACACTGGTCTAAAGAGGTATAATAGCAATAGTTTAGCGATAAAAACTAATAGAGGTCGAAAACGAGTGCTTGTGAGACAGTGATAAGTGTGCTATCCCTCTAATGGCATTTGTCAGAGGACCACCACACTTTTTTTGGAATTACTTGATTAGTTCGACGCTGTCTAATCTGGAATCCACAGTATGAAGCGTATTGTTTCATGTAGTTGAGTGTGTGTGTGAGAGGAGAGGAATAAAGAATAAAAGAGGGAAGAACGTTTCGTTTTGAGCCTGCTAGTGGACTACTCATCAGTAAAGCTACCAAAATGGCGGAGTTAGACGCTGAGATATTAAAATAAGTAAATTCTATTATATAGAAACTGTGTAGAACATGGAGTGTCCAGTTAAAGTGTCAAGTTAAACAATTTAAATGAAGAGTAACACTTATAATTTGTAACATCGATGTTTACCAAAACATACTGGATGAATTCCTTATTTACATTGCACACAAATTGAATGTGACCTTTTAATTACATTTTTGGTGCTGCAGACATTGTCGCAAGTCACGTTGTAGCAACTTTACTAAACCAAACGTTTTTTCATTTACATGATCACTTTCTTTTGATTACTTTCTTTTCATCCACTCGCGCTCAATTTAAAAAATAATATTCCAAATAAATTTGGGATTTATCGTCATAAAATAATAGAAACCTTATCGCGCTGCTTGGGATTTATCGACGCAAAATAAAGGAAGCGCCATCGCGATGCTTGGGTCTTCTCGTACTCATTTAAAGAATCGCGATGGCGCTGTTCGCGACTTTTCGACAGTGTTTTTTCAATATCCCCTGAGACTCAAACGATTAATATCTCGCACGAGCCACTCGTTCGACGACGATGATACAAAATTGGTCTCCTCGCGTGTTCAGCCTCGATTTCCTTTCGCCAGCAAAATCGCAAAACTTTCCACTGTTACGTTTTCCGCTTCGCGTCGAATTCGCGGTGGAATCGAGGGAATTTTTGCAGATTCACGATGCAGCTGGGTAAACCAGTTTTCCGCGAATCACGTCGACAATTAGAAGATCGATACGTAAATTGCTTCCGGTACGCGCGTCGGTTCTGAACGATTCGAATTGACGCGAGGAGAGAGGATTGTTTGGCCTAACGATTGATTTATGAAGTAATACGTAATGGCGTAGAAGGATGAGCGTAATTAAGCGGTCGACCCGATGGCGCTGCTTATTTAATTGCACCGACAAAGATAATGTCTCGCGCGTTGCGTCATCGTCCGACAGCGATTTGCATGAATTTGTACGTCGAATCTTGGAGATCTTGTCGTCCAGAAACGCGTTACGTGGTACACGCTAAGAGCGTCCTACTGTTTTAAGAGGTTTGCATAATTTTTTGCAAATCAAACAGCGGATGATGAATTGCACGATGTCAGTCGAGCAAAAATAAAACGGTGGCTGAAAAAAGGAACCAGAGATAGCTTTATGTCTCCACCTTTCGAATTTAATCTTTTGCGTTCGGATGTCTCCTTTGAGGGGACATTATGATTGCATTGATGAGTGATTATGATGGTTAAATTTATTACATCGCAGCTCTTTGAGCAATGCAGTTTTCTATTGTATTGCTGGAAGAAGTTAGCAATAGAAACTATGGCGAAAATATTGCTAAAATGTAGCTAATTTAGTTTTTATTGCTAATGTTTAAGTTTATTTCACCGCAAATTTTTGAGAAATGCATGTTTCCCACAAGATTTCTTTTGAAACAGAAATTTTTTGTTGCTGGGTAATGTTAGCACTGTAAACTATTATACGCTAAAATATTGAGGGAAACGTGCATGCAAAAATAATACTATTATAGCTAAAATATTGCTATTTCAGCAATAGTTTTTATGTTAATATTACTATTTTGGCAATAGTTTTTATGTTAATATTACTATTTTAACGATAGTTTCTATGTTAATATTGCTATTTTAGCAAGTTTCTATATTAACATTGCTATTTTAGCAATAGCTTCTATGTTAGGATTGCTATTTTAGCAATCGTCCCTATGTCAATATTGCTATTTTAGAAAAGGTTTCTATGTTAGAATCGCTATTTTAGCAAGTTTCTATGTTAATATTGCTATTTTAGCAATGATTACTATGTTAATATTGCTATTTTAGCAATAGTTTTTATGTTAATATTGCTATTTTAGAAATAATTACTATGTTGATCTTGCTACTTTCACAAGTTTCTATATTAATATTGCTACTTTCGCAATAGTTTCTATGTTAAGCTAATATTGCTATTTTAGCAATAGTTGCTATATTAATATTACTAAAATAGCAATAGTTTCTATGTTAATATTGCTATTTTAGCACTAGTTTCTATATTAATATTGCTAAAATAGCCATAGTTTCTATGTTAATATTGCTATTTTAGCAATGGTTACTATGTTAATATTGCTATTTTAGCAATAGTTTTTATGTTAATATTGCTATTTTAGAAATAATTACTATGTTAATCTTGCTACTTTCACAAGTTTCTATATTAATATTGCTACTTTCGCAATAGTTTCTATGTTAATATTCCTAAAATAGCAATCGTTTCTATGTTAATATTGCTAAAATAGCAATCGTTTCTATATTAAATTGTTAAAATAGCAATCGTTTCTATATTAATATTGCTATTTTAGCAATAGTTGCTATATTAATATTACTAAAATAGCAATAGTTTCTATGTTAATATTGCTATTTTAGCACTAGTTTCTATATTAATATTGCTAAAATAGCCATAGTTTCTATGTTAATATTACTATTTTAGCATTAGTTTTTATGTTAATATTGCTATTTTAACAATAGTTTCTATGTTAATATTGCTAATTTAGCAATAGTTTCTATGCTAACGCTAACGTCCGTGAAAGAGACAAGTGCAAGGAGTTAATTAACTCCTACGTGGCGTATTCCATGAGCGTTTCGACATCGAATCCGTTCGTGGCTAAAATGACTAAAATATTGCTACTTTAGTTTCTATCGTTAACGTTTAAATATATTCCTCCGCAAGCTTTGAAGAAATGCATGTTTTCCTCAAGTTTTCTATCAAAATAAAAATTTTCTATTGCTGAGAGACGTTAGTAATAGAAATTATGGCTAAAATATTGCTATTTTAGTTTCTACTTTAACATTTAAACTTATTCCTCCGCAGTTGTTTCAAAAAATACATGTTTTCCTGAAGTTTTCTATTGAAATGGAAATTTTCTGTTACTGGGAGATGTTAACAATACAAACTATTGTTAAAATAGTAATATTTTAACATCCAGGAATATGTCGAGTGCAGAGGGTTAATTATTTACGCGTTATTATTATTGGCTTCACTTTTGCACGCGTGGGAATGTAGATTAAAAGTGTGAGAATGTTTTACGTGTAAAACTTCAAAACATAAGTAACTTTCTTCGAAAGCGCCTTTGTATCGCACACAAAGCACGTTCCGTCTGACCAGCAGAACTTAATCTACTTTCTTGCAAGGGGGATACGTTTCTGCAATGATCTCAAACTCGTTTTTTTTTAACCAGTTCAGTGGTGTCGAGTGTATTAATAAAAACATTGAACAGTGCGAATATTAAATAACAAATATTATATGCAATAAATTTCTGTGCACGCGGATCTCGCTAAATTTATTCATCACTGAAAAGGTTCAACGCCCTGTTACCACAAATTGCACTTAAAAGCTGTAAAAAAATTAAAATATCGTAATAAATATCGTCATAATTTTTAGCTCCTCGATTTATACCACAGATTGCACTGAAAAGCAGTAAAAAAAAAATCAAAATCCCCTCATAACATTTAGCTCCTCGATTCATGGCAATCGTTCTGCTCGCAACGCGATCGTAGAATAATTTATACGCGCGATTTGAAACGCGCGAGCGGCAGAAATCGTGATATTTCAAAATGGACGCCGTTCTCGAGAAATACGGGCGGCTCGTGAATTTTCATTGGCGATAAATCGGCATCTACCAGCTGGCTCTCTCGAGCATCCTTTTATCGACGACCAGAGAATCCCTGACGACGAAGATGAAAGCGAGGAAGACGTTGACGCAGGTCGTAAAGATTGACGATCGAAGCGGACTGCTAATGACGTACGCGCTCGACGTCCTCGAGTGAATGGGCGAGGACTGTATTACGAGCGAGCCAGATGTCGCATTTATGCAAGATCGTTGTAACATAACGCCGTGGCGGTGATTTAGCCAGCCGCAGAAGCGTTTCCTTTTTGGTCCTTTCTCCTGCGCAGCGACTTTCGCGGGTCTCAGGACGCCGAATCGACCTGAAGCGTTTGTGCTGGGCTGAACGCCGCTTCAATTGTGCTGTGCTATAAAGAGAACGTGAGAGAGGGTAGGAAGGAAAAAGAGAGAGAAGAACGTTTCGTCCTGGGCCTGCTAGTGGACTCATCGATAAGGCTACCTAGCAGATCCTGCTTTAGACACTGGTCTAAAGAGGTAGAATAGCAATGGTTTAGCGATAAAAGCTAATAGAGGTCGAAAATTCTATTATATCGAATATCAGGTCGAAAACGAGTGCTTGTGAGAAAGTGGTAAGTGTGCTGTCCCTCTAATGGCGGGTGTCGAAGGACCGCCACACTTTCTTTCGAATTACTTGATTACTTCGACGCTGTCTAATCCGGAATCCAACAGTATGAAGCGCGTTGCTTCGTGTCGTTGAGTGTGTGTGTGAGAGGGAAGGAATAAAGGAAAAAGAGAGGAAAAAACGTTTCGTCCTGGGCCTACTAGTGGACTCATCAGTAAGGCTACCAAAATGGCGGAGTTGCGCCTTAGACGCTGAGATGGTAGGGATAGATTGGAATTTGTATTATACAGAAATTGGGTAGGAAACGAGTGCTCGTGGGGAACCGGTAAGTGTGCTGTCCCTCTAGTGGCGGGTGTCGAAGAATCGCCACAAATTAATATTTTCCTTGCATGCGATAATTAACTGTCCCCAACGGCCTCGATGGCACATGGGGACACCATAAACCGGGGATTTCCGAAGGCTACGGGTATCAGCTCCCAGCGGAAGATCTCGCTACATTACCAAATATGGTAAAAAGCTAGAAACATCCTGTGGCGGTCCTTCGCCATTAGAGGGACAGCACACTTACAGTAGCTTTTTCTGAATGATGCGCCACTATAGTAGCTTTCTTCTGAACAAAGCGCCACTATAGTGGCTTCCTTCTTCTGAACGACGCGCCACTATAATGGCTTCCTTCTTCTGTACGACGCGCCACTATAGTGGCTTCCTTCTTCTGTACGACGCGCCACTATAGTGGCTTCCTTCTTCTGTACGACGCGCTACTATAGTAGGTTTTTCTGAACGACGCGCCACTATAGTAGCGTTCTTCTGATGACGCGCCACTATAGTAGGTTTTTCTGAACGACGCGCCACTATAGTGGCTCATTCTAGTACCGTGCTTTAAAATGTACCATACTCAATTGTGTAAGGCTACCAAAATGGCGGAGTTGCGCCTTAGACGTTTGGATGGTAGGGATAGGTCAGAATTTCTATTATATAGAAACGGTGTAGAAACTGACGAGTGTGCTATCCCCCTAGTGGCGAAGACCTCCACAGAACGAAGCAACGATCTCGAGTCGATCCGTTCCCATGCAATCTGTCTCCGTGGATCGCGAGCAACGTTGCTTGACTTTGATTGCTGCAAATGCCACGGTCGTAGCGCGTTCGAGCCGCGATCCCTATCGTTCCTAGATACAGTTCCCATTGATACGTACGAGTTTCACATTTTCAACCGTTACGTAACAGGTGAGCATTGCGAGAGAATTTTCGAGCTGTACTTTTCTGGTCGCTGTTAGAATTACACTGTGCGATTAACGCGTGGCGCAATCCTGTTACGCGCTTTTAAATGCCAGAAACGGTTTGAAGAGAAGAGCGCAACGCTCGAATGGTCGTTCTAATTATGCACTAGTTTCATATGGTTAGCGAGTGATTTTCGAGAATGCTTAAGATCTTAGGCACGATGCGATACTGTAGTGGCTTTCGTGGATGTCATGTTTCTCATTAACGCGCTACTATAGGAGCTTTCAAGGATGTGATGTATCTTGAACGTTGTGCTACTATGGTGACTTTTTCTGAACGACGCGTCATTATAGTAGTTTTCGAGGATATCCTCTTTCTGATCTACGCGCCACTGTAGTAGCTTTCAAGGAGCTTATCTTTCTGAACAAAGCACCACTATAGTGGCCTCACGCGGATGTCATATTTCTGAATAACGCGTTATTATAGTAGCTTTCAAGGATGCCATGTTTCTAAACACTGCGCCACAATGGTAACTTTTTTCTGAACAACGCACCACTATAGTAGTTATCGAGGATATTATCTTCCTGAATAACGCACCACTATAGTAGCTTTCAAGGATGTCATCTTTCTGAACAAAGCGTCACTATAGTGGCCTTACGCGGATGTCATATTTCTGAATAACGCGTTATTATAGTAGCTTTCAAGGATGTCATGTTTTTAAACACTGCGCCACAATGGTAACTTTTTTCTGAACAACGCGCCACTATAGTAGTTATCGAGGATATCCTCTTTCTGATCTACGCGCCACTATAGTAGCTTTCAAGGATATTATCTTTCTCAACAGAGCGCCACTGTAGTGGCCTTACGCGGATGTCATATTTCTGAATAACGCGCTATTATAGTAGCTTTCAAGGATATTATCTTTCTCAACAAAGCGCCACTATACTGGCTTTCGAGGATGTCATCTTTCTGAACGATGCGATACTATAGTGGCTTTCGAGGATATTATCTTCCTGAATAACGCACCACTATAGTAGCTTTCAAGGATGACATGTTCCTGAGCAATGCAGCACTATAGTGACTTTCGAGAATGTCCTCTTTCTGAATAACGCGCCACTACAGTAGCTTACAAAAATATCATCTTTCTGAACTACATACCACTATAGTAGCTTACTCTAGTACCGTGCTTTAAAATATACCATACTCAATTGTATCATTAATTATTGAAGTAAATTATTAAAGTTAAAGTATATGTATCACATCTTTAAGAAAAATTATAATTTACACAAAGTACTGGCGCAGAGAACATCAGTTGTCCGTCACGCGTTGCAGTGCTGCACCGTTTACGCGTAATTCGCTTGAAATTCTGCTGCACGGAAAAACAGCCCCGCGCAAAATTCAGCCGTGCCTAAGAGGTTAATAATATAATGGCGGTCGAAGACGGCCGGAGACGTGTAGGAAGTGACTGTGGCGCGCTGTAACTGCTTTCGTATCACCGCGGAATGTTAAATATTGCTGAAACGTGAGTCACCGCCGCGTTGCTCCGCTAACTAGCCGACAATACCTCTCTCTCCCTCTCTCTGCGTTCGCCAAGCCGATTATTTATCGTCGCTAGGCCACGTCCGTGGGCACGGGTCCGCGACAATGCCTCGCGAAACGCGATCCAGATCGCGATCGCCGCTGTCATCCTGCGCGAGCGCCATGCTACCTGGTTCTCCACGTGTCGCGAGCCGCTAATAAACTTTCGTTAATTTACGCTCTGCTCCGTATATCATGCTTATTTCCATGCGGAACCAGGCTCGCGCGAAGCGTTAGCCACTGAACAGCTCCGCTTACGTGCGCTCAGCCGTTTAAAGGTGGCCATTCCGCGGGATTACGAAATAATTACATGTGAAACCGCGAAGCATCATCTGCGAGAAACGCAACCAGGAAAACGTTCACAGTTCTCGATTCATTTTTGCGAACGATTTCGCGTACAGGCTGCTACGAAAGTCTGTGCACTGGCGGGTTTCAGTGATTCGATTTTGCGCGCGTGGAAAGATAAGACGTGGAGGATAATGTAATTGTTCTTGTAAATTAATCGATGATTTAATTTCTCTTTGGGCTAGAGAGGTGACTCGCAGTCGTTATGGTGTTTCATGCAGCAACTGGAGTCTTTCATCGACTGATTTTTAGTTTTGAAGACCTAGAAAAATGAATTTGAGAGGTGAAATTAGCTCGAGTAGAGAAGAAATTGATTTTCAACTGTTGAAAAACGAGATCGATTGCATTAATGTAGAAATTGTGATGGAGAAAATGATGTGCCATTGAAAAATTTGTCGAGTGCAAAGGGTTAAGTTTCAACTGTTATATATGGGATATTCTGGAATGCAAGTGAGAGTGAATGTGCGAATGAATGTTTTAAAATACCAAAACAGTTGTTCATTGTGACAGTCGCAGTCATGAAGAACTTTTTCTGATTTTGTATTTCTTGAGAATATTCTCGAATATTGATTATTTAAAGTTTCTTTCGTTTAACGCGATATTTTTTTTGATTTTGTATTTCTTGAGAATATTCTCGAATATTGATTATTCGAAGTTTCTTTCGTTTAACGCGATATTTTTTCTGATTTTGTATTTCTTGAGAATATTCTCGAATATTGATTATTCGAAGTTTCTTTCGTTTAACACGATATTTTTTCTGATTTTGTATTTCTTGAGAATATTCTCGAATACTGATTATTCGAAGTTTCTTTCGTTTATGATAAGTTTCAATAAAATTTCATATTTTCACTTTAAACTTTAAGTTTTCCTTTTACACACCATTAATACAATCCTTGTCAAAGCAGCCCTCGATTTTATACAAAAAAAGAAATGAAAAATCGCCCACAGTCGAAGGGTTAAACCACTGCAAACGTTCCTATTCTAAAAGGGTTAACATCGTTATCATCATTTTTATTTCAGATCGAATTTGGAATTTTTATAATATCGAAAACCATCAGTCTTTGACTCTACTGACTGAAGAAATTTTAATCTACGAGTTTCGAACACTCTGAAGTGGTTAAAAACATCATCCAGAGTGCTGCACACTCGATGAATTTATAATAGATTCAAACTTAAATTATACAGGACGTATTTTTAAAATTTCTTTTTGGTCCTTTCTTCAGTGCTCTGACTTTTGCGATTTCAGGACGCCAAATTAGCCAAAACACGATCTCGAACCAATCTGTTTCCATGGATTGCAAGCAACGTTGCTTGACTTCGAATGCTACAAATGCCACAATTAAAACGTCTACTCGAACTATTTTTAATTATGGCAATAAATATTGCATATACAATCCTATATGCTTCCATTATCATAAAAAACTCATTCAAGACTATTCTCACGTTTTCTTTCAGACAAGAGAACGAAACAACTTGTTCCTTTCCAAAATTTTTCTAATCCTCAATTTCCTAATCTTCTCTAGACTGAATAACTAATTATAGCAATAAATATTGCATATACAATCCTATATGCTTACATTATCAAAGAAAACTCGTTCAAGACTATTCTCACGTTTTCTTTCAGACGAGAGTACAAAACAACTTATTCCTTTCCAAAATTTTTCTAATCCTCAATTTTCTAACCTTCTCTAGACTGACTAACTAATTATAGCAACAAATATTGCGTATACAATCCTATATGCTTAAGTTATCAAAGAAAACTCGTTCAAGACTATTCTCACGTTTTCTTTCAGACAAGAGAACGAAACAACTTGTTCCTTTTCAAAATTTTTCTAATCTTCTCTAAACTGAATAACGAGAATTATTATGAATTTTTTAAAATTATTATCGAACAACAATCTCAATATTACACTAAAGATTGCGATGACGTGAAGTTTTACGACTGACTGTACCTACGTGGATCGATTCGTTTCCTTGATTGCACGTTAATCGAAACACACTTATCGAGGCGCAAGCGATACGAGAATTTTATTACCAATTCAAAGACGTCTGAAGCGGTGCTCGCGCGCGGAAAACGCGGCTGATTCGCGAGCCAATGGGGACGATAAAATGGCAAAGCGACACGCAAAGAAGCTGCGGCGGTAAGAGGGAAACAACGAGCCTGATCCATGCTCCTGGATCGCGTAAAGTAACGGTCCACCGGTCAAGGCTCGCCAAGGCCTTTTATCGCTCTTGTCGACCAGACGAGCACGTTATAATTCAATCTGGATCTCACGATTTCGTTCCCCCAGATTCGTGCCTTCCTCTTGCGCCTTGCGGTTTCTCGATGTGCTTGGTCAAGTCTGGCGACAGCTAATCTTTCGAAATGAATGTGGGGTGAGAGGAATGAAGGAATGAGTGTTCGAGGTGTGAACGTTTATAATCGTGAGGATTGAGATGTTGGATTAAGTGGAAAGATTATTTAGTTTAAGAAGAGCAACGAGAAGTGTACTTTCTTCAATTATAAATAAATTTACCTTTTCAATTTCTACGCTTTGAAGACAGTCGTTGAAGAACATTTTGGGTAATTATACTGAAACTGGGGGGAAGAAGATGAAGCTACTTCTACCAAAACCAGTGAAAATGATTGGTATTTGAAAAATATGTAATGATAGAATATTTTTGTAGTTAATAATTTGTTATTATATAATAAAAATAATGACATAATTATAATAATAATACTAACTGTTATAATAATAAAGATATTAATTCTTTGTACTTGGCTCACTCCCAGACGTTAGCAATAGGAACTATTGTTAAAATAGCAATACGAGAGACGTTAGCAATAGAAACTATCGCTAAAATAGCAATATTAAAGGAAGAAAGTTGATATATTAAATTAAATATTGCTATTTTAGCAATAGATTCCATTGCTGACGTCTCCCATAAAATATTGCTAAAATAGCAATATTTAGACATAAAATATTGCTAAAATAGCAATATTTAGACATAAAATATTGCTAAAATAGCAATATTTAGACATAAAATATTGCTAAAATAGCAATAATTGCTAGAATTGCAATATTTTAGCAATAGTTTCTATTGTTAACATATCCTAGCAATAGGAAATTTCCATTTTAGTAGAAAACTTGAGGGAAACATGCATTTCTCAAAAGGTTACGGTGGAATAAGTTTAAGCGTTAGCAATTGAAACTAAAATGGCAATATTGTGGCCATAGTTTCTATTGTTAACGTCTCGAAGCAATAAAAGGTTTCCATTTCAATAGAAACCATGGAGGAAACATGCATTTCTCAAAATCTTGTGGTGGAATAAGTTTAAATATTAGCAATGAAACTAAAATAGTAATATTTTAGCAATATTTTAGCAATATTTTAGCCATAGTTTCTACTGCTAACGCCTCCCAGCAAAAGAAAATTTCCATTTCAGTAGAAAACTTGAGGGAAACATGCATTTCTCAAAAAGTTGCGGTGAAATAAGTTTAAACGTTAACAATAGAAACTAAAATAGCAACATTTTAGCAATATTTTAGCCATAGTTTCTACTGCTAACATCTCCCAGCAATAGAAAATTTCCATTTCAATAGAAAACTTCAGAGAAACATGCATTTCTCAGAAAACTAAGGTGGAATAAGCTTATATCCTCCTTAATCACTAATTAATGCTGACGTCCTCTCAGAGCCGAGTGCAAAGGATTAAAATAAAGTTCCATTAAAGTAAATATAAGAAATATAATATAATATAATAATATGATAACAAAAATACGTATTTTTGATAGAAATAGGAATATAAAGTAATTTATTATCATTATTATTGATATATTGTTCAGTTTTTGCAACAGTTCAGAAGCTTTCAATCGTTTTGCTATTTTTTAGAGCTGGTAAAATATCGTTATATATAAAAAAAATAATTAGGTCCTATTCCAACGACTACAGTATACAGAATAACGCCATCGATGACGTTACGTTGCACCACGGCTAGCTTCATATATTTTTATTATTGTATCGCCAAATAAAACGTGACGTGGAATGAAATTTTCTAAACAAATCATCGATAAATCTATCAAACTATCTAATCAACGATTTCAGATTCGGAAAACAGATTATAGAATACTTTTCTACTTTGAAAAGTACCAATCAAAGCAACTGGTATTGGTACAAACAGCCATATACAAAATTAACTTGATTCTCTATAAATAAAAAGTAAATAAAATTCATTATATTACACCTTTAGTTATCCTTTCATTGAAAATTGCAATATGCAAATGACCACATAACTCAAAGTCATCGTTTCATTGCAGAAAAAAAATTGAACACAAAGTAGAAATCTTAGAAAGAAATGGTAAAACCAGTCATTTTAACTGGCGTGACAGTTCCAGTGTTAACAATCGACAGTAAACGATATCTATACGTGTTAAATTTAAAAGGATCGAAGATTGTACACTTTTTTTGGTTGTTCGCGTCTCTGAATGAAATCTCTCTGCGTACCATAATTGGGCACGCGTGCCTTCGCCACCCCTGATTTCATCGAGCGTACAAGTTTCTCCTCGACGCTCTTGAACGCGTTACGTCACGTTGATTTACCAAGACGGTCGGTTCGTGCGGTACAAAAGCGGAAGCGAAATTATAATCACGACGTGGATGCTGACTCGCAGTCGAATCTACCGTCCCATCTGTTCCTGGTCGCTCGTACTTTACGGACTCTGGTGAATTATTTATGAAAGATCACGGGAACTACTTAGCTCCTTTTGAAGGAAGCTGATGGATTCTGGGGATTTCCTGCTGCCACGATCGATTCCTCCGTATTTCTTTTGTTAAAGACGAGCAAAAGATCCTGCAGATTGTTGCTTTGTTGTTTCGAGGTATTAGCAAGAATGTTGTTCAACGTTCCGAGTAACCGTTAATTGAATATTCTAAGACTCTTCCAATCTTTTAACCCTTTGCATTCGACGAATTTTTTCGATCGCATATCATTTTTTTCTGTCGCTAATTTCTTCGTTAATGCAACCAATTTCGTTTTTCAACAATTGAAGATCAATTTCATTTTCACTCTTTGCTAATTTCACCTCCCAAATTCATTTTTGCAGGGCTTTGAAACTTAAAATCGGTCGATGGAAAACTCCAGTTGCTGTGTGAAAGATCGTGGCGACTGAGAGTCGCCATTCGAGCGCAAAGGGTTAAAAGAGGAGATTTCGAAGATGACGAGATTTAATGAGATAACCTTTTGTTAAAGGAAAGCAAAAGATCCTGCAAATTGCTTTGTTGTTTCGAGGTATTAGCAAGAATGTTGTTCAACGTTCTGAGTAACCCTTAATTGAATATTCTAAGACGCTGCAATTCTTTTAAAAGAGAAGATTTCGAAGATAACGGAATTTAATGAAATAACCTTTTGTTAAAGGAAAACAAAAGATCCTGCAAATTGCTTTATTGCTTCGAGGTTTTAGCAAAAATGTTGTTCAACGTTCTGAGTAACCCTTAATTGAATATTCTAAGACGCTGCAATTCTTTTAAAAGAGGAGATTTCGAAGATGACGAGATTTAATGAAATAACCTTTTGTTAGAGGAGAACAAAAGATCCTGCAAATTGCTTTGTTGCTTCGAGGTTTTAACAGGGACGCTGTTCAACGTTCCAAACAAACCTTGATCGAATAATCTAAGACGCTATAATCCTTTTAGTCGAGAAGATTTCGAATATAGCAGGATTTAATGAAATAAAATGAAAGTTCCGTGGCAGCTATTCAACGAGCCAACGTGTGCTACCACGGATTTTTGTTGTTCTGACGTTAGCAATCCCGGCTATGTTTGGAAACCATCATAATCACCGCGTAATACGTCAAGTCATCGTCAGAGAGATATCCGTTTCCTCTCGCGATCTTCACGGTCACGGCCATCGCAGCCTGAGCGTGCCTCCTCGATGCCCTCCAAGTGGCTCGATAAACATTAGAAGCAGATTTTTTGTCGCGAGATTTCTTTGCCATCGAACACTTCCACGGGAGAAATCACTCGGCTACGCTCGATCGAAAGAAGTCCCGAGGAGACTCGCTCGAAGAAGCGTTGCATAATTAGTTCTTTCGACGTTCAATCCGCGGAACGAACAAGCACGCTACCCGCCATCTTTGCGGCGCGCGACGGACGGGTCCAGCGTAGTTAGATCCAATCGAAGCGCACTTTACGACAGCCCCTCGCCCCATCTCGTTCATTTGACGTTGAAGGATAGTTCCTGGTTCAATTCCGCTTGCGTACGCCTCGCTGCAAGGGCCATTGAAAACGAATCCCTTTTCCTATCGGCCAAACTACGATCGAGCGCTCCTATAAATGTGTCGTCCGCAAGAAACTTGAAGCCTCCGGCTGGGTAAGAAAGAAGGAAACGAGCCCCTCTGGACGTACAGAACGAGCCATCTACGGTTCCCAAAGGTGGAATGCGATAACTAGTCGTCTGCCTTGCGTCTTGCCGACTCTGGCTTTTTTTTTATTTCTTCGTCGTTCGAAGACAGCGTCGAGATTGTTACATTTATCAGTCGTTACAAGCGTGGACCATCGATAGCTTGTATTAAACCTTTGCACTCGACGACTTTTTCGATGGCACATCGTTGTAGGAATCTGGGTTTAGAGTGCTATTATGTCAAACACCCTTTCTTCAAGGGAAGAATAAAGTATATTTATTAGAAATTCTTGATCTCGTGCGTACTCACTTCGACAAGCTACTATCGACGACTGGTGCGAACGACTCCTGGCTCTCGCTCTTTTATTTGTTTACACAAGGTTCTAGAATCTTCTCGACGTACATAATTGGAGAACTTTTGGGACTCACACCTGCACGCGTCTTCACTCTTCGCACCTCTCACACACACACGCATATAATTTCGCTGCGTGCCTCGAGACAACGTTTAAAAACAAATGCTAACTATTTCGAGAATCTTTCAGGACAAAAGTATACAAATATATACATCGTTATTGTCGTCAAGCGAACCGTTCGATTTCTTACGAACCCATTTTCTCCATCACTAATTTCTACATGAATGCAATCGATCTCGTTTTTCTATAGTTGAAAATCAATTTCATCTTCACTCGAGCTAATTTCACCTACTAAATTTATTTTTGCAGGGCTTCGAAACTTTAAATTAGTCGATGAAAAACTCGAATTACCATATAAAACATAGTGATGACTGAGAGTCACCTCTCGAGCGCAAAGGGTTAATATTTGGTCTCGCTATTACGCTCGTATTACTGTGTAATGTAATTATTCATTGGCATTCACGCGTATTAACTGCATTACGAAATACATAATGAACACCGTAATTATAAATGTGAGCGCGTGGGAAATTAAGGAATAAACGTTTGAATTGAATGAGGTGTGCACGTTTATAATCGTGAAGATGTGATTGTGAATATTGATTATTCGAGAATATTCTCGACAATATACTTTAGAGAGTTTGGTGTTTATTACAGATTTCATTTCTGGGGAGGAAGAGATTTTTGTCAATTTTATTATTCAGTCGATGATAGAGATCTGAAGATTAGTAATAGCAATAGTTTAGCAATAGAAACTATTGTTAAAGTAGCAATATTTTAGTAATAGAATCTATTGCTGAAATATTACTATTTTCTATTGCTAAAATAGCAATATTTCAGCAATATTTTAGCAATATTTTAGCAATAGAAACTATCGCCAAGGTTTCTAGCAAAATAATTCCCAGCAAAACAATTTTTCAATTGCTAAAATAGCAATATTTTAGTAATAGTTTCTATTGTTAAAATAGCAATATTTTAGCAATATTTTAGCAATGTTTTAGCAATATTTTAGCAATAGAAACTATCGCTAACGTTTCTAGCAAAATAATTCCCAGCAAAACAATTTCTCAATTGCTAAAATAGCAATATTTTAGTAATAGTTTCTATTGTTAGAATAGCAATATTTTAGCAATATTTTAGCAATAGAAACTATTGCTAATGTTTCTAACAAAATAAGTCCTAGCAAAAAAATTTTTGTTTGCGTGGAAAACAAAGCAATGCAAGAATCGAGAATGTTCGACAAATGATGTGTGTGCAGAGCTCTTCTTAGTTTAACCCTTTGCACTCGACGACTTTTTTCATTTTGCAACAGTTGAAAATCAATTTCATCTTTACTCAAGCTAATTTCACTTTTGAAATCCACTTTTGTGTAGCTTCAAAACTTCAAATCAGTCAATAAGAAACTCGAGTTATATGAAACGCAATGGCGATTGAGAGTCGCCTCTCGAGCGCAAAGGGTTAAGAAGAGCAATAAAAAGAGTGCTTTCTTCAATTATAAATAAAACAAACCTAGCGATTTTTACATACATATCGTTAAACCAGATTATAATTTTGCTGATGTAATCTTAATAGCCTTTTATAATAGCCATCAAATTTAGCCTTTCAATATAAAGACCAGCGCAAACCGGAAAACAATGACTGGAAGCGTTCTACGTTGGCGAACAGATCGCAGACAGATCTTTGAACGATCGATTGTTTCAGTGAACTGCTGGCGATTTTTCTTAGTACACACGAGAAATATACTTTACACATATATCACGTGTTAGTAAGTGCTATGTAAGCGTATATGTCTGTAACAGTGTACGTAAGAGATACTTTTGCAAAGATGAGTCTATGAAACTTAGCTGGTAAAACGATCCTTGGCTAAGGTCGAAGCACACGTCTGGCCGCAACAGCACTTCGAGGCGTTTGCAGTGATTTATGGATCGTTGAAATCGCGGCTCGATGCGTGATTTAGGGAGTTTCCATCGAGAGAAATATGAATCGCCCTGGGTATCGATTTATTGGGGCTTTTGAGCGAACCAGATGCGAGGCAGCGTCTTGGTATCGTTCTGTTCCACGTTCGTTTCGATGGAAAAAGAGTCGATTAACATCGCAGACATCAAAAGTTGAGACGAGTAGACTCGTCCCTGTTTATCGTCGGGTGAAATCGAAAGTCGAATACCGACTGCAACGAGTGATTTAGCGTGGCGATCTTGAACCAGGAAGAGAACTCATCCGCCTACAAACTGTTGCGCTTGGTCTCGTAACGAGAACGAATCTCGATAAGTATTGTTACGAAAGCGAACTCGTAATAGCCGTTCGAAGAACTGATATCGACGTAAAACAATAGGTCAGCGTAGATGCACAGCCATTTTGTTGGTTGCAGCTTCGCTTTGGCTTCGTACGACTCTCGTCGAAACTCGTAGAACGACCATAAACACGCGAGATCGACGATCAGTCGCGTCTCTTCTCAAACTCTTCAAACTGACAGTGTTTACAATTTCAAATCGTGTCTCTCGTCTTCACAGTCGATTGCATCGCATGTTTCAGAATGCATTAATCGCGCGATTAGAAGCCTGATTTCATCGCGAGTATTTTTCTCTTCCACGGCGCTGACAAACGAAATTTCGCGACAAAACAAAATTATTATCCTAACGAGACGATTATTTAATCAGCAAGATGAATCGACTGTTCGTTATTGCGCAGTTGCTGCGCAAGCAAGTAGCTGCTTGTTGCACGCGCCGATAAAAGATATCTCGAAATCATGGTTGCCGCGATGTTACAATGGATAACAGAATTCCGATGGAAGAAAAAATGGGAAAAAAAAGAAGGATCACCGATTCGATGCGATATCCGCCGTCGTCGGGAGCCAATGGCTGTTGCCTAGTCGTATGAAAGTGATTACGGAAGTACGCGGCATTAGACGGTTTACATAAGCCTACGGCTGGCGATTAGCATCGACCATTTGGTTGTTAATTAATCGCATTGTGAGGTGGAACGCAGATTCGTTGATTGGGAATCGCGCGAGAAACGCGAGCCATCCCACTCTTTGGATTACTAATGAGCTTATGTCACGTAGCGAGCGTCCCTCAATTAGCGGCAGAAAGGCGCATCGAGCCGCCCGTTGGCAGAAGGAAGCGATCCTGTAAATCATCGTTCGAGATCTAAAATGTTAAACAGCCTCGAAGGATGGAGACGCGCTTCCTGGTTGGCGATGGGACGTCGTCGTTGCTGGATGATTCAGAGGATTTTAGACGTTAATCGATTACATTTCTGTGCTACAAATCGCTTTTAAACGACCGTCGACGACTTCGCAGCATTTCTCTGAATGGAATCCGCAGTTGTGGACGGGTTCATTATTCCAGCAATGCCAGAAGGTATGCGGCTTCTGCTGGAGCGGACAGTCGTGTCGGATCCTCTTTTCTTAGGTTCGCCAACGCGCAACGACGCGTTCCCTTCTCGTGGAGCAGACCATGGAAATAATTAAGCCGCCTGGCATATCGACTAGCGTTTAGACGAACGTTATACATACCGATGAGCCTGATTGACAGTGACACAGTTACGAGCAACCTTGTATCTCGAGTCGAGGTGCGAGAAGTGCGTCGATTATGCGTGGAAGGTACTCGCGGCTATTGCGTGTGCGTCGCTCGCCTTTGGCCGCTTCAGCTAGCCGTGCCAAAGATACGACTCGCGAGGCATTTCTCGAGCGCACTTTCGATCGAAGGAGAAATAAAATATCGTCAAAGAGTTGTGCGCTTTATTAATACTTTGCACTTGGAGGTCCCCTCTGAGGGGTTGAACATTGATTAGTGATGGAGGAGGTTAAAGTTATTCCACCGTGGATTTTTGAGATATGCGTGTTTGCGGAGGTTTTTATTGAAATGGAAATTTTCTATTGCTGATTAGAGACGTTAGCAATAGAAATTATTGCTAAAATATTGCTCAAAGATTGCTACTTTAGCAATAATATATATTGCTCAAAGATTGCTATCTTAGTAATGGTTCCTATTGCTAAAATATTGCAATTTTATTAATAGAAACTATTGCTAAAATATTGCTCAAAGATTGCTACCTTAGCAATAGTTTCAATTGCTAAAATATCACTCAAAGATTGCTACTTCACCAATAATATATATTGCTAAAATATTGCTCAAAGATTGTTATCTTAGCAATGGTTCCTATTGCTAAAATATTGCAATTTTATTAATAGAAACTATTGCTAAAATATTGCAATTTTGCTAATAGAAACTATTGCTAAAATATTGCAATTTTGCTAATAGAAACTATTGCTAAAATATTGCTAAAACATTGCTATCTTAGCAATAGTTTCTATTGCTAAAATATCACTCAAAGATTGTTACTTTAGCAATAGTATATATTGCTAAAATATTGCTCAAAGATTGCTATCTTAGCAATAGTTTCTATTGCTAAATATTGCTCAAAGATTTCTGTCTTAGTAATGGTTCTATCTATTGCCAAATTATTGCTATTTTGTTAATGGAAACCATTGATAAAATATTGCTAAAATATTATTTTAATTTTATTGTGCTATTGCTAAAATAGCTAAAATAACTAAAATATTGCTATTTTAGCGATCTTTTCTATGTTAATATTACTAATTTAGCAATAGTTCCTATTACTACTTTTAGCAATCGTTTCTATGTTAATATTACTAAAATAGAAATCACTTCTATGTTAATAATGCTAAAATAGCAATCGTTTCTATGTTAATATTACTAAAATAGCAATCTTTTCCAAGTTAAATTGTTAAAATAGTAATCGCTTCTATATTAACATTGCTATTTTAACAATATTTTCTACATTAACATTGCTATTTTAGGAATAGCTTTTATGTTAACTTTGCTATTTTAGCAATAGCTTCTACGTTAGCTTTGCTATTTTAGCAAACGTCCCTATGTCAATATTGCTATTTTAGAAATAGTTAGTACCGCTATTTTAGCAATAGTTTCTATGTTAATATTGCTATTTTAGCCATCGTTTCTATATTAATGCTACTATTTTAGCCATAGTTTCTATATTAGAATTGCTATTTTAGCAAAAGTTTCTACGTTAATACTGCTATTTTAGCAATAGTTTCTATCTCGATATTGCAATTTACCAATCTTTTCTACATTAATATTCCTATTTTAACAATAGTTCCTGTTACAAACGTCGGAGCAGAGTGCAAAAGGTTAAAAATGAGTCATTTCTCCACAGATCCCAACGATACCCAAAGAATTTCGTATGGTCCGCGAGACTAACGACTAACGAAACGCAAATTCGACTGGATTATTGATGAGCAAGGTACGCGTGTCTGTTCGACGTTTTCGAGGACCTTCCTGTTTATTTTAACACGGAACAGGTAATAAATGCCGAAACCAAGGCTGGGGTCGCTCGAGCGGTTCGTCGATATTCATCGAGTGACTCACGAATTCTTTGCTCCATTTTAATTCCGATGTTCCAGACGAGATTCCATTCACCGCTGCGGGAACTGGTCGAACCATAATTTTCTAGTCGTGCCAGTTTTTTTCTTTTTTTTTCACGGAATATTAACGCGATGTTTAATACGAATAATATCGACGTTCGACACGGTTTCCTCGAGGACGGAACATGGACGCGAGAAGGTGCTCGCACAGATTCGCAGTCACGTGTTATGTCATGGCTCGAGCGGTGCAGCTCGCAATGGCCGTTTCGTTGTTCAGCTCGCTCGAGAACGGACCACGGCTGGCGCCCATTTTTCTTTACCAGGGCAAAAAGAAAAAGAGAAAGAGAGAAGGAGTTTCACCACGGCCTCGCGACTTTTCCTACGACCTCGTTTTCGCATCTGTCGATCAAATGAAAATCGCCTCCGCTCCCGAAAACCGCCACCGGCATATTGATCGACCGACCGCTCGCCTTCACCTTTCGACGAGATATCGAGCCGCCAAGGCAACAAATTGTAATTGATTCCTCGGCTCTGAGCAAGATAATACCAATGCGGGCGAGAAGGACGCGTGGCAACGAAACGTTGCATAACAAACGCCGGTCACGCTTCACGGAGTGATGCTCCTCGTTTCATCCTCTCTTTGGCCAACTTCTCGGTCGCTTCCTTGATAACGACTGCTTCCGTGGATAGGAAATCGTTGGAGCGTCGAGCAGATTTCTGCGTCTCCGTCGTACAATTGTTAAACAATTACATGTGTATTCTGTTGGTATTCAGTACGTACTTATCGGATGTTTTGTTTAGAGACGAATGGAGAAATAAGTTACAAGAAAGAAGAAGAAATGAAATTGTAGTTTGAGAGAAAAGAAGTGCACCACGTAGATCGACGCCAGTACTGGCGCCAGTAGAAAAATTGTGCAATGGTTTGAGAGGAAAAATAGAAGGCAAATGTACCTTTATCGCCTCTAGAGCTTACAAACACATACACACACGCAAAGACACATGTTTGCATATGGGCAGGCCTCGATTTTCGCACATAATTGGTTCTTGAAGATGCGTGCGAATGTTGAATGTTCGAGAGTAGAGGGATGTAAAAAAATGTGCAGCAAAAACTGTGTTTTAAAGTGTTTACTTATTAATATGTATTCATAATGAAGTTAATGAGGCATGTGTAACTGCTTTCGGGTATTTTCCTTGCAAACTTGTCGAGAGTTAGTCGAATACCACCCTTTTCTTTCTTTTTTTGATAAAGATTTCTATAACATACTGTGTCTTTCTCAATTGCCCTACGTATTCGAAATAAACGTTCTCCATTGGGATCACATTCTTTTGTGGTAGCCAAGAATTTGTCTCTTTTATGTTTCCTTCAAGTTTTCTATTGAAATGGCGATTTTCTATTGCTGAGAGACGTTAGCAATAGAATCTATTGCTAAAATACTGCTAAAATTGCTCAAAAATTTCTATTTTAAATTTTCTATTGCTGGGAGACATTAGCAATAGAAATTACTGTTAAAATATTGCTCAAAGGTTGCTATTTTAGATATTAAATTGCTCAAAGATGGCTATTTAAAATTTTTTGTTACTAGGAGACGTTGGTAATAGCAACTATTGCTAAAATATTGCTCAAAGATTGCTATTTTAGATATTAAATTGCTCAAAGATTGCTATTTTAAATATTAAGTTGCCACTCAAAGGTTGCTGTTCTCTATTGCTGGGAGACGTTAGCATAGAAACTATTGCTAAAGTATTGCTCAAAGACTGCTATTTCAGATATTAAATTGCTCAAAGATTGCTATTTTAAATCTTCTATTGCTAGGAGACGTTGGCATAGAAACTATTGCTAAAATATTGCTCAAAGATTGCTATTTCAGATATTAAATTGTTCAAAGATTGCTATTTTAAATTTTTTATTGCTAGGAGACGTTGGCAATAGCAACTATTGCTAAAATATTGTTCAAAGATTGTTACTTTAAATATCAAGTTGCTCAATGTCCCTCTGAGGGAACATCAGCGCTGATTAGTGATTGTGAAGGATAAATTTATTTATTAGTGATTGCAGCTTTTCGAGAAATGCATGTTTCCTTCGAGTTTCCTATTGAAATGGCGATTTTCTATTGCTGAGAGACGTTAGCAATAGAAACTATTGCTAAAATATTGCTCAAAGATTGCTATTTCAGATATTAAATTGCTCAAAGATTGCTATTTTAAATTTTCTATTGCTAGGAGACGTTGAAAATAGCAACTATTGCTAAAATATTGCTCAAAGATGGCTATTTTAAATATTAAATTGTTCAAAGATTGCTATTTTAAATATAAAATTGCTCAAAAATTGCTATTTTAAATCTTAAGTTGCTGCTCAAAGGTTTCTACTTTAAATTTTCTATTGCTGGGAGGCGTTAGCATTGAAACTATTGCTAAAATATTGTTCAAAGATTGTTACTTGAAATATCAAGTTGCTCAATGTCCCTCTGAGGGGACATTAGCATTGATTAGTGATTGCGAAGGACAAATTTATTTATTAGTTATTTCCAAAGAGGTTTATTCACAAACTACGTGGTTTAGCGAGAGGTGGCGAATACAGAATTCTGAATATGTAAAAACTGTCTCATTCTTTTTGAGCCTGGTATTTAAGAGATTTGTAAGGAGCTTGGAAATGGATAGCTTCATAGATTCAAGGGAATAGTCAAGGGTCAAGGATGAGACAAAGGTTAGAGGTGACACAAGAATTCACTATTTGAGATAAATCCGTATTTACAAAGATAGTAATTATGGCTACGGCTATGGCAAATAATCAATTGGCACCCAACAGCCCTACAAAAGTGCATTTCAAAAAGAAAATTAGCTCGAATAAAGATGAAATTGATGTTCAACTATTAAAAAACGAGATCGATTGTATCCATAAAGAAATTAGCGATGAAAAAAAAAATAAAATACGACCTAAAAAGTCGTCGAGTCCAAACGATTGAATACATACAAACAGTACTCACGGTTGTACAGTCTGCTACGAGATAATTAAATTTGTCCAGCTTAGAAAAGGAAAATAAGAACACGAAACCACAGATGGTCACCAGCGACTCGTTGACGGCGCAGATGAAATTTCGCTCTGAAATTTCATCGAGAAGAAGGTGGTCGAGTTGGAAGCAAGCTGTTCAGCAAGTGCTCGCTCCGACAAATTCGTCGAGCGCACGCACGCTCGAAGCGATGCAACGAGAAAACTCGTAAAAGACCCGCGTCCTCGAAGACGTCCGTGAAAAGCCTCGAGGAGAACCAGGTTTCTGAATATCTCAGATAATATGGAAGATCCGCGCGACAAGTGAAGCGATTTCCACGGGTCGTTCGCTCGCTGGGCGAGCGGATGCTGGCCTGCTCCGAATGGCGAGGGTCAGGAAAGGAAAAAAACGAACGACAGACCCCGGTCACGCTGCGCTCGACACGAATGGCAGCACATTTTAATTAGTAAACAAGCAAGACGGAATGCCCGTCACACGTCTGGCAGTAAAAACGATTATTTCGCCATTACACCTGGCGGAGAGGCGTCGTCCCTGTGTGGTGTCGTTTAACCCGCGTGTACGCGCGCTCCTCCGATCAAGGACCAATGGAAACTTTTCAAGTGTGCCTTCGCGGAAGAGAAAACGAGATCCTGCCCTGGGCCGCTGCGTTCGTTCGAAAAATCGCTGTACCTTCTTCTGGTTATTCGAATGGTAATTTGTCGATGATCAGAAGAGTATTCTGGTGAGGATGATCTGACGATCGTGAGAGAGGTGAAAAAATGAATTAATTCTTGATATGGCGTTACGTTTTTAAATCTTTGCACTTGGATGTTGTCTCTGAGAGAATTGATTGTTGATACTTTCTTTTGACCATTCGAATGAGTGAGGATGATCTGACGATCGTGAGAGAGGTGAAAAAATGAATTAATTCTTGATATGGCATTAAGTTTTTGACCCTTTGCACTTGGATGTTGTCTCTGAGAGAATTGATTGCTGATACCTTCTTTTGACCATTCGAATGAGTGAGGATGATCTGACGATCGTGAGAGAGGTGAAAAAATGAATTAATTCTTGATATGGCATTAAGTTTTTGACCCTTTGCACTTGGATGTCGCATTTAAGGGAATTGATTGCTGATACTTTCTTTCGACCATTCGAATGCAAATTTGTTGAAGATTAGAAGCGTTTCTTGTGGGGATTCTTTAAGGATTGTGAGAGTGGTGAAAAAATGAATTAATTCTTAATATGGCGTTGCGTTTTTGATCGTTTGCACTCGGATGTCGCCTCTGAGGGAATTGATTGCTGATACCTTCTTTTGACCATTCGAATACTAATTTGTTAAAGATTGGAAACGTATTTTTGTGAGGATTCTTTAACGAAAATCGTGAAAATGATGAAAAAATTAATTATTTCTTGATATAGCGTTGCGTTTTTGATTGTTTGCACTCGGATGTCGCCTCTGAGGGAATTGATTGCTGATACCTTCTTTTGACCATTCGAATACAAATTTGTTGAAGATTAGAAGCGTATTTTTGTGAGGATTCTTTAACGAAAATCGTGAAAATGATGAAAAAATTAATTATTTCTTGATATGGCGTTGCGTTTTTAACCCTTTTCACTCGGATGTTGCCTCTGAGGGAATTGATTATTGGTTGCAAAGGTTAAAAAACTTATTTTACCGCAACTTTTTCAGAAACGCATATTTCTCCAAAGTTTTCTATTGAATTGGAAATTTTCTATTGCTAAGAAATTGCTTGGTAATAGTTTCTATTGCTAACTTTTACCAGCAATGGAAAATTGCTGGAAAAGCGTCGAGGGCAACGGGTTAATTTGTTTCGAGTGGTGCTACTTTTCTGGTGTACGAAAACATAGCATTGGGATACGACCAGTGTTGGATACGAACGTATTATTGCGAAAATGATGAAAAAATGAATTAATTCTCGATATGGCGTTGCGCTTTTAACTTCTTAGGTACGATGCGCCACTATAGCAGCTTTCGTGGATGTCATCTTATATTGCGATGTGCCACTATAGTGGATTTCACAGATGTCATCAAAATTAAAGTATATGTATCATATCTTTAAGAAAAATTATAATTTGTACAATGTACTCGCGTAGAAAACAGCAATGCCTGTCACAGATTGCAGTGCTGTATCGCGTCAAACTCTGCCTACAAAGAAGCAGATCGCGCAAAATTCAGCCTAAGAGGTAAATAACCTAAGAGTTTAATTTGTTTCGAGTGGTGCTACTTCTGGAAGGAATCTAGGGCAAGAATGTCTGGTGTACGAAAACGTGGCATTGGGATACGATTGTTCCCACGATTCCTGAATAATAGACGCCAGTCATGGGCCTCGACGATGGCCAATTTCGCAGCACAAAGGAATTGAACGGTCTGCAATCGATATTTGAGGCAACAGTGACGCAGAATAGTTCATAAATCGTCGTGGTGCATTGTTTCTCCTGGTAGGATTAAAAAAAAAACCCTTACCGCACGTATTATGGCTTTTGTGAGAGGATCGCGAATGAACAGCTGCGATCAATTGGACAGTTTTTGCTTCAGAATTGCTCCAGCTTCTGCACGCTTCCAATCGAAACAGAATTATGAAGCTTCAAACGAACATGTATTAACGTCAATGAATTGGATTTGTAGTTTGACAAAGATTGTTCTTAGTATGTTCGATTGTTCGAGTATGAAAACGAGATATCCACTCGTAGCATTGTTATGTATCAACGTGGACGGTGAGTGCTGCATCGTCGCATATCATTCAGTAATACAATGCAACGCGCTTTTGATGAGCAACGATGCGACACGCTGGAATGCAACGAAGATACACGATGAAAGAAACGGAGGAATTAAATAGCGAATTTGTAATTTGACTTTTGACCAAAAACGAATGCTCGAGATGTGTATCCACTTGTATCATCGTTGCGTATCAACGTGGACGTTGAGCGTTGCATCGTCTCGTATCACTCAGTAATTCAATGCAACGCGGTTTTGATACGCAACGATGCGACACACTGGAACTAAAGAGCGAATTTGTAGTTTGACAAAGATTGTTCAAGTATAAAAACGAATGCTTAAAACGCGTATTTACTTATATCATCGTTGTGTATTAACGTAAACGCGTATCACTCAGTAATTCAATGCAACGCGGTTTTGATACGCAACGATGCGACACGCTGAAACTAAAGAGCGAATTTGTAGTTTGACAAAGATTGTTCAAGTATAAAAACGAACGCTTAAGACGCGTATCCACTCGTGTCATCGTTGTGTATTAACGTAAACGCGTATCACTCAGTAATTCAATGCAACGCGGTTTTGATACGCAACGACGCGACACGCTGGAACGTAATTGAGATACGCGACGAGATAAACGGACGAATTAAGGAACGAATTGCTAAAGAGCGAATTTGTAGTTTGACGAAGATTGTTCGAGTATAAAAACGAATACTTGAGACGCGTATCATCGTTGCGTATCAACATGGACGGTGAGCGTTGCATCATTACGTATCACTTAGTAGTACAATGCAACGCGCTTTTGATACGCAACGGACGAATTAAAGAGCGAATTTGTAGTTTGGACCAGAAACAAATGCTTGAGACGCGTATCCACTCATGGCGTATCATCGTGGATGGTGAGGGTTGCATCGTTGTGTGTCACCCAGTAAATACAGTGCGACTTGATACGCAACGATGCAACACACTGGAACTAAAGAGCGAATTTGTAGTTTGACAAAGATTATTCAAGTATAAAAACGAACGCTTAAGACGCGTATCCACTTGTGTCATCGTTGTGTATTAACGTAAACGCGTATCGCCCAGTAATTCAATGCAACGCGGTTTTGATACGCAACGACGCGACACGCTGGAACGTAATTGAGATACGCGACGAGATAAACGGACGAATTAAGGAACGAATTGCTAAAGAGCGAATTTGTAGTTTGACGAAGATTGTTCGAGTATAAAAACGAATACTTGAGACGCGTATCATCGTTGCGTATCAACATGGACGGTGAGCGTTGCATCATTACGTATCACTTAGTAGTACAATGCAACGCGCTTTTGATACGCAACGGACGAATTAAAGAGCGAATTTGTAGTTTGGACCAGAAACAAATGCTTGAGACGCGTATCCACTCATGGCGTATCATCGTGGATGGTGAGGGTTGCATCGTTGTGTGTCACCCAGTAAATACAGTGCAACGCGGTTTTGATACGCAACGATGCGACACGCTGGAACTAAAGAGCGAATTTGTAGTTTGACAAAGATTGTTCGAGTATAAAAACGAACGCTTAAGACGCGTATCCACTTGTGTCATCGTTGTGTATTAACGTAAACGCGTATCACCCAGTAATTCAATGCAACGCGGTTTTGATACGCAACGACGCGACACGCTGGAACGTAATTGAGATACGCGACGAGATAAACGGACGAATTAAGGAACGAATTGCTAGAAGAGCGAATTTGTAGTTTGACGAAGATTGTTCAAGTATAAAAACGAATACTTGAGACGCGTATCATCGTTGCGTATCAACGTGGACGATAAGCGTTGCATCGACACGTATCATCTAGTAGTACAATGCAACGCGCTTTTGATACGCGACGATGCAACGCTCACTGTCCACGTTGATACGATACGAGGATACGCGTCTCAAGCATTTGTTTCTGGTCCAAAGTAAAACTACAAATTCGCTCTTATTCGCTGCATTGTACTACTGAATGATACGCAACGATGCGACACAAAACGTAGATGAACGGACGAATTAAAAACGCGAATTGCTCGCGGATGATCGAGCCTGGGAAACACTGGGTCAGCCGAGGTTTCTAGGCGATTCGACAGCGATGCTCATGCGTCCGCACGAGCGCGATGCGTGCACGTATACGCACCTGTACGCTCGCGTGCGAGCAGGAACGCGCTTAGTACCCGTTGCAGTCCGCGGAAGACAAGAGAGGTGAACGAAATGTGTGTCATACGCTCGTAGCGTGTGTGTCTCATTGTCATTCGGCGTAGTGCGAGTGCAACGATGTTCGTGCAGCCGGTGCGATGCAGCCCCGTGCAAGAAACGCAGACGAGCAGCGTTAAATTCGCGATAGAGGCGCGACACGACACGACACGACACGACAGGACAGGACGAGCGCGGACGTGACCGATCGGCCATTAATGCGCGCCGCAGCAATATGGACTCCTTTTTTCTGCTCCTTTCGCGCGGTATTCGAATTCCAGCCCGTCGCTGCTTCCATTAGCCTCTGAATAGTCGATATTTATTACCATTCAATGATTACAAACTCTGTATGCGCGGCGCGCGCAACGAGTATTCGAGCATGCTTATATTTTTCAATTAACGACGACCCACATCGCGTTCTCAGAGCGCCTAATTTCAAATCGCACGAGACGCGTGCTAAGAACGACGAAATTAACCCTTCGCGCTCGAGAGGCGACTCTCAGTCGCCATTGTGCTTCATACAGCAACTTTCAAGTTTTTCATCGACTGATTTGAAATTTCGAAACCCCAGAAAAGTGGATTTCAAAAGTGAAATTAGCTCGAGTGAAGATGAAATTGATTTTCAACTGTTGCAAAACGAGATCGATTGTATCCCAGGGGATATTGAAAAAACACTTTGATTACATCGATCGTTCGATGGTGATCAACCCTTTGCGCTCGAGGGGCGACTCTCAGTCGCCATTGTGCTTGATACGGCAACTTTCAAGTTCTTTATCGACTGATTTGAAGCTTTAAAGCCCTACAAAAATGGCTTTGGGAGGTGAAATTAGCTCGAATGGAGATGAAATAGATTTTCAACTGTTGTAAAACGAGATCGATTGTATCCCAGGGATATTAAAAAAACACTTTGATTACATCGATCGTTCGATGGTGATCAACCCTTTGCGCTCGAGAGGCGACTCTCAGTCGCCATTGCGCTTCATACAGCAATTTTCAAGTTCTTTATCGACTGATTTGAAGCTTTGAAGCCCTACAAAAATGGCTTTGGGAGGTGAAATTAGCTCGAATGTAGATGAAATTGATTTTCAACCGTTGTAAAAACGAGATCGATTGCATTCGTGAAGAAATCAGGGATAAAGAAGATGATACGACCGCAAAAGTCATCGAGTGCAAAGGGTTAATAGAGTCCATCTCGAAGAGAGAAACCAGTACTATCTGCAGATAACCTAACCGCAATGATGCGTTTCATTAGACCCCCGTGAGTCACGTTCGTTATCATTGAACAAACGGAAAGACGAGTTCCCTCAACTTTCGCGACGACGTATGCGCGGCGCATTAATTCTGATTAAAAGCGGTGCGCGTCCGCCATCGCTTGATTCGCTTCGACGGACAGAAAACCAGCGACAATGCGAGCTCGCGTCGCTCTTCCGTTATCCTTTGTTCCGCTCTTCGAACAGAGATCGGTTATTCATCGAGCTCCATCAGCAGCTTGGCTTTTCGCATTCTTATGAGACGCTCCTGATCGTCCAATTTCAGAGACAATGGCCTAGTTCCCGGGTTTGGCGCGCGACTACGCGACGCTCCTCACGGTCGTCGATCGAAGAAAGTTGTCGCGCTCGGTTATCGCCCGATTCTTTCAGCGTTTAGCATCGAGCTGACAGTTTTCTTCCTCGAGAACCCTCGTCAGATCGAACCGATATCGGACTCGTGCCTCGCATTTGCGCCAGAAAACGGGGACCAGTGCCAGCTGGATTCCTGGTAAAAACGAGCCAGCACTTAGACCGATCTTTCCTAATTAATCGACTTCGCTATGTACGCGCGTTCGTGGACTGGCATCCGATTTTTTGTTTTTAATTATATTTAATTAATTGAGATTTCGTTGTACACGTAATATCGCATTAATCAGTATTTAATTATTAGTTAAGAGATGAATAGTTTATGTTCGTTTATTTAATTCTTTTAAGATTATAGAGTTTGATAGTTGCATACAATTCTGTTTTTATGCGATTTTGATTTAACAGGAATTAGAAAAGAAATTTAATTCTCCTTTTTACGCGACTTATTTTGATTTAACATGATCGTCCGAAATTGTTACTTTTATCGCATAATTAATTAAGAATTCTTTGGACACGTAATATCGTATTAATCAGTATTTAATTGTTAGTTAGGAGATGAATAGTTTATGTTCGTTTATTTAATTCTTCTAAGATTGCAGTGTTTAACAAGAATTAGAAAAAAGATTTAACTCTCTTTTTTGCGATTTATTTTGATTTAACACGAATTAGGAAAGAAATTTAGTTTCCTTTTTACACGACTTATTTTGATTGAACATGATCGTCCGAAATTGTTATTTTTATCGCATAATTAATTAAGACTTCGTTGTACACGTAATATCGTATTAATCAGTATTTAATTGTTAGTTAAGAGATGAATAGTTTATGTTCGTTTATTTAATTCTTTTAAGATTATAGAGTTTGATAGTTGCATACAATTCTGTTTTTACACGATTTTGATTTAACACGAATTAGAAAAGAAATTTAATTTCCCTTTACGCGACTTATTTTGATTGAGTATGATCGTCCGAAATTGTTATTTTTATCGCGTAATTAATTAAGACTTCTTTAGACACGTAATATCGTATTAATCAGTATTTAACTGTTAATTAAGAGAAGGCTACTTTGTCTTCATTTGTTTCATTCTTCTAAGATTATAGCGTTTGATAGTTGCACACAATTCTGTTTTTACACGATTTTGATTTAACATTCGAATCAGAAAAAAAAATTTAATTCAACTTATTCTGATTCAACACGATCGATCAAAATTCTAAGAAAATTTTGTTTTACCTTTATTTTTATAATTGCGACAATTGGAGACAAGAAATGTAACCATGATTTCCATTTCTAAAGTCATTAATGTTCTCTTACTGAGAATTATACAATGGCCTGGCCAAAAATATATATATTATATATAATAATAACGACATAATTATTGTTATATTCAACATTTTTTTACTTATATATTTAATTAATAAATAATATAATAATAACATAATTCTCATTCTTTCTCAAATCTACTAAAACATCAGGATCAAAGGAAGTTAGACCTAATTTTATTCAAGAAATTGCAGAAAGAATTAGAAAGAAAATATAATAATAACATAATAACACAAACGCAACGATTAATTACTTCATTCTTTCTCAAATCTACTAAAACATCAAGATCAAAGGAAGTTAGACCTAATTTTATTCAAGAAATTGCAGAAAGAATTTCATCAATGAAGCGTGAAGACAATAACCAAGACATTTCCAGCGATAGCAGCAATATTGCAGTCTTACGCAAACGTATGCGTCAGAAAGTGCAACGAATAAAACCTTTATACACGTAACTCATATTATTTTCCCAATTTTTGTGTTCACAAATTAGTGACATGCTTTTATCCTTCTCAAATGACAATTTACTTTGCACGATACACGCGCAATCTTCACGAAACAAAACATTTAAGACCCTAACACGAAAACTCATGGTTTCTTGTATTACTTTTGCTGATTTCTTACGACTACAACCAATCTTCTATTTTTCCATAGACGCGATACATTATTTACGCTGTGTAAAAACAGAATTAAGTGTGTGTCTTTTAATTTGCCATTGTGCGCGGACAATGTCACTTTTGAAGAGGATTTCTTCGCGATTCGCGACGTTAACGAACGTAAGAAGCAAACGTATCGTTTCTATCAGCAGGAATTCCCGTCCTCCGTGTTTTATCGCGTTTACGCGATTCCAATTATCACTGTGCCCGTTGTGGAAGGAGGAGCATGAATATTTTCCTCGTTAATCAGCCGGAGTTTCTCGTCGTGTCCGTTTAACCCTTTTAGTGCCAACGACGATACGTCGTCGTTGCGAATTCGATGGCGTCTTACCATTCGCATCGCGAAAGAACTCTGTCTCACAATAAATTTTGAAGAATAATAATCTTAAATATCCTTGTTTGTTAATCAATAATTTAAATGAAATGGTTTAAAATTTTTTAATTTATAAATATTCTCTTAATTTATAAATTAATGAAATTTAAAAATCTAAAAAAAATAAATGAAATGGTTTAAAATTTTTTTAATTTATAAATATTCTCTTAATTTATAAATTAATGAAATTTAAAAATTTTAAAAAATTTAAATGAAATGGTTAAAAATTTTTTTAATTTATAAATATTCTCTTAATTTATAAATTAATGAAATTTAAAAATTTTAAAAAATTTAAATGAAATGGTTAAAAATTTTTTTAATTTATAAATATTCTCTTAATTTATAAATTAATGAAATTTAAAAATTTTTTTAAATTTAAATGAAATGGTTTAAAATTTTTTAATTTATAAATATTCTCTTAATTTATAAATTAATGAAATTTAAAAATTTAAAAAAAATTTTAAATTTAAAATAATTAGTTTAATTATTTTGTAAATAAATATAAGAATTTATTTATAAATATATATATAATAATATTAAATAATTTAATATTTTTAATATAAAAAATTATAATAATTAATTAAAGTTAATTATAGGAATTAATTTAAATAGAGATAAAACGAGTATATAATTTATATTAATTTATATTAATCAATAATTTAAGAGTTTCAATTTTTATGTTATGGAATCTTTTAGAATGCGAGCGAGAGCGAATGATGCGTGTGAATGAGTCTTTCAAGTGAATGTTTTTAAACAAATTGAGTCAGTTGTTCATCGTGCGTTATTGAGGAAACATATAGTTACAAAGACGTTTTTAATCTGCTTGTATCTAATTTTAAAATAACAAATATCCTACAATTTATAAAACAATCAACCATCCATTATCAATTTCGTTGCAAAAAATTAATAAAATTGTTTACGGATTTAACTTTTTGTTATGTTCTATGCTAGTTAGCTGCGTATACGCTATAACGATAGGATAATAGTTTAGAGATACAACTTTGATAGCTGCAAGAGCAGAGAGCTCTTTATCTGTAAATATTTATAATAATGTGGGGAACGAGAAATGTAAGAATGAGTGTGTGAATGATTTTATTACGTATATCCTTAGTATGCGTGAAAAGTAAAAAGTAATCGGGAATATTCTCGAATATTGATTATTCGAGAATATTCGAAACTTTGTATAAAAGGCAGAATGCGTGTGCGAATGAACGAGTATGAGAATGCTTTGAAAACAAGGGAAAAGAATCTAGAATGTTGGGTGAATGAAAGGTATAAAAGCGTGTGTGTGCGACGTTCAGAATCAGTCAATCAATTTGAATTGAATGAAATAATAAAAGTGTTTCTTAAATAATTCCTTCAATAATATACTAAAATTTGCTTTTTTTTTTGTTATACTAGCTGCAGCAATCATTTGTTTCGTAACAGATCCTTCTGACGTTTGTCGTGAGTCAGGAATTATTCTTTAGTTTTGTGGCATGATATCAGTTATTTTGCTGTAAATGATCGAAAATGCAATATCTGTACTTTATGTAGATCACATAGTACGAAGCTATAATCAAACGATGACTTTTCATAGTGTAAATACTGTTTCTAACACAGAATTGATTTTTCTTTTTTTCTATACTGATTTATATTTATGTTATTCGTATCATCTTCAAGAGATATTGAAATACAATCGGCGTTATTTTATTCGCCCTTTATTTAGTAATATGCTCCTCTTGGAATTTTGTAAATATCGTTCTCACTTTGATTTTTATCAGCTTTTTTCTTTTTAAATTGCAAATTCGTCAAAGTGTTTCGCTATTCTTCGTATAAACACGCTACTTGTGTTCGATACTAAAAAGATCAACCCCTTGCACTCGACTCCTCCTCGAATAGAAGATAGAAATTATTCAGGACGTTAGCAATAAAAGTTATTGCTAAAATAGCAATCTTTGAGTAATACTTTAGCAACAGTTTCTATTGCTAAAATAGAAATATTTAATATCTAAAATAGCAATCTTTGAGCAATTTAATATCTACAATAGCAATCTTTGAGGAATATTTTAGCAACAGATTTTATCTGCTAAAATAGCAATCTTTGAACAGTATTTTAGCAACAGTTTCTATTTGCTAAAATAGAAATATTTAATGTCTAAAATAGCAATATTTGAACAACAGTATCTATTGCTAAAATAGCATTCTTTGAGCAATATTTTAGCAACAGCTTCTATTGCTAAAATGAAAATATGTAATATCTAAAATAGCAATCTTTGAGCAATTTAATATCTCACATAGCAATCTTTGAGCAACTTAATATCTAAAATAGCAATCTTTGAGCAATATAATATCTAAAATAGCAATCTTTGAGCAACTTAATATCTAAAATACCAATCTTTCACACTTCATTGATTAAATATCGTTCCTACTTTACTTTTTACGACCATTTTCTCAAGCCTTAGCGAATTCGTCAGATCGATCCTGTACTCTTCGCATAAGCACGCTACTTTCGCTCGCCACTAAAAGGGTTAAAAGAGACAATTACGATACATCTGCAGAAAGTAAGCGCGCGGCGGAGTGGGTTCGTCCGGTATGCTAAATTGATTTCACTCCGGTAGAAATTCTATTTCCGAGTCGGCGCAGACCCGGACGAGCGATCGAGAATAGCCGCGCGTGAAACTCTCCGCTCGAGACCGCGTCGCGGGGCGTTTCGAGGATCTCGCGGCTTTTTCCGCGAGCACGCAGCCGCGATACCGTCGCCCTGGCGCTAAAATCTCGGCCAGCCTTCCGCGCGAAACCGCGATGAAAACCGTTCTTGCTTTCACGCTCGCGATTCGCCGTCGCCGCGCTCTTCCGTTCACGCGCCAGGCCCGTTTCGCGCGCGTGATCGCGAGATCATTTTTAGCCACTTGAGATGGAGCTTTTTTTTGGAGACCTACACCAGACGCTGAAATTTTTATTTTAATTTAAAAATTAGAAATCGGAAATTAGAAACTTTGAAATTAGAAATTAAAAATTAGACATTTTAAAGTTAGAAATTGGAAATTAGAAATTTCAAAATTAGAAATTGAAAATTAGAAATTTTTAAATTAGGAACTTTAAAATTAGAAAATTTTAAATCAGAAGCTTTGAAATTAGAAATTTTTAAATCAGAAACTTTAAAATTAGAAATTTTTAAACTAGAAATTTTAAAATTAGAAATTAAAAATTAGAAATTTCAAAATTAGGAATTAAAAATTAGAAATTTCAAAATTAGGAATTAAAAATTAGAAATTAAAAATTAGAAATTTCAAAATTAGGAATTAAAAATTAGAAATTTCAAAATTAGGAATTAAAAATTAGAAATTAAAAATTAGAAATTTCAAAATTAGGAATTAAAAATTAGAAATTTCAAAATTAGGAATTAAAAATTAGAAATTAAAAATTAGAAATTTCAAAATTAGGAATTAAAAATTAGAAATTTCAAAATTAGGAATTAAAAATTAGAAATTTCAAAATTAGGAATTAAAAATTAGAAATTTCAAAATTAGGAACTAAAAATTAGAAATTTCAAAATTAGAAATTAAAAATTAGAAATTAAAAATCAGAAATTTCAACTCAGAATTAGTACAAATCACATCATTCGTACCGCGTTATATGGAGACCAATAAATACAAAAGACAAGATAAATTATAAATTATTTTTATTGAATTGAAGAATCCATATAAGGAAATGATAAAAAAAAATGAAACAAAAACTAAACTAAAAAACTGTTTTCCAACAAAAACAAGAAAGACTTTTGTAAAATTATGTAATCTTTCAACACTCATCCTCGCTGTCAGATATGAGTCGCCTAACTCGCCTTCTCTTAATGGGCAAAATGTCTTCCTCACTTGGTTCATCTTCACATTGGTTTTCGATTGTAGCTTTTTTTTCTAACTCCACTAAAACCTCTCTATAGGGAGCTAAGCAATTTCTTAACTCTCTTTTAAACTGTGCGCTGCGCACCGTTGAATGATCAGTTTGAATGAAATGAAGTTCTAATTCTTTAGCCAAATTTAGCCCTTTTTTCACATCTTGTAAATCGAGATTTGGCACCCATTCGTTTTCCTTATTTTCGTTTACCAATGCATTTGAGGTGGGTGCATCAATTAATTCCATCAGTTCTTCCTCATCTAAAGTTTCTTCGCCGAGTACTAGTTCTCTTACATCCTGATGGTTTACTGCAAATTCTTCATCGCTTAAACGAGAACCAATGTTTACTATTTCTATCTACTATATCCAGTTAAAACCATTCATTGGGTGCACGGAAAGAACTGATGGGACGTTGTTGAACGGAAACCGCGCTGTAAGAGTACCGCGTTATAGGAGGGCTGTCGCAATTTCAGCTCCGCGTTATATGGAAACCACGTTATAGGAGGGTTGACTGTATCTCTCTCGGTCGCGGCTGAACACAGACCGAACAAAAAACGCCCGTTTTCATAGTTTCCAGCCTAATAAATCAACCAGACGCGTAGAAACAAACGACACGCGTGTACCGTTGCAGCGACGAGTTTATCAGCGACCGACTGGTTAAAATTTCCACCAACTAAGTAGCTACCTGCACGCGAACTCGACCGTTTCTAAACCGTCGATCAGCGAGCGGCTGAACGATATCGCTCGTAACCTCGAAACGAATCCGCTGATCTCGCGAGCTATTCCTGTGCACGGATACGATACGTCGTCGATGATCATTATCATTATCGCGGCAGGAAAACTGGCTCGATTTTCCTTCTATTCCTGGATACTGGATTCGTATTTATAGATCGTTCTGGACCCCAGACGGTATTTATAGAACCTCTGTCGCGTTGCTCTCTTTGAGCTGCGAGTCCGGTAGGCGGATAGGAAAGCTTGCGTGGACCGCTACGGAAGACCTGCACGAGAAAAAGAAGCATCCTGCATACCGACCGTATCTCGAGCAACTGGAAACGCTGCTGCAACGAAGGAGCGTGTCCAAGCTGGAGGATTCTTTGCGAGGATCGAATAAGCTGGGCATTCGACGCGAGTTTACCAAATACGCGCCGCGTGTTCGATCCTCGTCGTTAGATCGCGTGTTTATCGTCAACACGGTAGGCGGACGCGAGCATCGCGCGTAGGAATAAAAGGTAAAATGGCACAACCTTGAGACACACGCGCGAGAAGCCGCCCTGTTCTTGGGTTCGTTCGACGATAGCCTCGCGGACGTACCATCCGACGCGTGATCTATTGCGCAAAGTATGTACCTGTTCGGTATGGAAATCGACGTGCAACTGTGTTTGATGCATCCGAATAGATGTGGCTGAAAATAATTGTGGGAGGTGTTGAATGCGGTAAGTTGATGTGTGGAAGTTGAGAGAAAATATTGGAGCTGTTTTTATTTTTTAGCCATTTGAGATGGAGCTTTTTTTTTGGAGACCTATACCAGAAGCTGAAATTTTTATTTTAATTTAAAATTTCAAAATTAGAAATTTCAAAATTAGGAATCAGAAATAGGAAATTTTAAAATTAGGAATCAGAAATTGGAAATTTTAAAATTAGGAATCAAAATTGGAAATTTCAAAATTAGAAATTAAAAATTAGAAATTTTTAAATCAGAAACTTTAAAATTAGAAATTTTTAAATCAGAAGCTTTAAAATTTGAAATTTTTAAATTAGGAACTTTAAAATTAGAAATTTTTAAATCAGAAACTTTAAAATTAGAAGTTTTTAAACTAGAAATTTTAAAATTAGAAATTTTTAAACTAGAAATTTTAAAATTAGGAATTAAAAATTAGAAATTTCAAAATTAGGAATTAAAAATTAGAAATTTCAAAATTAAAAATTAAAAATTAGAAACGTTAAAATTAGAAATTTTTAAATTAGAAACTTTAAAATTAGAAATTAAAAATTAGAAATTTCAAAATTAAAAATTAAAAATTAGAAATTTTGAATTTTGAATTTTACTTTTTAATTCTTAATTTGAAAGTTTCTAATTTTTAATTTTTAATATTATTTGAAACCATTCTTATTTCGACACCAGCTTTTTCCACTCATAATTTCAATTCAATAGCATTGCACGCAGTGTGCAATCTGTCTCAAATGGATTAATACAAATTTATTTTACTACACAAATTATTATTCGTCGAACAATGTTTAATATTAAACTTCACCATTGCTGTACCAGATTGTATAACAATTACTGAAATACTACTAGCTATTTTCTCTCGTCGCGTGAAAACTGCATTCCTCCACCTCAACTTATTTACCAACTTTGAACTTGCTTGGGTACATGGAACTTCAATTTTTACTACGACGCACATCAATTTATTTAACATTAAGTTTTCCATGAGTTTTTTTGTTTTTTTAATTAGAAACAAATATAAATTGACCTAACAATTATGAAGTTTAAGTAGAAAAACGAACTTCAACAAAATTACATCAGTTATAATAATTAGTTCTTATTACTTTTTTTATTTTTCATATTTTAACCCTCAACACTCCGACTTTTAATTGTGAATGTCGGCTGGTAACTCCAACTTATTCTTATCATACTCCTACTTGCAAGTTTTTAAGTGTCAGATTGTAAATTCTACAGTGACGTGTAAATAATAATATTAAAGTCACTCAAAACAATCTTTATTTATCTTAGAAGTAATAGAATTTTGATTAAATTATTTGTGTTAATTATAATTCAGTGGTGCTTGAGAGGCACACTTGGAGCGTTAAGGATAAATTTATTCCACCTCAGCTTTTTGAGTTTCCCTGAAAGTTTCAATTGAAATGAAAATTTGCTATGGTTGGAAGACGTTAGCAATAAAAATTATTGCTAAAATATTGCTAAAATATTACTATTTTAGAAAAGGTTTCTATTAACTTTTATTGCTAAAATATTGTTATTTTAGTAATAGTTTCTATTAGCTTCTATTGCTAAAATAGCAAAATTTTAAATAATGGCTAAAATATTACTATTTTAGCAATAGTTTCTATTAGTTTCCATTGCTGAAATATTGCTATTTTAACAATAGTTTCTATTAGCTTCTATCACTAAAATATTGCTACTTTCGCAATAATTTCTATTAGCTTCCATCGCTATTAGAAATTATGGCCAAAATATTGCTAAAATATTGCTAAAATATTACTAAAAATATTGCTCAAATATTGCTATTTTAGTTTCTATTTCTAACGTTTAAACTTTTTATTACTGGGAAATGTTAGCAATAGAAACTATTTCCAAAATATTGCTAAAATATTGCTATTTCAGTTTCTATCGCTAACATTTAACCCTTAACTCCGACTTTTAATTATGAATATCGACTAGTAATATTAAAAAGTCATACAAAACAATCTTTACTCATCTCAGAAGTAACACAATTTTGACTAAAATATTTATGTTAATTATAATTCGATGGTGCCTAAGAAACACACTTGGCGCGTTAAGGGTTAACGTAAAGTCTAACTAAAACTTTTCTCAGACGCATCAGAACAACCCTTTGCTAAACCTACCACCAAACCCTCGTACGCAATTATTTATTCAAAATTGTTCGCAAAAATTCGCATCGAAAGCTATCGATCGAACGATCGTTCGTCGTTTCGCAGCGAAGCGTCTCGCTGTCTGCGTTCGAGCGGGGGTGCAACGTGGGATGGCACGAAACCATCATCATTTTGTGACTCGATATTCAAATGAAACACTTGAAATAATAGGGAATTGTTAGCGACTGAGCTACTAAATTGAAGAATAATTCGGACTGCAAAGGGTTAACCCTTTGCGCTCCTTTGTCGAGTGTGACTCGACATCGCTAAATAAGAAAATGAAGAAAATATGAATTACAACAAAGTTTTAGGGTCCTTTTAGAGTTTACAAGTAGCAGTCGAGGAACTGTGCTGCAACTGACAACTTTTTTAAGTAAATTTCAAGTAAATTTCAAATGGAACATCTGAAACAGTAGAGAGTTAGTGACACCTATTGAATTGAAAAATAATTCGGACTGTAAAGGGTTAACACTAAGTTTAGCATGAGTTGGCATACACCTATTTCTATCAAAGGGGTCAAAATGTCCCTCTTTCGATATTTAATTAGAAAAAATATACATTGACCCATCTATTATGAAGTTAAAGTAGAAAAAACGAACCTCAATAAAATTCCATCAATTACAATAATTTTTAAGTAAATTTCAAGTAAATTTCAAATAAAACGCTTGAAATAGTTAGCAACTAAACTATTAAATTGAAAAATAATTAACACTAGATTTACCATATACTTATTTCTATCAAAATGTCAAAATATCCCTCTTTCGATATTTAATTAGAAAAAATATACATTGACCCATCCATTATGAAGTTAAAGTAGAAAAAACGAACCTCAATAAAATTCCATCAATTACAATCATTTTTAAGTAAATTTCAAGTAAATTTCAAATAAAACGCTTGAAATAGTTGGCAACTAAACTATTAAATTGAAAAATAATTAACACTAGATTTACCATATACTTATTTCTATCAAAATGTCAAAATATCCCTCTTTCGATATTTAATTAGAAAAAATATACATTGACCCATCTATTATGAAGTTAAAGTAGAAAAAACGAACCTCAATAAAATTCCATCAATTGCAATAATTTTTAAGTAAATTTCAAGTAAATTTCAAATAAAATACTTGAAATAGCTGGCAACTAAACTATTAAATTGAAAAATAATTAACACTAAATTTACCATGAGTTGGCATATACTTATTTCTATCAAAGGGATCAAAATGTCCCTCTTTCGATATTTAATTAGAAAAAATATACATTGACCCATCCATTATGAAGTTAAAGTAGAAAAAACGAACCTCAATAAAATTCCATCAATTACAATAATTTTTAAGTAAATTTCAAGTAAATTTCAAATAAAACGCTTGAAATAGTTGGCAACTAAACTATTAAATTGAAAAATAATTAACACTAGATTTACCATATACTTATTTCTATCAAAATGTCAAAATATCCCTCTTTCGATATTTAATTAGAAAAAATATACATCGACCCATCTATTATGAAGTTAAAGTAGAAAAAACGAACCTCAATAAAATTCCATCAATTACAATAATTTTTAAGTAAATTTCAAGTAAATTTCAAATAAAATACTTGAAATAGCTGGCAACTAAACTATTAAATTTAAAAATAATTGCGAGGCTGGGGGTTGCGAGGATTACTTCGACGGGACGCGCACGACAGCCGGTGCTTTCGTAAATTGCGGCTGATCGCGAGCGTCCAGAGGATGCTCGCGGCTGAACGCGGCTGTCTGCTGGAAATTGCAGCCCGCCATCCAGCGATTTCCCCCTCGAATCGAGCGTGTAATTGATACAGATCGAGCGTGCGACGAGACGACGCCATTGCGTGCGCTATCGCCGCGGATATTTTCTATTTCTGGATGTTCCTGGTTATTTATAGACCGATGGACGTCTCTCCATTAGGCTCGCGGTGCTGCTTCGCGTGTGACGAGCCCAGGAAAGCGAGATCTTACGTGAAAGCCGTTAAGGCCGTTTTCAAGCTTGGAGAAACCGTGGCAGCAGCCGAGGATCCACCGACGCCGCTTCGAAAGGTCGTGGAAATGTCAACAAACGTGCTTCGGCAAGGACGCTGCCAACAGCGCGCCACGAGCGTGCGTTTTCACGAGGAGGTCGCCAGAGAAGAATTCGAGGCGCGACTCGAGGGGATTCGCCTCGACTCGAGTTTTATTAATGCCCGTGAATTTGCCTGCTCGATGATTAGTCATGTCGCGAGCATGAGTAAGTCCGGTTGGTCTGTTCTTGGGAACGTTTCCGCTGGGCGTCGCGTGCGAGAACGTTCTTGCACGACTCGTGTAAAACGAGATGTTTCGTCACTTTCGAGCACGGTGGTCAGATTTTTATTTTGTTACTGAGTTTACTGAATGTTTTCATGATTTTTGATCACACCGTTTGGGAGAGAAGAAAATGAGAAAGATTGGATTTGCTTCGTTTTTTATGGAAACGTCGATGTGATAATAAAATTCTGTACATGTGACTCTGTCATCTTATTTTTCAATACTAGGTTTTCCAAGGCGTCGTTTTGACACCTCTGAGATAACTTTTAGTTAAACTTTGCGTTGAAATACCAGAAATAAAAAGAAAATAATGAAAACTAGTTATTGTAATTGATGGAATTTTATTGAGGTTCGTTTTTTTTACTTTAACTTTATAATAGATGGGTCAATGTATATTTTTTCTAATTAAATATCGAAAGAGGGACATTTTGACCCCTTTGATAGAAATAAGTATATGCCAACTCATGGTAAATTTAGTGTTAATTATTTTTCAATTTAATAGTTTAGTTGCCAACTATTTCAAGTGATTTATTTGAAATTTACTTGAAATTTACTTAAAAAAGTTGTCAGTTGCAGCACAGTTCCTCAACTGCTACTTGTAAACTCTAAAAGGATCCTAAAACTTTGTTTCTTTTTTTTATTTAGCAATGTCGAGTCACAAATGATGATCTCGACAAATGAGCGCAAAGGGTTAAGAAAAAAAAAGGGGGATTTGCTTCTTTTTTGATGTACACGTCGATTCAACAGCTGTACAACAACAAAAAATCTGAACATACGATTCTATCGTCTCGCTTTTTGAGAAAACAAAAAGATTCTAGAATTTGCTTCCTTTTTAACGTACACGTCGATCCAATATCTGTACAGCAACAAAAACTCTGTACATACGACTCTGTCGTCGAAAATATAAAATAAATGAACACGAAACGTCGGATTTAACTTTTTCGCAGTGTAATAAACTGGCGAGGAATATAGGAAGCAGAAGTTACAAAATATTTACTTCCTCGTTGTCAATATTTTTCGTATCTCTGACGTCAGGTGCAAGAAATACGCCATCGTAATTACTGACACGTAATACGTTCGATTGATTCCACACAATAATTAAATTATTCAATTAATATGATTCAAAGTACATAAATTAAAAAATTATTCAAAATACATAATTTACAGCATCCTATTTTGTGAACCAATCTCTCTCGCTTGCACCACTTAAGGGTTAACTATTTCTGACGCAGCAAAACTTTCTTTCGTTCCTCTTGAATCTGTGATTCAAAGTACGTAAATTAAAAAATTATTCAAAATACGTAATTTACAGCACCCTATTTTGTGAACCAATCTCTCTCGCTTGCACCACTAAAGGGTTGACTATTTCTGACGCAGCAAAACTTTCTTTCGTTCCTCTTGAATCTGTGATTCAAAGTACGTAAATTAAAAAATTATTCAAAATATGTTATTTACAGTACCCTATTTTGTGAACCAATCTCTCTCGCTTGCACCACTAAAGGGTTAACTATTTCTGACGCAGCAAAACTTTCTTTCGTTCCTCTTGAATATGTGATTCAAAGTACGTAAATTAAAAAAATATTCAAAGTACATAATTTAAAGCACCTTATTTTGTGAATCAATCTCTCTCTTTTGCACCACTAAAGGGTTAACCATTTCTGACGCAGCAAAACTTTCTTTCGCTTCTCTCGTTTGAACAACTGAAACGATCGAACCAATCTCGTCCATCCATCTTTTCTGATTCCACGTTTGCGTTAGCTTCCTGTTCGCTCAAATTCGACAACAACGCGTTTGCATTTCCCGCGTCCGCGAGCATCCTTGCACAGATACCGTTGCACAGATGCTGTTTAATCAACCGATTTCCCGTCTACTGTCCCGTTCTCAGAACTACATAAGGATCACGCGATCTTTAGTCTCGATCCAGCAGAGATAAACCAGTCTCTTTAACTGTACAGATGACTCGTGCCGCGTCATCGAGGTATTTACATACGAATTATTGTAGAACATTTAAGTAGTTTAGCGCGAGCAGCTCTGTGTGAACATTGATGTCACCGAGTTCTGGGGAAAGCTGTGTGGATGGTTTTCCCAAAGCATCGATCGAATTTCCAAACCTTTGATGAAATTGAGTCGACGATGGAGGAAAAGCGGAAACATCAGCGCAACGATGTTAGACGAATGGTGGATACGAGGGGGACGTATAGTTTTTCGATACTTTTTAATGAGTCCATGCACATATCACTGAGTTCTGCGGAAAACTTTGCGAATGGTTTTCCCAAAGCATCGATCGAATTTTCAAATCTTCGATGAAATTGAGTCGACGATGGAGGAAAAGCGGAAACATCAGCGCAACGATGTTAGACGAATGGTGGATTCGAGAGGGACGTATAGTTTTTCGATACTTTTTAATGAGTCCGTGCACATATCACTGAGTTCTGCGGAAAACCTTGAGGATGGTTTTCCCAAAGCATCGATCGAATTCCCAAACCATCGATGAAATTGAGTCGACGATGGAGGAAAAGCGAAAACATCAGCGCAACGATGTTAGACGAATGGTGGATACGAGAGGGACGTATAGTTTTTCGATACTTTTTAATGAGTCCATGCACATATCACTGAGTTCTGCGGAAAACTTTGCGAATGGTTTTCCCAAAGCATCGATCGAATTTCTAAATGTTTGATGAAATTGAATCGACGATGGAGAACAAGCGAAAACATCAGCGCAGCGATGTTAGACTAATGGTGGATAGAAAATCGATAGAAACGAGCAGGATATATAGTTTTTCGATACTTTTTAACGAGTTCATACACATTAATGTCACTGAGTTCTGCGCAAAACTTTGTGGATGGTTTTCCCAAAGCATCGATCGAATTCCCAAACCTTCAATGATATTTGGGGGTCAAGCGAAAACATCAGCGCAGCGATGCTAAATGAAAAATGGATAGAAAATCGATAGAAACGAGGAGGATGTACAGTTTTTCGATATTTTTTAACGAGTTCATACACATATCACCGAGATCTGCGGAAAATCGTGCGGATGGTTTTTCCAAATCTTCAATGAAATTGAGTCAACGACGGAGGACAAACGAAAGCATCAGCGCAGCAATGTTAGATGAAAAGTGGATGGAAAGTCGATAGAAACGAGGGGGATGTACAGTTTTTCTATACTTTTCAACGAATCTTCAACAAACCTTCAATGAAATTGAGTCAACGATGAAGAACAAGCGAAAACATCAGCACAGCGATGCTAGATGAAAAATGGATAGAAAATCGATAGAAACGAGGAGGATGTACAGTTTTTCGATACTTATCAACGAGTCCATAAACATATCACCTAGTTCTGTGGAAAACCTTGCGGATAGCTTTCCCAAAGCATCGATCGAATTCCCAAACCTTCAGTGAAATTGAATCGACGATGGAGAACAAGCGAAAACATCAGCGCAGCGATGTTAGACGAATGGTGGACAGAAAATCGATAGAAACGAGGAGGATATACAGTTTTTCGATACTTTAATGAGTCTATGCACATTGATGGCACCAAATTCTGCAAAAAACCCTGCGGATGGTTTTCCCAAACCTTCAATGAAATTGAGTCGATGATGAAGAACAAGCGAAAACATCAACGCAGCGATATTAGACGAATGAGGGATAGAAAATCGATAGAAACGAGGAGGATGTACAGTTTTTCAATACTTTTCAACGAGTTCATACACATATCACCAAGTTCTGCGGAAAACCTTGCGAATGATTTTCCCAAAGCATCGATCGAATTCCCAAATCTTCAATGAAATTGAATTGACGATGGAGAACAAGCGAAAACATCGAATGGTGGATGGAAAATCGATAGAAACGAGGGGAACGTACAATTTTTGACGCTTTTCAACGAGTCCATGCACATATCACCAAGTTCTGCGGAAAACCTTGCGAATGATTTTCCCAAAGCATCGATCGAATTCCCAAATCTTCGATGAAATTGAGTCAACGACGGAAGACAAGCGAAAACATCGAATGGTGGATGGAAAATCGATAGAAACGAGGGGAACGTACAATTTTTGACGCTTTTCAACGAGTCCATGCACATATGACCAAGTTTTGCGGAAAACTTTGCGGGTGGTTCTCCCAAGGCATCGATCGAATTCCCAAATCCTCAATGAAATTGAGTCAACGACGGAAGACAAGCGAAAACATCGAATGGTGGATGGAAAATCGATAGAAACGAGGGGAACGTACAACTTTTCGACACTTTTCAACCAGTCCATGCTCTGGTCTCGACGATGTCGGTCGATTCAGCGTGTGGACACCGATACAATCGGACGGAGCACAATAAAACATGGTACGACCGCGCGGGTATTGAAATGCTGCCGTTCTGTTCGAACGTAAGCGACAACTGGAACGAAAATCCCCGTGGCAGTGGAACACGCAGAACGGCGTGGCGATATTCCACGTAACGCGCGCGTCGTTACGGCTAAAATCGACGTATCGACGACCTTATTTCCTTAAAACGTACAAGCAAGCGTTGACCGCGAGCACCATTTCTGTGCTAGCGGGTTTTACGTGCCCCGCTACTGTGATTCATATAACCGTACGCTCCGAAGGAAAAAGAATCAGGACAATTTCTGTCTCCGAGCGTCGCACCAGCGCGTCGCCACGACGATCCAAGACCGTCGCGTCGCGAAACGCGCGATCGAAGGAACGCGAACCCTGCGAGATGCGAACTCCGCGATCGATTTTCCGGACTTTTCGCGCGCTCCTTCACAGAATCCTTGCCCAAGGACTCCAGCTGCCCTCTCCACCGTGTTCCTCGATGCAACCAGCCTCTAAATCGGGAACACGGCACATCGAGTCGAAAGTTAAACATTGCACAACGATCCGCCGGTCGCAATATCGCAATATCTTCGTCTTACATGGCACGCCGGCTACGTAAAACCGTTTAGAAGCCTGCGCTCCGATATCTCGAGCACAGCTCGGCTCTCGCGCGTGTGTCGAAAGCCTGACACTGGTTATTTTGATACGATTCCGCCTCGAAATCGGACTCGAGAGGATCGAGGACTCGATTTTGCAACAACCGCCCCCTTGCCGCGTCTCCTCGCGGGTCCAGCGAGAGGAGGCGATCCGCGTCTCGCGCGCGCCGCTCGATGAAATTAATCCACCGCGAGGAAAGTGAGAGCACCACCTTTTCGATGTGCCGCGCGCCGCGAGCGGACCGTAACCTACCTCGCGGGGCGATAATGTCGCGGCGAGGAACGCCTCGACGAAGGGACAAAGTGCAGATAGCGCGAGCTGCGGTGTCCAGACGCTGGAGGCCCGTGAACGGGCCCGAGCGAGACGCGCGAGGCGCTCTGTACCTGTTGCTAGGGCCCCTAAGCGCGCGTCAGGCCCGTCCAAGCTGTCACCAGCCGTACGAAAACGATCGCGCGGCTCGCTAGAAAATGGTATCGTAATCGTGGGACTCACTTGACCAGGATCCTCCAGAAGCAGCCAAAGCTGGAGCCGTTCGGCACTTCGCTCGCGTACGATATAGTCATTTCCTGCCTGACCAGGTGTACACTGTGCCCCCTTGCCGCGTTTCTATTTCCCACACCTCCTGGCTAGGCTACCCGCGTCACTTTTCGTTACGATATACGCTCTGGCTGGCACCTCTCGCACCGTCCCGTTGGTGTTTCCGGTGGAGGAAATCTGTACACTCGCGCACATGCGGCGCGCGGGCCGCCGTCTCTCCTCTTCGATCGTTGACGATCGTGTCCGCTCGATTCGCACGGGCTCTATCAGGTGGTTCGCGTACGGCTTACCATCGGGTAGCTCCTGACACGATTAGACGGAACCAGCTGACCGGACGGACTGACTGTCTGCTGACTGAGCTCCACTGATAGACGACAGGACCAACTCAGAACGGGGCCCGGCTGTGCCACCTCCACCTGGGCCCCAGTGCCGTTTTCACCTGCACGATAACCCTGCTCTTTCCTTCCTTTCGACGATCACTCTGCGCTGACGTCGATCCTGGCTTTCTTCGATCTTTGGCCACCGTTGTTATCTTCCATTCTTTTTTGTTTTGGGGTTTTGCAGAATTTATTTTGTTTACGAACTCGCGCATCGAGGATTTAATTGTAGCGCGAGCTTGTGATATTTAATTGCGGTTAAAAGCGATGTATGCGGTGTTGTGTAATGGTGTTTGGTAAAGGAGCTCGTGTACTCCCCACTGGTAACTTAAAATTCATTGCCATGCAACGGTTCGCCAGGTTTTATCTACTTTGGATTTGGTATTCAGTTTGCCAAGCAAAGAGATCGTCGTTCGCTAAATATTTCCCTTGCTAATCGCGGTTCCAGGAGAGGAGGCCCCGTGGCGAGCATCCAGCCCAAAAACGATCGCGCCAGCTCCCATTGGCTGGGACGAAGGGGTTTCGCGCGCGTTACGACACGATCCGCGATGAATTCTTTAAAAATCAATGACACGCCTCGCCTTTCAAATGGATCTGCTTTCGAACCAAGTAAAAGGAGAGCGTTTCTATTCCGGCGATTAGGTCTTTGTCCCGTATTAACAAACAGCAACGATTTTCACTCTTATTTAAATCGTCGCGTTGACCGCTTTTTCGTCGCTGCTCGAACGGATCTTCGACCATCGCTCGTGGCATTGATTCGAAATCTGATCGTCGAAATTCGTGATAATCCTTGAAATTGTCGGTCAACTCGCCGCGATGCTCTCACATTTTGTTCCAAGAACCTCGAACGCCTCGAGGAAACGGTGTTCTCCGAAAAAAGAGCCGCCATTCTTACGGCACTGTCCGCGTTCGAATGCCGTAACATCGCGGCTCGCGCGGTTCTCGCATTAATCGAGCACTTTAACGCGCCATCTCGGGGCTGACGCTCGCACTGTTCTCTCACCTTGCCGTGTCCTAGCCTGCGGCGGACTTCCGACCTTCTGGTACCATCCAACGGTCACCTGCCGCCATTTTCGCGCACCATTTTCACGGAGAAACGCACGGTTCGAGCGTTCGAACGAACTTCTTCGTGGATTCTCTCTCTGTGTTGTCTTTTAACGCTTTGCACTCGGATGTTCCCTCTGTGGGGACATCAGCATTGATTAGTGATGGAGGAGATTAAGTTTATTTGAACGCAGCTTTTTGAAAATCTGAGGTTTTTTATGGAAATGGAAATTTTCTATCGCTGGAGGACGTCAGCAATAGTTACTATGTTGATATTGTTATTTTAGTAATAGTTTCTATGTTAATATTGCCATTTTAGTAATAGTTTCTATGTTAACATTACTATTTTAGCAATAGTTTCCATTGCTATTTTAACAATAGTTTTTTTTGCTATTTTAGCAATAGTTCCTATGTTAATATTGGTATTTTAGCAGTAGTTTCTATGTTAATATTGCTATTTTAGCAGTAGTTTCTATGTTAAGTTCATATTGTTACTTACGAATCGTTTCTATGTTAATATTGCTACTTTAGCAATCGTTTCTACGTTAGTATTGCTATTTTAGCAATCGTTTCTATATTAATCTTGCTAGTTTTGCAATTGTTTGTATGTTAGTATTACTATTTTAGCAACAGTTTCTATATTAACACTAAACCTACCAGAGCGGTCGAATGATCGTTTTTGAGGCTTTAACCAAAATTATTAAATTTCAAGTTTACATTTTTAGAAGTTCTAATTCATTATTAAGTAGTTACTTAAGTAGCTATATATTACAAAAAAGTTGTTCAGTAAGTTCAAGAAAAGTGAAATCCTGGAATTTAACAATTTTGATCGAAGTCTCAAAAGTGATCATTTGATTGCTATGGTAGGTTTAGTGTTAATATTGCTATTTTAGTTATAATTTCTATGTTAATACTTCTATTTTAGTAATCCTTTCTATGTTAGGTTTGCTATTTTAGCAATAATTTCTATATTAATATTTCTATTTTTGCAATCGTTTCTTTGTTAATATTGTTAGAATAGCAATCGTTTTTATATTAATATTACTATTTTAGCAATCGTTTCTATGTTAATATCGCTATTTTAGCAATAGTTTCCACGTTAATATTGTTATTTTGCAATAGTTTCCACGTTAATATTGCTATTTTGCAATAGTTTCTATGTTAATATTGTTATTTTGCAATAATTTCTATGTTAATATTGCCATTTTGCAATAGTTTCTATGTTAATATTACTATTTTTGCAATCGTTTCTTTGTTAATATTTCTAAAATAGCAAAGGTTTCTACGTCAGAATTGCTATTTTTGCAATCGTTTGTATGTTAGTATTGCAATTTTAACAGTTCCTATGTTAATATTGCTATTTTGCAATAGTTTCTATGTTAATAATACCACTTTAGCAATAGTTTTTATATTAATATTGCCACTTTAACAATAATTTCCATTGCTAACGCCCAGAAAGAGCCGAGTGCAAAGGATTAATAACAGAAAAAACATTTCCCCAAGTTTCCGTTCGAGAAAAATCGTTTTCCTACAATTTAGAAACAATTTGACTATCCCAATATCGATAAAAGTCTCGAGGAAACCAGTTAGAATGCCTACCAAACGTTGCAAAAATTCTTTTAACCGTATTAATTAATATTTGGCTGTGGAAGCCTGAAGCCTCTAATTAGCTTAGTTAATCGCGTGTGTACAAACTCGATTAGTCCTATCCATTATGCGCGAGATGCTGAAAATTGCAAGATGGCCCGTTGACGTCACTGACCGGCATCCGCAATTGCAGGTGAAAAGAAAGAGACGCTGGCTTCGTCATCGCACGTGCTCGCCTCGTGCATCGAAACGAGCTTCGATTGCAGCCAGGTTAATTCGAGGAAGGAGTGTATCCTCCTTTTTTGCTGACATAATCGACGGAAACCGATCGAAACGGCAAAAATGCCCAAGCATGGATCGACTGTCACGCGACGTGATATATTTAACGGCACTTTTTACACAGAATGGCAAAAACAGAACGCACACAATTGAACGGTACATTTTTCGAAGGGTCGATCGCGGGGATCATGTCTTGATCTCCTTTTGCACGTTGTAAACGACGTTCGCCGATGCCTGGAACAGTTTCTTCTCGAATTCAGTGATGCGCATCCGTATGATGTTCGTGACGCCATTTTCGCCAAGACTGCAGGGCAGGGAGAGGAAAATCTCGTGGCAGACCTCGTGATGGCCCTGTCGATGAAATTAGACGAAAAGAATCGCTGAATCGACGTCGAAACGTCGTTTCGTTCCCGAAAAAGTCGCGATGTTTCAGTCAGTTTACTGCGCAGGATTTTCTTGGTACCGATTGGTACACGAATCGATGACCCTGAGTTTCATTTACATTTCATCTGAAATTCTTACGCAGTGGCCGCAAAAACCAGGCACTTTTCAGGTTAAAAGTGGTATTGGTGTTTTATACTTGAATCAAGGTTGAAACCGGTATAACTCTCTGCGAATTGTTCAGGATAGCCGCCACGATGTCGCCAACCGAGAGGCCAACTGCTGTGTTCGAGTACCCTTTCAGACATCTCACGGTAGGGCCGCTGGAATGGAAAAATATCGTCTCATCGTCACGTTATAAAAGTACGTATGCAGAACGTCGACGTCAACATTTTTTTTTTTTTTCGTAACGACAGGTATAATATTATTATACATATAATAATAATGAGCCGTTTACTATACAAATCGATGAATTCCATAAAACAAAAAGTGGTAAAACGCGTTGAAATAAATGTACATTATTTTTTAAAATTCCTTTTAGAATGTAAATTCGATAATACGTTCACACCTCGTTCTTTCATTTCTTGCATTCCACAATTTATATTAGAGTTGGGAGTTAATTGGAATAGTTTTTGAAATAAATTATTTGTTATTCAGTGGTCAAGGAAATTTTAGTGTTAATCTTTAATATTTGAAAAATTTATTTATTTATTTATAAATGTGAAAAGATGTGGCTGAAGCAAGTGCTTTGACACTTGAATTTAAGATATTTCGAAAAGTGGAGTTTATAATGAATCATACAGGTTTTGTAAATAAAATTCACCCTTTTGCAAATCAAGTTCTTTTACATATATATTATATTTAAAAGAAACATCAAATTATGTTAATTACATAGTAAGAAACATACATAATTTATCTTAATATACCTCATAGGTACATAATTTAACGTATGACGGTTCTCCTGTACATGTAATCTAATCTATAATGGTTTTCCTGCAGCAGCAGCTGGTAACTTAACATACATATTCATATAATAATTATAAATATTTGCAGGCAAAACAGTTTCAGCAGAGTTATTAATTACATCTACTAAATTTTACGGATTTGAAGGATCAGCTAACATATTTCTTGCGCTAAACTTGATTTTGAAATAGACTTTTTCGATGGAGTTCAGCATTGGAGAATATGGTGGTAGAAAAACACGAATACGACATACGTTAAATTATGTATGTATGAGTTCTTGATTTCTTACTATGTAATTAACATTATTTTAAAAGAACCCGATTTGCAAAAGGTGAATTTCATTTGCAAGAGAATAAATTTCATTTGCAATAGAGTGAATTTCATTTGCAAAAGATTGAATTTCATTTGCAATAGGGTGAATTTAATTTGCAAAAGCATGAATTTAATTTACAAAAGCGTGAATTTCATTTGCAAAAGAATAAATTTCATTTGTAAAAGGGTAAATTTAATTTGCAAGAGAACAAGTTTAATTTGTAAAAGGGTGAATTTCACTTGCAAAACGGTAAATTTAATTTGCAATATGGTGAATTTCATTTGCAGAGAGATTAATTTAATTTGCAAAAGGGTAAATTTGATTTGCAATAGGGTGAATTTAATTTGCAAAAGTATGAATTTAATTTACAAAAATGTGAATTTAATTTTGAAGAGAATAAATTTAATTTGTAAAAGGGTAAATTTCATTTGCAAGAGAACAAATTTAATTTGTAAAAGGGTGAATTTCACTTGCAAAAGAATAAATTTCATTTGCAAAAGGGTGAATTTCAGTTGCAATAGGGTGAATTTCACTTGCAAAAGAATGAATTTCATTTGCAAAAGGGTAAATTTCATTTGCAAAAGATTGAATTTAATTTGTAAAAGGGTGAATTTCACTTGCAAAAGAATGAATTTAACTTGCAAAAGGGAAAATTTAATTTGCAATAGGATGAATTTCATTTGCAAGAGAACAAATTTCATTTGCAAAAGGATGAATTTCATTTGCAATAGGGTGAATTTCACTTGCAAAAGAATGCATTTCATTTGCAAGAGAACAAATTTCATTTGCAAAAGAATGAATTTAACTTGCAAAACGGTGAAAATCATTTGCAAAAAGGATTAGTTTAATTTGCAAAAGAATGACTTTCATTTGCAAAAGGGTAAATTTCATTTGCAAAAGAATGAATTTAACTTGTAAAACGGAAAATTTCATTTGTAATAGGGTGAATTTCATTTGCAAAAGGATTAATTTAATTTAAAAAAGGGTGAATTTAATTTGCAAAATCGTAAGTTTAATTTACAAAAGAATTAATTTCATTTGCAAAAAGATCAATTTCATTTATAAAACCCATATGCATCGTCTGCTCGTTACAAAGTGGATGAAAAGTACAAGCGTGGAACTCACAGTCGAATCACTTCCTTGGAAATTTCGTACCATCGTTCCTCGTCTGTCTCGAGGCCAATATTCGGCAGGATGTCGCGAAACTGCACTCCTGCCACGTTTACTCCGGACCAGAGCGGAACTAGGAAACGTCGGACGGATATAAAACGCGGTACGTAACCTTATTTGCTTTCTCCTCGAGCGAAACGCGGAGGAATCGGATCGCACGAAGAATTCGCCGCGAACGCCATCGATTTCGAACTTACCCTGGCTCTCTCCGTGTTCACCGATAATGTGCGCGTGAACCGAGCTAGGCGCTATTCCTAGGCGATCGGCGATTAAGTAACGAAACCTCGCTGAATCGAGATGAGTCCCACTTCCGATTACTCGGCAAGCAGGTAGCCCGCTCACTTTCCACGTTACCCACGCCAAAATGTCAACTGAAAGTAAAAGGCTTTCTTTTTCTACGTGCACCTTAACATTGTTTCTCGCAGCGAACGTCGTTTCGAGGAGCGTAGGAGATGTGGAAACGTGACGCGTTTATGGGAAATTCTTTTTGGAATTTTAAGTATTTTTTCTTTTTTTTTTTTTGTTGCTTTGTAAAGTAGTTGAATTTATTTTATCGTATTGTTGTATAATGAAATTTAAAGTATATGTTGAGGATTCATGTTCGCGATGTAATCCTTTCGTCCTCTAAACCTCTAATTTTTTATCAATTCTAAGCATTTTTATTTTGGATAATATTTGTGAAGTGTTTCTTCCAAAAGCAGTCGAATTTATTTTATCCTATCATTGAATAATGTAATGTAAAGTATACGATGAAGATTCAAGTTCGCAATGTAACCCTTTCGTCCTCTAAACTTCTAATTATTTTTCAATTCTAAGCATTTTTATTTTAGATAATATTTGTGAAGTGTTTCTTCCAAAAGGAGTTGAATATATTTTATCCTATCATTGAATAATGAAATCCAAAGTAGTTAGAGGAGATATGTTGAAGATTCATTAGTGTAATGTAACCCCTTCTTTCTCTGAACCCTCCAATTCTTTTTAAATTTTAAGCATTTCTTTTAGATAATATTTGTGAAGTATTTCTTCACAAAGTAGACAAATTTATATCATCCTATCACTGAATAATGAAATCCAAAGTAATTAAAGGAGACACGTTGAAAATTCATGTTCGCAATATTACCTTTTCATCCTCTAAACCATTCAATTCTTTTTTGATTCTAAGCATTTTTTTTAAATAATATTTGTGGAGTGTTTTCTTCACAAAGCAGACGATATTTGTTTTATCCTATCATTTTATCCTATCAAGTTCGCGATATAATTCTTTCGTCCTCTAAACCCTTCAATTCTTTTTAAATTCTAAGCATTTCATTTAAATAATATTTGTGAAGTGTTTCTTCACAAAGCAAACGAATTTGTTTTATCCTATCATTGAATAATGAAATCCAAAATAATTAGAGGAGATACGTTGAAGATTCACGTTCGCAATATAACCCTTTTGTCCTCTAAACCCTCCAATTCTTTTTAAATTCTAAGCATTGTTTTTTTAAATAAGTGTTTCTTCACAAGATAGTCGAATTTATTTTATCCTATCATTGAATAATAAAATGCAAAGTAGTTAGAGGAGGTACGTTAAAAATTCATGTTCGCAATATTACCTTTTCATCCTCTAAACTCTTCGATTCTTTTTAAATTCTAAACATTTCTTTTAAATAATATTTGTGAAGTATTTCTTCAGAAAGCAGACGAATTTATTTTATTCTATCACTGATTAATAAAAGACAAAGTAGTTAGAGGAGATATGTTGAAGATTCATTGTTGCAATACAACCCTTTCGTCCTCTGAACTCCCTAATTTTTTAAAAATTCTAAGCATTTTTATTTTAGATAATATTTGTGAAGTGTTTCTGCACAAAACAGATGAATTTATATCATCCTATCATTAAATAATGAAATGCGAAATAGTTAGAGAAAATACGTTAAAGATTTATCTTTGCAATATAACCCCTTCGTCCTCTAAACCTCTAATTTCTTTCCAATTCTAAGCATTTTTATTTTAGATAATATTTGTGAAGTGTTTCTGCACCAAACAGACGAATTTATATCATCCTATCATTAAATAATGAAATGCGAAATAATTAGAGAATATACGTTGAAGATTTATCTTTGTAATATAACCCCTTCGTCCCCTAAACCCTCTAATTCTTTTAAAATTCTAAGCATTTTTGTTTTAAATAAGTATTTCTTCACATGATAGTCGAATTTATTTTATCCTATCCTTATTTTTATCCTATCATTGTATAATGAAATGCAAAATAGTCAGAGGAGATATGTTGAAGATTCATCGTTGCAATATAACCCTTTCATCCTCTAAACCCTCTAATTCTTTTAAAATTCTAAGCATTTTTTTTAGATAAGTGTTTCTTCACAAGGTAGTCGAATTTATTTTATCCTATCATTAAATAACGAAATTCAAAATAGTCAGAGGTGATATGTTGAAGATTCATCGTTGCAATATAACCCTTTCATCCTCTAAACCCTCTAATTCTTTTAAAATTCTAAGCATTTTTTTTAGATAAGTGTTTCTTCACAAGGTAGTCGAATTTATTTTATCCTATCATTAAATAACGAAATTCAAAATAGTCAGAGGTGATATGTTGAAGATTCATCGTTGCAATATAACCCTTTCGTCCTCTAAACCCTCTAATTCTTTTAAAATTCTAAGCATTTTTGTTTTAAATAAGTATTTCTTCACAAGGTAGTCGAATTTATTTTATCCTATCATTAAATAACGAAATTCAAAATAGTCAGAGGTGATATGTCGAAGATTCATCGTTGCAATATAACCCTTTCGTCCTCTAAACCCTTCAATTCTTCACAAAGTAGTCGAATTTATTTAATCCTATCATTGAATAATAAAATTCAAAATAGTCAAAGAAGATCTGTCGAAGATTCATCTTTGCAATATAACCCCTCCATCCTCTAAACCCTTCAATTCTCTTGTTAATTCAAATAAATCAGTTGTTTCTTTCGGTTCCATTAAAACTTAACCTGGGTTACTGACGATCAAGAACACAGCGTTTGGACTGTAGCCAACCAGAGTTGGTATTATATTTTTGTATATCTCCGAATTTCGTTGCACCAGGTCCAACCTCGTCTCGCCCTTCACTTGCCTCACTCCAGCAGCAATGACGACCACCTTCGAGTTGCTCGTGATGCAGAAATCTGAAACGATATTCCACTTATCCTCGCGTCCACCTGACGAACACCCACCTTTGAAACAGCTCGTAAAAATTGAACTCTCTGGCGTATTGCTTAACGTTCACTTTAAAAATGAATCACTGTCACCTGTGTCGAAATCTATGCGCGGATCTCCTAAAAATACCGAGCCGTGGCTGTAATCCATCCCTTCGCCCTCCAGCTTCTTCGGGAATGCATCCACAATCGCAATGTGTGAAGTTATGTTCTGCGATGTGGCAATAGAAGAAAGAAAAAACAGCATTACTCGCTGACTATCGCTGACTTTCCATCTGTGAGAATGCACGCGACGCGAGGACATTTTCCAGGACTTCTAGCACGTTCCTGGACAATGTCGGATATTCGGCTTTCCACGTGCACCGTGTGTGCGAAACTTTCACTCGCTGATTCAAAATAAACCGCGTCAGCACCTCTCGAACGTTCGATAAGTCGTTTAACCCCTTCGCAATGGACGACGCGTGTTTAATTCTTGGTATTTGTGATATAAGATATTCGTAAGACATCTAAATGTCCAAAACGTCACACGGATGACGCAAAAATTTAATTTACAAAAGGCTATTTAAGGCAAAGTAATAAATAAGGCCATTTTATGTAGAAAGTAGAATTATTCAAATACATGTACGAAAGGGTTCGAATTCGAGAGATGGATAAAGGTGCAGGTGGATTGCAAGTCGAGGGATGAAAATACCTGCAAAAGAAGCGAATTCGCGATGGCGATGCCGACCATACCGGAACCTACGACCGTCACTTTGTGACAGCAATCACGTACTGGCTCTGAAAACTTGCACAGCAGTTCTTCCTTTAAACAAGGTGGTCTGGAATAAGGAAATGTCATTTTATCGAAATACTGGCACAAGCTGTCCTGGTGTCTTGTTCACGAGTACGTTTGTTGAGTTTTAACCCTTTGCGCTCCTTTGTCGAGTGTGATTCGACGTCAGTAAATAAAAAAGAAAAACAAACACAAGTTCCATAAATATAAATTACAGTAAAGTTTGAGATTTAATATAATTAGTAAACAAATTTATTTGCAAATAGCTGTCGAGGAAATATAAATTACAGTAAAGTTTGAGATTTAATATAATTAGTAAACAAATTTATTTGCAAATAGCTGTCGAGGAAATATAAATTACAGCAACGTTTGAGATTTAATATAATTAGTAAACAAATTTATTTGCAAATAGCTGTCGAGGAAATATAAATTACAGCAACGTTTGAGATTTAATATAATTAGTAAACAAATTTATTTGCAAATAGCTGTCGAGGAAATATAAATTACAGTAAAGTTTGAGATTTAATATAACTAGTAAACAAATTTATTTGCAAATAGCTATCGAGGAAATATAAATTACAGTAAAGTTTGAGATTTAATATAATTAGTAAACAAATTTAAATAAATAGCAGTCGAGGAAATGTCCATTGAAGTTTTGAAGTAAAACACTTTAAATAGTGTTAGAGTTGTTGGCAACAAATTTGAAAAGTAATTCAGGGTGCAAAGGGTTAATATATGAAATAATCGACTGTCCCAAATTGCAGCGCTTTAAGATGTTCGTACGCTACGATCTTTGATACATTTGTTGAGTTTTAATATATGAAATAATCGACTGTCCCAAATTGTTTGCAACGCTTCAAGAAGAAGTTCGTTCACTGCGATCTTTCATGCTCATTTTGTTAATAATTAGTCTATTTTTGTGGAGAACAAACTCTTTATTACCAAAGGATCGTATTGGAGGGGTCACACATTTGAGTTTCGACAAACTTGTAAATATTCTTCTTAAATAACGTTAGAATGAAGAGAAACAAATGTCGCTGAATTAACATCTAGCATTCAGTTCAAATTGAGAAAACGTGTAACTTTACTCTTACAAGAAATATGTTTCAGCTATCTCTAAATAAATTTATTTTATAGCATAAAGTCGAAATCGTAAATTTTTTAGTTATCTAAACAACGCGACGGTCTGTTTTAACTTTTTACACTCGAACGTCTCCTTTGAGGGGACATTAACACTGATTAGTGATTAGAGGGTAAAATTATTCCACCTCAGCTTTTTGAAAAATTCATTTCCCTCAAGTTTTCTATCAAAATGAAAATTTTTCACAACTAAGAGACGTTAGCAATAACATTTCAGTAATACAAAATATTGCCATTTGATTAGTTTCGCAAAGCGTTAAAACACACCGTCGCGTTGTCTAGATGACTAAAGGATCCACGATTTCGACTTCGAATAAATTTATTTTCTAACGCAGAAATGGCTGATACACATTTCTCGCGAGGGTAAAGTCATCAAAATACTCTACGCGAAGCTTCGTCTATGAAGGTACAGTAAACGAACAACTTGGAACACGCGTTTCATGCGCCAAACGAACCCAACGATTAACCAACGACTGGGGACGCTGTCAGACGGCGAGGATGTGTCGCGTTTGTGACGAGGAACAGGAAAACGGGCCGCTTACACGAAACTGACCGCTCTCTGTAAGTCGGATCCAGCGCTGGCGTCCTTGCCGAAGTCAGCGGACGCGAACTTCTTCGTCCTTCCGCCAGCGAATACCTCGCTCAGCACTGTCGGCGGTAACGTACGACGGAAGTGCCTCGTGGCCATGCATCGTCTCGCAATCAGCCGCGCTGTACGCTTCAGACAAGTGGGCAGCAACGTAATCGACAGCACGCGCGACAAAACCATTGCTCCTGTCACCCGTTGATTTTGTTCAATACCGGCGATCTATCCCTCGGTGACTGGAAATGTCACATCACACACGGTTGATTGACGTTCCGCGGAAAAGAAGGCGCTGGCGATCATAACGCGTCTAGTGAACCGCCATTGCGTCGATTTGCCAATTGTTAAACAATCCATGGTTACAGGGCCCCGAGATCGCGTTGGTTCGCGCGATAATTATTCGTCTTACGACGACGTGCATCTTTGCCATCTGGTAACAAATCGTTTGCACGAAATACGCTTAACCCTTTGCAATCCTTTGACTCGACGTTGGTGAATAAAAAGAGAAACAGATATAGGTTGCATAAATGTAAATTGCAACAATGTTTGAGAGCTATATCTGATATAATTAGTAAACAAAATTGTTTACGAGAAGCAGTCGAGGAACTGTCCTTTATCTACAGGGTGGGGCAGTAAGTATTATGTCTCCTTTGAGGGGACATTAACACTGATTAGTGATTAGAGGGTAAACTTATTCCACCTCAGCTTTTTGAAAAATCCGTTTCCCTCCAGTTATTTATCAAAATGAATATTTTTCACAACTGAGAGACATTGCTAAAATACACGTGTCACGTACAGTAAGTATTAGCACCTCTATCTTCGAAATTTAATTAAAATGGTCAAGGTTCGCGAGCGTTAATTATTGAAGGTAAAAATGTTAATCTGAGAAATAGAAGGTTTGTCAGGAACAAGTTATAAATTCAGTTTTCGTTTATTATCGATACTAATCTTATCATATTTAATTTATTCTGCAAACTATTAAAGTGTCTTTCAAGCAGTGTTTATTCACAGTGAAGTAAACAGTAAACTATTGTTTACAATACGTATGTTTCATTTACTACCAAAACCGTAAGTATTATTGCTCTTCTCTATTTTCTATGACTTTCAATTTAAGTTATAGGTCGTTGAACTCGTTTCAAGATCCTCTATCGTAATACCAAAGCAAAAATATACGGACCCATTTAAAAAAATGGAGGTGACCTTCAAATGTTCGAAGTACCTCCACCTGCAAAAAAACTATTATCGCCAACTGATGGTCTCCTTCGTACTGTGCAATTTTATATCAGCAAATATTTCTGTGAAACTTATAGTTTCGAAGATATCTGAGGTGCTAATAGTTATTGCCCCACCCTGTATAGTAAATTTTAAATAGCAGAGAATTGTTGGCAACAAATTTGGAAAGTAGTTCAGAGTGCAAAGGGTTAATATACTTAATATACTTTTACTTTACACTTAATTAATCGAGATTTATTAAAACACTGGTATAAATATACAGGACAATTTATAATATCTGTGGTAACGTTAAGGTTCCGTGTCTTGCGTCAAGTGTACGAGAGTAATTAATGCGAGTTTCGTGAGGTAGACGTTTAAACATTTCGAAATTCACTTGATGTTCTTTATAATTGTGCTGAACGATTTAAGTTAAGGAACATCTTCAGTTTCTGGCCAAAGTTCTGACTTTGTACTTTCACTCGTTGATCGAGTATCTTGTCTTGCATTCAATCATAATTACGCACAGAATATAACTATTATAATTAAACTACGGACGTTTATGCGAATCCAGATTTTGACAAATACAAGTGAAGAAACGAAATTTGAACAGAGATTTCCTTTTTACCTTTTAAATACTGTGATAATATATTTGACTATTTTGTGGACTGAAACATCTGTAGTCGAACTGTCGCCTTAAATTAGTCGGATGAAACGGAGAATTTGTCGCATATGCAAAACACCAAAATTAATACTTTACGGTCACGCGAACACATGCATATCCCTAAACAAAGTCCCACGTCTATCGAACTGATTACAACTCAGCGCGTTCATATGATTTAAATAGATTTAACTATGATTTAAATATTTTTAACAGCGCTCTTTTAAGTATCGATCGCGTAAAGCTACAAGTACGAAGAGAAACGTAAGTAGAAACGAAAAAGTGCTTGTCACAGACCAATACTTGGCGCGCGCGCGCGCGCAGAGACACGCGTACATGCTAGATCGAGTCGCAGGATAAATGCCGCCATTTATCCACGAGAAAGTTGTTGCTCCAACGCGCGAAACGGGACGAATCGCTCAGAACTTCAAGTCCTTCTGCACGTCGTGCATCATGTTGGCAGATTTCTGCAGCAGCCCCGTCTCGTCGTCAGTTAGCTTCTGTTGGACAATGCAGTTCACGCCACTCTCGCCCAATGTGCAAGGCAGCGAGAGGAACACGTCTTTGTCGATCCCGTGGTAACCCTGAAAAAGAATCACGAGGCCTCGTCAAGTTCATTGCTCAACGATCGATAACTTCAGGGACAAAACAATATTTTTTCAACGTCTGGACGCTGGTCTCGCAATCGACGACGATATTGCGATCACGTGCGGGTCTCGAGCGTTGTGCAAGAGAAACGAGTTATCGACTTACGGTAACCAGCGTAGATACTGCGTGAACTTGGTTCGAGTTTCGCAATATCGCTGAGGCGAGGTTCGCGACGCTCAAGCCGATGGCCCACGATGTGTAACCCTTCAGCTTGATCACCTCGTACGCGCTGTCCACCACCTGTTTGTGCAGATCTCCCCAATGCTCCGTGTCCTTGTCAGTGCCCACGTTCTCGTTCAAGTCGCGCAGTCTTACGCCAGCGACGTTGACGCCAGACCAAACTGGTACTAAACAGATAAATCGAATTTATTAGGTGCTGTTATCGATGGTGCTATTTAATCGTTCGAGTGTTGGACGCAATCGAGCGTCCATCGACTCTTTCTCTGAGTAACAAGTTAAACGTACGAAATGTATCGAAATATCACGAATTCTTTGTTCTCTGTTTTTTATATCTCTTTATAATGGCTTAAACAAGAATTCGTATTTGTTACAATTGCAAAAAATTATTGTTTTATCGAAAAATTTGTTTGTAACATTCGTTTGTCTTTCTGAATATCAAAAAGCATCAAGAATCTCTGTTATTTATATATCTTTATAATGGCTTAAACAAGAATTCGTATTTGTTACAATTGCAAAAAATTATTGTTTTATCGAAAAATTTGTTTGTAACATTCGTTTGTCTTTCTGGATATCAAAAAGCATCAAGAACTCAACTTTTTTTAATTATCTTAATGATACTTCTATTCAATACTTAAAAGCGCCAGCATGCTGGACACTCATAAGAATGACACAGCAATAGTAACGCAAGATTCTTTGCTGATGAGTAAAAAAACAGCGCCATCACGCTTCTTGGAAATTTGAGAAGACTTGGAAATTGAGAAATCGCAATCGCTCTGCTTGGAAATTTAAAGCTCAGAATCTGAGAAGCGCCATCGCTCTGCTTAGAACTTTGGGTCGTAGAAATTGAGAAGCGCCATTGTTCTGCTTAGAACTTTAAGGCGCAGAAATTAAGAAGTGCCATCGCTCTGCTTGGAAATTTAAGGCGCAGAAATTAGAAGCACCATCGCGCTGCTTAGAACTTTGAAAAGACTTAAAAATTGAGAAGCGCCATCACTCTGCTTGGAACTTTAAAACTTAGAAATTGAAAAACGTTATCGCGCTGCTTAGAACTTTGAGAAGACTTAAAAATTGAGAAATGCCATCACTCTGCTTGGAACTTTAAATCTTAGAAATTGAAAAACGTTATCGCGCTGCTTAGAACTTTGAAAAGACTTAAAAATTGAGAAATGCCATCACTCTGCTTGGAACTTTAAATCTTAGAAATTGAAAAACGTTATCGCGCTGCTTGGAACTTTGAAAAGACTTAAAAATTGAGAAATGCCATCACTCTGCTTGGAACTTTAAAGCTTAGAAATTGAAAAACGTTATCGCTCAGCTTGGAACTTTGAGACGAAGAAATTGAGAAACGCCGTCACTCTGCTTGGAACTTTAAAGCTTAGAAATTGAAAAATGTTATGGCTCTGCTTGGAACTTTGAGACGAAGAAATTGAGAAGCACCATCGCGCTGCTTAGAATTTTGAGAAGACTTAAAAATTGAGAAACGCCATTGCTCTGCTTGGAACTTTGAAAAAACTTAAAAATTGAGAAACGCCATCACTCTGCTTGGAATTTTTAGAAAGCTTAAAAATTGAAAAACGCCATCGCTCTACTTGGAACTTTAATACGAAGAAATAAAGAAGCGCCATCGCACTTCCTAACAATTTGAAACGTAGAAACTGGGAAGCGCCATCTATGACACTCATCGACTGGATTTCTCCAGAAGCCCGTGGCACTCAAACGATTAATCCACTGATACTATTAATATGTAAACTATTATGTAACATCACGTAACAATACGCCTCCACACTCGTTCCACGTGAATTCGTTTAAATCGCGATCAAAGTTTAATCCCCAGATAACGGATAATTGTATTTTAGCGACTAGCCTTATCATAGATAACAAGTATTAATCAGCTATGCGCGTTACAGCAAAGGGACCAATTTCTAGCTCACTCAGGGTCTCCATCGACGTTTGCGCGAGCCGTTCAGGTACTCCAGGGCCACAAAACTCTCTGAATGCGGGTCTTCGAAAGGGCGAGGGGGGAGGGTGGCTTTAAAAGGCTCACAATGGTGGCCTTTATCGAAGTAAACGCTGGAAACCTTGGGAAATTCTTCACGTACCGCTCGTATCGCCGTGCTCTCCAATAATCCATCCGTGGCAGGAAGTGGGCGCGACGTTCAGTTTCTGCGACAAAAGGAAACGGAATCGAGCGGAGTCCAAGTTGGTGCCGCTTCCCAGCACGCGGTTCTTTGGCAGCCCAGAAAGCTTCCACGCCACGTAGGTCAGAATGTCTACCGGGTTCGAGACGATCAGGAGGATGGTCTCTGGGCTATATTTGACCAGCTGCGGAATGATGCCTTTGAAGATGTCTGTGTTTCGTTGAACGAGGTCCAGCCTCGTCTCGCCCTCCCGCTGGCGAGCGCCAGCGGTCACCACGCAGAGGCTCGAGTTAGCTGTCGCAGAGTAATCCGTGCTGGCGTTTATCTTTGCGTTCTTCAAGAACGCGCTGCCGTGCTGCAGATCCAGCATCTCGCCCTTTAGCTTGTCCGCCATTACGTCGACCAGCACCAACTCGCTGGAGACACCCTACGGTAGCACGAGAAATGCTTGAGCATCTATGGATTCCTCGAGTCATTGTTAAAGAGGAAAGCACACATACTTGTAAAGACACGTGTTAATTTCATTTAGCATCGAGTTAACATGTTTGGTATTTTTTTTTCTGATTTTTTAATGCCTATCTATAGTCGAATGCATTTTGATAGAAGTATTGGTATGCAAAATCTTTTGGCTTTTCTTTCAATTTGTTTGCAAATATCGCGACATGTTTCTTACGAATGAATTTATTTTGCAATCTTCAAATCTTTGTAATTAAAATTAAAGTAAAACGAATCAGAAACACAACTATAGATATAGTAACTCATTATATTCTTTAGACGAACAGCTATTGATCGATGATGTTATGCAAATTCAAATTCTGTTGTTCTAATTCTTGTAATTAAAGTTAAAGTAAAACAATTATAAGTAAATATAGATGTGATAAATTATTATATACTCTAGAAAAATACCTATTAATCAAAGGTGTTGTTATGCAAAATCTTTTAGTTTTTTTTTAATTTGTTTGCAAATATCGCGACAATATATTTCTTACGAACGAATCGATCTTGCAATCTTCACATTCTTGTAATTAAAATTAGAGTAGAAGAAATTAGAAACACAACTCATTGCATTCTCTCTTTCGACTATTTCTGAATGTTAGGTGTAAAATAAATAATAAAATTAAATAAATAATTAAAAAAAGGTAAATCTTACGTTTGTCAAGATGCTGAATGCACAGGCCATTCCGACTTGACCCACGCCGACCACGGTGACTTTGTTCCTACCTGTGGAAACCGGTTCCATCACCGTGTTCAACAATTTGTTCGTTAAGGATGCCATTCTTCTGTAAAAAGTCAATAATCACTCTTTAGTTTTTAATAGTTACATGCTTTTCGTCCAATTTGGAGTTTCCTATGTGTAAAGTTCGATCAAGGTCGAAGAGGTCACGGAGGACGAGCGCTCAATCGCATATGTTTGTATAATAATGTGAAAAATATGAATTGCAAAAAATACGTTTCAATATACTATATTACAAAAATACAGTGATTACAAAAATATGTTGCAATGTAGTAGATTGAAACGTATTTTTTCTGAAAATCATTGCAAAACTAGAATTAAGATATACTATATAAAACAATTAAAATTAAGATATGCTATATAAAAAAATTAGAATTAAGATATAATATGTTACAAAAAATACAGTAATTACAAAAAATATGTTGCAATATAGTATATTGAAACGTATTTCTTGTAATTACTATATTTTTTTAAATATAACACATTATTTCTTAATATAGTATATCTTAATCCCAATTTTTTATACAGTATATTTTACTTCTACTTTTGCAATGACTTTCAGATTTCTCGCGTTTAACCTTCCAGTCCTTCAAGGTCGAAGAGGTCGCACGAAATTTCCATGATCTTTTCGCGCTCAGAATAAAACGCTTCGTTATTCAGCAGAAAAGTAATAAAATACGTTAGTCATCGATAAAAAAAGATACAAAAGTATCATTAATAATTATATACAAAATATAGTGACATTAAAAGTGTTATTAATAATATATTATATACAGCGTGAGTAAATCTACAAAGAAAAGTATATACACGTTAAACGAACCAGAAACAAGAGACTGAACAATAGAAAGTGAAGAACATGCAAAAATCTTCCTGGTTCACAGAGTTATCAAACTGTTTACTATTAATTCAAATCACATGAATGAAATGCTGATAACAGAACGTGAGTAATACGCAGGCTCGCAAGATGCCACTAGCAGTACGCGCGTTCAAACACGTGTACCGGCGCTCGTACTGAACTATTTGTCTAAATGCATGCCGCACACGAAACGCAAGCAACTACTCAACTACTGAACTACAAAACTACAAAACTACATAAGGGAGAAAGACAAATTTACTGTGGAGAAGTCTCTAAAGAACCCACCACCGACAGAGCACTGAGAAAAAAAATAAGGCAGCAAGATCTACGAAACAGCGTCAATTAAACACGTTACTCGGAGTTATTGCGCTCTGACCCCGTTTCTTCGATGGGAACCGTATCCGTGTCGCGCGACGTGGCTCGTGCTACTCGAAACGGCGCGACGCGTTGCACCGCTGACTCCCATCGACGCAAACCCGTCACGTAGAAACGGCGTGTCCCGCGTATTCGCGACGGTTCGCAACGGAAAATAAACGTGTGTCCACTAACCTCATGGTTGCGTTTTAAGGAAAGAGAACAGAAAGCGAGAGAGAGGGGGTGAAGCAAACACCAAACGTATTTCAGCAGTTTACCAACGGGTCCGTTACACGTCCGACTTGCTTGACAGCTGAGAGACTTCTGTTTGGCGGGGTGACCTTGTCCCCACTTTTTATACCTCCCATAAGGCTGCACCAGAGCTACGCGGCCCCCTTTCGGGCTGACGAAACACCGGCGACGCGCGCCCGTCTAATCTGCGCTACGATAATGTCTCGCGGCTTCTTTTTCCCGCAGAAAATTTTCACGCTGACCCTTTCAGTCACGCGTCGCTCGCTCGCACGCCTCGTGCTCGTCGCGAATCGAACGATAACCTGTGGGACGCGCGCGACGCCCGTAGATCGACGATCAAATTTTCGTCAAACGAAAGTCACGCTGCGCACGCGTCGGATGACGCAACGCGCGTTTCCCTTCCGCGAAGAGCGAGCCGTTCATCGATCCGTGCGTCTTCTTCACGATCCCCACTGTGTGGCTAATAAAAATCAGCCTGCAGGATGTGTTCCGTTTCAGAGGGCAGGGGGGAACGACGACGACTAAAAATACTTGCTCGAGGGATCGCTGGAATTGCTTCTAACGCTGGAAATCGGCGTTCTTTCATTTTTTCTCTATCTCGAACGGTGCGTTAAATTTATCCTGGATTTTTTAAATGGAGTTTCAAGGACTTTCGTAAAGCGGAAATTAATTTTTTATTAATCAAGGTACTTTTGAAATGAAGCTTCATGGAGTGAATTCTAAGGGAAATTCTTGAGGGAATTTTTGGATTGTTAAGGAACATTAGTGTCTTTGTTGGTACTTTATCTATATAGTTTTTTATATTGCAATTCCTAGTGTACATATTATTTTTTTTTATTTCTCTCTCGATCGAACGATGCGTTAAATTTATCCTGGATTTTTTAAATGGAGTTTCAAGGACTTTCGTAAAGCGGAAATTAATTTTTTACTAATCAAGGTACTTTTTAAATGGAGCTTCATGGAGTGAATTCTAAGGGAAATTCTTGAGGGAATTTTTGGAATGTTAAGGAACATTAGTGTCTTTATTGGTACTGTATCTATATAGTTTTTTATATTGCAATTCCTAGTGTACATATTATTTTTTTTTATTTCTCTCTCGATCGAATGATGCGTTAAATTTATCCTAAATTTTTTAAATGGCGTTTCATGGAGTGAATTCTGTTGAGGGAATTTTTGAAATGTTAAAGGACATTGGTGTCTTTGTTAGTACTGTATCTATATAGTTTTTTATATTGCAATTCCTAGTGTATATATTTAAATTATTCTTTTTTTATTTCTTTCTCGATCGAATGATGCGTTAAATTTATCTTGGCTTTTTAAAATGGAGTTTCATGGAGTGAATTCTGTTGAGGAAAGTGTTAAAGAACAGGTGTCTCTGTTAGTATTGTATTTATATAGTTTTTTATATTGTAATTTCTAGTGGAAATATTTGAGTATGTTAGCTGTTTATCTATTTTCGTTATCATCGTCTGAAAACAAATAGAGTAATAAAATTCAGCCTGCAGGATGTGTTTTGTTTCAGGGGGACCACTACAAATTTAAAACTTACTCGAGGGATCGCTGGAATTTCTTCTAACGCTGGAAACTAGTTTTTCTCTCGATTGAACCGTGCGTTCTCCTAGCTTTTTAAATGGAGTTTCATGGTGTAAATTCTATTGAGGGAATTTTTAAGTTGTCAAGAGACATAGGTGCTTCTGTTAGTACTGTATCTATATAATTTTTTATATTGCAATTTCTAGTGTAGATATTTAAATTATTATTTTTTTTATTTCTCTTTCGATCGAACGATGCGTTAAATTTATCCTAGCTTTTTAAATAGGGTTTCATGGAATGAATTCTGTTAAGGAAATTCTATTGAGGAAAATGTTGAGGGACAGGTGTCTCTGTTAGTACTGTATCTATATAATTTTTTATATTGCAATTCCTAGTGTAGATATTTAAATTATTATTTTTTTCATTTCTCTTTCGATCGAACGATGCGTTAAATTTATCCTGGATTTTTTAAATGGAGTTTCATGGAATGAATTCTGTCGAGGAAATTCTGTTGTGGGAATTCTGTTGAGTGCATTATCTCGAGGAAAATGTTAACGAACAGGTGTCTCTGTTAGTACTCTATCTATATAGTTTTTTATATTGCAATTCCTAACGTAAACATTCAAGTATGCTAGTGTGGAAGTTTAACTACCTACGCTAGATGTTTGTCAATTTACCTTATCACTGTCTGAAAACAAATAGAGTAAATAGGAGCGACCTTGTTAGAGCGATGTTTAATTAATATTTTTATCTATCTCAGTTTTCGTTCTACTTAAATAATCATTTAAGTAACTGACTCGTTAATCTCTTAACAGCTTTTGTTGTAAATTACATTTAGACGAATTCCAGGTTACGTCTCATCGTTGTAGCATTTTCGCATTACGGGGCTTGGTAACTTCTTAACAACTCCCGATTTCGTCATCCGATGACAAATAGTGCAAAGTGTAGAGTCGCTCGTAATTAATTCCACTTTACGTATACTGGAATTTACACGTTGCGCGAATCGAACGATTAGAAATATCGGATCGCGTCAGACAATTTTAACGAGCACGATAATTGTTACGCTCGTGAAAAGGAAAATGGCAACTGATCGACCTTATTAACGCACTATGGGCGTGTAACAGCGTGAGTTGAACTCAAAATTAGGGCAAAAATTAGTGAAATATGAAACACGTGTAATTTTTAGAAAACAAGTGATATCTTCACCAAATTTGGAAAATAGATAGTGTATAGTATTTCAAAAATATGGATTAAGTTTAAGAAAAATGAAGTTTTTTATTTAGTTTTCTATTACTTCATTTAATGGATAACATGGAGCAAAAAGTAATGATTCATTTTTAAAAGTTTCAAGAGTTTACGTAGTAAGAGAAAAGCGTAATAACGTTTAAGAATATTTTATTATTCAGTTTTTAATACAGTAATTTTATTTACTCTAATATTTGTTTACTGAATTATATTTTTGGAAACATTCGAACTGTCAAACAGTCAAACTTTCCTTTTTATCATTTACAAATAAGAAAAAATAAGCATTGATAAGTGCATTACTAATATTTACGAACGTCCTACATAAAAAGTATTAACGTGGTTCGCCAACACGATTTTTTTACAACATAATGCAATATTTTAAAATATTGCTTGCAGCAGATAACTCAAGTTGTACAATCATGTTTCACGCATTTTTCTTGCTGAGTCAGGTTCACTGAAAACGCCGTAGCCTATTTCTGCGGTTATCAATATATACACTTTTATTATTATTATGGATTTAAGTATCGACCGGTAACTCCAACTTATTTTTATCATACTCTTACTTACAACTTTTTAAGTGTCATGTAAATAATAATATTAAAGTCATTCAAAACAATCTTTATTCATTTCAGAAGTAATATAATTTTGATTAAAATAATTATGTTAATTATAATAGTTAAGCGTTAAATTTATTCCACCTCAGCTTTTTGAGAAATGCATGTTTCCCTGAAAGTTTCAATTGAAACTTATTGCTAAAATATTGCTAAAATGTTATTATTTTAGAAATGGTTTCTATTAGCTTCTATCGCTAAAATATTGCTACTTTCGCAATAATTTCTATTAGCTTCCATCGCTATTAGAAACTATGGCCAAAATATTGCCAAAATATTGCTAAAATATTGCTAAAATATTGCTAAAAATATTGCTATTTTCTATTGCTAACGTTTAAACTTATTCCACCGCAGCTTTTTGAGAAATGCATGTTTCCCTCAAGTCCTCTATTGAAATAGAAACTTTTTATTGCTGGAAAATGTTAGCAATAGAGACTATGGCCAAAATATTGCTAAAATATTGCTATTTCAGTTTCTATTGCTAACGTTTAAACTTATTCCACCGCAGCTTTTTGAGAAATGCATATTTCCCTCAAGTTCTCTATTGAATTAGAAACATTTGATTGCTGGGAAATGTTAGCCATAGAAACTATGGCCAAAATATGGCTAAAATATTACTATTTTAGAAATGGTTTATATTAACTTCTATTACTAAAATATTGCTAAAATAGCAATAGAAACTATTCTTAAAATATTGCTAAAATAGCAATCGAAACTATGGCCAAAATATTGCTAAAATATTACTATTTTAGAAATGGTTTATGTTAACTTCTATTACTAAGATATTGCTAAAATATTGCTAAAATAGCAATAAAAACTACACACTACTAACACATGGAGCGTCAAGGGTCAACACATAAATTCCAGATTTTCAGATGCAATCAGCCACGCACCTAACGAAACGTTCCAGATGATGAAATCCGCGAGTCCGCGAAATTGAACGTTCGTTGAATAGCTATCGACGTCCAGCACACAAACGTCGCCTCTTCTTATCGAACAATCTCGTCGATTATGTGTCGCTGATAGACTATCACGTGTGAATTTCTTGGGACCGTACGTACGCTTCCCGGAAAGCACATTGCCGCAGCGGTTCTGTCCGGTTGAGTCAGATTCAGAAATACCTCGTGCGAGCGCATACGAACGTAACGCAACTGGTCCTCGCGCTCATGCAACCTCACGTGCTACGTGACAACGAGCACCATTTCGAGGCTCGCGACTGAACCTCCTTTCTCCGACGTTTCTCACCGATCCTCGTACCTGCTGCTGCATCCCGCATAGCTCAGCAGCCTAGACAAACACTCGCGTAGACCAGAACGGGACGACGTGAGGGAAGACACGTGCGTCATGGTTCCTTGAACTTGGCGGTGCCTCGCGTTGGAGGTCGCCTTCAATTGTACGCCCACGCTGTCGAGAGGCGTGGAGCGCGTAGTGGCAGCCTTTGACTGGCTCCACGTAATTGTTAATTGTAAATGTAAATAGTAGTGATGATAGTAGTGTAAGAATATATTTAAAAAAAATGATCTGCGACCGAAAAAGTCATCGAGTGCAAAGGGCTAATAAACGCCCTTACAGTCGAATATACACCTAGTATATTTCCTACGAACTTTACCTTACAGTAAATTTATGATTATGGGTCAGGGTGCACGAGCGGTCGAGGAGGGCCGTGTGCATTCCTCTCTGGGGCCTTGCCTAAACATTTGGATGGGCCATGGCGTCAGGGTGTCCTCGAGGCTAATACGAGTGGCCTAAGATGGCATTCTTGTACGAACCCTAGGGTTGCAAGCAAGTCTAACCCTTTGCGCTCGAAAGGCGACTCTCAGTCGCCATTGCGTTTCGTGCAGCAACTCGAGTTTTTCATGATTTTAAGTTTCGAAGCCCCAGAAAAATGAATTTCGAAGGTGAAACTAACTCGAGTGAAGATGAAATTGATTATCGACTGTTGAAAAATGAGATTAGTAATAGATTAAATGATAAGGGATAATTAGTGATAGAAAAAATGATCTGCGACGGAAAAAGTCATCGAGTGCAAAGGGCTAATAAACGCCCTTACAGTCGAATATACACCTAATATATTTCCTACGAACTTTATTTTACAGTAGTAAATCGTAGTGTGGGATTGGGAGTTTTTGTTGAAAAATAAGCGTAAAAGAGCGATTTATTAGGTTAAATTTGTGATATGGATTACTCTGGTGTTCTTCTTCAACTCTGGTTCACGCTGCGCACACACATTATTATATAGATTCACTCATTGAACATTCTTGATTCTTTTCCTCATATTTCTTACTCACATACATGCACAGTCATGCTCTGTTGCATAAAATTTGGAATATTCGTGGATAATTAATATTCGAGAATATTCTCAATTATGTCTTACGTTTTCATGCATGCAAAGTCACGTAATAAAATGATCTACACATTATTTTGTGAATGTTCTAAATTAGATTTTGTTTCTTCATACACAGAGCCACGCATTGTAAATCATTCACACCCTACAGTAGTGATAGTAGTAAATGTAATTTCCTGAAAATATGTACGAATGTTGAATGTAGAAGGATGTAAAAAAATATGCAGCAAAAACTGTGTTTTAAAGCATTTACTTATCAATATGTATTCATAATGAAGTTAACGAGGCGTGTGTAACTGCTTTTGGGTATTTTCCTTGCAAACTTGTCAAGAGTTAGTTGAATACCACCCTTTTCTTTCTTTTCTTAATAAAGATTTCTATAACATGCTGTACCATTCTCAATTGCTCTACGTATTCTAGATAAATGTTCTCCATTGGGATCGCATTCTTCCATGATAGCCAAGAATTGGTCTCTTTCATGTTTCCTCCAAGTTTTCTATTAAAATGGTGATTTTCTATTGTTGAGAGACGTCAGCATAGAAACTATTGACAAAGTATTGCTCAAAGATTGCTATTTCAGATATTAAATTGCTCAAAGATTCCTATTTTAAATTTTCTATTGTTAAGAGACGTTGGCAACTATTGCTAAAATATTGCTCAAAGATGGCTATTTTAAATATTAAATTGCACAAAGATTACTATTTTAAATATTAAATAGCTGCTCAAAGGTTGCTATTTTAAATTTTCTATTGCTGGGAGACGTTAGCATAGAAACTATTGACAAAGTATTGCTCAAAGATTGCTATTTTAAATTTTCTATTGCTAGGAGATGTTAGCATAGAAACTATTGCTAAAGTATTGCTAAAAAATTGCTATTTCAGATATTAAATTGCTCAAAGATTGCTATTTTAAATTTTCTACTGCTAGGAGACGTTAGCATAGAAACTATTTCTAAAATATTGTTCAAAGATTGTTACTTTCAATATTAAGTTGCTCAATGTCCCTCTGAGGGGACATCAGCATTGATTAGTGATTGCGAAGGGTAAATTTATTTATTAGTGATTGCAGCTTTTCCCTTAAGTTTTCTATTGAAATGGGGAATTTCTATTGCTAAGTGACGTTAATAATCGAAACCATGGCTAAAATATTGCTCATAGATCGCTGTTTTATTGCCAACGTCGGAGAAAGAGCCCAGTGAAAAGGATTAATTGTCAAAGTCTTGACGTTTTTATCAGCTTCTTCTTCCTCACTTTCATTATGTATCTCATTGTTGCTCGATTAAGCGTTTAGACAGAAATATTTAACACTAGGTTTACCAAGAGATCATTTTAACCCCACTGACAAAACTTTTCGTTAAACTTTACGTTGAAATATCAAAAATAATAGAAACAATAATAAAAATTAATTATTATAACTGATATAATTTTATCGAGGTTCGTTCCTTCTACTTTAACTTCATAATAGATAAGCCAATTTATATTTTTTTCAATTAAATACCAAAATGGGGAAGTTTTAACCCCTTTGGTACAAAATAGGTATATGTCAACTCATGGTAATCCTAGTGTTAAAAAGTTGAAACTTTAAAGATGTGCAAAAGTAGAATGTGCGAATATCGAGGGTCGTCTGTATATCTTTAGCGTTCAGGAAAAATTCATGATTTCTAAGTAACGCGTTCGCAACGATTCTACGATTTTATGATTCACTGAGCATTTTACTGGGAAACTACAGGACGAGAGCTATCTATGGTTTTTATTGATGTTTGCGGACGTTAATAACGTTATTTAGTGAAAGTGTATCTGTGGTAAGAAAAAAATAGTGTTGAGTATCTGGAGTAAATATGTCATACTCGATACACGATTAATAATAAAATTCGATACGTAGGTAGTAAAGGTAGTTCACAGGTATTTATAATTATAGATAGTAAAATAAGATAGTAAAAGAAGGTTCTAAGAAAATAAGTATAGATAACCCTCGTTTAACACGGTAAATAGATTTCTATAAAATGTCGTGTTGTGTAAAAACTCATTAAAAATAGACATTTGTTTTTAAATTCTTTATAAAGATGTTAAATAATAATTCAATTGTAAGGAATGTCTGAGGATCTGGGCGTTCAAGGGACTCGAAGATGGCAGTTTAAAAAGAAAGACACAGTTCTAATTAAAGTTAATTTACTCACGACTTCCTACTCTCGAACCTTCACAAATCTCTGTTCGAGTCTCTATTTCAATTCTCTCTATTCAACTCTCTATTCAAATCTGAGTCAGTCTCTTCGCGTCTTCCGTCTGCATCCTTTTTAAAAACCCTCATTTGCTTCATTTTTGTTAATACAATATAAAGAAATTTTTAATTCCCTACGTAACTTACTTTTTGTTAAAAATATAAACGTACCTCTAAGATGGCAAGCTTCGCAGCGGATAGCGTGTAAAACTGTGCACCACGTTTTCCGCTATGACATCAGAATAGGTCTTTAAATGAACGTGAAACGATAAAATAAATTGCAGGAACTGTCGTACAACACTGCAAACTATAACACAGGTTTACTCTAGCACGATAAGAAAATTGCGGAAATCTTTGTACAATACTGTACCTCTACACTACTAGATAACATGATTTTTGTGTAAAACATTTAAAAACTAAATTATCTTAAAATAAAGATGAGGAGAAATAATGGACTATAGTGGCTTTAAATAAATTATAGTTTATTCATTTATAACTTTATTTCGATGTTATAGGGACAAAGTTTGCACAGTTTATGCGCCATCCGTTGCGAGGCTTGCAGTCTCAGAGATACTTTTGTATTTTTGATAAAAATTAATCCTTTGTACTCTGCTTTTTTCTGGACGTTGGCAATGGAAGCTAGAAATATTGCTAAAATAGCAATATTAAGGTAGAAACTATTGCTAAAGAAGCAATATTAACATAGGAACTATTACTAAAATGGCAATATTATTATTGAAACTATTGCTACAATCGCAATATTAACATAGAAACTATGGCAATGTTAAAATGGCAATATTAATACTGAAACTATTGCTAAAATAGCAATATTAACATAGAAATTATTACTAAAATGGCAATATTAACATAAAAATTAATGCTGCAATAGCAATTTTAACATAGAAAGTATTGCTAAAATAGCAATATTAACACAGAAACTATTGCAATGTTAAAATAGCAATATTAATACAGAAACTATTGCTAAAATAGCAATATTAACATAGAAACTATTTATAAAATAGCAATGGAAAATATTGCCAAAATAGCAAAGGAAATTATTGCAAAAACAGCAATGTAAACTATTGCTAAAATAGCATAGGAAACTATTGCTAAAATAGCAAAGAAAACTATTGCTAAAGTAGCAATGGAAACTATTGCTAAAATAGTAATGTTAACATAGAAACTCTTACTAAAATGGCAATATTAACATAGAAATTATTACTAAAATGGCAATATTAACATAGAAACTATTGCTAAAATGGCAATATAAACATAGAAACTATTGCAATGTTAAAATAGCAATATTAAGATAGAAACTGTTGCTTAAACAGCAATATTAATATGGAAACGATTGTTAAAATATCAATATTATCATAGAAACAATTGCTAAAATAACAATATTTTTGCAATAGTTTCTATTGCTAATGTCTCCCAGCAATAAAAAAATTCCATTTCAATAGAAAACTATAAAATAGCAATATTTTTGCAATAATTTCTATTGCTAACGTTTCTCAGCAATAGAAAATTTCCATTTCAATAGAAAACTATAAAATAGCAATATTTTTGCAATAATTTCTATTACTAACATCACCCAGCAATACAAATTTTTCTATTTCAATAGAAAACATTAAAATAGCAATATTTTTGCAATATTTTCCATTGCTAAAACTTGAAAACTTGAAAGAAGTATGCATTTCTCAAAAAGCTGCGGTGGAACAAGCTTCATCACTAATCAATTCTCATGTCCCCTCGAAGGAGTCATCCGAGTGCAAAGGGTTAACTATAATTTATTTATACAATTTCATGCAAAGCCACGTCAGTTCATTATTCCTCCCGTCATTATTTTGAGATAATTTAGTTTTTCAATGTATTAAACAAAAATCGTGTTATCTAACGCTGTAGAAGTGCAGTGTCGTGCAAAGGTTTTCGCAATTTTCTTATCTTGTTAGAGCAGAACCGTGTTGTAGGATGCAGCGTTGTACGAAGATACCAGCAATTTATTCTATCGTATTAGAGCAAAACCGTGTTGTAGTAGGACTACCTATACACCTGTACTATCCAACGTAAAATATGCAACAAAAACATTTTACAAAGTTGAAAGAAAAAATTTTCAGAAGAAACTGCCGCGATTCGTAAAAATTTAACATAACGCGGATGTAACGTGTTTCGCATACACATTTTCTCCTGATATCGCTCGTGTCTGTCTGTTTACATTGATGTAATTAGCGTAAACGAATCTCGGACCTTCAGTTTCTTTTTTACCATAATCTAATCGCGAGTAGACGGGATGAAAGGTTGCTACACTTCTCGAGGAGATCGCGCTTTTGCAATTGCCCTTTACACGCTTGTCTTCAACTACGAGAGGGGCGTCGCGTGCAAAAAATCTATCGCCGATGAAATTCACGCTATCCAAGTAACGAGCCAACGTCCGTTCGTCTTTTAATTACAAATCATTTGCATCGTCGCTGCTCGAGCGTTTCGTTCCTCGAGATCAGCGAGTAAATTAACGAAAAATTTAATACGCGAGCAGAGAGCGCCTCGAATCGTTCCTGCGCTTCTGCTTTCACGATTCGAGACTTGAATTTCGATCGACATCGCGTAGCCGCCGTGTCAACGAACGATTGATGGCTGCGCGCAACCTTTGCGCCGCCATGTCGCGTGTAATCGTCCATAATGGTGGACAGATTCAATTGGCGTAACTGCGCGCGAGGATCGCGTGAGAGCGCACGTGGATTCTGCTCGAAAGCAGTTCACAATCAGCAATTAGCTGCGTTCAGTAATTTCATTTATTATCGTACGATGGCTGCGACCTTGAAGGAAATTCGAGTTGCGTTAGAATTGCGTCGAGTTTAATTAACAGAGTTTCGTTCGCAGACAATGTAGAGGACAATGTAGTCAATTGTTGATAGCGATACGGAAATTATCGCTATTGAACATTACTATCGCGTACTCTTAGATCGAGCAAGAGTAATTGAAACAATGCAAACTCGATAATTGCGCGAAACGAGGAGAAACTCGTGAAACTATGAGTAAGACCGTAAGATTCGCGACTTTTCTTTCATTTCTATTCTTCGTTCCGTTTACTCATTGCTGGACGACGTGACGCGCGTTGACGGAATGCAACGGACGAGATTCATGCGCGAATTATCGAGGTTGCAACCGCTGCGTCGGTTTTGCAGATGGAATGGAAATAGATCCGCGACTATTGCAGCTAAACGCCAACTGTTCGATACTACGAATTTGTCTGTCTGTTGTAGTGAAACGCGAGTGAAACGGGATCAGCAATGTTTAAATAGCGCCAATAAACGGGAATCGTCTAGAGCAGTGATTGGCAAACTCATTAGTCGACCGAATCAAATGTCAACAATTGTAAATTATATGCTTAAAATGACTAAGACTTTGTAAATGGAGAATTAGGTGGTTAATGTAGAATGATTTTATTTATATATTTTATATATTTTATAAATTGCATGTATTTCTGTTTATTTTAATGAAAATTTATTTTTTCCATGGATTTATGACTTTTTAGGAATTAGAAAAGTTGTTTCATTAATTTTTTCTACGGTCTTATGTCTTTTTAGGAATTAGGAAAGTTATTTTATTAATGTTGAAAGTGGCTTAAGTACACTTATAGCCATCAAAAACATACTATGTTTTTTCCATGGACTTATGTCTTTTTAAGAATTAGAAAAGTTATTTCATTAATTTTGAAAGTGGTTTAAGTCCATTTATAGCCAACATACTATCTTTTTTTCCACAGATTTATGTCTTTTTAAGGATTAGAAAAGTTATTTCATTAATTTTGAAAATAGCTTAAGTCCATTTATAGCCATCAAAAACATATTATTTTTTAAAACAATGTTAATGATGCTAATTGGATCGATAAATTATACACCTTTAGAAAAACAAAAACATTATTACTTACTATTTTATTAGTTTTAATTAAACTATAGCTGAAACCGAAGAAGAAAACTTTATATTATACTTAATAATGATCTTATCTATTGATAAAAATTAAATAGCAAACAAGGCATCCATTAAATTAAATCATGACAGTCATCATTTGTGGCAGAAGACAAAGAGCCGCATGCTGGCCTAGAGAAACGATAGACAGCAGGAAATAGATGAAAATTTGAGAGTGTTTTCTTAAAAAGGGATGTGCAAATATAATTTGTACACTTAAGATGACAATTATTGGAACGTGAACGTGTAACCTCACAATTAAATTAAAAAAGAAATCATTGCATAAAATTAACTCTTTGCACTCGACTCTTACCCTAAGAAGAAGAAACTATTGCTAAAATAGCAATCTTTGAGTAATATTTTAACAATAGTTTCTATTGCTAACGTTTCTCAGAAATTGAAAATTTTCATTTGAATAGAAAACTTGTGAGAAATATGCATTTCTCAAAAAGTTGCGGTAAAATAAGTTTAAACGTTGGCAATAGAAACTAAAATAGCAATATTTTAGCCATAGTTTCTATTGCTAACGTTTTCCAGCAATAGAAAGTTTCTATTTCAATAGAAGACTTAAGGGAAACATGCATTTCTCAAAAAGTGTAGAATAAGTTTAAACGTTAGCAATAGAAACTAAAATAACAATATTTTAGCAATATTTTTAGCAATATTTTAACAATATTTTAGTAATATTTTAGCAATATTTTGGCCATAGTTTCTAATAGCGATGGAAGCTAATAGAAACTATTGCGAAAGTAGCAATATTTTAGCGATAGAAGCTAATAGAAACTATTGCTAAAACAGCAATATTTTAGTGATGGAAGCTAATAGAAACTATTGTTAAAACAGCAATATTTCAGCGATAGAAGCTAATAGAATCTATTGTTAAGGTAGTAATATTTTAGCTATTATTTAAAATATTGCTATTTCAGCGATAGAAGCTAATAGAAACTATTGTTAAGGTAGTAATATTTTAGCTATTATTTAAAATATTGCTATTTTAGCGATAGAAGCAATAGAAACTATTGTTAAGGTACTAATATTTTAGCTATTATTTAAAATATTGCTATTTCAGCGATAGAAGTTAATAGAAACTATTGTTAAGGTACTAATATTTTAGCTATTATTTAAAATATTGCTATTTTAGCGATAGAAGCAATAGAAACTATTGTTAAGGTAGTAATATTTTAGCTATTATTTAAAATATTGCTATTTCAGCGATAGAAGCTAATAGAAACTATTGTTAAGGTAGTAATATTTTAGCTATTATTTAAAATATTGCTATTTCAGCGATACAAGCTAATAGAAACTATTGTTAAGTTAGTATATTTTAGCAAAAGAAGTTAATAGAAACCATTACTAAAATAGTAATATTTTAGCAATTGTTTTTATTGCTAACTTCCCCCAGCAATAGAAAATTTCCATTTCAATAAAAAACCTTAAGGAAACATGCATTTGTCAAAATGTTACGGTAGAATAAATTCAATTTCCACAATCACTAATCAATGCTGACGTCCCTCAGAGGGGACATCCGAGTGCAAAGTGCTAAATTGTTCAAATATGTACTGTAAACAGTTTCCTTATTTTTTTCTCATATTGGAATTCAATAATGGCGTGTAAAAACCCTCAAGGACCTTCCACGAATTAAACAATAATTTTCCTCAAGCGGTCCAAGAAGAAGAAATACAAATCAATCAGTCGAGAAGCATCAGACGAACAGAACGCATCAAGAAAAACCCACTTTCCATTATTATATTTACACTCTACAATTTGTTAACTAAAATATCTCTTTTATTACAAACAATAAAGTTCTGTCAACATATGTAACAAAATTTCTATCATCTAAATCCACCAAACTTTGAATATCCACGATGTATCTACAAAATCTTGCAGTCCATTCCAACAACCTACACGCTAACAAAACGAGCGATCAGCTTCCAAAAAAAAGAAAAAAGCACTTTACGATAACCTGTCAGTTTAAATCAATAAACACATAACATCCAACGCGTACAATTTGTTAACTAAAATATCTCCTTTATTACAAACAATAAAGTTCTGTCAACATATGTAACAAAATTTCTAACATCTAAATCCACCAAACTTTGAATATCCACGATGTATCTACAAAATCTTGCAGTCCATTCCAACAACCTACACGCTGACAAAACGAGCGATCAGTTTCAAAAAAAAAAAAACACTTTACGATAACCTGTCAGTTTAAATCAATAAACACATAACATCCAACGCGTACAATTTGTTAACTAAAATATCTCCTTTATTACAAACAATAAAGTTCTGTCAACATATGTAACAAAATTTCTATCATCTAAATCCACCAAACTTTGAATATCCACGACGTATCTACAAAATCTTGCAGTCCATTCCAACAACCTACACGCTGACAAAACGAGCGATCAGTTTCCAAAAAAAAAAAACACTTTACGATAACCTGTCAGCTTAAATCAATAAACAAATAACATCCAACGCGTAAAAGAATCGGATCACGGTTGTAATTCATAAATTGAGGCCGCGCCATTCAATTTACCACGCGTTAGGTCCGCGTTAAAGCGTCTCGCGGCTTGAAATAATTACGTTCACGGGTCTTACCGCCAATTAGCGAGCAATCTCGCCCTATCGAGGCCGCGTCTTCCTCATCGAATCGCGTCGCGATAAATTAATCGATCGCGTAAAGCGCGAGCCAATCATTTTAATTAAACCGTGGCCAGAGGTTTCTGCGCGCCGCGAAGACGTTAAACCGCGAGCGCCGCTGGCGGAAACCAGACTTTGTAAATCTCGCGCGAATCGACGCTGCTAATTGCACAGCGTTCGATATCGATTCGCCAGCGGACCCCCGCGAGACGCTGTTTCGATCGACTAATTGCGTGTATCCTTCGCAGCGAATAGAGAGCGAATTGTAAAAAAGCCCGCGTTTTTCCTTTTTCGAAAGCGTACTTTACGAACGTCCGCCATTTGCCTTGGATGTCTTGCAGCCATTCGTTTCGCAACGGACAGAGAACAGATGGGAGAAAAAAGAGGGAGTAAGTTGTGCAGCAGCTGGTTCGATTTTAAAACTGCAAGTATGTGTTTGAGATTGTTCATAATTTTCACTAACGATTTGAGAGGAGATCGTGCATTGTTGCATTTCGATGGAGGAGTCTGCGTTTTGATAGAGTCGAGGGTGTTGCGTCCTTAGTTTCGCCTCGAGAAAATGACGACTTCGAAGAGAACGACTTTTTTTATGGTAGATTTGGAGTATGATTGAGTATCGAAGGAAGGAGAGTTTTCAATGGATCTAACGCTTAGACTTCTATGTTTAGTCGAAGCTGTATTTGTTTTGTATTATATTTGCTGTGTTGTCATTGGCAACTGTTTGGAACGATTAATTTCAATATATTTATATTCATTCGCGATCAGTTTCTTAACTTAGATGTTTGATATTTTGTACGAATTGGCGGAGTGTGAAGAATTCCTGTGGAAATCGCACGATTGGTGTTTGGACTTTTTGTTATTTCGTATTTAGTTTGCTAATTCTTTGGAATCTTTTTACAGCTCTTCATACAGGCAGCCCTCGACATTTGCACATAATTGGTTCTTGAAGATGTGTGCGAATGTTGAATGTTCGAAAGTAGAGGGATGTAAAAAAATATGCAGCCAGAACTGTGTTTTAAAGTATTTTACTTATCAATATGTATTCATAATGAAGTTAACGAGGCGTGCGTTATTGTTTTCGGGTATTTTCCTTGCAAATTTGTCAAGAGTCAGTCGAATACCACCCTTTTCTTTCTTTTCTTGATAAAGATTTCTATAACATGCTGTGTCTTTCTCAATTGCCCTACGTATTCGAGATAAACATTCTCCATTGGGATCACATTCGTTCGTGATAGCCAAGAATTTGTCTCTTTCATGTTTCCTTCAAGTTTTCTATTGGAATGGCGATTTTCTATTGCTGAGAGACGTTAGCAATAGAAACTATTGCTAAAGTATTGCTCAAAGATTGCTATTTCAGATATTAAATTGCTCAAGGATTGTTATTTTAAATTTTCTATTGCTAGGAGACGTTAGTATAGAAACTATTGCTAAATTATTGCTCAAAGATTGCTATTTCAGATATTAAATTGCTCAAAGATTGCTATTTCAGATATTAAATTGCTCAAGGATTGTTATTTTAAATTTTCTATTGCTAGGAGACGTTAGCATAGAAACTATTGCTAAAGTATTGCTCAAAGATTTCTATTTAAGATATTAAATAGCTCAAAGATTGCTATTTTAAATTTTCTATTGCTGGAAGATGTTAGCATAGAAACTATTGCTCAAAGATTGCTATTTCAGATATTAAATGGCTCAAAGATAGCTATCTTAAATATTAAGTTGCTCAAAGATTGCTATTTTAAATTTTCTATTGCTGGAAGATGTTAGCATAGAAACTATTGCTCAAAGATTGCTATTTCAGATATTAAATGGCTCAAAGATAGCTATCTTAAGTACTAAGTTGCTGCTCAAAGGTTGCTATTTCAAATTTTCTATTGCTGAGAGACGTTAGCATAGAAACTGTTGCTAAAATATTGTTCAAAGATTGATACTTTCAATATTAAGTTGCTCAATGTCCCTCTGAGGGGACATCAGCATTGATTAGTGATTGCGAAGGATAAATTTACTTATTAATGATTGCAGCTATTCGAGAAATGCATGTTTCCCTTAAGTTTTCTATTGAAATGGGGAATTTCTATTGCTGAGAGACGTTAGCAATAGAAACTATAGCTAAAATATTGCTCAAAGATCGCTGTCTTATTGCCAACGTCGGAGAAAGAGCCCAGTGCAAAGGGTTAATTGTCAGTCTTGACGTTTTTATCAGCTTCTTCTTCCTCACTTTCATTATGTATCTCATTGTTGCTCGATTAAGTGTTTAGACAAAAATATTTAACACTAGGTTTACCAAGAGATCATTTTAACCCCACTGACAAAACTTTTCGTTAAACTTTACGTTGAAATATCAAAAATAATAGAAACAATAATAAAAACTAATTATTATAACTGATATAATTTTATCGAGGTTCGTTCTTTCTATTTAAACTTCATAATAGATAAGTCAATGTATATTTTTTTCAATTAAATACCAAAATGGGGAAATTTTGACCCCTTTGGTAGAAATAGATATATGTCTCATGGTGAACCTAGTATTAAAAAGTTGAAACTTTAAAAATATACGAAATAACGAATTGCTCGAAAGTAGAATGCGCAAATATCGAAGACCATCTGTATTCAATTTAATAAATCATCGAAGCGAAGGAAATTCTAATTAATTCGATCAAGCTTTCACTTGATTTCACGAAAAGAACCTTTAGCCAGCTAATTTTATCCGCATCATGCGTGTGGTCTTTCGTTGTGAACAGAGCGATAAAACACGCACTTACACGTGGAAAGAATACATAGAGAAGTTAAATGGAAGCTGCGAAAGAGAAAATGCATAATTCATTCTTTGAACGCAACTGTTTCTCGTAACTATAAATAAATACACTGCCAGAACGAGTTCAGCTCGGTCATAAATCTGAAATCGAGGCGTAATCAGCGCGCGATTTGAAATCTGGCGCGCGTCGAGCTTCGTTGCATTCGCGATCTATCGCGTGTTCATCCTTGATCGCGATTTATTTCTGTCTTACCGTCGATGATACGACGGGATCCATCAGCTCGCGATCGATAATTCAGGATCCTGCTATAAATCAGCCGCATAATCAACTCTACAGGCGCATACCAACTCTGACGAAGTTAGAAATAAAAATGAGTCGCTTATTTTGATAGTGACGTAAGTTTAGTTTTGAAAAAGTCAAGCTAGAGAGATATTTTAATACTTACGTTGGTATGTTATCTTTTTATTTTTGAGCAAATTGTAAATAATAAAAATAATAATAGTAATAGCAATAATAATAATAATAATAATAATAATAATAATAATAATAGTAACAATAGTAATAGAAATAATAATAATAGTAATAGTAGTAATTTAATAGTAATAACAATAATAGTAATAGTAATAATAATAATAGTAATAGCAATAATAGTAATAGTAATAATGGTAATAATAATAGCAATAATAGTAATAGTAATAATGGTAATAATAATATTAGTAATAGCAATAATAATAATAGTAATAATGGTAATAATGATATTAGAGTAATAGCAATAATAATAATAGTAATAGTAAGTAATAGTAATAATAGTAATAATAATAATAATAATAATGGTAATAATAGTAATAGTAATAATAATAATAGTAATAAGCAATAATAGTAATAGTAATAATGGTAATAATAATATTAGTAATAGCAATAATAATAATAGTAATAATGGTAATAATAATAATAATAATGGTAATAATAGTAATAGAAATAACAATAACAGTAATAGTAGTAATAGTAATAATAATAATAGTAATAACAATAATAGTAATAGTAATAGTAATAATAATAACAGTAATAGCAATAATAGTAATAGTAATAATAGTAATAGCAATAATAATAGTAGTAATAGTGATATTAGTAATAGTCATATTAATAATAGTAATAGTAATAATAGTAAATTGTAATATATTTGAAATCACTAAGATTTTGTAAAACGAAAATTAGCTGGTCAATAGAATATTTTTATTACACTTTATAAATTGTGTATATTTCCTTTTATTTCAGAGGAAATTAATTTTTTCCATGAACTTAAAGTGGCTTAAGTCCATTTATAGCTATTAAAAACATTATTTCTCAAACAACGTTAATAATGCTAATTGGATTGATAAATTATTACACACTCAGAAACACAAGATTTACAAATGATTTACAAAAAGCTGAATTTGATTTGCAAAATGGTCAATTTGATTTTAAAAAGGGTGAATTTAATGTACCAATACTATAAAGACTGCACAGAACTAACATAAACCCTTTTTGGGGATGTGTTCTTCCTTTTTGAATTGATAACAATAAATATTTGCAAATTGTATATCTATATAATCAAATTATAAAAAAAAAACACTTTTTCCAACCCAGAATGAAACACAACCATCCCTTTACATTCCTTTCACACTCACACCTCTGATTTATCGATACAGAAAATTATTCCTCCAACATTACAACCCTTAACCCCATTATCATCATTTCATTGACCCCTGAAATTGTAATTTCGCAAACACACGATTAACGCTGCTTAAAAACATTGTTTTCCGTGAAATTAGTCACAAAAACCGTACAGAAAATAATCAAGCAGAGGGACGTTATCGCGTAACTAATGGAAGCAGATAACCACGCGTCTGATACAGACTTCCCAGAGACTTGGAGAAAGAGGAACCATGGAAATATACGATTTGTTTATGTGGAAATATGCACATGCGATTAAGCTGATATCCGTCTAGCTGCGTGTTTGTAATTTCTGTATTGTGAAAGTTCGCTATCGCGGAATTGGAACGTCTGATTGATTAATTGGAACGTCTTAACCACGTGACTATCTGCCTCTCGTTATCACGTCGCGAACGTGAACTCGCGACTTCGCAAGTGAAAGATAAAAGTGTCCTCGCGAAGTTTAACGAACCGCTTTTGTGTTTCTCCATCAAGGTTAAAGGTTAAGTTGTGGGAGACAGTTCGTTCCACGTGCGACAGGCTAATCGCTTATCATTCAGACTGGACACTCGGTTCTTTTACAATTTCCATAAGTTCGAGGCAGTGGCCCATCGCTCTAGGTGGTCACGTATCGTATTAAGGTATTAATGCAACCGCGTGCATCCTACGATGCATCATTGGCTTCTGGTAATTACCTTGGCGGACGTGTAGCTATAGGGATTCGATTAGCCCGCCATTTTTCTCGAATATCCGCCAAGGGAATAATGCAATCGCAGAAATCCACGTTGATTACTTACACCAGAGGTCGGTAAATGGAAACTAGCGAGGCGTATCTGGCTTTTTAGTTGCATGAATATGCGGTTCTGATACGAATGACGATTGTCATGATTTAATTTTATGGGTACTTTGAATAGTTTAATTTGTAACGTTAGATATTTGCACTTGGGTTAATATGGGTCTTCTCTAGGCATTAATAATAGAAATGATTGTTAAAATAGGAATATTAATATAGAAAGTATTGCTAAATAGCTATATTAACATAGAAAGTATTGCTAAAATTGCAATGTTAATATAGAAAGTATTGCTGAAGTAGCAATATTAATATAGAAACTGTTGCAAAAATAGCAATATCAATACACAAATTATTGCTAAGATTGCGATATTAACGTAGAAACCATTGCTAACATTGCGATACTAACGCAGAAACTATTGCTAAAATAGGTATATTAACATAGAAAGTATTGCTAAAATTGCAATATTAATATAGAAAGTATTGCTAAAGTAGCAATATTAATATAGAAACTGTTGCTAAAATAGCAATATCAACACAGAAACTATTGCTAAGATTGCGATATTAACATAGAAACCATTACTAACATTGCGATACTAACGCAGAAACTATTGCTAAAATAGCAATATTAACATAGAAACGATTGTTAAAACAGCAATATTAAGAGGAAAACTATTGCTAAAGTAGGAGTACTAACATACAAACGATTGCTAAAATAGCAATATTAAGATAGAAACTGTTGCCGAAATATCAATATTAACATAGAAACTATTACTAAAATGGCAATATTGACATAGAAACTATTGCAATGTTAACATAAAAACGATTGTTACAATAGCAATATTAACTTAACATAGAAATTATTGCTAAAGTAGCAGTATTAACATAGAAACTATTGCTAAAATAACAATATTAACCCTTTGCACTCGGATGTCACCTCTGAGGGAATTAATTTCTAAGGTAAAAATTTATTTCACCGCAACTCTTTTGAGAAACGCAGGCTTCCCCAAAGTTTTCTATTGAAATGGAAATTTTCTATTGCTGGCAAGTTGCTTGATAATAGTTGCCATTGCTAACTTTTACCAACGATAGAAAATTGCTGGGATGACGTCGAGTGCGAAACTATTGCTAAAGTAGCAATATTAACATACAAATAATTGCTAAAATAGAAATATTAACTTAAGATAGAAACTATTGCTAATTTGGCAATATTAACATAGAAACGGTTGCTAAAATAGCAATATTAACATACAAATGATTGCTAAAATAGAAATATTAACTCAACATAGAAACTATTGTTAAAGTGATAATATTAACACTGAAACGGTTGCTAGAATAGCAATATTAACTTAACATAGAAACAGTTGCTAAAATAGTAATATTAACTTAACATAGAAACTACAGCTTAAGTAGCAATATTAACATAGAAACTATTGCTAAAATAGCAGATTAACATGGAAACTATTACTAAAGGGGCAATATTAACATAGAAACGGTTGCTAAAATAGCAATATTAACATAGAAACGATTGCTAAATCTCCTAACAATAGAGAATTTCCATTTCAATAGAAAACTTGAGGGAAACATGCATTTCTCAAAAAGTATGATGTCCCCTCTGGGGGAACATCCGAATGCAAAGAATTAAGTAGAATATGAAATTTTATTCAGTTTCACTTATGAGTTAACTAAGACTCAAAACTGAAATTGAAGTTTATTAAATTTAAAAAAGTGTACCTATCTATATAGTTTAAGTTTAAAAAATTTGACTCTCAACATAAATGTCACTCGTTGTACTGCTGTTATTTGACTCTGTCGACTAATAAGTCTGCAGATTACTGATTTACACAATCGATAAATTGGTAGTCTACGAAATATTCCCAGATTGTTTAATCTATCTTAGGTCGTTTACCTCCCTACGATATTTCTTACAACATAAAGCAACGCTAAAAGTTAGTAACCGAGCGATTTGTATTCTTTGTATTATAAAAAAATGGATAGATACCATTGTAACTGTTTTTATATATTTTAATTTAATTATTATTCGTATCATCCGAATGCTAAAGTAGAAGTACGGGTGGCGAAAGTGTTTTGTAACAAAATATTTGTTTCGATTAAAAGTAATTTAAAAACGTTTAATCGGTACTTTTCCACTATTAACTTTAATGTCTCCAATGTGTAACTCGTAAAAATTTATGAGAACAATTATGAAAGTTTGATAAAATGAAATATACATATACAAAAAAACTGGTATCATAACAAAACATTTTGATCTCCACTAGACTCATTTATTACATTTAATATCGTTAAGTTCAATGTCTTGAAATGTTGACTATATCTTGCTCAATACACTTTTTTTACAAACTCCAACGATGATATTCCACAGATCAAACATCTAATCGTTTACCTTTCTCTAAATAGCACCATAAGTAAAACCAACAATCGTAAAACACCGCGATCTTGGTGGCCAATTTGTATCATCGACATTTATCATTAGTCGACGTTAAAACATTGGTAATTTCACGAAGAGCTGTAAAAGTTTTTGCACTACTCAATAGAGGAAAGCGTATTGACGTCACAGTACGGAACATAAGCTGCTAGCTAATTGCAATCTCATGATTACTCGTGTCTCACTTTGTGTAATGAAAAACGTTCGACGTTTAGCAACGCGTTCGACTTTCATCTTCAACGTTCTTGTTCTGCTCGTGGATGATCGTTGGATCCTTTGGTTTGGTATTGTATTTGCACATTTGTGCTGACTAAGCTAATGTCAGGTTCGAAGGACCACCTCAAACGTACGAGGAATTAAAGTGTGGCTTGTGGCTGCTTCAGAATTTATTACATAAGTTTGTACAAATGTAAAATAGAGCATTAAAAAATAAGCCAAGTATCCAAAAAACCAAGTATTTGAGTATTAAGCAAAAAACCAAACCCAGTCTGAACTAAACACAACATTATTGTACAAGAAATGTAGAGTTGGATTTATTGAAAACTCTTCTTCTCGCATTCAACGCATAAAATTCGTCTTTGGCATTCTAATCGAGCGAATACGCAAGGCGAAGCTATGGACGCAACATTAGCGAATGAGAAATATTTTACCCCCGTGTATGACTGATCAGCCAAGGGGTGAAACGCCCACCAAAAAATCCTCGTAAAAAGAGAAATTGGGGTTGGCGGTCAGGTCCAGGGGTAACTCTGCATTCGCACACTGCAAGATCGCCGATATTTTGAATTTATGACACGTTAATTACCACCAAGTGCAGAAGCAAAGGTCAGAGTAGCCATGTAGCCTGCAGACACGCAGGCCAACTCATGCGCCTTCGCTTCTGGTTAATAAAAAAGGGACTAGTGACTGAACAATATGCTATAGAAATTATAAAAAATCCTCAAAGGTAATAAAAACGATTGTTGAAATAGCAATATTGCATATATCGAGTGTCCATGTCGCAAACCCACGATATTGCTCAAGACCTGGAGCCTAACAGTTCTACCTTACGATCCTTATCCTGTGCCTGAACGCGCATTAGAAACAGCAGGTGCGAACTATTTAACGATTCGATACGATACGGTGGCCCCTTCGAATAAATCTTAATTAATTTCGCGATAAAGAGAGGGAAAGAGCGTGTCTGGTGGCGGATAAAAATATTACCGGTCGCGAATAATTTTCCGCGCGCTCGTTTCGTTTTATCGCGCGAACAAGTGTAACGAGAAACGAGTTTCGCGTCCGCCATACGAGCCGAAACACGAAAGCACGGATCCGGACAGGGATCGGTTTCGGACAATCGGCCCAGTATTGGCGTGATCGCGACCCATTAATCTCCCCTGGACAATTAACTGGCTGCAGGGCTAACGCAATGCATTTAACGCAAGGCTATTAATTACAATCAACGCTATCTCACGCACTCGAGACAGATACCGCGTTTAATCCGTGGACACTTGGAGAACTTTCGATTGTCGAATTTGTTGTCGGGTTTTTTGCTTGAAAATGGCAAATCTGGATCCATATTTGAATATTTGAGAAAGTTGCGATGGAGTAGGAGGTACGCGCAAGAAGTGCGTGATATCTTTCGATTATCGAATTTGTTGTCGGGTTTTTTTGCTTGAAAATGGCAAAACTGGATCCATATTTGAATATATGAACTCGACAACAAATTCGATAATCAAAAGATTTCGCGCACTGGAGGAACAGTTGCTAAAATAGCAATATCAACACAGAAACTATTGCTAAGATTGCGATATTAACATAGAAACCATTGCTAACATTGCGATACTAACGCAGAAACTATTGCTAAAATAGCAATATTAACATAGAAACGATTGCTAAAATAGCAATATTAACATAGAAACGATTGCTAAAATAGCAATATTAACATAGAAACCATTGCTAACATTGCGATACTAACGCAGAAACTATTGCTAAAATAGCAATATTAACATAAAAACGATTGTTAAAACAGCAATATTAAGAGGAAAACTATTGCTAAAGTAGGAGTACTAACATGCAAACAATTGCTAAAATAGGAATATTAAGATAGAAACTGTTGCTGAAATATCAATATTAACATAGAAATTATTACTAAAATGGCAATATTAACATAGAAACTATTACTAAAATAGCAATATTGACATAGAAACTATTGCAATGTTAACATAAAAACGATTGTTACAATAGCAATATTAACTTAACATAGAAATTATTGCTAAAGTAGCAGTACTAACATAAAAACTATTGTTAAAATAGCAATATTAACCCTTTGCACTCGGATGTCACCTCTGAGAGAATTAATTGCTAAAGTAAAAATTTAGTCTACCACAATTTTTTGAGAAACGCATGTTTCCTCAAAGATTTCTATTGAAATGGAAATTTTCTATTGCTGGCAAGTTAGGTGCAATTAAAAGATAAGGAAAATTGGACTTTGTATTAGGATTAATTAGCATCTATTATTAGCATCTGTAGTTGTATTAAATATTATTTTTAAACACACTCTAAAAAGCGTGCGAAAATCAAATTTCAGAAATCAGAGGCTTGATCGAAAAATCACGAAAATTGGACTTTATATTTGGAGAAATTAGAATCTATAATTGTATTGAATGTTATTTTTAAACTCCACGCTTTGAAATGCAGAAGACATAAGGAAATCTATAGCTTTTCGGCAAAATTGGATCCATATTTGAATATTTGAAAAAGCTACGACGTGATTGGAGGCATCCGTAAAAAGCGCGCGAAATTCAAATTTAAAAAATCGGAGAGGTGATGGAAAAATCACGAAAATAGGACTTTCTATTGGGAAAAATTAGCATCTATAATTGTATTGAATGTTATTTTTAAACTCCACGCTTTGAAATACTGAAGACATAAGGAAATCTATGATTTTTGGCAAAATTGGATCCATACTTGAATATTTGAAGAAGCTACGACGTGATTGGAGGCATCCGTAAAAAGCGCGCGAAATTCAAATTTAAAAAATCGGAGAGGTGATGGAAAAATCACGAAAATAGGACTTTGTATTAGGAGAAATTAGCATCTGTAGTTGTATCAAATGTAATTTTTAAACTCTCTGCTCTGACATACAAAAGACATAAAGAAATCTATGGTTTTGTACAAATTTGTACGATTTTTGGTATTTGTATGAATTTGTTATCAGGTTATTTGCTTAAAAATAGCAAAACTAAATCCATATTTAAATATTTGAAAAAGCTACGACGCGATAGGAGGCATCCACAAGAAGCGCGCGAAATTCAAATTTCAGAAATCAGAGGCTTGATCGAAAAATTCTAACAATTGGACTTTGTTTTAGAAGAAATTAGCATCTATTGTATTATTAGCATCTGTGATTATATTGAATATTATTTTTAAATTCTCCGCCTCTAAAATACAGAAGACATAAGAAAATTAATGTTTTTTTTTTTACGATCAATAATTTAGAACATGGAACACACAGTACGATAAGATAAATGGTCATTTCACAAATCTTGTCGATGATAGAGATTCCAAAGCGACGAAAGTTTTCGGTTGGTCATCTTTACTGAAGGTTCGACTGGATTCTTGTTCTTCCAGACAGATGTCGCTATTGTGAAGATTTTTGGAAATGAATTTTGAAAAGTACGCAACACTGATTGAAACCATATTTTTACGAAAATACTAATGAAAATACTAATAATTTATGCGATCAACATTGTCTTATTTTTAATAAAAACCATCATATGGTATATTTTTTATAGCCTACTACGTTTATTCATAAATTTATATATTATTTTAAATTAAATGGCACAGTTATCCGAGAAAAATGTAAAGTTTTATATAAAAAACACGCAAGACAATTTTTCTGAATTAAAATACTTTTCTTCAAGTCATTTAAAACTTATCTGGAACAACAGAAGTTCAAAGATTTAACGTTTCCACGACGCAATATCGCAAAGTCGCATAATTTCTACGATTGACAAAGAAATGGGCTAATTTAAAAAATAAATAGAGACAGTTTACACTCGAAAGCTGAGACACTGATAGCTTCGAGGCTCGTATAGTTGCTTTACGAGCTTGTAATGAGGACAAGGGGTAAGGTCTCGTATTTTTGGATATCAAGAAGCCCTTTCGAAAGGCCGACCCGTGACGTTAAATGGTTACTTAGAATATTTGTCACAGGGCGTGCACGCGGTACATAACTGTCCCAGTTATTATGAATCACTGCTCGTTTTTTGTGCGACCCGGTACCATATATTTGATTTAATGAGGTAACAAGTGCGGCGAGTCTTCTGCGTATGGCAAGAACCCGAACAGGTGATTAATCTTACCCTGATTTCTACCTGAGCTTCGCCTGAACGTGTCCTACTTCATTTAAAGTGACATCTATTTTAAGGTAACGGAGTCTCCTGTATTATTAACTCTGCGTTGTTCTCCACTGCTCCAAATTGTCGATAAATTAAGCTTGGATCAATGTATTCGCATTTTTATATTTTCCAGTGTCTTATCAGTTAAAATTACTTAGTTTCTTCGAAACACGAATGAATCCTCCTGTGTTGACGCTTTGCATTCGGCTCCTTTCTGGACGTTAGTAATACAAATTATTGCTAAAATAGCAATATTTTAGCAATATTTCAGCAACAGAAACTATTGCTAAAGTAGTAATATTTTAGTAATAGGAACTGTTGCTAAAATAACAATATTTTAGTAATAGAAGCTATCGCTAAAGTGGCAATATTTTAGCAGTAGAAACTTTTTCTAGAGTAGCAATATCTTAGCAATATTTTAGCAATAGAAACTTTTTCTAGAGTAGCAATATTTTAGCAATATTTTAGCAACAGAAACTATTACTGAAGTAGCAACATTTTAGCAACAGAAACTATTGCTAAAGTAGTAATATTTTAGTAATAGAAACTGTTGCTAAAATAACAATATTTTAGTAATAGAAGCTATCGCTAAAGTGACAATATTTTAGCAATAGAAACTTTTTCTAGAGTCACAATATTTTAGCAATAGAAACTTTTTCCAGAGTAGCAATATTTTAGCAATAAAAACTTTTTCTAGAGTAGCAATATTTCAGCAATATTTTAGCAATAGAAACTATTGCTAAAGTAGCAATATTACAGCAATAGAAACTTTTGCTAAAGTATCAATATTTTAGCAATAGAAACTTTTGCTAAAGTAGCAATATTGCAGCAATAGAAACTTTTGCTAAAGTAGCCATATTTTAGCAATAGAAACTTTTGCTAAAGTAGCCATATTTTAGCAATAGAAACTTTTTCTAGAGTAACAATATTTTAGCAATAGAAACTTTTTCTGGAGTAGCAATATTTTAGCAATAAAAACTATTGCCAAAGTAGTAATATTTTAACAATAGAAAGTATTGTTGAAGTGGCAATATTTTAGCAATTGAAACTATTGCTAAAGTAGCAATATTTTAGCAATAGAAACTGAAGCTAAAGTAGCAATATTTTAGCAATATCTAAGCAATGTTTTAGCAATATTTTAGCAATATCTAAGCAATGTTTTAGCAATATTTTAGCCATAGTTTTTATTGTTAACGTCTCCCAGCAATAGAAAATTTTCATTTCAATAGAAAACTTCAGACAAACAAGCATTTCTCAAAAAGCTGTGGTGGAACAAGTTTATCCTCCGCAATCTCTAATCGATGCTGATATCACCTCCGATTCGACACCCTAGTGCAAAGGGTTAATTCAGAGTTGCATCGAAACCATATTAAACAATACTCGCTAGCAAATGTTGTTCAAGTTTATAAAAACCATATAGAAAGATTATTATAGAACGTCAGACTGCATTACAAGAGACTTGATTACATAACAAAATTCAAACAATCGCACAAAACCCCACAAAACAGATTTCCGTCTATCCTTCTGAATCACTAACAAACCACTCTATCCTACCAACAAAAACTACTCGTTCCTACAAAAAAATCGTCTCAAATAAACGTGTATCCAGAACCCAAGGCCGAGTGGACGTCGAGCAGATCATATATCAGAGATTCCAGTGTATATGACCAGAACCAAATCCTTCACAGTTTTTACCTGAGGAGCCATCGGCTTCTTCTGGCCCCTTTTTCTGCTCCTCCATCTTTCCGGGAGATTAATCACAAACGTAGAAACCAACCGCCTCCCGAGCGGACGAGGCCAGAGAGCCGATTGATTCACGATGCTCGCCAGTGGGTCGAGGAAGCAGGAAGAAGGACAAGGCGGCGGAAAGTGTCAGGGAAGGACGAGGAGCGAGGACGGAGGGTCGAGAGAAAGGAGTAGGACAGGGAGCGGTGGTCCTCAGCTAATGGCGGAGGGGTGGCAGAAGGGGTTGCGGGGGGACGTGCCCGTTGATTAGCGGATATCTTAATTACTGATTGGCCGCGAGGACTAATTAAATCGTAACTCAATCAAGGCCCAACCCGTGTACAGTCGCGGCTTTACGACGGCGCGCGAGTGCTTCAGGATCGTCGACGCGTCGTGCTCGCTGCATAAATGATCGGAACGCATCGGATATTGCACTGAGAGGTGGGGAGGGTGCTCCATGGGGACCGTTCTCGGTGTTCCTTCCTCCCTTTTTACCAGCCACGCAGCGACCCTTTTTCTCGTCGGGAGAAAGAGGCCACCTCCGCTCGTGGTCGAGCGGGTTCGCTGCTTGGACCACGCTGGGCATTATGTCGAGACGAAATAAAAAGTCCAGTAATTAGTAGTACCTACCGCGGTGTTCCGCAGGTGAACGATGTCCTCGGGATCCTCCCTCTTTTTCGACCGTGTCGCTTCCATTAAAGGAGCACGAGGCTTTCCTGCCGCGATCTACGATTATGTTAACCGTTTGGGCGACGATTTGTTTGAGATTTTTGCGGTTGGAAGAGATTCTGGGTTGCTGATGCATGGGATAGTGGCAGTAGTATGGTTTTAGTAGTAGTAGAATTATAGGAGTAGTGTAGTTTCAGTAGTGGTAGAATAATAGGAGTAGTATAGTTTTAGTAGTAGTATAATAGTAGTAGTAGTGTAGTTTTAGTAGTAGTAAAAGAGTAGTGGTAGTATAGTTTTAGTAGTAGTAGAATAGTAGTGGTAGTATGGTTTTAGTAGTAGTAGAATAGCAGTAGGAGTAGTGTAGTTTTAGTAGTAGTAAAAGAGTAGTGGTAGTATAGTTCTACTAGTAGTAGAATAGTAGTGGTAGTATGGTTTTAGTAGTAGTAGAATAGTAGTGGTAGTATGGTTTTAGTAGTAGTAAAAGAGTAGTGGTAGTATAGTTCTACTAGTAGTAGAATAGTAGTGGTAGTATGGTTTTAGTAGTAGTAGAATAGTAGTGGTAGTATGGTTTTAGTAGTAGTAAAAGAGTAGTGGTAGTATAGTTCTACTAGTAGTAGAATAGTAGTGGTAGTATGGTTTTAGTAGTAGTAGAATAGTAGTGGTAGTATGGTTTTAGTAGTAGTAGAATAGTAGTGGTAGTATGGTTTTAGTAGTAGTAGAATAGTAGTGATAGTATGGTTTTAGTAGTAGTAGAATAGTAGTGGTAGTATGGTTTTAGTAGTAGTAGAAGTAGTTTAGTAGTAGAATAGCAGTGGTGGTGTAGTTTTAGTAGTAATAGAATAGTAGTGATAGTATAGTTTTAATAGTAGTAGAATAGTAGTAGCAGTAGAATAGCAGTGGTGATATAGTTTTAGTAGTAGTCGAATAGTAGTAGGAGTAGTGTAGTTTTAGTAGTAGTAAAAGAGTAGTGGTAGTATAGTTTTAGTAGTAGTAGAATAGTAGTAGGAGTAGTGTAGTTTTAGTAGTAGAAAAATAATAGTAGTAGTATAGTTTTAGTAGTAGTAGAACAGTAGTGGTAGTATAGTTTTAGTAGTAGTAGAATATTAGTAGCAGTAGATTAGCAGTGGTGGTATAATTTTAGTAGTAGTAGAATAATAGTAGGAGTAGTGTAGTTTTAATAGTAGAAGAATAATAGTAGTAGTATAGATTTAGTAGTAGAAAAATAATAGTAGTAGTACAGTTTTAGTAGTAGTACAATAATAGTGGTAGTATACCATCATGTTCGTTGTCGTTGACATCGAAATTACCACATTTGACGCATTGGAACCAATGTCTGCAAATAGACTCAGATAGAGTATGCTCCCTAATAACATCCAGAAGCAAACAGCACGTTTCTGCAGCACTTTTCTTCAAAAGATAGTAAGTAAAGTGTGTTTTTTGAGAAAAGTGAAAAGTAGATAGTGGGTGTGTTTTTACGTGAGGACAAGCGGATTCGTGAATTGCAATTTTACGAAATTGGTGAGGGAAACGGACATCGAAGCTAATTGGATGATAAAATGCGAAAGAAATGGTAAAGTGTCCGCCCCAAACCATTGGTCACCCTCGAGTAACGCGCACGTGATTTCCGCGTGTCCTAACCTTCGATTTGAACAATGCAACAACATAACAAAAGATTGCAAAGTGAAAATGTAGAAAGCAAACATGCAAATAGAATGCGTAGAATGCAAATACGTAGCAAAAAATAAGAGCTAAAGTAATGACTTCGTGGATGCTATCACTGCTAGGAACAGTTGCCTGGCAGATGTGTATGGAAAACAAAAAAAAGAGAAAACTGAATTGTTCGGTGAGACTGAATAGTCCTTATGTTATAAATTGAAAATTATTTGCATTGTCTCCATAGTTGAGCCTTCGAGTTTGAAGGCAAATTTTAAATGGCACCGCTTTGGAGTCCTCGAGTGCAAACGGTTAAAATTAGTCGATGAAAAACTTGAGTTTCTATATGGAACGTCGTGGCGACCGAGAGTCATCTCTCGAGCGCAAAGGGTTAATATCGGACAGCTAGTTGTTACATCAAATGTCTTTCGACATTTGAGATGATTTGTCGTCTCGTTCGCGTTGTCGAGACTTCCAGACTACGTTCGCTCTCGTGTCTTCTCTCGTTAAGAAAATGATGTCTTTTCAGTTCGCGTGTATCCTTCGAAATTTGTCATAAGACCATCGCGTAAAAACTCGCGATCTTCAGTACGACAATTGCTAGAAGCGTCTAATCCTTAAAACCTAACCTTTCGTTACGAACGTGCCATAAATGCGACTTTCGAAAACCCCACGTTTCTGTTCCTTCACGTCGGAACAGTAAGATGTATCCAAAGAGAAAAGAGAACGACGAAACGTCCTGGGTTCGATACGAGGACGTTTCGCGGACAAAAAAAAGCCCATCGTTCAGAAAATCGCGATGGTCAGTACGACAATTGTTAGAAGCGTCTAATGGCACGAACGTGCCATAAATGCGATCTTCAAAAACCTCACGTTTCTGTTCCTCCACGACGGAACAGTAAGATGTATCCAAAGAGAAAAGAGAACGACGAAACGTTCCTGGGTTCGATACGAGGACGTTTCGCGGACAAAAAAAAGCCCATCGTGCAAAAAATCGCGATCGTCAGTACGACAATTGTTAGAAGCGTCTAATGGCACGAACGTGCCATAAATGCGATCTTCAAAAACCCCACGTTTCTGTTCCTCCACGACGGAACAGTAAGATGTATCCAAAGAGAAAAGAGAACGACGAAACGTCCTGGGTCCGATACAAGGACGTTTAGCCGTCGCGGACAAAAAAGCCTGGGACGGGTCCCCGTTTTAATTTCGCCCCGAGTTTTGAAAGTCAAATGCGCGGCTGCGGTGCTCGGGACGTCCACGGACGGAATTATGTCATTAGATCCATAATCGCGCGGCGCGGTATAAATTATGTACTCGGGACGCGTCATCGAGATAATACAGAAAAATGGCTCCCACCGAGGGGAAGCGAGCGCCAGCGGAGAATGAAGACGTTGCCGTGCTCCCCGTCGTTATTGGTGTGGCTTCCAGCCGCAGGAAACCCCCTTCCCCTCGTCCTTTTTCTCGTTTTTCACGTCCCCCCTCGTAGCGCACATTCGTTAGCATGGATAATGAATCACCGTCGCGTCCCCGCGCGCTCCTGTCGCGAGGCAGCGGCCAAGAATTCGCTGGTGGCGGGTCGCGGCGACGACAACGACATTATACTCCTGTGGCGGTCCTCGCCACTAGGGGGACAGCATACTCGTCAGTTTCCCGCGAGTACTCCATGTTCTACACCGTTTCTATATAATAGAAAGCGTCTAAGACGCAACTCCGCCATTTTGGTAGCTTTACTGATGAGTCCACTAGCAGGCTCAGGATGAAACGTTCTTTCCTCCCTTTTCCTTTATTCCTTCCCTCTGACACACTCAACGACATGAGGCAACACATTTCATACTGTTGGATTTCTGGATTGGATAGCGTCGAAGTAATCGAGTACAGCACTTTATAATTCCAAAGAAAGAGTGGCGGGGCTCCGACACCCGCCATTAGAGGGACAGCACACTTACCACTTTCTCACCAGCACTCGTTTTCGACCTGATTTCTGTATAATAGAATTTCCGACCTCTATTAGCTTTTATCGCTAAAATATTGCTATTTTACCTGTAGACCAGTGTCTAAGGCAGCGTCTGCTAGGGGTAGCCTTACCGATGAGTCCACTAGCAGGCCCAGGACGAAACGTTCTTCCCTCTCTTTTCCTTCCTACCCTCCCACACACACTCTCTACAGCGCAGCAAAACGGAAGCGGCACACAATCGCTTCAAAGCCATTTTTGAGGAACCGTTTTAAGCTTTTATTAACATTTTCTTTGCATGCGACAATTAACTGTCCCCAACGGCCTCGATAGCACATGGGGACACCATAAACCGGGGATTTCCGAAGGGTACGGGCATCAGCTCCCAGCGGGAGATTTCGCTACATTACCAAATATGGTAAAAAGCTAGAAACATCCTGTGGCGGTCCTTCGCCATTAGAAGGACAGCACACTTATCAGTTCCCCGCGAGCTATAGTGGGTTTCTTTTGAATCACGCGCCACTATAGTAGCTTTTTCTGAACGACGCGCCACTATAGTAGCTTTCTTCTGAACGACGCGCCACTATAGTGGCTTTTCTCTCATTGACGCGCCTCTGTAGTGGCTTTCTTCTGAACGAGGCACTGCTATAATAGTTTTCTTCTGAACGACGCACCGCTATAATAGCTTTCTTCTGAACGACGCGCTACTGTAGTGCCTTTCTTCTGAACGATGCGTCACTATGGTGGCTTTTTTCTGAAATGTAGCGTCACTATAATAGCTCTCTTCTGAACGACGCGCCACTATAGTAGCTTTCTTCTGAATGACGCGTCACTATAGTGGCTTTCCTCTCATTGATGCGCCTCTGTAGTGGCTTTCCTCTGAACAAGGCATCGCTATAATAGTTTTCTTCTGAACGACGCACCGCTATAATAACTTTCTTCTGAACGACGCGCCACTATAGTAGCTTTCTTCTAAACGACGCGCCACTATAGTGGCTCATTCTAGTACCGTGCTTTAAAATGTATCATACTCAATTGTGTTATTAATTTGTGGCGATTCTTCGACACCCGCCACTAGAGGGACAGCACACTTACCAGTTCCCCACGAGCACTCGTGTCCCACCCAATTCCTGTATAATAGAAATTCCAACCTATCCCTACCATCCCAGCGTCTAAGACGCAACTCCGCCATTTTGGTAGCCTTACTGATGAGTCCACTAGCAGGCCCAGGACGAAACGTTCTTCCCTCCTTTTACATTTATTCCTTCCCTCTCATACACACACTCAACGACATGAAGCGTACTGTTGGGTTCCGTATTGGACAGCGTCGAAGTAATCGAGTACAACACTTTATATTTCCAAAAAAAGTGTGGCGGTCCTCGCCACTAAAGGGACAGCACACTGACCAGTTTCCCGCGAGCACTCGTTTTCTATCCAAATTCTATGTAATAGAATTTCTCCAGCGTCTAAGACGCAACTCCACCATTTTGGTAGCCTTACCGATTTCGTCCACTAGCAGGCCCAGGACGAAACGCTCTTCCCTCTCTTTCCCTTCCTACCCTCTCTCACGTTCTCTTCACAACGCAACAATTGTTCAGCCCCACCCCATAAGCTTCTCTCCCCTTCGCGTCTTCCCTCTCAAGAGAGAATCTCCGCGCGAATCGAAGAAACGAGGGAAGCAAGAAAGAACGATAACCCATTAAAAAACAGCAGGTACACCGTGTCCGCGTACGCGCGTCTCTGTTTCACGCGCTTCTTTCCACCGCACGCCCGATGAAATTTTGACTCTGTAATTGCGGTAATGAATCACCGTCGATTATTTCGTACCCGGGGGTGAGCCGCGTCTATATATAAACGAAGCCTGCCAACCGAATTCCATGAATAAATTTCGCCTTCGCGGTCATCCGCGGCTAAGTACGAACCGTTGTCGGATTCGTTATTGAACACGACCCACCCCTTCCACCCCGTCGACTCCTCGTCGAAGGGGACGACTTCATCGCACGGGGACCGCGACGGTAGTCCGCGTCGAAAGCGCGGACGCCGCGAGAGGACGCGTTGACTAATGACCCGGCTGACAGAGACAAAGGGCCCAGTATTGGCGAGCGCGAATTTTATAACTGATCGCCGTATCGTTGACCGTCGCGGCTCACGGAACTGGCGTTCTTTATGTTTGTAATAGCGGCCGTTTCATCACGACTCGGACGCCGTCGGCGGGACTGTTTAACCGGCCTCGTACGCCAGGCCAATTAATTACCGTTGGTCCGCATTAATCTCGGCAAATTGGCCGAAATCGTTCGAGTGGCGTGCGCGCGCGATTTATAGCGCCTCCCCTATTCGCTGGCTCGACGGGGGGAAAAGGGGTGGAGAAGGAGTTTCGTAAAACAAACGCGCTGCGTACCTTCGTACGGTTTTGCATTAAGCGGCCATCGCTGGGGCTCCTTGGTCCCGCTCTTGCCAGTCGTTTGTTGCGTTCGTTGAATTGCCTGTTTTATCCTCGTACGCGGTTTCTGGGTTGTTATTCTTGGAGGTTTTAGTGGTAACGTGGTTGTAGGAACTGTTCGTTGATATAATGGGGCTTTGATCGTTGTCACAATTGAATTGTTCGACTATCTAGGTTCTACTACTTTTTAACTACTGTCGAATGATATTGTGCACCACTGAAAATTATCTGTAATGAAACGATTAGACGAAGTGCTATTGGAAAAGACTATTCAAAAAGCATGTTTTCGCCTCCAATAGGTTGCGTTTACAAATTGTTGTAATTATTATATGGATATGTATGTTAAGTTATCAGTTGCTGTTGCAGGACCATCATAGACTAGGTTATATGTAGTATACATATATACAAGGTATGTATGAAAATTGTGTGCAGATAATTCAATAATAATAATAATTTAAAAAGAACTATTTATAGACCATTTATAGAATATATTTGCATATAACCTAGTCTTTAAATGGTTCTCCTGTAGCAGCAGCTGGTAACTTAAAATACATATTCAAATAATTATTCTAACAGTTCCAACAGAGTTATTAATTACATCTACTAAATTTTGCCGACTTAAAGGATCAGCTAACACATTTCTTGTACTAAATTTGATTTTGGAAAAGACTTCTACGATAGGGTTCAGCATTGGAAAATATGGTGGTAGGAAAACCAAAGAATACCTTTAATTTTGAAAAGGGTAAATTTAGTTTGCAAAAGGATGTATTTAATTTTGAAAAGGGTAAATGATGAATTTCATTTGCAGTAAGGTGAATTTAATTTGCAAAAGAATGAATTTCATTTGGTAAAGGGTGAACTTTATTTGAAAAAGAATGAATTTCATTTGCAAAAGGCTGAATTTAATTTGCAAAAGAATGAATTTCATTTGCAATAAGGTGAAATTAATTTGCAATAGGGTGAATTTAATTTGAAAAATCTGCATACAGAAGCAGAGAATTTTTACAATGAAAATCGTGGAAAACGAAATTTCACTGAACTAAGTCTCTCTGAGTTTCCAATTTCTCCAGGTCGTTTAACTAATGAACTTGGCTACGAAGATTAGTATTTTTTCTAGCTTTTTAGTGTGCACATCCGTCGAAGTTAAAATAAGTTACTATGTAATCACATAATTATAATAAGTGTAGCATATTTCTGATTAAGAAATCAAAGAAACAGAAGAAAGTGAAAAGAAATAAAACTTTGTGTTGGAAGAGCTTTACCGAAACGACATTTTTCATTCCAGAAAACAGCAATATTAACAATTTAAGAATAAATTTTTTGTGATTTTCTGACACAAAATTCAAGTCGATATCTTTTTTTAGTTAAAAGTTGCACCATTGTGTTTATTATTTACATAGTCGTTCAAAATTTAAAGAATACTTTTAAAAGATGATATAAGATGAAAATCATGACTGACGAAATTATAATTGACTGCAAGTAGTGAAAGTTCATTGCGAATTAGACGTAATTTTGGTTGAATCGCTGTTTTCGGTAGAATTTCGCGTTAGATAGTCGTTCAAAATTTAAAGAATTCTTTTAAAAGCTGACATAAGATGAAAATCATGACTGACGATATTATAATTGACTGCAAGTAGTGAGAATCCATTGCGAATCCGACATAACAGGCCAACACAATTATTGCAATTTCTCACAAGTTTTCACAACTCCAGAAACTAGAAATATGCGTAAAAACTGACTTAGAAATTAAAAAAAAAATAAAAAGTGGTACATCATTCGAAATCTTGAACTTTTTGCGATTTTCTGACATAAAATTGAAGTCGATATCTCTTTGAACTCAAAAGTTACAGCCTTCGAAAGATTTCGCTAAATCCGTACTTCGAACCCTTCTCCCTCCATTATTTCAAACTCTATCAAAAAGTTACGCTGGCAATTAATGACCCATATATAGATCAAAGTTTGAACAAAGTCAACTACAGGCGAAAACACATGATTTTTTAATGAGAGTCCTTTCTAATTTCCACGTTTATTCGTTAACGCAGCAGAGCTCCACTCGTTAAAACGAAATTTTAACGAGCGCTCGATTAACCGAGATTAACTCACAGCCTAATCTATTACCGAGCGCTACTCTACTGTCCTATATCATTCGAAATCTTGAACTTTCTGCGATTTTCTGACATAAAATTGAAGTCGATATCTCTTTCAACTCAAAAGTTACAGCCTTCGAAAGATTTCGCTAAATCCGTACTTCGAACCCTTCTCCCTCCATTATTTCAAACTCTATCAAAAAGTTACGCTGGCAATTAATGACTCATATATAGATCAAAGTTTGAACAAAGTCAACTACAGGCGAAAACACATGATTTTTTAATGAGAGTCCTTTCTAATTTCCACGTTTATTCGTTAACGCAGCAGAGCTCCACTCGTTAAAACGAAATTTTAACGAGCGCTCGGTTAACTGAGATTAACTCACAGCCTAATCTACTACCGAGCGCTACTCTACTGTCCTGTATCATTCGAAATCTTGAACTTTTTGCGATTTTCTGACATAAAATTGAAGTCGATATCTCTTTGAACTCAAAAGTTACAGCCTTCGAAAGATTTCGCTAAATCCGTACTTCGAACCCTTCTCCCTCCATTATTTCAAACTCTATCAAAAAGTTACGCTGGCAATTAATGACCCATATATAGATCAAAGTTAGAACAAAGTCAACTAGAGGCGAAAACACAGGATTTTTGAATGAGAGTCCTTTCTAATTTCCACGTTTATTCGTTAACGCAGCAGAGCTCCACTCGTTAAAACGAAATTTTAACGAGCGCTCGATTAACTGAGATTAACTCACAGCCTAGTCTACTACCGAGCGCTACTCTACTGGACGGAGAATCATGGCTATCGTGGAGGATCAGTGATCTACTATGTAATTGTAAGTGTTATACGCGCTGCTCGTTTCTCGATTAATTCAGATAAACGGAGTTTTATCGTGCGAGGACGGAAAAAAGTTGGCGAAACAAACGCGCGTGCTTCCTGCTGGTGGGCATGGTCAACCGCGGCGCAGGTTTCCGCGAAATCCCTTAACTGATGCAAACGAGCGCATAAAGCGATTCGCGATATCGTCTTCGAGGCCAGCCATGTTTCTTCTCGCGTCAGCCCTCGCGAAACGCGCTGCAGCCTTGTTCCTCGGTCGAGCATTTATAATCGCGAATCTTTCGATGTACGAGTTCGTGGAATTGTCGAAAATATCGTCAGCGTTTAATTGGTCGATGTACTTTTATTCTAACGTGTGGAGGATAGATTTTTGCGTTTCGTAAATGGCGCGACAGGAAGCTTCCGTTTGCTCTTGCTCTTCCGGGGTGTACGGATGACGCAGAAGGGTTTGAATGCCGTTTCTACCGACTATGCAGGGCAGCGACATGTAGACGTCTTTTTCTAGCCCGTGGCGACATCCCTTGAGACGATTGATAATTAATATTATTATGTAAATTAATATTAATTTAACTTAATTATGTAAATTAATATTAATTTAACTTAAGTATTTATTTAACTTAATTATGTAAATTAATATTAATTTAACTTAAGTATTAATTTAACTTAATTATGTAAATTAATATTAATTTAACTTAATTATGTAAATTAATATTAATCTAACCTAAGTAATGTAAATTACTTAAATAAAACAAGTTTTTTAATCAACCATGTTTTTAAGATGGACTAAAGAGTGTAAAATAATTTTTACTAGCTCCATGCAGACAGTTCTGGTAATTTGCGATTGTGAATTTTGAATAGCTACGATAATGATTGTAAGACTTGTAACTTGTAAGATTTGAAACGAAAAACGTGGGGCACATGTAATAAAATTGTTAGCAACTTAGGTGAACTGTTTATGCATCAATTATCCATTGCATGCGCCCCACATATTTTGTTTGAAATATTACAAGTATTTTCATAGCTACTAAACATTCACAATTACAGATTTTCTGGAATATCTGTATGGTATTAGGAAAAGCTATTTTATATTATACTTTTCAGTCTGTCTCAAAAACGTGGTTCATTAAACAATTTTTTTTATTTAAATAATTATTTTCTGCTTTTTAGTTTTGTGTATATGAACTTTTTCAATTGATTTTTTTGTCTGTTATTTGTATCTCTGTAAGTCTGTGAATGCGATACCTCGAGAACCACTTCATCACTTGATCCACGCATTAGCAAATATTTTATTATTATTTCTTTATTATTTCTATCAAGATTTATAATCTTGATTGCTAACACAGATTCCTGATCGAGATTCCTGATCCAGATTGAACCGTACGGTTCAAAAAACACAATCCTTTAAAGATATGTCAGACAAAGGGACAAACAGATAGCATGAATTTAGTAATGTGACATATAACGATACAAATTTGCGGTAGCTTCAGAATTTCATTATACATTACAAACAAGAAAACGAGTTAACACATTCGCATTCGATAAATCTTTTAAGTTTCAAATACTAAGTAGCTTTGAAAAATAATTAAAGTTCTGAAGCTGGCTGTCGCAAACTTATATCGTTACAACGAGGATACAAATTATAAAATTTGATAATATTATTTCATTCAGAAACGGAAATCGCAGAACGCGAATTCACGCCAGTGTCGATCAGAAGTAGAATTTGAAACGACGTGAATTCACGTCAGCGATCGCGAATGCGTTAATATTGCACTGTCGTCCATTTTTAAGCTATTTTTCAAGTTTCAAGCCTCCAGCTAATCGAGAAGTTACTTTAAAAACAATTGCAAGATTTGTAGCGAACAGACAAACAAGAAAACGAGTTAACACATTGGCACTCGGCAAATTTTTTACGTTTCAAATACTAAATACCTTTGAAAAATAATTAAAATTCTGAAGCTGGCTGTTGCAAACTTGTATCATTACAAATTACAATAAAATTTGATATTGCTGCTGCATTCAGAAACAGAAATCGCAGAACGCGAATTCACGCCAGTGTCGACCAAAAGTAGAATTTGAAACGACGTGAATTCACGTCAACTATCACGAATGCGTTAATATGGCACTGTTGTCCATTTCTGAGCTATCTTTCAAGTTTCAAGCCTCTAACTCATCGAGAAGTTACTTTAACCCTTTGCAGTCCGAATTATTTTTCAATTACTAGTTCAGTCGCCAACAACTCCCTACTATTTCAAGTGTTCCATTTAAAATTTACTTGAAAATGTTATCAGTTGCAGGACAATTACTCGACTGCTACTTGCAAACTCTGAAGCAACTCTAAAACTTTGTTGTAATTTATATTTGCTTCATTTTCTTATTTAGCGATGTCGAGTCACACTCGACAAAGGAGCGCAAAGGGTTAACCCTTTGCAGTCCAATTATTTTTTAATTACTAGTTCAGTCGCCAACAACTCCCTACTATTTCAAATGTTCCATTTAAAATTTACTTGAAAATGTTATCAGTTGCAGGACAATTACTCGACTGCTACTTGCAAACTCTAAAACACCTCAAAAACTTTGCTTCTTTTTCTTATTTAGCGATATCGAATTACACTCGACAAAGGACCGCAAAGGGTTAAAATCAATCGCAAGATTTCTAGCGAACAAACAAACAGACAACCAACAAAAAAAATTTGAAATTTCAAAATCATTTGAAATTTACTTCAAATCTACTTGAAAATGTTGTCAGTTGCAGGACAATTCCTCGACTGCTACTTGCAAACTTTAAAACACCTCTAAAACTTTGCTTCGTTTTCTTATTTAGCGATGTCGAATTACACTCGACAAAGGACCGCAAAGGGTTAAAATCAATCGCAAGATTTCTAGCGAACAAACAAACAGACAACCAACAAAAAAAATTTGAAATTTCAAAATCATTTGAAATTTACTTCAAATTTACTTGAAAATGTTATCAGTTGCAGGACAATTCCTCGACTGCTACTTGCAAACTCTAAAACACCTCAAAAACTTTGCTTCTTTTTCTTATTTAGCGATGTCGAATTACACTCGACAAAGGACCGCAAAGGGTTAAAATCAACCGCAAGATTTCTAGCGAACAAACAAACAGACAACCAACAAAAAAAATTTGAAATTTCAAAATCATTTGAAATTTACTTCAAATGTACTTGAAAATGTTGTCAGTTGCAGGACAATTCTTCGACTGCTACTTGCAAACTTTAAAACACCTCAAAAACTTTGCTTCTTTTTCTTATTTAGCGATATCTAATTACACTCGACAAAGGACCGCAAAGGGTTAAAATCAATCGCAAGATTTCTAGCGAACAAACAAACAGACAAGCAAGAAAAAAAATTAATTTAAAAAACATGGTAAATCGCGATACCTTCAAATACGTTGACACAGTCATACAGACGCAGGTGTTTCGTACAATGGCGTCGACGACCTCCGCAGCGCAGATACCAGTGCCCCAGCAGCGATAACCCTTCCGCGTGATGAGATCGTTGTCGCAATCGACCACCTTCGCGTGCAGTTCGCCCCAGGATTCCGGGTCCGCCTTCGTTCCGATATCTTTGTTGATGTCCTTCAGTTTGATGCCCATCACCGTCACAGCGGACCAGATGGGCACTGGTTCGACAACGTGCAACAGGCAATTTCAAACATTCACGCCGTTTACGCAAGCGGGACCGAAAAGTTTTATGGGTCGCTCGGTTTACCAGACGTGGGTCCGTTTTCACAAATTACGGAGGCCTGCACCGAGTTCGCTGAAATTCCAAGCTTCTGCGCGATGAAGTACTGCAACCTACAGCTGTCCAGAAATGTGCCAAGTCCCACCACGCGATGCGGTGGGAAGCCAGAGAGCTTCATCGCAGCGTACGACAATATGTCCACTGAAAACATGTCGCGACGCCATTATTACGCTTCACGCGCGTCGCACAGTGCGCACTCGTGTCGAGTCGCAGCGATTCGACGCAAATTCCGCGTCCCGTCGTTTGTTTTGTGTTTGTTTTCGATGGTCGAGATCCTCCATCTTTCTGCTTTCTTTTAATACATTGTTGACTGATCACGAGTTAACAGAAACGTATTTTTATGTCAAAACGTTGTTGATCAGTCGTGAGTTAACTTGTGTTTGTACTTGCTTTATTTATTTTAATTTATGAAACCCAGGAAAATATAGAATATTGCGAAAGCTTTATTTATCGATTGTTATTTAGGTTTTTATCACAATTCTAATATTCAAAAAAGGCCACTTTCATATTCTATTACAATCACGAGGTCAAAAATGGACTAACAGAATATTTTCGTTCAAAGCTCGTGATGTTTTATAACAGAGGCGTTAAAATTTTGTCAGATAAGTGGAGAATTTTACATTCAAATCTTTCGTTTAAAAAATGACATTCTTTTTTTGGTACCCCTAATATTATCTTTGATAATTGCTACATTTTAATCTCGATAGCTCTAACGACAGAGGAATCGCTAATTAACCCATTCGAGACTCACTTTTATTTTTCATGTCTTTTTATTTTATTTTGCATTGCACACGTGGAGTTCAATCAGCTTCTCGTAACAAAAATATTTTGAGAAGTGAGTTGTACCTACGTCTTTTTGGCTCAGAAATGCATTGCACACACGATGTGTAATCCGTCTCGAATGGGTTAACTCTTTGTGGCACAGTGGAATTAACCCTTTGCACTCGGATGTCGCCTCTGAAGGAATTAATTGCGAAAGTTAAAAACTTATTCCATTGCAATTTTTCGAAGAACGCATATTTCTCCAAAGTTTCCTGTTGAAATGGAAATTCTCTATCGCTGGAAAATTGCCTGGTTTGTTTCTATCGCTAACTTTTACCAGCAATAGAAAATTGCTGGGAAAGCGTCGAGTGTAAAGGGTTAACTCGTTAAGAATCGACGAAATTTTCTATTGCTGGAAAATTGCTTGGTAATAGTTTCTACTGCTAACTTTGACCAGCAATAGAAAATTGCTTGGTAATAGTTTCTACTGCTAACTTTTGCCAGCAATAGAAAATTGCTGGGAAAGCATCGAGTGCAAAGGGTTAACTCGTTAAGAATCGACGAAATTTTCTATTGCTGGAAAATTGCTTGGTAATAGTTTCTACTGCTAACTTTGACCAGCAATAGAAAATTGCTTGGTAATAGTTTCTACTGCTAACTTTGACCAGCAATAGAAAATTGCTTGATAATAGTTTCTACTGCTAACTTTGACCAGCAATAGAAAATTGCTGGGAAAGCGTCGAGTGCAAAGGGTTAAAAATGTCCCACCTTTTTGATGCACAGTGATGCATAGTGGAACATTTCTAGACCCACCTCGAAATATTGCAATAGCTACATGCGCATAGATTTATATTTACTCTTAATTACGTGAAGCAGTTGACAATACCATCAACGAATGCTATAAATATGTTTAAACAAGTTTCAACACGTCAATATAAGTTCATCAATTGTAGCAAGCGAAAGTTTTATCCAAAACGCAACAAAATTTGTCTGCAACATGTTTCTATTTCATATTCTTGCAAATCCTGTGCCCCAAAGAGTTAAGAAGCAAAGTTTCGTGAAACAACGTAACGTACCTGGCGCAGTCACGATCAAAAGTATACTGTTCGGTGCGTACTTGCAGACCTTTGGAATGACGTCCCTAAAAATGGTCAAATTCTGCTCCAACAGAGCACTAGCGTCCTGGTTGTTCGTATCTCTGTCGCCAATAGTAATCACGCAGACTGTCGCGTCCCTGGCCATGGAATAGTCTGCAGAGAGACCACGAAGATGATAAATCATGATGTAGCAGTTTTATTCAAATTCGAATTAATTCGTTCGAGATCGTCAATGTTCGTAAAATATACTCTGCGAGAAAACTGTAAGACACGTGCGAAATTCGATGAAAATCCTATATAAGTCTTGAGTTTTGTCTTCCTTCGTTCATAGTGTCATTGTTTACATTATATAGAAGTATGTTCTACAGTTCTATGAAATATCGAAGGCTACAATTCGAAGAACTTTGGAAATGTATGTAAACATGCTATTCTCTTCGCGACAAAACTATAAGACAGTAGCTTTTCGTTAGTCGATCTTATGCTCTAATCGCAGTCACGGTGAAATGTGACTTTAAAAATGTGATTGTAAAAGAAGCAAAGTGCAAACTGCAAAAAAAGTGATTGTGTGCTTAAAATTAAATATTTATATTTTTGTTGTTACATAGTATAATTATAGTGCCTCGTGGGAAAAAGCTGACAGACAGTGAAATAAGAGCGATCGTAAATTTAAAAAAAAAAATAATTTTGTTTTTAGAAATTTCAAAAGTGATTGGGTGAAGTCGATGTGTCGTGCTCAATTATTTAAAAAGTAGAGAGAATTGTGGAAAAAGAAATCCTGATGGACGTCCAAAAGCGACAACGACGAGCTATTCTGAGGATAACGTCGAATTCTAGCTTGACAGCATAGCAAATTGCAATGGAAGCTGGCGTTCGCACCAATATTCGGATAATTAAACGAGCCAAGCATTTAAAAAGACGAAAAATGCAGAAGAAACTGCCATTTACAAATCGACACGAAGCAGCCAAGGAAGATTTTGCTGAAAGAAATTTGCAGTGGAAAAATCGTGGAAAAAAGTTATCTTTTCAGATGAGAAACGGTTCAATTTAGATGGAGTGGATGGTCTTTCATATTATTTTCATGATTTACGGAAAGAAGCATTGTATTTGCCAAGGAGGCAAAAATTATTAGCAAAATTTATTAACACCAGCATGGATGCAATTAAATATATAGAAAAATTAGAAGAACAATTAACGTGACATGCCAGTATTATTGCATGTGAAAATTTTATTTTTCAACACGATAATGTCGCTGTGCATACAGCGAAACGTGTAAAAAAAATATTTTGAGGACCGTAATATACAAATTTTACCATAGTCTGCGAGGTTTCAAAATTTAAATATAATTGAAAGCATTTGGGGAATTTTGCAACGTGCTGTATATGGAAATGGGAAACAGTTTTTGTTGGTGGAAGAGTTGAAAGCTTGTATTGAAGAGCAATGGGCTAAATTAAGTCAAGAACAAATAAAAAATTTATATACATCTATATCACGGCGATTAATTGAAACTATAAAAAATAAAGGTGGCACAACACATTATTAATAAAAAGAAGAAAAAGCTTTTTTCATTAACTACCACCCATTTTGTCCTACCTAAAATATACATTAATTTATGGTTTTGTCGCGCCTTATTTTATAAAAAATTTGGAATTTTAATTAAACTTTTTTCGATCTAATTTAATAACATTGCTGTTATGGAACTGTATATACTTTAATTGATTTTTTGGATTAATAACGAAAACTTTTATGAAGAAATTAGTATTAACTCTTTGCACTTGAAAGGAAAAGTAACAGTTTTTTTGCAGTTACATAACAAAGCTTTCCTGAATAAATTTCATCTGTAATTTGCTAACTAAATGAATGAAATTATTACGATTTTTTTTTGTTCTTATGTTGTGACCTGAAAATTATTTGCATTCTCTCCATTGAGAAGCTTTCATATTTGAAGAGAAATTTTAAATGGCTCCCCTCGAGTGCAAAGGGTTAATAACATTGGCGCTATGGAAATGTATATACTTTAATTGATTTTTTGGATTAATAACGCAAACTTTTATGAAGAAATTAGTATTAACTCATTGCACTCGAAAGAAAAAGTAACAGTTTTTTTGCAGTTTCATAAAAAAACTTTCCTGAATAAATTTCATTTGTAATTTGCTAACAAAATGAACGAAGTTATTACGATTTCTTTTTGTCCTTATGTTGTGAGCTGAAAATTATTTGCATTCTCTCCTTCGTATTTGAAAAGAAATGTATATACTTTAATTGACTTTTTGGATTAAAACTTATATGAAAAAATTAGTATTAATAAAATACTAGCTAAAATCGCAGGTGTCTTATACTTTTTACGCAGAGTACCACTAAATATACCAGCGTGCAAGAATTAAACATCGAACGCCAAAGAAAAATCAATAAAAGATCGTGTCGCGTTATAAGCACCGCCATTGTCTCTATACCTGCCACGAATCATCCCTTATCGCGTGTATTTCACGACAAACAAATACACAAGCCTTTCACAACAACGATTTCCTCTAACAAGCCAGCCTGACAAAAACGTTTCGCGGTGCGCGATGCTTCTTTCTCACCTTTGGTCCCAGCGATCTTCGGGTTCCCCAGGAACGCCGCCGCGTGGCTGATGTCTTCCGCCTCCGCTTTCGCCAGCTCCTCGTCCGCGTCTATGAACACCAGCTCGGAGGCGAGTCGCTGCAACGAAGCGCGGAACGCGAATGCAGGGATTATAAAGAGTAATTAACGCGGCGCTAGCCGACGGCGGGGAGTTATTACGCACTCGTTGGAATCGTTACGCAATCAAGACCCCCAGGAATCGCATTAAGAGAGCTGGTACGTCGGTCGTGCGCGCGATCGATCGCGCCATTCGAGAGATCCCTTAATGCGAGGCATCGTTAAGGTCTGATCGCCTCTGTTCGCAACGCGCGCGAGGGGAGGAACAGGAACGCTTTGTCGGGCCGTGCGAGGAGCCACGGCTCTCCCCTTTCACACCGCGGTTACGTAACACGAATCTGATGGAACTCGGGATTTTTCACGTTAATTATACCCCTCCGCTTATTAGATCGCGTTTTTGTAACGATCACGCCGCGACGTGATCAAGTATTCACGCGTCCACGCAGGGGAGTAACGATAATAAGGGGTACGCGCTCCTGTTAAGATTTCCACGTCGCGGCGACTCTTCTATCGCGCACCGTTAAGGGGAGAGCTATTAGAGGAGGCTTCGAACGTCCGTGGAAGAGGCAGAAGTGTATAATTGATCGAGCATCAAGGAGCGTACCCCGTGGCGATTACGTATTTGTCAAAATCTCGTATCCCTTCCCTGGTAATTGATGCCCCGCTATCGCTTAACGTCTACGATTTCGTGGCGGGAATTTTTTCAGCGACACCTCCCCTGCCGCATCAATAATCCTGTCGCGTCCTTTCTTCTCCCTTTTATTTTTACGACTCTCTAATTTCTCTTAATCACGGCCCAATTCGTACGGTCGAACGACACGTACGCGGCTCCTCAATGGCGGCGTGCCCACGCGCGCTCGTCGTCTACGCGCGTTCACCTCGCCACGCTTCCGCGCCAGCAGATGGACACATTTTTCTCTGACAGATGGTGCTTTCACACGTTAAGACAAACCCGCGGCTACCAACAGAAACGGCTTCTTAATATATTACGTTACGCCCTTGTGCCTCCAATCTGTTATTGTATACCGCTTAATCACCATACTTCATCAAGCATGACTTCCGCAGCATGCATAATATCGCAGCTGATGAAGTTTCCCCGACGGCCCTGCGGTGTTCCTCGTCCCTGCCCCTCCTCCCTCTTCGTCTCTCCACTTTTTGCCCCTTTCCCGGTTCCCTTTTTCTCCTCTTCGCGCGCTTCCACCAGCGACGCCCGCACGTATCGCGCGACGATGTTCAGCGGTAATTAACTCGCAAAAAACCCCTCTCCGCCGTGTGTACTTTGTAACGAGGTTTTTTTAACGACGCGCGACCCTGGTCGCGGCGAAGGGGTTAACGAATCCGGGTGAAACGAAGCCCGTTCAGACGCTTTGGGTCACGTAACGAGGCCAGCCAGGTGTAATTTGCATTCGTCCGGTCGAGGCCGCTTCTCTACTCGCCGCCATCGCTCCAGCAGCGTCTCATGCGGTTCTAGTTACCTAGCAGAGCTGCGTTTCATCGTTGGCAACCCTCCTCGCCCATTACGCTTCGGTAGAGGCACGCTGGCGATCGCGACACTCGATCCGTCACGCGTTTTATTACGCTTCCGGTGGATCGTCTTCGCCAGTTTTCCGCGAGGTTTGATTCGTTTCTAAACACTGGCCCACTGGCAGCGTGCAAGCCAGCGTTTCGCGGTCGAGGCATTTTATTTGCGCGATGGCTGCTGCTTTCAGTGGTCGCTGTCGCTCGGATTTACGACGTAGGAATCGATCGTCAGAAAAGTGGTTGGTCGTCGAAACGGTTCGCGTAACTCGAAACGAGATAGGGAGCAGCAAGCAGGAAGCTCTTCATCGCCAGCACCGCCGCGCAGGACGGTTTGTACGATTTAATGCGGCTCGACGGACATGACACGTAACAACGAGTCGGGCTGGGACGAGAACAAGAAGAAGACGAACGTCTTACGCGAGTACTACCGAGCCAGTTGGGCGTAGCAGCCTCGCAAGGTGGACAGTAAGCCGTGGAGATGGTACTGGAACGCTGGTTACCCAGCGATCATCTCGTTGATGCGATCTGCCAAGCTGGGACCAGCGGAACGACCGCACGGTTCAGTAGTCTTCGGTTCTTCTTATTCCTTCTCGCCTCCTTTTCCCTTGTTAACCTCTTCAACTACCTTTTCCATCGTATCGTCGCTACTGTTCATTTCTTTCAACTCTTTAACGCTTTGCGATTGGTTTCCCGGGCGTTAGCAATGGAAATTATTGTTAAAATATTGCTATTTTAGTAATAGTGCTAAAATGTTGCTATTTTAGTAATAGTTTCTATTGCTAACGTTTTCCAGCAACAGAAAATTTCTCAAAAAGCTGCAGTGGAATAAATTTAATTTTCGTGATCACTAATCAATGCTGATGTATCCTCAGAGAGGACATCTGAGTGCAAAGGGTTAACTTCTTAGGCACAGCTGAATTTTGCGAGGGTCTGTTTTTCTGTACGGCAGAGTTCTACGCAAATTACGTGAATAAACGATACAGCACTGCAATGTGTGACGAACAATGCTGTTCTCCAGACAAATAGATTGGAATAAAGTTTTTCATGATTAAGTTATAATTTTTCTTAAAGATATGATATTTGTACTTTGACTTTAATAATGATGCAATCGAGTATGATATGTTTTAATCCTTTGCACTCTACTCCTTTTCAAACGTTAGCAGTGGAAACCATTGCTAAAATAGCAATATTTTATAATATTTTGGATCTTGGTTCTTTTTCCGAAGTTAGCAATAGAAACTATTGCCAAAATAGCAATATTTTAGCAGTAATTTCTACTGTTAACGTTCGGAAAGGAGCCAAGTCTAAAAGGTTAAAATTTCTATTATTATGGCACTCGAAGGTAAGAAAATAATTTGGGTGCATCTGAAGAAAACGTTAGCAATAGAAACTATTGCCAAAATAGCAATATTAACGTAGAAATTATTGCTAAAATAGCAATATTAACATAGAAATTATTGCCAAAATAGCAATATTAACCCTTTGCACTCGGATGTCACCTCTGAGGGAATTGGTTGCTAAGGTAAAAATTTATTCCACCGCAACTTTTTGAGAAACGCATGTTTCCCCAAAGTTTTCTATTGAAATGGAAATTTTCTATTGCTGGCAAGTTGCTTGATAATAGTTTCCATTGCTAACTTTTACCAGCGATAGAAAATTGCTGGGATAGCGTCGAGTGCTAAAGGTTAACATAGAAACTATTGCTAAAATAGCAATATTAACATACAAACTATTGTTAAAAAAACAGTTTGTGAAAATAGTAATGCTTCAGCAATAGTTTTTATTGTTAACATTTGGGAAAGATCCAAGTGCAAAGGGTTAAAATTTCTATTACTAGGACCCTCAAAAGTAAAGAAAAAAATTTGCCTGCATTCGAAGAAGACGTTAGCAATAGAAAATTTTCACTTAAATAGAAAACTTGAGGAAAACATGCATTTCTCAAAGAGCTGCGATGGAATAAGTTCAGTCTCCTTAATCGCTAATCGGTGCTGATGTCCCCTCAGAGAGAATATGACATAGGACACCCTGTATAATCTTCAGAAACTCCAAAGAATTCAGTGACCTCGATTAAAAGGACTAGAAGAAGGCACTGTGAACAGAAGTGTTCCGTTAGAGGAACACACGATACCTGTTCGTCCAAAATTTTCATCGTACCAGTAGCAACTTTCCAAAGTCACGTTCAGTGTGTTATCAAAATAGACAAAGATAAAAAAATCGTCGTTAACTCACACGATACCTATTCGTCCAAAATTTTCATCGTGCCAGTAGCAACTTTTCAAAGACACCTTTAATGTATCACCAAAGTGGACAAAGATCGAAATGTCGTTGTCAAAGCACGCGATACTTATTTGGTCAAGAGTTTCATTGTCCCAGCAGCAACTTTTCAAAGACACCTTTAACCCTTTGCACTCTGCTTCTTCCTGGACGTTGGCAATAGAAACTGAACATATTGCTCAAATAGCAATATTTAGCAATAGTTTCTATTGCCAACGTCTTCCAGCAATAGAAAATTTCCGTTTCAACAAAAAATATTAGAGAAACACGCATTTCTCAAAAAGCTGCGGTGGAATAAGTTCAATTACTAATCAATTTTGATGTCTCCTCAGAGGAGACATTGGAGTGCAACGTGTTAATGTATCATCAAAGTGGACAAAAATCGAAAAATCGTTATCGAAGCACACGATACCTCCAAGAGTTTCATCGTCCCAGTAGCAACTTTCTCAAAGTCACCTTTAACGTATCACCAAAGTGGAAAAAAATCGAAAAATCGTTATCGAAGCAAACGATACCTTCAAGAATTTCATCGTCCCAGTAGCAACTTTCTCAAAGTCACCTTTAATGCATCACAGAATGGACAGAGAGCGAAAAATCATCATCAAAGCACACAATACCTTCAAGAATTTCATCGTCCCAGTAGCAACTTTCTCAAAGTCACCTTTAATGCATCACAAAATGGACAGAGAGCGAAAAATTATCATCAAAGCACACGATACCTCCAAGAGTTTCATCTTCCCAGTAGCAACTTTCCAAAGTCACCTTTAACGTATCACCAAAATGAACAAAAATCGAAAAATTGTCGTCAAAGCACAGGACACCTCCAAGAGTTTCATCGTCCCAGTAGCAACTTTCTCAAAGACACCTTTAACGCATCACCAAAGTGGACAAAAATCGAAAAATCGTGGTCAAAACCCACGATACCTCCAAGAGTTTCATCATCCCAGTAGCAACTTTCCAAAGTCACCTTTAACGCATCACCAAAGTGGACAAAAATCGAAAAATCGTGGTCAAAACCCACGATACCTCCAAGACTCTCATCTTCCCAGTAGCAACGTTCTCAAAGACACCTTTAATATATCACCAAAGTGGACAGAGATCGAAAAGTCGTCGGAATGCCCAGGACACTTTACGTAAGAAACGAGGGTCGTGGACGCGGCTTGCGCGCCGGTGCTCGAAAGGGGCTATTATGCAAATGATCCACGGATGACCAGAAGATGGAATTCGGCGATGAGGAGGCGAGGGGCCGGAAAGCAGATCGGTACTTGGAAGGAGGACGTGCAGGAGGCTGGAGCCAAGCCGTAGGGAGAGAAGTAGACGAGGGACGCGGTTGGCTTCGCTCGTTATCGGATCGTAACGCGAGCATTTACACGTCGGACGCCCCCGCAGGATCGTCGCTGCGCTGATTTATGTTAGTCACCGGTGGAGGAAAGCTGAAATCCATACCCGTCCACGGGGACGCTCAACCCTTATCGCGTTTGCTCATCCAAGCGGTGTTCTCCTCGTGCGTGCACGGAGAGGGAATCCACGGAAGCGGTGGTTTAAGCGAAATTGGAAAAAGAAGAGCTCCCCTTGGCGACGCGAATTCCACGAGGGGGTCCCCTGAATGGCGCTGTCATTACGAATCGTTTCGTTGCTCCGCGGACTGTAACGTTTCGTACATTCGTCTGGCATAGTTAACCACCGCGAACCAGCTGGTTAATCGAATGAAATGGCCGGAATTGAACGAGTACCACCGCGGACGCTCGTTTCACGGACGTGCCTCCGCGAGACAAAGGTCGCGAGGGAAACCCAGTCGGGTGAACCATCGAAGGGGGCACGGCCAGGTAATCGGTAACGCTAGGCCACATTCCGGTAGGAGGTAATGAACGTGGGCGACTAATTCCAGGTTTTGGTTTCCGTGGATCGTTACGAGGGCAAACAATGAAGGTCGTGGCATAAGCGGACGTCGGGGGCGTACCTGGCTGTCATTAGACTCTGCTCACGGGGCAGCCACGGTGCACGTGTTTACATTGTCCCTAATAACGACCGCTGCGTTGTTCCGGTTTGCTACTACGCGTTCTGATCTGTCGTCGAGAGTGGTAACAGTAATTTGGATAAGGGGTGCAGTTTCGAAAATTGCGTAATTATTTTGTGCGCGAAGTGTGTGCATGACGAACGCTGGCTTTGTGGATCGTCTTGGATGTCGTTGAACGATTTAACGTTAGCTATATCGTTTCGTGACGATGACAGAGTGAGGATTAATTTGTTAGACACGATATTATAGTGGCTTTCGCGGATGTCATCTTTCTAAACTATGCGACACTGTGGTAGGTTTTAAGGATGTCGTCATTCTGAACGGCACATCATTATAGTGTGTCTTCTTTCTGAGTGACGCGCCACTATAGTGGTTTTCTTCTGAACGACCTGCCACTATAGTGGCTTTCTTCTTCAGAACGACGTGTCACTATAGTGGCTTTCTTCTTCTCAACGATGCGCCACTACAGTGGCTTTCTTCTTCAGAACGACGTGTCACTATAGTTGCCTTCTTCTGAACGACGCGCCACTATATATACTAATGGCTTTCGAGGATGTCATCTTTCTGAACGACGCGCCATTGTAGTTGCTTTCTTCTTCTAAACGACGCGCCACTATAGTGGCTTTCTTCTTCTGAACGACGCGCCACTATAGTGGCTTTCTTCTTCAGAACGACGCACCACTATAGTAGCTTTCTTCTGAACGACGCGCCACTGTAGTGGCTTTCGCTGTTGTTATCTTTCTGAACGACACGTCACTACAGAAACTTTCACGGATGTCATTTTTCTAAACGACGCGTCACTATAATGGTTTTCGCGGATATCATCCTTCTGAACGACACGCCACTATTGTGGCTTTTGAGGATGTCATCTTTCTGGACGACGCGCCACTATAGTTGTTTTTGTGGATGTCAGCTTTCTGACCAACGCGCTTCTATAGTAGCTTTCTTCTGAACGACGCTCCAACTATAGTGGCTTTGTTCTGGATTACGCGCCACTATAGTGGCTTTCTTCTGAATGACGCGCCACTATAGAAGTGGCTTTGTTCTGAATGACGTGCCACTATAGTAGTGGCTTTCTTTTAAACGACGCGCCACTGTAGTGGCTTTCATCTGAACAATCCGCCACTAAAGTTGCTTTATTCTGAACGACGCGCCACCTTATAGTGTCTTTCGAGAATGACATCTTTCAGAGCAACGCGTCACTACAGTAGCTTTCTCCTGAATGACGCGCCACTATTGTGGTTTTCTAGAATGTCATCTTTCTGGACGACGTGCCACTATATAATAGTTTTCGAGAATGTCATCTTTTTGAACGCCGCGCCACTATAGTAGTGGCTTTCGCGAATGTCAACCTTCTGAACAAAGCGCCACTATAGTGGTTTTCGAGGATGTCGCGCTATGAGTGTGAAGATTGCGACGTGGGTCCATGTGTCGTACTGTGCTTTAATCTTTTGCACTCTGTTGTATTACATCTTGTGATTCTTATGCACCCTCGACTGTATTATTAATTATTATAGTAAATATCCATATTCGTGCTTAGTAAGTGAATTATTAACCCTTTGCACTCGGATGCCTCCTCTATGGAGACATCGCAAGTCTAGCATATCACTTGGATGTCTCCTCTGAGAGAGTTGATTAGTGATTAGGAAGGTTAAACTGCCTCCAACGCAAATTTTTCAGAAATATATGTTTGTCTGAAGTTTTCTATTGAAATGGAAATCTTCTATTGCTGGGAGACGTTAGCAATAGAAATTATTGCTAAACTATTGCTTAAAGATTGCTATTTTAGTTTTTATTGCTAAAGTTTAAACTTATTCCACCACAACTTTCTGAGAAATGCATCTTTTCCTCAAGTTTTCTATTGAAATGGAAATTTTCTATTGCTGATTGGAGACGTTAGCAATAGAAACTATGGCTAAAATATTGCCATTTTAGTTTCTATTGCTAACGTTTACACTTATTCCACCGCAACTTTTTGAAAATTGCATGTTTCCCTCAAATTTTCTATTGAAATGAAAATTTTCTATTTCCGGGAAAAAGGTTAGCAATAGAAACTATGGCTATAATATTACTATTGTAGTTTTTATTGCTAAAGTTTAAACTTATTCCAACGCAACTTTTTGAGAAATGCATGTTTCTCAGAAGTTTTCTGTTGACATGAAAACTTTCTTTTGCTGGAAGACGTTAGCAATAGAAACTATAGCTAAAATATTGCTAAAATATTGCTAAAATATTGCTAAAATATTGTTATTTTAGTTTCTATTGGTAACGTTTAAACTTATTCCAACGCAACTTATTGAGAAATGCATATTTCCACGTGGTTTTCTATTGAAATGGAAATTTTCCATTGCTTGGAAACGTTAGCAATAGGAACTATGGCTAAAATATGACTAAAATATTGCTAAAATATTGCTAAAATATTGCTATTTGAGTTTCTATTTCTAATGTTTAAACTTATTTCACCGCAACTTTTTGAGGAATGCATATTTCCCCGAGGTTTTTCATTGAAATGGAAACTTTCTATTGCTGGGAGACGTTGGCAATAGAAACTATAGCTAAAATATTGCTAACCTTTACCAGCAACAGAAACTATCACTAACATTTACCAACAATAAAAAATTGCTGAGAAAGTGCCAAGTGCAAAGGGTTAAACATCTGCAGATAACATAAAAATAAAACGATATCTCGTCAACGAGTTGTATCGAAAATGAAAGGTTAGAAGCTTGAAAGATTCAGAAACCTTGAACAGTATCGAGATTCCTACAGCGACGCCCGTGTAACCGCTTCCGACGATGACGACTTTGACTCGATGACCGTCCACGAAATCTTCCGGCTGTTTGGTGAGCAAAAACGTTGTGGTGTTCCAGGCGGTGTCGAGTAACTTCTTTTTGGGAACGGCCATCGTCAATGAACCCGATACCCACGACTCAGGTGTAGCATCCCGAGGATTTGAATGGACCAGAAATTAGATCAGGAACTCGAAGTATCCTTGCGACAATTTATAAATTTCGTCCCCATCGGGTCGAGCAACGAAAGTGACAGTCGGACCTGAAGTTGTTTCTTCGTGTCACGTTTTGCTATGGAATCGAGATATATAGAAAATTCGCGATAGCTAGTTTGTAAAAATCACTATTTTCAATTTTTTTATCGTTCAATAATGGAAGTATCAAGTCGATGGATCGTTGAACCTGAAGTTGTTTCCTTCGTATTATGAAATGTAATTTGCTATGAAATCGAGATATATAGAAAATTCGCGATAGCGTTTGTAAAAATCACTTTTTTCAATTTTTTTAGCGCTCCAAAAGGAACGTACGAAATCGATGGATTGCTGGACCTGAAGTTGTTTCTTCGTGACACGAAATCTATTTTGCTATGGAATCGAGATATATATAGAAAAGAGTATGCGATGGCTGGTTTGTAGAAATCACTATTTTCAATTTTTTTGGCACTCGAAAATGAACGTACGAAATCGATGGCTCGTCGAACCTGAAATTGCTTCTTCATGTTACGAAAAATATTTTACTATGGAATCGATATATATAGAAACTACCTGATAGAAATCACTATTTTCAATTTCTTTAGCGCTCGAAAATAAACGTAATCGATGGATCGCTGGTCCTCAAGTTGTTTCTTCGTGTTACGAAAAATATTTTGCTACGAAATTGAGATGTATATAGAAGTATGCGATAGCTAGTTTGTAGAAATCACTATTTTCAATTTTTTTTGCGTTCGAAAATGAACGCAAAATCGATGGTACGAAATCGATGGTTCGTTGATCCTGAAATTGCTTCTTTGTGTTATGAAAAATATTTTGCGATGGAATCGAGATATATAGAAAATTCGCGATGGCTGGTTTATAGAAATCACTATTTTCAATTTTTTTATCGCTCGAAAATGAACGTACGAAATCGATGGTTCGTTGAATCTGAAATTGCTTCTTAGTGTTACGAAATATATTTTGCTATGGAATCAAGATATATAGAAAGTACGAGGTGGCTCGTTTCTAAAAACCACTATTTTCAATTTTTTTATCGCTCAAAAATGAACATACGAAATCGATGGTTCGTTGAACCTGAAATTGCTTTTTAGTGTTATGAAAAATATTTTGCTATGGAATTAAGATATATAGAAAATACGTGATGGCTCGTTTCTAAAAACCACTATTTTCAATTTTTTTATCGCTCAAAAATGAACGTACGAAATCGATAGTTCGTTGAACCTGAAGTTGTTTCTTCGCGTTACGAAAAATATTTTGCTATGGAATCGAGATATATAGAAAATACGCAATAGAAATCACTATTTTCAATTTTTTTTGCGTTCGAAAATGAACGTACGAAATCGACGGACAGCTGCAGAATCGACGCAGATGGGAAACGATGTTACAGAAAAGCCTACGCGAATTTCAATTTCCGTTTTGTAGGTCACACGAGACACAACTGTGTTCGACACACGAGATCCGTTTACTCACTGCATCGAATATTAAATTGCTAATTGAACATCGCCCTCAGGGTATTAAGTTCCTTCCTTCCTGGCCGTGTTATTGTGAGACATGCTCCAATGGCTGTCGAGCGATTACGGGAACTAATTTTAAGGGTAAACTTGCCTTAACCAGTTAACTGTGTTCGACGTGTATCCACGTCAATCGAAAACTTTATTTCGATGCTGGAGCGTGACGTATCGTGATCCGTAATGGCGATTGTGGTGAACGCTCTCGTTTACTTAATAAAAAGAGATCTGAGTTGGAATAAAGTGCGCTATATTTATTTGAGTGATTCCAAAATCTGTGTATTTGCTCTTCCAATAATCGCGAACTCCAATACTTGTAAATGTCGTGATGTTCTTACTTTATTGAATGTGTATGTTTGTGTTTCTTTTTGAATTCTGCTGTTCTGGATGTTTGGCGTCAAACACGAAATGTTTGATGAGTGTGTCTTATTTTGGAAGGACAAACGAATTCGTTTACTGCAATGTTACGCATGTTGGCGAGGAAAATGGACATCAAAAGTGACTGGACGATAAAAACTCTGTAGAAATGGAAAATTAGGTAATAAATGGATTGCAGGATGCAAAGTATGCATCCTTTACAAACCCAAGAAGCGCCACGACTTAACACATTCTATGCCATGTGAGACTTATGCGATCCACACTGAATTTTCAAGTAATTTGAAATTCTCATTGCAAAACGAAGAATGCAAGCAAACTTGTTATGTGAACTCCTCGAAAATGAAAAAAAATATATAAATTCTACACCCTTTTCTTGATAATTGTAGTCTTTATACCATTGTAAAGGTTGCGAAGCATATGCCAGTTGCAAAATTATTTAATTGCAAACTGAAAGTAACCAAAAATCGGTCTGGCACGGAACGTGTTAAGCAATGAATGATACAAAAAGTTCGAAAGTAAAAATGTGACCATGTAGTAAAGAAATAACTAAAATCTTGACCCAAAACAATGGTTTCTTGGATATTATTGCTGCTCAGTGTGAGTGTATGGCTGCCATGTGCTTAATTAAAATAAACTGATAATGGGTTTGCTTTGGTTGTGCCTGAATCGTACTAAAACTGTCCCTTCTTTAGTTTTCTATTTTTTTTTGTGTTTTGGGGAGCGCGTTTGGTTGTTAAAACCGAACAGATGCTATTGACGAGTACAATTGTTAACCTTTTATCGAACAAAAATGTAGTTCTTCCTCGTTTTGCTTTTCTTTTCTCGTAAAATTTATAACAGAAGCTTCTGTCCTGCGTTCGACGCGTATTCTCGTCATTGTTTGATCTAATTACGCGTTTCGTAAGAGAGTTTTCAAATGAAATTCCACAGTTAACTGGTTAAAATAACCTGGCTAACAAAATGGAACGATAGACTTGCTTTGTCTTCGTATGTTGCAACTATTTTAGGGTTGCGCAAGATCGATGAAGCAATGAAAATAACCATGATGCGTTCTGAATTATTCTTGGGTCGCTGAATGTTTGCTTTGTCTCCACCAGCTCAGTGATTCAGCTATTTTCCACTTCACTTTCTTTTATCAATCAAAATCTCTCTTAATATTATTATTTGATAACAGAAAAAAGGTTTTTTAACCCATTCAAGATAGCTCATTTTTTTGGAGACCAACCCCAGAAGTTGTAATTTGTTTTTGCTTTATATTGACCATTTTTAGTAAAAAAAGATATGTTTGCGATAGAAATCAATCGCTTCGTAACTCATTTCGTACAAATAAGATGATTGCACACTGTGTTCGCAAGTTGCTCCTCAAAATATTTTTATTATGAGGAACGAATTGAACGCCATGTGTGCAATGCAAAATAAACTGAAAAGACATTGTTAAAATGGATCAGGTCCATTTTTAATGGTCCAAGTGATACTGACTCTCAGTATTTTCACTAAGATCAGTTTCAAGCTCTTCAATTTCATTTTCACTTTCATTTTCAGTAGAATTTTTTCAATTAGTTTCCCCAAATATCTCGTCAAGTGTATCATCTATATTTATATTCATGTCTTCCTCATATTTCACATCACTGTCGCTTTCCATAATAATAAAATCTCCGCTCTTTTTTCTATTTGTAAGCAATGAATCGTCACTTTCGTTATCACCGCTCAAATCGTTATTTTAAGTTCAGTAATGAAGAAAAAAGTTAAGTAAATTTTCCTGGAACGATGATCCTTAGTTTTGCTGTGTTTGATGATAATAAAATAAAAAAATTTTAAAAGCAAAATTTAAAATAAGTAGATAAATTTAAATAACAAAATTTCGCTTCCTTTTTCTATTTCCTCTAAGTAATAAATTATCACCTTCATTATCACTGCTAATTTTTGTATTCCTGATAGTTGTGGCTTTGGGTCGCTCATTTTGGAGACTAAATCGAAACCAATACCAAATTTTCTGTTTACACAATTTTAAGATACCTTTTCTTTAAAACCAGTCTTATTTCAACACCTACGTTTTCATACTGCCTCATAATTTCATTTCAATATTATTGCATACAAGGTGTGCATTGAATTTTTGTGCATGCACAAGAATTTTACCGCCATAACGAACCCATTAATGCAAAGCCACAGTAATTTTTAATAAATCACGTTCATAGCCATTGTAACAATACGCTGAACGTTCGTTTCGCGATACCACTCATTTACTAATTATATTAAATCTCAAACTTTGTTATAATTTATATTTATGGAACTTATATTTGTATTTTTTTTTTATTTAGTGATATCGAGTCATACTCGACAAAGGAGTTCAAAGGGTTAATGTTCGTTAATATGCAATCGCGGCTAAACAAAGAGAGAGAAAGAGAGAGAAATACTTTTATGCAATTTTCTTTTTTCATTCCTCTCTCACTTTTCACGCTCACTTCCGTGGTCTATGGTTATGAAACATATTTTGCTATGGACTCGAGGTATACAAAAAATACATGACGCATACGACTGGTTTGTAGAAATCGCTATTTCCAATTTTTTGCACAGCCACAGTAATTTTTAATAAATCACGTTCATAGCCATTCTAACAATACGCTGAATTGTTTCTCGATACCACTCATCGCGCGATCGACTCGCGGATGAACGATCGACGAACGCAGCGGACAACTGCTAACACGACGCAAAGTACAGACGAACGATCGCTCCTCCAGGAGGAACGCGACAGTTTTCTACGAAGTCGATTTCCGCGCTGTCATTTATTACCCTCGCATCAAGTACGCGTACACAGAGAGAGAGAGAACCGGTCGCCAGGTGCGCGAGCACGTTATTGATGAAGATGCCTTCTAAAACGCTGCTTCCTCCAGCTCGATCCCTCGCAGCCAGCGCGCAATTTCCGGTAGCGCGCGGTCCACCGTCTCCGCAGCCACGCCTCCTCCTCGTCTCCTTTTTCCTCTGGCCCCTCACTGTTCCACGTTGTTCACCGTCTCCTGCAGGATGCCACACTCACGCAGGATCCCGCGAATGCTGTCCGCGCAGGTCTGCACCGCGGATTTCTCCTGTTCCGTCAACTTTTGTCGCACCGTGCAGTAGACGCCCTCTCGACCGATCACGCACGGCACGGACATGTAGACGTCCTTGTCCGTGCCGTGGGCGCAACTCTGGGGAGAATATTATAGGTTGTTTTTGGAAATGGCTAGAGTGATATAGATGGTCTTTGATTTATGAGATTTATGAGAGAGGAAGAAGTAAATTGTATGTGATTTGGGATGGATTAGATGGTTTCGAAGTTTGAGATCCTGATGTTGAGTGATCTGCGACAGTTGCAAAAGTAGCGAGTAGACAATTTAAGTTAAGAAAATTTAAGCTAAAATAATTTTGGCTAAGACAATTTAAGATAAAGACAATTTTAGGTAAAAGACAATTTAAGGTAAGAAAATTTGAGCTAAAAGACGATTTAAGTTAAAGACAATTTAAGCTAAGAAAATTTAAGCTAAACGATAATTTAAGCTAAGAAAATTTAAGCTAAAAGACAATTTGAGTTAGCTTAAAAACGAGTTAAGTTAAAGAAAATTTAAGGTAAGAAAATTTAAGCTAAAGACAATTTAAGCTAAGAAAATTTAATCTAAAAGATAATTTAAACTAAGACAATTTAAGCTAAGAAAATTTAAGCTAAAATACAATTTAAGTTAAAGAAAATTTAAGCTAAGAAAATTTAAGCTAAAAGACAATTTAAGCTAGCAATAGGTTAAGCTAAGAGAATTTAAGTTAAAGAAAATTTAAGCTAAGAAAATTTAAGCTAAGAAAATTTAAGCTAAAATACAATTTAAGTTAAAGAAAATTTAAGCTAAGAAAATTTAAGCTAAAAGACAATTTAAGCTAGCAATAGGTTAAGCTAAGAGAATTTAAGTTAAAAACAATTTAAGCTGAGCAAATGTAAATTAAAAGACAACTTAGGCTAACAAAATTTAAATTAAAGACAATTTAAGCTAACAATAGGTTAAGCTAAGAGAATTTAAGTTAAAGACAATTTAAGCTAACAATAGGTTAAGCTAAGAGAATTTAAGTTAAAAACAATTTAAACTAAAAGATATAACTTATAATAATATAATAACTTCAAATAGTTTGTCTATAAATATATGTATGTAGATTCTGTTATGTGCAATATGTGCAATAAATAATATATTCCTGACTGTATATATATATAGATCTATTTTACTTTCACCTATGTTTTGAAACTAAAAATGCTAAATTTTGTGCTTTCCTCGACTTACGCGAAAACCTTCAAAACCAATTAATCGCGTAAATCAAGGACTTGCTGTAGTTGATGATATTTTGATGGATGTGTCTTTCGATATCGATGAAAGGATGTTGCGTGATTGCTCAGAAAATTGTGATTTTAACCCTTTCACTGCAATAAGCTTGTATATACGCCCTTACAAGTTTATCAATATATAAGATGGACGTAAATATACGCCCTCCACGATTTCCTCACAAATTAATTATTAAATCGTTTTTACTATGTGCATTTCTTTTATATTAACCTTATTATTATTATTAAAATTGTTAAATTTGATCGTAAATTTGTTTCATTATAAATTTGTTCCTCATTATCAATTACGTGATTTTTCATCAATTATTATTCAAGGATTATGCGAGTTAAGTAAATTAAGAGTATATTAGAACACCACTTAAAATAGATAAAAAATTAATGATCTTAACCCTTTGCACTCTTTTGTCGAGTGTGACTCGATATCGCTAAATAAGAAAAAGAAACAAATATAAATTACAACAAAGTTTTAGAATTGTTTTAGAGTTTACAAGTAGCAGTCGAGGAACTGTGCTGCAGCTGACAACATTTTTAAGCAAAATTTGAAGTAAATTTCAAATAAAACACTTGAAATAGTAGAGAATTGTTGGCAACTAAACTACTAAATTGAAAAATAATTTGGAGTGCAAAGGGTTAACGATCTTACACGTGAATATCGCGTCAGCTCACCACAGTGAAAAGGTTAACTAATTGCATTGAAAAATCGTTCCAAAGTTGCAAAAATCGAATGTTCCAGCTTACCAGAATATGCGTCGACGCAGGGAGCACCACTTTGGTGTTCCTAACAATGGCGTCGACGATTTCCGCCGTGGACACAGCAACGCCCCAACAGCTCGATTTCTTCTTCTCTTCCAATTCTTTGCCACTGCAACATGCGCGTAAAAAATAAGCCCAAACGATCTGATTTTTCCCTCTCATCCATCACTCACATGTTTTTAACAGTCGTCGAGATTTCGTACCACTTTTCAGGGTCGTCAGCCTCCCCTATTCTGGGATTTATGTCTCGCAGCTTCATCCCTCCTACGTGGATGCTGGACCATATAGGAACTGACGTGGAAAAAGAATCGATTCGTTGCGTATCGAGTAACGAATGAAACGATGGCGATGTAATTGACAAAGGTGAAGGAAAGGTACCAGCCATGTCGCCTTGAGCACCGACCGCCATGCAACTGACAGAACTTCGCGCCACGTTCAATCGTTTGCTCGTGTAATCTTGGAACCTTACGCAATCGATCAGGGTGCCGACGCCGAGGACACGATTAGACGGAAATCCAGACAGTTTCCAGGCAATGTAAGACATCACGTCGGGCGGCTGAGTTACAACCAGCAGGACTGATTTACAGGCGAACCTTGCCACGGCTGGTATAATCTTCCTGAACACGTTCAGGCTGTGCTTTACGTTCGTTGCTTCGCCAGGCGCCCGTTCGGGTGTGCAAATGATCACCACCGCCGATTCCTTCACCATGCTGATCTCTGGGTGCATAGGTTTTGCAGATTAAATTCGTTCTTTCGCAAATGAAATTTACCCTTTACCAAATGAGATTCGCCCTATTGTAAATTAAATTCACCCTTTTGCAAATGAAATTTACCCTTTTGCAAATGAAATTCGCACTCTTGCAAATGAAATTCATTCTTCTCCAAATGAAATTCACCCTTTACCAAATGAAATTTATTCTTTTTCAAATTAAATTCACCCTACTGCAAATTAAATTCATCTTTTTGCAAATTAAATTCACCCTTTTTCAAATGAAATTCATTCCTTTCCAAATAAAATTCACCCTTTACCAAATGAAATTAGAACATGAAATAGAAAATTAGAAGGGTAATTTTCATTTGCAAAAGGGTGAATTTAATATGCGAAAGAATAAATTTCATTTGTAAAAGAGTGAATTTCATTTGGTAAAGGGTAAATTTCATTTGCAAAAGGGTGAATTTCATTTGCCAAAAAATGAATTTAACTTGCAAAACGGAAAATTTAATTTGCAATAGGATGAATTTCATTTGCAAGAGAACAAATTTCATTTGCAAAAGGATGAATTTCATCTGCAATAGGGTGAATTTCACTTGCAAAAGAATGCATTTCATTTGCAAAAGGGTAAATTTCATTTGCAAAAGAATGAATTTAACTTGCAAAACGGTGAATTTCATTTGCAAAAAGGATTAGTTTAATTTGCAAAAGAATGACTTTCATTTGCAAAAGGGTAAATTTCATTTGCAAAAGAATGAATTTAATTTGCAAGAGAACAAATTTAATTTGTAAAAGAGTGAATTTCATTTGTAAAAGAGTGAATTTCATTTGTAAAAGGGTGAATTTTATTTGCAAAAAGGTGAATTTGATTTGCAAAAGAATGAATTCGAACATGAATACTATGTAACGTAAAATTCTACTGAAAACAAAGATTCAACCAGAATTGTATCAAATTCACAATGGACTCTCATTACCTGCAGTCAATCATAACATCATCAATCACAATTTACATTTTATATCAGCTTTTTAAATGTATTCAACAAATATCGAACGTGAATACTATGTAACGTAAAATTCTACTGAAAACAAAGATTCAACCAGAATTATATCAAATTCACAATGGACTCTCACTACCTGCAGTCAACCATAACATCATCAATCACAATTTACATTTCATATTAGCTTTTAAAAGTATTCTACAAATATCGAGCCAGTACATAACACAACGAAGTTCTACCGAAAACAGAGATTCAGAACAAAAGAACGCTCATAAATTTAGTTAACGCGCGTTCGTCGAATGCTTATGCGAAACACGTGCCACCCCTAACCGGGATGAGGCTGTCCGAGGACGGTTCGTTAACAGTCGGGCATCCCTTTTTGGGAACCTTTCGCTGGAAACGCGTCTCGTTCGGTAATAAAGCCATCGGAAGCTGGTTGCATACAAAACACTGGAAGGGATCGAACGCGCCCTTTCCCCTGCTTCTCAGCAGAGGGATCTCTCCCTTTTTCCTCGAGAGATGCGCGAGATAAACGCGTGGAGTACATGGTACAACGCTGGTCAGGGGAAATAAGAAGCAAGGATTTTTGGTAACACCTTTGGGAAGCTCCGCGCGAGCGTACAACGAGACCAGGGTAAAGTGGTGTCGAGAGATAGATGATGCTCGAGATAAATTGGTCGGTAAAAAGCGGGGATTGTTCTACTTGTTCGGATGCTCGCTACCGCGGCAGAGGAGTAAATTAACGCGTTATGGGCGGGTAACTGTGTGAGGTGAACTCGTGCGTGTGCCAGGCGAAAATTAGTGAGATATTTGGAATCTTGAGTGTGGGTCTGTCACGAACGATGATAGTTGCAATTTGATTTAATGGGCATCTTGTTTATTATTTAATTTATATCAGTAAATAAGATTATTGTTAATTCTTGGTACTTGGCTCCCTTCTGGGCGTCAGCAATAGAAAGTAGTACTAAAATAGCACTATTAACAGAGAAACGACTGTTAGAATAGCAATTAACATAGGAACTGTTGCTAAAATAGCAATATTAATATAGAAACTATTGCTAAAATAGCACTATTAATAGAGAAACGACTATTAAAATAGCAATATTAACATAGAAACTATTGCTAAAATAGCAATATTAACATAGAAACTATTGCTAAAATAGCAATATTAACATAGAAACTATTGCTAGAATAGCAATACTTTAGCAATAGAAACTGAAGTTAAAATAGCAATATTTTAGCAATAGAAACTGAAGCTAAAATAGCAAATTAACATGAAAACGATTGTTAACACTGCAATACTATTATAGAAACTATTGCTAAAATAGCAATATCAACATAGGAAGAATTGCTAAAATAACAATTTTAACATGGTAACTATTGCTAAAATAGCAATATTAATACAGAAATGATGGTTAAAATAGCAATATTAAAGCAGAAACTATTGCTAAAATAGCAATATTAACATGGTACTATTGCCAAAATAGCAATATTAATACAGAAATGATGGTTAAAATAGCAATATTAAAACTGAAATTATGGTTAAAATAGCAACATTAAAGCAGAAACTATTGCTAAAATAGCAATATTAACATGGAAAGTATTGCTAAAATAGCAAGATTAACATGGAAAGTATTGCTAAAATAGCAATATTAACATGGAAAGTATTGCTAAAATAGCAATATTAACATGGAAAGTATTGCTAAAATAGCAATATTAATACAGAAATGATGGTTAAAATAGCAATATTAAAGCAGAAACTATTGCTAAAATAACAATATTAACAAGGAAATTATTACTAAAATTGTAATATTAACATAGAAACTATTACTAAAATAGCAATGTTAACATAGAAACTATTTAATTTATATCACTAAATAAGGTTATTATTACCACTCTGCACTCGGATCCTTCCTAAGCGTTAATAATAGAAACTATTGCCAAAATTGCGATATTTTAGCAATAATTTCTATTGCTAACATCTCCCGGAAATAGAAAGTTTCCATTCCAATAGAAAACTTTAGGGTAACATGCATTTCTCAAAAGGCTGTAGTGGAATAAGTTTATCCTCCTTAAATCACTAATCACTTCTGATGTCCCCTCAGAAGGGATATCCGAGTGTAAAAAGGGTCAAGTACGATATAAAGTTTTATTCCGTTTCACTTATAATTTAATTAAAATTTGAAACTCAAATTGAAGTTTATTAGATTATTAACTAGATTATTATTAGTCTATTAGATTATTAAAATTGTTAGACTATTAAATTATTAGATTTTTAAGATATTAACACACTATGGACGGGTAACAGCGTGAGCTGAACTCATACGTGTGCCTAGCGAAAATTAGTGAAATATGAAAAACGTGTACTCTTTAGAAAACATGTAATATTGTCTCAACTGACAGTAGGATTTCAATGAAATTTGGAAAATAGGTAATACATAATATTTCAAAAGTAAAAACGAAGTTTAAACGAAATGAAATGTCTAATTTAGTTTCCTATTACTTCATTTAATGGATAACATAGAGCAAACAATAATTGTTGATTTTTAAAAGTTTCAAGAATTTACGTAGAAAAATCAGAACGTAATAACGTTTAGAAATATCTTATTATGCAGTTTTTTATATAGCAATTTCATTTACTCTAAAATTTTTTTCATGTACGATATTTTTAAAAACACTGAAACAGTCAAGCACTTAAACTTTCCTTTTTATTACTTACAAAGAATTATGTAAAACAAAATATTCATTAATATTAATAAATATTAATGAATATTAATATTTCTCATAAATAAGAAAAAGCAAGCACTGATAAGTTCGTTACTAATATTTACGAACGTCCTACATAAAAGATATTAATACCTGACCCGCCCATAGTGTGTTAAAGGGAAGCTGCATTTCCATCAACACGCGGAAGTGAAAGTTGTGGGTGTGTTCTGTAATTAGAAGTTTCGAAAAATAACGAAAAATATTATAACTCATTTCAGTTTTTTTTAAATTTGATTCACAGTCTGGAAAATAATTTCACTGCTACATTGATGTAGTAGTACCTACCGCTATTTCTAATTAGAAATCTGTTCTAACTTGAATTTTATTTATGGTTGAAAGAATATATAGTTCCTTTTCTACTCAGGATTTACAAATTGATTAAGGACTTTAACCTAATCGAGACGGCTCATTTTTTTGGAGCAGCCAACTCAAATAGCCGAAATTTTTATTTCAATTTTTAATTTTTTATTTTCAGTTTTATTTTAAATGGATTACCACTAAAAAGATTACTGAGAGACTAAATGCTGACAATTCTACTGCATTTCGTTATTTAAAGAAACTTTGATACTGTTCGAAACTTGATATATGTTTTGACATGAGCATGTTTTGACAGAATGGAACAAATTGTACTGCAATTTCATATGTCGTTCATCAGACACTGCAAAAACTTAATTCCGAGTGGGCCCTCGACTTTCGCACACAATTGGTTCCTGAAAGTGTGTGCGAATGTTGAATGTTGGAAAGTAGAGGGATGTAAAAAAATATGCACCAAAAACGGTGTTTTAAAGTATTTATTTATTTATTTATTTAAATTTCGGATGTTTTCTTTATAAACTTGTCAAAAGTTAGTTGAGTACCTCCTTTTTTTTTCTTTCTGTGATAAAGATTTCTATGACACGCAGTGTCTTTTTGTATTATCCTACGTTCTCCATTGGGATCGCATTCTTTCATAATAATTAAAAACTTGCGCGACACGAAATATTTGTTTTTCATAGGCAGTCGTCACCTGCGACTGACCCTTAACAAAATACACAAAGTACGGTTCTGTTGGACGAAGGCTGGAGACTCAACAGTCTTGACCTCTTCATCGAAACAACATTGTAATCTGATGACTAAAGTCTTGAAGCGATTGGCTGAACGCCGCTTCATTTGTTGCGCTGTAAAGAGTGTGTGAGAGGGTAGGAAAGAAAAAGAGAGGGAAGAACGTTTCGTCTTGGGCCTGCTAGTGGACTCATCAGTAAGGCTACCAAAATGGCGGAGTTACGTCTTAGACGCTGGAATGGTAGGCATAGGTTGGAATTTCTATTATACAGAAATTGGGTAGGACACGAGTGCTCGTGGGGAACTGGTAATTGTGCTGTCCATCTAGTGGCGGGTGTCGAAGAATCGCCACAAATTAATAACACAATTGAGTATGATACATTTTAAAGCACGGTACTAGAATGAGCCACTATAGTGGCGCGTCGTTTAGAAGAAAGCTACTACAGTGGCGCGTCGTTCAGAAGAGAGCTATTATAGTGGCGCTTCATTTCAGAAAACAGCCACCATAGTGACGCATCGTTCAGAAGAAAGGCACTACAGTAGCGCGTCGTTCAGAAGAAAGCTATTATAGCGGTGCGTCGTTCAGAAGAAAACTATTATAGCGGTGCGTCGTTCAGAGGAAAGTCATTACAGAGGCGCATCAATGAGAGAAAAGCCACTATAGTGGCGCGTCGTTCAGAAGAAAGCTACTATAGTGGTGTATCGTTCAGAAAGAAGCTACTATAGTGGCGCGTCGTTCAGAAAAAGCTACTATAGTGGTGTATCGTTCAAAAAGAAGCTACTATAGTGGCGCGTCGTTCAGAAAAAGCTACTATAGTGGCGTATCGTTCAGAAAAAGCTACTATAGTGGCGCGTCGTTCAGAAAAAGCTACTATAGTGGCGCGTCGTTCAGAAGAGAGCTATTATAGTGACGCTTCATTTCAGAAAAAAGCCACCATAGTGACGCATCGTTCAGAAGAAAGGCACTAGAGTAGTGCGTCGTTCAGAAGAAAACTATTATAGCGGTGCCTCGTTCAGGGGAAAGCCACTACAGAGTCGCATCAATGAGAGAAAAGCCACTATAGTGGCGCGTCGTTCAGAAGAAAGCTACTATAGTGGCGCGTCGTTCAGAAGAGAGCTATTATAGTGACGCTTCATTTCAGAAAACAGCCACCATAGTGACGCATCGTTCAGAAGAAAGGCACTACAGTAGCGCATCGTTCAGAAGAAAGCTATTATAGCGGTGCGTCGTTCAGAAGAAAACTATTATAGCGGTGCCTCGTTCAGAGGGATGCCACTACAAAGGCGCATCAATGAGAGAAAAGCCACTATAGTGGCGCGTCGTTCAGAAGAAAGCTACTATAGTGGCGCGTCGTTCAGAAGAGAGCTATTATAGTGACGCTTCATTTCAGAAAGAAGCCACCATAGTGACGCATCGTTCAGAAGAAAGGCACTAGAGTAGTGCGTCGTTCAGAAGAAAGCTATTATAGCGGTGCGTCGTTCAGAAGAAAACTGTTATAGCGGTGCCTCGTTCAGGGAAAAGCCACTACAGAGGCGCATCAATGAGAGAAAAGCCACTATAGTGGCGCGTCGTTCAGAAGAAAGCTACTATAGTGGTGTATCGTTCAGAAAGAAGCTACTATAGTGGCGCGTCGTTCAGAAAAAGCTACTATAGTGGTGTATCGTTCAAAAAGAAGCTACTATAGTGGCGCGTCGTTCAGAAAAAGCTACTATAGTGGTGTATCGTTCAGAAAAAGCTACTATAGTGGCGCGTCGTTCAGAAAAAGCTACTATAGTGGCGCGTCATTCAGAAGAAACCCACTATAGCTCGCGGGAAACTGGTAAGTGTGCTGTCCCTCTAATGGCGAATGACCGCCACAGGATGTTTCTAGCTTTTACAATATTTGGTAATGTAGCGAGATCTCCGCTGAGCCTGATGCCCGTACCCTTCGAAAATCCCCAGTTTATGGTGTCCCCATGTGCCATCGAGGCCGTTGGGGACAGTTAATTATCGCATGCAAGGAAAATATTAATAAAAGCTTAAAATGGTACCTCAGAAATGGCTTTGAAGCGATTGTGTGCCGCTTCCGTTTTGCTGCGCTATAGAGAGTGTGTGTGAGAGGGTAGGAAGGAAAAGAGAAGGAAGAACGTTTCGTCCTGGGCCCGCTAGTGGACTCATCAATAAGGCTACCTAGCAGACCCTGCCTTAGACGCTGGGATGTTAAAATAAGTAAATTCCATTATATAGAAACTGTGTAGGACATGGAGTGCTCGCGAGAAACTGACGAGAGTGCTGTCCCTCTAATAGAGAGGACCGCCACAGTCTGATGCCCTTTGAGAAGGGGCATCCAATTGCAATGTAGCCTGCTCTACTCACGATGTCTGCTCAGAGGGAACATTCGACCTCAAACGCTTACAAAATTGAATTTTTTCAAATGTGCAAAAGTCGAGGACCGCCTGTATATAAAGTTGGATACTTTGAAAACTCTCCTCTAACTCAACATACAAAATCATCGTTGGCATCCAACCAACCAATCACGCAAGGCGAAGTTAGCGACGCAACAAAGAATGACACCAAGAACTGTCGTCGCCTCGACAGAAGAAGCATCTCGCTTGGAAACGCCTGGCGTAAAATGATATAAAACGAAACCTGTTCGAAATGAGCCCAGCTAGAAATCGTGGGCCACGAAATCGCGTCGTCGAGGCACCTGTAAATCACAGAGTCGGGACATTTTCACCAGGACGACCGCGATTCGAGGCGAGGCTTTTGTCCTCGAATTCCCTCGAGCGAGGTGGTATATTTTTTTACAAGCGAGGGCACAGCCGACAGACGCGCCCTTTCGCGGGAAGAAAAAAGAAATGTATCGTCGAGTCGATCACAGCAGAGATAAATAAGAGTGGCACGGGATTTACGAGCTGGCTGGTGAAAAGCTCGAGGAAACGCTTGTCGCAGCGGCCGCGTGTAAGCACGCGGCGATGTAGATGAGCAGCGAGATTATGGGACCAGCGAGAAGGATCCGGATCTCGGAACTTTGACCGCCTCGACGTCCCAAAAACTCATTCCTCCGTTTTGGGACGGTCGCTGTTGTTTCTGACCCGTTGCACGTTGACAGAAAGGTCTGCTACGATGAGCAACGCGATGGTTCCTTTGAAACGGTCGTCCTCGATCGTGGATGATGTTGGACATCGTTGACGTTCGACGCATTGGGTGGAAGTTTTTGGAATTCGATCTGTCGCAGGATTTATGAATAATGTGTTACAATTGCGTTGAAAAGGGATTGTTGTTATTGAAGATGGAGATTCTGGGATTGGCTTCTGGTTCTTTTGGTGGTTGATAAGTATTTGTGTAGGTCGTGATGATGAGAATATGTTCTACGTGAGTCATCTTTTTTATGAGTGTCTATGAGGTATCAGGCTGAAGTTTTTGGAACTTGATCTGTAGCAGGATTTATGAATGATGTGTTGGAATTGCGTTGCAAAAGGATTCTTGTTGCTGAAGATGGGGATTCTGGGATTGGCTTCTGATTCTTTTGATGGTTGATAAGTATTTGCGTAGGAGTTATGTTAGAAAGAGATCGCTGTTGCTGAAGATAAAGATTCAGATTTGGGATTCTGATTCTTTTGGTAATTGATAAGTATTTGTGTAGAAAAAGGATCGTTATTGTTTAAGACAAAGATTCAGGTTTGGGCTTCTAAATCTTTTGGTGAATGATAAGTATTTGTGTAGAAATTGCGCTAGAAAGAGATCGTTATTGCTGAAGACGAAGATTCACGCTTAAGCTCATATATACGCTAAATATATTGCTATTTTAGCAAGTAATATTTCCTATGTTAATATTGCTATTTTAGCAAGTAATATTTCCTATGTTAATATTGCTATTTTAGCAAGTAATATTTCCTATGTTAATGTTGCTATTTTAGCAAGTAATATTTCCTATGTTAATATTGCTATTTTAGCAATAGTTTCTATGTTAATATCGCTATTTTAACAGTCGTTTCTATGTTAATATTGCTATTTTAGCAAGTAATATTTCCTATGTTAATATTGCTATTTTAGCAAGTAATATTTCCTATGTTAATATAGCTATTTTAGCAATTGTTTCTATGTTAATATAGCTATTTTAGCAATTGTTTCTATGTTAATATTGCTATTTTAACAGTCGTTTCTATGTTAATATTGCTATTTTAACAGTCGTTTCTCTGTTAATAGTGCTATTTTAGTAGTAGTTTCTATTACTAACGCTCAGGCAGGAGCCGAGTACAAAGAATTAAAATTATGTTATCGATGTTGTGAAGAGATGTCCTCTCTAAGTAGACATCAGAACTGATTAATAATTACAGAGATTAAACTTATGTCACCACAAATTTTCGAGAAATGCATGTTTCCTTGAAGTTTCCTATTGAAATGAAAGTTTTCTACTGCTGGTAGCTAAGGCGCTGAATGCAAAGGGTAAAATTTGTTATCGATGTTAATTCTTTAGAAGTATCAGTAGTGCAAGTCATCAGAAATTCTTTCTATAGAAATGTTTAGAGATTTGCAAGAAATCTTGCAGAAGTTTTCTACATCAAGTGACAAATATAATTTCTTACTTTGAAAAGAACAAATGATAAATCTAATTTCGTACTTTGAAAAGTATAGAGTATGATAAATATGACTTCCTACTTTGCAACGAACAAATGATAAACATAATTTCTTATTTTGAAAAGTATAGAGTACGACAAATATAATTTTCCTACTTTGAAAAGAACAAATAATAAATATGATTTCTTACTTTGAAAAGTATAGAATATGAAAAATATGACTTGCTACTTTGAAAAGAACAAATGATAGATATTTCTTATTTTGAAAAGCATAGAGTACGACAAATATGATTTCCTACTTTGAAAAGAACAAATGATAAATATTTCTTATTTTGAAAAGAATAGAGTATGAAAAATATGACTTCCTATTTTGAAAAGAACAAATGATAAATATGATTTCTTACTTTGAAAAGTATAGAATATGAAAAATATGATTTCCTACTTTGAAAAGAACAAATGATAGATATTTCTTATTTTGAAAAGCATAGAGTACGACAAATATGATTTCCTACTTTGAAAAGAACAAATGATAAATATTTCTTATTTTGAAAAGTATAGAGTATGAAAAATATGACTTCCTATTTTGAAAAGAACAAATGATAAATATTTCTTATTTTGAAAAGTATAGAGTATGAAAAATATGACTTCCTATTTTGAAAAGTATAGAGTATGAAAAATATGACTTGCTACTTTGCAAAGAACAAATGATAAACATGATTTCTTATTTTGAAAAGCATAGAGTACGACAAATATGATTTCTTACTTTGAAAAGCATAGAGTACAACAAATATGACTTCCTACTTTGCAAAGAACAAATACCAAACATGATTCCTCACTTTTTCAAAATACAAATTTGTACAATACCGTTTGAAGGATGAAAAAATTCCATCGCAAGTGTTTCTAAAAATCGTTCAGACGGAGATACACGGTTCTCGAGTACCTGAAGTGCCGGTGACCAGAGGACACCCCAAAAAAACGCCTACGTGCTGAATATCCTCCGCTTCGGCGGAAGCCTTGCTCGCGTTGTGGTCGATCAGGCAGACCTCGCTGGCCATCCTCTAAAGATCACCAGGAATCAAACGTTTGATCGAGCGTTGCGATCCGCGTGGATACTAACTCTCATCAGGATCGCGAGGGCACAGCCGATCCCAACCTTCCCCACGCCAACGATCGACACTTTGACGCGATGCGGATAGACGTCGCAGGGGCCCAGCTGGGTCGTTATCAGCGCGTTCTTCGTGGTGGTCGTGATTGGAGCGTCTTCCTGCGAGCGCAGATCTAACGTCAGATTGATCTCTTCGAGGAGGTGCGCTTCGAGGGACGCGAAAACGAGCGCGTTGGCTCGCGCAAACATCAACCCTTCGCACTTGGAATTATTTTTCAATTATTGGTGCCAATATTCCATGCTATTTGCAATTCCATGCAATTTCCGTGTAATTCCATGATATTCAATTATTTTTCAATTATTGGTGCCAATGTTCCATGCTATTTGCAATTCCATGCAATTTCCGTGTAATTCCGTGATATTCAATTATTTTTCAATTATTGGTGCCAATATACCATGCTATTTGCAATTCCATGCAATTTCCGTGTAATTCCATGATATTCAATTATTTTTCAATTATTGGTGCCAATGTTCCATGCTATTTGCAATTCCATGCAATTTCCGTGTAGTTCCATGATATTCAATTATTTTTCAATTATTGGTGCCAATATTCCATGCTATTTGCAATTCCATGCAATTTTCATGTAATTCCATGATATTCAAAGTGTTTCGTTTGAAATTTACTTCGAAGAACAGCTCCTCGATTGTTATTTGTAAATAATTTTGGTTATTAATTATATTAAGTTTAGATCTTTAACTTTGGTGAAATTTGTATTTGTGGAACTTATGTTTGTTTTTTTTTTTATTTAACGATGTCGAGTTATAGTCGACAAAGGAGTGCAAAGGGTTAAAATGATGCTTTGTAATATTTTAGGATTTGAAGGAGATCTTGAAAAATAGTCTACGTGGAAAATATTAACTCTTTGAGGTGTTAAAAGTGTCCCACCATTTGAATGCGTAAATATGCAGGGTGGAATATTTTTTATACCATTTTGAAATATTACAAATGCTACTTATACAAAGGTTTAACTTAATTTTATATCATTTTATTCTTTTATTAATAAAGAGAAGCCAACTTTGTCCAATTTAGAAAAAATAAAATTTCTTTGCAACATGGTGCTCTTTATTTCTCAAAATTCCGTGTCTCAAAGAGTTAAGCAACTATTAATCAGATAGGATTTATAAAGATTTCAATTCCTTCATTAATAAAAAGAAGCTAACTTTGTTACTGATGTTTTTTATTTCTCGAAATTCCATGCCTCAAAGGATTAAGCAATTATTAATGAGATTTATAAAGATTTATAAAGATTTCAATTTCTTTATTAATAAAAAGAAGCCAACTTTGTTCAATTAAAAAAAAAATATTTCTTTGTAACATGATAATTTTTGTTTCTCAAAATTCCGTGCCTCAAAGAGTTAAGCAATTATTAATGAGATGGGATTTACCAAGATTTCAATTCCTTTATTAATAATAAGAAGCCAACTTTGTTCGATTTAAAAAAAAAAAAATTCTCCACAACATGATGTTTTTTGTTTCTCAAAATTCCTGTGTCTCAAAGAGATAATCAATTATTTACTATTATTATTATTATTTTCATTAATAAAATAAAATTTATCAAGATTTTACCTCGATACAACCCATCAATAAAACCACAAATCCTACCCTAATAAACAACAAAACAAAGAACACATTTAAGCACCTACATCATCGCAAGCCTCCCTGTCTATCTCAACCTCGCTTGTGGCAGCATCCGGGTCGTCCATAGTCCAGCACCTGGAATCGCAAACGTTCAATTCCCGAACTTCATCGACGCGATTCGATGCTCGAATTTAAGAATCATCCTCACCAGTTAGTCCGCTAATTGACCTTAAGTTCGCAACCGCGCCTTGGAAACCACGTCGTCCACGTTATCGTTACTCGCCAGCGGCGTCAAGGTGGTCCTGTTCCTGTCGAGGATCGTGGAACGGTAGGTCGAGGAAGGTCGCTCGTTTCGTTCGACCGTTATGCAGATCCGGATCGACCTACGCAACAGTGACGTCCAAGTTAAGCGTCTGCCTCTCTCTCTCCCCCTTTTTCTTCGATATTTCCAAGCTAATCGAGCGCTCCCAGTTACGAGAAACACCCGAAGAGGGAAGCAGCGCGGGAAACTCTGGCGCGCAGGGTAACGACGAAAGTTATCCGCGCCCTTCGCTGTAAATTAGCCGCAGGTAGTCGCCACGGGAGCGCAGGTACATCGCGTCCGATTGTTCGTATATTCCCGTTGGTACCAGACGCTGTAAAATACATTAGTTTCGTGCGTCGATCGCGGAACCAACGCGTCACCTCCCGCGTCTTTATTTCACGGCCTCGACCAGAGACGCGCTAGGGACATGTAGGTGTAGCGAGAGCTGGTTCCAGTTCTACCCTGAGTTTTTTATATGCCACTTTTGGTAAAGTATGTCGTGTCTCGAACGCTGATTTTCTATGAATATCGAGTGTATATTAGCGTTGTTTATATTCTTAAGGGCTAATGCGGTGGATGTGTTTATTGATCGTCGAGGCGGCGGTGTCGGGAATTATTTTGTTTGTTCAGTGATGGTCAACTGATTTTGTGAAATGTAGAAATGTGTTAATATTGTAGTGAAGTACTGGTGGTTTTTAATAAAAGATTGTAATTAATTAGAATACAATTTTGTTTTTAGTTTAGATAATAGTTCTTTGGAATGTAATTTTATATGTTGGTTACATATTTAGCTAAATTATTTGAAATTGTAATTAGAGCTTTTCACCTAAAATATTTCAGGATCTCAGTTTAACAGTAATGGATTTGATAACTGAAAGCGTGACGAAGAAGTATAATTCTGATTGGGCCAATTCAGTTTCTTGAGTCACTATTGGCATAAAAAAAACCTTGAAATTATAATTACGGATCCACACCTAGAATATTTGAGGATCTCACTTTAATAGTAGTGGATTTGATAACTTTTTGTACTCAACGCTGAAAACGTGAAGAAGAAGTACAATTCTGATGGCGCAAATTCAGTTTTTTGGGTCACTATTGGCATAAAAAAAGAAACTCGAAATTATAATTAGGATTCTCCGTCTAGAATATTTTGGGATCTCACTTCAACAGTAATGGATTTGTTAACTTTCTGTATTCAACACTGAAAGCGTGAGGAAGAAATATAATTCTGATGGCGCCAATTTAGTTTTTTAGAAATTATAATTAGTGCTTTCCACCTAAAATATTTCAGAACCTCAATTCAACAATACTGGATTTGATAACTTTTCATATTCAACACTAAAAGCGTGAATAAGTATAATTTTGATGGCGCCAATGTAGTTCCTTAAATCACTATTGACATAAAAAAAACTCGAAATTATAATTAAAACTCTCCACCTAGAATATTTCAGGATTTCAATTCAACAGTAATAGATTTGATTACTTCTTATCTTCAGTACTGAAAGCGTAAAGAGCAAATATAATTCTGATGGCGCCTATTGAGTTCCTTTTAATTAAAACTCACCATCTAGAATATTTTGGGATCTCACATCAACAGTAATGAATTTGATAACTTTTTGTATTCAACACTGAAAACGTGAAGAAGAAGTTTAATTCTGCTGGCGCCAATTCAGATTTTTAAATTACTATTGGCATAAAAAAGAAACTCGAAACTATAATTAGGGCTCCCTATCTCGAATATAACAGGATTTCACTTCAACAGTAATGAATTTGATAACTTTTTGTATTCAACACTGAAAGTGATGGCGCCTTTTCAGTTTTTTTTTTAATTAGAACTCACCATCTAGAATATTTTTGGATCTCACATCAACAGTAATGGATTTGTTAACTTTTTGTATTCAACACTGAAAGCGTGAAGAAGAAGTATAATTCTGATGGCGCCTATTCAATTTCTTAAATCACTATTGGCATAAAAAAAAAACTCGAAATTATAATTGGAACTCTCAGGAAAGCGTGAAGAAATATAACTCTGATAGCGCCTATTCAGTTTTTTTTTAAATTAGGGATCACCACCTAGAATATTTTGGAATCTCACTTTAACAGTAATGAATTTGATAACTTTTTGTATTCAACACTAAAAGCGTGAAGAGTAAATATAATTCTGATGGCGCCTATTCAGTTTCTTTTAATTAAAACTCACCACCTAGAATATTTCAGAATCCCACTTCAACAATAACGAATTTGATAAAATTTTGTACTCGACACTGAAAGCGTGAAGAGTAAATATATTTCTGATGGCGCCTATTGAGTTCCTTTTAATTGGAACTCACCATCTAGAATATTTTTGGATCTCACATCAACAGTAATGGATTTGATAACTCTTTGTATTCTACACTAAAAGCGTGAAGAGTAAATAGAATTCTGATGGCACCTATTGAGTTCTTTTTAATTAGAACTCAACATCTAGAATATTTTGGGTCCTCACTTTAACAGTAATGAATTTGATAACTTTTTGTATTCAACACTAAAAGCGTGAAGAGTAAATATAATTCTGATGGCGCCTATTGAGTTCTTTTTAATTAGAACTCACCATCTAGAATATTTTGGAATCTCACTTCAACAGTAATGAATTTGATAATACTTTTTGTATTAACATTGAAAGCGTGAAGAAGTATAACTGTGATGGCGCCTACTCAATTACTTTTAATTAAAACTCACCACCTAGAATATTTCAGAATCTCACTTGAACAGTAATAAATTTAATAAAATTTTGTACTCAACACTGAAAGCGTGACGAAAAGCTCACACAACTGCCATAAAAAAAAAACCTCGAAGAAACGGCGAAAAATTGAAAACCCCGTATCCGATCAGAAGAAAGAAGAATTACCCGCTCGAATTTACATTCATTTAACCAGCAACCCTTTTCGTTCGACATTCCAGGTCGCCAGCAACTTTGAAGAAGAGGCACTCGAGCTCCAGCGGACACTTCTCGCGTACGCGTACCGCTTACACGCGCGAGCGGTTCGCGTGGAACCGATTCGCCTGCGAACAAAGAGAAACCGAGCCCTCAACGCGAGACTTTCTCATTTACCTTGGACCTCTTTCGATAAATTAAGGCCCCTGTTTGCTCGCAGCAGCGGCGGTCGAGGCGTTCCCAGTAGTTGGAACGTCGCGGGACCTTAGCACACATTCAAAGATGGATCTGCTGGGCCGTGGTTCGAGCGAGGAAGGCAACGAAGAAGAAGTAGCCGGGCAGTTTTTTTTTCCTGCGCGGTCCTCGCACGGACACATTCAATTTTAACGTTAATAATCACCAGGAAAAATGAAGGGCTTAAACGCGGCCATTCATCAGCGCCGATCGATATTGCGAATGCGGCTTTAACGACGGCGAGATAACATCGTCCGTCCCGCTACAGAGTTATTGAATCGCGTCAAATAATATACGAGCCAATAATGTATGAATAGTGCTGCAATTATGGGCCAGCGATCGTATTTTAAGGGAGCCTCGCGGTTTCGTAATCGTTCATCCTGGCTGTCGACGATTCGACGAATATCGGATTGCCTCGATTGAGGCGAACTTTTTTTTAGATACCGTAGATTTTGTGAACAATTTGATAATGAATCGCGAGTATCATAGGTAGAGGAAGAGAAAGAAGAGAAAAGATAATAATCGCTGGGTGAATTGATATCTAATTTTCTACTGAAACGTTGAACTGTCGTAGCTATCAAAGTTAGTTTAAGTGATCTTAGTTTGTTATTATTACTCATTAGTTATTATGCTTCTACTTTTTTTATTCATACTGGACTTCTCGTCTTGCAATTCTCTTCGTGACTCTTCTATGCCTTAGTAATGGTTTCTATTACTAAAATATTGCTAAAATATTATTAAAACACTGCTCAAATATTGCTATTTTAGCAATAGAAAGTATTGCTAAAGTATTGCTCAAACATTGCTATTTTAGCAACAGAAAGTGTTGCTGAAGTATTGCTAAAATATTGCTAAAACATTTTTAAAATATTGCTAAAATATTACTAAAACATTGTTAGAATGTTGTTATTTTAGCAATAGAAAGTATTGCTAAAGCATTGCTAAAATATTTCTATTTTAACAGTAGAAAGTATTGCTAAAGTGTTGCTAAAATATTGCTATATTAGCAAATAGAAAGTATTGCTCAAATATTGCTATATTAGCAAATAGAAAGTATTGCTCAAATATTGCTATTTTAACAATCGTTTCTACGTTAATTTTGCTATTTTAGTAATAATTTCTATTTTAATATTGCTATTTTAGCAATAGTTTCTATGTTAATTTTGCTATTTTAGCAATAGTTTTTAGCTTAATATTGCTATTTTAACTATCGTTTCTATGTTAATACTACTATTTTAGCAATAGTTTCTGCTTTAATATTGCTATTTTAACCATCATTTCTGTATTAATATTGCTATTTTAGCAATAGTTTCTGTTTTAATATTGCTATTTTAGCAATAGTTTCTACTTTAATATTGCTATTTTAACCATCATTTCTGTATTAGTATTGCTATTTTAGCAATAATTTCTAGGTTAATATTGCTATTTTAGCAATATTTTATAACAAGTAATCTTAAATTTGTCACTATTACCCTTATATTTGTCACTATTAGTCATCATACTTTCACTTCTTTTATTCATACTGGCCTCCTCACCTTTCAACTCTCTTCTCAACCCTTCTTCACCGTCATAACTCAAAGTTCACTTTTCCTAAATCTTTAAATAGCTGTTTTCCTATTTTCTACCAGTCTTCATCTTGTCACGCGCACCGCACAAATTTATAATTTCCATTTAAGGAATAAAGTATTGTTTCCACGAAACGTCTATTCTTAATTACTTTGATTTACGTGTTACCCCAAAACCCGCTCCAATTGTCGAGACACTGAAGCAGAACTGAGCATCACAGAACGATTCTTCAGAACGTGTCACTGGCAAAATGTTAATTAATTTACTATTCTTCACTTTTTTCAAAGTTTTTTATTATTTAAACTCAGAATTGATGGAAGTTGAATTGTTACAGAATGCAACTTAACTCTCAATAAAGTTAATGAAATATAGATTCTGAATAACAACAACCACTAATTCTTCACTGAGCTCTGCCTCTTTTATATTACAAAAATTCAAGTAAGAGAAATAAGTGTTTAGTGTTAATGAAATATAGATTCTGAATAACAACAACCACTAATTCTTCACCGAGCTCTGCCTCTTTTAATTACAAAAATTCAAGTAGCAGAGGTAAGCGTTCAGTGTTAATTAAATATACATTCTGAATAACAACGACGACTAATTCTTCACTGAGCTCTGCCTCTTTTAATTACAAAAATTCAAGTAGAAGAGGTTAAGTGTTTTGTTACAAAAATTCAAGTAGCAGAGGTAAATATTTAGTGTTAATTAAATATACATTCTGAATAATAACAACCACTAATTCTTCACTGAACCCTACCTCTTTTATATCACAAAAATTCAAGTAAAAGAGGTAAATTAGCCACACGTGGCTAATAAAGTTTCGCGTCGATTTCGTTAAAAGCTAACGATGCGAGGTGTCATCGTAACGCTGGCTGAGTCGATGTTTATTTATTGAACGATCGATTAAGAACGCCCAAGCAGCAGAACGCTGCGCAGAGGAAGCAATTTCGAGGCCGACATTTATGCTTAAGCGCAGCAAGTGGGAACGCAACGACCCGCTCCTAGATAATTAATTCTCCGCCTTAATTAATCATCCGCGCGATTCTATCGACTAGGCTGGGTCAAGTAACAATAACGATCGCGTAAAGGCCAGCCCCTTATCGGTTATCTCGCTGGTTGATTTAGTACGGGGAACCTATCTGTACCAATTAACGAAACGGTCGATGGTCGATGGCTAATTTCCAGTCCGTGCTCGACGACCCAGCCACAGAAGTTCGCGTTCGTCGTCGCGTACTGTTCCTTTGCACTCGACAAGTGATTCTCAGTCACCAATTTGAACCATTTTTGGAGTCAAGTGCAAAGGGTTAAATTAGAATTGCATCTCTCGCATCGTAAAAGATTCTTCAAAAATCTAAGATGCAAATGTTATGTAAGATATCTGATTCAAGGAACAATTTTTTAAAAATAAGCCTACGATACTGATAATATTGTAGATATTTATAAATAAAAGATAAATACAAAATATTCGCGACAAGTGATTTGGAGTTAACGCTTTGCACTCGATAGGTGATTCTCAGTTACCAATTTGAACCATTTTTGGAAAGTCTTGAGTGCAAAGGGTTAATATTGCTAAAACATTGCTATTTTAATATTTAAAAATTGCCAAAATATTGATATTTTAATGTTTTAACCCTTTGCACTCGAGAGGTGATTCTCAGTCACCAATTTGAACCATTTTTGGAAAGTCTTGAGTGCAAAGGGTTAATATTGATAAAACATTGTTATTTTAATATTTAAAAATTGCCAAAATATTGATATTTTAATATTTTAACCCTTTGCACTCGAGAGGTGATTCTCAGTCACCAGTTTGAACCATTTTTGGAAAGTCTTGAGTGCAAAGGGTTAATATTGCTAAAACATTGCTATTTTAATATTTAAAAATTGCCAAAATATTGATATTTTAATGTTTTAACCCTTTGCACTCGAGAGGTGATTCTCAGTCACCAGTTTGAACCATTTTTGGAAAGTCTTGAGTGCAAAGGGTTAATATTGATAAAACATTGCTATTTTAATATTTAAAAATTGCCAAAATATTGCTATTTTAATATTTTAACCCTTTGCACTCGAGAGGTGATTCTCAGTCAGCAATTTGGACCATTTTTGGAAAAATTCGAGTGCAAAGGGTTAAATTAGAATTGCATCCCTCGCGTAAAAGATTCTTCAAAAATCTAAGGTGCAAATGTTACATAAGATGTTTGATTCGAGGAACAATTTTTTTAAAATGAGCCTACGATACTGATAATATTTATTAATAAAAGATAAATACAAAATATTCGCGACAAGTGAATCTCAGTCACCAATTTGAACCATTTTTGGAAAGTCTCGAGTGCAAAGGGTTAAATTAGAATTGCATCCCTCGCGTAAAAGATTCTTCAAAAATCTAAGATGCAAATGTTATGTAAGGTGTTTGATTCGAGGAACAATTTTTTTAAAATGAGCCTACGATACTGATAATATTGTAGATATTTATTAATAAAAGATAAATACAAAATCTCCTCTTCTAACTCTTCTTCCTTCTCTCCCTCTGCTAACTCCTCCTCCTCCTCCTCTTCCTTTTTCAACTTTTCTTTCTTCTTTTTCTCTTCTAACTCTTTTTCCTCATCTTTCTCTTCTAATTCTTCTTCCTTCTCTCCCTTTGCTAACTCTTCCTCCTCCTCTTCCTTTTTCAACTCTTCTTTCCCCTTTTCACCTTCTAACTCTTCTTCCTCCTCTTCCTCTTCTAATTCTTCTTCCTCTTCTGTCTCTTTTAACTCTTCTCCCTCCTCTTTCTCTTCTAACTCATCTTTCTCCTCTTCCTCTTCTAATTCTTCTTCCTCTTTTTCCTCTTCTAACTCTTCTTTCTCTTTCAGCTCCTCTCTTTCTTCTTTCTCCTCTTCTTTTTTTTAACTCTTCTTTCTCCTCTTCCTCTTCTTCCTCTTTTAACTCTTCTTCCTCCTCTCCTTCTTCTAACTCATCCTCCTCCCCTTCCTCTTACAAAATCTAAGCCACGAAGTTAGTGCCTCAAGTGAGGACACAGACAGTTCCCCAACGTCTCCCTCCCCCGAAAATTCAGAACACGGAACGCGTTAATAGCACTCTAAACCCCGATTCCTACATTACCTATGTCCAATTAACTTCGAGACCGCATCTATCCTGCAGAAACAGAATTAAGCGCACTGTCTTTCGTGCGACGACTTTCTTAAAAAAAAAAAAAAAAAGAAGAAGTCAACTGAAAAACGCGCGGAGAAGAAACTGGCGACCAACAATAACCAGCCACCGTCACGGGGGTTTATGATTAATCGGCTCGGCCCTGTCGGTCGGTTTTTTTTAATTAACCGCCGGCTCTCGAAACGTGACAGCTGGAGAGTTCGAATCGTCCGTGATAAAGGCGCGATCGGTCGATAACGATGTCTCCTGCGAGGACTGCGGCCCAGCTGGGCTGAGCGGTGCAAACGAGTCGCCACGATAGTCCTTGAAGGTTGGTCGTAAGCAACCGATCTTCTGGTACCCCTGGACCACGGTCGAGCGAATGCCTCCGGTGCACAATGCTTGGTAGTACCGCAGCTGATACAAGTATGTCCGCCGTGCAACCGGAATTTTAATTGGCTATTTGTTTGTCCGCTACACTTCGCGGCGCTGCTATTGTCCAGCCTGGCTGGAGAAGGACGATCGCCGTTTTCTTCTCCGCCTCCACCCCTCTGGTACACACCACTCTGTACGACTTGGTCAGAAGTCAAATCTCCCTTGAAAGGGTTGAGGAAAAAGGGGAGAGGTGGGAGGTGTTTGTTGCAGAGTAATATAGAGTATAGATGAAGAGAGTGTTAGAGTGTGGAGTTGATAAGTTGTAATGGAGGCTGTGTTGGGATTCGTTAGTGCGGTTTGTAGAGAATTTCAAGGATCTTTTTTTTGTTATAGGTGAAATTGAGTAATTTGAAAGATTAGATTGGGATTTACGGTTTTTCTTATTGTTATATTCATGTTTGTAATAATAGTCGATACTTTGCGCTCGCTCCTTCCTCGGTGTTAGCAATAGAAAGTTTTGTTAAAGTAGCAGTACTAACGTAGGAACTATTGTTAAGATGGCAGTATTAATGTAGAAACTATTGCTAAAATAGCAATGTTAACATAGAAACGATGGCTACAGTAGCAATATTAACATAGCAACATTAACATAGAAACGATTTCTAAAATAGCAATATTAACATAGCAACATTAACATAGAAACGATTGCTAAAATAGCAAGATTAACATAGCAACATTAACATAGAAACGATTATTAAAATAGCAATATTAACATAGCAACATTAACATAGAAACGATTGCTAAAATAGCAATATTAACATAGCAACATTAACATAGAAACGATTATTAAAATAGCAATATTAACATAGCAACATTAACATAGAAACGATTGTTAAAATAGCAATATTAACATAGCAATATTAACATAGAAACTATTGCTAAAATAGCAATATTAACATAGAAACTATTGCTAAAATAGCAATATTAACATAGAAACTATTGCTAAAGTAGCAATACTAACATAGAAACTATTGCTAAAGTAGCAATATTAACATAGGAACTACTGCTAAAATAGCAGTATTTGGCATGCTATGCTATTAATAGAAACTCTTGCTATTTTAATACAACAATTTAACAAAATTTAGTATAGCAAAATTTTAGCAATAGAAAACTTTAGGAAAACATGAATTTCTCAAAAAGTTGCGCTGCAATAAGTTTAACCTTCGTAATAACTAATCAATGCTGGTGTTCCCTCAGAGGAGCCATTCTAGTGCAAAGGATTAATATTTTTCCTGTGGCATGCTCATAGCCATCGTTCGACGTTTCAGTAGAAGATTAGATATCAGGTCAGTCAGCGAACCTACGTCTGCTGAATCTGCTCTAGTTTAAAGTACTTGTTCTGCTTGCACGATATTTGTTCCGTTTATATGGAATATAAAATTCATTCATGTAGCACCAAAGAGTCGTTCACTTTTCTTTTATGAACTTTGATTCCATGTTTTTCACGTGGTCCCTTGGTCCACTTGTTTTTTTTCAATCACAGTATTAATGCGGTTCGATAAATGTTTTCTTTCCTCATGAGAGTCCAATTTATTCTTCTTCATCCTTTGTTTTTCTCCTCGAATCGAGAAAGATTTATACTGATTAAATTAAACAATAGAACTAACATTATTATGACAATAAATATTGTTGGTGATGCTGTTACTCTTGTTGGTGCTGTTGCTATTGTTGCTGCTGCTGATACTATTTTGTAAAGATATAATGCTACTAAGGTATAATGCTGCAAAGGTGCAATACTGCAAAAGTGGAATGTTGCTCTTTTTCTTTTCTCTTTTCTAACTCTTCTTCCTCTTCTTACTCTTCTATCTCTTCTCCTTGCTTTTCCTCTTCTAACTCTTCTTCCTTCTCTTCCTCTGCTAACTCTTCCTCCTTCTCCTTTTCCTTTTCCATCTCTTCTTTCTCCTTTTCCTCTTCTAACTCTTCTTCCTTATTTTCGTCTTCTAATTCTTCTTCCTTCTCTCCCTTTGCTAACTCTTCCTCATCCTTCTCTTCCTTTTTCAACTCTTCTTTCTCCTCTTCTTCTTCTAACTCTTCTTCCTCTTTTTCCTCTTTCAGCTCTTTTAACTCTTCTTTCTCTTCTTCCTTTTTTAACTCTTCTTTCTCCTCTTCCTCTTCTAACTCTTCTTCCTCTTTCAGCTCTTCCAACTCTTCTTTCTCCTCTTCTCTTTTTTAACTCTTCTTTCTCCTCTTCTCTTTTTTAACTCTTCTTTCTCCTCTTCTCTTTTTTAACTCTTCTTTCTCCTCTTCTCTTTTTTAACTCTTCTTTCTCCTCTTCTCTTTTTTAACTCTTCTTTCTCCTCTTCCTCTTCTAACTCTTCTTCCTCTTCCAACTCTTCCTCCTCCTCTCCTTCTTCTAACTCATCCTCCTGCCCCTTCCTCTTACAAAATCTAAGCCACGAGGTTAGTGCCTCAAGTGAGGACACAGACAGTTCACCAACGTCTCCCTCCCCCATACCAAACGATCCAGCTGAGATTAAGACCGCATGAAATTGCAGTTATTACCTTGCAGGGGCCTGCATATATAATGCAGCAGTCACAATACGTATCGTACCGCGGTACCACTTATCGGATCATTAAGCGTTATGCGGTGTAATCGCGCGGTTTTTACCGCGGTACCGCGACGCGCATTAATCATCGATACGATCTTCTTTCGACGCCGCGATCGCGGATGTCTCAATCCGTCGCGACTCGCGGCGCGAGGGCGCGGCCAACCTTCCCTTCGTCCAAACCAGCCGCGGATTTATCATCGTCGAATCTAATTTCGCCTGGGCAGCGCGGCGAAAATACGCATTTAATTCACCTGGTCTCGAAGTTCTGGCCAGTAAAGCGCCCTAATAAATTAACAAGCGACAGGCACCGCGATTCGCCTTAATCGCCGACGCAAGAACCGGGACGCGCAAAGCGAGCAAGCGCGAGCGTGGACCGAACGACCACTGCCTGAAGCGGACTCGAGGAACGCGATGCTTTTTTGCACGCCCCGCGGAACTTATTCCAATTAAAATCGTACCTCTATTTTAGGTCAGCCTGCGGTCCCCGGCTTCGAATTAAACGGCCTGGTCACCGTGGCCATCGGTGAAAGTCGCGACCATCTCCTAAATAAGCAACGAAACGCAAAGCTTGTCGCTTGCGTAAGTACCTCACGATCGTGGCCAAAAGCGGTTTTTTGTTTGTCGTTGTTTCTTTTTTTCTTTATTCTTCAATTGGGAGGATCGTTATTACGTGGTAAGTGGATGATTAGTGATGGTGCTGGGCTTTGTTTGTGTGACAGTGTTTTGGAAAGCTGACGCGCACTTTGCGCGAGTGATTTGTGAATGATCGAGGGTATTGGAGCAGTGGTTGACAGAGTTATTAGTGGACAGAGTCAAATAGTGCAATGATTGAGAAGCAAATTTTTTCAATTTAAGCTTTATAGATAGGTACACTTTTTTTTAACTTAGTGTACTGTAGGAATCGAGGTTTAGAGTGTTATTAAGTCAAACACCCTTCCTTTAAGTAAGGAAAGAATAAAGTATATTTATTAGAAATTCTTAATCTCGTGCATATTCACTTCGACAGGATACTATCGACGACTGGTGCGAACGACCATTGGCTCTCGCTCTTTTATTTGTTTACACTAGGTTCTAGAATCTTATCGACGTATATAATTCGAGAACTTTCGGGACTCACACTTGCACGCATCCTCACGCTTCGTCTCGACGCGTGCCTCGCGACAGCGATTCAATATTCAATATTCAATATTCAAGAATCTTCCAGGACAAAAGTACACAAATATATACATCGTTCCTGTCGTCAAGCGAACCGTTCGATTTCTTATGAACCCACAGTACTTTAATTTCAGTTTTAAGTCTTAATTAAACTATAAGTGAAACGGAATAAAACTGTACCATTTAGGATGCATGCAATTTATCTGTTGAAGGGTGAGAAACTCGAAACTATAATAAACAGGACAATAGACAAATAGTCTCTCAAAATGGCTGCAATGGCTTGCGTACCACAAACGTAATGGCAATCTGCACCCCAAATGTTGTCCTTGATACAAGTTGCCAACCACCTAAATAGGATCTATGAATTTGGCTAATCAATGTCAAGAACTGACAGTCTCTTTGAATGTGAAAATAGATGAAGATAGAAAAAGGTGTGACACGCGTTGAGTTCCGTGGCTACACCACGGATCAGATGATAGATTTGATTATTAACACATTGCATGCGCGAGACGCTTAAAAGCGTTGCACAGTAAAAATTAATTTAATGCTTTTAGTGCTTTTTTGCACAATAAAATATCATAATGAAAGATTTTATTTAAATGTAAAATAAAAAAGCTTCGCTGAGAGAAACGAAGTGGTTTTCAATTCATTGCGATTTTATTGAACGACCAAACACCCGCGAAATTCATAAAAGAACGCCTGCTGCACTCATAAGCCCGCAGCCAAATACAAATCCACACGCAATGTGTTAAAAAAGAAGCACGAACACAAGGATAAATCCAGAGAGAACTTCACACGGTGCGCAAACTTCCACCTTTCGCTTATCTTTTAGTAACGCAACGGAATCCAGAAACTTCAAGATGCTCGCCAACAAAATTAAAAGAAATGAACCTCCCTTTGTGCGCAAGGATAAATATAGAGAAAGAACTTCGCGTAAGATGTATCAGCGTTGCATGCCCCGATCCATAAACTTCCACACCATAAAATTACGTGCGTGCAAAAAACGACGTATCTCCGTAAAAAAAAACCAATAACGCGAACTTCGCTCCCACCCCAAACGTCGTCTCACCCGATACCAATAACCAATACTTCGCAAAAACCACCGTCATGGCCGATCAGATAACGCTCCACGCTTCCCATGGAGCGTGTGCACGCATCGCCGTCTCGGAGACACGAAAAAACTTCGCGAGGGACGAGCAGAACGGACGCAGAAGGACGCTCGTTCTCGAAACCACCCTCGGCTAGGAGCTCGATCGGACGCGTACGCTCGAGCGTGCGTTGGGGCCCATAATTGCACCGTTTACCTCGTTAATAAAAGAATCGTCCGCTCTCTCCATCCATCCCTCTCTCTCTCCCTCTCTCCACGCGTCGAGGACCTCAGCCACAGTCGTAGGAGGTCGGTGCTAGCATCGACGACCCCTGTGGCTCGCTGAAATATCGCGCGGACGTTGCTTCGTTTCGATATTCCTGGCCCCAGGGCCCCGATGAGCGGCGGGACTCGTCGAAGATCGAAGCGGACGGGGTCGACGGAGGACGAGGGCCTCGAGAGGGTGGAGGACGGCGACGAGGAGCGGAAGAGAGACGAGCTGAGAGAGAGGGAGACCTCCAGTTTTATTATATCGTATCGGTAAGGGGCGAGGCTGATGCGCAATTGTTTATGCTCGTGTCCCGCCCTATCGGACGCATCGGATACACTCTTGGATACCTACCACGTATACGCGGACCAAGCTCGCGCGATGCGTGGTACACGCAGCGTTGCGCTCGCCATCCTCCTCCTCCTTGGCAACCCCCGACCGCTCCACCTCTTTATTTCTTCGTTCGGGCTCGGATTATTAATGGCGAGGGTTTTGCCTCTCTTTTTACCCTCGTCTACAGGTCTCTTCTGCCTCTCTCGGATACCCTCGAGTGTCAGTTCCCTGACAATGACGAAGTTTGCACTTCGGGCTCGCGTTCTTCACCCCGCGCGCGCGTCAAGCGCGAAGCTTTTGTTCCGTTTCTGTTTCTTACTGTTTATGGAAGGGAAGCGTCTCGATCGTTCGCTGTACGGCTTGCAGATGACAATTGTGCCCACAATTATGAAAGTGGTCTAAGTGAAAATTGAAAAAAAAATGAATTTATCACTTATTTCACACGACATGATTTTAAACTAAATTTATTCAATGTAATTTTTACGATATCGTCAAAAATGAACCTTTAGATAGTAGTTGTAATTACAACGTTATACGGAATTCATTTAGTGTTAATTATGAAAGTGGTCTAAGTCAACAATTTAAAAAAAAATGAATTCATCTCTTATTTCACACGACATGATTTTAAACTAAATTTATTCAACGTAATTTTTACGATATCGTCAAAAATGAACCTTTAGATAGTAGTTGTAATTACAACGTTATACGGAATTCATTTAGTGTTAATTATGAAAGTGGTCTAAGTCAACAATTTAAAAAAAAATGAATTCATCTCTTATTTCACACGACATGATTTTAAACTAAATTTATTCAATGTAATTTTTACGATATCGTCAAAAATGAACCTTTAGATAGTAGTTGTAATTACAACGTTATACGGAATTCATTTAGTGTTAATTATGAAAGTGGTCTAAGTCAACAATTTAAAGAAATTATATAAACATAACTTAAAAATAAAATAAAATAAAATAAGATGAAAATAAAAAAAGCAAATTTCTTATACAATCCTGAACATTACTATGAATTGATCGAAAATTGTAGAAAAAGAAATACATTTTCGATCAAACGAATGTCGCAGCCGGATTTTATTTCTACGAAATCACATGAAAAATCAATAACGAGGAGAGTAAAAAATACCGCGGGCGAATCTGTCTCTTGGCTAAAAATTCAATGGATGAGATTCTTGAAAAATGAACCATATAAAATGTTTTATAAGACTTCTTTAGATGATTCTGAACTCCAAGTTTTGGATCTTTCACCTAAAAGAGGAAGACCAAAAATATACGAAAATATTCAATTACTTCCATTATACAACACCACTAGACCAGTAACAGAAGAAAAACATAAAGATCTTATGTGTTTACTACCATACATCCCTCCAGTTTTTCAGGAACATTTTAAAAATCTTAAAAACTCGAAATTATGATAAAAATGGATTACTTTTTAAAAATGATTAATAAATGTTTATGAATTATTTCGTTAAAGTTGTTGTTTCAAATAAAAATCACAATTTTTTATTACTTTAAGTCAATTATAGGACATTCAGTTAATTTTGAAAATGGTCTAAGTCAATTCAAGCTTTAAAAACAACATTTTCCTATGAAATTCACACAAAATTTCATATCTATAATAAATTTCCATTAATCAAGACTAATAAAATTAAAAATTAAAATGTCGCATAGTGTAAAAATATTTTTTAATTTATTCAAATGCGATTCATTAAATATCTCGAAACAAGAAATATATGACTTAGACCACTTTCATAATTATGGGCACAATTTACTTTTACAGGTATTCCTCAGGTTATGTGCTATCTGCTTGAAGACCACTTGCATTTGAGAACAATGGAGTTTCGATCGCGATTCGAGGAATTCTGTTTCTTAGCTTTCTTATAGCTTCGATCACGTAAATACATGATAATATTGTGGGCTCAGAAGATTTAGCCGAAGAACAAGCGTAATTGCAGAAAGTGAATTTATTAGGTTTAATAGATGACTGATGTCTTCAACTCTGCCCCTCGCTGCGCACACACATCCTTATATATATTCAATCATCGAACATTCTACATTCTTTTCCATTCATTCCCTTGTTTTTCCAGCCACTCACAAACATGCACACTCATACTCTATTGCACAAAGTTTGGAATATTCTCGAATAATTAATGTTCGAGAATATTCTCAATTTCGTCTTATGTTTTCACGCACACAAAGTCACACGTAATATTTACACATTCTTTTGGAATATTCTCGAATAATGGATATTCGAGAATATTCTAAATTACATTTTATTCCTTCACACACAAAGCCACGCATTGCAAAATCATTCACACCCTACAATATGTATATATGCGTGTCTTTTTACGAATGAACTTATAGTTTGTTGCTTCATTTTTATAATTTTATAATTTTATAATGATTCTATATTGCCTTATTACTATTTAATGGAAAATTTGACTAGTTAACTGCGTTTGACGTGTATACACGTCGATTCAAAACTTTATTTCGGTGCGATTGGCGAGTATAATTCTTTTTATCGAACTTTTTATCGAACAAAAACGCAATTCTTCCTCGTTTTGCTTTACTTCTTTCGTAAAATTTCTGCGTTCTGCGTTCGATGTGTATACTCGACACTGTTCGATCCAATTACGTGTTCTGTAAAGGTTTTGTAAAACTAAATTCTGCAGTTAACTGGTTAAGAAAGTATAAAAACGCGTTTAATTTTCATCGATTCTCGACGTGTGCTCATTTATTATCAAACTCGTACGACTATAGATATTTCGCAATTTCATCGTCACAGCTCAAACAGAGCATAAATTTATTTTTCACTAAACTTTTGCACTTATCTGATACGTAATTACATGTCTAATTTGTGAAAAGAAAGTGTCTCAAACGTTCACTCGTCTTACAAATGGCAATTTACTTTTATTGTATTGTTCCTTTTTATTAGAGAATTTAATAAAGGATAGAAACGCATTTAATTTTCATCGATTCTCGACGTGTGCTCACTTATTATTAAAGTCGAACGACTATGGATATTCCGCATTTTCATCGTCACGGTTCGAACAGAGGATAAATTTATTTTTCACCAAACTTTTGCACTTATTTGATACTTACTATCGTAATTACATGTTTGATTTATGGGAAGGAAGTGTCTCAAACGTTCATTGTACGCCACTCGTCTTACAAATGGCAATTTTGACAAACATTTGGCAATTATTGCATTGTTATTATTTAATAGAGAATTTAATAAAGAATAGAAACACATTTATCATATATACTGTAATTTTCGTCGATTTTCGTGTGCTTATTTATTATTAAAATCGAACGACCATGGATATTCCGCAACTTCATCGTCACAGCTCAAACAGAGGATAAATTTATTCACTATACGCTACTCGTTTTACAAATAAAAATAGATTTTTATTGCATTGTTTCCATTTAATGGAAAATTTAATAAAAAATAAAAACGCATTGAATTTTCATCGATTCTCGACGTGTGCCCATTTATTATCAAACTCGAACGACCATGGATATTCCGCAACTTCATCGTCACAGCTCAAACAGAGGATAAATTTATTCCTGTCGAAACATCCGCGCTTATCTGATACGCAATTACGCGTTTGATTTATTTTTATAACGCAGCGATTTAATAAATAAAATCACCAAGTTCTCCGAGGGACTACACGGCTGCGGTTGAGGTTTAATGCAGCGGCTGGGCACGCTGGGTGTGTTGGGAATAACGGGACTGATTGTGAGTGATGTGGAAACTTAATGGAAGGTGGCTGGTCCCTCTGGTGGTGTCGTAAATGTAGGTTGCAATCATTGGAAGGTATCGAAATAACAGTCGAGAAGTATCCTTAATCTTTGTCTTGCGCTAACGAATGCCCCCGCCTTCTTCGACTATCGCGAGGAATCTGCACGCGTGTACACTTCGCACAACGCTACGCGATCGCGTTCGATCGGAGCTCGTCCAATATGGCGAGCGTGCCAGTGGTTGAATTTATTTCCATTGCTAATTGCTAGGCCAGCGTGCTGCTGTTACGAAACAATTTAGAGCGTGACAGTACAATAGTACTCTGCTACTATCACGCGTGCATTGTATTCGAGTTTGAAATAAAAATAACGCGTAACGAGCGAATGATTTTATTGAGTGCGTTGGATTTTTCCAGCATGTCAATGTAGCGACAAAAATGAGTCTTGCGTTAAGAAATGGAATCCAGTATATAAACTGTGGAACCTGTCGGTCGAGTAGGGCCTTCAACTGTTTATATCTACCCAGAAAGAAATATGCGTGCAGACTTTGCGTCGTCAATTTTTTCTTAAGAAAGAACATCTCCTTTTTCTTAAGGAGAACAGAATAATTTTCTATCGAGTGAAAACCAAAGCAAAAAAATGAAAATCTAGTTAGCGATTGGGACCGTCTAGGTGGTCCAATTAATAGTCGATTTACGTGTATGAAAAATCGATAGGGGAAATCTAGGTTATCTGCGACTCCACCTGTTGGTGCTTAATACTTGTACCAGCACCGACTAAGAACGATGATACAAAGTCAGACGCAACCGGCAGGTGTTTCTAAGCGATCGCCATGGCGATCCAGCGCGTTTAGACGCGCAGCTGTTCCTACGGCTATATCTGATCATCCAATGGACTGATTTCGACTTGATAATCGTCCACCAATCGATCCCCTACCCTTAACCCTCTTTCATATAAAAACTCTCTTTCAAGCTGGCTTCTGTTTCCCTTTTTTCTTTTTGGGACCTCTCATGTTAAGCGGTCTCGTTTCAATTTCATGCAGACTGGAGACGTTTCTTCGAATGAAGACTTACGTAGGAAGAGGGAGAGAGAGGATGGCATTGATCACCAGTCTATGAAAGGGTAGCCACGGTTGTTAGCGGAACGAATCTAGATTCCATCGGGACAGGCCAGTAATTGGCGCGATAGAGGTCGCTGACAAAGGAGAACGAGCCGATGAAAGACTGCAGAGGAAGTCCAGTAGCTTTCTCGTGGTGGTAAGTTAGTGTTTTTATTGAAATTTAATCGTATTTTACGGTGTGAGTGATTTTATTGCGTGCGATTTGGTGTGTGTGGAAACCTAAGATGTAATTGTGAATATTCGACAATATTTGAAACTGTTTGCGTAAGAGTATGCGTGCGTGTATGCAAATGTCTGGAAAACAAGGAAATACATGGAAATCTGGGCGAAAGGATCGAGAATGTTCGATGAGAGAATGTGTAAAAGAATGTGTGTGTGGAGCGCGAGTTTAGTTTAAGAGCAACGAAAAGTGTACTTTCTTCTATCAAAATTTATGATAAAGTTGGTTGTTAGGTAGATATAGTGTTCAAAAAGTGTTCAAAAAGTTTAAAGCAAATGGGGAAAAATAATGAATATTCGAGAATATTGTAAATTACATTTTGTTTCTTCACACACAAAGCCACGCGCTGTAAAATCATTCACATCCTACAATATAAATGAAATAAATTAATAATATTTTGTAAAAAACAATTTAACCCAAATTTTTTATTTAAACAGCTGATTTTCGCGTTGGAAGTTCGTCTAGACTAAAATTCCGCAGTAATTAGCACATTTACGTTAGCACACGTGGCGCGACTGTCCAACTATCACTGGCTGCATCTACTGTAGGCATCCAGCAGTGACATGTTCATAACTCGCACGTATTCATAGAGTATTCAAATGCATAAGAACCTGTTGCAATGAATTTAAACCAATATATATATTCTTCATAGACTCTCACTTGTATGTAAACAAATTGTCTTATAACATTGAAATGCTGGTAAACATTCCAGTAGTTTATATCATTATTACGGCTACCTTTTGCTCAGAGAATGATGAGTTATGCTGTCTTTTCGTTTTGTACGAATTTTTGTTGCTTGATTTTCAAGTAAGATCGAATTGTGTTATTTTTTAGACAGTTTTGTATACAGGGTGGGGCAATAACTATGTCCACATTGAATATTGCCGTTACTTGTAATAATATGAAAAATTGTCTTATAACATTGAAATGCTGGTAAACATTCCAGTAGTTTATATCATTAATTAGGGCTACCTTTTGCTCAGAGAATGATGAGTTATGCTGTCTTTTCGTTCTGTACGAATTTTTGTTGCTTGATTTTCAAGTGAGATCGAATTGTGTTATTTTTTAGACAGTTTTGTATACAGGGTGGGGCAATAACTATGTCCACCTTGAATATTGCCGTTACTTGTAATAATATGAAAAATTGTCTTATGACATTGAAATGCTGGTAAACATCCCAGCAGTTTATATCATTAATTATGAATCGATAGTCAGTCTCAGTCGATCGCTAAATCAAATAGCTCTGTCATTACGGAAATGAAATTTTCCTTTGAAAATGTTAGGTTTTAATATTAGAAAAATATATAATTAACGTAATGGATTTTGTGCGTCTTACAATGGCGATGGTGAACAAAGGACTGGACTGGGTCGTAGAACGCAAAATCAAAACAAATGACGATCAGCCACGTCACACATACCACATCGTACACATCGATACTCTTACAGAAGAGAAAGAGGAAAGGAGTAAGACAATTTGTTTACATACAAGTGAGGGTCTATGATTATTTATTTGTAGTCCGTTTATCTCCAAATAAAATATTCCAGAGAACCACTAAATGTATCTAATATAAACAGTGCACAAAACATATAAAGCACCCGTCACGGTATCTAGAGAGCGAATAAAAACCTCCATTTCCTTTCCTTTCCTTGCTAAAATTCACAAAAATATAAATCTGCGTAAATGTATCTAATATAAACATTGTTCTAAACATATAAAGTACCTGTCACAATATCTAGAGAGCGAATAAAAGCCTCCATTTTCTCCTTTTCCTTGCTAAAATTCACAAAAATATAAATCTGCGTAAATGTATTTAATATAAACAGTGTTCAAAACATATAAAATACCCGACACAATATCTAGAGAGCAAATAGAACCCGCAATTTCCTCCCTTTCCTTGCTTGAATTCGCAAAAATATAAGTTTTCATAAATGTATCTAATATAAACAGTGCACAAAATGTGTAAAGCACTCGTTACACTATCTAGAGAGCGAATAAAAGCCTCCATTACCTCCCTTTCCTTGCTTGAATTCGCAAAAATATAAGTTTTCATAAATGTATCTAATATAAACAGTGCACAAAACGTGTAAAGTATCCATCACAATATCTAGAGAACGAATAAAAGCCTCAATTTCCGTTCCTTCTTTGCTAAAATTCGCAAAAATATAAATCTGCGTAAATGTATCTAATATAAACAGTGCATAAAACGTGTAAAGTAACCGTCACAATATCTAGAGAGCAAATAAACCCTCAATTTCCTCCCCTTCCTTACTAAAATTCACAAAAATATAAATCTGCATACACACCCAAACATCATCAAATCGAACGACCACGTCCGCGTTATTGAAACAACCAACTCGAGAGTCACTATTCACGCGTGTGGATAAAAGAAATTACAACCTCTCAGAATGAATACCCCGCGAATCGGAACTTTTTTTCTCTATTGCCTCGAATTCGTGGGTACGCGTCGATGCCCGGGCCCTAGTCGCAGGGGATGGGGAGGCGAGACGGCGAAAGGGCGGTAGGAGGTGACGTTGAAACGAACGAGCGGCTCGCAAGGGAGGAGGCGAAGGTATATACGCGGGAGTGCGATAAAATCTCGCGAGCTGGAGCGCAAGGCTATCTTCCTGGCATTCGTTGGCCGCTCCGCAACGTCGAGCATCTCCGTTTCTCCCGCTTTTATTCGCCTTCGCCGCCCCCGTCTTCACCCCTCGCGCTTTCCGGCGTGTTCCCTCGCGCCGTGCTCGAAGCACCGCGCGAGAGAAAATTAATACTCGGCAAGTGCGCCGCCATAAAGCTTCCCCGCGACGCGGTAATTATGTAGGGCCCCGCATTATGCGCCCTCGCCTCGGCTCGCTCGTGCTTTACGAGCTGCTGCGACTAATAACAAAGGGGTCCCGTGCACGATGACAAGCTGGAGAACGTCCGAGGGATCGCGAGGACCCCGCGAGGACCCCGCGTCGCTTCGTTAACGCCTTCTGTAACGCGTCATCCGCGGCTGGGTGACGCATCGCTTCCCGTGGATAAGTGACACGTTTATGCTCTTCACTGGGAATGTTGTTCTTCGTGTGAGAGGGTGTTAAAGGGAAAGGGGTGAAGTTTAATTCTGTTTTTGTACGATAGATGCGTTGCTGAAGAATTCGTGTAGAAATGTAGAAGAGTGCAGCTATGGAAAAGTAGAAGATTGGTTCCAGTTGTAAGAGATCAGCAAAAGTAATGGATAAGTGATACGTTTATGCTCTTGACTGGGAATGTTGTTCTTCGTGTGAGAGGGTGTTAAAGGGAAAGGGGTGAAGTTTAATTCTGTTTTTGTACGATAGATGCGTTGCTGAAGAATTCGTGTAGAAATGTAGAAGAGTGCAGCTATGGAAAAGTAGAAGATTGGTTCCAGTTGTAAGAGATCAGCAAAAGTAATGGATAAGTGATACGTTTATGCTCTTGACTGGGAATGTTGTTCTTCGTGTGAGAGGGTGTTAAAGGGAAAGGGGTGAAGTTTAATTCTGTTTTTGTACGATAGATGCGTTGCTGAAGAATTCGTGTAGAAATGTAGAAGAGTGTATCTATGGAAAAGTAGAAGATTGGTTTCAGTTCTAAGAGATCAGCAAAAGTAATACGATAAACTATGAGTTTTCATGTTAGGATTTTAAATGATTTATTTCATAAACATTGCATATGTATTGTATAAACTAAATTATCATATGAAAAGGAAAAAAATGTGTCGCTGATTCGTGAACACAAAAATTAGGCAAAATAATATGAGTTACACATGAAAAGATTTTATTCGTTGTCTCTTTCTGACGCATACGTTTGCGTAAGACTGCGATATTACTGCTATCGCTAGATAATTTCTTGGTTATTGTCTGGTGCTCCATTGATGAAATTCTTTTTATTTTAATTTTTATTAAATTTTATAAACATCAAAATGGTATTTAAACTTAAAATGCAGACAAAGCAGGCAAAATTTCATATCGAGGTTATAAAATTCGGGGAATTCTCATTAATGGAAGTAGTGTTACATTCCTCGTCTCCAATGACGCGGTTATAAAAATAAGAGTGAAGTAAAATTTTCTTCCCAAAATTTGGGTCGATCGTGTTAAATCAAAATGGTGTAAAAGAAGCTCGCGTACAAAGGGAATTGGCTGTAGTTGAAACGAAATGAATAATCACAAGTTACCTTTACTTTAAAATTAACAACTGCGAGTATTAAATTCATTCAGATTAACCTTTTCTACTCGACTCCTTCTCAGACGTTAGCAATAGAAACGATTGCTAAAATAGCAATGCTAATATAGAAACGATTGCTAAAATAGCAATGCTACTACAGAAACGATTGCTAAAATAGCAATGCTAATATAGAAACGATTGCTAAAATAGTAATGCTAATATAGAAACGATTTTTAAAATAGCAATGCTAATATAGAAACGATTGCTAAAATAGCAATACTATTATAGAAACTATTGCTAAAATAGCAATATTAACATGGAAACGATTGTTAACATTGCAATAGTATCATAGAAATTATTGCTAAAATAACTATATTAATATAGAAACTATTGTTAAAATAGTAATATTAATATAGAAACTATTGTTAAAATAGCAATATTTCAGCAATAGAAACTGAAGCTAAAATAGCAATATTTTAGTAATAGAAACTGAAGCTAAAATAGCAATATTTGAGCAATAAAAACTGAAACTAAAATAGCAATCGAAACTGAAGCTAAAATAGTAATATTTTAGTAATAGAAACTGAAGTTAAAATAGCAATATTTTATCAATAGAAACCGAAGCTAAAATAGCAATATTTTAGCAATGGAAACTGAAGCTAAAATAGCAATATTCCAGCAATAGAAACTGAAGCTAAAATAGCAATATTCCAGCAATAGAAACTGAAGCTAAAATAGTAATATTTTAACAATGGTTACTATTGCTACCGTTGCTCAACAACAGAAAATTTCCATTTCAATAGAATCAATATTCCAAATCAAAATAGCAACATTTTAGCCACAGTTTCAATTGCTAACATCTCCCAGTAATACGAAATACCAATACTTTAGCAATAATTTCTACTGCCAACATCTTCCAACAATAGCAAATTACCATTTCAACAGAAAACTTAGTAGAAACATGCATTTACTCAAAAACCAGTGAAATAATTTCATTCTCCATAATCGCTAATCAATGTTGATGGTCCCTCAGAGAGGACATCCGAGCGCAAGGGGTTAAATAACAACTCAGCGCTCAACGATCGAGAACTGCAACTTCTCTCAATGAAATTCCATTACGAAAAACTTCGAGACCAATAGCAACGAACGAGACGTCGATCAAGCGCGGCGGTACCGCCATTGCAACCCAGTAGCGCGAGTCGTAGATACCTCGTTCCCTCCGCGTTTACGATCTTCGCGAGTGTTTGACATTACTGTTACGCGCAATCACGAACCGTCAGGTGTTCACGGTCGAAAGAAGCGTGTCGCTTCCGACCTGTAATTGCGAGTATCGTTCAGCGAACGCGTTTCACGATTATTCGCCGTTCGTTACGGAGCCGCCACGCGTAAGTATAACAGGTGAAACCGGATCGCGAGCGGAACGACGACAAGAAATCGCGTCGATGATGTTTCCTCCAATAGGAACGGTGGCAGCTCGATACTCGAGTGGTTTCTTGGATGAAAAGTCGAGTTAGTTGCGACGGGGATGCATAAATTACGAAACTCGTCGAGAAACGGTTTTTACCACGGGATGTGCCTTTGAATAGGACCAATTAGAAGCTTGCAGATTTTATTGCGGGTATAGTTCTCCGCGTTACTCTGGTTAATAAAGTTACACAGGAAGCTGCGGTAATAATTCTCGACTTGCAATACCGTAGGAAGTAGTAAAAGTTTTAAATAAAGCGGATGTGACATGCATAAACAGTTTCTTTCGCTGTACGGTTCTTAAGTGGCCTTCCATCAGCGAAGGGACGCCTTTTTCAATCGTATCTGGCTCAATGAATCAGTGCAAACCGAGTCCCACGAATAAAACTAATTACGCTGTTTTAAGACGTGATGAGTCTATAATTATCCCTTCTGTTATGCTACGTTGCATCGCGTTAATTACGTGTACGTCTGTATCCTTCAAGTTGTAGTTTACTGTTTTAACAATGCGCCATTGTGGTTTTATTATTGTATTGTGTTAAGCTGGCCATTAATTATTGATTTTCAATTTTTTAAATTAATTTAAGAAAAGCGTTGCGATCAATCGTAATCTTTTTCTATGAGCAAGTACGTTCCAAATATAGGAAGTCCTTGAATTAATTAGTTTCGAAGGTTTTCGAGTAAGCTGAAAAATCGCATAAGTCGAGGAAAGTAGAAGGTTTAGCATTTTGGGGAAAAAATGTGCTTTAGTTTCAAAGCATAGATGAAGGTAAAATATATATATGCAGTCAAGAAAATATTAATCATTGCACATATTTATTACACATATTGCACGTAACAGAATCTACGTACATATATTTATGGATAAAGTGCTTCAAGTATCAGTTCACTGTTAATTGTCTTTTAGCTTAAATTTTCTTAGCTTAAATTTTGTTTGGTTACATTGTCTTCTAGTTGAAATTTTCCTAGCTTAATTTGTCTTTTAGTATAAATTGTCTTTAATTTAAATTGTCTTTTAGTTTAAATTGTCTTTAGTTTAAATTGTCTTTAGCTTAAATTTTCTTAGCTTAAATTGTCTTTTAGCTTAAATTTTCCTAGCTTAATTTGTCTTTTAGTTTAAATTGTCTTTAACTTAAATTTTCTTAGCTTAATTTGTCTTCAGCTTAAATTGTCTTTTAACTTAAATTTTCTTAGCTTAAATTGTGTTTTAGCTTAAATTTTTTTAGCTTAACTTGTTTTTCGCTTAAATTGTCTTTTAGCTTAAATTTTCCTAACTTAACTTATATTTTAGCTTAAATTGTCTTTCAGCTTAAATTTTCTTAGCTTAAGTTGTCTTCTAGCTTAAATTGTCTTCAGTTTAAATTATCTTTTAGCTTAAATTTTCTTAGCTTAACTTGTTTTTAGCTTAAATTGTCTTTTAGCTTAAATTTTCCTAGCTTAACTTATATGTTAGCTTAAATTTTCTTAGCTTAAGTTTTCTTCTAGCTTAAATTGTCTTTTAGCTTAAATTTTCTCAGCTTAACTTATCTCTAACTTAAATTGTCATTTAGCTTAAATTTTCCTAACTTAACTTGTCCTTAACTCAAATAGCCTTATAGTTTAAATTTTCTTGACTTAAATTCTCTTCTACCTAAAATTTTCTTCTCTTCACAAATTAAACTCTACCACGCAATACCACAATTCACTGCTTTCATAACCCTCACAGATCTTTCAAAATCAACGTCTCGATCTTCAAAACCAACTAATCCATCCCGTATCACAGAAAATAAAATATTTTCTTCTTAAATCGCGCAAGTCGAGGACTGTGACTGCACCGCAGAATTAAGACGATCGTAAACCCGCCGCGACGTGGCCCCAAAAATTGTCTCCCGATGCGATCCAGCTGATTCTCGAAACTGCTTTGCATTTATATGAGCGCATCCGGCGTGCGGTTCGCGTTCCATCGACGAAACACGCGGGTCGATGGGCACATTTATACGTACGTACGTGTATCCGAGAACAAGCGGCCTCGCGAGGAGCTTTGTCGTTCCTTCGCGGTTACAGCGGACTCGCCTCTAAGTCTGCTGTGCCTGCTCGCGAGAAAGGGAGTAAGCAGCGCGGAAAAGGGTTGAAAGAGGAGCGGCGCGGAAGAGAAGAGCGGAGGCGGAGGACGGATCGAGAAGAAAGGGAGGCCGCGAGTGAGCAGAGAGTAGATGAATTATGTTAAACGCCTGTTTAAATACATGTACGCCTAGGGATACACACTGCTCGCGCGCGAGTCAAGGAGGCCGCGCGCCACATTCGTCTTCTCGATTTATATTAAATTGCCCCTCGAATGACCCGACAACGCGGCCCGCGTTCCTCCCTTTATTTCTTTGCGAGGACCGTGAGCGCCGTCTCGAATCGCGTACGTTATTTCGTAGCCTGGATAACGACGAGAGAGCCCTCGTACGAATTAAAATGGCAGGCAGTGCGGACGCGAGACGTCTGCGCGTCCTCTGAGAGTCAGGAATCGTGGATACTGGCGATTTTGAGGTACTCGTTGTTTGGGGATGTTAACGCTCTGCGCTGAGCGCCTTTCTTGGGTGTTGGCAATAGAAACTGTTGGTGAAATAGTGATATTTTAGTGATAGATGATAATAGAAACTGTTGCTGGAATAGCAATATTTTAGCGATAGAAATTATTGCTCGAATAATTTCATATTTGCAGCATATATAAGCAATATTTTAGTAATAGAAACTGTTGCTAAAATAGCAATATTTTTGCAATAGAAAATAATATAAACTATTGCTAAAATAATGATATTTTAGATAGCTACGGATTTAAATAGCTTTAGAGCTTTTAGATAGCTTTAGATTAGAAGTTAACAGAAACTATTGCTCAAATAGCAATATTTTGGCCACAGAAGGCAATATAAACTATTGCTCAAATTAAAATATTTTAGCAATAAAGGCTAATAGAAACTATTGCTTAAATAGCAATATTTTAGCAATAGAAACTATTGTGCAAATAGTAATATTTTCGCGATAGAAACTTGTTCAATAGTAATATTTTAATAATATTTTTGCTAAAATAGAGATATTTTAGCAATAAAAGTTAATAGAAAGTACTGTTAAAGTAGCAATATTTTAGCGATAAGAGCTAATAGAAACTATTACTTAAATAGCAATATTTTAGCAATAGAAACTATTGCTTAAATAACAATATTTTAGTAATAGAAATTATTGCTTAAACATCACTATTTTAGCGATAGAAACTATTGCTAAAATAGTGATGTTTTAGTAATATTTTGGCCAAAATAGTGATCTTTTAGTAATGTCTTTACCAAAATAGTGATGTTTCGGTAATATTTTTTCCAAAATAGTGATGTTTTAGTAATATTTTTGCTAAAATAGTGATGTTTTAGTAATATTTTTGCTAAAATAGTGATGTTTTAGTAATATTTTTGCTAAAATAGTGATGTTTTAGCAATAGAAGTTAATAGAAACTATTGCTAAAACAACAATATTTTAGTGATAGAAGCTAATAAAAACTATTGCTAAAATAGCAATTTTTACCAATAGTTTCTATTGCTAACGTCTCCCAACAGTAGAAAATTTCCATTTCAATAGAAAATTGTGCAAAAATATGTATTTCTAAAAAAGCTGCGATGGAATAAGTTTAACCTTCGTAATCGATGCCAATGTCCCCTCAAAGAAGCCATCCGAGTGCAAAGGGTTAATCAAATGCCAAGTGTAACGTCTTTCTTTGGTGCTCTTTCATCGTTCATGACCAAACGCATCGTTAAAATTTCGAGCAGCACCTGTTGCGTTCTTATCACTTTTCCACTCATACAAGAAAATTATGCGAAATTACGTTGATTCGTGTCGCAAAACGAATCATAAATCTATGAGATTAAATGAGCAAAAAAAGCGAACAAAGACCAAATCTGACAAAAGGAGGACTGTGCTTACAATACGTATAAAATATGTCCAAAAATTGTAATATTCTTTATTAAAATACAATTTAAAGTTCTGATAAACCAAAATCGAACATTTCATGTTCCAACCTGATTTCCAAATTTTCATCCTTTCGAGGCGAAAGTCGATAGACAAAAGCAATAATTGCTCAAGTTTTATACAAATATCAGAATGGAAAGATAGTTCTATCCATGACTCGTGAACTTCGCCAAGTCCGTTTCCCGGATCGTAGCAGACATGACGAAGGGTTAATCAGCATCTATCGGGGTATCGCTTGAACCGTGAAGAGTCTACGACGATCCTTCAAGTTCCTCGTTTTTCAGAAATGTTAATCAGATGCCAAGTGTCACGTCTTTCTTTGGCAGCGTCGTACTCTTTCATCGTTGAATAACTTGAAGAGACGCTCGAGGACGCTCGAAGAGGAAAGGAGGAACGAGCAGAGGTCCCTTGTGTAAATGTTTGATAGGTTCGTTAAAGAGATTCTGGGCTCGCGAGACAGCTATTAATTTATTTAGCGATCCGTGGGATTGGACGAGAGAGGGCAGCCTCGTCCTTGAGAGCGGTTCAAGGAAGACCAGTGACGCCATTGTCTCCCGGTGAACTTTGAACCCTTCCGCGAACGCTCGACGCGGGGTACGAAGCGTTGGTCAAGGCCGCGCGCGAACGAGCTGACAGTGCGCTTAATTTACAAAAGGACACCTTCGAATGCGTCCAAATAGGGTATCACCGAGCGTGTCACGCTTATCAGCCTCGTATCGATCCTCGTGGATCGCTGGATCTCCGTGTTCGCATTAACATAACGACTTCCACGCGCCACTGTTCGCGTCCACGAGAAATCAACGTAAAAAATCCCCCTCCTCTCAACATCGCGAAGTTTACGGTTTCCTCGCACTTTTGACCGTTTGTCAACCGATCGTGCCTCGCGACCGTGGACCATCCTGCCAGCAACCCCTTCGTCCTGCGCGCCTTGACGCGCGTCCGCACATTTCTCGTTCGACTCGGAGGAAAGGAACTGGCTCGGGCGGAGCGTGGCCAGTCGATCATAGCTGATTTACTTTATGACTTCTAGCTGTGTGTACCGCGGAACGGTGCACACAAATCGCGGCAGATATACGTCCAGGTGTAAAAGCGGCTCCCCTCGCTGAGAGCGTGGACGCTCGCGGAAGAGGAAACCTGTAAGGTTAGCCGCGGTGCATCCTCGGACGATGTTCAATGGCTGGCTCGTGTGCAGGTGCACGCTCGCGCGCCTCGTTGCGCGGCTCGCCCACCGAGCATTCCTACGGATTTCGCGTCGTAAAATTAAAATACCGCGTATGACACTCGGCTGAGAAACTTCCCGTGGTGAGAGTACGGTACGCTCGCCATTTTTTCTCGCATACCCAGCATTTTTCTGCGACTAGCCGCGATTGAAGGGAATCATGGCGGATAGATCGTGAGCACTCGTGACGAGAAGGGACAGCGCGATGGAGAGCGTGTAGAAAGACGAGTCGAGAGACAGAAAAGTGGTGGAAGACCACGAATTAGTTTCGAAAGTCTTTAGTATCGAGTTGGGCTCTGGAGACGTTAATATTGCCAGATAGTGTTTATTTTTCATCTTGTTTAGTCGTGTTGGATTATAGCGATCAGCTGTTCGCACGATCGTTCAATGACCCGCGTTTTCTACGCTCGCGTTGTTTCGATTAATGTTGGAGTTAAGCTTAGAGGATAAGCTAGTTCAGGGTTTGATGCGCCTCTGCCAGGAATGAGGATTGTCGTGATTTCATTTTATGGTTACTTTGCTTGCTATTTAATTTATGTTAGTAAATAAGGTCACTATTTATCCTTGGGACTTAGATATTGCCCGGGTGTTAGCAATAGAAAGTATTGCTAAAATAGCTATATTAACATAGAAAGTATTGTTAAAATAGCAATATTTTAGCAATCGAAACTGAAGCTAAAATAGCAATATTTGAGCAATATTTTAGCAATAGTTTCTGTTGTGATGCTGTTTCGATTGCTAAAATAGCGATATTAACATATAAACGATTGTTAAAATAGCAATATTAGTATAGAAATTATTGTTAAAGTAGTAATATTAACAAAGAAACTATCGCTATAAAAGCAATATTTTAAAATAAAACTATAGCTAAAATAGCAATATTTTAGCAATAGAAACTGAAGCTAAAATAGCAATATTTTAGGAATAGAAACTGAAGCTAAAATAGCAATATTTTAGCAATAGAAACTATAATTAAATTAGCAATATTTTAGCAATAGAAATTGAAGCTAAAATAACAATATTTTAGCAATAAAACTATAATTAAATTAGCAATATTTTAGCAATAGAAATTGAAGCTAAAATAACAATATTTTAGCAATAGAAACCATGGTTAAAATAGCAATCTTTGAGCAATATTTTAGCAATAAAAACTATTGTTAAAATAGCAACCTTTGAGCAATATTTTGACAATAAAAACTATTGTTAAAATAGCAATCTTTGAGCAATATTTTGACAATAGAAAATATTGTTAAAATAGCAATCTTTGAGCAATATTTTAGCAATAGAGACTATTGTTAAAATAGCAATCTTTGAACAATACTTTAGCAATAGTTTCTGTTGCTAAAATCGCAATATTAACATAGAAACGATTGCTAAAATAGTAATATTAACATAGAAACAATTGTTAAAATAGCAATATTAACAAAGATAATTATTTCTATTAACGTCTCCTAGCAATAAAAAATTTCGATTTCAATAGAAAACGTCAGGGACACATGCATTTCTCAATAAGCTGCGATTCAGTAAGTATAAAGTGTAAACGGTTAAGTAAAATATAAAATTTCATTTAGCTTTACCTATAGTTTAATTAAATCTAAAAACTTAAATTTTAAACAATATACCTATCTATATTTCTAAGTTTCAAAAATCTAATTCCTTGCACTGTTGATATTTAACTCTGTCGACTAATAACTTTGCCCACCATTAAGTTAGTCGATAGAATACTTTAGTGTAACTGAAATAAAGTTAGCATTAACCTTAAAGTGTGCCATTCCAGTCATCTACACCCACACCTCCACATCTCCTAAAGAATCCTCCAAACAGGACGAAATTCAAAAAATCTCTTCGCGCGTGTGCGTTCAAGCCGCAAGTTACTCAAATAAATCGCGAAAAAAGCTTATTCCACGCAAGAAATTGTAACTATTTTCGTGACCCACAAAAAGGACGATCTTGCAAGTCAGCATGCGAGCGATATCGATATCGCGAATTTGCAACGCATTAAAGATTCGCCTCGTCACGAGCAGATCGACCGGAACGAAACAATCCGGAACACGCTTCGACTGGATGTAAACTAGCATCTTATCATGGACGCGGGATTTTTTGACTCACCACCACACGCTGGTATCTTCCGTCGACGATTCGCGATAGCTCGATACAATGGCGGTTCGCTATTAACTATTACTAGGTCTAATTAGACGATACGTCCAGTGGTTTTATCGAGATGCACCTATAAGGGCGTAACAGTAGATACGAATCTACTGTCGGACCTCTCGTCGATTCATCTTCGTGGAATGATACTCGCGTGTGTGATCGCCGTGGGACACGCGTGGCCAATGACGATGATAACGAATAGAAAGTATGCACTCGACAGAAAATTTGTCCTCCCGTTTGAAGGAAAATGACGACGCGAAGTCTGCAGGTTTTTTTCTTTCAGATTCTGAATAATAATATTGTAAGTATTTTACTTTATTTTAATAATGGAATTTTTATATTTTAATAATATTAGTATATTATATATTTAACAAGTATATTGTAAGTATATTGAATAATATTAAGTATAAACAGACTCTATTTTTTAACACAAGATTCATTTTTGTTTCTACGTTGACTTGTTGAAATAATTTCAACGAAAACTAGAAACTTGTTGAATAAATGTATAATATTAGTATATTGTAAGTATATTATATACTTAACAAGTATATTGTAAGTATATTGCATAATATTAAGTATAAACAGACTCTATTTTTTAACACAAGATTCATTTTTGTTTCTACGTTGACTTGTTGAAATAATTTAACAAAAACTAGAAACTTGTGGAATAAATGTGTAGAATCTAATGGTTGTTACTTCGATTAACACATTGTTGACCGGCAAATTTATGTAGAAGCTATTTCACGTCTCTGGTTATTATTTTGTAATAGAATATGGAAATCTTCTTACAGGAAGACTAGAATCGTGATAAAAACCTAAATAACAAATAAAGTATTTTTTTATAATAAAGCAGGCACGACTAAATCGATAAATAAAGCTTTCGCAATATTCGTTTGGGCATGAAAACACGAGTTAACTCGTGGCTGGTCAACAATGTGTTAAAAATGTGGTATATTTAATGATTGATGATTAATATAGTAAATTAAATAACAAATGATTAATGCGGAGAACTGAATAAGCTAATATTTAATGTGGAAAATTAACAAACTAATAATTAACCTATAAAACTAATAAAGTTCTTTGTTCTTATTATTAACTACTGACTAACTGACTGCCTTCTTTTATTTCATCACCGTTCCTCATCGATGCTCACTCACTCACTCACACGCACCATATCAAATGTCCCGATATTACAAAAATATGGTTCGTTAAAGAAGTCGCATTTATTTAAAGTTAATCCTGAAAATCGGACATTTCATATATTACAACTTAATAGTAAAGTCAATGTAGATTCAGAGAATCGGTGAAGAATATGTGCTTTCATAATGAATCCACAGAACTAACTCTTATTAGAACCTTATTAGAAACTTATTAAAACTAACCCAGACGCTAGCTCTTTTATGCACGATTCTCACTAAGTTGCAGTTGTTTTCAGTAAATATGCGAAAAAACAGAACCGTTTAGTGTCCACCTCCAATGTTCGGTCAAAATTTAGCCCTTGACCCTAATAAGTCATCTCTGAAGTGACAACACGTTAAAGAAGTTGCGTTTATTTAAAGTTACTCCTGAAAATCGGATATTTTGTATATTACAACTTAATAGTAAAGTCATTCTAGATTCAGAGAATCGATGAAGAATACGTGATTTCATAATGAATCCACAGAACTATCCTTTATGAGTTGTTTTCAGTAAATGTGCGAAAAGACAGCACCACTTAGCGCTTGCCTCCAATGTTGGGTCAGAATTTAGTCCTTGACGATCATAAGTCACCTCTGACGTGAGCACAGTACTTTGTCGCTGCAGTCGTATGTCACGTGGGAGGTGACAAGATGGTTCACGTCAAAACTCGCTGTTTGTGAAACGTGCGCACGATTGCCTTGTCAGTTAATCATCACCAACGGAGTAATTAACACATCCAGCGATATATCAATGCCTTTTGCAGGATATTTATTAACTAAAGTTAAATACAAGAAATTCAAAAGCTCTTTATAACTATTATGTTCTCTCAATGACGCACAATGGACAACTGAATTTGCAATATTTTAGAAAAGCATTCACTTGAAAAACTCAGGCATTCGCTCTAGCTCGCATTACGGAATATTCTATACATAACAGCTGAAACAATTATTGATTAATAATATCATTATCCTACACTTTTAAATCAGTTTTTAATGTATCGATCCCAAAAAATGAATAAAGAGAATTGATTAATAAAGAAGGATAATATTATCCTACACATTTTAAATCAGTTTTTAATGTATCGACCTCAAAAAGTGAATAAAGAGAATTGTATAAATTTCGATAGCGATAGTGAACATTTTGAAAACAATTCCGCAAGTGATTTTGATTCTAGCGATGAAACTAGCGGTCACATCTTGTTATATCCTAATAAAAGAAAAGTTATACCTATACGATATTCAAGTAAAGAAAAATATGAGGTAGAAGTAGAAAATATTGATAACTCGAACGATGTTTGGATCGAAATCGAGAGTGATGGTGATGAGAGCGATCCTTCATGTCAGAATGGAATGTTTCAAAAAATATTATACACTAAAAAACTTATAAATAATTATTTGAAACTCATATATTTGTAATACTCCTTCAGAAAATACATGACTTCTGACAAAAATGTTGTTTTTAAAATACTGAACACATTTCGCACATTTACTGAAAACAACTGCAACCTATTGAGAATTGTGCATAAAAGAGCTAGCGTCCAGGTTAGTTTTAATAAGTTTCCAATAAAGCTCTAATAAGGTTCTAATAAGAGTTAGTTCTGTGGATTCATTATGAAATCCCATATTCTCCACCGATTCTCTCAATCTACATCGACTTTACTATTAAGTTGTAAGATTCTCAAGATTAACTTTAAACAACCGCAACTTCTTAAACCCATTGTCACATCAGAAGTGACTTACGACCATCAAAGCCTAAATTCTGACCCAACATTGAAAGCGCAACACCACAGAGGTAGGCGCTAAGCAGTGCTTAATCGCGAACGAACGTAACGGAGGTTAGTTCCCGTGGTAGCTCGGCAAATAAACGATAAATATTAATTGAAATCGGCGAGATGAAACAAATGAATCCTTTCGCCACCGGGACGAGCGCCGCACCGGTCACGAGCCAGCTCTGAGGAGGTGGAGGACCTAAAAAAAGGACGCGAGATACGTGCAACATAAAGGAGCGCCATGGAGCGAGGGAGGAAGCAAAAGATTGGAGATCGTGTGTGTGTGTGTGTGCGAAGGTACGCGAAATCGTGGCTCGAATCGCGAGAGGAAGACGCAGGTGAGCGAACGAGGACAGGTTGCTCGCGAGGAAGGTCCAGAGCGAACGGGTTGGACGGAGAAGTCGGCTCGACGAGGCGGAACGGCGGGTTCGATCGGTGATTTATACAGAATCATATCTCCATCTGAATGTCTTCATTTTTAACGCACGACCGCGCGATCGTTCCCTCCTCGACGAAGTCCGCGGCTGCGTTTCGGCTGCCAGTGTTCCCGCGGTGGCGCGCGACGCGCAGAACTCTGCGATCGACGAAGCGGAAGGGAAGAAAAAAAAAAAAAGGAAAGGCGACAGGGAGAAGAAGAGATGCTCGCGCACGACGGGCCTTCGAGGCTTGGCAAATTTCACCGACGCCCGCTCGCGGTGGTCCTTACGGTTTAATTTCTTCAACCTCACCGCGCCTCTTCGTCTCTGTTCCTCATCCACGCTTCGCTTTCTCTCTCGCTGGGCCCCCCTCGAAACGCTCGAACCCTCGTTCGAACCCGATGCACGGTGCCCCCACGTCGACGTCGTGTTTCATGCATGCGCAACCATCACCTCGAACACCTCGCAAAGATCTGTCCGCGTTATCCCTCGACGATACGGGCATTCTGCACGGGACGTCGATCGAGCGAGCAGCGAACGCGCGATACGGCCACAGCGAACGATTTCGTGGCACTCGCCCGTGGAGAATCGCGGACCCGCCATTTTCGGCGCGGGCACCGCGAAACTTCGAAAGGGCGAAGCTGGGTCACTCGTCGCGAATCAGGAGGCGATCGACCGTAAAAGTGCGATTTTTCGGCTCATTTTTCTCGTCCCTCTGTTTTCTCTTTTTTTTTTCAAGCTGTTTCGAGTGACGAAGGCTGGCAAACACACGACTTTCGATGCTTGAATGGTTATTTGAAATTGGGTTCTGAGGATTCATTGTGGAACCACGGGTTTTTTATATGATTCTCTGAATTTGGAATGATTTTTAGTGTTTGGTTGTAGTATATGAAATGTCTGGTTTATAGGATTAATTTTGGATAAATGCGACTTCTTTTTAATGGACGATGTTTTTAAGCGAAGTGACAGTCATTGGATTCTTCATATTTTTTCAACAAGTTTGTAGTAGTTTAATTCTATTTTTATAAAGCTCTGGTGTTGTAGCAGTAATTGTTGGAAATTGACTTAGAAAATAACTAATACTCGTATTGTTGTTGACTAGTGCATCATGGGAAAATGCATCGTTAATGTTTCGCGGACTCTTGCGATTTGTAGTTCCTCGATTTTTAGAAATGTTGAGCCTTTGCGCTCGGCGCTTTTCTCGAGCGTTAGCAATAGAAACTGTTAGCAATATTTTAGTAAAAGATACTATGGCTAAAGTAGTGATATTTTAGCAGTAGAACGTAATAGAAACTATTGCTCAAATAGCAATATTTTAGCAATAGAAGCTGATAGAAACTAGCACTATTTTAGCAGTAGAACGTAATAGAAACTATTGCTCAAATAGCAATATTTTAGTATTAGAAACTAATAGAAACTATGGGTCAAATAGCAATATTTTAGTATTAGAAACTAATAGAAACTATGGGTCAAATAGCAATATTTTAGCAATAGAAGCTGATAGAAACTAGCAATGTTTTAGCAATAGAAGGTAATAGAAATTATTGCTCAAATAGCAATATTTTAGCAATAGAAGCTGATAGAAACTAGCAATGTTTTAGCAATAGAAGGTAATAGAAATTATTGCTCAAATAGCAATATTTTAGCAATAGAAGCTGATAGAAACTAGCAATGTTTTAGCAATAGAAGGTAATAGAAATTATTGCTCAAATAGCAATATTTTAGCAATAGAAAATAGTGATATTTTAGCAATAGAAGCTAATAGAAACTATTGCTAAAACAACAATATTTTAGCAATAGAAGTTAATAGAAACTATGACTCAAATAGCAATATTTTGGTCATAGAAACTATTGCTCCAATAACAATATTTTAGCGATAGAAACTTTTGCGAAAATAGTAATATTTTAGCGATAAAAACTGTTGCTATAATAGTAATATTTTAGCAATAGAAGCCAATAGCAACTATTGCTCAAACAAAAATATTTTAGCTATAGAAAATAGTGATATTTTAGCAATAGAAGCTAATAGAAACTATTGCTAAAACAGCAATATTTTAGTGATAGAAGCTAACAAACACTATTGTTAAAATAGCAATTTTTACCAATAGTTTCTATTGCTAATCTCTCCCAACAATAGAAAATTTCCATTTTAGTAGAAAACTAAGAAAACTAAGAATTAAGTTTAACCTTCGTAATCGATGCCGATGTCCCCTCAAAGAAGCCATCCGAGTGCGAAGGGTTAATCAAATGCCAAGTGTCACGTCTTTCTTTAATACTCTTTCATCATTCATGACCAAACGCATTGTTAAAATTTTGAGCAACACCTGTTGCGTTCTTACTTTTCAACTCGTACAAGAAAAGTACGCGAAAATCACGTTGATTCGTATCGCAAAACGAATCGTCAATCTATGACATTAAATGAGCAAACTAAGCAAGTAAAGACCAAATCTGACAAAAGAAGGTCTGTCCTTACAGTTACGTATAAAATATGTCCAAAAATTGTAATATTCTTTATTAAAATAGAATTTAAAGTTCTGATAAACCAAAATCGAACATTTCACGTTACAACCTGATATCCAAATTCTCATCCTTTCGAGGCGAAAATCGATAGACAAAAGCAATAATTGCTTAAGTTTTATACAAATATCAGAATGAAAAGGTAGTTCTATCCATGACTCGTGAACTTCGCCAAGTCATTTTCTCGGATCGGAGCAGACATGGCGAAGGGTTAAGGAGCATCTATCCGGGTATCGCCTGAACTGTGGAGAGGCTACGACGATCCTTCACACGCGTATTGTGTCTGGAGGGTACTCGTAACGAAGCCTGACGACTTCTTTCGAACGATGACCAGCGATTCTCGACAGACTGCGCGCTGACGATTGCCTTCGATCTCATTTCCGACACACCCTTGCGTTGCGAGATGATATCCTTCCTCGTCGTGGCCGTGGATCATCGATGATTTATGCGTTCGAACGTTGCCGCTGGTGTTCGTGTTCAGCACAGAGCAACAGTTCTCTGTCGTCACACAGGAATCGTAGAAGAAACAGTGGATGAATCGTTATGTGGCTCAGAAAAAGGGGTGTCTCGCGTAATGACGTGTCGAATTGTACGAACACTCTCGTACAAAAGCACAAACATCTTATCAAACAGCTTTCATCGACGAAATTTTATGATATTAAGCGACTGTAAAAGTTCGTGCTCGATTTGAAATTAAATTGGATATAACACGTTTACAAGAAAAATGGTATTTGTTAATTAATAATGTGTGCTCTCCACCATTTTCATTTTACCAGGCATCGATTTCACATCGTATTTGGGAATTTTGTTTAACAACGTTTAATTATTAACGCAATCAAGATGCATTAACGATAATTAACCGCGTGTTATAATTTTAGGTCCGGTTTAAAATTAAATTGAATACAGCATGCTTGAAAAATAGTATTTGTTAATCAATAATGTGTGGTCCTCACTATTTTCATTTTATTGGGCATCGATTTCACATCGTATTTGGGAATTTCGTTTAACAACGCAATGCAAAGAGTTAAATTTATTCCACTGTACTTTTTTGAGAAGTGCATGTTTCCCTTAAGTTTTCTATTTAAATGGAAAGTTTCTTTTGCTGGGAGACGTTAGCAATAGAAAGTATGGCTAAAATATTGCTATTTTTGCAAGGTTAAACTTATTCCACTGCAGCTTTTTGAGAAGTGCATGTTTCCCTCAAGTTTTCTATTTAAATGCAAACTTTCTTTTGCTAGAAGACGTTAGCAATAGAAACTATGGCTAAAATATTGCTAAAATATTACTATTTTAAAAATGGCTTATATTAACTTCTATTACTAAAATATTACTAAAATATTGCTAAAATAGCAATCGAAACTATGGCCAAAATATTGCTATTTTTGCAAGGTTAAATTTATTCCACTGCAGCTTTTGAGAAGTGCATGTTTCCCTCGAGTTTTCTATTTAAATGCAAACTTTCTTTTGCTGGGAGACGTTAGCAATAGAAACTGTGGCTAAAATATTGCTATTTTTGCAAGGTTAAACTTATTCCACTGCAGCTTTTGAGAAGTGCATGTTTCCCTCGAGTTTTCTATTTAAATGCAAACTTTCTTTTGCTGGGAGACGTTAGCAATAGAAACTATGGCTAAAATATTGCTATTTTTGCAAGGTTAAACTTATTCCACTGCAGCTTTTGAGAAGTACATGTTTCCCAGAAGTTTTCAATGGAAGTGGAAATTTTCTATTGCTGGGAGACATTAACAATAAAAACTACTGCTGAAATATTGCTAAAGTATTGCTATTTTAGAAATATTTCTAGCTTCTATTACCAACGTCCAGGAAGACGTACCAAAAATATTTTGAAAAGCGACCTACACACACAATGTACAATCATCCTGTTTGCACGAAATGAATTACGAAGCGACTGATTTCTATTGCAAACATATTCATTTCTGTTATTAAAAATGCTCAATGTAAAGCAAAAACAAATTTCAGTTTCTAGGTTTGGTCTCCACAAAAATAACCCATCTCGAATGGATTAAAGCCTTACACGATTCGACGCAGCATCTTGTCGCAGCACGCCACGATCGAACGCCAATTTCCTCCACTTAAACCTCGCTCACTCGCTATCAACTTCGCTGCAACAACGTTCGAAGAGATTCAAGAAAATAGTATCAAAGTGGACAGTGCAAATTGCCATTCAATCGAAACGTCCGATCGATCCACGGTTCACACTGTTCACTTCGAGCCTGCGAAACCAACCGCGCTGCCTCGACCACAGCGAGCCGTATAATTTCGTCTGCAACTCGCTTTCAATTTCGTCGAGTCAACCGCATTGTCCGTGAGCAAGGTGAACCTTGCATTTCCGCTCGAGGAACCCTCTGTCCACCGAGTCATGCGCTGCGACTTTCATTTCCCGTCAGCTCGCTCGCTCCTCCTCGTCGTCGTCGCTCCTTCAACCCCGCGCGAGATCGCGCTGCAACGCTTGCAGAGGAACACGAGCGAGGCGAAGCAAGGTGGCGAGCATCGTTCGCGAGCGCGAGCGCTGCAGTTTTGCTTTACGACAAGGTTGACTGACATTTAGTGCCGAATGGCGCCCTTCGGCGCTTCGCCAGCCGTGAACGGCTAATTCGTCGTGGATTTCGCCGCGAGTCCTCCGTCGCGCGCAATTTTCAGCCCCCTCGTCGCTGAGCGGAATTTTCGAAAGCGTCCTCGCGAGCAGAAGCGAGCGACGAAACGCGCTCGTTTCGATCGAAGCGTTTCGAGGCGGTTGAAATTGCGAACGCGAGCAAGGCGGAACGTAATTGCGGTTTTGGTTTAATGGGTTTATAATGCGGTTTAAGGAGACAGCCTTGATAATTTCATTAGGCACCAGGTAGGAAATAAGGCGTGACTAACGCGTCGAGTGACAGCGAGGGTAGGTTCGCGGATCATCCGGTTCGGGAACTTTCACTGTTGTTATTTATTGGATGTTTTGTTTGGAGAGAAGTGGATAGTTAACACGTTCTGTGCTGCGTGTGTTTATACGACACACGCAGAAGTTTCTGTTTAGGTTGTTTGGAATTTTCATTGGAAAGCGAAGAATTTTTGATAAATTTATTATAGATTCAAATATAGGAATCTTAACCCTTTGCTCTCAGCTTCTTTCTGGATATTAATAATAGAAACTATAGCTAAAATAGCAATATTTTATAATATTTTGCATTTGGCTCTTTCTAGGACGTTAGTGATAGAAATTATTGTCAAAATAGCAATATTTTAGCAATAGTTTGTATTATTAACGTCTGGGAAGGAGCAGAGTGCAAAGGGTTAAAATTTCTATTATCAGGACTCTCGAAAGTAAAGAAAAAAATTTGCATGCATCTGCAGAAGATGCTAGCAAAAGAAACTATTGTTAAAATAGCTAAAATAATAGTTTAGCAATATTTTAAAATAGCTAAAATAATATTTTAGATATTTTAATAATAGTTTCTATTGCTAACTTCTTTAAAACATTATTAAAAAATTATTATAGCTATTTAAGCAATAGTTTTTATTGCTAACGTCTCTAAAATATTATTTTAACTATCTTAGCAATAGTTTCTATTGCTAATGTCTTTAAAATATCGCTAAAATAAAATTTAACTATTTTAGCAATAGTTTCTATTGCTAACGTCTCTAAAACATTACTAAAATATTGTTTTAGCTATTTAAGCAATAGTTTTCATTGCTAACGTCTTTAAAATATCGCTAAAATATTATTTTAGCTATTTTAACAATAATTTCTATTGCTTACGTCCTTAAAATATTGCTAAAATATTATTTTAGTTATTTTAGCCATAGTTTCTATTGCTAACGTCTCTAATCAACAATAGAAAATTTCCATTTCAATAGAAAACCTCAGGGAAATATGCATTTCTCAAAAAGTTGCGGTGGAATAAGTTTAACGTCCATAATCACTAATTAATGCTGATGTTCTCTCAAAGGGGACAAAGGTTGCAAGTGCAAAGGGTTAATATCATGTATACTGCGTTTACTATAGCGTGTGGCTTTCACGCGATTTACGCGAACTTACGCGATTAAAACAAAAACATTATATTTTATATAATCTGGGGTGAATTAGCTGGTCTTCAAGCTCAAAACACTGATTTTCAACAGTGAATGATGATATTGCATGCTACACTTTAATTTATGAAGGAATGGAAATTTAAGCTAAAAGACAATTTAATCTAAAGACAAGTTAAGCTAAGAAAATTTGAGCCAAAAGACAATTTAATCTAAAGACAAGTTAAGCTAAGAAAATTTGAGCCAAAAGACAATTTAAACTAAGGACAATTTAAGCTATGAAAATTTAAGCTAAGAAAATTTAAGCCAAAGACAATTTAAGCTAAGAAAATTTATGCTAAAAAAATTTACGCTAAAAGGCAATTAATAGTGGATAACTTGAGGTATAAATACGTGCAATAAATAACATTTTCTTGAGTGTATATATATAGATCTATTTCACTTTCTCCTGTGCTTAGAAAACTAAAACATATTTTTTCCCAAAAATGCTAAATTTTCTGCTTTCCTCGACTTACGCGAAATACTTCGAAATCAATTAATCACCTAATTCGAAGACTTTCTGCATAAGATACATTTTCCAGCAACAAGAAATTAATAACATCGATCAGAAATACCTATATCGCCCTTTAATCGATAATCAATACTCGACAAAAGTATACGCGCGATTGAAATTTATCGCGCGAATCGTGCAACATCGTGGGATCGACGAAACCGAGGAAAGGTACGAGACAAGCGATGGTTCCCGTCGCGCTGCAAATTGGACAAAAAACAATACGCGATTTTAAATACGCCGCGTTTTTCTGAGCCGCCATTTGCTGGGTGAAATACAGCGCGCGTTAAGGGGGACGTTTATAGCGCCGTGAACGAAGCCACATCGGCGATTTTTGCAAGAACCTCGCGCGAAAGGGCGTCACCAGGGATCACGATACTGTGGACAGTCGGGGAACACAAATTTCGACCGCGTTTTATGTCCACGAGCCATCGAAAGATGTTCTACGTTCGATAGAACGCAGCGTCCGATGCACCTGATCTCCACCGCGACGAACCCGCGTCCACCAGCACGTTCGAGGGTTTATCGACCGCGATTAAACTTGATTTACGCAACGATCCACCGACACAGGCGTCCAGGTTATTAGGATTCCAATAGTTGCTACACTGTTCGCGGTGGCCACTTTTACATTAACCCTTAATGCTACACTATCGAGTAAAAGTTTGGACGCGACGCATTAGCATTTTGCAATTAAGCGTGAAGTGTAAAGCTAATGATTCAGCATCTTTTAATTCTCTGAGACATATTTTGTATAATTTTATTATGATAAAGATTCCTTCAGCTGTGAATAATTAATTTTTGTGTTTTATATCAATCTTTAATGCTACACTATCGACTAAAAGTTTGGACGCGACGCAGTAGCATTTTGCAATTAAGCGTGAAGTGTAAAGCTAATGCTTCAGCGTCTTTTAATTCTCTGAGACATATTTTGTATAATTTTATTATCATAAAGATTCCCTCAGCTGTGAATAATTAATTTTTGTGTTTTACTTCAATCTTTAATGCTATGCTACTGACTAGAAGTTTGGATGTAACGCATTAGCATTTTGCAATTAAGCGTGAAGTGTAAAGCTAATATTTCAGCGTCTTTTAATTCTCTGAGACATATTTTGTATAATTTTATTATCATAAAGATTCCCTCAGCTGTGAATAATTAATTTTTGTGTTTTACATCAATCTTTAATGCTATGCTACTGATTAGAAGTTTGGATGTAACGTATTAGCATTTTGCAATTAAGCGCCAAGTGCTTAATATTAAATATTAAAGCTAATATTTCAGGGTCTTTTAATTCTCTGAGACATATTTTGTATAATTTTATTATGATAAAGATTCCCTCAGCTGTGAATAATTAATTTTTGTGTTTTACATCAACCCTTAATTGTTATAGTAACAACTAAAAGTTTGGATGTAACGCATTAGCATTTTGCAATTAAACAATCCTTGCTGAGATTCCCCTGATGCACATTTTGTATGATTTTATTGTTATAAAGGTGTAAAAAGTGTTCCCTCAGCTATGAATAATTAATTTTTGTGTTTTACTGAATGATTAACTTTTGTATTTTACATCAACCCTTAATTGCTACACTACTGACTAAAAGTTTGGATGTAACTTATTAGGATTTTGTAATTAAGCGCGAAGTGTAAAGCTAATATTTCAGCGTCTTTTACTTCTTTGAAACATATTTTGTATAATTTTATTATCATAAAGATTCGAATTATCAACCCTTAATGCTAGACTACCAACTAAAAGTTTGGACGTAATTTATTAACATTTTACAATTAAATGCAAACTGTAGAGCCAATATTTTAGCGTCTTTTAATCTCCTATCGTACATTTTGTATAATTTTGTTCTTATAAAAGTATAGAAAGTTTTCCCTCACTTGCAAATAATTAATTTTTGCAATTTTATTGTGATATTACAAGCTAGCAATTTTGAAGCTCTTTTTATGTCAAATTTAACATAACAGTAATAATAGAAGAATATTATTTTTATTAATACCTCTACTCAAATTTTTTACCTACAGTATACTCGTTTCAAGTGCAGCTGCACGAATAATAATGAAAATTTCCTACGGTTTATTTATTCATGCACTTTTGCACCCTTCGCGAGCTTTTATGATTTATATCGATCGTATCAGCTATTTTATATGCGTTATAAAACGGTAGTATAGTAGTGGCAGCGTAATGGACCAAGAAAATTCCTTGATATCCACTTCCGTAAAATTTCTACTCGGCTAACTCGATTTCACGCCGCTCGACGACGGCTGGTCTGCGCTTTCTTTTTCAGCAACAAGTCGACCACACTGCAATGCGTATAACCCCGCGAGAAATACGAGCAAATGCGTCACGGGGTCCCCCCAGTCAATGAATACATTGACCTTTGAACGAAAGGTCCGATTAGGTCTCTGTTCAACACTTGTCCCCGCTCGCGCTTCAATTTCACCCTTTAAACGGCCCATTAATTCGTAAATCCCGCTTTGGAGTTAAATCTAATCTCCTCGGAATGCGATTTAAATGGTTGCCCTCCATTTTTATTTAAATCCGACACACGATCCCCCTATTCCATTTAAATAGTTAAGAAAAAGGGAAAAGATTAAAAGAATCACTTAAAGAGCGATGAATTTGTAATATATTTTTTAAACCAGTTCTGACACGTGCGTTCTGTTAAACAATTAACACCATAAATTCACATATCTCTTTCTGAGTCTCAGCCTTGCCTTTATGAAAATAGAAATGTAAAAAAAATGTAACAAGAAAATAAAAAAGTAAAATGTGTCGAAAATGCTTATTTTTGCGTTCCATGTTAAAATTGACCATTGAGTTGTAAACAAAATTACACGAAGTTTGTTTCTATAGTAACGTAAAAGTGTCGACTACGAAATCCCAGAAGAAAAAAATTTTAACATTAATAGAAGAATAACGAAACAGACATAACGCAATCTATTGGTGCAAACCCAAATTACTTTCTTGCCAACCCAATATAATATATAATAATATTAAATGATTGCTAAAGTTAGTGTCCAATTTGAAAGCAAATTAAATACAATGAATTTTATATTTAATTTTATACTTAATTACACAATGATATACTTTTCATCATTTTCTGTAACTGTCTCCCAACGTTTTGCAACTTTTTCAATTCATTTTTTGTGGAAACTGCGTGGTTCCTTTTCAAAGAAAGTCGCAAGATAGTGTAGAGTGTGAATGATTTTACAATGCGTGGCTTTGTGTATGAAGAAACAAATATTCATTATTCGAGAATATTCTAAAAGAATGTGTAGATGATTTTATTACGTGTGACTTTGTGTGCGTGAAAACGTAAGAAGTAATTGAGAATATTCTCGAACATTAATTATTCGAGAATATTCCAAACTTCGTGCAAAAGTGTATGCGTGTGCATTTATGCGAGTGCCTGGAAAAACAAGGGAATGAATGAAAATATGTGGAAAAGAATCTAGAATGTTCGATGAGTGAATATTAAAGAAAAATATCAGCGTATATTATAAATTTAACTTAATAAATTCGCTCTTTACAATTATGCTAGTTTCTCGACAAAAAACTTCTGATTCCACAATAGTTTTTGACTTCTTCTAGAGAATCAAATTTTTTGCCATTCAGATTATTTTGCTGAGAACGAAACAGATGAAGGTCTGAAGATCAAGGAAATATGGCGGGCGATACAGAATTTCTCACTTTAATTTTCTAAGTATTTGCAATGTCCAATGAACGAGATGTAGAAACACGAGTTTCGAAGTGTATCCAAGTTGCTTTAAATGGCGAAATGCAGTAAGATTGTCAACATTTAGTCTCTCAGCAATCTCTTCAGAGCAGTAATTCGATTATTGCTCACTAAATCACGAATAAAGTCATTATCCGTATATAAATTTTTTTTATTCAGATTATTTTGCTAAGAACGAAACAAATCATTTTCTATAACTGTCTGTCCCAACGTTTTACAAGTTTTTATTTCCTTCTTTTTGGAAACTGCGTGGTTTCTCTTCAAAGAAAGACGTAAGATATTTCTTCACTTCTTCTATAGAATCAAATATTCTGTCATTAAAATTATTTTGCAGAGAATGAAACAAATGAAAATCTAAAAGGGCAAGATAAAGGGAATATGGCGAATGCTGGAGAATTTTCTATATTAACTGTCTAAGTTTTTGCAGTGTCTGATGAGCTACACGTGGAAACATGATTCAGTTTGTTTTGCTCTGTCAAAACGCGCGAAACTCATATATCGAGTTGTAAAGAGTATCCAAGTTGCTTTAAATGGCGAAATGCAGTAAGATTGTCAACATTTAATCTCTCAGCAATCTCTTCAGTGGTAACTCGTCGATTATTGTTCACTAAATCACGTATAAAGCCATTATCAATGTCAAAAGATTATCCAGAGCGAAGATTTATCGCTTAAATTGAAGTCACCATTTTGAAATCGACTAAATCACTTTTTAACTGCTTTAAGAGTAGGAGCACGATCTAAATAAACATTTTAAATATTTTTTAACGCAGTTCTAACACTCACTCCTCTTTTAAACTCATATAACATAACTTTTCATTTTTCATTTTGAATATTAACTCTGCACACGAATTAATTTAAACATTTTTTTAAAATTACGTTGATTTACGATGCATTTAGATAACTATCAGTTAACAATACGATTCATAAAAGAAATACAGTCAAAAGCGTATACTTTTACCGTCTACAAAAATTGTGCACGAATTTTTGAACCATCTATATATTATAATAATTTATTTAATTATTTATTTAAACATTTTAAATATTTTTTGACGCAGTTCTAACACTCACTCCTCTTTTAAACTCATATAACATAACTTTTCATTTTTCATTTTGAATATTAATTCTGCACACGAATTAATTTAAACATTTTTTTAAAATTACGTTGATTTACGATGCATTTAGATAACTATCAGTTAACAATACGATTCATAAAAGAAATACAATCAAAAGCGTATACTTTTGCGGTCTACAAAAATTGTGCACGAATTTTTGAACCATCTATATATTATAATAATTTATTTAATTATTTATTTAAACATTTTAAATATTTTTTGACGCAGTTCTAACACTCACTCCTCTTTTAAACTCATATAACATAACTTTTCATTTTTCATTTTGAATATTAACTCTGCACACGAATTAATTTAAACAAACATTTTCTAAAAATTACGTTGATTTGCGATGCATTTAGATAACTATCAGTTAACAATACGATTCATAAAAGAAATACAGTCAAAAGCGCATACTTTTGACGTCTACAAAAATTGTGCACGAATTTTTGAACCATCTATATATTATAATAATTTATTTAATTATTTATTTAAACATTTTAAATATTTTTTGACGCAGTTCTAATACTCACTCCTCTTTTAAACTCATATAACATAATTTTTCATTTTTCATTTTGAATATTAATTCTGCACACGAATTAATTGAAACAAACATTTTCTAAAAATTACGTTGATTTGCGATGCATTTAGATAACTATCAGTTAACAATACGATTCATAAAAGAAATACAGTCAAAAGCATATACTTTTGCGGTCTACAAAAATTGTGCACGAATTTTTGAACCATCTATATATTATAATAATTTATTTAATTATTTATTTAAACATTTTAAATATTTTTTGACGCAGTTCTAACACTCACTCCTCTTTTAAACTCATATAACATAACTTTTCATTTTTCATTTTGAATATTAACTCTGCACACGAATTAATTTAAACAAACATTTTCTAAAAATTACGTTGATTTGCGATGCATTTAGATAACTATCAGTTAACAATACGATTCATAAAAGAAATACAGTCAAAAGCGTATACTTTTGCGGTCTACAAAAATTGTGCACGAATTTTTGAACCGTCAATATATTATAATAATTTATTTAATACGTCGTTAACGCCCGACTGTAATTACGCGTCGCAAAATTGATTCACGCGCAGTACGTAATTTTAATTACGAGGGCTGCGTTAACGTAAAGTTAGAACGCGCGGTTAATTATCGTTAATGCGTCTTGATTGCGTTAATAATTAAACGTTGTTAAACGAAATTCCCAAATATGCGCGAGGCGCATAGAGAATTTCTAAGGGGTGAAGTAATCAAAGTCGATTTTAATTACGACGACGTGTATGGCTTCCTGTGGTCGTGTTCCCATGATAGCGGCTCGTGAGTTATCGGACGTTTATGGCGGCGTCCGTTATTCGATTTTACGCCAGGGGCCGACGGTAATAACAATTACGGTGCCCAGGCTTGGCGATGTCGTAGCTGGCCATCCATAATCGTGGTTCTAACCTCGCAGTTTCGCGAACGTGTACATTTGATGAAAGCACTGATCGAACGAGCCAGCTGTAATCGATGCGACGCATCGCACTGCTGATCTATCGAGGACCACGTATCGTTTATGACCTTCCTAGGGAATAATTTATAAATTAGGAAGATCGTGGCGACATCGTACGTGGTTAAGATAAGTTTGCAATGTTTTAAAATAGTAGTAAACAGGAAATCTCATGTTTTCAATTAACTTTAGAAGTTTGGTCCTTGAGACTTCTTAAATTACTGGTATTAAGTTTCTCAGCAGTCGTTTGAATACTAGATAAATAATTAGCTTCGAGTTAAATGTTAGATAGCGAGAAAGTAAGTTAGTAAATTAGTCAACAGGAAATATGATCTTTTCAATTAACTTTAGGACTGGTTCTAAAGATTTCTTAAATGATTGATATTAAGTTTCTTAGATGTCAAACTGATCAACAGTCATTGGAATACTATCTAAGTAATCAGCTTCGAGTTCAATTTTAGCTAGTAGGAAAGTAAGTTAGTAAATTAGTCAACAGGAAGTCTCATCTTTCTAATTAAGTTTAGGACTTTGCGCCTCAAGATTTCTTAAATCACTAATATTTTCAAAACACTGATAGCTTCTTAGATGTCAAACTAATCAATGTCTTTTGAATATTAGTTAAACAATTAGCTTCGAGTTAAACTTTAGCTAGCAAGAAAGTAAGTTAGTAAACTAATCAACAACAAATCTCATCCTTCAATTAACTTTAGAATTATGCTCCTAGCTAAATAATTAGCTTCGAGTTAAACTTTAGCTAGCAAGAAAGTAAATTAGTAAATTAGTGAACAGAAAATCTCATCTTTCTAATTAACTTAAGAACTTTGCTCCTCAAGATTTCTTAAATCATTGTTATTAAGTTTCTCAGTAGTCATTTGAATACTAGCTAAATAATTAGCTTCGAGTTGAATTTTAGCTGACAAGAAAGTGAATTAGTAAATTAGTCAACAGAAAATATGATCTTTTCAATTAACTTTAGAACTTTGCTCCTAAAGATTTCTTAAATCACTGCTATTAAGTTTCTTAGATGTCAAGCTGTTCAAGTCATTGGAATACTATCTAAGTAATTAGTTTTGAGTTAAATGTTAGTTAATAGGAAAGTAAATTAGTAAATTAGTCAACAGAAAATATGATCTTTTCAATTAACTTTAGAACTTTGCTCTTAAAGATTTCATAAATCACTGATATTAAGTTTCTCAGATGTCAAACTGATCAACAGTCATTGGAATGCTATCTAAGTAATTAGTTTTGAGTTAAATGTTAGTTAATAGGAAAGTAAATTAGTAAATTAGTCAACAGGAAATCTAATTTTTTCAATTAACTTTAGAACTTTACTCCTTAAGATTTCTTAAATCACCATCATTAAGTAATTAGTTTCGAGTTAAATGTTAGCAAACAGGAAAATAAGTTAGTAAATTAGTCAACAGGAAATCACATCTTTCTAACTAACTTTAGAACTTTGCTCCTAAAGATTTCTTAAATCACTGCTATTTAGTTTCTCAGATGTCAAACTGATCAACGTCATTTGAATACCATCTAAATAATTAGCCTCAAATTAAACGATAGCTAACAGAAAACAGCTTCCCCTCATCATTCGACATTAATAAATTCTCAATTAACCCTACAGAAGATCCCCTGGTAGTTCTAAAATCAGTACTAATTGGAGAACTCGACGATCGACCATCTCTCACCAAGTCTCCCCAATTAAACCACACCGAATCGAGCTAGAAAATCGCCTCGTCCGTAACCCTGTGCACTTAACCCCTTGGCTTCGAACTACGTCTCTGTCACGTCACACGTTTTCTATGCCAAAAGGTACAATGACGCGATAGAAACGTCATGTGACTTGAGAAGCTACTTAACAAGCTTTAACTCGCGCAAATTTGTTTTTTTTTTTTTAGCGATAAGGTACACAGAACTAGTGAGAATTTCATATGACACTAAAGAAGAAAGTAAACCAAGAAAGAAGAGAACATTTTCATTTTAAGATCATGCAAGATGTTTTATTTCTATTCGCTGCATGCAAAACGAAGAATCGAATGAAATTAAATGGTACTGATATGGAAAATTTCTTTTAATTTATTCATACGCCAAATATTAAGTAAAAAACTAAATACTAAAGACCTTGTTTTAAACTATCCAAGTATTAACCCTTTGCACTTGACGACTTTTTTCGGTCGTACAGCGTCTTGTCTATCGCTAATTTCTTCGCAAATACAATCGATCTCGTTTTGCAACAGCTGAAAATGAATTTCATCTTCACTCGGGCTAATTTCACTTTTCAAATCTATTTTTGTGGGGCTTCGAAACTTCGAATCAGTCGACGAGAAATTCGAGTTGTCATATAAAACGCGATGGCGACTGAGAGACGCCTCTCCAGCGCAAACCGTTAAATTATCCCAATCCCAGTTTAAACTAAACACAATTACGTTATCTATACAAGAAGTGTAAAGTTGGATGTTTTCAAAATTCTTCTTCCATCAACATTCATCTTAAACAAAACTAAATACAATTACATTATCTATAAAAGAAGTTTAAAATTGGATGTTTTCAAAATTTTTCTTCCATCAACATTCATCTTAAACTTCTTCCATCAACATTTATCTTAAACAAAACTAAAAACAATTACATTATCAATACAAGAAGTTTAAAGTCGGATGTTTTTAAAATTCTTCTTCCATCAACATTTATTTTAAACAAAACTAAACACAATTACATTATCTATACAAGAAGTTTAAAGTTGGATGTTTTCAAAATTTTTCGTCCATCAACATTCATCTTAAACAAAACTAAACACAATTACATTATCTATACAAGAAGTTTAAAATTGGATGCTTTCAAAATTCTTCTTCCAACAACATTCATTTTAAACAAAACCAAATACAATTACATTATCTATACAAGAAGTTTAAAGTTGGACGTTTTCAAAATTCTACTTCCATCAACATTCATTTTAAACAAAACTAAACACAATTACATTATCTATAAAAGAAGTTTAAAGTCGGACGTTTTCAAAATTCTTCTTCCATCAACATTCATCTTAAACAAAACTAAACACAATTACATTATCTATACAAGAAGTTTAAAGTTGGATGTTTTCAAAATTCTTCTTCCATTAACATTCATCTTAAACAAAACTAAATACAATTACATTATCTATACAAGAAGTTTAAAGTTGGATGTTTTGAAAATTCTTCTTCCATCAATATTCATCTTAAACTTCTTCCATCAACATTTATCTTAAACAAAACTAAACACAATTACATTATCTATACAAGAAGTTTAAAGTCGGACGTTTTCAAAATTTTTCTTCCATCAACATTCATCTTAAACTTCTTCCACCAACATTTATCTCAAACTTTTTCCACCAACAATCATTTTATTCAACACGAAAGGTAGTCTCCAGCATTCTAACCAACAAAATACACAAAACAAAGGGGTTAACAAGGTACGAACCAAAAACTAACGCAGACAGACGAAACGATCCAGTCTTTCCGCGAGTTCGTCTCCTCCGCGATGTTCCTCGCGACGAACCAGTCCGCATCTCGCGGATAACTCATAAAGGGCCCGTTTATTTCATCGAGGCCCCTTTGCGAGGCCGACAGCGTCCTCCTAGGACCCCTCTGCGCGACCAAGCAACGACACTTTCAAAATATGTAGCCGTGCTCGTCCTTTTTGCGCGAGCCGCTCGCGCGCGCCAACGGGAAAAGGGAGAAAGGGCTGAAAGCGTGGGCCTTCTCTGCGCACGCAACAACGATGGCGCTCGCGGGCCCGTCTCCACGTAGAGGACGACACGGTGAACGTGCACCTGCAGCCCAACATGGGAATCCCTGGAATTCCTCCGATCAAACCGGCCGCGTTCTTCGTACGATAGATGCAAAGCGAGCCTTGTCCTCGATAAACGACAACGTCCCGTGCCCGTGGAAGACGCCAGTTTGTTTAATTTATACGGAATACAACGACGGGGACACCCGAGCGGTGGACGCAGGACGACCACGGATCGGGAATTTATCGACGCCACGGTTTTATGATCGCCTCGACTCGTTAGCGACGCGGTTTCGAACTCGAAAAGGAAGTTTCAGCTATGAATCGCGCCATTTTGAACGATTTTTGGTCGATACTGGCGAGGGCGAAGGAAGAGGTCAGGCTTCGAGGACGAAACGTGGAGATCTGTTACGGTTAGCTTTGAAATTTGTGATTTTTGTTGAATAGTTTGTGATTAAGTTAACATTTGATTTAGTATGAGTTGACATGTACTTATTTTTATTAAATGGGTCAAAATGTCCCTCTTTCGGTGTTTGGTAAGAAGAAATATAAATTGAGTTATCTATTATGAAGTTAAAATAGAGAAAACAAATGTCAATAAAGTTACATCAGTTATAGTAATTAGTTTTTATTGTTTTTGATATTTTAATGTAAAGTTTAACGAAATGTTTTCTCAGAAGGTTCAAAATGACTCCTTGGTAAACTTAGTGTTAATAAACTATGATTATAGAAATAAGTTTTGTAGTATAGATGCAATTAACTAGCTATTTTTGAGAGCTCCTAATTATTACTTATTTATTTTTATACTTTTTGAATTTTTTTAAATACAGGAATTGGAGCTTTAAAGATTATTTTGGAATTTCAAAAGATTCACGCCCTTAATGCTTTAACTCAATGGCTAATGACCACTTCCACACCAAAGGAAAAGCAGCAAGTTGATTGGCTCGTGGCTGTTTGAGTTTTTAGTATATAAACGTGTAAAAATGTAAGAACGAGTAGTAAAAAGTATAAAATATAAAGTATTAAGTAAAAGACCAAGTATTAGAAACCAAGTATTAAATTATCCCAAACCCAGTCTCAACTAAACACAAATACATTACTTATTCGAAAAGTTTAGAGCTGAATTTGTTGAAAACTCTTCTTCTTTCAACATTCATCCATCATTTTAACCCTTTGCACTCTTCCTGGCGTTGGCAATGAAAGCTAGAAATATTGCTAAAATAGCAATATTAACATAGAAAGTATTGCTGAAATAGCAATGTCAACATAGAAAGAATTGCTAAAATAGCAATATAAAGCTAGAAACTATTGCTAAAATAGCAAGATTGACGTAGCAACTATTGCTAAAATAGCAATATAAAGCTAGAAACTATTGCTAAAATAGCAAGATTGACGTAGCAACTATTGCTAAAATAGCAAGATTAACATAAGAACTATCGCTAATATAGCAATATTAACATAAAAAGTATTGCTGAAATAGCAATGTCAACATAGAAAAAATTGCTAAAATAGCAATGTTAAGTTAGAAACTATTGCTAAAATAGCAAGATTAACATAGCAAGTATTGCTAAAATAGCAAGATTAATATAGCAACTATTGTTAAAATAGCAAGATTAACATAGCAAGTATTGCTAAAATAGCAAGATTAACATAGCAAGTATTGCTAAAATAGCAAGATTAATATAGCAACTATTGTTAAAATAGCAAGATTAACATAGCAAGTATTGCTAAAATAGCAAGATTAACATAGCAAGTATTGCTAAAATAGCAATATTAACATAGAAACTATTGCTAGAATAGCAATATTAAGTCAGAAACTATTACTAAAATAGCAGTATTAACATAGAAACTATTGCTAAAATAGCAATATTGACATAGAAACAATAGTTTCTATTATCTATCTAGCTAACGTCTTCCAACAATAAAAAGTTCCCATTTCAGTAGAAAATTTAAGAGAAGTATGCATTTATCAAAAAGCTGTGATGGAATAAGTTTAATCGCTGATCAATTTTGATATCCGCTTAGAGAGGACATATAAGTGCAAAGGGTTAATCAAGACGAAAGGTCGTCTTAAGCTATCCAACCGAGAAAATACGCAAGACGAACCTACCGACGCAACAATTTAGTCATAGTACTTAAACAGAAGTGAAGAATAAAAATATCGTAATTCATAATTTATAAATAAAATACATAAAGCAAAAATAAAAAATATTCTAACACAACCCAAGACCCCATTTATTTTTCTTTTTTACGTCTACTACACTTGTTAACGAAATATGCTTTTCACAAGTTTCCTGGTGTTAAATCGAGCCTTCATTTAGTTAACACGAGGATCTAAAAACAAATATAAGAAACCAAATTTACTTCCACACTTTCGAAAATTACAGTCAACACGGTAGCCGAGGAAATAAAGGACGAGGCGTGGAAAGCTAGTTTATTTTCCTTTCTCGAGTCGTCTGCGCGCGAAGGGAGTCGCGAGGACTCGAGGATGGCTCGAAGCGTGGCTCGTACGGATGTTAGCGTCAACTTGTCGCCGTTTTGAGTAACTGTTTGTAAATTTTACGGCACATGCGACTGCAGTTTCGTGATTTTCTCCAACCGCGAGTGCCCTCGCGTCGTGGCGGTTCCCAGACGTATCGAAATCCCGTTGGGAAACTGTATACACACGCGGAGAGGTAGAATGCGCACCTGCGACCTACTACGAACCCTCCATGAAATTCCTACGGTGACAAACGGCTTAGCGTGAGAGCAACGCCGCGGTAATATATAATTGCCCTTCCGGAAACGAGGCGGTGTTAACGAGACGCGTAGAAATCGTCTACGCGTTGGGTTCCCATTCGTTAAGAGGACGAGCTCTCCAGCGGAGAAAAATGAACGACACCAATCATCGAATCACTTAGTGCTTGCGTTACCAACCGCGTCCGCGCGATCAACCCTCTACGGTTTCTTTCGTCGTGAATTATCCGATATCGTCGTTCACGAGCTGTTGCATCAGTAACAACACGTCCATCGATATTCAGGATATACCATTTCGATAGATGTAATGTAATGATAGAACAGGTTAGAGTTTCAAATTTGTAAATAGCACTTAACCCTTTGCGGTCCTTTGTCGAGTGTGACTCGACATCGCTAAATAAGAAAATGAAGAAAATATAAATTACAACAAAGTTTTAGAGTTGTTTTAGAGTTTGCAAGTAACAAGTTTCGCAAGTACAGATGGCCCTCGATATTCGCACAATTTTAGTTATTTCGCACATCTTTAACCCTTTGCGGTCCTTTGTCGAGCGTGACTCGACATCGCTAAATAAGAAAATGAAGCAAATATAAATTACAACAAAGTTTTAGAGTTGTTTTAGAGTTTGCAAGTTGCTACTTGAATGTCGAGGAATTGTCCTACAACTGATAACATTTTCAAGTATATTTGAAGTAAATTTCAAATGAAACACTTGAAATAGTAGGGAGTTGTTGGTGACTGAACTAGTAAATTGATGAATAATTCAAACTGCAAAGGGTTAATATTTGGAAAAACTCTAATCTAATCCGTAATGGCAATAAGCTTATGAGGCCATCGATCATCGTATACTTTCTATGGCCATTTTATTTGCGGCGCAAAGCAGGTTTTAGTTAATTTTATTTTATCCTGGATGTTTTAAAAAAAGGTCAAGATGCGTCATAAAGTTATTATCTGCTATGGTCGAGGCTTAAAACTCGCGAAAGGGTGCACTTGGTACTTGCGAGTTTCGCGAGGTGAAACTAAGGACGCAACAGATGAGTTCATGCATGATGACAAATTTTTGGCCACCATGAAAGAATGTGATCTCAATGGAGAAAGTATATCTCGATTACGTAGAGCGATTGAGAAAGACACAGCATGTTATAGAAATCTTTATCAAGGAAAGAAAGAAAAGGGTGGTATTCGACTAACTTTTGACAAGTTTGTAAGGAAAATACGCGAAAGGTAAGGTAAGGTAAATACTTTAAAACACAGTTTTTGCTGCATATTTTTTTCCATCCCTCCACTTTCAAACATTCAACATTCGCACGCATCTTTAAGAACCAATTATGAGCAAAAGTCAAGGGCTGCCTGTAAGGACGCAACAATTATACTCGTCAATCCCACCGAAATAAAGTTTTCGATTGACGTGTATACACGTCGAGCGCAGTTAACTGGTTACCACGCGATAATAAATAATTAAAAGTTATTAATCCTCTAACAAGCGACCAGTTAGAAAAAAAGAAACAAAATACCCGTTCAGCGACCCGTGTCACCCTCGGATGACCGACCTACTCACCAGCAATCATCAATCCAGATCCGATCTCACCCATCCAGTAGCCGTTGGAGGCAAAACACAGCCTCGTCCAAACGTCCCTCGCCCCTTCGTTCATTTTCATATTTCTTCTCGACCCGCATCAGGATCGAGCGACCTGGACGGGCCCTACTAAACGACACGGGTCGCGTTTAGGCCCACGAGCGCGACCACCGGTGCAGAACAAGCGCCTGGGCCATGGAAAGCGGCTGAATTCCCCAGATAAGATAAAATACGTGGCTGGATAGTCCCGACACGCACCTCCTCGTGCACGGATGATTCAATTCCTTGGTGTCCCGCTCGAGGAACGGTACACGCTCGATTCCGGTTGCGTCCTCTTAGCGTGCGCCTCGAATCGCGTTATCGTCCTATCGGGAATGCGCCCCTCGCGGCTGAGGAATTCGCGAGCTGAGCGTGTGGGAGTGAAACGCACCTTGGATGAGAGAGGAAAGAAAAATGGCGAGAGTTCGAGGGGACTTGTCGCGGGACCAGGATCGTTTAAGCGAGGTGGCAGCGTGTCCGCCCCTTAACTGATATCTGATATGGCTTCCGCGAACGCGTTCTCCATCGCGAGGAAAGGAGAAAGTCGAGTGCGTCTCGCGAGATGTGGAGGATGCTGGACGAATGGTCGCTGGTTGACTTTGATGGCTCTAGTTAGAGATATGAGAACGATTCGTATAGACGTTTGTTTCCAAGTTTAATTTATATTTGAAAGCTTGGTGTTAAGCATGAAATATGAATTTTTGGTATTTGATTGCGTGTTAAGTAATTGCGTGTTAAGTAATTACGTGTTAAGTAATTGCTTGTTAAGTAATTACGTGCTAAGTAATTGCTTGTTAAGTAATTGCGTGTTAAGTAATTGCGTGTTTAAAAGTGGTAAGTTTTCGACTCTTCCACTTGTAAAGTGAAAGTGCACCGCGGTAGTTTAGCAAAGGTTCTGAAAATGGTAAGTTTAAGAGTAAGAAGATCGAAACGACACAACTGTTGATAATATTAACAACGTTACTTAAGTACTAACGTGGATTTACAATATAAACACTCGACTGTACCACTTTTGAGAATTTTCGCCATTTCTACAGTGCATTGTTCCTTTAATCCCTTTTTTGCAAGCCAGAAGCTAAGGAATATGAGTTAGCCTGCGCGGTTGTAGGTCACATGGATACTCTGACCTTTGCTTGTGCACTCAGTGGTAATCGACACGTTACAAATCTCAAACATTGATAACACGACAGTGAGCGAGTGCACAATTACCTCTTTGACTACCAACTACACTCCCTTAACTTACGAGGACTTTGAGTGGACGTTTCATCCTTGGGCTGGTCAAGGTCTACATGAGGATAAGACATTCTATCATTTGTCAACTTGGTCACTGTTTAGAGTTAGAATAATTTATTTAAGGGATGTAGCCACTAGTTTTCATATAGTTACATAGATACATAGACACTAGACATATAAAAACCAGATAGACTGCACTCTTCGTTGTGTATAGAATAAAAAAATCTCCGTTGTGCAAATAGAAAAGAAACTCTTGTGACAACGTCAAAAAACCAGTTCATTTGTCATGCGCACCAGTTTCTCATATTTGAAGAGGTTGAAGACTTTATTAACCCTTTGCGTTCGAGAGGTGACTCTCAGTCGTCACGACGTTCCATATGATAATTCAAGTTTTTCATCGACTAATTTTAAGTTTTGAAGCCCTACAAAAATGGCTTTGGGAGGAGAAATAAGCTTGAATGGAGATAAAATTGATTTTCAACTGTTGTAAAAACGAGATCAATTGCATTCGTGTAGAAATTAGTGATGGAAAAAATGATGTGCCATCGAAAAGGTCGTCGAGTGCAAAAAGTTAATTGTATACCCAACATGAAATAAGGAACAATGTTAAAAGAAATAATTTTTAGGAGAAACTTTTGTTCCTACCTAACTTACATATTCAATCTTCAACCATGTACATTAAATCTTAATCCTTTGCACTTTGCTTCTTCCTGGACGTTGGCAATAGAAGCTAGAAATATTACTCAAATAGCAATATTTTAGCAACACTTTACCATTATTTTAGAAATAATTTCTATTGCTAGAATAGCAATATTTTAGCAATAGCTTCTATTACTAAAATAGCAATATTTTAGCAATATTTTGGCAATAGCTTCTATTACTAAAATAGCAATGTTTTAGCAATACTTTAGCAACATTTTAGTAATATTTTAGAAATAATTTCTATTGCTAAAATAGCAATATTTTAACAATATTTTAGCAATAGCTTCTATTACTAAAATATCAATATTTTAACAATATTTTAGCAATACTTCAGCAATATTTTAGTAATATTTTAGCAATAGCTTCTATTACTAGAATAGCAATGTTTTAACAATATTTTAGCAATACTTCAGCAATATTTTAGTAATATTTTAGCAATAGCTTCTATTACTAGAATAGCAATGTTTTAGCAATAGCTTCTATTACTAAAATAGCAATATTTTAGCAATAGCCTTTGTTACTAAAATAGCAATGTTTTAGCAATAGTTTATATTACTAAAATAGCAATGTTTCAGCAATAGTTTCTATTACTAAAATAGCAATGTTTTAGCAATAGTTTCTATTACTAAAATAGCAATGTTTTAGCAATAGCTTCTATTACTAAAATAACAATGTTTTAGCAATAGCTTCTATTACTAAAGTAGCAATGTTTTAGCAATAGCCTTTATTACTAAAATAGCAATGTTTTAGCAATAGTTTTTATTACTAACGTCTCCCAGCAATAGAAAATTTCCATTTCCATTGAAAACTTCGGGGAAACATGCATTTCTCAAAAAGCTGCGGTGGAATAAGTTTAATCACTAATCAATTCTGTCCCCTCAGAGGAGACATCCGAGTGCAAAAGGTTAAACAGAACGAAAACAAAAAATGCTAAAGCAAACGATTAAGATTTCGTCTTCCACGACGTTCAGAAAGAGGCACGTCCGTTGATTGACATTAGAACTGGAGCCCATACATAGCTGATTAGAGAGCGGGTCTTCGCGGAAGTTGACAAGAGGGAATATGGGGCAGGTTCGCTGAAACGTTCGTGGAATCGATTAAGCCTCGTCAACGCCCAACATCCACTTAATTGGAATCATTCTCCATTTCTGCCCGTACCTCGTTAATTGAGATTCACAAACAGCGTTTTACTGCCTAATAATCCAGACACGCTGTCTGCTGACAAAGACCTTCCCTCGACGATACGTCGTAGCTTAAATTTATTTATTAACAAAAACCCTCCGCAGTTGCCAGTCAATAAACAATCTCGAACGTTTCCAAGAACAACTTTCCATAAACTATCGACCAAGGCATGAAAAGCTAATGGTACGAGGGTCTCGTAGTAAACTACGCGCACGCAACTTCAGCTACCATTCATCTCACGACAGATGCACTCGAGCGACCAAGTGCCCCGCGAACAGAATGGCGACTCGCATTTTCCGTCAGCCACGAAGCTCGAGGATTTCACTCGAGGAATCCCAGAACAGCGCTCCTCGCAACTGACCCGCGAACTCGCGACTCCATTGTGTCCAGTAGCCAACCGCTCGGATGCGACACAATGCTGAACGTCCGTACGAACTCGAGCGCTCGCGATCGCCTCGAACGCGATACAATGCCACGGAATAGATAATACCCAATCACAGCAGCGGCTCAATGCCACGGGCGTTCATAATAGCCCTAATGCAGCCGGTGAATGGGCCTCGTTGCTTGCGCAACAAGCTCTCCACCGCCGCTGCCTTCTCCATTCCTCATCCGGTGTGTACATATTTCTCAGTGAACCTTTTATCCTCTCCACGAGTACTTCGCCATCCGCGTTCCTCACGATCGGGTATCCCCTGTCGCTGGGAACGTCCGATTCGATCCTGGTCCGCCTCTCGACGGCCAACGTGTGCCCATGTCCCGCGAGCGGAATTGAGAGGAGGCCAGAGGAAGACGGGAGGATATAGTTAGGTCGATTGTTCGGGCCAAGGTATTGTTGCGTCGCGCATTTTTGTTTCTCGTAATGAACTATTGATCGCGAGAGCTGGCGATCCTTTCACGCAGCCGCGAGGCCGCGTTCTCTGGCTCGTTTCAGCTTCCTCGTCGAACGAGGAGATCGTCGTCCAAGGTACGTCGTACGCGCGATCCATGAGGATCGAAGAAAGCGAGAGGGGAAGAGTTGGGCGCGCGCATTCACGGATCATTACGCGACAGTGACGAATTATAACGACGCGGCCGTAATGCGTCTCCTTGCGGAGCGGTCAGCGTTTTTGCCACTGGGATCGATAGGGGATCGCGAGAGTGGCCCAGCGAGGGTTGCGGCGCGATGGGCCACGTTGGGGATACCGAAAGGAGAGAAGAGGCAGCCACGGTAGTGCATCCTGCCTCGTAAACCTGTTCCCTCTTTTCGCCGCTCGGGAACCGCTTTTATTTACGAGTGTCTCGCGTGCCGCGGAATTTCGAATTCGTTCACGGCTACCGAGGACCCGGACGGACGCTTCTAGGTCCCCGTACACGCCTTCTGGGACCGTTTATAGCGTTCGAACGATCGTGGTTGATGTTTCGTAATTAGCCTCTTTGGCAGGGTTGAATTTCGCGCGAGAGCGCTTCTCTGTATGGGGTTCGAGGCGAATTACGGCGTAAAGGATGCAGCGTCGCGATGTGTGACGAATGGTGCTGTTTTCTACGCGAGTTTATTGGAACGGAGTTTTTGATGATTGAATTATAATTTTTTTTAAAGATATGATATGTGTACTTTGATTTTAATAATTTATTTTTATAATTGATAGTATAATTGAGTGTGATATATTTTAACCCTTTGCGTTCTGCTCCTTCTCAGATTTTAGTAATAGAAACTATTGTTAAAATAGCAATATTTTATAATATTTTGCAATCGGTTCTTTCTCGAAGGTTAGCAGTAGAAATTATTGCCAAAATAGTAATATTTTAGTAATAGTTTCTATTGTTAACGTCTGGGAAGCATCCGAGTGCAAAGGGTTAAAATTTGTATTACTAGGACTCTTGAAAGTAAAGGAAAAAATTTGCATGCGTCTAAAGAAGACGTTAGTAATAGAAAGTAATGTCAAAATAGTAATATTTTAGCAATAGTTTCTAATGTTAACGTCTGGGAAGAATCGAAATGTAAAGGGTTAAAATTTCTATTACTAGGACTCTTGAAAGTAAAAAAAATTTGCATGCATCTGCAGAAGATATTAGCAATAGAAACAGTTGCTAAAATAGCTAAAATAATAGTTTTGCTATATTTTAAAATAGCTAAAATAATATTTTAGCAATAGTTTGTATTGCTAAATAATGTCTTTAAAATATTATTTTAGCTACTTTAGTAATAGTTTCTATTGCTATTGTCTTTAAAATATCACTAAAATGTTATTTTAGCTATTTTAATAATAGTTTCCATTGCTAACGTCTCTAAAATATCGCTAAATTATTATTTTAGCTATTTTAACAATAGTTTCCATTGCTAACGTCCTTAAAATGTTGCTGAAATATCATTTTAGCTATTTTAACAATAGTTTCTATTGCTAACGTCCTTAGAATATCGCTAAAATATTATTTTAGCAATTTTAGCAATAGTTTCCATTGCTAACGTCTTTAAAATATCACTAAAATATTATTTTAGCTATTTTAACAATAGTTTCTATTGCTAACTCTCCCAGAAATAGAAAATTTCCATTTCTATAGAAAACTTCAGAGAAACATGCATTTCTCAAAAAGCTGCGATGGAATAAGTTCAACCTCCTTAATCACTAATCAATGCTGATGTCCCCTCAGAATGGACATTCGAGTGCAAAGGGTTAAAGTACGGAAAGCTACTATAGTGACGCATCGTACGTAAGAGACTAAGCTTTTCCGTCATCGTAGAAGATACAACCACGTTGCTTCAACAATAAACTTTGGATCTTCTCTTAACCCTTAACCAGTCAGCTGTGTTTGACGAATACACTCATAATCGCTTGATTTTCGCGACATATATGGATGCGCGCTCTGAAAAGTGTGCGCCACAGTTAATTGGTTAATTAACTCGAGCCATAGCAATCTGGTTCAATTTTGTCACTGCTCTTGACTTTGTTGCAGAGAACATTCTCATTTCTATCTGTATTAACCCTTTGCGCTCTGCAGGCGACTCTCAGTCGTCACGGTGTTCCATGGACTAATTTTAACTTTTGAAGCCCTACAAAAATGAATCTGAAAGATAAAATTAGCTCTAGTGAAGATAAAATCGATTTTGAATTGTAAAAAAACGAGGTCAATTGTATTCACAAAGAAATTAGAGATAGAGAAAACGATGCGCGATCAAAGAAATCGTCGAGAGCAAAGCGTCAACCCTTAACCCTTTGCACTCGATGACTTTTTCGGTCGCAGATCATTTTTTCTATTACTAATTATCCCTTATCATTTACTCTATTACTAATCTCATTTTTCAACAGTTGATAATCAATTTCATCTTCACTCGAGTTAGTTTCACCTTCCAAATTCATTTTTCTGGGGCTTCAAAACTTAAAATCATGAAAAACTCCAGTTGACGAATGTCGACGACTGTGAAACTGCGAATGACGCGCCATTATAGTAGCTTTCGCGCAGATGTCATCTCTCTGAACAATGCGCCACTATAGTGACTTTCGCTGAGGTGTCACTATAGTGGCTTTCTTCTTCTGAACGACGCGCCGCTGCACGAAACTCCATGGCGACTGAGAGCCGCCTTTCGAGCGCAAAGGGTTAAAACCGTTCCTTCTGTCAGCTAACAACCTCTTAAACGCGTGCTGCCCGAATTCCATGAAATTAATCATTCATCGAATTCCAGGTGTCGTGGCTCGTTTCCTGACGGACCCGACAGGCTCGCACGGTGGTTGATGGTTTTGACGCAAAGCGGCCGCGAGATTACGTGATCGATAGCGAGGTCGCGCGCGGTCATAAATTATCGTTGCCTAGGCCGTTGTTCATCTCGGCCACGGTTCCCACGTGGTAATGAGACGAGTGTCTCCGTCACTCTCGTCGACGGTTTTTCTCGTGTCGTTCGTCCCGACGATTTCGTTCGATCGTGGCGGCGGTCGGTGAAACGAGCGATAATATATTACTGGTCGATTCGATCATTGCTGTCATTTGCGCCAGACGGCTCCGGGATTAATTAGCTCGACCCAATGCTTCGAGATCTCATTCGAGGCTCCTGTGCCTCGATACACTCTCTCCACCTCCTCCTCCTCCTCCTCCCTACTTCCCTCTGTCTCTGTTCAGCCTTGTTCTTTTCTGATCCGGTTCTTTCGAGGGAACGAGCGCGGGCTCGATCTCGTCTGGACATATCGGAACGTCCGCGCGGTGGAACGCGCGTGCCTGATCGTCGTTTAGATTCACCGTTCCTCTCTCCTCGGCTCGGTCCGTGCTCCGTTTCCGCACGGATGACAAAGAAACGGCCGACAACCCGCTCGCTCGTAACTCAGTCTGCTCGCGGCCGGCTGGAAAGGAACGCGTATCGCGAAGGCATCTTCGGATCATATCCACGGGATCGCCGGTCCAGGGCTGCTCCAGAGCGCCGCCATTACGTATTTCGGGAATATTCGAGCCGAGATAAGTCGCCTCGTAACTTTTGTTTAAACGGGGCGATCGCTGGAATTTATGGTGTTAGAGATATTTTAGATACCTGTATTGAGGAAAGAATAATGTTTTGTTGCACAGCGAAGGAATGAGAATGGAAATTGGAGTAGTTAGATTTTAGGTACGACGCGTTACTATAGTGGCTTTCGTGGATGTTGTTATCTTTCTAAACGATGCGCCATTATAGTGGCTTTCGAGGATGTCATCTTTCTGAATTACGTGCCACTATAGTGGTTTTGTTCTTCTGAACCACGCGCCATTGTAGTGGCTTTCTTCTTCTGAACGAGGCGCCATTATAGTGGCTTTCTTCTTTTGAACGACGCGCCACTATAGCGGCTTTTGCAGTGATGTAATCTTTCTGAACAACGCGACACTATAGTGGCTTTGTTCTTCTGAAAGATGCGCCACTATAGTGGCTTTCTTCTTCTGAACGACGCGCCACTATAGTGTGTCTTTCGCGATGTTACCTTTCTGAAATAACGCGCCACTATAGTGGCTTTCTTCTGAACGATGCGCCTCTATAGTAGCTTTCTTCTGAACGACGCGCCACTATAGAGGCTTTCTTCTGAACGACGCGCCACTATAGTAGCTTTCTTCTGAATGATGCGCCCCTATAGTGGCTTTCTTCTGAACGACGCGCTACTATAGTAACTTTCCTCTGAACGACGCACCACTATATAGAGGCTTTCTTCTGAACGATGCGCCACTATAGTAGCTTTCTTCTAAATGACGCGCCCCTATAGTGGCTTTCTTCTGAACGACGCGCTACTATAGTAACTTTCCTCTGAACGACGCACCACTATATAGAGGCTTTCTTCTGAACGATGCGCCACTATAGTAGCTTTCTTCTAAATGACGCGCCCCTATAGTGGCTTTCTTCTGAACGACGCGCTACTATAGTAACTTTTCTCTGAACGACGCACCACTATATAGAGGCTTTCTTCTGAACGATGCGCCACTATAGTAGCTTTCTTCTAAATGACGCACCCCTATATTGGCTTTCTTCTGAACGACGCGCGACTATAATAGCTTTCTTCTGAACTACGTGCCACTATATAGAGGCTTTCTTCTGCACGATGCGCCACTATAGTGGGTTTTTCGCGGTGTTAACTTTCTGAAACAACGCGCCACTATAGTGTGCCTTTGCGGTGTTATCTTTCTGAAACAACGCGCCACTATAGTAGCTTTTTTCTGAACGACGTGCCACTATATAGAGGCTTTCTTCTTCTGAACGACGCGTCACTATAATACCTTTGAGGTCCTCATCTCTTTGAACATCATTCATCCATCACACATCGCAGCGATGTACCGTTTACGCATAATTCAATCAAACTTTTCAAAGCATCGCGCAAAATTCATCCGTGCCTAAGAGGTCGATCCTCGCCAATCTCCTCCATTTTTCCCATCCCACTTGCCCTCTGCGCAGACCCGTCGCATTCCTCGACAACGACCCTCGAACCCCTTACCACGCAGTCTCGCCGCGCAATCATCGCCCCAGCGATCTCTCGGTCTCCCTACTCCGGTTCCGCGATCTAGGCGCCGATTCTCACACGTTCCACGAATAATCCCGATCCACGGTGTTCCGCTTGTCCATCGCGGCTCGGACGGCCAAGATCCGAGGGGGTCCGCGGACGACAAACACGGCGGCTAAAGTTACCGGCTGCCGAGCCGTTAATTCGTCCCGATCGAGTGCTTAGATAAATCGACACGTCCTCCGTTCGAACGCGCTCGACCGTGGACCCTCGCCACGTTCACCCTGCGCCCACTTGGGACCATCTCCCAGCCTGCCACCTAAACCCAACCGTCCCTTCGCCTATACCTGGCTGACGAGCTGGCTGACTGGCGGACGCCAGCCTCGGATAGGCTATCCGATATCCGGCTAATGTCGAAGATAAATAACAATTATTTTATAATTAAGCGACCCACCGAGTGGCCAGTAAATACACGTCCGCGCGGCGGAAACACCTCCACGGAACCCGACACCGCCTGTTGCCGCTCATTCATAAGACGTGAGAGCGGCATCGATCAGGCTCTCCTATAGCCGGCTGGGTCCCAGCGATGGGCAAGGCTACGGTCGTTCGCTTGTAACCTGCGCTGTTGTTCATTGTATACGTGGAATGCGGTGATTTCGTGTAAACGTCGGGCAAGAGTTGAGCGGAGGCTTGGAAAGGGGGCTCAGGGGATGGAAGCTTGGAATCTGCGCGCTTGATGCGCTTCGAAAGTAACCGAGTAGCTCAAATTTATTCGTCACTTGTTCGCGAAAGTATGATCCTTCGTTTCAGATTGATATTTCACCTTCAAGTATATAAAATAGATTCTTTCGGATAGGGATAATAAAGTAAAAATAGGGGTTATGGAGGGTTAACTTGTCACTGACATAAATTTCTCAGGGAGACCATCCTGCCACTAAAACCAGCGAGCATCGAGGCGAACGTTTTCCGCCAGTGTCGCTGGGCAAACGAATCGAGATATTTATCGACGGTGTCCCTTGCAAGATTGTCAATGAGAGGCGAACGATGCAGCAACAGATTTCCGCGTGAATTACCGTCGAACGATCGGTGGGTGGAGACCCATTGGGGACATCCGCGCGGTCCTCTCGGACGTCGAAATATTCGCGGAATCCCACGAGTCGAACAGCCGCGCCGCCATTCCCGCGCGGTTGAAAAGCATATTTCCGGTGTCTCGAAGGGCGTCCTGATGGGATTCGTTAATAGTCGCGGGGCCAGCGATTCCGTTGCGATTCGTGGCATCGCGGGACGACGATGCTCGGATTTCTCCGACGCTCCTTCTCGCCCTCTCTCTTTCCGCCTCTCACGCTGCCTCTCTGTCCCACCAAAGCCCGTTGGTCCGCGTAAAATAAGACTGGCCTGGGTCGTAAAACGGGCCTCCCGTCGTAAGTTACGTCCGGTGTATACGCATAAAGCCATTATATACCTTATACTGTCCTGTAATACGCTATAAAATCCCGCGTTGTATATCTAGGCGCGATATCATCTGGGTTAGGAGCACCCGTAGAGCACCATTGGTCCTTCTCCCGCGGTTCTCCGATCGAGCCTTCCCTTCGTCTTCCCTCGACGACGAGGGCTTCCATGGCGAGGCTGGTAGAGCGAGCTTCCAACGCTAGGCGCTTACAAGCGTCCAAGTACGTACTTACCGGCGCTGTCTCTTTCACTTCGATCGAGATGCCCATTATTTTCGCCTTCGATGGGTGAAACCTCACCGACGGCAAGAAACCTCAGCCAGGGTCGTACGTCTCCGATCCGCGGTCGTGTGTGAAACAACAACCGCCACCCTCGACTCCCCTCGTCGCCCCTTTTCACCACGATAATGGCTTCCTTCCCTTGTCGCGCGAGCAGAGCCGCCATTTTTCGATAAACGTTTCGTAATTATTTCGTTGCGCGCTCCTCTTTCTTCGCGACTGCCTTTCTGTTTGTCTCGCAAGGGGATCTTGATCACAGTTGAACGTGGCTTAGGTGGATTTATGGTGCAAGTTTTAAAGCTGAGGGATGGAGGGTCGAAGGGATGTACGCGGAAGTTGGATACTAATTTGTGGAACGAAATGAGATTTCTGGAGTGTTCTGCGGATCATTTGGTCGATATACGAGTGATAACGACTGTAATTCTGAGATTAGCGATTCTGAAGTAAAAAAAGGAGTGAAACAAGATATATTTGTAACTTTGTGCTGTACCTTTGCATAAAGGAACTTGTTTTCACAAATATTGTAGGAATCGTGGTTTAAACGGATTAACTCAATTTTTATTTTTCTCAAATATTGTAGGAATTGTGGTTTAAACGGATTAACTCAATTTTTATTTTTCTCAATTACAATCAATTGTCACGTTCACTCATCAACTTTCTGATGTTTTTCTTTTGCGCTTGTCATTCAAATCCAAATCACTCATGTAACTGTTGGCTTCACATACAGTCATTTATTCCCATTTCCATACATTATTACAGTGGTAGCGTTGATAAGGCTGCGATAAAACTAACAAAGCAACGTTCTGAACCTCATATTCCAGAAACAAATAAATTTACAGTTGCTGTTATTTAAAATTCAAATGCGATGATGAATGCGAATCCAAAAACAAATAAATTTAAGAATTCGATTGCTGTTATTCAAAATTCAAATGCGATGATTAATGCAAATGGTACAAATCAAGGGGGTTACAAGAGCTCAAGACTTTGAAGAAACATGCATTTCTACGCTCTAAAATGCAGTTCAATTCGGTCATCAAAAGTCGACGTCGAAAATGTTTCGAATAAACAATTGCAATTTCCTGAAGAGAATTTTCTACGTTCAAGGCGTCGTTGGAAGTGCGTGTCAGGTATAATTTCGAGATTCGCATGATTACGAAAGAGTTCGTGACGTGGATGATACGCGAGGCTCGAATCCGACCCACGAAGTGTGAAATTAGTTGCTGTTTAATTCGTCACGAAATTTACATTTCTCCGTTACAACCATGTCTAAATTTTTAGAATACGCTCGAAGTTTACAGAGTCGATGCGCACGATACCGAAGATGGACGTTGCAACGAAGCAACGTGGACCAATTTCCGTCCATTACGCGCGAATCTCGTGTTCCGTTGCTCACTTAATTCAAATTTATCGTAATCGTAAACGTAGCTGCGTTTCATCAAGAATCTTGCAACCAGTTTGGTGTTATTGAAAGCCCAATACTCGTGAAACGCGATGAAAGACACGTTAACCCATTAGACACGACAGATTTTTGCATGGAACTGTGTTTCTCTGTACGGCAGAATTTAAAGCGAATTACGCGTAAACGATACAGCACTGCAATGTGTGATGAGCAATGCTATTCTCTACGTCAGTACATTTTTGATGATTAAATTACAATTTTTCATAAAGATATGATGCATATACTTTAACTTTAATGGTGTATTTTAATAATTAATAATACAATTAATTAATTAATAATACAATTGAGTATGATATATTTTAACTCTTTGCACTCTGCTTCTTCTCAAACGTTAGCAATAGAAACTATTGTCACAATAGCAATATTTTAGCAATAGTTCCTATTATTACCGTCTGGAGTAACTAAAATTTCTAGTACTAGGATTCTCGATAGTAGAAGAAAAAATTTGCATGCACCTAAAGAAGACGTTAGCAACAGAAACTGTTGCTAAAATAGCTGAAATAATAGTTTAGCAATATTTTAAAATAGCTAAAATAATATTTTAGCAATAGTTTCTACTGCTAACGCTTTTAAAATATTGCTAAAATATTATTTTAGGTATTTTAGTAATAGTTTCCATTGCTAACGTCTTTAAAATATTGTTGAAATATTATTTTAGCTATTTTAGCAATATTTTCTATTGCTAATGTCTCCCAGAAATAGAAAATTTCCATTTCAATAGAAAACTTGAGGGAAATGTGCATTTTTCAAAAAACTGCGATGGAATAAGTTCAACCTCTGATGTTCCCTCAAAGAGGACATCCGAGTACACAGAGTTAAAGAACGGTATAACACATAGACTCACGTCACAATCTTCACACTCACAACGCAACATCCTCGAAAGTTATTATAGCGGCGCATCGTACAGAGAGATGACATCCGCGACAGCCACTATAGTGGCACGTCGTTCAGAAAGATGACATCCTCGAATTCACTATAATGGCGCTTTGTTCAGAAAGATAACATTTGCGAAAGCCTCTATAGTGGCGTGTTGTTCAGAAAGATGACATCTGCGAAAGTCACTATAGTGGCGCGTCCTTCAAAAAGATAACATTCACAAAAGTCACTGTAGTGGCGCGTTATGCCCAAGAGGTTAATAATTTACTTTAATAATTAATAATATAACTGAGTATGATATATTTTAAAGCACAGTACTAGAGTGAGCCACTATAGTGGCGCGTCATTCAGGAAGATGACATTCACGAAAACCACTATAGTGGCTCGTCATTCAGAAAAAAGATACTATACTGATGCGTCGTTCAGAAACATGACATTCACGAAAGCCACTACATAGTACGCGTCATTCAGAAAGATGACACCCACGAAAACCACTATAGCGGCGCGTCATTTAGAAGAAAGTTAGTATAGTGGTGCGTCGTTCAGAAACATGACAATCGCGAAAGCTACTATACAGTGGCGCGTCGTTCAGAAAGATGACATCCACGAAAACTACTATAATGGCGCGTCATTTAGAAATATGACATCCACGAAAACCACTATAATGGCGCGTCATTCAGAAAAAAGATACTATACTGGTGCGTCATTCAGAACATAACAATCGCGAAAGCTACTATACAGTGGCGCGTCGTTCAGAAATATGACATCCACGAAAACTACTATAGTGGCACGTCGTTCAGAAAGATGACATCCGTGAAATCCACTAGAGTAGCGCGTCCTTCAGAAAGATGATGTCTGCGAAAGTCACTATAGTATCGCGTCCTTCAAAAAGATAACATCCGCGAAAGCCAATATAGCGCCGCAGCGTGCCTAAGAAGTTAATGAAAAAGAAGAGAAGCGAGTAGGAAGCGATAAACCAAGCCGCGTCCGATGCAAAAAATCACGGAAACAGAGGAGGCCGCGTCCAGCAAACGCAGGAACGCACACCGCGATCGCGCAACCGCGTTCATCCGCTGCATCTCGCGTGGATCTCGCGTGGATTCGGTTACCCCGCGGCACGGACGATCGCTTCCGAATGGGATAACGCATGTCCCGGCACGATGAAGCACGACGGGGCATAGGACAGCGAAGGAGGTGTTACATTACGAAAACCCCTGGCGGCAAGGCGAGTTTACGGGATACGGAAGCCTCGTACTCGCCGGCTACCGAAACCCTCCGCGCGTATTTTGCGCATTCGCGGCGCAGGCGGTGTACGATTACGCGGCTGTGACTCGACGCATCGACGCCATCGGCGACGCACCCCTCGAGACGCGCGTCCACGGAAAGTAACTGCGATCGGATCGTGCGAATTTCTGCGACGCGATCCAAACCTGTTTCGTGCTCGAATTAAACGCGTCGAGGCTGCCTCGACGCCTCGTCGCGTTTGAACTCGTGTAGCGAAGGGATGTGGTGACTAGAACTTGGCCTGCGTGTTCAAGGTGTTCGGTAAAATCATAAAAATATCGCGAAGTTCCGTGTTTGCGATTTTATTTGTTTTGCTTGCCAGGACTCCTGTGCTAAGACTAACTGTTCGTACTCGACACTTTTTACCGTTTTTTGGATTTTACGTCGGAGCCAATCGTTGGCGTAGTTGAGCCTGTGCCACCGCCTTCTTTAGGGAAGAGTGGTGGTGTCCTAAGTAGGAGACGGTCTTTTTGCAAATTACCATATTTGGTCATTTAGCGAGGTTTCCGCTGGGCCTGATACCTGCGTCCTTCGACCGCGGGAAGTGAACCCTTCGAAAATTCTCGGTTTATGGCGTCCGCAAATGCCATCGAGGCCGTCGGAGAAAGTTAATTACTTCATGCTCGGAAAATATTAAAAGCTTGAAACGGTTCCTCAAAAATGGCTTGCTTATCGCGCATACCATAAACCATGCTAGCTATTCGTAGCGAAGACCTCCTATTGTGCCTCGTTGCTAGCTGCTACAATAGCTTGATGGTACATCTAGTAGGTTTACAAGGTAATCGTCGAGAGGTGAACTGTCTTGTCTTTGTTACGCACGTAACAACGTGTGCGTCTCAATATATGAAACTGTTATAGGTATTGTTGTATGCTAATATGCATTAGGCATAGTAATAATTACTGTATTTTGTAAATACGGATTCATAACAAACAGTGATGTACTCTAAATATTACTAATCCCTTGCGTTACCTCTAACCTTTGTCTAATTCTTGATCCTTGGCTACTCCTTTCAACCTATGAAACTATCCCTTTCCAAGCTTCTTATAAATCCCTTAACTCTTTGCATTCTGCTCCTTCCTGGACGTTGGCAATAGAAGATAGAAATATGGTTAAAATAGCAATACTTTAGCAATATTTAGCAATAGTTTCTGTTGCTAACGTATACCAGCAATAGAAAATTTCTATTTCAACATGCGTTTCTTAAAAAGCTGCGGTGGAATGAGTTTAATCATTAGTCAATTCTGATGTCCCTTCAGAGGCGACGTTCGAGTGCAAAGGGTTAAATACCAGACCCGAAAAACCAAACCAGCATTTCATATTCAGAATTCTGGATTCATCGCTTCTCGTTAAACCACGTACCTTGTGAATAAACCGTTCTTTGGAATTACAGACAGGTCTTGACTTTCGCACGTAATTGGTTCTTGAAGATGTGTGCGAATATTGAATGTTTGAAAGTAGAGGGATGGAAAAAAATATGCAGCAAAAACTGTGTTTTAAAGTATTTACTTATCAATATGTATTTATAATGTAATATGTTTTATAACGAGGCGTGTGTAACTGCTTTCGAATATTTTCCTTGCAAATTTGTCAAGAGTTAGTTGAATACCACTGTGGCGGTCCTCGTCACTAAGAGAACAGCACACTCGTCAGTTTCCTGCGAGCACTCCATGTCCTACACAGTTTCTATATAATAGAATTTACTTATTTTAACATCCCAGCGTCTAAGGCGCAGCTCCGCCATTTTGGTAGCCTTACTGATGAGTCCACTAGCAGCAGGCTCAGGATAAATGTTCTTCCCTCTCTTTTTCTTTCCTACCCTCTCTCACGTTCTCTTTACAGCGCAACAATTGAAGCAGGCGTTCAGCCCACCATCAACAAGCTTCACCACCTTTATATTTTAGCAATAGTTGCTGTTAAAATAGCAATATTTTAGCAATAGTTGCTGTCAAAGTAGCAATATTTTAGCAATAGTTGCTGTTAAAATAGCAATATTTTAGCAATAGTTGCTGTTAAAGTAGCAATATTTTAGCAATAGTTGCTATTAAAATAGCAATATTTTAGCAATAGTTGCTGTTAAAGTAGCAATATTTTAGCAATAGTTGCTGTTAAAATAGCAATATTTTAGCAATAGTTGCTGTTTTCCACGTCTTTCTTTAGATTCAACTAAAGTTGAAGAAACGTATCGTGCACAGATAGCCCTCAACTTTCGCACATAATTGGTTCTTGAAGATGTGTGCGAATGTTGAATGTTCGAAAGTGGAGGGATGGAAACAAATATGTAGCAAAAATTGTGTTTTAAAGTATTTTTAAAGTTATGAAGTTAACGAAACGTGCGTTATTGCTTTCGGGTATTTTCCTTGCAAACTTGTCAAGAGTTAGTCGAATACCACCCTTTTCTTCCTTTTCTTGATAAAGATTTCTATAACATGCTGTGTCTTTCTTAATCGCTCTACGTAATCTCGATATACGTTCTTCATTGAGATCACATCCTTTCATGGTGGCCAAAAATTTGTCAAGATGTATGAACGCTTCGTTCATATTTTTAATTGTCAAAATCTTGACGTTTTTATCAGCTTCTTTCGTCCACGCTTTCGTTATGTATTTCATTGTTGCTCGATTAAATGTTTAGACAAAAATATTTAAAAAATTGAAATTTTAAAGATGTGCGAATATCGAGGGCCGTCTGTATTCACACTTTGCTTCTGGAATCGTCTATTTGCGCGTGCTTTACGTGGTGTTGGTGTCACGTCGCGAATGTTAAGTGAAATAAAGTTAGTTTAAGTTAAGATTCGTTTTGTTGCGATCGCTTGTTTCTTCCACATCTCCTACGAATGCGTTTGTCCTAAATGAATAAGATACTCTCATCAGACGTTTCATGTTTGATAGGAACTACACAGAAGGGTAGAATTCACCCCAACTTTAACACACTCTTAACACACACGTTTTACATTAAAGCATATTTCAAATCATTAAGTATAGTTCGCCTGCACGTCTAGTAACTTATTTTATTAACCTTAGGTTTACAGAGGGGTCATTTTGTCAATTTAAAAAAAACTTTTCGTTTAACTCAAAAATAAAAACTAATTATTGTAACTGATGTAATTTTCTTGAGGTTTGTTTTTTCAACTTTAACTTCACGATAGATAAATCAATTTATATTTTTTCTGATTAAATACTAAAAGAGGGACACTTTGACCCCTTTAATAAAAATAGGTATATGTCAACTCATAGTAAACCTAGTATTAAAATTTATATAAAAAGTTAGCGCAATTCTGTCATTGCGCCAATCTAAATATTCGAACACAATTGAATTACCACTTAAAACGCGCCTTAAACAGAAAACAACATATTTCGCGCGCGCGCTGTGCAGTCTTCGTTTCGAGACGCTCGAAGAGTTCGTTTTATGGTGACGGTCAAGCTGGACGTTGGATAAAGAAAGTGGGACTGGTTCTTTCCATCGGCATGATAAATGGAATGATATATTACCGCGCGATCGCGCGCAATCTCGAGTACAAATACCATTATTGAGTTGCTTAATTTTTATCTGCCCGCTAAAACAGTGATAAACGTTGGGATTATTAGGGGCGCGTTGAGAGCCGATAATTGCTTAATTCGTATTCGAACGAGTCTATAAAGCACGCCACTGGCCATGAGAGAGCGGTTGATTTACTTCGAGGTAACACTTTGCCAACAGCCTTAGCATACAAACGGTCGATCAATGAGTTAGCGTGTTCGCGCGTGTAGTTACGCGAGTACGACACTTGGCGATCGTTCGCTGAACTACATGGGACCACCGCGAGGCGCAGGATTTACATCCTTGGTGTAGAAATGATTGTTCAAGCTTGTTGAAGCCAGCTGGCTTGCGAGATCGTTTAATTCGCGATAATACGATCGTTTAGTCAACGTCAGAAATGGTACTCGCGATGAAATTACAATTGCCAGAGGTCATTGAAGAGACATTGTTGAACAATGCCATAGTGATTGTCTTAACACTTAGTCAATCGTTGCAACAGTCCAAACTGTAAGCTATCTATTGTACATTTTTCTTAATTAACGCTGACTAGTATTTAGTACTTGAAAAATAAAGAATGTTTAAAAATTGTTTAAATGAACAATTATATTTAATGATAGCGATCTTGAATTACATATTAAAGAATAATAAAATGAGTGATTGATAATAATAAAAGAAAGTATTCGCTTGGCTAAGTGTTAATTGAGTACGAAAAGACTGAGCGATAGCGATTGTTTTATTTTTGTTTGTTTGTGCTAATCAATGCAAAATTTTATTAATTAATTATTTAATATTTATTATTTTTATTTATATTATAAATTTTATAATTATTTAAAGTAATACTCATATGGTTCACATGAAAAAGAAGTAACGATACGATGGACAAGCATCAATAAAACCTGCGAAATCCAAATAACAGTGTCAGTTGTCCACCACATTAAAATTTAGTGGATCTTTTTGACATGAAATCTGAACAGCGCGATCGCGGCGTGTGGGATCCAAATGGCTAATATCACATTTTTTGTCCAATCAATATTAGAAATTGAGAAGTGACAGTTTACTTCTGTTGCCAATAACCATATATAATATGTACTGTGCTGACAGAATGCAAAATTTGCATTCAGATTGCAATAATCTTACAATAGCACTAGAAATCTCGCAAGAAGAGTTACTCATTCTGTTCGAACTCAACTATTTTACCGCTCAAACGTTCTTCTTAACAATCCAACAGCCATCTGTTACGAAACAACGCTTTTGACTCCTCCAATCGACGCAAAATTCGCATTCAGATTGCAATAATCAAATACAATAACACTAGAATCCTCACAACTCTTTCACCGCTCAAACGTTCCTCCTAACAACCCAGCAGCCATCTTTCACGAAACAACGCTTTTGATTCCTCTGATCGACGCAAAATTCGCATGCATATTGATTAATCGTACAATATCACTAGAAATCTCGCAGCAGAAGCAACACGTCTTGCTCAAACTCAACCCTTTCACCACTCAAACGTTCGTCCCAACAACCCAGCAGCCATCTTTCACAAAACAATGCTTCTGATTCCTCCAATCGACGCAAAATCCGCATTCAGATTGCAACAACAAGAAGAATTACTCATCCTGTTTAAACTCAACCCTATCACCACTCAAACGTTCCTCCCAACAACCCAGCAGCCATTTTTTACAAAACAACGTTTCTGATTCCACCAATCGACGCAAAATCCGTATTCAGATTGCAATAATCTTACAATAGCACATCTTACAATAGCACTAGAAATCTCGAAAGAAGAGTTACTTATTTTGTTCAAATTCAACTCTTTCACCGCTCAAACGTTCCACCCAACAACTCAGCAGCCATTTTTTACAAAACAACGTTTCTGATTCCTCCAATCGAAGCAAAATGCGCATTCAGATTGCAATAATCTTACAATAGCACATCTTACAATAGCACTAGAAATCTCGCAAGAAGAGTTACTTATTTTGTTCAAACTCAACCCTTTCACCACTCAAACGTTCCTCCCAACAACACAGCAGCCATCTTTCACAAAACAACACATCTGATTCCTCCAATCGACGCAAAATCCGCATTCAAATTCCAACAACAAGAAGAATTACTCATCCTATTCAAACTCAACCCTTTCACCATTCAAACGTTCCTCCTAACAACCCAGCATCTTTCACAAAACAACACATCTGATTCCTCCAATCAACACAAAATCCGCATTCAAATTCCAACAACAAGAAGAACTACTCATCCTGTTCAAACTCAACCCTTTCCCCACCCAAACGTTCCTCCCAACAACCCAGCAGCCATTTTTCACAAAACAACACATCTGATTCCTCCAATCAACACAAAATCCGCATTCAAATTCCAACAACAAGAAGAATTACTCATCCTATTCAAACTCAACCCTTTCCCCATTCAAACGATCCTCCAAACACCCCAACACACGTCTCTCACAAAACAACGCTTGCGACTCCTCCAATCGCATCCCATCCACCGCTTGATATCGACACCTGCACGCGCATCCAATTCTTAGGAGAACGCCCACGTGTACCCATGCGATGGATCGCGCCGCGTCCAGTTCTCGCGTGTTTCGCCACGGGAAACGTAGGAACGGAATAGACGCGGATAGTTGATTGCCAACAAGCGAGGGACGCGTAGTCGCAGCGCGAACAGCGCGCGTTGCCGCGGCGTGTAGCGATCGGTCATCGAGCAGTCGGGACCACCGTGAATCGCCGTCGCTGGGATACGTGTAATCCGCAGAAAGAACTCCTCTTTGGCTGCCCGTGACACTTACCGCGGTACAAATTGCACGGGAACGAACCTTTCTGCCCCTCTGGCTGGCCCCAGCGGTGGCTACGAATAACGTTACGCCGGGTAATCCAATTTGTACGCGATGCAGTCGCGCAGCGGGCGAGCCATTGACGCGAGGCTTAAAGGTTCGCGGTGCTGGGGAATTTGTACGCCAGGCAACAAGCTCGCCGCATTCACCGACCTGTGCTCGAGAATCAATCACGAGGGATAGCAGATGCGCGGTCACTTAGGGGGATGATACCACGGGGACAATGACGGTGCATTCGTGACGGACCGATCAGGGGAATTAGGAGCGAATGCGTGCGGGTCATGGTGTCCCAACCCTTTGGTCGTCGATTGGAACGCGAGGCTTCCAGATGGTCGCGTTTATAGTCCCTGGGGTGTGTAAGAGAAGTGAAATTGAAAGTTGTACTTTTATGTCTGTAATTTTTTTCAAGCTGTGAAGAGCGTATCGATTCGTATTGCTGTGGGAAGTGGGTGCGAGAGGAGGAATAAAGGAAAAGAGAGGGGAGAACGTAAGGATACCTAGCAGACCCTGTCTTAGACACTGGTCTATAGGTAAAATACCAATAGTTTAGCGATAAAAGCTATTAGAGGTCGAAAATTCTATTATTTACGAGTGCTTGTGAGAACGTGATAAGTGTGCTGTCCCCCTAGTGGCAGGTGTCAGAGCACCGCATTCGACACTGTCTAATCCGGAATCCAACAGTATGAAGCGCGTTGCTTCATGTCGTTGAGTGTGTGAAAGGAAAGGAATAAAGGAAAAGAGAGGGAAGTACGTTTCGTCCTGGGTCTGCTAATGGACTCATCGGTAAGGCTACCTAGCAGACGCTGTCTTAGACACTGGTCTGCAGGTAAAATAGCAATATTTTAGCGATAAAAGGTAATAGAGGTCGGAGATTTTATTATATAGAATATCAGGTCAGAAATGAGTGCTTGTGAGAAAGTGGTAAGTGTGTTGTCCCTCTAGTGGCGGGTGTTGGAGTCCCGTTTCTTTGGAATTATAAAGTGTTGTACTCGATTACTTCGACGCTGTCCAATTCGAAATCCAACAGTATGAAGCGCGTTGCTTCATGTCGTTGAGTGTGTGAAAGGAAAGGAATGAAGGAAAAAAGAGGGAAGAACGTTTCGTCATCTGCTAATGGACTCATCAGTGAGGCTACCAAAATGGCGGAGTTGCGCCTTAAACGCTGGGATACTCACTCACTAATCAATGCAAATGTTCCCTTAGAGAGGACATTCAAGTACAAAGAATTATACTAAAATCGTGACGTTCAAGGCAAAACGCTATATATTTGCCTGCCAATGGATGGGTTAGTTTAAAAAGTACAACGTTGTATTATCTTTAATGGAAATAAAATTAACTTTTCAATTCTCACATATTATTGATCTTCATCTCAAGTACAAAGTTACGCAACAACTGTTTAACACGAGAAATTCGTATGTATGACACAGCGTGTCCATTTGTTTAACTTCTTTGGTACGTTGCGTCATTATAGTAGCTTTCGTGGATATCATCTTTCTGAACAAAGCGCCACTATGGCGGCTTTCTTCTGAACAAAACGCCACTATGGTGGCTTTCTTCTGAACGACGTGCTACTGTATAACAATTTTCGAGACTGTCATCTTTCTGAACGACGCGACACTATATAGTGTCTTCGAGAATGACATCTTTCAGAACGACACGTCACTACGGTAGCTTTATTCTGAATGACGCGCCACTATAGTCGTTTTCGTGAATATCATTTCTTTGAACGACGCGCCACTATCGTGCCTTTCACGGATATCATCTGTCTGGACGACGCTCTACTATATAGTGGCTTTCGAGAATGACATCTTTCAGAGCGACGCGCCATTATAGTAGCTTTCTTCTGAATGATGCGCCACTATATAATAGTTTTCGGGAATGTCATCTTCCTGAACGACGCGCCACTATAGTGGCTTTCGAGGATGACGTCTTTCTGAATAACGCGCCACTATACAGTCGCTTTCGAGAATGTCATCTTTCTGAACGACGTGTCACTATAGTAGCTTTCTTTTGAATGACGCGGCATTATAGTGGCTTTCGCGGAGATGTCATCTTTCTGGACGACGCTCTACTATATAGTGCCTTTCGAGAATGACATCTTTCTGAACGACATGCCACTGTAGTAGCTTTCTTTTTAATGATGCGTCACTATAGTGGTTTTCGTGAATGTCATCTTCCTGAACGACGCGCCACTATAGTAGTGGCTTTCGCGGATATCATCTTTCTGAACGACGCGCCACTATAGTAGCTTTCTTCTGAACGATGCGCCACTATAGTGGCTTTCTTCTGAACGACGCGCCGCTATAGTAGCTTTCTTCTGAACGACGCGCCACTATAGTTACTTTCGTGAATGTCATCTTCCTGAACGACGCGCCACTATAGTAGTGGCTTTCGCGGATATCATCTTTCTGAACGACGCGCCACTATAGTAGCTTTCTTCTGAACGACGCGCCACTATAGTGGCTTTCTTCTGAACGACGCGCCGCTATAGTAGCTTTCTTTTGAACGACGCGCCACTATAGTTACTTTCGTGGATGTCATCTTTCTGAACGACGCGCCACTATAGTAGCTTTCTTCTGAACGTCGCGCCACTATGGTAGCTTTCTTCTGAACGGCGCTCCACTACAGTGACTTTCGAAGATGACATCTTTCTGAATAACGCGCCACTACACAGTCGCTTTCGAGAATGTCATCTTTCTGAACAATGCACCACTGTAGTAGCTTTCGAGGATGTCGTCTTTCTGAATAACGCGTCACTATAGTGGCTTACTCGAGTACCGTGCTTTAATATATATCATACTCAATTGTATCACTAATTATTAAAGTAACTTATTAACCCTTTGCACTCGGATGTCTCATCTGAGAAGACAGCAGCATTGATTAGTGATTACAAAGGACAAATTTACTCCACCGCAGCTTCTTGAAAAATGCATGTTTCTCTCAAGTTTTCCAATGAAATGGAAATTTTCTATTCCTAGGAGACATTAGCAGACAATAAAAACTATTGCTAATTGCTATAACTATTGCCATAAATAGAGGACTATTACGATAACGAAAGAATCCGAATGCCAAGGGTTAAAGTTAAAGTACACGTATAATATCTTTACAAAAAATTATAATTCAATCATCAAAAACTTAATCCCAATATACTCGCATAGAAAACAGCCTTGCCACACCATTGTCACGCTGCTCTATCGTTTACGCGTAATTCCCTTCAACCTCTGCCATACAACTAAACAACCCCTCGCAAAATTCATCCGTGCCCAAGATCCTAACCTCTCCGATTCCCTCGAAGAACGCCAGACGTGCGAACCAAAAACCTCGACTGCGATAATTGAGCTATTCGAGCACCAAGCTAATAACAGGCAAAAATTCGCGGCTTATCTAGCGGGGATACGCGCGCTACGTCGATAATCTCCGCTGATAATCTGCTTTCAGCCTGCCTCGTCGGGTGCGCGGCTGTTTCTCACGGCGTCGCGGCCACGAACGAATTCTAAATTAATTCGAACAATGCCAGGAGGCAACGCGCGGTGTTCCTGGCCGGTTGCTGGTCAGCCGGATAACGACCCTCGTTTCCTCGAGGCGCGCAGCCGGCCGTTCTGCTCGATTTCAGAGCGTGTAGAGGTGTCGGCCGTATCCATAACGAACAATTCACGATGAAAATAACTCTGCGATGTAGTACAATGGAGCCCCCGTGCGCGCCAGCCGCCAGGAAACAGAGAGGCCATGTATGGTGAACGATGGTGTGGCAGGCAGGTAGGTGCGTTGCTCCACCGAGCCCCCCATAGGGAAAAGGAACGAGCAGGAGAGGACAGGGCCCCGGGAACCGGAGGAAACTGCCCTCCCTCGAGCGGTTCCGCGTTAAACGAACGTGGAACCTCCATCTGCGGCGAGATCATCGAGTCATCGTCGGCTTAATAACTAATTATCAATTAATCGAACGACGGGGCTCGGTGGGAGAGGAGAGCAATTCTCTTTATAGGATTACAGTCGCGCTCTGTATAAACTCTGTATAGCCGATCGATAACAAATTGCGTGCACGAGGGTTGTTTTGCTCGTGGGATGTCGTGACGTGGTAACGCGATGAGATGTATCGCTCGTGGTTAAGTTAATAACGAAATGGGTAGCAAAGTATGAAGTAGAAGTTTGGGTTGTTACGAGTTTGTCTGAATGTTTTAATCAGATACGCTGTTTTATGTGTGAATTATTGTAATACGTACAGTCTACAATATCTTCGATTTCTCATAGATTATGTCATGTGGATTTGTTCAGTCTCGATTACCAAAACCATCGACTGAACGACTCTCTCATATTTGTTTTCTAGTTTTATAGTAATGCCTGAGGAACTGGAACGCTTTGAATCTGTTCAGTCTTATCGAACAATTCAGTTTTCTCTTTTTTTTTTGTTTACCATACATATCTGTCAGAGAACTGTTCCTAGCAGTGATAGCATCCACAAAGTCATTACTTTAGCTCTTATTTTTTGCTACATATGTTTGCTTTCTACATTTTCACTTTCCAATCTTTTGTTACGTTGTTGCAATGTTCGAGTCAAGGCGCTTCTTGGATTTATTACTTGCTACGATCGAAGGTTAGAACACGCTTTGGGGCGGACACTTTACCATTTCTTTCGCATTTTCTCATCCAATTAGCTTCGATGTCCGCTTCCCTCAGCAATTTCGTAATATTGCAATTCACGAATCCGCTTGTCCTCGCGTAAAAACACACCCACTACCTACTTTTCACTTTTTCTCAAAAACACACTTAGAGTCAGTCTCAGAAAATTCTCAGAACCGACAACATCGAGCATCCTACGTGTAAATAAACTATTTATTCGTGGATCTACATACAAGTCAACTATTCATCCAACTTAATCCACTGCAAAACATTAGAGCTGTGCGAATATTCGTCAAAAATTCGAGAAACGAACTATTCGGTCGGTACAGGACTAATACATATTATTAGTGTAGGGTGTGAATGATTTTACAATGCGTGGCTTTGTGTGTGAAGAAACAAAGTGTTATTTAGAATATTCTCGAATATTCATTAGAGTTCATTAGAGTTTCGACAAGGTTCTGGATATGTGTACGTTACGATGTTTTTTCTTAAACTGGTTAAATGGTTGATAGAACCAGTGAGTGTATTCTATAGTTAGGACAAGTGGATTCGTCGATTGCTATTTCACGAAACTTGGCGAAGGAAGCGGCTGTTGTAGCTAATTTTTTAACGAAAATTCTGATAAAGTAGCCGCCCCAAAAAGAATTTCGTGTGTCTAAATCTTCGACCTTAGCTAGCAATAAACCCAAAAAACGTTTCGACTTGAACAATGCAACAACAACACAAAAGACTTAAATTAAAACGACGAAAACCTTTAGAATAGCATAACTAAACTCTAACTTTGAATGTCATGGCTTTTTCGCAATTATTCCTGCTACGAACAGCTGTTTGCCAAATGTGGCTATATTCGATAATTAATAAGGGACGTGTCGACAATTGCCCCTTTTACAAATTGACGAACCAAGGATGCTCAACTAAATTTTAATGGGTCCTAACAAACTCAATGAAACAAAATCATCTAACGACACATTTTTTGCAACGTTAAATCGCGATCCACGGGTGTATTAACCCTTTACACTCGACGACTTTTTCAGTCGTACATCACTTTTCCTTCACTTTCTTGAATACAATCGATCTCGCTTTTCAACAGTTGAAAATCAATTTCATCATCACTCGAGCTAATTTCACCTACCAAATTCGTTTTTGTAGGGCTTCAAAACTAAAAATCAGTCGATGAAAAGCTCCAATTGCCAGATGAAACGCAATGGTGACAGAGAGTCGCTTCACAAGCGCAAAGAGTTACGAAATTTGCTATATCGTTTACCATCGACGCCCAAGAACGAATTTCGCGATAGAGTTATAGAGGGAATGTAAGGGTCGAGCACACTCGTTAATAGGTTTCCGATGAGTTGTATTGTGCTCGGTAAGAGCCGCTCCGATCCGATCGATTGACGAGGAATGGCCTCGCGCGAGGATCGATCTCAGCCACGATGAAATCGCCGATCCACCGTCTCGAAATCGCCTCGTATCGAAAGTAAGTATACAGTACGCGAGCTGTGCGCCAAGAAAACGGGGGACGCGTTGCGAAACTGGCCCGTTCTCGTACCTGGAGACAGTCCGATTGCAGCGAGCAACAGGCTCGAGGCTCGCGTTCGGGGCCTCGCATTTATCACGCGTATGACACGTGGTGTACGTTGCAGGACGATGTAAGACTAAACGCTACACGGACCAAGAATTCAGGCCCCAAGACGGTGTCTGCTTACCTAATTTCTGCGCTTTTCAATTACAAAAACTGATGTCCAACGAGACAGTATCGCGCGCTCGAAGCGATCATCGCCTCGTCTGCGTCGATTATCCGCGATCGATCCGTGGATCTTTGGATAAAGTGATTTAGTACGAGATAATTCAAGTGCGAAGGAAGATCGTGGGAGACTGCTGATCGTGTTGGAGATCAGGGTCTGGAGTTTAGAGCGGATACGAGGTTTAAATTAGTATAGACATCCTGAAGAAGTGAATAGGTCGTCTGAAAAAGGGGTGCTGTTTGTGTGGAATATCCTGACGGTGATTATTTAGGTCCCTCAAGCTCTCTAAATATGGCAAGCGATGAACTAAATTAGAACGTAGGGGCTTGTTACGAACACTAGTACGACGCCCCCGCGGTAAAAATGGAAACGCAGTGCGATATGGACTTCGAAAGAACGCTAACATCCATCTATCCAAAGTTTGCTACAACGTTACATGAAACTGACAAAACAACTGTCTTGGAATAAAAACTCACGAATCGAGCGGAAACCGCATAAAAACACGCACTTCAATTCAGACTTCGAAAGAGCGCTAACATCGATCAATCCACAGTTTGCTACAACGTCACACGAAACTGTTACACAAACAAAACGCAACGTCTTGGAAGAGAAAACTCGCAAATCGTGCGGAAACCGAGTGAGAACATGCACTCCGATACAAACTTCGAAAGGATACCAACATCCAGAATTTGCTACAACGTTACACAAAACTGTTACACCAACAAAACGCAGCCGTCTCGGAAAAGAAACTCGCAAATCGAGCGCAAACCGGAAGAGGACGCGCGCTCCGATACAAACTCCAAAAGAACACCAGCATGGACAACGTTACATGAAACTGTTCCACCTACAAAACGCAGTCGTCTCGAAAGAGAAACTCGCGAATCAAGCGCAAACCGCATAACAACGCGGATTCCAATATAGACTCTAAGAGAACACCAACATCCAGAGTTTGCTACAACTTTGCACGAAACTGTTACACAAACAAAACGCAACGTCTCGGAAGACAAAATTCGCAAATCGAGCGCAAACCGGAAGAGAACGCGCGCTCCGATACAAACTCCAAAAGAACACCAGCAACGACAACGTTACACGAAACTGTTCCACCTACAAAACGCAGCCGTCTCTGAGAGAGAAACTCGCGAAACGAGCGGAAACCGGACGAGACACGCCTCCCGGGGGTGCGAGCCACGATACCCTTTTCTCGGCTGATCTGGGCGCGATGCACTGGCGCGCTGGCCATAATATCTCCTATATTGGATAATGATAAAGCCGCGAGCACGTACACCCTCCGCGCACGGGTGATTGGTTATTAGTTTTGGGCCCGCGATACGATCTTAATGGGAATACTTAGGTGGGAGGCTCCGAGACATTGAAGATGATCTATACTCCCTGGCCCGTGTACACGCATCAGGCCCAGCCTGATAGATCGACCGACCCTATTCGTGGGCCCTGCTGCCTTCCACCCTGCGCCTCCCTTAGCCAGGACTCCCTCTTTTCGTGGCTGAACGCGCGCGCGCGCGCACTCGCGCGTGCACACCAGTGGTCCCCGTGGGCAATCGTACACACGTTCACGCGCGCACACCAACGGACACGTGGTGGTATGTACGACGATGGTACGGCAACGGGAACCAGGGAACAACACAATGCAGCCAACACGGGGACCGATAAGATCGCGATCCGAACTGCTATGTCGAGAACGCCCGCTGGGACCCACGCCTTTTTTGCACGCAACCTCCCAGCCGCGGTGCGTGCGTACATATATCTGTGCTCCCTGGCCCACCACGTCCCGCGCACCCGCCACGCTCGTTCTTATTATTAGGATAAACGAGAGGCTTCCCCCTTTCGCGCAGCCCCGGAAGAGAGCCACGATCGCGGAGGGAGTCACTTCCTATACCCGACATCTGCTCGTTCTGACCCTCGCGCGTACGTTTCCTGATACTGGCCCTAACCCTTTTTTTTGGGGGGGGGGGGTTGTACTGAGCGTGTTGTTGTACAGGTAACCCTCCTATAACACGGTAGTTAGGTTCCTAGAAAATGCCGTTTTGTGTGAAACCGTGTTGCATGAGACCCAGAGCTAGTACAAAAAGGGGGGTTACGTTCCAAAAACTTATTAAAAACAAATTTTTTTTTTAATTCGACATAAACAACTTAATTTTAAAAATATAAATGTATGTACAACACAAAGTAAAAAAAAAAAATATTTTAATCTAACGCAACCATAATTTAATGAATTTATTCGTCGTCACTGCTCAGTATAATCAACCGAGAACGTTTTTTCGGTGGAACGATATCGCCTTCACTTTCAGAACTTTTTTCTCTATTTAAAGTTTTTGTATGTTTTCCCTTCTTAAAGAAATCTGTAATCGAACTTTGCTTGCTGGTTCTTACTAGGTCATTGTAAATTTCGCGGTATGGAGCTAAACAGTTTTGCAGCTTCCTTTTGAATTTTCGACTTCTTTCCGTGGAAGGGTCTGTATTCAAGAAAAATGACTCGAGATTTTCCGCTAAGCATAGGCCTTCTTGTATTTTTTTTAATGTTAAATTCTTAACTGCGCAATCTTCATCAGAGCTAGCGTCCTCAAAATCGATTTGATTTGCATCCAGGGATGCCATTTCCATCAAATCCGCTTCGTCAACTTCTTCTTCCACTAATAAATCTTGAATGTCTATGGTAGCCATATCCACAAAACCTTCGCCTCCGATTGATTTAGCGACTTCTAATATGGCACCAATTTCATTTTCTGATGTTTCACGCATGTTTTCTGTTTCAACTGAAGAGGGCCATATCTTCTTCCAACACGCATTTAAGGTTGATGTTTTGCTGTATTAACGCTGTATCTTTAGGACAGCAAGCCTCGCCGCGGCTGTAGAAGTACATACAGTGTTGTATGTACAAAGGATTTGCAGTTTTCTCATCACGTTATAGCCAAACCGTGTTATAGGATACTGTGTTGTAGGAGGGTTCCCGCAATTTTCGAATCGAGTTATAGCGAAACCGTGTTATAAGATACCGTGTTATAGGAGGGTTACCTGTAGCTTCGATAGCGTGGAAATTGGGTGAGCGTAATTTGATAGCAAGGTTGAGTTTGATCGAATGAATGTAAAAAGAGTTTTGATGAGTAACTTTTTTTTGGTAGATTGTTTGGTGATGGATGAGAGTGATGGAAGGGGTGGAGGGATGTTTCTTTATTTTTCTATTGTCGAATAGAATCAATCTTTTATTCAGAAAGTGACAAGAAATAGAAATAATCTAGGGAATAAAATAGTTTAATGAGTTATTTTTTTAATCGGATTTTTGGTGACTAATGAAAGCAACGAAAGGGTTCAGGGGCGTTTTTATATCTTTTTGTTGTCGAATAGAACTAATCTTTCATTCAGAAAATGAGAAGAAATAGAAATAATCTAGGGAATAAAACAGTTTTGACAAATGACTGTCTTTATCAGATCTTTGGTGAATGATAAAAGCAGTTATTCGTAAAAACTATTTTATTCCCTAGATTATTTCTATTTCTTCTCATTTTCTGAAGAGAGATTCTATAGATCTAGGGAAATTTCATGTCGTTTCAGAAAATGACAAGAAATAGAAATAATCTAGCGAATCTAGTAGTTTTAACGAATAACTTTTTAAATCAGATTTTTGCTGAATGATAAAAGCAACGAAAGAGTTGAGGAGATGTTTCTTTACTTTTCTATTGTCGAATAGAATCTTTCATTCAGAAAATGACAAGAAATAGAAATAATCTAGGGAACAAAAAAGTTATGGCGTATAACTTCTTTTATTAAATTTTTGATAAATGATAAAAGCAACAAAAGGGTTGAGATGTTTTTTCTGTTTTTTTTTTTTGCTGTCGAATAGAATCTTTCATTCAGAAAGTAACAAGAAATAGCAATGAAAGGGGTTGAGGAGATGTTTCTCTATTTTTCTGTTGTCGAATAAAATCTTTCATTCAGAAAATGAGAAGAAATAGAAATAATCTAAGGAATAAAACAGTTTTGACGAATAACTTTTTTTATCAGATTGTTGGAGAATTATAAGAGCAACGAAAGGGTTAGAAACATGTTTCTTTATTTTTCTATTGTCGAATAAGATCTTTCATTCAGAAAATGGCAAAAAATAGCAAAGAAAGGGGTTGAGGAGATGTTTCTCCATTTTTCTATTTTTCTATTCACATAGAATTTTCTATCAAATAGAATCTTTCATTCTGAAAATGAGAAGAAATAAAAATAGTCTAAGGAATAAAACAGTTTTGACGAATAACTTTTTTAATCAGATCTTTGGTGAACGATAAGAGCAACAAAAGGGTTCAGAAGATTCCCTATTTTTCTGTTGTCGAACAGAATCTTTCATGCACAAAATGTCAGGCAATAAAAATAATCCAGGGAACAAAACAGTTATGACGAACGGAGTGTACAAAAGTTGGGCAGAAATTCCGCGTACATAATGTTACAGCAAAGCGTATCGTACCGTCGTTGAAAGAAGAAGACGGAGCACACGCGAGCCAGTATTGGACGCGTACGCTTTTTGCGACGCCTCGTTCCAGCAGCGTCGCGGCCCACCGAAATTAGATTAGGTTACTTATGACAGCGACGTAACTAAATCACATTCCTCGCGTGTTCGAGTTCTTTGCATGCACCTTTTCCCGTCGTTCGGTTTGATTTATAGGTTCGAGGGTATTCCGCTCCCCATAACAGGCGCACAGTGGAACCAGTTGCTCCTTTCGGTACCGTGGCCCACTCTGGTAACGCGAGCAAAAATAACGATTGTTCCGCTCTCGGATCCTCGCTTCGCAGAATTGTCCTTCCGTGCAAACGCCATGGCTCGCTGTGCATCCCAATTATACGATCGCATAATTAATTTCTTAATTCGTGTCGAAAGAGCTCGTTGTGGTTGCAAAGTCCCTCTATTCGTTAATCGTCTACGACAGAGATGCAACTTGCAATTGCAACAGCTGCACGCTCGTGTATTTGTGTATGTGCTCGCTGGTGGTTAAACTAACAATTCTCTGGGTGGGAGAAGAGAGCAATTCTCTTTATAGGATTACAGTCGCTCTGTGTATAAACTCTGTATAGTCGATCGATAACAAATTGCGTGCACGAGGGTTCTTTTGCTCGTGGGATGTCGTGATGTGGTAACGCGATGCCATGTATCGCTCGTGGTTAAGTTAATAATGAAATGGGTAACAAAGTATGAAGTAAAAGTTGGAGTCGTTACGAGTTTGTAAGAATGTTTTACTCAGATTGTGATTAGATACGATACGCTGTTTTTTGTGTGAATTATTGTAATACGTACTGTGGGGAACGAGAAATGTAAGAACGAGTGTGTGAATGATTTTATTGCGTATATCCTTAGTATGTGTGAAAAACAAAAAGTAATCAGGAATATTCTCGAATATTGATTATTCGAGAATATTCGAAACTTTGTATAAAAGGCAGAATGTGTGTGCGAATGAGCGAGTATGAGAGTGCTTTGAAAACAAGGGAAAAGAATCTAGAATGTTCGGTGAACGAAAGGTATAAAAGCGTGTGTGTGCGAAGTTCACAGTCAGAGTCAGTTAATCAGTCAAGAAGTCAACCAATTTGTGTCTAAATAAAAGTGTTTCTTAAATGATTCCTACAGTACAGTGTACAATATCTTTGATTTCTCATTGATTATGTCATATGGACTTGTTCAGTCTCATCTAACAATTCAGTTTTTCTTTTTTTTTTGTTTTTCATACATATCTGTTAGATAACTGTTTCTAGCAGCGATAGCATCCACGAAGCCATTACTTTAGAGTCAAGGTTTTGATCTTATTTTTTGCTGCATATGTTTGCTTTCTACATTTTCAATTTCCAATCTTTTGTTACGTTGTTGCATTGTTCGAGTCAAGGCGCTTCTTGGGTTTATTACTTGCTGTTGCGGCGAGAGCAAAGGTTTCTGTTGAGAAAGGAATTCTTTCTGGTATGCTCTGACTCATTGGATGACTTAACGCCAGTGAATATGACAAGAAAATATCTATTGCAGATATTTCACAAAACAGAATATATATATTACCTTCACGTACAGTTTGAAACTAAAACTTTTGCCAAAAATACTAAATTTTGAGATTTCATTGACTTACGTGATTTTTCGACTTACACGAGAATCTTTGAAATCAATCAATCACACAATTCAAGGACTTACTGTATTTATTAATCTCTCAATTAATATATTACAAAGGTAGTTTTTTAATAAAAGAAAAATGAACTGTTTTGGCTAGTTGATACCTCATAGGCACAAATTCACCCCCGTGTTTTGTCACACTGTAACAATTACGTTTAATTAAAACATTAAAAGTTTTATATGATACATTTTTAGATAAGATGACAAAAATTATTTTTACTTTCCTAACCTAAACCTTTCATTGACTTACATGATTTTTCAACTTACACGAGAATCTTCGAAACCAATCAATCACACAATTCAAGGACTTACTGTATTTATTAACTTCCCAATTAATATATTACAAAGGTAGTTTTTTAATAAAAGAAAAATGAACTGTTTTGGCTAGTTGATAGCTCGTAGGCACAAATTCACCCCCGTGTTTTCTTAGAATATCGTAGATACTATTTTTCTTAGAATATCTTAGATACTATTTTTCATGTAAATGTGTTGTACTTAATTTAGTTTCAAATCTGGCACAAACTTTTGTAGTCATCTATTATATTATAACGATTTAATGTGCTGTTAATATCCAATTACATTTAGGCGTTGCAAAATTGAATTGGGCGCAATATGCAATTTTAATTACGAACTGCATTAACGTAAAGTTATAACACGCGGTTAATTATCGTTAATGCATCTTGATTGCGTTAATAATTAAACGTTGTTAAACGAAATTCCCAAATACGATGTGAAATCGATGCCCAATAAAATAAAAATGGTGAGGAGCATACATTATTGAATAACAAATACTATTTTTCATGCAAACGTGTTGTACTTAATTTAGTTTCAAATCTGGCACAAACTTTTGTAGTCATCTATTATATTATAACGATTTAATGTGCTGTTAATATCCAATTACATTTAGGCGTTGCAAAATTGAATTGGGCGCAATATGCAATTTTAATTACGAACTGCATTAACGTAAAGTTATAACACGCGGTTAATTATCGTTAATGCATCTTGATTGCGTTAATAATTAAACGTTGTTAAACGAAATTCCCAAATACGATGTGAAATCGATGCCCAATAAAATAAAAATGGTGAGGAGCATACATTATTGAATAATAATTACTATTTTTCATGCAAACATGTTGTATTTAATTTAGTTTTAAATTAGACCTAAAGTTATAACACGCGGTTAATTATCGTTAATGCATCTTGATTGCGTTAATAATTAAACGTTGTTAAACGAAATTCTCAAATATGATATGAAATCGATGCCCAATAAAATGAAAATGACGAGGAGCACACATTATTAATTAACAAATACTATTTTTCTTTGTGTGCGTGACTTTGTGTGCGTGAAAACATAAGACGAAATTGAGAATATTCTCGAACATTAATTATTCGAGAATATTCCAAACTTTGTGCAAAAGAGTATGAGTATGCATGTATGTGAGTGGCTGGAAAAACAAGGGAACGAATGAAAAAGAATCTAGAATGTTCGATGATTGAATATATATAAGGATGTGTATGCGCAGCGAGAGGCAGAGTTGAAGAAGACATCAGCGTGGTACGCGTCATCTATTAAACCTAATAAATTCACTTTCTACAATTACGCTTGTTCTTTGTCAAAATCTTCTGATCCCACAACATGATACATTTTTAGACAAAATGACAAAATTTACTTTTACTTTCATTTTTAAGCAAGCATCACTTTCACCCTCTTCCTTGCAAAATCGCTCCATTATATTCGCGCAGCAAGAACCTCACCTTCGATGTCTTAACCCTAACCCAGCGTCCCATCGAACGCGACGTACGATCGATAAGAGCGATAAAACAGCGACGCGGTTCATTTCTCTAACGTCAAAGTCGCGGAACGAATAGGCGCGAGGTAACGTCGTCGTAAAGACACGTTTCCTTGATGTCGTCTCGCGAGCAGCCTGACGAAGAAGAAGGCATAAAGAAGCCTAAGTCTGACGACCGTACGGTAGCTCCTCGAATCGTAAAACGAGCATTACGATCCACGTGGGTGTCGCGTGACGCGCGATTTCCCGTCTGACAAACGTCCCGAATCGTTCGTTCGCGCCAGGCGGCACCCTCTTTTCGATAATTTCCACCGCGAATTCCCGCGGGAGGCGAAACGCGTCGATGCGCACATGAACTATAAACGTCGCGCGAGAAAAATACGATCGCCGTCAGAATGGCCGCATCCGGCGGGGCCCGCGACGACATCAGTCCCCGCATTTACATGCAGATACGCCATAAACCTGCGATGGCTTATGAAGTTGCGTTTTGGCTCGCGAGAAGACGAAGCACCGACTGTTAACGCTTCTGTCGTTCGTAATTAAGGGAGAGGCATAAAGAAGCCGAATATACGCGCGGAGGCGTTCAAATTGTTTAATTTCGTTGCTGGTAGCTTCGTCTCTTCGAGGTTTTGGAGTTCGATGAATTCTTTTGAAAGAGTTGGATGACGTCCTGTTGCGTCGCGATTTTCGTCGTTCTTTTGATTGTAGGATTAAGTTTGTGGTACGCTATTAGCTATTTGTGAGGATTCAGAGTTATTATTTAGGATTTGCTTTGTTACTTGAATTTTTATAAATACAGGGATTGGAGCTGTAATCTTTTAGGCACTGAATTTTGCGCGAGGCTATTGGTCTGTATGGCAGAGTTTGAAGCGAATTACGTGTAAACGATACAGCACTGCGATGTGTAATGGACAATGCTGTTCAGGAAGATGACGGATGATAGTGAAAACTGTCAGGAAGCAGACGTTTTACCAATTGCTGCGATAATTGTACATTATTAGTTAATTAAAGTATTCTAAACAGTTACTAGAAATGTTGTAGTTTACACGAGTAGATTGAAATTAAGTTTCTGATGATTAAATTATAAGGTTTCTTAAAGATATGATACATATACTTTAATTTTAATAATTTACTTTAATAATTAATAATACAATTGCATTAATACTAATACTTTACACTCTGCTCGTTCGCAGATGTTAGTCCTCAGACGAATATTTTATAATATTTTGCATTTGGCTCTTCCTCGAAGGTTAACAGTAGAAACTATTGCCAAAATAGTAATATTTTAGCATCTGAGGAAGGTCCAAGCGCAAAGGGTTAAAATTTCTATTACTAGGACTTACAAAAGTAAAATAAAAATTGACAAGCATCTGAAGAAGACGTTAGCAATAAAAACTATTGTCAAAATACTAATATTTTAGCAATAGTTTCTATTATTAATGTCTGTGAAGGAGCAGAGTGCAAAGGGTTAAGATTCCTATTACTAGGACTTTTGAGGGCAAAGAAAAAATTTGCATGCATCTGCAGAACACGTTAGTAATAGAAACTGTTGCTAAAATAGCTAAAATAATAGTTTAGCAATATTTTAAAATAGCTAAAATAATATTTTAGCAATAGTTTCTACTGCTAACGCTTTTAAAATATTGCTAAAATATTATTTTAGGTATTTTAGTAATAGTTTCCATTGCTAACGTCTTTAAAATATTGCTGAAATATTATTCTACCTATTTTAGCAATAGTTTCCATTGCTAACGTCTTTAAAATATTGCTGAAATATTATTTTAGCTATTTTAGCAATATTTTCTATTGCTAACGTCTCCCAGAAATAGAAAATTTCCATTTTAATAGAAAACTTGACGGAAATGTGCATTTTTCAAAAAACTGCGATGGAATAAGTTCAGTTTTGTCCCCTCAAAGAGGACATCCGAGTGCAAAGAGTTAAAGAACGGTATAACACATAGACTCACGTCTATCACAATCTTCACACTCACAACGCAACATCCTCGAAAGTTACTATAGCGGCGCATCGTACAGAGAGATGACATCCGCGACAGCCACTATAGTGGCGCGTCATTCAGAAAGATGACATCTCCGTGAAAGTCACTATAGTGGCGCGTTGTTCAGAAGAAGAAAGCCGCTATAGTGGCGCATCGTTCATAAGAAGGAAGCTACTATAATGGTGCGTCATTCAGAAAGACGACATCTCCGCGAAAGTCACTATAGTAGCGCGTTGTTCAGAAGAAGAAAGCCGCTATAGTGGCGCGTCATTCAGAAGAAAGAAGCCACTATAGTGGCGCGTCGTTCATAAGAAGGAAGCTACTATAATGGTGCGTCATTCAGAAAGACGACATCTCCGCGAAAGTCACTATAGTGGCGCGTCGTTCATAAGAAGGAAGCTACTATAATGGTGCGTCATTCAGAAAAAGAAAGCCATTATACTGGCGCGTCGTACAGAAGGAGGAAGCCACTATAATGGCGCGTCATTCAGAAGAAGAAAGCCATTATAGTGGCGTGTCATTCAGAAGAAGGAAGCCACTATAATGGCACGTCGTTCAGAAAGATGACATCCGCGAAAGCCACTATAGTGGCGCATCATGCCTAAAAAATTGAAGGTTGTTTTGGAATTTGTAAAGATTCGCGCCTTTAATGCCTTAAATCAATAACCAACAACCACCTCCACACCAAAAGAAAAGCAGCAAGATGATTAGCTTGTGGCTGTTCCAACTTGTAGTATATAAGCGTATAAAAAAGTAAAAACGAGCAGTATTAAGTAAAAAACCAAGTACTAAGTTAGCTTAAACCCAGTCTCAACTAAACACAAATACATTATTTGTGCAACAAGTTTAGATTTGGAATTTTTTTAAAACTCTTCTTCCATCAACATTCATCCAGCACTTCAATCAACACAAAAAGTCATCTTTAGCATTCTAACTGAGCAAGGCAAAGCTATCGACGCAACACATCCAAATTCGATTTACGAAAGAACAGAAAATGTTAATCTTCTATCGCGAGCTATTGAAGAAGGACATCGATGTTAAATCATTTAACGTTGGTTCGATTCCTTTGAAGTCCTCAAACCCAGAAAAACACCTCGTGTCACTTGCGTGGGCGTAAACGGACCCACAAAATCGAGACACGAGTTGGAAGCATAAAATTCGGTAACGCGTTGCGAAAGGACCAGTCGGAGCGAGTACGAATTCATCGCGTATCGCAGCTCAACATCATCCTTCTGCCAGCGCCTGAAAGCGGAGAACAAAAAGGCGCGACGCGTTTCGACACAGTTATTGCGAAGCCATCTTGATTCACGCTTTTAATTTCCAAGAAAACGAAGGCTCGTCGTGGCGCGGATCGAAACGCGAGATTCCTCGAGGCCACGGAGCGGAGGATTCACGATTTCAGCAGCGAGAAGCACCCAGGCGAGAGTGAAAGGGAGACAGAGAGAGAGAGAGAGAGAGAGAGAGAGAGACCTGGGGACTGCGAGGAGGACGTGATGAATCCTCGCGATTAACACGTCACCGTGGAAGAGCGTGTTTAATCAGCGCGCGGAGAAGACGCTGCGGGGCGTCCGCATTCGGACCGTCGGCCCTCTGTCGTTGCACCCCCTTTTCGAGACGGCTGGAACACCCCGTCATAAATAACGGGGCGTTCTCGAGCGACGCGGGGGGATGACGACGATGGTAATTGTGAGTTACTAAGCCCTCTCTCCTCCTGGGACCAGGTCCCCTCTCTGGTCCCAGTCCACGAAATCAGCGACGGTAACGAGACCGATCAAAAGATCTGACCCTTTTTTTACGTCCTCCGCGCGCGACTCGTAAACGGACCGGGAACGAACCGCGTGCACGCGATGCGCCCGTCCTGGGATTTATGAAGTTCCCGTCTTACGAACGGGGAGCATTGTTCGTGAGGATGTTTTGGTGATACGGTTCGAGGAGGGTGAAAATATTGGTGGACAGCTGATCGCGGTGGTAGAGATGTGTTGTTATTTCGTTTGATTGTTGTCTTTTTTTTTTGGTGTGACGTGTAAATTGAATTAGTAGACTTGTATGGCTGCGTATTGGAGGATGATCAAATTATTCTTGTTTATTAATTAATAATTTAAATTCGTGAATTGTTTAATCTTTTGCATTTGGTTGCTTTCTGGACGTTAGTAATAGAAACTACTGCTAAAATAGTGAATGCAAAGGGCTACAATTTTTATTACTAGGACTCTCAAAAGTGAAGAAAAAAATTGCGTGCATCTGGAGAAGACGTTAGCAATAGAAACTACTGTCAAAATAGTAATATTTTAGCTATAGTTTCTATTGCTAACGTCTAGGAAGGTCCGAATGCAAAGGGTTAAAATTTCTATTACTAAGACTCTCAAAAGTGAAGAAAAAAATTGCGTGCATCTGGAGAAGACGTTAGTAAGAGAAACTATTGTCAAAATAGTAATATTTTAGCAATAGCTTCTATTGTTAACGTCTGGGAAAGATCTGAGTGCAAAGGGTTAAAATTTCCATTAGTAGGACTCTTGAGAGTAAAAGAAAAATTTGCATACATCTGTAGAAGATGTTAGCAATAAAAATTGTTGCTAAAATAGCTAAAATGATACTTTAGCAATATTTTAAAATAGCTAAAATAATGTTTTAGCGGTATTCTAGCAATAGTTTCTATTGCTAACGTCTTTAAAATATTGCTAATATATCATTTTAGTTATTCTGTTGCTAAAATAGCTAAAATAATACTTTAGCAATATTTTAAAATAGCTAAAATAATATTTTAGCAATATTCTAGCAATAATTTCTATTACTAACGTCTTTAAAATATCGCTAAAATATTATTTTAGCTATTTTATCAATAGTTTCTGTTGCTAACGTCCTTAAAATATCGCTAAAATATTATTTTAGCTATTCTGTTGCTAAAATAGCTAAAATGATACTTTAGCAATATTTTAAAATAGCTAAAATAATATTTTACCAATATTCTAGCAATAATTTCTATTACTAACGTTTTTAAAATATCGCCAAAATATTATTTTAGCTATTTTACCAATAGTTTCCATTGCTAACGTCCTTAAAATATTGCTAAAATATTATTTTAGCTATTTCAACAATAGTTTTTATTGCCAATGTCGCTATTCCACGTGTCGCTTATCAGACACTGCAAAATCTTAATATAGAAAATTCTCCAGCACTCGCCATATTCCCTTGATCTTGCCTCTTTAGATTTTCATTTGTTTCGTTTTCTGCAAAGTAATTTAAATAGCAAAAATTTGATTCTATGAAAGAAGTCAAAAACTACTTTACAACTTTCTTTGAAGAAAAACCACGAAGTTTTTGCAAAGAAGGAATTAAAAAACTTGTAAAAAGTTATAGAAAATGATGAAGAGTACATTATCGATAAATAAATACTATTTTTCACTTAAATGTGTTGCATTTAATTCGATTTCAAATCAAACACGAACTTTTACAATCACCTTGAGTTAGTTTCCAAAATGCTAAAGATAATACGTCGTTAAGACATCTCAAAAACATAAATTACACGCAATTCACTTTTCCCATCATGAACGTTTAAGATTAACGTCTTCAATTCGTGTTAATCCCTTCTTTTCATTCACAAATAACAAACATACTATAACTCTCTCAAAATACACCTCTAAGTGTAAAAACAACAGTCATACTCGTTTGTTAAACGATCGAACGAACGCCCACACAGTATTCCTAGTACAACAATCAGCAGCTGTCGAAGCTAATTCTCGAATCAGATAATCTGAACTTGGAAAAGCGACTCACGACGAGAGATTCTATCGTCGTCCTAACGGCTGCCAATTAACATTTGGCTCGACTGATTTTCTCATAGAACACAGCCTCCGCCCGTTTCGAAAGCGGCGATCGCTTCGATAAAGCAGCCTCTTGGCGGCCCTCGAATTCGCGATCGAAAGTCCGCATCGAGGCGTTGGTTCCACGCGGTTTGTCCACGGTTGTAAGTAAAACGCGTGATACGATCGCGCGTTTCACTCGATTGGCTCGCGAAAATCGACGCAGGTGAAAGTTTCCACGGTAGCCGCTGGTTTCCCGCGGCGCAATCGCGGTCTGATAAAGCGACCCCTTGGATTCAATGAAGAGGAATGCGGTCGCGTGGAACGTGACGCAGGGAAGAGGATGCGAGCGACGAGCAACGCGACGACGTGGCGGAGGAAAAAGCGCTGGTAAAGAAACGCGATAGATCCGCGCAGGAAGAAGCTCGACTCTGACTCGAGGCTGCTGAATCATGGGAATCGTGAATGAGCCAAGGTCGTCGCGACGTTACAGGAATTGCTTACTCATTGAATTTTTTGCGCTCTCCTGGACTGGTTATCCTGAAAACGGTGGAAATTTTGCAACATCTGGCTCGTTACTTTTTTGGCGTAAACGATACACTGGTTGTGGCTCAATGAAATTATAGTAAACCCTGCTATAACTCTTATTGCACGGTTTTCATATAACGAGAAGTTAAAATTGCGATAGTCTTCCTAATTTTATGAATGGATTAAACCATCGATTGGCGATTTATGACCCACGAGTCGCTAAGTTAGCTATTTGAAAATTTTGAGTGACTTATGCGAGTTCTGCAAACAATGTATAACGTAATAAATAAAAAAATTAAAAGGCTACTTAACTAGAAATAATTATTAAAAGACTAGATAAATATAAGACTGCCAGACTTGGCTAAATTGACGTCAGAAGTTTAGCATTAGGGGTCATTAATAATTATTTCTGTTTTCGTTTTAATTACTCACAATTATTACAAGAATTCCAATCTTTTTGTTCATCTTTAACGTTAAAAAATATTAACTACTTTTGTATTTGTTTTTACAATAAAGTTTAAAGTTTGAAAAAGTATTGTAATTTTCAAATCAGTTGCAGAAGTAAAGTCATACCAAAAACATGGAAACACTAACAACCGAAACTTTATTACATTTAATTCACCCAACTGAACGCCACGAATACGCAGGTTAAAGACAACCTTTATAACATCCTTAAAAACAAATTTTATAATATCCTTTCATCTTCATTGCAATTAAAATTCCTTGCACCGCTTTATAATTCGACCCCCACCAGACTGTTGCTGCTGCCACCTTTCGCAGTAAATAGGTAAACGAGGTGTCGTTACCTTTTTTGGTCACTCTGATTAAAATAATATACAACGATTCGATTATTTGATATCGTAGAATTGGTGTTGTCGAGAGACTACCTGAAGAATCGTTTTACGCTGACAATAATGCTAAAATACAACGATGGCGGCTAAAAACCCCACTCAAGGACCTTCCACGGATTTCACAACAGTTCTTTCCTCAAACTGCCCAAAAAGAAGGAACACAGGTCAATCAGTCAAGAAGCAGCAAGCATACCTCTCCTTTCATTGCTTTACAGTCCACTAATAATTGTCAATTAGAATATTTCCTTATTATAAACAATACTTTAGACGTGTTAACAAATCTTAAGTAACCTCTAACAAGTATTATCGTTGCAAAGTAATAAAGTACCGACGCTGATGATGCGCTCGCTACGATTAATAGCTGAAGAGCGATCGAAATGGCGAGTACATCTCGATCAATCCGTGGACAGGCGCTGTCGATTAATTAATAACATCGATGCCACTTCCATCGACCACGCAGAGGCTGGCTGGCACGGTAGCCAGACCCGTAGAGAAGAAGAGCAAGTCGTCCGCGGTTTCTGGTTTTTGCTCGCGCGCGCCAAGGTTGCGGGATTAATTAACGAGGCTGGCAGCCGCTTACCGGCTAATACCCATAAGGGAAGAAAGTTTCGTCTGCGTACAGCCGGACAGGGGGAGAATAGGCTATTGTTGGTGATCGTTGCGAGGCTAGCCAGGCTCGCCACGAGTCCTATTATGGGAAGATCGACGATTTAAATTCGATCTGCTCAACGATGTTAATAAACGCTGGACAGCTTTTCCGCGTGGACATCGCGCTTTTATGGCGCAGCTATAAACAATCGCGTGGCTTGGAATCCGAATAACCGTCCCCCAGGGAAGCACGGTTGGATAGGAGAGGCGATCTCTCGATGGCCTTTGATTTCGTTGCGGGGAATGGTTGATGGGTGCTCGATGTACAGGAGGTGTCACAGTGTGTGGTCTACGAGGGAGGCAGTACGAGATGTTCGTTGTTACATTGCTATTTATTTTCGAGCATTAAGTCGTTATGTAATACGTTGAAAAAAACAGTTATAGATGGTCCTCGACTATTTTCGCACAATTCGTTATTTCGTGCGTCTTCAAAATTTCAAATTTTAAATATTTTGTTTATCTAAACACTTGATTGAGCAGCAATGAAATACATAATGAAAGTGAGGAAGAAGAAGCTGATAAAAACGTGAAGATTTTGACAATAAAAATATCAACGATACTGTTCTGTCCCCATAAGGAACAAAAAACATTTAAACCAGGTTTATGCTGCGGTTGCTTATATTTAGCTATTTTTGAAGGATCCCAATTTCTGTTTATCACTTTTTCTAATTAACTTCCTAATTTAAGTCGCTGAGATTAGGGGCTTAAAGGTTGCCATAGAACTTGTAAAGATTCTCATCCTTAATGCCTCACTTCAATAGCTATTGGCGTATCATAAATCCAAAATACTAAATTAAGGATGTCGTTAGGCCCTGCAATCCCCACGGCCATGCAGCAACCACCACCACCTCAACATCGAGCTCAGCCAGCTGATTGGCTGGCTCCTGCTTCTAGAATTACTATATAATTGTACATTTTGGAAATTTATGACAGTGTCGAATTATACTAAGAACAAACAGCTTCGACTAAACATAGAAGGCTAAGAGTTGGATCCTTTGAAAGGTTTCCAAAGGTCTTCAAATCTACCATTAAAAAAGTCGTCTTCGATATTCCAATCGAGCATTTTCGCGAGGCGAAACTAAGGACGTAACAGATGCGTTCGTGCATGATGACAAATTTTTGGCTATCATGGAAGAATGTGATCTCAATGGAGAACGTATATCTCGAGTACGTAGGACGATTGAGAAAGACACAGCATGTTATAGAAATCTTTATCAAGAAAAGAAAGAAAAGGGTGGTATTCGACTAACTCTTGACAAGTTTGCAAGGAAAATACCCGAAAGCAGTTAGACACGCCTCGTTAACTTCGTTACTTTAAAAATACTTTAAAACACAGTTTTTAGTGCATATTTTTTTATATCCCTCTACTTTCAACATTTGCACACATCTTCAGGAACCAATTATGTGCGAAAGTCGAAGGCTGCCTGTATTTTGTTCGAACGTTGCGTCCACAGCTTACGCATCGAAATGAATTTTATGTTATAACTTTGAAACGAAAAATTTCACCAAGGTAAGATTTATACCACTTTAAGGAGCACGAAAAGAGCTTCCTATACTGAGTTTTTTGTTAAAATTTGAGGACACTTTCTTTGGGAATTGCAATTTTTCACAGTCGCCGAAACTAGAGATATGCGTAAAAACTTACTTAAAAATCCTGAAAATATAAAAAGTGATATATCTTTCGAAAACGTGAATTTTTGGTGATTTTTCAACCTAAAATTCAGGTCCCCATCTTTTCTCAGTTAAAAGTTATAGCCTCCGAAATATTTCGCTAAAAGGGGGGACTTCTTCTTTCCGTGTCACTGGTTAAGGGAGCCATTTTTTTACAATTTATTTTGCTTGCTACGCGAATAAAAATACTCGTTACGAGAGGTTCCACTGTACTATTTTTTGACTCACAAATTTCCATTATCTGTACACAATTTTTCATAAACAAACGATCACAGAAACTGTGGGCTTTTTATTTTGTTGGATTCCGGGTCAGACAGAATCGAAGAAATCGAGTAAAAATCTTTTTCTATTTCCAAAGAGGTTTATTCACAAGCTACATGGTTTAGCAAGAGGTGGCGAATACACAATTCTAAATATGTAAAAACTGTCTGATTCTGTTTTGGATCTGGCATTTAAGGGATTTGTAAGGAGCTTGGGAAGAGATAGCTTTGGAGGGAGTAGTCAAGGGTCGAGAATGAGACAAAGGTTAGAGTAATAGTCACAAGCTACGTGATTCAGCGAGAGGTGACGAATACACAATTCTGAATATGTAAAAACTATCTGATTCTGTTTTGAATCTGGCATTTAAGAGATTTGTAAGGAGCTTGGGAAAGGATAGCTTTGGAAGGAGTAGTCAAAGGGATGAGACAAAGGTTAGAGTAGCAGTCACAAGCTACGTGGTTTAACGAGAGGTCACGAATACACAATTCTGAATATGTAAGAACTGTCTGATTCTTTTTTGAATCTGGCATTTAAGGGATTTGTAAGGAGCTTGGGAAGGGATAGTTTTGGAAGGAGTAGTTAAGGGTCGTGGATGAGACAAAGGTTAGAGGTAACACAAGGAATGAGTAATAGTACATCTCTGTTTTGGATTGTGGCGGTCCTCGCAACTAGAGGAACAACATACTCACCAATTTCCCGCGAAGCACTCGTTTTCTACACAATTTCTATATAATAGAAATTCCCACTTATCCCTACCACCCCAGCGTCTAAGACGCAACTCCGCCATTTTGGTAGCCTTACTGACGAGTCCACTAGTAGCCCCAGGACGAAACGTTCTTCCCTCTCTTTTCCTTCCTACTCTCTCACACATTCTCTACAGCGCAACAAACGAAGCGGCACAATCGCTTCAGGAAGAATCCGTATTTACAAAGATAGTAATTATACCTATGGCTATAACAAATAATGAGTTGACATTCAACATCCAAACGTACAATAAACAAGGCCTTTGAAGTCCCCACGTTACTGTTGTCCCATCAATCACAACAACACTCTACATATATGATTTTCTAATGAAATCGCGGTTATGAACGTCGAAAACCAACGCAATGGCGAACGATAACGTCGCGATCGAACAGCAGCGAGCTTTGGGGACCACCGATCATCTCGAGACCAGCCAGACTCGTGGGTAGCCCTGCAAAAACTGGGCGCTACGCAACACCGGGCCCATAAACAGCTTTTTAGGCGATCAGCTCGCGCTTGAATATTCAACGAGCGATCCGCGGCGCGGTGCCGCCGCCGCCGCGCGGCAATTAATATTGATTTTATTAAATCGAACTTTTTGCTGGGCCCCTCTACACGGCCAACTGTCGCGACTCGCGATACGACCGCGACAGTCGAGAGTAAGGGCGGACCGCATGCCACACGGCCGCCTCGCGCGGTTTTTCACCGCTTCCGACCTCGCGGATATGGCTAGAGTCATCGTCAGGCTCAGGACACGCTGTTTATGCGTTCTGTGACTTTGGCTGTTTCGATAAAACCGTTTTGTAAGAGCCATATAATATGAATTGGATGGTATGACTAGAATCATCGTCGAGCCCAGGACACACTGTGTAAGCGTTCTGCGACTTTGGCTATTTCGATAAAACCGTGTGGAGGTCCTCGCCACTAGGGGGACAGCACACTCGTCAGTTTCTCGCGAGTACTCCATGTCCTACTCCGTTTCTATATAATAGAATTTACTTATTTTAACATCCCAGCGTCTAAGGCAGGGTCTGCTAGGTAGCCTTACTGATGAGTCCATTAGCAGGCCCAGGACGAAACGTTCTTCCCTCTCTTTTTCCTTCCTACCCTCTCTCACATTCTCTTTACAGCGACAATAATTGAAGCAGGCGTCAAGCCCAATACGACGCTTCAACCGTTTTGTAAGAGACGTATAATATGAATTGAATGGTATGACTAAGAGTCATCGTCGAGCCCAGGACACACTGTTTAAGCGTTCTGCGAATTTGACTGTTTCGATAAAACCGTTTTGTATGAGCTGTATAATATGAATTGAATGGTATGACTAGAGTCATCGTCGAGCCCAGAACACACTGTTTATGCGTTCTGCGACTTTGGCTGTTTCGATAAAACCGTTTTGTAAGAGCCGTATAATATGGATCGAAGCGTAGATTTGGGGGAAATAGCTGCGTTCGAAATCGTGATAGGCAATTGTTCGAAATCATTCGGCGACAAGTTGTTGAGAAGCAAGCTGTTGATCGTGACGAGCTGTAAGAGGAATATTGGAACACTTTCGACCTCCAGACTTTCTTTAGCAATAATAATGTGAATAATTATGAGCACCAACTTACCAAACCAAAGAAAACTACCAAAATCGTAAGTATTATCGCCCTTCTCTACTTTCTGTGACTTTCAATGGCCTTATGTTATAGGTCGTTGAACTCGTTTCGAGATCCTCTATCGTAATACCAAAGCAAAAATATAGCGATCCATTTAAAAAAATGGAGGTGACTTTCAAATGTCCAAAGTACCTCCATCTGTAAAAAAACTGTTATCGCCAACGGATGGCTTCCTTTGTACTCTGCAATTTTATATGAGCAAATATTTCTGTGAAACTTATAGTTTCGAAGATATCTAAGGTGATAATAGTTATTGCCTCACCCTGTATATATTAATTAAATATATATATATTTAATTTTATAATTTATTATATTATTGTTACGAGCAAGCGAGCGCCAATCCAGTATATTAAGAACTATGACCAATTAGTATTGGTGTAAAAACGAATAGATAACGAAAGCAGTCAGTCAATAGTGAGAGCTCTTATCGATTAGACATAGTTTACCATTTGAAATCATTTCTGTATAGTTGTTCACGTATTAAAGTTTATTGATTAGTTATTAGTAAATTTCATTATTTTATATATTATAATTTATAACATTATCATACTTGGTCCAAGATTAAGATCACGAGCGCGACTTGTGATATTCATGTTTGGTTAGAAATTTTGATCACGAGTCAAAATCGTGATATTCATGTTTCACATGAAATTACGACTACGAGTTTGACTCCAGATATTCACGTTCGCCTCGAAATTCTCGTCACGAATCTGACTCGTCAAAATAGAGCAAGGGATTAATAATAATAGGAGACGTTGCTAGGAGAAACTTTTGAAACTTTTCACGCGTTTTCTGCAGCATACGAAAGTTGCTTCTTCGACGCTTTATACGAAACCGATATTAACCCATTCGAGACGGATTGCACACCTTGTGCAATGCATTTTCCAGACACAAAGGTACAGAATTGAAATTCTGAGTGAGTACGAAAAAAGTAGGCGTCGAGGTAAGACTGGTTTCGAATGAAAGTATCTTAGATGCGTAGAAACGAAAACAAATTTCAGCTTTTGGAGTTGGTTTTCCATCAGAAAAATACTCCCTTTGGAAAACTCCCAAAAAATGAGTTATCTCGAATGGGTTAAAGGATTTTAAATCTGTATGGTTTTTTCTTCAATGAATTTCGTGCAAACTTTGCATATTTGTGGACACATATATGGGTCATCGATTGAAGGGGAGGAATGGAAAAAAAGAAGAAAAAGAAGAGGAAGAGCAAGAGAACGATGACGAAGAAGAAAATTGCAACATTGCAATATTTGTTACTTGCAACATGTCAATAGACGCAGTTGATCCGCAACATTGTTTTGCGTTGCATTTTCATTTTGCAAAGTCATTTTGCAACATTACTGCCACACAGCTGTAGCAACATTCTTTTGCAAAGTAATAATATTGCAAACCAACATTAACAATATTGCGAGTTAGTTTTTGAAAAGAAATAATGTTATAAAGGTGTAATTCTGCAATCTTTCTCTTCTTTTTCCTCTACGTCTTCCTCTTCTTCTTCTTCTTTTTTTCAGTGAACTATTAACGCTTTTTACTATCCATTTTTGCTACGGAAATAACTTTTCTTCAAAAGAAAAGCACTTATTTTGTTCAATGTTAACATGTTATCTGTTGTAATATAACATGTTACGTTTCGAAATAAATTTCACATTATATAACAAAATTGCAATGCTGCAATTTTCTTCGTCATCTTTTTCTTCTTCTTCTTTTCTTCTTCTACTTCCTCTTCCTCTACTTTCTCTTCTTCTGTTGAAAAATTCTTATATTCCAGAAAATACGTAATCTAGATCTTGATCTCTAATGATATGTGTTCTACTATTAAGCCATTATATATAATATTAAGAAGAGCATTTAATTTGTTTGAACATTGCATCCACAGTGCGCGCATCGAAATGAATTTCAAGTTATATCACTGAAACGAAAAGTTTCCCCAACATACAACTTATACCCTTCAAAGAGTATAAAATAAGCTTGTTACACTGAATTTTTTTATTAAAATTTGAGGATACCTTTTTTTGGGTATTGCAAATTTTCATTTCTTTTCGCAGACTCGAAGACTAAAAATATCCGTAAAAATGAACTCTTTGCACTCGATGACTTTTTCGGTCGCAGATCATTTTTTCTATCACCAATCTCTTCATGAATACAACTAATCTAATTTTTCAACATTTGAAAATCAATTTGATCTGCACTCGAGCTAATTTCACCTTCCAAATTCATTTTTGTACGGTTTCAAAACTTAAAATCGGTCGATGAAAAATTTCAGTTGCTATATGAAACAACATGGCGACTGAGAGTTGCCTCTCGAGCGTAAATGGTTAATCACTAATCAATTCTGATGTCTCTAATGAGTCTGATGTCTCTCAGAAGGGACATCCGAGTGCAAAGGGTTAACGAATCGTTAAAATAACTTATGATAAACGAAGAAATAGCATTTTCCACAGTGCTACCAATGACTCGATACATTCTTGACTCTTCTCTCCAACTTCGCCATATTTCAAGATCACGAACAAGTACTTTGCTTAATTCAAAGTGTTACAGCGTAACAAACAGTGATAAAACTATAAAAATTTATAACAAAAAACTTAATTAACAGAGGCAACCAAGCCTATTGTCATCATTCTCCATTTGTCAAACACATAGTTCAAATACAAGAGTCGTTACGTTTAACTTTTTTTAGAAACAAGTTTCAATAGTGTTTTACAACTATAGATAAGGTTATTCACGAAGCATGCCATTGTTCAGAGTCGAGGGACCACTTTTTTTCCCCTTTCTACCATGAATTTGCCAACCAATTAAAGATCAATTACTGTTCCCTCACTTTTTCGCAGAAAATGTAACGAACGAATCCGAATGTCTGAAGAAAAGGCAGACGCCCCTCATTGAGACTTTAAAAGTCAAGACTTAACTCAGAAAACAGCAGAACAAATCAAATTTCAGAAGAGAACAAATCAAAAGGCGATCAAGACCACTCGATCAGCAACAAAGTTAAATCAATTCTTAGTTTAAGTGTGCAGTCAAGTCAATATCTATTTTTTCATAAATAAATATTCACTTTAAGTCGTTAAGTCATCCAGTGAAGCAAAGCATACCAGAAAGAATTCCTTTCACAACATAAACCTTTATTCTCGCTGCAACAACCATGAATTTGCCAACCAGTTAAAGATCAATCACTGTTCCCTCACTTTTTCGCAGAAAATGTAATGAACGAATTCGAATGTCTCAAGAAAAGGCAGACGCCCACATCGAGACTTTAAAAGTCAAGACTTAATTCAGAAAACAGCAGAATAAATCAAATTTCGGAAGAGAACAAATCAAAAAGCGATCAAGACCACTCGATCAGCAACAAAGTCAAATCAATTTGTAGTCTAAGGTGTCTAAGTTCTCATAAATAAATATTCACTGGTCGTTAAGTCATTCAGTGAGGCAGAGCATACCAGAAAGAATTCCTTTCACAACATAAACCTTTGCTCTCGCCGCAACGCAAAGCATACTACGTGTTCGTCAGAATAAAAAGTTGGAAAAATAAAAAATCCCACGCTATTCGAAAGTTGAAATTTTTTGTACAAAGTTTGAACGAAATTCACTGGGAACGAAAACATATGGTTTTCGAATAGGGTCCTTTCATTAGGGGTAACAGAAGGTTCGCGTGTAGTTCCGAAATAAATTGGCCGCTCGAGGCCACTTTCATCATCGTGAACAACGTTACAACGGCCGTGGTGCTGAAGTAATTAAACGGGCAATTTGGCGTATGTCGCCATTAAAACAGCCGTAAAGCTGCGGGTTATTATCAGTAATTAAATAGATCACTGACTGTACGACTGCGTTACAGTTTGCTTCGTTCCTTTCCGTGCACTTTGGAACATGAAATAGATTTAAACAATTGTCCTGCGATTTTCTTCGCACAAATTCCTTTTATGGATCCTTTTATGGATCCTTTGATTGAATTTTGACATCAATTAAAAAAAAAGAAAGAAGAACCATAAACAAATCGAACTGGACAGATCACGAGTGGCATATCTTCTTTTTGTAAAACACTTTCGTCGTATTTTACCTGTAGCTCGGAACTCGGTGGTTAGAAAACGACCATATCCCGGCTCTGGTTTCCTGGAATAAGGTGGCAAGTTATTGCCCCACTGATCCTACGTTTATTGCCCCTGCCGCTATTACGCTGTCGACATTTCCACGCTCGCGGGGAACAAAATATTCTCTTTAGAGCACTATAAATCAGTCTCTGCCATCGACGAGCATCTCCTTTCAGTCGGTTCTAATTAAGTATCAAACTTGGTATTTAAGTAATCCATCATCTCAGAGAGAGATACGATTCACAAAAGATAATAAACGGTAGATATAAATTCCAAATTATCATCCTCTAATTGGTTTGTTCTTACAAAATAATCGAAAATGAATCTGAATTTTTTTGGTAGGAAATGTTATTCTCAACCTTTTTTATCGCTGATATGAATTACAGTAAAACAGTGGTGGGCAAAGTTATTAGTCGACAGAGCTAAATATCAAGAGTGCAATCATTGAGATTTATTTTGAGAGCCAAATTGTTTAAACTTAAACTGTAGAGATAAGTACACTTTCTTTTTAACTTAATTAATTTTAATTTAAGTTTTAAGTGTCAATTGAAGTATAAATGAAGCTGAATAGAACTTTGTATCATACTTAACCCTTTGCACTTGGATGTTTCCTCTGAGGAGACATTAACATTGATTAGTGATGAAGGAGGTATAAATTTTTTGAGAAATACATTTTCCCTGAGGTTTTTCTATTGAAACGGAAATTTTCTATTGCTGGGAAAAGTTAGCAATAGAAACTATTGCTGAAATATTCAAAGAATTCTATTTTAACAGGAGCTTCTATTGCTATCGTCTAGAAAGGAACGGAATGCAAAGTGTTAAACTTATTCTACTGCACTTTTTTGAGAAGTGCATGTTCCTCCGAAGTTTTCAATGGAAATGGAAATTTTCTATTGCTGGGAGACGTTAACGATAGAAACTATGGCTAAAATATTGCTATTTTAGTAAGGTTAAACTTGTTCCATTGCAGCTTTTTGAGAAGTGCATGTTTCCACGAAGTTTTCATTGAAAATGAAAATTTTCTGTTACTAGGAGATGTTAGCAATAGAAACTACTGCTGAAACATTGCTAAAACATTGCTATTTTAGTAATAGAAACTATTGCTAAAGCATTGTTATTTTAGTAATAGAAGCTATTGCTAAATTTTGTTAAAATTTTGCTATTTTAGTAATCGAAGCTTTTGCTAAAATATTACTAAAATGTTGCTAAAGTATTGCTAAAATATTGTTAGTTTAGCAATAGAAATTATTGCTATCTTAGCAAAAGATTGCTATCTTAGCAATAGAAGCAATTGCTAACACATTGCTATTTTAGTAACAGAAACTATTGCTAAAACATTGCTATTTTAGTAATAGAAGCTATTGCTAAAATATTACTAAAGTATTGCTAAAATATTGTTAAAATATGTTAGTTTAGCAATAGAAACTACTGCTAAAATATTGCTAAAACATTGCTACCTTAGCAATAGAAGCTATTGCTAAAATATTGTTAAAATACTGTTATTTTAGCAATAGAAACTATTTCTAAAATATTGGTAAAGTGCTGCTAAAACATTGCTATTTTAGCAATAGAAACTATTTCTAAAATACTGCTAAAATGTTGCTAAAGTATTGCTAAAATATTGTTAAAATGTTGTTAATATATTACTAAAATATTACTATTTTAGCAATAGAAACTATTTTTAAAATATTGCTATTTCAGAAACAGAAACTATTTCTAAAATACTGCTAAAATGTTACTTGCAAAGTATTGCAAAAATATAGCCAAAATATTGCTAGTTTATCAACAGTTTCTATTGCTAACACTCGAGAAGCAACCCAGAGCAAAATTAAAAAAAAATCTCATTTAACGATATAAATGAAATATCAAGAGCAAGATATCCATCAAATTAAACCCTGTCGCTGTTTTCCAATCTCTGCAGTAGAAGAACAAGGATCATCCGAAAGGAAATTCACTCCATCACTACATCGGACCCTGAGGCCACCGATGACGTCCTCATGGAGAACCGTGGAAACGGAACAAAAGACGACGGAGGGGAGAAGATCAGTGGCAGATGCCGTGGTCCCAGTGGGACGCCAGGCGCCCCAAGAGTGAAGACATTCGAGTAATTGGCCCTGCGGTTCGATTCCGACTGTCGTTGGGTCGCGAGCGCCCAGAGAGCCCTCGATTCGGCGCTCCCTTACGTGCCGATCCTTCTCCCTCGTTACATAGCGAGTACCTTGGTGGCTCGCAGTGTCGGCGGGGAGCTACTGATTACAGAGAGCTGGCCGCAGGCTCCCTGTTCGCCTCACACCAGCCCAACGCGAGGAGAGTCCCCGCGTGTCTTTAACCGCGGTCCAGAGACTCGCCATCACCCAGTACTCTTGGTACACGTGTTACCTGCCGCGCATAATAAGGCCAGTCGGGAACAGCCACCTTCGAGGCTGTTGGAACGTTGAGAACTAAAGGTTCGAGGGTTATCGAGACTTTCAGATATTCTAAATATCGAATTCTGGAGTAACGTCAGAGAAGAGGGTAATGTTACAAGTAGAGCAACTTTCGATGCGATGTAAATGTACGCGATGCAACAACTACCTTTGAAGTTGTTGGAATGTTGAGAACTAAGGATGCGAAGGTGATCGAAACTTTCAGATATTCTAAATATGGAATTCTGGAGTAACGTCAGAGAAGAGGGTAATGTTACAAGTAGAGCAACTTTCGATGCAATGTAAATGCATGCGATGCAAGAACCACCTTCGAAGCTGTTGGAACGTTGAGAACCAAAGGTTCGAGGGTTATCGAAACTTTCAGATATTCTAAATATGGAATTCTGAAGTAACGTCACGGAAGAGTGTAGTATCACAAGTAGAGCAATTTTTGGATGCATTGCAAATGCACGCGATACAACAACCACCTTCAAAGTTATTAGAAGGTTAAGAATTAAAGATTCAAAGGTTATCGAAACTCTAAGATATTGCAAATATCGAACTCTTTACTAAAGTCACAGAAGAGTGCAATGTCACAAGTAGAGCAGCAACTTTCGATGCGATGTAAATGTACGCGATGCAACAACTATCTTCGAAGCTGTTGGAACGTTGAGAACTAAAGGTTCGAGGGTTATCGAAACTTTCAGATATTCTAAATATGGAATTCTGGAGTAACGTCACAGAAAAGTGTCCTATCACAAGTAGAGCAGCAACTTTCAATGCGATGTAAATGTACGCGATGCAAGAACCACCTTCGAAGTTGTTGGGACGTTGAGAACTAAAGGTTCGAGGGTTATCGAAACTTTCAGATATTCTAAATATGGAATTCTGGACTAATGTCAGAGAAGAGGGTAATGTCACGAGTAGAGCAATTTTTTGATGCAATGCAAATGCACGCGATGCAACAACCACCTTCGAAGCTGTTGGAACCCTAAGAATTAAGGATTCAAGGGTTATTGAAACTCTCAGATATTTCAAATATCGAACTCTGTATTAATGTCAGGCGTAGAGCAACCTTCGATGCAATGCAAATGCATTGTAATGCAACACGCCATGCAACAATCATCTTCAAAGATGTTGGAACGTTAAGAACTAAAAATTATAGGGTTATCGAAACTCTGAGATATTCCAAATATGCAACTTTATACTAATGTCACAGAAGAGTGTGATGTCACGTGTAAAGCGACTTTCGATGGAATGCAAATGCACGCGATGCAACAGCCACCTTCAAAGCTGTTGGAACCTTAAGAACTAAAGATTCAAGGGTTACCGAAACTTTCAGATATTCCAAATATCGAAATCTGCACTAAAGCCAAATAAGTATACTTCAAAGCAGTTGGAACGTTAAGAACTAATGATTCAAAAATTATTAAACAAATATTGTACTCTATACTAACTCCATAGAAGAGTGTAATGTTACGCGCAGAGCAACATTTAACCCTTTGCACTCCAGACTTTTCAAAAATGTTAATACAACAGAAATGCATGCATCACACACGTTGCATTGCAACCGTTCAAACACGACCCAAGAAGCAACTTACACCAAGTGACAAAATATGCAAGCAAACGCAACAGGACTAAAGAAAGCAACAGTCAACAAGCAACTTTCAATCGACTTCACCCACACGACAGACCGCTTGTATGAATGCTGCATGAAATGCAGACTTAATCCCAGAAGACCATTCGTTCCAATCTCAATCGACCCAAGAAGCAACTTACACCAAGTGACAAAATATGCAAGCAAATGCTACAGGACTGAAGAAAGCAACGTTCAATCGACTTCACCCACACACGACAGACCTCTTGTATAGACGCTACATGAAGCGCAGACTTAATCCCAGAAGACCGTTCGTTCCAATGACAATCGACCCAAGAAGCAGCTTACACCAAGTGACAAAATATGCAAGCAAACGCAACAAGACTAAAGAAAGCAACAGTCAACAAGCAACGTTCAATCAACTTCACCCACACACTGCAGACCGCTTGTATGGACGCTACATGAAACGCAGACTTAATCCCAGCAGACCGTTCGTTCCAATGACAATCGACCCAAGAAGCAACTTACACCAAGTGACAAAATATGCAAGCAAACGCTACAGGACTGAAGAAAGCAGTTCCTGCTTACTTGTTGAAATCAACAAGCAACTTTCTATCCTTGCTTGTTGAAGTCAACAAGCAACTTTCAATCAACTTCACCCACACACAACAGACCTCTTGTATGGACGCTACATAAAACGCAGCCTTAATCCCAGAAAACCGTTCGTTCCAACGACAATCGACCCAAGAAGCAACTTACACCAAGTGACAAAATATGCAAGCAAACGCTACAGGACTGAAGAAAGCAGTTCCTGCTTACTTGTTGAAATCAACAAGCAACTTTCTGTCCTTGCCTGTTAAAATCAACAAGCAACTTTCAATCAACTTCACACACACACAACAGACCTCTTGTATGGACGCCACATAAAACGCAGCCTTTATCCCAGAAAACCATTCGTTCCAACGACAATCGACCAAGTCGGAAGAGCTGACTGGAAGGCGTCGGAAGGCGTCGAGACAGTCACGGTCGCGCGCGACCGAGACAATGACGCGGTGAAAACGATCGAACGCTACCAGCCGGTGCACCGCGATCCGTTCTCCAGGCGAAGAAACCAGCCAGAGGAAGGGACCAGGCGGGTTCCTCTTCCGTTGCCTTTTACACGCTCGTTCTGCCACGGCTCAGTCGCGCGAGACGCGACGGAATCCCCCTCAGCTGCTTAATTACGCGATCCTCCGTTTCTTGCCGACTCGTTCGCGGAATGCGTTTAATTCGCGATTGCTCGTGTTACAGTAGGCGTGGACGCCGTCACGCCTAGACAACAGGAACGCGGTGACGAGCTGGAAATCCTTGGGACGTACGCGACGATGATATCGGTGTCGCGACATCAGCCGCGTTTCACGCGCCGCCATGTTGCTCGATTTCTGCTGCTTAATCGCTGACGGGTGATCGTTGTCGTGGCTTGGTGCGTGCGATCGTCGTCCTCGACTTCGATCCACGGACGATCGTTGCTCCGTTTGATCGCCATCGCTCGTTCGAGGTGCTTACGCGTGTGTAATCACGCGCCATTGTACGATGGCTATAAACAGTACATGCGCGGACTACTATTCATCAATACGGCGGTTTGGGTGTGGTTTCACACTTTGGTTTTATGGGACCAAATTTTTCTACTCCCGCGAATGTATACTTTTAAAGGAGTAAATGTTTGGTACTTGTGAGTATTTAGGGTCAATTAAGTGTCGTTTATGATAATCATAGTTATCAGTGATGCATGTTAAAGGTTTATGGTTAGAGAAGTCTTGAGATGCATGTTAAGTTGAGGAATTAATGGATAATAATTAATGTGTAGATTAGGGGATGACCAGGGTGACCAACAATCACTGCGGCAGCTTGGGTGTGGTTTTATGCTTTATTTTTGCAGCACCAAATTTTTCTAATCGCACGGAACTATACTTTTAAAATGAAAAGTGTGTGAATATTTAGAGTCGTGGCTAGAGAAGTCTTGGAATACATTTCTAGTTAAGGAATTAATGCATAATAATTAATCTCTTAGACACGATGCGCCACTATAGCGGCTTTCGCGGATGTCATCTTTCTAAACAATGCGCCACTATGGTGGCTTTCAAGGATGTCGTTTTTCTGAACGAGGTGCCACTATATAGTAGCTTTTTTCTTCTGAACGATGCGACACTACAGTGGCTTCTCTTCTGAACGACACGCCACTATAGTGGCTTTCTTCTTCTGAACGAGGCGCCACTATAGTAGCTTTCATTTTCAGAACGACGTGACACTATAGTTGCTTTCTTCTGAACGACGCAACGCTGTAGTGGCTTTCGAGGATGCCATCTTTCTGAACTACGCGTCACTATATAGTGGCTTTCGTGGATGTCATCCTTCTGAACGACGCACCACTATATAGTAGCTTTTGAGATTGTCATGTTTATGAACGACGCACCACTATACTAACTTTCTTCTGAACTACGCGTCACTATATAGTGGCTTTCGTGGATGTCATCCTTCTGAACGACGCACCACTATATAGTAGCTTTCGAGATTGTCATGTTTATGAACGACGCACCACTATACTAACTTTCTTCTGAATGACGCGCAGCTATAGTGGTTTTCGTGGGTGTCATCTTTCTAAACGACGCGTCACTATATAGTGGCTTTCGTGGATGTCATGTTTCTGAACGACGCACTGCTATAGTAGCTTTCTTCTGAACGAAGCGCCATTATAATGGCTTTCGCGGATGTCATCTTTCTGAACAACACGCTACTATAATGGCTAACTCTAGTATCGTGCTTTAAAATATACCATGCTCAATTGGTTTGGTCGTTATTAATTATTAAAATTAAAGCATACGTATCATAACTTTAAGAAAAATTACAATTTAATCCTCAAAAACTTCATTTCAATGTACTCGCGTAGAGGACAGCATTGTCCGTCACACATTGCAGTGCTGTATCGTTTACGTGTAATTCGCTTCAAACTCTACCGTACAAAGAAACAGCCCAAATTCAGTTGTACCTAATAGGTTAATGTGTAGATTAGGGGTGAGCAAGCTTTTCTAAGAGGTCAGATGCGCCATACAACTCTAGCACCTTTTCTACCTTCTTACATTCATGATTCGAGTTGAATAATAGGGATAGGAATAAGGTCTACGAGTAACATGAGTTAGAAGACTGTATAAATTATACTGAGAGCACTCAGATGTTGAAAATATAAAAATGAATTCAGTTATGGCGCCTACTTCGAAAGAATAAGTATTCGCCATATATAATCGTCCAACGTGCCACGTTTGGCGCACGTGTCATGGTTTGGTCACCTTTAGTATAGATGTATATGACCACAATGTGAAAAGACTTAACAAAAGCAATGTTGTAAAAATACATTTTGCAACCACATTGTTTTATACAAGTTTAACAAAAAAAATACCTCTTATATTATCCAAGAAACGATTGAAGCGTCTTCAATTATCAGAATACCGCATCTGCAGATCATTAGGAAAGCAACGTGCCCTCGCGCATTACAACGACCATTAGACCGCGCAGCGACAATTAGGGGCGACACACAATCGACCATGCAATTATCCGTGAAATTACAACAAATTATTCGCAAAGCATACCCATCACGTCGTACCATCTATGCACAGTGCATCGAATCGAAGTTCACATGGGAGGGGAACGTAGGCGGTTCGCGTTAAAAGCGACTCTGCACCATAGAACGCGTACGATTAGAAAAGCGTGGGTCGAGTGACACAGAATGGAGCGGTCGAATGGATCCAGGAACCCGCGTCTGGCTGTTCACCCACAGTTCCACCCGATGCGTCTTCATCTTCGATCATCGCGATCGAAGAGACGCCAGTCAGCCTGGAAGCGACGTCTCCCATGGCTCTGTTTGCATACACGCGTCCATTATCGGCGTGAAATCTCTCCCTCGCGCATCCTCAAGCCGTCTTAATCGTCGGTGCCTCGTCACCGACGATGAACACGTTCGCGAACGGGAAACGTGCGCGTCGCCTCGTCGAGCGGACGGTTTTTCAGCCGCGAAGCGATCGACCCTCGCAGGTGGTTTCTCGCGACGTCGCGTCGCGTGTTCCCAGGACGCGATACCATCTGCGCCACTAATTTCCGGCGATTCAGCGAAAGTGACGAGCGCGCGATCGTAAATTTGCCCTGGCGAGCCAGGCGAAACGATTCCCCGCTCGCAGACCGGTTGCTCGCCCTGGTCCTCGTGACTTATCCAGCATCCGCGAGGCGATGGAACGGGCGAGGGGCTGCCTGAGGCACACGCTCGCGCGCGGACAATGGGCCCAGAGAGAGTTGCCACACCAGCCATTGTTTTTGCGCCGTCGCGTCGCCGTCGCTTTTTGCCTGCATTAACGCGAATTGATTTCACGTGAAACTGGCTACGTACACCGTGAAGCAACCGGTGAAATCGAGCCCGGGACGTGCATGCAGATATATCCCAGAGGTGGTGGCGCTGCTTTTGATTTGTTGCTTCTCTAAAATCGAGGTCGCCAGGCAAATCCTGTATTTTATTAGCTTCCGTGTCGTTGGATTCGAGAGAGGACGATTGCGCTTCGCGACAAGTTGGAGATTAGTGGATTCTTTTCTTAATAGTTTTAGAATTTTTTAATCACGAGGTGTGAAAGGGTACAGTTTTATTACGAAGCGTAGTAAAGGACAAATATAAGATTTTTGGTATTCGTTGGAATTGCTTTGCGAAAAGTTGGCGATTAGTGGATTTTTTTCTTAATAGTTTTAGAATTTTTAATTCACGCGGTTTGAAAGGGTAAAGTTTTATTACGAAGCGTAGTAAAGGACAAATATAAGATTTTTGATATTCTTTGGGATTGCTTTGCGAAAAGTTGGCGGTTAGGGCGATTTTTCTTACTAGTTTTAGAATTTTTAATTAACGCGACATTAAAGGGTAAACATCTATTATGAAGCACAGTAAAAAGCAAACACACGATTTTTGGTATTCGTTAGAGTTGCTTTGCGAAAAGTTGGAGATTAGTGGATTCTTTTCTCATTAGTTTTAAACTTTTTAATTAACGCGACATTAAAGGATAAACTTCTATTACGAAGCATAGTAAATAATAAACGCACGATTTTTGGTATTTGATAGAGTTGCTTTGCGAAAAGTTGACAATTAGCGGATTTTTCTCACTAGTTTTAGAATTTTTAATTAACGCGGCATTAAAGCGTAAACTCCTGTTACGAAGCATAGTGAAGAACACAGTAAAGAAACATGCAATTATTGGTATTCGTTGCAGTTGCTTTGTAAAAAGTTGGTGATTAGTGGATTTTTTTCTCCAGTTTTATCATTTTTAATCAGTGGCGGCTCGTGTATAGGCACTGTGGAACTGCAGCACCCCCATAGACGGCTCCTGCTATTCCATTTTATATTATCGATAACATTTAATATAACTCTATTTTTCTTTCTTTAATTCTTTTTTTATACTTGTACGATATATAATCCTTAAGCTTAACACACTATGGGCGGGTCGCGTATTGAAGGATAATAAAATTATCCTTGTTTATTAATCAATAATTGTTTCAGCTGTTATGTATAGAATATTCTGGAATGTAAGCGAGAGCGAATGTGCGAGTGAATGAGATTTCCAAGTGAATGTTTTTAAAAATATTGAGTCAGTTGTTCATTGTGCATCATTGAGAGAACATCATAGTTATAAAAAGCTTTTGAACTTCTTACATTTAACTTTAATTAATAAATATCTTACAGTATTAATACCTTTTATGCAGAACATTCGTAAATATTAGTAACACACTTGTCGAGGCTTATTTCTTCTTATTTAATGAATATTTTGTTTTATAACTATATAACATAACTTGCAAGTAATAAAAAGTAATGAAAAAGAAAGTTTGACTGCTTGACTGTTTAAGGATTTCTAAAAATATCATGCATTAAAAAAATATTAGAGTAAATAAAATTATTACATAAAAAACTGTATAATAAAATATTCCTAAACATTATTACGTTTTTCTCTTACTACGTGAACTCTTGAAACTTTTAAAAATGTATAATTATTGTTTTCTCCATGTCATCCATTAAACGAAGTAATAGAAAACTAAATTAAAAATTTAATTTCCATTAAAGTTCATCCATACTTTTGAAATACTATATATTATCTATTTTCCAAATTTCATTGAAATTCTACTATTAGTTGCGAAGATATTACTTCTCTTCATTAATTTTCTCTAGACACACATATGAATTCAGCTCTCGCTGTTACCCACCCATAGTGTGTTAATATCAGTAGCCATCGCCCAGTTTATGAACAGATCAAGCTTGAACTGCAACAATTTAAGTTTAACTACAAAAAAAAGGTGTCCGATTTCGTTCTAGCAAGATTTTCTCAAGTTTCGAAATAAATTTTCTTTTTATATGTGTTAATTTCTTTTGTACACAATTTTAAAATAGAGACTAACAATTTTCTGAAGCAGCACCCCCAATATGTAGTTTTATTTTTACTTTAATTTTAGTCACAAGCTGCCCACTAAATTATCGTCGCATTAAAGAGTAAACTTCTATTAGGAAGCACAGTAAAGAACAAACGCAGGGTTTTCGATACTCCTTGGGGTCGAAAAAATGATTGCACGCGTTCTAAATTATGGGAAACGCAGCTGAGCGCAAGGGAACCTGTCCTAAATATATCACTCGCGAAGACGCAACGTATCGACAAAAAACAGCGCTCAAGTAGGATGCTAATTGTCCAGGATAATTAGCTCGCTGTACCAATTGGAGCACACTGCGGGGCAGTTAGAAGAAGCTTACGTAAATCAATCAGCCAGCGTACGGGCGTTCCGACGAAGGATAATTGGAGTAGCGACAAGTTGATCAGCGCGGCTTCTTTCTCGACGCGGCGCGGAATGGAGCGGATCGGATTCTACTCGTCCTCAGCGCGATCCACGGAACGGTGTCGGAGGGCTTAGTCATCGCGAGTGCCTTGGCATCGTCAGCGTGCCTTATGAGGATCAAAAGAAACGAGTATCACGGTGTTCCGTCACCGTGCCCGTCTAATTGTTTATTCGAGCGCAGCGATCTTGATCCCACATTTTTTGCTCCTCTTCTTCTTTCAGTGCATGCTTCTAATCGCGAGACATTTATTATTTAACTGAGTAAATTCGTCGTTTTTTGTTGGTGATTTGAATTTTGGTTGTTTAGATTTTCGTTGAAAATCAAGTAGAAAAATTCGTCCTACTTTGCTGGTGATTTGAATTATAAATGTTTAGATTTTCGTTGAAAATCAAGTAGAAAAATTCGTCGTACTTTGCTGGTGATTTGAATTTGGATTCAACCGTTTGGATTGTTTAGATTTTCGTTGAAAATCAAGTAGAAAAATTCGTCGTACTTTGCTAGTGATTTGAATTTTGGTTGTTTAGATTTTTGTTGAAAATCAAGTAGAAAAATTCGTCGTACTTTTCTGGTGATTTGAATTTGGATTGTTTAGATTTTTGTTGAAAATCAAATAGAAAAATTCGTCGTACTTTGCTGGTGATTTGAATTTGGATTCAACCGTTTGGATTGTTTAGATTTTCGTTGAAAATCAAGTAGAAAAATTTGTCGTACTTTGCTGGCGATTTGAATTGTGATTGTTTAGATTTCCGTTGAAAATCAAGTAGAAAAAATCGTCGTACTTTGCTGGTGATTTGAATTGTGATCGTTTAGATTTTCGTTGAAAATCAAATAGAAAAATTCGACGTACTTTGTTGGTGATTTGAATTTTAATTGTTTAGATTTTCGTTGAAAATCAAATAGAAAAATTCGTCGTACTTTGCTGGCGATTTGAATTTTGGTTGTTTAGATTTTCGTTGAAAATCAAGTAGAAAAATTGATCTTTTATGATCCCCCTCGAGTGAAAGGGGATGGCATTTGTTTCTTTGGATGCATTTCTAAGGTCCGTTTATATAAAAGGCGATGGGGCCACGCGTCACACAAGATTAGTCACTGATGCTTTAGGTCAGAGGTCGACAAACCGCGGCTCGCGAGCCGCATGCGGCTCTTTGATCACTTTAGTGCGGCTCTGCCATGATTGACGATTGTCATGAATTAATATTATGGATACCTTGCTTAGTTTTTGATTCGTATCACTAAATAAGATCATTATTTACTCTTTGCTACTCGGCTCCTTTCTGAGCGCTAGCAATAAAAACTATCGTTAAAATAGCAATATTTTAGCAATATTTTAGCAATATTTTAGTAATAGCTTCTATTGCTGAAACAGCAACGTTTTAGCAATATTTTAGCAATAGTTTCTATTGCTAAAATAGCAATGATTTAGCAATAGTTTCTATTGCTAAGATAGCAATGATTTTGACAATAGTTCCTATTGCTAAAATAGCAATGTTTTAGCAATATTTTAGCAATAGTTTCTATTGCTAAGATAGCAATGATTTAGCAATAGTTTCTATTGCTAAGATAGCAATGATTTAACAATAGTTTCTATTGCTAAAATAGCAATGTTTTAGTAATATTTTAGCAATTGTTTCTATTGCTAAGATAGCAATAATATAGGAATAGTTTCTATTGCTAAAATAGCAATATTTTAGTAATATTTTAACAATAGTTTCTATTGCTAAAAGCAATATTTTAACAATAGTTTCTATTGCTAAAAGCAATACTTTAACAATAGTTTCTATTGCTAAAAGCAATATTTTAACAATAGTTTCTATTGCTAAAAGCAATATTTTAATAATAGTTTCTATTGCTAAAATAGCAATGTTTTAGCAATATTTTAGCAATAGTTTCTATTGGTAAGATAGCAATGATTTAGCAATAGTTTCTATTGCTAAAATAGCAATGTTTTAGCAATATTTTAAAAATAGTTTCTATTGCAAAAATAGCAATATTTTAGCAATATTTTAGCAATAAAAACTATTGCTAAAATAGAAACCTCTTAACAATAGTTTCTGTTGCTAGCGTCTACCAGCAACAGAAAACTTCCATTTCAATAGAATACCTCAGGAAAACATACATTTCTCAAAAAGCTGCGGTAGAATAAATTTAACCTCCTTCGTCACTAATCAATGCTGATGTTCCTTCAGAGAGAACATCCAAGTGCAAAGGAGTAAGAATGATATAAAGTTTTATTTGCTTTCACTTATAGTTTAATTAAGACTTAAATCTCAAATTAAAGTTTATTAAGTTAAAAAAAGTGTATCTATTTATATAGCTTAAGTTTAAAAAATTTCGTTGTAATCGTTGTATTGTTGATATTTGACTCTCAAAATAAATTTATATAGTCGAAGACACGCCTGTCTTCGCGAATTGCGTCGAACGCAAAACGATCGTCGGCTGTTCAGCGACGTTCGGCTGTTTGCAGAACGGGGAAGAACAGCAGTTGCATTTCAGTGAGATTCGCGAGGAGTCGCAGTTCCTTAGTTTGTTTATTATACCTTATGTACCTTTTAAAATATATCTCTTTTTATCTTTATTATTTTGTATTCCTCACATTACGCCTTACTACAGCTTCAGAAGTGGGATTGAACTATCTGAACGATCGCTATAATTGTGTCAGTTAAATCCGGTTGTGTAACGTGAATTGTAACCGCCATGTTCCTGAAAGATATACCGAACGTATACGAAAACCTCGGCAGAAGTGCGACTCAGCCGATTCGCGCTCTGCACAGGCTAGTTTTTGGGGAGGATGGCGACCGACACAATCGGAAACGCCTAAGAAGTTTCTCCGGTTTTGTGTTTCAAAGTGAAACGGAAATGGAAAGCATGGTCTCGTCGGTTGTGGCTTCGTTTAGCTTGGCTGAGTTAATCGGGATCGCGGGTGTTTTGAACGTCGATTCGGATGGGCAAAAGGAAGAAATTGGCCGGCGGATTTGTCAGCATTTGTCAGATTTAACGTTATTAAAAGAGGCGAATGCGGCAGTGGCTGTTTCGGAAGAGGAATCGGAAGATGACGTCACAAACGTGACGATGCGATCTGTTCGAGGGGAGGACGCTGGCCATCGTCTCGCACGGCAGACACCAGGGACCGCTGAGGGTTGTGCACCGCGTATGGCGGAAACAACTGATCGTCATTACGATGCACCTCGATTTACGCTGAACTTTCGAGATGTCGAAGACTCGATGCGCCCATTCAACGGAAGTGATGGATATCCCATCGAAAGGTGGATGGAAGAGTTTGAGGAGAATGCGATTTTATTTGCATGGTCCGACCTGCAAAAACTTTTGTTCGCGAGGAAATGTTTGAGCGGATTGGCGAGACTGTTCGTGCAGGGAGAGCAGGGTCTTTCCTCGTGGGCACGACTGAAAAGCCGCTTGTTGGAGGAATTCTCTACGCGAGTAAACAGTGCGCAATTGCATGAAATGTTGCGCAGTAGAAGGATGCAGCGGGACGAGTCAGTGCATGAGTATTTCTTAAAAATGAAGGAAATTTCGGCGCGGGGTTGGATCGAGCCCGAATCGCTGATCCAATATATTGTGGACGGGATTCCGGACGATCCAACGAAGAAGTTTAATCTTTACGAGGCCAAGAACTTGAATGAACTAAAGGACAAATTAAAAATTTATGAACGAGTGCGAAACGGGATTCGACCGGTGGCGAAGAAGGGATCCTTGGTACCGGTGACGCAGTCAGCTGATGCAGCGAGCGCGAGCAGCTCAACGGCGAGGACGTACGCGACGCCGGGACGCGTTGGACCGTCGCCCCGATGCTTCAATTGCAACGAGGTAGGACATTTGGCCAACGTCTGCCCGAAGCCAAAAAGGAGCCCAGGATCGTGCTACGTCTGTGGATCAGCTGAGCACCGGAAACAGTTTTGTCCACAGCGATCGGGAGCGTCGAGGGAAGCGAGAGGAGCGAAGAGCGAGACGAGCACTCACTTGGTTCATTCAAGAGCGTGCGAAATAAACCCGTGTTACACTATCGACTTAACATTAGATATAGGTAAGATCGAAGCAGTTATCGATACCGGAAGTCCAGTGTCCTTTTTATGTCAGAAATTAGTTCCCGCGAATGTAAAATTGAATAATTACGACCGTACAACTCGATTTGAAGGGGTGAATAGAAGTGCGATAGAAATATTAGGCCGATTGACGCAGAAAACGCTAGTTTCGGGTTGCGAGGCAATGCTCGACTTTTACGTGATTCCGGATCGGACTCTTAATTGCGATTGTTTATTAGGTCGTGATTTTATTAATAATGACAATTTAGAGGTAACGATCGGAAAGACGGTTAGTATTCGTCCTAGTTCAATAGCGGAAGTCATGAAGATAGATGTGGTAGAGGATCAAGCGAACAACGATGTCGTAAACAATTTAAAAATTAATCCAGATTTAGGGCACGAATGGCAGGAAAAAGTATGCCAAATTGCTAACGAGCATTACGTAAAGCCGAGTAGACCGGAACTCCCAGATGTGAAACTAGAAATGGAATTAATTTTGAAACCTAATCACCAACCGTTTTACTACAATCCGCGACGTTTATCATATTGTGAAAAGAACGCAGTCGCGCAAATCGTTCAAGATCTACTAAGTCGAGGAATTATTCGTCCGAGTACTTCACATTACTGTAGCCCGATCGTGTTGATAAGAAAGAAAAATGGGCAATACAGAATGGCCGTAGACTATAGAAATTTGAATAAGTTAACCTTGCGCGATAATTTCCCTATTCCTCGGATAGATGATCAAATTGATCAATTGAGAAACAAATCATATTTTACTCGATTAGATTTGAAAGATGCGTTTCACCATGTCTTTATGAAGGAAAATTCAATTAAATATACAGCATTTACATGTTTTATGGGACAATTCGAATATTTACGTATGCCTTTTGGTCTGTCGAACGGTCCATCGTTTTTTATGAGATTTATAAATACCGCATTTCGACAATTATTAGATCAGCAAAAAATTTTGATATATTTGGACGATATTTTAATTGCCACCGAGACCGCTTGCGAAAATTTAAAAATACTAGCAGAAGTTTTTCACGTATTAGTTAGAAATTGTTTGGATTTGAAATTGGCAAAGTGCGCTTTTCTGCTTACGGAAATAGTTTACCTAGGCTACCGAATAAATTCACAAGGCATTAGACCCAGTGAAGAAAATCTAAAGGCCGTTTACGATTACCCTATTCCCAGAAATTACCGCGAATTGCAAAGCTTTATGGGCTTGGTTTCTTATTTTAGAAAGTTTATAAAAAATTTTGCGTTAATAGCAAAGCCGCTGTACGACTTGTTAAAATCGAAAGTCAAATTCCGATGGGACGACGAGCTGTTGATTTGTTTCGAACATTTGAAAAAATTATTAATGTCAGAACCCGTATTAGCCGTTTACTCTCCACAGGCGGAAACTGAACTGCATTGTGACGCAAGTTCGCACGGATTCGGCTCGGTTTTACTACAGAGGCAGACGGACGGCAAATTCCACCCTATTTGTTATTTTAGTAGAAGAACCACACAGGCCGAAAGTAAATATCACAGTTTTGAGTTGGAGGCACTTGCTGTGGTTTATGCGTTGGAGCGTTTTCGAATATATTTGCAAGGCATACCGTTTAAGATCGTGACAGATTGTAATAGCCTGAAACTGACTCTGGAGCGAAAAGAAATAAACCCACGGATTTTGCGATGGTCACTAATTTTACGTAATTATCAGTATACCTTAGAACATCGACCGGGAGAAAAAATGGTACATGCAGATGCACTTAGTCGCGAATTTAGCGTGTTGATCATCACCGAAAATAGTTTCGAACAAAACCTTTCGATTTTACAAAATCAAGATCCGCGATTAAAAACATTACGAGAAGAATTACAAAACTCGGAAAATAAATTTTACGATTTAAACAACGGATTGATTTATCGTAAAGTTAACAACAACCGCTTATTTTGTGTTCCGTCTTCAATGGAGGAAAATGTAATTAGGAAGAACCATGAAGAAATAGGTCATCAGGGAGTAGATAAGACTCTCGAGTACATTTCTCGAATTTATTGGTTTCCGCAGAAAAAACAAAAGATCCGACAATGCATCGCGAACTGTTTAAAGTGTATTACCTATTCCGCCAATGCGAATCGGGTGGAAGGTGTATTGGAATGTCCGGATAAGGGTTCGGTACCGTTCTACTGCGTGCACGTTGATCACTATGGTCCGTTGGAGCGAACGAATCACCGCTATAAATACATTTTTGAAGTAATTGACGCGTTCACAAAATTTGTAAGATTTTACCCGACCGTGAGTACCAATGCGGAAGAAGCGATACGACATTTACGAACGTATTTTTCTGCGTATAGTAAACCGCGCAAAATTGTTTCCGACCGAGGCAGCGCTTTTACCTCGAATAAATTTAAGGAATTTTTGTCAGAGTTAAGTATCCAGCACGTATTAATCGCGACGGCAACGCCACACGCAAACGGCCAAATCGAACGGATAAATCGTTCCCTCACACCAATGTTAGCCAAATTAACTTCGAGCGCCGGTACATGGAACCAAGTGTTAGCCGACGCCGAATACGCCTTTAATAATACTATAAATCGATCTACGGGAAACACGCCGAGTCAGTTATTATTTGGAATTAATCAAGTAGGTACGGTACGCGACGATTTGCGTAAAGTTTTGAGCGAAGGAAATGTCAATGATCGCGAATTAGTTACGAGTAGAGAGAATGCTGTTGCGAAAATCCACGCAACGAACGCATATAATAAAAAAAGTTACGACAAACGACATAAACTGCCGATACAATATAACGTAGGCGACTATGTAATGGTAAAAAACGTAGATGTTACGGCGGGAATTAATAAAAAATTGCTGCCGAAATTTAGGGGTCCGTACGTCGTTAAAAAAGTACTCGACAAAAATAGATATGTCATTTGTGATCCGGAAGAACATCAGGTGACTCAAATTCCTTTCGAAGGTATATCTTCCCCAGAAAACATGCGGAGATGGGCGAAACCAGATAGTGATAAAGGCTAGACAATATAAGTTTTAATTATTAACATTATAAGTTTATCGTATCATCTTCTACAGCATTTGTATTACTGTTTATTACCGTACACTAATTATTCCATTTATATATCTTTGTATCACTTTATATTACACTTTGCGTTACTTTATACTATGTTACTTTACTATATTTACTTTACTTTACTATATTATTTTGCGTTAGGTTGTAAGTTTATATGATAACGATTGAGGGCAATCGTAGGTCAGGATGGCCGAAACTATAGTCGAAGACACGCCTGTCTTCGCGAATTGCGTCGAACGCAAAACGATCGTCGGCTGTTCAGCGACGTTCGGCTGTTTGCAGAACGGGGAAGAACAGCAGTTGCATTTCAGTGAGATTCGCGAGGAGTCGCAGTTCCTTAGTTTGTTTATTATACCTTATGTACCTTTTAAAATATATCTCTTTTTATCTTTATTATTTTGTATTCCTCACATTACGCCTTACTACATTTAAATCCTTGTGCTGTTGATATTTGACTCTGTCGACTAATAACTTTGCCATCTACTGCTTTAAGTCATCCACTCTGTGTGTTCCAACGTTATTTCAGTTCCCTCGTGAGTGTGCAAGATTAAAGAAATTGCTTCCATTGCGTGAAAAATAAATATCATAGACTACAAATCGGTGTTAGTTATTTTCTAAACCCATTTCCAACATTGCTGAAATTAATTTCCTGGTTCGAGTTAATAAAAAATAGACAAGTTCAATGCAAGTAAATGCTGAAATTCTGATAATGGATTCATTTGCATAATTCCAGGTTTCAATATAACGGACTCCTTCCGCAGTTGTTCGATACAAAAAGGAACGAATTCGAATGAAGTCTCTCGAAGACACCAGCAAACTATCGAGAACTATTGCAAGTGAACCGGCAACACGGTGTGATTCCAGCGTTCACAGCGAATCAACCAGAGGAAATCCGGTACAACGAGCCCATCACAGACCACGAACCAACAGGACGAGTACTGTTGCGAAAACAGGAACATCGAGTCGAACAACCTCGCACTCTCTCATCCTTCTGATATAACGCAAACTCCATCGAACTCTGACGAATCTAGAAAGTCAACGTAGAAAACGTCTTCGAATATGTTCCACTGAATCCATGACTGATTAGAATATGGCTTATTGTTTCTGTATACGCGTGACCAGATATCTCGACGACATATTAGGTGATTGCAAAAGTTCGTGGCTCGATTTGAAATTAAATTGAATATAACATGTTTGGAAGAAAAATAGTATTTGTTAATCAATAATGTGTGTTCCTCGTCATTTTCATTTTATTGGGCATCGATTTCACATCGTATTTGAGAATTTCGTTTAATAACGTTTAATTATTAACGCAATCAAGATGCATTAACGATAATTAACCGCGTGTTATAACTTTAGGTCTAATTTAAAACTAAATTAAATATAACATGTTTGCATGAAAAATAGTATTTGTTAATTAATAATGTGTGTTCCTCGTCATTTTCATTTTATTGGGCATCGATTTCACATCGTATTTGAGAATTTCGTTTAACAACGTTTAATTATTAATGTAATCAAGATGCATTAACGATAATTAACCGCGTGTTATAACTTTAGGTCTAATTTAAAACTAAATTAAATACAACATGTTTGCATGAAAAATAGTATTTGTTAATCAATAATGTGTGTTCCTCATCATTTTCATTTTATTGGGCATCGATTTCACATCGTATTTGAGAATTTCGTTTAACGACGTTTAATTATTAACGCAATCAAGATGCATTAACGATAATTAACCGCGTGTTATAATTTTACGTTAATGCAGTTCGTAATTAAAATTGCATTTTGCGCCCAATTCAATTTTGCAACGCCTAAATGTAATTGGATATTAACAGCGCATTAAATCGTTATAATATAATAGATGACTACAAAAGTTTGTGCCAGATTTGAAACTAAATTAAGTGCAACACGTTTACATGAAAAATAGTATCTAAGATATTCTAAGAAAAATAGTATCTACGATATTCTAAGAAAACACGGGGGTGAATTTGTGCCTAAGAGCTATCAACTAGCCAAAACAGTTCATTTTTCTTTTATTAAAAAACTACCTTTGTAATGTATTAATTGGGAAGTTAATAAATACAGTAAGTCCTTGAATTGTGTGATTGATTGATTTTAAAGGTTCTCGTGTAAGTCGAAAAATCACGTAAGTCAATGAAAGGTTTAGGTTAGGAAAGTAAAAGTAATTTTTGTCATTTTATCTAAAAATGTATCATATAAAAGTTTTAATGTTTTAATTAAACGTAATTATTACAGCGTGACAAAACGCAGGGGTGAATTTGTACCTACGAGGTATTAACTAGCCAGAAAAAGGCATTCTTGCTTCGTCAAGAAACTATCTTCATACACAAAGCTACGCATTGCAAAATCATTCACACCCTGCACTAAAAACATGTTGCATTCAATTTAATTTCAAATCGTGCCACAAACTTTAGCAATCACCTAATACCTCCATACTCACTGACAGCCATATTAGACTTACAAAATCCTGAACAGCCTTCGAACAGCGTCGCGCTATCGTTGTCCCCCATTGTGTCCAATCAATTGTGCTCATAATTATGAAAGTGGTCTAAGTCATATATTTCTTGTTTCGAGATATTTAATGAATCGCATTTGAATAAATTAAAAAATATTTTTACATTATGCGACATTTTAATTTTTAATTTTATTAGTCTTGATTAATGGAAATTTATTATAGATATGAAATTTTGTGTGAATTTCATAGGAAAATGTTGTTTTTAGAGCTTGAATTGACTTAGACCATTTTCAAAATTAACTGAATGTCCTATAATTGACCTAAAGTAATAAAAAATTGTGATTTTTATTTGAAACAACAACTTTAACGAAATAATTCATAAACATTTATTAATCATTTTTAAAAAGTAATCCATTTTTATCATAATTTCGAGTTTTTAAGATTTTTAAAATGTTCCTGAAAAACTGGAGGGATGTATGGTAGTAAACACATAAGATCTTTATGTTTTTCTTCTGTTACTGGTCTAGTGGTGTTGTATAATGGAAGTAATTGAATATTTTCGTATATTTTTGGTCTTCCTCTTTTAGGTGAAAGATCCAAAACTTGGAGTTCAGAATCATCTAAAGAAGTCTTATAAAACATTTTATATGGTTCATTTTTCAAGAATCTCATCCATTGAATTTTTAGCCAAGAGACAGATTCGCCCGCGGTATTTTTTACTCTCCTCGTTATTGATTTTTCAAGTGATTTCGTTGAAATAAAATCCGGCTGCGACATTCGTTTGATCGAAAATGTATTTCTTTTTCTACAATTTTCGATCAATTCATAGTAATGTTCAGGATTGTATAAGTAATTTGCTTTTTTTATTTTCATCTTATTTTATTTTATTTTCAAGTTATGTTTATATAATTTCTTTAAATAACTTTCATAGTTAACACTAAATGAATTCCGTATAACGTTGTAATTACAACTACTATCTAAAGGTTCATTTTTGACGATATCGTAAAAATTACATTGTATAAATTTAGTTTAAAATCATGTCGTGTGAAATAAGTGATAAATTCATTTTTTTTTAAATTGTTGACTTAGACTACTTTCATAATTAACACTAAATGAATTCTGTATAACGTTGTAATTACAACTACTATCTAAAGGTTCATTTCTTATGATATCGTAAAAATTACATTGAATAAATTTAGTTTAAAATCATGTCGTGTGAAATAAGTGATGAATTCATTTTTTTTTAAATTGTTGACTTAGACCACTTTCATAATTAACACTAAATGAATTCCGTATAACGTTGTAATTACAACTACTATCTAAAGGTTCATTTTTGACGATATCGTAAAAATTACATTGAATAAATTTAGTTTAAAATCATGTCGTGTGAAATAAGAGATGAATTCATTTTTTTTTAAATTGTTGACTTAGACCACTTTCATAATTAACACTAAATGAATTCCGTATAACGTTGTAATTACAACTACTATCTAAAGGTTCATTTTTGACGATATCGTAAAAATTACATTGAATAAATTTAGTTTAAAATCATGTCGTGTGAAATAAGAGATGAATTCATTTTTTTTTAAATTTTCACTTAGACCACTTTCATAATTAACACTAAATAAATTCCGTATAACGTTGTAATTACAACTACTATCTAAAGGTTCATTTTTTATGATATCGTAAAAATTACATTGTATAAATTTAGTTTAAAATCTTGTCGTGTGAAATAAGTGATAAATTCATTTTTTTTTCAATTTTCACTTAGACCACTTTCATAATTATGGGCACAATTGTTCGCGAGATCGACGGTTCCGCGAGCGGACGCGGTCGACGCAGGGTGAAAGGCGGAGAAGGATTCCTCTCTGTACGTCCATCCGCAGTAATGTTGATTGCGTGGAATCCCGTATCGGCTTCTCCCCTTCGATCCACCAGGAGTTAGTTGCCTCTCGTCCCACCGTTCGTCGCGGTTCTTGTCGTCGCGCGACTCCGCGTTTCGCTGCGCCTCGTAACCGCTCCCGGCTCGCTTCTTCCGCCACGGATCGAATCGCGATCGGATGTCTGTTCCCGATGTCAATCTCGCTTTTTGCGCTTCCGTCGGCACGACGAAAATCGAGCGAGACGCCGGTGACTCGACGACTCCAGGCTCGGTTCCCACATTTCCTTTTGCCTCCGCGCGACTCGCGTGACCGCGCGCTTTCTTTCGCTACGCGGCTCGACGAGCGCCCGCTCGCTTCTTGCGAGATTTCGTGGGCGAACGAGGATCGCGTATCGGACATGTCCTGTAATCGAATACTTCTGCTACTGTGCGGGGGGGATAAAAGTTATAAGAGCCGCGCTCGGGTCCAGGAGGGATGAATGGAGGTGTGGTTGCTTTCGAAGGACGGAAGGGTGAATGAGCAGCGTTTGGACAGGAGAATGTGTGTAAGAATATTTTTTTTTTAAGCGTGTTTTGTATTTAACTATTGAGTTGACGACTAAGTTCCTACGGTTTTTTTAATTTTAACATTCTGCGTGTCGTTAAATGTTTTTGGCACAGTGTCTTGAATCATTCGAAAGAGGATGTTTTGTTCTACCGGAATTTATATTTTGTTTTCCTGTTTAAGTTAATTTAAGTTAATTTCTGCTAATTTTCAGATCATTAGCCATTTGCGCTGGTAAGAAATTCACAGAAGCGTTTTTCATTTTAGGATATGGATTGGATATCGATAACTGTACGCGATGCAGTGCGATCAGAAACTATCCTCTGGCAAGCAATCTCAGTCATTTTTACTTTTGTGATGTAGAGCACATTGTTGGAGATTTTGTGACAAAAGCATCTCGACATGCATGGCGCGTCTTTCCAGCGCAAGTGGTTACAATGGAATGTCACGTTGAGAAAATGATCGTTAAATTCCAATAATTGCTTTTATTGAGTGGAAAATTAAAAGATACAGCATCAACGTTACAGTGGACGAGAAAGTTAGAACTTATATCTAACACGCGGTATTGTAAAATTAAAAAAACAGCAATCACGTTAGATGAGTCTCGAGGCTAGATTAGGGTATTTTTTGAGGGGGTGTACAGCGCCTTCCCCACCTTTACGAAACAAATAATCGATACAAAAGTTTTATCCATAGAATTGTTCAGATTTCTGTGAAAATTGCGATGCGCATATCGAGCTATCATTGTTAATAACTTTTGAATAAACAATAATCCGCGGCTTAAACCTATTGAATGTTATTTAGGAGGGTGTCCTTGATAACATATGTCAAGGTCAAGAAAATCGTTTGTAGGAACTTTACGGAAGTTTATCCAAAAACAGAAAGCGCTAATTATTGTGCTGGTTACTAAGTCCTCGCTGTTTTTTTAAATTTAAACATTCCGCATGTCATTAAATGTTTTAAATCATTCGAAAGAGGATACTTTATTCTACCGGAATCTATGTTTTGTTTTTTGTTCGAGTTAATTTCAATTAATTTCTGTTAATTTTCAGATCATTAAAATGGAATGTCAAGTCGAGAAAAATTAGCATTTTCGACACCCCCTTCTTTTTGCTTTTAATCAAAGTTCTAAGGCCACGAAAACTGCTCGCGACATTTGTACTTTGTATGGAGAGGGTGTAATATCTGAAAGAACCGCTCGTGATTGGTAAGCCAAGTTCAAAAATGGAAATTTTCACCTCAAAGACGCACGTCGTTCTGATTGTCCAGTTGAGTTCGATGCAGAGCGATTAAACCAACTTTTGCACAAAAATTCGTGTCAAACCACAAAGAAACTGGCAGAGAAAATGGAATGCTCTCACTCTGCTATAAAGAAGCATCTTCACTCGATGAGAAAGGTTCAGAAGTGTGGAGAATGGGTTCCAAAATTGAAAAAAACGGTAGAAACTTAATTGCCAACTCAATAGTTGCGCTGGAAAGACGTGCCATGCATGTCGAGATGCTTTTGTCACAAAATCTCCAACAATGTGCTGTACATCACAGAAGTAAAAATGACTGAGATTGCTTGCAAGAAGACAGTTTCTGATCGCACTGCATCGCGTACAATTATCGATATTTAATCCATATTCTAAAATGAAAAGCGCTTCTGTGAATTTCTTGCCAGCGAAAGCGGTTAACAATGGCATTGAGCGAGGAATTGTTCGAATCGTATGAAAGAGGGAACTGTTTACAGTCCAACATGGCTGCCACCAGTGTCCAAATGTAAATGTTTTGAACGTCGTACGAGTTACTCCGTGTCCCAAGCGAAGATTTCTTATTCTTCTGCTTAATGAAGTTGACACCCAAGATGGAAAACCGAGATCCCAATCAGCGCGACATCGGTTATAAACGTGGTGGTTCATTTCGTTCGTCCTTCATCAATTCTTCCGAATTATCAGATTCCATGGCAATCAACAAGCTATGCTAAACACGGGATACTACATATTCACGAGCATACTCGAATTCAACAGGCTAATCCGAAGGCTCGAAATATAATAAAGATCTCATCTCGCGTCGTGGCTTCCAACATTGTAAGGCTAAATACATTTAGATCCTAGTCGAACGAATAAACCTCGAATACAAGATGCCAGACGTGCCTACGATTAACGCTTATCCCCGCTACTAAACTAGTTCACCGCGATGCTCGCGATGGAGGAAGATACGAGGTTTGTTTCAAAAGTAAATTACGCTTTAAAAAAAAAAAAAAATTGAAAAACGTTCAAAAATTAAGAAAAGGGTATATTTAAAAAAAATATGTGAATGTTCTCTGTAATAAACTCAAGAGTAATAATAAAATTGAACCAGGTTGCTATAGCTCAAACTAATTAAAGGCTAAGATCCATAGTTTATTCTTGAAGCAACATGGTATATCTTCTACGATGATGGGAGAGCTTAGATATGAAATATCAAGTACGATCGTTCCAAAAGTACGAAGGTCGTCTCAAAGATAAGTTACACTATTTTTTTTTAAATCCATGAACATTCAAAAATGAAAAAAGGTATATTTTGAAAAAAAATGTGAATGTTCTCTGTAATAAACTCAAGAGTAGCAACAAAATTGAACCAAGTTGCTATAGCTCAAACTAATTAAAGGCTAAGATCCAAAGTTTATCATTGAAGCAACACGGTATATCTTTTACAATGATGGCAGAGCTTAGATATGAAATATCAAGTACGAGGGTCGTCTCAAAGATAAGTTACACTATTTTTTTTTAAATCCATAAACGTTCAAAAATGAAAAAAAGGTATATTTTGAAAAAAAATGTGAATATTCTCTGTAATAAACTCAAGAGTAACAAAATTGAGAGCAAGTAACAAAATTGATCCAGGTTACTATGGCTCGAGCTATTTAAAGGCTAAGGTTTATCATTGAAACAACAGGGTTATGTCTTTATAGCGGCTAGCAACAAGGCACAATAGAAGGCATTTTGCTACAAATAGCTAGCATGGTTTGTGGTATACGCGATAATCAAGCCATTTTTGAGGAACCGTTTTAAGCTTTTAATATTTGCGTCTGAATTACTTCGAACACGCTAATCTATAGACATAGTCATCAACCCTTCATCTTCTAAGATGATGGGAAAGCTTAGCCATGAAATATTAAGTATGATCGTTTCAAAGATACGAGGATCGTCTCAAAAATAAGTTACACTATTTTTTTTTTAATCGAAAACGTTCAGTGTCATTAAATGTTTTTGCATAGTGTTTTGAATCATTTGAAAGAGGATGTTTTGTTCTACTGGAATTTATATTTTGTTTTCCTGTTTAAGTTAATTTAAGTTAATTTCTGTTAATTTTCAGATCATTAGCCATTTGCGCTGGTAAGAAATTCACAGAAGCGTTTTTCATGTTGAAAAAAATATTTGCTAGGTTTTTAATATGGAACAATATTCACTTATACGCTTAATAACAAACATCTCGTTGTGACGGAGGCGAACAAAGAAATAAACTACTGGCAAGAACCAAACTCGAAACAAAAGAAGATCTGATCATGGCGACGCCACACACACGCACACACATACACCGTGCACATCGATACGTTTACAATATTTAGCAGTTATCTTCCTACATAATTTCTATTAATCTCAATACATTTTTGGTACTGTGACAAACCACTCTCCCACCAAACTATCCAGTCATCTTTCCACCTCTTCTTCTTTTTCTCCACTCTCTGCTTTTTGTGTTGTTCCGAAAGCATGCGTGGAATCCATCTTGTGCACACTTTTAATAGACACAGATCCTCAGAAATGATCCTGAAGCGAAGTGTTGCACGACTTATTTCAATATTCAGAAGAAATTGAGAAGGAATTTCATCAAGCGTAAGATTCCAATCGGTGCCTGCAAACTTTCTGACATCATCGCCTCGTTGTTCATCGTGTAACGTTGTTCTCCCTTCAATGAACGATTGACGCCAACGAGAAACTATTCGACCTTGACATAGCGTCTTTACCGTATGCACAGCACAGCTCGCGATGAATTTCAACCGCAGTTCTACTTTTTGCCGTAAAAAAAACGAATAACACGACCAACTTCGCAATCGGTAGTAGAAGTAAGTGGAGTCCTCATGGTTGCTGGCGCGTGACTGTTCGAACGGTAAAGGTAGAAGCATAGGAATTTCACAGTGCTGACAATAGTTCTCTGCGACTCTCGGACTTTTTCCGACTATGGCGTGAATTTGAAACTCCTAGTTTTGTTCCTCTGTGCATCAAAGTTCTGCGCGAATTACGCGTAAACGATACAACATTGCAATGTGAGACGGACAATGTTGTTCAGAAGGATGACATGCTCGAAAGCTATTATAGTAGCGTTCCGTTCAGAACAAAACTTCTATAGTGGCGCGACATTTAGAAGAAAGCTACTATAGTGACGTGTTATTCAGAAAAGAGCCACTATAGCGGAGCGTTGTTCAGAAGAAAGCTTCTATAGTGGCGCGTCGTTTAGAAGAAAGCTATTATAGAGGCGTGTCGTCCAGTAGAAAGTCACTATAGTGACGCGTTGTTTCAGAAAGATAAAGAAAAAGACACTATAGTAGCGCGTCGTTCAAAAGAAAGCTACCGTAGTGGCGCGTCGTTCAGAAGAAAGCTACTATAGTGGCGCATTGTTTAGAAGAAAGCTACTAGAGTGACGTGTCGTTCAGAAGAAAGCTACTATAGGGGCGCGTTATTCAGGGGAAAACTACTATTATAGTGACGCGTCGTTCAGAGGAAAGTTACTATACTGACGCATCATTCAGAAGAAAGCTACTACAGTGACGCATCGTTTAGAAGAAAGCCACTACTATAGTGGCACGCCATTCAGAACAAAGCCACTACAATGGCGCTTTGTTCAGAAGGAAGCCACTACAATGGCGCTTTGTTCAGAACAAAGCCACTACAATGGCGCTTTGTTCAGAAGGAAGCCACTACAGTGACGCGTCGTTTAGAAGAAAGCCACTATAGAGACGCATAGTCCAGAAGAAAGCCACTATAGTGGCGCGTCGTTCAAAAAGATGACATTCGCAAAAGTCACTATTTTGGCGCGTCATTCAGAGTAAAGCAACTTTAGTGACGCGTCGTTTAGAAGAAAGCCACTACAGTGGCGCGTAATCCAGAACAAAGCCACTATAGTTGGCGCGTCGTTTAGAAGAAAGTCACTATAGTGGCGCGTCGTTCAGAAGAAAGCTACTATAGAGGAACGTCCTTCAGAAGAAACCTATTATAGTGGCGCGTTGTTCAAAAGAAAGCCACTATAGAGAAGCATAGTCCAGAAAAAAGCCACAATAGTGGCGCGTCGTTCAAAAAGATGACATTCGCAAAAGTCACTATTTTGGCACGTCATTCAGAGGAAAGCAACTTTAGTGGCGCGTCGTTCAGAAGAAAGCTACTACAGTGACGCGTCGTTTAGAAGAAAGCCACTACTATAGTGGCACGTCATTCAGAACAAAGCCACTTCTATAGTGGCGCGTCATTCAGTAGAAAGCCACTATAGTGGCGCGTAATCCAGAACAAAGCCACTATAGTTGGCGCGTCGTTCTGAAGAAAGCTACTATAGAGGCGCGTTGATCAGAAAGCTGCCATCCACAAAAGCAACTATAATGGCGCGTCATTCACAAATATGACACGTATGATAGTAAACGTATGAAAACGTAATTTGACGTATTAAAAGATAGTGTAACTGACTTTTGATACGAACCTCGCGAACAAAAAGGACATCAAATCGCGATACGTTTCTATATCGGATGAAATATCAAGGCAAAGTTTATTACTCCCGTGGCAAAGTATACGGGGACCTTGAAGTACGTATTTTAATCGAGCCATTAACACTAAATGATACAGATATTCTTAGCTTATGAAACCTATTAGTCAACAGAGCGTAAAGAAGTTTATAATAAGACTAGAAACGTTATCGCCTCTTACGATAGTAATCGACGCGATTCGAGCGAAATGACGAGGCCATCGCGATGGCGGCACCGCGAACGTGTCATTTCGCTAACCAATGGATGGGAAACGTGCAACCTGCTGTCGAGCAGGTGGCGCGAGGAAAGAAAAATTGCGAAATTATATTTGCATGGTAAATCGAAGCAGATTACAGTTCTAACGACGCGGATCGACGCGTGGTTAGTTAACCGCGTCCAGCGTTAATGGCATGCAAACAATCACTAATCCGCGCAGCAGCGAGCGGTGAAACGACGTGTTCAGCGTCGCGTATGAAACACTTGGATCAGTAAAGACAGCGTTAACGCTAGGTTTACCATGAGTTTTTTCGATACTTAATTAGAAAAAATATAAATTGACCTGTCAATTATGAAGTTAAAGTAGAAAAATGAACCTCAATGAAATTACATCAGTGTTGTGTCGCAGCGTCGACCGTTGGTTGGCGAAGAATAAATGACACGGTGATATGAGAATTTAGTGGACTGTATTTAAATTAACGGATGTGTGTGTGTGCATGTTTCAGTTTCTATCGAACCGTATGCACTTCTGAAGATTGTTTGTGTACTGTGTATCTAAACTATGTGTTTTTGATGTGTGTTGTCCGAAGCTAAGACTTGCTATCACCCTATGTTGTCTGACGCTAAGACTTGCTATCTATCTGTTGTCTATCTGCTTTTAAAGTGAATTTTGGAAACTATATAAAAAGTCTATGGGTGTGTCTTATTTTCATTAGAGCAAGCTGATTCGTCTATTGCAATTTTACGATAGTTGGTGAGGGAAGCGGACGTCATAACTAATTGGTCAAGAAGAATATTGTATGGAAGTGTAAAAACCAAAGAAGCGCCTTAACTTGAACAATGAGACAACGAAACAAAAGAAACGAAAGTAAAGTGTGAAACCTCTATTAGACACATGTTGTAAAGAATAACTAAACCTTGACTTTTGGTTGCCAAATGTGATAGAAAACTTTTCTAAAATAATATACAAAGGAAAGGTCCCAGATCGATGCCTATCTGCTATGACATTAGCAGACATCGATGGACCCTTTCTTTAATGTTTTACGACTCAACAATCAGTTATAATAATTATTTCTTATTACTTTTTTTATTTTTCACATTTTAATGTAATGTTTAACCAGAAGTTTTCTCAGTGGTGTCAAAATGACTAAGTCACCTAAAGTTTGAAGACCATTGCTCTATAGCATTCATTTTTCAAATTGTAAAACCAATTACTATTCACTTAATTTTATATAACCTTAATCTTTTGTAATTGTCATGCATTTTAAACTAATAGTGAACTGATAAAATCGTGTCCCTATTTTTATTATTTTATTATTAGTTATAATAATTAGTTTCTATTACTTTTTTTATTTTTCATATTTTAATGTAAAGTTTAACGAAAAGTTTTCTCAGAGGGGTCAAAATGACCCCTTGGTAAACCTAGTGTTAAGGACACGTCTTACGATATTCGTTACGAGCCATGGTCAACTGCGTCCACGGTTCGACTGCAAAATCTCTGTTCAGATTCCTTTCTATTACTTTTTTTATTTTTCATATTTTAATGTAAGGTTTAACGAAAAGTTTTCTCAGAGGGGTCAAAATAACCCTTTGGTAAACCTAGTGTTAAGGACATTTCTGGATAAGGACACGTCTTACAATATTCGTTACGAGCCATTAACTGTGTCCACGGTTCGACTGCCAAATCTCTGTTCAGATTCTTTCCTATTACTTTTTTTATTTTTCATATTTTAATGTAAAGTTTAACGAAAAGTTTTCTCAGAGGGGTCAAAACAACCCCTTGGTAAACCTAGTGTTAAGGACATTTCTGGCATAAGGACTATCTATTAGGTTTAATAGATGACGCGTACCACGCTGATGTCTTCTTCAACTCTGCCCCTCGCTGCGCACACACATCCTTATATATCTTCAATCATCGAACATTCTAGATTCTTTTCCATTCATTCCCTTGTTTTTCCAGCCACTCACATACACGCACACTCATACTCTTTTACACAAAGTTTGGAATATTCTCGAATAATTAATGTTCGAGAATATTCTCAATTTCGTCTTATGTTTTCACGCACACAAAGTCACACGTAATACTTACACGTTCTTTTGGAATATTCTCGAATAATGGATATTCTTGAATATTCTAAATTACATTTTATTCCTGCACACACAAAGCCATACATTGCAAAATCATTCACACCCTACAATATAAAAATTTTAACGTTTTAATTAAACATAACTGTTACAGCGTGACAAATTTACACAGGGGTGAATTTGTACCTACGAAGTATCAATCAGCCAAAGAAGAGCATTCTTGCTTCATCAAGAAACTATTTTTGTAATATATTAATTGGGAAGTTAATAAATACAGTAAGTCTTCAATCATCAAACATTCTAGATTCTTTTCCATTCATTCCCTCGTTTTTCCAGCCACTCACATACACGCACACTCATACTCTTTTACACAAAGTTTGGAATATTCTCGAATAATTAATGTTCTAGAATATTCTCAATTTCGTCTTATGTTTTCACGCACACAAAGTCACACGTAATACTTACACGTTCTTTTGGAATATTCTCGAATAATGGATATTCGAGAATATTCTAAATTACATTTTATTCCTGCACACACAAAGCCACACATTGCAAAATCATTCACACCCTACAATATAAAAATTTTAACGTTTTAATTAAACGTAACTGTTACAGCGTGACAAATTTACACAGGGGTGAATTTGTACCTACGAAGTATCAATCAGCCAAAGAAGAGCATTCTTGCTTCATCAAGAAACTATCTTTGTAATATATTAATTGGGAAGTTAATAAATACAGTAAGTCTTCAATCATCAAACATTCTAGATTCTTTTCCATTCATTCCTTTGTTTTTCCAGCCACTCACATACACGCACACTCATACTCTTTTACACAAAGTTTGGAATATTCTCGAATAATTAATGTTCTAGAATATTCTCAATTTCGTCTTATGTTTTCACGCACACAAAGTCACACGTAATACTTACACATTCTTTCGGAATATTCTCGAATAATGGATATTCGAGAATATTCTAAATTACATTTTATTCCTGCACACACAAAGCCATACATTGCAAAATCATTCACACCCTACAGTATTCACTATGAGCCATGGTCAACTGCGTCCACGGTTCGACTGCCAAATCTCTGTTCAGATTTCTTCGAGAGGAGGAAAAGACGCGCGCAACGAGATCGTAATCGCGCGAGGATTCGAAATGACGGGCGGTCGAGAAATGTTACAGGTGACCAAAGGTGGACAAATAATTATGCAAATAGCCGCGCGATAACGATCGGTTAGAAAAAGCGGCGCCGATCGAACGACTCGTTAATATCTACATTCCATCGGCGTGCTTCGTAGTTTCACGGACTTAATTTTATCCGAAGAATGGAATTCCAGCGCCGAAATTTATGGAGACAAGCCGTGTTACAGGAACGCTTTCTACGCCGTTTTGTCGCGCCTAAGTACGCGTATAAATCTCCGTCCCGTTTTTTCCCTATCGCGGTGGACGCGTACAGTTTCTCTGGCCGCCCGTAAATTATCCATTTTCTCTTGTCTTCGTGATCCTGGACGAGAAAAATCGCGCGCTTTCGCTCGCGAATGTCAACAACTCCTTCCAATTTCTAACTTTGTTACACTTCTAATTCATTTCTGTGTAATTATCTTGGCAAATTTACGCTTTACTTTTGAATTTTCCTATTTTATCGTTCTCCACAACTTTTTTTGCGTCGTTCAACAATTTCTAGCGCGATTTTTTCTTTTTTTTTTAGAGTTTACTGTCCACATTTTTGGAGAATCGTAGCATTTCTGGGTCGATGCGTGCACGCGCGCTCGCGTTCGCGCGCGCCAGCGTGTTTTATTGCCGCGGACGTCGGCATTCTTTCCTCCCATACTTCTCTTCTTTCGCCCTTTCCGCGACTCCGCCACCGACCACACTCGTCGCGTGCGTGCCCCTCCTCCCTCTTCCCACTTTTTAACCACCCTGCTCGCAATATCTCATGATTATGGTCGACTTGTTTTTACCAACGAGCCCAGTTTCCCACTATGCGCACTTCAGTATGCGTGTCTTCATCGAAGCAAGAGCTGCTTCGAACGTAGAACAACGAATATTGAAAATGTCAAATTCTTCTTATAAAAATCTGTGAATGATTTATTCCAAAATTGTAACTAAAAAGTGGTGGAAAGTGTGACTTGTTTTTATCAACGAGCCCAGTTTCCCACTATGCGCATTTCAGTATGCGTGTCTTCATCGAAGTAAGAGCTGCTTCGAACGTAGAACAATGAATATTGAAAATGTCAAATTCTTCTTATAAAAATCTGTGAATGATTTATTCTAAAATTGTAACTAAAAAGTGGAGGAAAGTGTGACTTGTTTTTACCAACGAGCCCAGTTTACCACTATGTGCACTTCAGTATGCGTGTCTTCATCGAAGCAAAAGGTGCTTCGAACGTAGAACAACGAATACTGAAAATGTCAAATTCTTCTTATAAAAATCTGTGAATGATTTATTCCAAAATTGTAACTAAAAAGTGGAGGAAAGTGTCGAAAAAGAATTCGACTTTATAAGACAAGTTTACAAATAAAGGGTATTAATTATACGATCGCATAATTAATTTCTTAATTTGTATCGAAAGAGATCGTTGTAATTGTAAAGCCTATTTGTCAATCGTCTACGAAAATAAAACAAATGCGACACGGCTGCGAACAAACTTAATGTTTTACAATGGGCTAAGTTAGATGAATAGTTGTATGTTGGTTTCACAAATAAATAGATTATTATATATACAATATTTACACGTAGGATGCTCGATGTTGTCGGTTCTGAGAATGTGCTAAGACTGACTTTAAGTGTGTTTTTTAACACTAGGTTTACCAAGGGGTCATTTTGACCCCTCTGAGAAAACTTTTCGTTAAACTTTACATTAAAATATCAAAAATAAAAAAAGTAATAAGAATTAATTATTATAACTGATGTAATTTTATTGAGATTCGTTTTTCTACTTTAACTTCATAATTAACAGGTCAATTTATATTTTTTTCTAATTAAATACGCATGGTAAAAACTGATGGTAAACTTAGTGAAAAAACTCATGATAAACCTAGTGTTAAGAAAAGTGAAAAGCATGTAGTGGGTGTGTTTTAACGTGAGGACAAGCGGATTTGTGAATTGCAATTTTACGAAATTGATGAAGGAAATGGACATCGAAGCTAATTGGATGAGAAAATGCGAAAGAAATGGTAAAGTGTCCGCCCCAAAGCGTGTCATAACCTTCAACCGTAGCAAGTAATAAACCCAAGAGGCGCCTTGACTCGAACAATGCAACAACATAACAAAAGATTGGAAAGTGAAAATGTAGAAAGTAAACATATGTAGCAAAAAATAAGAGCTAAAGTAATGGCTTCGTGGATGCTACCACTGCTAGGAACAGTTCTCTGACAGATATGTATGAAAAACAAAAAAAAAAAAAAACTGAATTGCTCAATGAGACTGAACAGATTCAGAGCGTTCCAGTTCCTCAGGCATTACTAGAAAACATTACTACTAAACATTATTAGAAAACTAGAAAACAAATACGAGAGAGTCCTTCAGTCGATGGTATTGGTAATCAAACCAAAAGTTGTGATAGCAGAACTTAAAAACGAGCAAGAAAATCAGGAAGAAGCGGCGTCAGGACGTTCCTCTTCCCTCGAGACACCTTGGTGCACCGTGAAACGACCCAGCAGAGCGACGGACCCCGAGAGGTGGTTGAAACAGAAGAAGAGGAAGCTCAGTTGACGGTACTCGTTATCCCGACTGACTGCCAACTCTCGAGCAGTACTCGTTGCGATATCTTCACAGATTCGTATCTAGGGTTACAGATCTTGCTTGGTGCACAGAGACACACACGTATACAGAGAGGAGAGCGTTCCAGAGATGCTCTCAGTGGTCCGGGAAATTCTTGCGGCTGCGTAGCCGCGAACAAACGGGGCGTGAAAGTACGTCGATTCTGGGATGTACATCCTTGGTAGCCTAGATAACAAGGAAACGAGGGTTCTTCGTTGAGTACCGTTGGTTGGGATCCGTGATACCATTCGCGTGTGTCTGAGGCTGCATAAACGCTATCGGATGTAGACTCGAGTGCGCGAAGGTGCGCAGGATAATTTGTGGAACGAGGGAAGTAATAACGCGGAGTGGAGGAGTTTTTGTTCGAGTTTGTCGCGGTCTGGCGACGTGTTTGCTACCCATGATGAATCTACTAGAGCCTTGGAATAATTCTGCTGGGACAGGATTGATAAACCACGGCTCGCGAGTCGGATACGGTTCTGTCACGAATGAGGATTGTCGCGATTTAATTTTATGGATACTTTGGTTACTATTTAATTTATATCACTAAATAAGATTGTTATTAACATTGTGCACTCGAATGACACCTCTGAGGGGATATTAGCATTGATTAGTGATGGAGGAGGTTACACTTATTGCATCGCAACTTTTTGAGAAATGCGTTTCACTCATGTTTTTTATTGAAATGGAAATTTTCTATTACTGGGAGATGTTAGCAAGAATAATTTAGCAATATAAAATATTGCTACTTTAGCAATCGTTTCCGTGTTAATATTTTTGTTTTAACAATCGTTTCTATGTTAATATTAGTATTTTAGCAATAGTTCCTATTTTAATACTGCTCTTTTGGTAGTAGAAACTATTGCTAAAATATTTCTAAAATATAGCTAATTTAGCTATAGTTTCCATTGCTGAAATATTGCTATTTTAGCTTCAGTTTCTATTGCTGAAATATTGCTATTTTAGCTTCAGTTTCTATTGCTAAACTATTGCTATTTCAACTTCAGTTTCTACTGCTAAAATATTGCTATTTTAGTTTCAGTTAGTATTGCTGAAATATTGCTACTTTAGCTTCAGTTAGTATTGCTGAAATATTGCTATTTTAGCTTCAGTTTTTATTGCTAAAATATTGCTATTTTAGCTTCAGTTTCTATTGCTAAAATATTGCTACTTTAGCTTCAGTTTCTATTGCTGAAATATTGCTATTTTAGCTTCAGTTTCTATTGCTAAACTATTGCTATTTCAACTTCAGTTTCTACTGCTAAAATATTGCTATTTTAGTTTCAGTTAGTATTGCTGAAATATTGCTACTTTAGCTTCAGTTAGTATTGCTGAAATATTGCTATTTTAGCTTCAGTTTTTATTGCTGAAATATTGCTATTTTAGCTTCAGTTTCTATTGCTAAACTATTGCTATTTCAACTTCAGTTTCTACTGCTAAAATATTGCTATTTTAGTTTCAGTTAGTATTGCTGAAATATTGCTACTTTAGCTTCAGTTAGTATTGCTGAAATATTGCTATTTTAGCTTCAGTTTTTATTGCTAAAATATTGCTATTTTAGTTTCAGTTTCTATTGCTAAAATATTGCTATTTTAGTTTCAGTTAGTATTGCTGAAATATTGCTACTTTAGCTTCAGTTAGTATTGCTAAAATATTGCTATTTTAGTTTCAGTTAGTATTGCTGAAATATTGCTACTTTAGCTTCAGTTAGTATTGCTGAAATATTGCTATTTTAGCTTCAGTTTTTATTGCTAAAATATTGCTATTTTAGTTTCAGTTTCTATTGCTAAAATATTGCTATTTCAGCTTCAGTTTTTATTGCTAAACTATTGCTATTTCAGTTTTAGTTTCTATTGCTGAAATATTGCTACTTTAGCTTCAGTTTCTATTGCTGAAATATTGCTATTTTCGCAAATTTTCATCGCTAACGACTTAGAACGAACCGAGTGCAAAGAGTTAAGCATGATATAAACTTTTTTTTTCCGTTTTACCTATAGTCAAATTAAAATTTAAAATTTGAATTAAAGTTGTGACGCACAGAGTAGGGTGTAACAATAATTTATTTATTTGTAACATACACAAGTATATAGAGCGAATTCTTCAAAAATCGTGGAGAGTTGTTAGAATAATAATCAGTTTGCGAATCAGTAAATGTGTCGAGTGCCGTAGAAGAGTCGTCAGCATTTACTAATTTTGCGTTCGCGAACTGATTATTATTCTGACAACTCAGCCACGATTCTTGAAGAACTTGCTGTATGTACTTGTATATATCGTAAATAAACAAATTATTGTTACACCCTACGATGTGCGTTACAAAGTTTATTAACCCTTTGCACTTTGCTTCCTCCTGGACGTTGGCAATAGAAACTAGAAATATTGCTAAACTAGCAATATTTTAGCAATAATTAACAATAGTTTCTATTGCAAACGTCTTCCAGCAATAGAAAATTTCCATTTTAATAGAAAATCAATTCTGATATCCCCTCAGATGGAACATCCAAGTGCAAAGAGTTCAGTTAAAAAAAGTGTAAATTTCTACTTTAAGTTTAAAAAATTTCGCTCTCAAAATAAACCTCAATTATTGTACCACTGATATTTGCCTCTATTGACTAACAAGTTTGCAGACCACTGCGCTAGAAGAACATGGCGTACACTAAAAGGGCTCTCCAATAGCGACAACTGATACCTCCGATGACACTGATGATTATCGATTGTCAATCACTTCCTAATGAAGCTACCTGGTCAGCGTTTGAACGTGTCAAGCTAACTCTTTTCAAAGGACGCGATTCGTACGTCTAAAAGCATCAACAGCGATAACGCTACGTAAAGAATCCTTCGCTCGTCGCTTCGCTCGGACCCCGGTAGTCTTTTCGAGCAGCAACGGGGCAAGCACCGACCCATTCCTCCGTTTCCTCTCTGTTCGCCACGTATGCAAACCGGCTCCGCCGTCGTGAAAACGACGGGGGACAGAAAGAGAAGAGTGGACGAGGCATCGAGAGCCACCAGGAAACAATCCTTCTCCCTCTTCGTCCCTCTCGATCGTCCTCGACGTTGTTCCCCGTTTCGTTTCTTCTTCTTTTCCGTTCTGTCCTCCTTGCCCTTCTGTTCGCCAGCCGAACCTCCGCGTCTCCGCGCCGTTCCCAGTTCCTCTCCACCTTTTGTACGCGACATCAGCGACGCCGTGCAACATCTACGAGATCGGCGATCTCTCGCCAGAGGACGAAATCGTCCTTCCTCCTCCCGTGGCGGCGTCTCCGTCCGTCCACCGCGAGAACGCTGAAGAAGGAAGGCTGCGGTTTCACGGATTCCTCTCGAAAACACGGCCACGGCTCCGCCACGGGGCTCCATTACCAGCGAAAGTCCTGGTAACGCGCCCCAGGAGATCCAAGCCGGTGATTTTGATAACGGCGACACGCTCGTGAAGGCTATAATGTATTTAATACGGGAGATCCGTGGCCGCGATTAAATTTGAGCCTCTCGTGTTCGCGCCAGGGCCCGCTCGCGTTTCTATTAATTGTCCCAATTTTACGTCACACCGGATTACATGCCCGGACGGGTCGACGATAACGATCTGGCGGGCATAAAAACCACGGGCAAACGGATCTTAACGAGCGTCGAAGCGCGCCTCCGAGTGGCCCGCGTAATTAGCCGACTATTTACTCGAAATTCCGGCTGAGAAACGGCGCGCGTTCCCACAGCATGCGGCCGCTCCGCGATCGGACGATTCAATTTCCCCGCCCGGGGTTTTATTTAATTAGCTGGGTCGCGTCGATTAAACTCGTGACAGGTGCGCGCGCGTGGTCTCCACCGCGGCTGGTTTTAATAGGGTGAAGCAGAAGCTACCCCGGCGCTTAATCTCCGTTGACGGTGATGATTAACGAGGCTGCGAGCGATCAGCGTCGCGGTCGCGCGGACGCACGCCCCGGCACCTGTCTATTCCATTCGAGAACACGCGGGGTTAAGTTGTTAGGCACGATGCGATAGTGTAGTGGCTTTCGCGGATGGCATCTTTGTGAACGACGCGTCGCTATAATTGCTTTCAAGGATGTCATCTTTCTGAAAAACGTGACACTATAGTGGGTTTTTTCTGAACGACGTGCCAGTATAGTAGCTTTCTTCTAAACGATGCGACACTACAGTAATTTTCTTCTGAACGACGCGCCACTATAGTAGTTTTCTTCTGAACTACGCGCCACTATAGTAGCATTCTTCTGAACGACGCGCCACTATCGTGGCTTTCGCGGATGTCATTTTTTTGAATGAAACACCTCTATAGTGGCTTTCGAGGATATCATCTTTCTGAACAAAGCGCCACAATAGTGACTTTCGCGGAGATATCATCTTTCTGAACGACGCGCGTACTATAGTGACTTTCGCGGAGATGTGATGTTTCTGAATGACGCGTGTGTTATAGTTACTTTTGCGGATGTCACCTCTCTGAACTATGCTCGTACTATAGTAACTTTCGCGGAGATGTCATCTTTCTGAATGACGCGCGTACTATAGTGACTTTCGCGAAGATGTCTTTCTGAACAAAGCGCCACAATAGTGGCTTTCTTCTAAACGAGGCGTCACTATAGTAACTTTCGCGGAGATGTCTTTCTGAACGACGCGTCACTTTAGTGTGGCTTTCACGAATGTCATCTTTCTGAACGATGCGCCACTATAGTGGCTTTCGCTGATGTTATCTTTCTGAAAAACGCGCCACTATAGTAGCTTTTAAGGATGTCATTTTTCTGAACGACGCATCACTATAATGGCTTTCAAGGATGTCATTTTTCTGAACCACGTGCCACTATATAGTAGCTTTCTTCTAAACAACGCACCACTATAGTGACTTCCAAGGATGTCATCATTCTGAACGACGCGCCACTATAGTGGTGTAGCGGACATATAGAAAAAGCGAATATCAAGCAAACACCAATTACAGGTGTTCGTTTACCTGATTGGTGAGTGCTTGCTAGCCGATTCCTAGCGCAGAGCAATAAAAGGGGTACTCTCCAAGGTTCGCGTTTGAAATCAAATAGGGACGCATTTTTACCCTAAAACAGTAGAAGAGTAGGAGACAACAGTCAGATATACCTGACAGGACCCGCGCACCAAGGGACAAAATCTTGCAACAAAAACTCTCTCGACTAAACATTCTGGAAGGAGCTTCATTGTGCCCTTAGTGGCTTTCTTCTGAACGAGACAACATTATAGTAGCTTTCTTCTGAATGACGCGCCTCTATAGTAGCTTACTTCTGAACGACGCGCCACTATAGAGGCTTAGTTCTGAACGGAGCGCTATTATAGTGGATTTTTTCTGAACGACGCGCCACTATAGAGGATTTGTTCTGAGCGGAGCACTACTATAGTAGCTTTCTTCTGAACAACGCGCCACTATAGTAGCTTTCTTCTGAACGACGCGCCACTAGGGTAGCTTTCTTTTGAATGACGCGCTATTATATAGTGACTTTCGCGGATGTCATCCTTCTGAACGACGCGCCACTATAGAGTCTTTGTACTGAACGGAGCGCTACTATAGTGGCTTTCTTCTGAACGACGCGCCACTATGGTAGCTTTCTTTTGAATGACGCGCTACTATATAGTGACTTTCGTGGATGTCATCTTTCTGAACGACGCGCCACTATAGTAGCTTTCTTCTGAACGACGCGCCACTATGGTAGCTTTCTTTAGAATGACGCTCCACTATAGTGACTTTCGCGGATGTCATCTTTCTAAACGACGCGCCACTATAGAGGCTTTGTTCTGAACGGAGCGCTACTATAGTGGCTTTTGAGGATGTCATCTTTCTGACCAGCATTGTCCGCCACACATTGCAGTACTGTATCGTTGAACTCTGTTGTACAGAGAAACAATCCTGCGAAAATTCAAAGGCTTAAGAGGTCAAGCGATGGGTCCCAATGCGGCGGAGGATCCTCGCGTTCCCTTGCGATCGCGCAGGGTGGACACAAACGCGCGCGCGAAGACGAATAGGCGTGAGACAATGGGGACGGACGAGCGTTCTTGCAGCGTTCTCGCCGCGTTCTTCCCTGGGCGGGGCAGCAAGTTCGCGTGGCTGCAAATTTGCATCCGTCCCACCCCTCGATACGTTTATAAATCATCCAACGACCGAGCCCTCGCTGGTTCACGCTTACGCGAGGATCCGCGGATGAATGACACGCGTTGATTGCATTCTATGCGACGAGACGAGAATACGAAGACGTTTTATGAGAATTTTAGAATGAAGTTTCGCGTTCCAAGGTGTTGCGACCTCGCGTTTGATCAGTTAAACTTGCAACTGATTTGCAATCGAGCAATGTTAACTCTTTGCATTCGACGACTTTTACTAATTTCTTCTCGAATACAATCGATCTCGTTTTGCAACAGTTGAAAATCAATTTCACCTTCACTCGAGCTAATTTCACTTTTCAAATCCATTTTTGTGGGATTTCGAAACTTCAAATCCGTCGATGAAAAATTTGAAAGTTGCCGTATGAAACGCAATGGCGACTGAGAGTCGCCTTTCGAGCGCAAAGGGTTAATATGAGAAACACAGCAGACAGACCACAATCAGACGCGCCACTAAAGTTGTTTGAATGGCGCGCCAAAATAGTGACTTTTGCGAATGTCATCTTTCTGAACGACGCGCCACTATAGTGGCTTTCTTCTGAACGATGCGTCTCTATAGTGGCTTTCTTCTGAACGATGCGTCTCTATAGTGGCTTTCTTCAGAACAACGCGTCACTGTAATAGCTTTCTTCTGAAGGATGACTGAAGAATGATTTTTGAACCAAAAATACTGTGGCAGTCCTCTGCCAGACGCCACTAAAGGGACAGCACACTTACTAATTTCCCACGAGCACTCCTTTTCTATCCAAATTCTATATAATAAAAATTTCGACCTCTCCCTAACATCCCAGAGTCTAAGGCAGAGTCTGCTAGGTAACCTTACTGATGAGTCCACTATCAGGCCCAGAACGAAACGTTCTCTTTGAGTTTCTACTCTCTCACTTACATTCTCTAAACAGCAACAACGAAGCAGTATTGGATAGCTTCAATACATTTTCTGGATTGTATGAAGATTGACCAGGTTTCGCGAATCAATTTCGCTCCACAGTACATAATAATCTACGATATCACAACCACAACTGTACATTACAATCTACACTACGTATGTAGGGATGACTTCGTATAAAAGGAGAGCTGGGGGGCTATCTTCTGACGCGATGCATGTGTGAGAAGGGAACAATTGAGCAGCAGGACGTTCGAGTTGAATTGTTAACGCAGTCCAACCCTTTGCAGTCGATTTTTTCGGTCGCGCATCGAGTTCTCTATCACTAATTTCTTTATGAATACAATCGATCTCGTTTTCCAAAAGTTGGAAATCAATTTCGTCTTCACTCGAGCTAATTTTACCTTCCAAATTCATTTTTGCAGAGCTTCGAAACTTAAAATTAGTCGATGAAGAACTTGAATTGCCGTACGGAACGTCGTGGCGACTGAGAGTCGCCACTCGAGCACAAAGGGTTAATAGGAGTCGTTAAATAAGAGTCATCAAGGAGAGTCAAAAGCGAAGTTACGAGTTCTGTTCTCATTTACAAACAGAGAAATGCTACACGTATATCACAATCGCAGGTATCATAATATAAGATATCATACCTGACTTGAATAAAACCATAGATATCATAATCGACTAAAATACCATAATTCAATCAACCCTCCATCTTGTGTGCTAAGTCGTACGAGGATAGCGACTCCATCGACCAATTGCAAGTTTAACTGATCAAGTGCAAGGTCGCAATACAAGGAAATTCTTGCAACGATGAAGAATTATTATTGCGAGTAATAAAATGATGTGTACAAATATTTTAATGCTTCGTATTTGTTGCGTTCTTAGTATCGCCTTGCGTAGTTGCTTGGATGGAATACTAAAGACGACTTTTTGCTGGTAGCTTAAAGCATGCAGGAGTGCCGAAGGAAGGAAAGTTTTCAAGAATCCAATTCTAACCTTCTTGTATAGCCTTCGTAATCGCTAATCAATGCTGATGTCCCCTCAAAGAGGACATCTGAGTGCAAAGCGTTAAGTTTAACAAATGTTGCTCTCAAAATAAATCTGAATCGTTGTACTATTGATATTTGGCTTTGTTGACTAATAAATCTGCAATGGAGGATTGCAAAGAGTTAAGTTTAACAAATTTCCAGGTGCAAAGGGTCAAGTTAAAAAAATGTTGCTCTCAAAATAAATCTGAATCGTTGTACTACTGATATTTGGCTTTGTTGACTAATAAATCTGCAAGAGAGGGTTGCAAAGGGTTAAGTTTAAAAAATTTCCAGGTGCAAAGGGTCAAGTTAAAAAAATGTTGCTCTCAAAATAAATCTTGCTCGTTGTACTGTTGATAATTAGCTATATTGACTAATAACTTTGCAAATTGAGGGTTGCAAAGAGTTAAGTTTAACAAATTTCCAGGTGCAAAGGGTCAAGTTAAAAAAATTTTGCTCTCAAAATAAATCTGAATCTTTGTACTATTGATATTTGGTTCTGTTGACTAATAAATCTGCAATGGAGGATTGCAAAGGGTTAAGTTTAAAATATTACCAGATGCAAAGGGTCAAGTTAAAAAAATGTTGCTTTCAAAATAAATCTTGATCGTCGTATTATTGATAATGAGCTATGTTGACTAATAACTTTGCAAATTGAGGGTTGCAAAGAGTTAAGTTTAACAAATTTCCAGATGCAAAGGGTCAAGTTAAAAAAATTTTGCTCTCGAAATAAATCTTGATCGTTGTACTGTTGATATTTGACTTTGTTAACTAATAAATCTGCAAGGGAGGGTTGCAAAGGGTTAAGTTTAAAAAATTTCTGGGTGCAAAGAGTTGTCTAAAAAATTTTGCACTCAAAATAAATCTCGATCGTTGTACATTTGATATTTGAATCTGTTGACTAATAAGTTTGCAAATTGAGGGTTGCAAAGGCTTAAGTTGAAAAAATTTCCGAGTGCAAAGCATTAAATTTAAAAAATGTCGCTCTCAAAATAAATCTCGATCGTTCTACTGTTGATATTTGAATCTGTTGACTAATAAGTTTGCAAATTGAGGGTTGCAAAGGGTTAAGTTGAAAAAATTTCCGAGTGCAAAGCATTAAATTTAAAAAATAAATCTCAGTCGTTGTACTATCGATATTTGTCTCTGTTGACTAATAAGTTTGTCGACCACTGAGTTAGCCAATCCGCTGGCTGATCTCGATGTCGAGGTAATGGTAATCGTTACATTGCTGTGGGGCTAAAGTAACGGGAAAAAACTCGTCAAAGTAACCGACTCGAGGATTACTCGACCTCACAGTACCTTTAATTAGGTATTTGGGGTTTACGATACGTCAATAGCTATTGAAGTGGGGCATTAAAGATAAGAATCTTTGTAAGTTCTATAGTAACCTTTAAGACCATAATGCCGGTGACTCGAATTACGAAGTTAATTAGAAAATGTGATAAATAGAAATTGGGACTCTTCAAAAATAATTAATTATTGTATAAGCGACCGTAACATAAACCTGGTTTAAGTATGTTTTTGTTCAGAATGGGATGGAACAGTATTCAAGATGTATGTGAAATAGGAAGAACGTGCAACTTTTAAAAAATAAATAATATCTTTACAATTAACAGTAGGATTTCAATGAAATTTGGAAAATAGGTAATATATAATATTTCAAAATTAAGGATGAAGTTTAAACGAAATTAAATTTTTTATTTAGTTTTCTATTACTTCATTCAATGTATACTATGGAGCAAAAAATAATTATTAATTTTTAAAAGTTTCAAGAGTTCACATAGCAAGAGAAAAACGTAACAACGTTCAGTTGTTAACAACAATAGAAATATTCTATTATGCAGTTTTTTATGTAGTAATTTTATTTACTCTAATGTTTTTTAACCCTTTGCACTCGGATGTCCCTTCTGAGGGGACATCAGCATTGATTACGGATTACGGACGAAGTTAAACTTATACTATCACAGCTTTTTGAGAAATACATATTTTCCTCAAGTTTTCTATTGAAATGGAAGTTTCTATTGCTGAAGATATTAGCAATAGTAACTATTGTTAAAATATTGTCTATTTTAACTTCAGTTTCTATTGCTAAAATAATGCTAAAATATTGCTATTTTCACAATAGAAAGTATTGCTCAAACATTGCCAAAATATAGCTATTTTTTGGAAATAGAATTCTTCTATTGCTGACGTTAGAACAACAATATTTTAACAGTTGCCATTGCTAACGCCCGGGAAGGAGCCAAGTATAAAGGGTTAAACCTATATCCACCGCAGCTTTTTGAGAAATGCATATTTTCCTCAAGTTTTCAATGGAAATGGAAATTTTCTATTACTGGAAAACGTTAGCAATAGAAACTATTGCTAAAAAATTGCTCAAAGATTACTATTTTAACAATACTTCTAGCTCTCATTGCCAACGTCCATGAAGAAGCAGAGAGCAAAGGATTACAGTTTTTCTGAATAAATAAACAATCAAAAATTGAAATAGATATACATAAAGTGTCCATAGATTTAGTGTTAAAAAGCATCATCTTCGACCTCAAGTTTTCTATTGAAGTGGAAATTTTCCATTGCTGAGAGACGTTGGCAATACTAAATATTGCTAAATATCGCTAGCCCCTATTACCAGCGTCCAAGAAGGAGCACAGTGCAAAGGATTAAGCTTCCAGAATAAGTAAACAATTAAAAATCGAAATAGATACACCTGTACGTAAAGTGTCGGTAGGCTTAGTGTTAAGAAGCATCATCTTCGACCTTAAGTTTTCAATTGATTTCAATTAAGTTTTCAATTTTATTGCTTTGAGATGTTAACAATAGAAACTATTGCTAAAATATTGCTGAAAGATTACTATTTTAACAATACTTCTACCTCTCATTGCCAACATCCAAGAAGAAGCAGAGAGCACAGGATTAAGTTTTCCTGAATAAATAAACAATTAAAAATCGTAATTGGTATACATAAAGTGTCCATAGATTTAGTGTTAAAAAGAATCATCTTCGACTTCAATTTTTCTATTAAAATAGAAATTTTCCATTGCTGAGAGACGTTGGCTATACCAAATATTGCTAAATATTGCTAGCCCTTATTGCCAACGTCCAAGAAGGAGCACAGTGCAAAGGAATAAGCTTCCAGAATAAATAAACAGTTAAAAATTGGAATAGATATACATAAAGTGTCCATAGATTTAGTGTTAAAAAGCATCATCTTCGATCTCAAGTTTTCTATTGAAATAGAAATTTTCCATTGCTGAGAGACGTTGGCAATACCAAATATTGCTAAATATCGCTAGCCCCTATTACCAACGTCCAAGAAGGAGCACAGTGCAAAGGATTAAGCTTCCAGAATAAATAAACAATCAAAAATTGGAATAGGTATACCTGTACATAAAGTGTCGGTAGGCTTAGTGTTAAGAAGCATCATCTTCGACTTCCTCGCGATCACTGACCTATCGCACGAGTCTCGAGGTGATCAGAAACAGGAGACGCGGGCTCGTCCGTGTTTATCGCGATCGTACGAGCCGCGCGATTACGGCGTTAATGTAAAACACGCGCGGGGGCACGGCCAGGTATTAAAAGCGAGGATAATGCTCGGCGCGAGCGACGTCCAACGACCATGAAGCGCACGAGGAAGGAGGGTGGTGGAAAGGGTTGGCTCGCGCGCCACAGATGCTCGCAGACTGTTCTATAATTTTATAGTGCTCACTTTTATCCAGCCTCTAATTAATGGCCTATAAATTACGTGCGACGAGTCGTTAATGGCCGCCGCACACAGGCGAGAACCGCGTGCATCGTCGTCGAAGATATTCGCTGGCCAGAGAGCTCGCCTACGAAAGAACCAGCGATCACCGATTCTGGTCGACAAGTGTTTTTCGCTCGTGAACAATGTTCTTCAGTGCGCACGAATAGATAGATCGTCTATTTTGCGCTTCGAGCGGTTTTTTAGTTACGCTTCAATACTTTGGGGGTGGTAATCGTTGTTTGTTAATTTTAATGTGTGTGGTTGGTATGTATGACTAGTTGTGAACTATACTGTTGCGAATGTGTTTAAAGAATGTGTAAGCCTGAAGAGTCAGCGTGGAAAGTCTGAATAGAATTCTGCTGTTCTGTCTAATTCTCATCAAATATAAACTATTTGATGGGAGTGGCTTATGAGGCCAAGACAAACGGATTCGTTGATTGCAATGTCACGAATTTTGGTGAGGGAAGGGGACGTCAAAACTGATTGGTTACATAAATTTGTTAGAAAAATGGTTAAAAATGACAAAGAAAAATGAAAAACAGTGTCACTCGCGGGTACCAAGTGCACCCTTTCGTGTGTCTTAAGCCTCGACCGTAACAAGTAATAACTTGATGACACACCTTGACCTTTCTTTAAAACATCCAGGATAAAAATGAAATTAACTGGAAGCTGTCGAAAATAAAATGGTCATAGAAAGTATATGATGATTGTTCAGTGCGCATGGAATAGATAGGTTGTCTATTATGCGCTTCAAGCGATGTTTTAGTTACGCTTGAATATTTAGGGGTAGGTGTAATAATACATGCAGATAATCGTTGTTTGTTAATTTTAATATGTGTGATTGGATTATGACTAGTTGTAAACTATGTTGTTGTTGAATGTGTTTAAAGAACGTGTAAGCCTGAAGAGTCAGGGTGGAATGTCTGAATAGAATTCTGCTGTTCTGTCTAATTCTCATCAAATATAAACTATTTGATGGGAGTGGCTTATGAGGCCAAGACAAACGGATTCGTTGATTGCAATGTCACGAATTTTGGTGAGGGAAGCGGACGTCAAAACTGATTGGTTGCATAGAATAGTTAGAGAAATGGTTAAAAATTAAAAAAGTGCACCCTCGAGTGACGCGCACGGAAATTCCGCGTGTCTTAACCCTTTGCACTCGACGCTTTCCCAGCAATTTTCTATTGCTGTTAAAAGTTAGCAATGGAAAGCATTACCAAGCAATTTTCCAGCAACGGAAAATTTCCATTTCAATAGGAAACTGGGGAAATATGAGTTCTTCGAAAAGTTACAATGGAAAGCATTACCAAGCAATTTTTCAGCAACGAAAAATTTCTATTTCAATAGGAAAGTTTGAGGAAATATGAGTTCTTCGAAAAGTTGCAATGGAAAGCATTACCAAGCAATTTTTCAGCAACGAAAAATTTCTATTTCAATAGGAAAGTTTGAGGAAATATGAGTTCTTCGAAAAGTTGCAATGGAAAGCATTACCAAGCAATTTTTCAGCAACGAAAAATTTCTATTTCAATAGGAAAGTTTGGGGAAATATGAGTTCTTCGAAAAGTTGCAATGGAAAGCATTATCAAGCAATTTTTCAGCAACGGAAAATTTCCATTTCAATAGGAAACTTTGGGAAAATATGAGTTCTTCGAAAAGTTACAATGGAAAGCATTACCAAGCAATTTTTCAGCAACGAAAAATTTCTATTTCAATAGGAAAGTTTGGGGAAATATGAGTTCTTCGAAAAGTTGCAATGGAAAGCATTACCAAGCAATTTTCCAGCAACGAAAAATTTCTATTTCAACGGGAAACTTTGGGAGGGAAATTCCGCGTGTCTTAAGCCTCAATCGTAACAGTTAATAACTTTATCACGCACCTTGACCTTTCTTTACAACATCCAGGATAAAAATGAAATTAACTAAAAGCTGTTTAAGTCGAAATTAAAATGGTCATAGAAAGTATACGATGATCAATGGCCTCGTAAGCTTATTGCTGTTACGGGTCAGATTAGAGTTTCTTCAAATATTAAATACTATTCACAAATTTGAAACTCTAATCTGTTTTATTATTATATTATGTCTATTGAAATGGTACGCTGAAATATCGATGGACATGTTCTTACGAATGTAACAAATGTATCGTCAAATTGATTTCGAGCGTGGCCAACTTTCCACGCGCAGGACAATCTTTTATTCCAAACGATGGAATGTCTCTCTCTCGTGTTGCACCGTTGATTGTTCTCCATTGTGAAAGTAAAGGTCGCAGTCCTGAATGTTGCAAGTCCATTATGTCAGACGCTGTAGGATGATCACATTCTTTAATAATAGAACCAGCGATGATTAAAGTCTCATAAATTCTATCCAGCGAGAAGAAACTCTTACTCGATCCTTCGTAATCCTCCAAGTGCTCGTTCGAGTTACAAAGAATGTGAAAACGTCTGGCAACGATTTTTCAAGCGTATCATACGCGCAACCGACGCGGACAATTTCATCCGCTCGCTCAATCGACGCGATTGAAACGGTACCCAAAGCTGTCGCGCCTGCAGCAAAGTTACTCGACGACTCGCTGGGCCCGTAAGCATCGCCATAACCGAAAGCACGAGCTTCGAAAAGCCTGGCTCCTGGCAGGGAAGAAGCGCGAGGGACGCGCGAGTGCACGCTTGGCGCAGCTGGCCAAGGATACGAAACGGTACGTACGCGAGGAGAGAGGCTCATTGCCGAAGCATGCAGGCTTGTCTTGTACAATTTGCTCGAACATGTCCGTCGCGGTCGGAACGCTTGTTTGAACCGGTCGGGGAGCGTCCTCTCTGCCCCGACGAGATGAAGAGGATACAACGCTGGCTCCTCACGGTCCCGTGGGATCGTCGAACGGCCGAATATCCGCGGTGTAAATTCCCCGAGTCACTCTCTCTCCTCGCCTCCTTCTGTCTCGCGCCCCCTCGTAACCCCTTCGAGAGCAGCTACCCGGCGAACGGACACCGCGATAAATCTGCGCGCGCCCTGTTCCGTCGCGCTGAAAACCAGGGATCGGGAAGATCGTAGTCCCGTGTCTGCCGCGAAAAATCGCCCCTGAAATCCCGTCGAGGATCCTCGTCCTCGAGGGTGTTTACGCTGTCACCAGGGTTGCAAGCGATCGTGTCCGCTGATAAGCAAGCGCTATTGTGTTTTTTGAGATGGGTCCGTCGTCCAGGGCCAGGTTTACCTGGCCAGCGAATAACTTGGGAGCCTTGCGTTTTGGGGAACGGATCGAGGGCTGTCGGGGGATCCAAGATTGAAGTTAGCTATGGTGATCTATTTTGAGTGAATTGTAATGTTTTTATTCGTTGCTCTTTGTTGCGTTTAACTGGATTGTTGTTTGGTGGATTGAACTACTTTGGATGTAGTTAATAGTAGTATTGGAGTGTTCAGAGCTGATACGAAGTATGTGTATCAGGGTAGGACAGTGTAGGATGCATGCGGTTCTTTGGTTGCTTGAGTGTGGCTTTGGCACGAATGATGATTGTCATGATTTAATTTGTAATTGGATACACATAGTTTCTTCTTAGGTGTTAGCAAGAGAAACTACTGCTAAATAGCAATATTTTAGCTATTTTAGCAATAGCAATATTTTAGCTATTTTAGCAATAGCAATATTTTAGCTATTTTAGCAATAGCAATATTTTAGCTATTTTAGCAATAGCAATATTTTAGCAATAGCAGTGTTTTAGCAATAGCGATATTTTAGAAATAGCAATATTTTAGCAGTAGTAATACTTTAGCAATGGCAATATTTTAGCAATGGCAATATTTTAGCAATAGTAATATTTTAGCAATACTTTAGCAATAGCAATATTTTAGCAATAGCAATACTTCAGCAGTAGCAATACTTTAGCAATACTTTAGCAATAGCAATACTTTAGCAATACTTTAGCAATAGCAATATTTTAGTAATAGCAATATTTTAGCAATAGTAATATATTAGCAATATTAAGATATTAGAATAGCAATATTTTAGCTATATTAAGATATTAAAATAGCAATACTTCAGCAATATTAAAATATTAGAATGGCAATACTTTAGCAATATTTTAGCAATATGAAAATATTAGAATAGCAACATTTTAGCAATATTAAAATATCAGAATAGTAATATTTGAGCAATATTAAAATAGAATAGCAATATTTGAACAATATTAAAATATTAAAATAGCAATATTTTAGCAATAGTTTCTATTACTAACGTCTCCCAGCAATAGAAAATTTCCATTTCAATAGAAAATCTCCGAGAAACAGGCATTTCTGAAAAAGCTACGGTGGAATATGTTTAACCTCCATAATCAGCAATCAGTGCTGATGTCTCCTCTGATTGCAAAGAGTTAAGTATGATATAAAGTTTTGTTCAGTTTCACTTATAGTTTAATTAAAACTTTAAATTTAAGTTTTAAGTTTTAATTTAAGTTTTAACTTAAAGTTTATTAAATTAAAAAAGTGTACCTACTTATATAGTTTAACTTTAAAAGATCTGGCTCTCAAAATAAATCTGAATCTTTGTACTGTTGATATTTGACTCTGTCGGCTAATAAAATTATTCCCGTAAATTAATCAATAATTTAAATTTCAATTGTTGTACATGGAATATTCCAAAACGCGTGCAAAAACAAATATACGAATGAACGCGTTTCTCGAGTTAATGTTTTAAAATACCAAATCAGTTATTCATCGTGCATTATTAAGAGAACATCTCAGTCACAAAGAAACCTTCCTGATTTCGAATTTCTCGTATTTGTCTTTTATTAATGAATATCCTGCGCAAGCCATATAACTATTGCAGTCAATTTCAGCAGCGCAAGATTTATGGTGTTGAAATAAATAATAGAAACGTGACAGGTGGCACGGTGGGTTCCGCTTCGTTCACTCGAGCGAATGAATGCAGCGACAAAATAAGTAGCAAACAAGGATAATGAAGATAATGAGATTCTTCGAGGTAGGGGAGCTCGAACGAGAGTCTCGTGGAAACAGGGCGGTACCAGCCGCGTGCAACCGAACGATCTATGCAATCTCTCGTGTTTCCTACCCACGGAATTCGATTCAGTCGCATAATTAACGTCCTCTGCGCGAGGGATGCGCAGCCGCCTTCGTTATTAGAATAATTCCATAGAACCGACTAATTAAAATACAATGCTCAGCAAGAATTCGTGATCGACGCCACAGCGCTGATAGCTCCGGAAGCGGAATTCATCTGTCAAGATGATTAACTACGCGTTAATTAGGCGAACGAGACACGGCCACTAGCAGCTCTGTCGAGTGTCGACAGAAAAATGCGACGGGGCAAAAACCAAGAGAACGAAGCGTGTTTAACGCGTGTGATTAACCTTCGATTCGATGCGGCTGATTTAAAATTGCTCTATGTGTAACTGCATCGTGTTGGAACTCGTACGCTTTTTCTATTCAGCTTCTATCGCGTATTTAATTGAAAACGATCGAACTGCAACTCGCATAGGTTTGCAGTGAAAATAATTCATGATCAAAGGATTGGGTTGGCAAACTAAATTCTCGTTATTTTTGTAAATTTTCAAACCCATGCTTTGAACCTTTCCCATCGTCAATTTCATTAATCAGGAGAATAAGAAATCTTCTCGAATCTTCTTAACCAGTTAACTGTGTTTAACTGTCGACGTGTATACACGTCAATTGAAAACTTTATTTCGATGCTATTGACGAGTACAATTGTTAACCTTTTATCGAACGAAAATGTAATTCTTCCTCGTTTTGCTTTTCTTTTTTCGTAAAATTTATAATAGTAGCTTCTGACCCGCGTTCTACGCGTACACTCGTTATTGCTTGATCTAATTACGCGCTTCGTAAGGGAGTTTTTAAATTAAGTTCCACAGTTAACTGGTTAAATAAGAAATCTTCTGAACTTTCATAAATAAGAAATCTTCGCTTGGGACACGGAATAACTCGTACGACGTTCAAAATATTTACGTTTGGACACTGGTGGCAGCCATGTTGGACTGCAAACAGTTCCCTCTTTCATACGATTCGAACAATTCCTCGCTCAATGCCATTGTTAACCACTTGCGCTGGCAAGAAATTCACAGAAGCGCTTTGCATTTTAGAATATGGATTGAATATTGATAATTGTACGCGATGCAGTGCGATCAGAAACTGTCCTCTCGTAAGCAATCTCAGTCATTTTTACTTCTGTGATGCACAGCACATTGTTGGAGATTTTGTGACAAAAGTATCTCGACATGCATGGCACGTCTTTCCAGCGCAACTATTGAGTTGGCAATTAAGTTTCTACCGTTTTTTTCAATTTTGGAACCCATTCTCCACACTTCTGAACCTTTCTCATCGAGTGAAGATGCTTCTCTATAGCAGAGTGGGAACATTCCATTTTCTCTGCCAGTTTCTTTGTGGTTTGACACGAATTTTTGTGCAAAAGTTGGTTTAATCGCTCTTCATCGAACTCAACTGGACTGTCAGAACGAGGTGCGTCTTTGAGGTGAAAATTTCCATTTTTGAACTTGACATACCAATCGCGAGCGGTTCTTTCAGATATGGCACTCTCTCCATGCACAGCACAAATGTCGCGAGCAGTTTTTGCGACCTTAGAACCTTGATTAAAAGCAAAAAGAAGAAAGTGTCGAAAATGTTAATTTTTCTCAACTTGACATTCCATTTTAATGATCTGAAAATTAACAGAAATTAATTGAAATTAACTCTAACAAAAAACAAAACATAAATTCCGGTAGAATAAAGCATCCTCTTTCGAATGATTTGAAACATTATGCCAAAAACATTTAGTGACATGCGGAATGTTTAAATTAAAAAAAACAGCGAGAACTTAGTTACCAACAATAATTAGCGCTTTCTGTTTCTGGATAAACTTCCGTAAAGCTTCTACACACGATTTTCTTGACCTTGACATACGTTATCAAGGACACCCTCGCCAAAATTGTGAAAGAATATTTTTCAAAAGAAAATATTGCAGTTTTAGACTGGCCTGGATGCTCCCCCGATTTAAACATAATTGAAAACTGTTGAGGCAAACTGACCAAAGTCGTTTATAAAGAAAATAGGCAATTTGAGAAAATTAATGAATTAAAAAAGTGTTTTGAAGAGGAATGGAAAAACATATCACTCGATTATATTAGAAAACTGTATCGTTCTTTGCCAAAATAAGAATGGATCCACGCATTATTAAATTCTAAAAAGGTTTTCTATTTTCTACAATTTAATAGATAGTAAACATTATAATTTTGAAAGTGTACTACCATTTCGCCGATCAGATTTCACAATTATTGTTTATAAATACAAGAGGAACAGCGGAGATTCAGTTTTAAGGTCATATATTATAATACTACAAGGTACTGTTCACATGCCATTCGTCAAACTTGGCAGATTCTGACTCTATGCATGAGAACTTAATGATAGCACACACGTGCTATCTTTTTTTCCTAAATTTCCAAGTAACAGAAGGAAGTCACCTCCAATGCGTGAAGAATAAAATATGAAAGTATCAAAAGCTGAAGCAGTTTATTTAAAACCCATTTCCCAACAATATCCAACGAGGAGCAACGTTTTAGAGTACGTTCGTAACGTTTTCCACCAAAACCAGCGCGTTACAACGATCAGTCTTGGGGAAACGATCCTTTCTAACTGTACAAGCCTGTTCGAGGCATTATGACAAGTGTTCGAGCCTGGTGATCAGCTCGCATGACGTGAGCGCGAAGACTGATGCTCGCGGCAAGGTTCACGGGATTGATTACCGCAGTCAATAACACGGGCTGTGTGTATTGATGAGAGCGAGGGGGGCGAGGGAACGTTAACAGGTCAATGAAATTATACCGTAACAAAGATTGATGCCGGTGTGATTGATGATTGATGACGAGCCGGCCCGTGGAAGTGGCAGAACGCACTTTCCACCTGATCAACGTGATTCCCTTCTTATTTGTTCGTCTATTGTTACAATTTGTAATGCGCCGTTCGCGCGCGTAAAGCGCCCACGTAACATGCTCGTTGGCGGCTGCAAACGAGCATCGATCAGCCATCGTTCGTCCGTTTCGAAGAGCCCCGACTGCTTAACCCTTTGCACTCGACGCTCTCCCAACAATTCTCTGTTGCTTATTAAAGTTAGCGATGGAAAATATTGGCAAGCAATTTTCCAGCAGTAGAAAGTATTGCCAAACAATTTTACAGCAGTAGAAAGTATTTCCAAGCAATTTTCCAACAGTAGAAAGTATTGCCAAGCAATTTTCCAGCAGTGGAAAGTATTGCCAAGCAATTTTCCAACAGTGGAAAGTATTGCCAAGCAATTTTACAGCAATAGAAAGTATTGCCAAGCAATTTTGCAGCAATAGAAAGTATTGCCAAACAATTTTCCAGCAGTGGAAAGTATTGCCAAGCAATTTTACAGCAATAGAAAGTATTGCCAAGCAATTTTCCAGAAGTAGAATGTATTGCCAAGCAATTTTACAGCAATGTAAAGTATTGCCAAGCAATTTTACAGCAATAGAAAGTATTGGCAAGCAATTTTGCAGCAGTAGAAAGTATTGCCAAGTAATTTTCCAGCAGTAGAAAGTATTGCCAAGCAATTTTCCAGCAGTAGAAAGTATTGGCAAGCAATTTTTCAGCAATAGAAAGTATTGCCAAGTAATTTTCCAGCAGTAGAAAGTATTGGCAAGCAATTTTGCAGCAATAGAAAGTATTGCCAAGCAATTTTCCAACAGTGGAAAGTATTGGCAAGCAATTTTCCAGCAGTAGAAAGTATTGCCAAGCCATTTTGCAGCAACAGAAAGTATTTCCAAGCAATTTTACAGCAATAGAAAGTATTGCTAAGCAATTTTCTAGCAGTAGAAAGTATTGGCAAGCAATTTTCCAGCAATAGAAAGTATTGCCTAGCAATTTTACAGCAATAGAGAGTATCGCCAAGTAATTTTCCAACAGTAGAAAGTATTGACAAGCAATTTTTCAACAGTAGAATGTATTGCCAAGCAATTTTCTAGCAATAGAGAGTATTTCCAAGCCATTTTCCAGCAATAGAAAGTATTGCCAATGCTTTTTCCAGCAATAGAAAATTTCCATTTCAATAGAAAACTTTTAGGAAATACGCGTTCTTCAAAAAATTGCAATGAAATAAGTATGTAATCTTGATAATCAGTTCCCTCAGAGACGACATCTGAGTGCAAAGGATTAATTCAGCGACGCTCCCATCTTTAGTTATTGTAATTATAGAATTGAGGATGCTGAGATTACGAAACAAATGTGTCGAGACGTAAAAGAACAGTTTTGGAACAGTTCTGCTGTTTTCTGGAATGGAATTTGTAAATGTCGTTTCGATGAAACTCTTCTGACACAAGATTTTATTTCTTTTCTTGAGTTCTTAATCAAAGATATGCCACGCTTATTACAATTATGTGAATCCATAGTAACTTATTTTTACCTTTGACATGCACACTAAAAAACCAAAGAAAATCTTATTCTTCGTTAGTTAAACGACTTAGAAGAGTTGGAAATGTGGAGAGGCTTGGATAAGTGTCGCATGCTGAAAGAAACGTTAAACAATTCAACAATAAATAGCGACAGAACTCCTTAAAATAATCTAACAACACGGATCTTGGTTCCCAATGACATATTTTTGAGTATTAAGCCATTATATATTTAAAAAAGCATTGATTTTGTTCGAACATTGCGTCCACAGCTTGCGTATCGAAGTGAATTTTATGTTATAACTCTGAAACGAAAAGTTTCTCCAAAGTAAGATTTATATCGCTTAAAGAACATAAAATGAACTTGTTATACTGAGTTTTTTGTTAAAATTTGAGGATACTTTTCTCGAATATTGCAATTTCTTACAATTTTTCACAATCACTTATTACTAAAAATATGCGTAAAAACTGACTTAAAAATTAAAAAAAAATAAGAAGTATGTCATTTAAAAGTTTGAATTTTTGGTGATTTTTTAACCCAAAATTCAAATCGATATCTTTTGTCAATCAAAAGTTATAGCCTCCGAAAGATTTCTCTAACATTGCGTAGTTTGAAACCTTCCCCCTCCTTTATTTCAAAGCCTGTCAAAAAATTGCGTTGGCAATTGATGACCTATATATAGATCTACAAATATGCAAAGTTTGAACAAAATCGATTGGAGACAAAAACATGGTTTTTGAATAGAATCCTTTCCCACGAATAAAAAACAACTTTGTATTATTAATTTTTTAAGTAGTTATTAATCTTACAAAAAGACTGCTGGATTATTGCAACGTGTCAGCGTAGAAACAAAAATGAATCTGACGTTAAAAAATAGAATCCTAGAAATAAACAATAAGAAAGACCCAAGGGTCTAAAAATGAAACACGCGCAGACTGAAAACTGAAACACTTTGCTAAGTCTAACGAAAAACGACTTTTTGTCTCGAAAGACTACTATCGAGGTTTCATATCCCAAACCCATTCCAACAAAGCCTCATCGCGCCAAACAATTTCATCAACGCGGCAACAGAAAATATTTATGAAAGTTCGCCAATGCCCTTCTACTAACACCTCGATCAGAAGCGACCAAGAGCCAGGAAAGGAGCGATCAGAAGACGGCGAAAGACACGGGTGGATCGGAAAAAAAGGAAGACGCGGCGAAAACTCATCGCGAGCCCATCGCACCGCTGGCCTGGCGCGAGCGTACGGTGGTTCGCGCCACGAAGAAGGAGGACGGTTAGCGCGGTACTAATAAAAATAATTACGGTATCCGTCGTTGCTGCACGTCGTCCAAATCGAAATCTGATAAGGGACTTAATAAATGCCGTGGCCGGACGCGGCGGACAAGCCACGTCGAGGGCCACCGGATCATCCGAGACGACTGTTGAACTCCCTCCAGCCCCGTCGCCCCGCCGCCACCCTTCCGATGGCCACTGCTGCGGAATGCGTCGTCCACGGACCCTAATGATTCCCGAACCCGGACCCACCGGGGACCCTGATGATATCTAGGCCGTACGAACGTTTCTTGGGACCAGCGACAGGGCACCTCGTCCCCTTTCTCTCTCCTTTTTATCCGGCTACCGACCCTCTGCGCGGTGAAACCACCCTGTCGCACTGTCGACGCCCGTCGATCGCCCGTCCAGCCTCGATAGAATTCTTTCGCAGTTAAGTGTTACTAATTCAGCGATTACGATATTAATCATCCCGCTACCGGTCCAGGCCGAAACCCACCGGCTCCGTTTCGCTTTCGACGAAAGACGCGAGAGATGGATGATCGAGGAAACGGGCAGGTCGAGATGCCCCGCGTTGATTCGCGTACCGCCACGCGATCGACGTGTACGCCAGTGGTTAACGACTGGGTGGATTGGAGTGTAATTGGTGATTAGTGGCGGCATTTTTAACGTTTCTTGCATGATGCGCTATTATAGTGGCTTTCGGGGATGTCATTTTTTTTAAGAGAGCGCTGGAATAGTGGCTTTCGTGGATGTCATCTTTCTGAACAACGCGTATTATGGTGACTTTCGGAGATTTCATCTTTCTGAACGACGCGCCACTATACTAGCTTTCGAGGATGTCATCTTTCTGAACAAAACGCCACTATAGTGGCTTTCGTGGATGTCATCCTTCTGAACAAAGCGCGACTATAGTGGCTTTCGCGGATGTCATTTTTCTGAACGACGCGCCACTATACTAACTTTCGAGGATGTCATCTTTCTAAACAAAGCGCCACAATAGTGGCTTTCTTCTAAACGAGGCGTCACTATAGTAACTTTCGCGGAGATTTCATCTTTCTGAACGACGCGCGTACTATAGTAACTTTCGCGGAGATGTCATCTTCCTGAATGACGCGTGTGCTATAGTGAGTTTTGCGGATGTCACCTTTCTGAACTATGCTCGTACTATAGTGACTTTCGCGGAGATGTTGTCTTTCTAAACAAAGCGCCACAATAGTGGCTTACTTCTAAAGGAGACGTCACTATAGTAACTTTCGCGGAGATATCATCTTTTTGAACGACGCGCGTACTATAGTAACTTTCGCGGAGATGTCATCTTTCTGAATGAAGCGTGTGCTATAGTGACTTTTGCGGATGTCACCTTTCTGAACTATGCTCGTACTATAGTGACTTTCGCGGAGATGTTGTCTTTCTAAACAAAGCGCCACAATAGTGGCTTACTTCTAAAGAAAACGTCACTATAGTAACCTTCGCGGAGATGTCATCTTTCTGAGCGACGCGTCACTTTAGTGTGACTTTTGTGGATGTCATCTTTCTGAGCGACGCGTCACTTTAGTGTGTCTTTTGTGGATGTCATCTTTCTGAGCGACGCATCACTTTAGTGTGACTTTTGCGGATGTCATCTTTCTGAACGACGCGTCACTATAGTGACTTTCTTCCAAACGAGGCGTCACTATAGTAACTTTTGCGGAGATGTCATCTTTCTGAACGACGCGTCACTTTAGTGTGATTTTCGTCGATGTCATCTTTCTGAATTATACTCGTACTATTATGGCTTTCACGAATGTCATCTTTCTGAACGATGTGTACACTTTTAATGACTTTTGCGGATGTCATCTTTCTGAACAACGCGTCACTATAGTGGCCTTCTTCTGAACGACGAGCCACTATAATAGCTTTCTTCTAAACGACGCTCTACTATAGTGGCTTTCGCGGATGTCATCTTTCTAAACAGCATTCAGATGTTCCTCGATCATTTTTAAAGAAAAGAAACTACTAGTAATTGTTTAGAATACTTTAATCAACCAATAATGTTCAACAATCGTAGTAATTGATAAGACGTCTACTTCCTGGTAGTTTTTACTACCAACTGTCATCTTTCTGAAGAGCATTGTCTGTCACAAATTGCAGTGCTGTATCCTTTACGCGTAATTCGTTTCGAACTCTGACGTACAGAGAAACAGCTCCGCGCAAAATTTAGCCGTGCCTAAGAATCGTTTAAGAGAACACGTTTGGTTGTGGTTGAGAGATGTTCTGAAGAAATTCTTCGCGGCACAACGTTTAGTATAGTTGTATTACATGACCAATCCTCTGATAATATTGCATATTGCTTAAGACTCATCCTACCACAAACATCTTAATTATAGTTCCCAAATTCCCACTCTTTTAGCCTTCTGCATCCAATTATTTATCCTGTCCTCTGCCCTTTGCTTTCCGTTAACCTTTGTACCTCAACTTACTCATCCTCAATCGTATAAATTCTAGTTAGTTTTCGCCATAGCCCTCACAATTCTGTAGTCACTACTTACGTGTTATCAAATAAACCTCTAAAATCTCTTAATACAAATTGCATTTGATTCCTTCGACTCTGTTGAACCCAGAATCCAACAATTCTTAGTTTCAATCCAAAAGTATGAGTTTATATTATATTATATTTGGTATTAAACGCATCTGGGGCACTCTCTCAAAGTTTTCTTCGATCCCAGAGGGCGTGGACCTCGCGATCGATCTCGATCTCTCGGAATACCGCCACGAGAGAGCGGACAAAAGAGCGGGGACTGCGCGAGAAGAAGGGTGTGGGCACTCGTTCTCGTAATAACGCCTTGACGAGGTGTTGGCGTCGCGCGTCAACCTCCTCGTCTTTTTTTCGACGAAGGGGCCCCCGCGACGACCTTCTGCGCGCCACTTCCTTTTCACGGCCGCGTGTGAATGCTGCCTAAACCGAGCACGGTCCGTGTGGCGGCCTGGCCGCGACGCATTGTCGCGCGGTCCCCCTCGACTCGTCGCCACCCCCCTGTCCGCCGTGGGGGATGAATGTTCGAATCCGCCAGCTCGAATGAATGGCGGAGTGATGTTTGTTTTGAGTGCAGGTTCTCGCCCTTTGTCTCAGCGGGAGCCGCCACAGTCGTTTTTTCGATGGGACCTCTCTCATTCCCTCTCCTCTCTCTCCACCCTGTTCCTTTTTTCATCCGAAACCTCCACCCCCCCTCCTTTTCCCGTTCCTTTCTCTCCTCGCTCGATCACTCTCGCGCCGCGATCGAGAGACGCGCAGCCGCCGCGTCTCTACCCTTAAACGCTCGCCCAAGACTTTTATTGGATAAGAAAAAGAGAACCAGCCGGAGAGGGCCTGTCCGCTCGTGGAACACGACGCACACAGGGTGGACGGGTCCAGTCTAACGCGCGCTCGTTTTAGAATCTCCTTTTTTTTCTGCTTCTTCTCCCGTGTCTTTTTTCCTCTTGTTCGTTTGCGCTCTTGTACAGCCTCGATCCAATACGCGATCGACGAATCCGATACTAGGCGGTTACTCCAGACAAGCGCCATTGTTCAACCCTCCCGTGGATTTCAGGAAAACGACGGACAATAATGCTCGCTGGTCCTTTTTCTTCGCGCTGGTTTCGCTCTTTCGCTTTTAGACCAGATATTCCTTTCTCCCCTTCTCGTCGTGTTTCGAATCGCGTCGCTTCGTGGATCGTTTGCATTTCAATTTACACGAAGGGGTGGTCGGATGCGCGCATCCTCACGAAGATACCAAGCAGAGTTTCACCAGGCGAGGATCCCTGGACATGCCTGGCCCATTCACACGTACGCCCCACGTCCACCTCATTCGCACCATCTCTCTAATTTACTCGAGCGACGAGAAACGCCGAGCTTTTACTCGGCTCACCTTTCCAACCGACCCGCTACTGTTTGCCTTTCGTTACGGGACTTTTTAGTTTACTTCTTCGTTAATGGCTTTCTCGGAACGTTCCCGCGTTTTTTTTTTTTTTTTTCTTTTCGAGCCTTTTGTTCGTTCATTAAAAGCGACACCAGTGTCATCGAGGGTGCGCGATGCGTGGAAGGTTACGGTATGATAATTGAAACTCGACTTCGTTCTTTGAAATTTCAACACCTTGCTACACAAATTCGTTTTTATCGTTCGAAACATTTTCTCAAAATGTATTCGTTACTCTTGAACTATTTTTCGTTGCTACATCTTTTGTGAATTTTTGGATAATTTAATCGTTTCTCTGATAAGCAATTTTGAAAAGTCAACACGTCTGGAATTCATTTTCATTTTCTGGAATTCATATACATGAACATTTTTTAGTATCGATATTAGGTGACTGCAAAAGCTCGTGCCTAATTTTCATAGATGGCAAACGCAGGCATTTTTTACTGTGCTGATGTTTCTTTTATGAAAAAAGTTTATTCAAATTAATTTTTGTGCAGAACTAATATTCAAAATGGAAAATGAAAAGTTACACTTTCGTCTTGTTACGTTATGAGTTTTAAAAAGGAGTGAGTATTGGATCAATTGCATCAAAAATGTGTCATCAAGAGTGCACAATGCATGAAAGGTTACAATATGATAATTGAAACTTGACTTCGTTCTTTGAAATTTCAACACTGCTGCAAAAATTCATTTTTTCTAGTTCGAAACATTTTCTCAAAGTGTATTCATTACTCTTGAACTATTTTTCGTTGCTACATCTTTTGTGAACTTTTGGTTTGTTTAATCGTTTCTCTGATAAGCAATTTTGAAAGGCAAATACATCTCAAAGGTGTCGTGAGTCAAGGTAACATTAAAAAGAAAAGTTTAGTATCAAAAATGTGTTACCAAGAGTGCACAATGCACTCTGATAGATAGTGCATTGAAAGATAAATTTTCTCAAAGTGTATTCGTTACTCGAACTGTTTTTTGATTTGGTAGGTCTTTCGTGAACTTTTGGATTATTTAATCGTTTCTCTGATAAGCAATTTTGAAAGGCAGATATCACTCAAAGGCGTCGTGAGTCAAGGTTACATTAAAACAAAAAAGTTTATTTAAATTAAATTGTGTGCAGAGATGATATTAAAAATGGAAAATGAAAAGTTACATTTTTGTTGTGTTATGTTATATGAGTTTTAAAAAGCAGTAAGTGTTGGAACTATATAAAAAATATGTCATCAAGAGTGCACAATGCGTGAAAGGTTGCAGTATGATAATTGAAACTTGACTTCGTTCTTTGAAATTTCAACACTGCTGCAAAAATTCATTTTTTTTAGTTCGAAACATTTTCTCAAAGTGTATTCATTACTCTTGAACTATTTTTCGTTGCTACATCTTTTGTGAACTTTTGGTTTGTTTAATCATTTCTCTGGTAAGCCATTTTGGAAAGTCAATACCTCTGGAATTAGTTTTCTAGCTGATGGATATGTACGAACGTTTCTTAGTATTAATATTGGGTGATTGCAAAATTAAATCTTTTATAATCATATTATTAACTGACGTAACCTTAAAAAGAAAGTTTGTTTAAATTAATTTGTGTGTAGAGTTAATATTCAAAATGGAAAATGGAAAGTTATATTTTCTTCATGTTACGTTATATGAGTTTAAAAAAAAAGCGCACTGCAACAAAAAATATTTAACACGTTTATTTGAATCGTGCTCCTATTATTAGGGCAGTTAAAAAGGGATTTAGTCGATTTCAAAATGGCGACTTCAATCTGAATGATAAATCTTTGTTCTGAGCGACCTTCAAGCATTGATAATGGCTTTATTCGTGATTTAGCAAACGGTTAAAGTGGAACAAAAGATTATCTGCTTTTATGCGATTCGCGTAATTTAAGATTGCGCTCGAAAGGAATTATAACTAAACGCCAAAATTTACTTTCGTGTTCCTTAACATTTTCGAACTTAAAAAGTACTCTGCATTGAGAAAAGTTTGGGAAACACTGTAATAGAAAAAACCTTTGGACTGCGAATCTATTTTAAGTGCTAAGCTATTATTAATTTATTTAACTTGCACAATCGTTGAATAATAATTGGTGAAAAATTGCGTAATTGATATAATAATCCATGGATTACCACTGAAGAGATTGCTGAGAGACCAAATGTTGAGCATTCGACTGCATTTCGCCATTTAAAACAACTTGGATACACTTTGAAACACTTTTCATCAGACATTGCAAAAACTTAAGAAATTAATGTGGAAAATTCTCTATCACCCGCCATATTTTCCTGATTTTGCCCTTTCAGACTTTCATCTGTTTCGTTCTCTGCAAAATAATCTGAATAGCAAGTAATCTGATTCTATGAAAAAAGTCAAAAACTGCTTTACGATTTTCTTCGAAGAGAAACCACTGAGTTTCTAGAAAGAAAAACTTGTAAAACATTGGGTGACAGTTATAGAAAATGATGGAGAGTACATTATTGATCAATAAATACTACAATGCTAATAATGCTAATATTATTGATTATAGAGAATGATGAAGGGTATTATTAATTAATAAATACTTTAATACTAATAATACTAATATTATTAATTACAGAAGATAATAAAGAGTACTATTGCCTAATAAATACTATTTTTCACGAAAATGCGTTGAACTTAATTCTGTTTCAAATCGAGCACCGACTTTTGCAATCACCTAACATTACATTTCTCCGTCGTTACAACGATATCAAATTTACATCTCCAAATATTTCTTATCAATTATTTATTACTTGGAAGACTGAAATTTGTAAATTTTTAGTCACGTACGTACAGTGAACAAGAAAAGAAACATGAAAGGGTTGAAAACTGTGGCCAATAAAAACTTCCACAGCGAAAATCCTGCAAACCAAAAAAGTAAACTCGTGTCTCTACGACGTCCTGTAATTGACCCTTTGCGCTCGAGAGGCGACTCTCAGTCGCCATGGCGTTTCATACAGCAGCTGCAGTTCCTCATCGACTGATTTCAAGTCTCGAAGCCCTACAAAGATGAATTTGGAAGTTGAAAGAAGATGAAATTGTCTATTTTCAACTATCGAAAAACAAGATTAGTTGTATTCAGGAAGAAATTAGTGCGACCGAAAAAGTCGTCGAGTGCAAAGGGTTATGTCGCCATCGTCGTTGCTTGTAAATACGCGTTGCTCCAGAATTTACGAAGACCTAAAAGTCGAGCAGCGTTCGTTCCAGTCTCGAACAGTTCCATGAATCAGCCGCTCATCCGGTTTCTACGGTCACTTCATCGCGACGCCGCTTAAATCCGACGAGAATCTCTTTCGGTGGCTGAGGACGCTTAGCCGCCTAATGTCGGACGTGGGACTCGTACGTTTCTACGCAAAGCGTTTTAAGCAGCCTGTGTTTGCCCAGGCGATTAAGATTCTTCCAGTTGTCTCCAGGGATTACGCGGCGTAAGCTTGCGTCGAACACGACTGTTTAACCGAAAGAGCCGTAAAAAGAGCTGACGATCCAGATGCGAAGACGCGCTGTTCTGTTTCGCCAAGTTATCAGGGCTTTGCGCTGGCAAATTCGATGTCTCATTGTTCCATATAACCTGTTCCGTTTATACGAAACAAAAAAACATTTAACACTAGAACTACCGATGTTAAATATATACCTAGTTTTACCGCACCCGTCAAATTGACGGATTTTTGATTATGGCTTTCATTGTAACTTTTGACTCAGTTTAAGTAAATAAAAGAATACAATTTAGCAATAACAATATTGAATATAATAATTCATTAATTATTAATTAAAAAATACAAACAAAAACTGTTTCTATTTGAATTTATATTATCGCAAATTTGACATGTATGAAATAACTATGGGGCACATATTTTACATGTACATGTTATCTTAGATGAACACTTGCCACAAACATATTTGTTGTATGCATTGCAAGTATAAATCGCTCTGTTTTTGTTGCACAATCGAATTTGGCAAGATTTGCGTTCATAAGGACTTTCTTTTGAGTTTTTTAGAGTACAATCCATTGCCTGTTTTTGGGAGGAGGCTTCTTTTCTGCAACGACTATATTCACTGGAGAGTTCTTCAGATAATTGAAACAAAAATTGTTTTCTAGTTATTTTTTCATCACAAGTCTCTTTATATAAAATCCACGCATTGATTGCTGCCAAGTCCAGGTTTATGCTACGATTGCTTATATTCAGCTATTTTTGAAGGCTCCCAATTTCTGTTTATCACTTTTTCTAATTAATTTCCTGATTTAAGTCGTCGAGATTAAAGGCTTAAAGGTGCCAGAACTTGTAAAGTTAGTGGAGCTTTGTGCTGGCAAATTCGTCGACGTCTCATTGTTCCATATAACCTGTTCCGTTTCTGACGAAACAAAAAACATTTAAATCAGGTTTATGCTACGGTTGCTTATATTTAGCTATTTTTGAAGGCTCCCAATTTCTGTTTATCACTTTTTCTAATTAACTTCCTGATTTAAGTCGTCGAGATTAGAGGCTTAAAGGTGCCAGAACTTATAAAGATTCTCATTTTTTATGCCTCACTTCGATAGCTATTGATATATCATAAAGCTAAAATAACAAATTAAGGGTATGGTTAGGCGAGTAACCCTCGAGTCAGGTACTCTGATGGGTTTTTCTACCCCTACGACCATGCAACGACCATTGCCACCTCGACATCGAGTTCAGCCAGCTGATTGGCTAGTTACTGCTTACAAAATTAGTATATAAGTGTATAGTTTATAAAATAAAGACAGTGCCAATGGATACCACGAACAAACTGCTTCAAGTTATAATTCCTTTCGAGCGCAATTTTAAATTGTGTGAAACGCATAAAAGCAGATAATGTTTTGTTCCACTTTAAACATAGAAGGCTAAGAGTAGTCTTTTGAAAACTCTCCTTCCTTCGACACTCATCATACTCCAATCTACAATCAAAATAAAAGTCGTCCTTGGTATTCCAACCGAGCATTTTCGCGAGGCGAATCTAAGGACGCAACATAACGTTTGTTATGTTTTGTATTGAGAGCAAAGGTTTATGTCACAAAAGGAATTTTTTCTGGTATGACTTAACGGCCAGTGAATATTTATTTATGAAAAAAATGGATATTGTCTTGACTGCACGCTTAAACTAAGAATTGATTTGATTTTGTTGCTGATCGAGTGGACTTGATCGCCTTTTGATTTGTTCTCTTCCGAAATTTGATTTGTTCTGCTGTTTTCTGTGTTAAGTCTTAACTATTAAAGTCTCGATGTGGGTGTGTGCCTTTTCTTGAGATATTCGGATTCGTTCATTACATTTTCTGCGAAAAAGTGAGGGAACAGTGATTGATCTTTAATTGGTTGGCAAATTCATGGTAGAAAGGGAAGAAAGGTGGTCCCTGACTAAAGGTCACTTAAGGTTATCGCTGCACCCCTAAGTGACTCTGAACAATGGCATGCTTCGTGAATAGCTTAATCTATAGTTGTAAAACACTATTGAAATTTGTTTCTAAAGAAAGTTAAAAGTAACGGCTCTTGGGGCATTGCTGTTGCTACGACAAATGGCGAATGATGACAATAGGCTTGGTTGGCTCTGTTAATTCAGTTTTTCGACTATAATTTTTTATACTTTTATCGCTGTTTGTTACGCTATAAAAACCCTTTCGCTACGAGCGGTGACTATAGTCATCCAACGATTGATGCTCGTTGTGCACTGACAGTGACATTAGTCACTCATTAAATTTTGCATTGATTCGTAACGTTGGTAGAGCAGAATATATCTATTATTGCTCTGATTTAAGTGCGTCTACGTTAGGTTTGCTTCATGTCGAGGGAGCGCATTCGTGAACAAGTCCGTCGTAGCGAAAAGGTTAACCCTTTTAGTGGCGAACAACGATATATCGTTGTTAGAAACACTTGCAAAAAGTGGCAACGACGATATATCGTTGCGTATGCGATGGCTTCTTACTATTCGCATCGCGAGAGAACTTTATCTGAAAATGAATTTATAAAACGTTCTAATTAGTTAGATTTTGTTCCACCCATTCCTTATGGATGGTACAGATGTAGTTCAATTAATTGACGAGTTAGAACTAAATGACAAAGATATTAATACTGTATATCGTAGGATTGTCATTTAGTTTTGGTATTTTGATATTAAAAATTGTGTTACAAATAATTCAGAATGCAGTATCTATGCTTTATACTACGTATTCTACATCAAACTATAACCAACTGATGGTTATCAATTTTTATTTGCAAATACTGTTAATAAATGTAAAACTGACGTTTCCATTTTTCTTAATGATTTTAAATAAGCATTATTAACCCTTTCACTGCGACGAGCCATCAATACGAACATCGCGATATTCACTTGTCAGATTTTTTGTCTTTTTTTAAGTGGGTTCTAAGGTATTTTTAATATACTTAACTTCCGCAATCCTTCAATAATAATTGATGAAAAATAGTATAATTTATAATGAGGAACAAATTTATGATGAAACAAATTTACGAACAAATTTAACAATTTTAATAATAATAACAAAAATAATATAGAGAAATACACGTAGTAAAAACGATTTAATAATTAATTTGTAAGGTTAGGTTAAGTGAAAGGGTTAATATGATTTTCAACAAATATTGAAATAAAATGGTAATAATTCATTCTACTTTTATTTCGAAATGTGTTCCTTTTTCAATTTTTTAAGTATCATTGTTACTTTCTTTCAAATAATTTTTGGCTCAAACCTTACCAAATAACATCAAATTGGGGCGGTATTCTTCACTTAAGTACAATTCTTTAAAGGTTAAGAAACAGGGTAGAATGAGATTTCAAAGTGAATAGACAGATAATAGTCAGCCACGCGTATTCCACCAGTCACGAGAGATTAACTCAGCACTCGTAGCACTCGGCACGTAGGCTTCTGCGACCCACGCAACGGAATATCAATCAGTTGTACGCTTATCCGGGGATTAATTGCCTCGCAATATTCTCGCGCACAATGGAATCGAATAAGATTCGATTATAGACTGGGCGAGATGTGTAGCAACAGCCATGGAATATTGTCGCCTTGACACTATTTCTATCAAGAGGTGTCAAAAGACACCTTTCAAATTTTTAATTAACCCTTTGCGGTCGTATCGAGTTTATATCGTGTCGTGCTAATTGGAATTAATTTTCTCTGAACGAAAGGTAACGCATGACACGCAAGATTATGAAAAAAGAACGAAATTATCAATTCTTTCTTAAACTTCAAATATGTGTAACGTAATAGAATGTTCCAATTTTATGTAAAAATTGTATTTTATAGTTCTCCGTGGTACCTTTCAAAGCAGTCTCGAATATGAAGCCCTGGTTTTCGAGAACATGTGTCGCAAAAATAACTCATTTGGTGTCTCCCTTAATTTTTCTATTCGTTCGAAGAGTTAAAATAAAATTCGCCATCGCTACTTTCAATTTCACCCTTTCTTTTTACCATTTTAAGATATTTTAAGAAACAAAAATGGCTGATTACACTTAAACACAATTGGCAAAATATTATTTTATATTCTGTGTATCTCTGAAGCTTGTTGACTTAGTATAATACAATACGATCATTATGGTTCTTTTCTGTGGTGGCTGAGAGTAGACATACAACCGCAAAGGGTTGTTCTCTGAGTTTAATTATTTTTTCAGAATTAATTTTCTGACTTTTCGTACAGTAGTTGTTCAATGAAAGAATAAGTGTTCAAAATGAATTAGGTGTGAACGTTTAATTGCGAAGATGCGATTGTAAATGTTCTCGAGTAATTGATTATCAATTGATTATTATAATGACAGTTGAATGATGCCTTGCTACGTCTACGGCTATTTCTGTGTATCTCTGAAGCTTGTCGACTTAGTATAATACAATACGATCATTATGGTTCTTTTCTGTGGTGGCTGAGAGTAGACGTACAACCGCAAAGGGTTAAAATTGTTCTCCGAGTTTAATTATTTCTCCAGAATTAAGTTTTTGACTTTTTGTACAGTAGTTGTTCAATGAAAGAATGAGTGTTTAAATTGAATGAGGTGTGAAAATTTATAATTGTAAATGTTCTCGAGTAATTGATTATTAATTGATTATTATAATGACAATTGAATGATGCCTTGCTACGTCTACAGCTATTAAATTTTGAATTTAAAAGACGTACTAATATGTTATCGACCAGCAATGTATTAATATAATAATTTGAGAGAAGAATTTAGAAATTTCACATTATCATTCAAATGAATTTGATATCATAATATGGGATGCGAGAAATAAAAGAATGAGTGTTTGAAGCGAATGAGGTGTGAACGTTTATAATTGTGAAGAATGAAGTGATTGTGAATGTCCTCGAGTAATTGTAAATATTCTCGAATATTGATTATTCTTTTTTTACGAAAAAACATAAATAACCTAACGTTACTTATTTTTTTATTTCTAATTCCGAATTTCAAGAGAAGTTATTGCAAAAAATAAGTAACATAAGAGAAGAATGCTCTGAAATTGATGAAAGTTCACAATTTGAAAACGAAGATGAGTCGAATTTCTTTCGAAAGTAACCATGAATTCGATAGCAATTATGAAAATTACTCGTCAAGCACTAATGAAGAGAAAGATAATTTGAATGCAAGTAGAGGACAAAAGAGAATGAGATTGTTGACTGATTCTGAAGACGATATTGAAGAAGGCGATGAATGGCAAAATATTCAAATTACTATTGATGGAACGATTTGTAAAATGATTGAAACAAGTTCCTCTCCTGGTAGACCACCTCTTCGAATCATTTTCAAAGATGCATCTGGTCCAAACATGTTACATTACATTTATGTAGATTTATTATTTTGTAGATCGATGAATTAAGCTAAAATTTACAATCTGATTAAATAATCTCTAATAAATACGCAAAATATATCAATAAATATACTATTCAAATTATTTATATTTAATTCATAATTTGAAATCCTGGCATTTTTGGCAATTATTTGCATAGAAACGCAAAGGTGTCTTCTGACACCTTTTGGTCAAAATAGGTATACAAAAAATCGTGGTAGAAATAGGGTTAATGGCGGTGATACGAATCAGACAGCAGAAATACGTTCGTTCGAAGCACTGGTCTCGATCTTGAAAATAGCGCCTCGAAAATTATTCCAACCACCTGTCAATTTTACTTCCAGCAGAGAGCCTGCAGCTCTAAGAAAATCGCCACCTGTTTCTCATTTCTGTTTCGCGGAACTCTAAAGTGTACTAAGATGGCGTCGTAAAATGACGTATTAGATGATAATATTTAATATAGGAAGTGAATTAGTATGAATTACTATTTATAATATTTCAGAAAATTTTTTTTAAGCCCAACCTAGCTTAAATTTGGAGAAGTTAATTGTACTCGTTAAACCTAACAGAAATAAGTTAACCCATTCATTGTCAGTCAAATTTAGAACATTTTGTTTTAGGCGCTAAGATTTTATTTTAAATTTATATTTAATCTGTGACGAATCGCCACCTGCTTTTTATTTCTGTTTCGCGGAACTCTAAAGTGTACCAAGATGGCGTCGTAAAACGACGTATTAGACGATAATATTTGATATAGGAAGTGAATTAGTATGAATTACTGTTTATAATATTTCAGAAAAATTTTTTAAAACCCAACCTAGCCCAAATTTGGAGAAGCTAATTGTATTCACTAAACCTAACAGGAATAAGTTAACCCATTCACTGCCAGCCAAATTTAGAACATTTCGTTTTGGGCGCCAAGATTTTATTTTATGTTTATATTTATTCTGTGACGAATCACAATTAATCTAAACTTGAAATGCAAAATACGACTACTTGGTACAGACGTTTGCTACGAGATATCTCGTAGTTGGCAGTGAATGAGTTAACCCATTCGAGATGGATTACACAGCGTGTGTGCAATGATACTGAATTGAAATTATTAGTCAGTACGGAAAAAGTAGGCGTCGAAATGAAACTGGTTTCAAATAAAAGGTATGTTTAGAAGTGTGTAAATACAAAATGTAGTATTTGCTTCAATTTAGTCCCCAAAATGAGTGATCCAAAGCCAGGACCATCAGGAATGCAGAAAATGAGCAGTGATAATGAAAGTGGTGATTTATTGCTTACAGGAAATAGAAGAAAGAACCGAAATTTTGTTATTATGGATAGTAACAGTGATGTGGAATACAAGGAAAACACGAATGTGAATATAGATGATACACTTGATTGTGATGATTGAGTGCGTTACTGATATTTACAAATTGTAAATGCATAAAAGGTATTAACCCTTTGCACATGGCTCCTTCCCAGATGTTAACGATATAAATTTGTTAAAATAGCAATATTTCAGCAATATTTTAGTAACAGTCTCTATTGCTAACGTTTCCTACCAACAGAAAAGTTCTATTTCAATAGAAAACTTGAGGGAAACATGCCACTGTGTATTAAACTTAACCCTTTGCACTTGGTTCCTTTCCAGATGTTAACGATATAAATTTGTTAAAATAGCAATATTTCAGCAATATTTTAGTAACAGTCTCTATTGCTAACGTTTCCTACCAACAGAAAAGTTCTATTTCAATAGAAAACTTGAGGGAAACATGTCAATGTGTATCAAACTTAACCCTTTGCACTTGGTTCCTTTCCAGACGTTACCAATAGAAGTTCTTGCTAAAATAGGAATCTTTGAGCAATATTTTAGCAATAGTTTCTATTGCTAACGTTTTTCAGCAATAGATTCCCATTTCAGTAGAAAACTTGAGAGAAACATGCATTTTTCAAAAAGCTGCAGTGGAATAACTTTAATCTTTTGCACTCTGCTCCTTTCCAGACGTTAGCAATAGAAGCTTTTGCTAAAATAGTAACCTTTGTGCAATATTTTAGCAATGGGTTCTATTGCTAACGTCTCCTAGCAATAGAAAATTTCCATTCTCATTGAAAACTTGAGGGAAACATGCACTTCTCAAAAAGGTGCGCTGGAATAAGTTTAACCCTTTGCACTCGGCTCCTTTCCAGATGTTAGCAATAGAAGCTTTTGCTAAAATATTAACCTTTAAACAATATTTTAACAATAATTTTCATTGCTACCGTCTCCTAGCAATAGAAAATTTCCATTTCAACAGAAAACTTGAGAGAAACCTGAACTTCTCAAAAAGCTGCAGTGGAATAACTCTGTCCTCCTTCATCACTAATCAATACCAATATCCCCTCAAAGGAAACATCCGACTACAAACGTTTAACACCCAACCCGCCCATAGTGCGCTAACAAAGATATCCAGAACCAAGACAGTGACCAAACTCGAACCGCGCAATAATCCAGGGAAAAAGTCGACGAAAGGGTCGGTGCACCGCGAAACTGAGAAAGCGCCAGGACGGGGAGGGCAGAGGGAAGAATTGGCGGGGACGGGAAGTCTCGAGCCCGGTAAATTACCAGCGTACGCTGAAGAATCCGAGCGCGCGGCTCGGGTAATTCCACGGACGGGCGAGGCGGTATCGGTGGGTCGCATCTCCATGACAAATACTGGCAGGACCTCGCGCGGACGCAGATCCTATCTGCGTTTTATCCGCGCAGATAAATGGGCCCGCGTATAATGCCGCCTCTCTGCCCGTTTACACGTACACGTGTAGACTAGCCGCAGGAAGGAAGAAAGGAAGGAAGAAAGGAAGGAAGGAAGGAAGGAAGGAAGGAAGGAAGGAAGGAGGGCCACCACCGCGAGGAGTCGATATTCCGCGCGGCGCGTCGCGACGCAAGAAACGCGAACGACCCGCGTCGTCCACCCTCTTGCGGGTCTGCAGCCGCTCCAGGAACTAGCGCGCGTATTCCACGCTTCTTCGCGGCGGCTTCCGCTGAACCGACGACGCGCGGAGCAGCCTTCTTGCGCGCAGAGCAGCCTTCTTTCACGAGTGTCGCGTCTCGCCGCGCGGAATTTGTTGCACTATTCACTCTCTGGGGTTGTGAGGCCCGGATCTGACGCGGTTGCTCGCGACGCTGTCCGCCAAATTAATTTTAGACAGCTGGTTATACTCGATATCGTTACGTGAAGTGAATCGTTGTCTTCTTTTATAATTCGTTCGTTTATAAGAGAGCGCGTTGTTATTCGATTGATATTAGTTTCGTTCGATTTAGTCTAAAGACTGTTCGCTCGATAAAGGTTAAGAGACTGTTTCGTTCGTTGGATGTCTAAGACTCGTTCGCTCGTTGGTTGTCTAAAGACTGTATCGTTAGTTCGTTAAATTTTTGGGAGCTCATCCGCTGCTGCCTCCACCGTGCAGGAGGTGGACACTGTTGGTATTTGCCGAAACGATGCAAATTACCAATCAGTGGGTCCCTTCGAGTATCGTCCACACCCTCTTATGCGCTCGAAGCGCGCGTTCGTTTCAAGAGAGTGGGAAGATACCTGCACGGAACCTTCGAAGTCCCTCAGTGACGTTTTGGGAATTTCCCAAAGGTCACGATTTCGGTTGGTCCCGTCAGCTGCACGGTTCGAAGTGCCGCTGCGTGCACCCATCGGACCGACCCTTGAGAAATACTTCGTTTATCACATGCTATGGCTATTGAGGACGTCGAAATTAAATTTTTCTAACGTTCATTGCGTCCAAGTCGCGGTAAGCGACTAAATTACTTAAAACGTCTTAATCTCAAAAATAAGTGTAATAAACGAGGCCTTCGAAAACCCCAACGCTTCAAACATTCTCGCGACCCGCGTCGTCCACCCTCTTGCGAGTCTGCAGCCGCTCCAGGAACTATCGCGCGTATTCCACGCTTCTTCGCGGCGGCTTCCGCTGAATCGACGACGCGCAGAGCAGCCTTCTTGCGCGCAGAGCAGCCTTCCGTTTCGCGAGCGAACGCTTCAAACATTCTCGCGACTCGCTGACAGCGTCGGCTCGTATTCTCCCGGGTATTCCTAGAGGAGGTTCTTGCGACGCGAGCATCGACGGGGAATATTTCTTCCTGATTAGAGGTGATTGATGCCGAATTTCTTCTCCGCGGTGCCGCGGCGGAAGAAATCGACTTTTAAGGGAGAAGCGCTCGCGGGAATGTTCGGCGAAGCGTATTCAGTCCTCAGTTTTCGAGGAACTGAGCGAGTAGAAGAAGTTTGAGAGCAAACAGGTCGATGAGAGTGGATGATATTTGAGATCGCGTAATGCAGAATGAACTCCTAGTGGTTGTATCATTTGCATCGTATTCGTTGATCAGTTCATCGATAACACTCGTTGGATTTTGTCAGAAACTATGTCTAGAATGAAAATTCTTGTTTCTGTACTTTCGAATTACTTCTGTATGTAGAATCACTATTTAGACATCTATGTGGGCAATCTTTGGCGTACTATGTACGTCAATTTTTTTCACAGACAAGTTCAGATGCGTCATTAAACTCGAGCATCTTTCTTATCTTCTTATGTGCACGATTGGGGATGAAAAATAGAGATAGGGGTAGGATTTGCTTTGTTTAGGGGAAGAAAAGAAATAACTCAATCATGAAATTAAATTATGTACCACATCACTCACGTTTTCTCTCTCTCTCTCTCTCTCTCTCTCTCTCTCTCTCTCATACTTACACACACACACTGTTCACATCTTACAATTAAAATGGGACAAACTGAAGAATAAAAATACTGTACGAATTGTACTGAAAGTTCCCAAGTGTTGTAAATATGAACATGAATTCAATTATGGCGCTTGCTTTAACCTTTTCACTGTGATAGACGCCCTCATAAGTCTATCAAAATATACGATGGGCGTAAATATACGTCCTTCATGATTTATTTACAAATTAATTAATAAATCGTTTTTACTATCGATATTTCTTTATATTATCTTTGTTATTATTATTAAAATTGTACAATTTGTCCATAAATTTGTTTCTCGTTATCAATTGTACAATTGTTCACCAATTGTTATTCAACGATCGTGCAAGTTAAGTAAATTAATAATAGCTTAGAGCACCACTTAAAATAGATCAAAAATTAGCCCTTCATAGACCAAAGTTTTTTTCTACCACAGTGTTTTCCAAACTTTTCTCAACGCGGAACACTTTAAGTTCTAAAATTTTTAAGGAACACTAAGAGTAAATTTCGGTTTTTAGTTATAATTTCTTTCAAGCGCTGTTTCAAATTGCTCAAAATGCATAAAAGCAGATAATCTTTTGTTCCACTTTAACCTCAATTTCGTAACTACTTACGGAACACTTAGTAATTGTTTGTGGAACACCAGCGGAAAAAATATAGATATTTTGTATATTAAAGTGTTTTAATTAGTTAATAGTGAGTTCTTGTATTCAAATGTGACTGAGGAACTCCGGACGCGTAACATTATTATCAAAAATAATTTGATCAAAAATATCAAGTCCACCTCGACATAGGACTGCAAAGTAATGATCGCAATCTGACATTTGAATATCGCGCTGTTCGTATCGATAGCTCATTACGAGAGCTCGTCGCAGTGAAATAGTTCGCAAGATTGCAATGCGTCGCGTTTGGCGAATGCCCCACGATTTGACCATCCCTGATCCATCCGATTTAATATGGAAGTCGGTACGCCATTAACTATAATCATTAACTCTGAAACCACGCATGGAACTTTCATCAGAATTGCGATACTTATCAGACTCACCTCATTTCAAGTTAACCACTGCTGTTATAAATATACCACGAAGTGGTACTCATTTTTCACCAATTTTCCCGCGTTCCCCAGACGCGATGGCCTACAGGATGCAAGAAAAGCGCGTAATAGCAGCGTCCACTTCCTCTAGCCTAGCGAGCGGAGCGATTTGTATAACGTAATGTATAATATATTCGAGGAGATAAGCGGCGGACGCGTAATAACCAGGTCTCGGTGTTAAATACGTAGAGCGGGACACGCGTGCACAATGTTGCCTCGACGATACCGATCGCACGCAACGTTCCCTCGCAGCGGCTAGAGACGCGACGCAGCACGCTTTTACGAGCACGCAACCACTCGCCTCGCGAGATTGGCCCCTCCAGAGCCGACGATGAAACGGTAATCTGCACGGATGAGAGATAAACGCATTATTACGCGCGGTTATCCGTGTGTTTTTCCGTGAAACAGTTCGACCTTTCGGCGCTGATGAGGATAAACGATGTCGCGTGAGAGTGGAAATAACTCGTCCCGATTTACATGGCGTTTTGTCATCGCGACGGTTTTTTGCGAACAGCAATTAGAGACTGCAGGTTTTCATACTTTTCTCACGGGGTTCTATGCTTCGTTCCTGTTAGGCCTTCAGCCTCGATCACAACGCGGATTTACGACACAAACCCACGACCGTATCAGTTCTGAACATTTTTGTCATTTCAATAGCGCATTGTTCCTTAGTACCTTTTTTTGCAGAAGTTAGGGCATACGAGTTGGCCTGCACGTCTGGCCCTCGCTTCTGCACTCAGTGGTAATCGACGTGTCATAAATCCAAAATATTGATGACTGCATTGAGCAAATACAAAACTACCAATTGGAGTTGATCAACAACCCTCAAATCCCTCGTCTTGCGAGGACTCTGGATAGATGTCTCACCCTTGGACTGATCAGGCCTAAAAGGGGGTGAAACATTCCTCATTCGCCAATTTGGTCACCGCCTAGTCTTGAAATAAACTATTTAAAAGACATACCCATAGTTTTTAAAACAGATAGACTAGAGACAGACATGTGGCAGTCCTCCAACAGCCGCCACACACTCATTTCCCACCTAATTTCTATATAATAGAAATTGGGACCATCGCAGCGTCTAAGGACTACTGATGAGTCCACTAGCAGACCCAGGACAAAACGTTCTTCTTTTTCTTTTCCTTTATTCCCTCTCACACGCATACTCTACTCAGCGATACGAAGCGGTACGCGCTTCAAAACTACCATCAAAAAGTCGTCCTGGGTATTCCATCCGAGCATTTCGCGATGCGAAACTAAGGACGCAACAGAAAGTGAAGAAAAGTAGTAAAGTAGTAAGAAAGTGAGGCGATTGTGCCGCTTTGTTTTGCTGTGTGCAGAATATGTGAGAAAGTAGGAAGGAAACAAGAGGGAAGAACGTTTCGTCCTGGGCCTGATAGTGGACTCATCAGTAAGGCTACCTAGAAGACCCTGCTTTAGACGCTGGTCTGCAAGTAAAATAGCAATAGTTTAGCGATAAAAGCTAATAGAGGTCGGAAATTCTATTATATAGAATATCAGGTCGAAAACGAGTGCTTGTGAGAAAGTGGTAAGTGTGCTGTCCCTCTAATGGCGGATGTCAGAGGACCGCCACACTTTTTTTGGAATTACTTGATTAGTTCGAAGCTGTCTAATCCGGAATCCACAGTATGAAGCGCATTGCTTCATGTCGTTGAGTGTGTGTGTGTGAGAGGGAAGGAATAAAGGAAAAAAGAGGGAAGAACGTTTCGTCCTGGGTCTGCTAGTGGACTCGTCAGTAAGGCTACCTACCAGACGCTGCCTTAGACACTGGTCTACAGATAAAATAGCAATATTTTAGCGATAAAAACTAATAGAGGTCGGAAATGAGTGCTTGTGAGAAAGTAGTAAGTGTGCTGTCCCTTTAGTGGCGGGTGTCGTAGCACCACCACACTTTCTTTGGAATTATAAAGTGTTGTACTCGATTACTTCGATGCTGTCCAATCCAACAGTATGAAGCGCGTTGCTTCACGTTGAATGTGTGAGAGGGAAGGAATAAAAGAAAAGAAAGGGAAGAACGTTTCGTCCTGGGCCTGCTAATGGACTCAATAGTCCTAGCTACCTAGCAGACCCTGCTTTAGACGCTGGAGAAATTCTATTACATAGAATTTGGATAGAAAACGAGTGCTCGCGGGAAATTGGTCAGTGTGCTGTCCCTCTAGTGGCGAGGTCCACCACAAAAGTAAGTAAGACTACCTAGCAGACCCTTAGACGCTGGGATATTAGGTACAGGTCAGCAATTCTATTACATAGAAATCGAGTCAGAAACGAATACTTATGGGAAATGGTAAGTGTGCTGTTCCTCTAGTGGCAGGTGTCAAAGCACCGCCAAAGTAGTTTCTATTAGATCCTCAATCTTAAAATGGTCCTTCGAACCTGATTAGTCATTACGAGCGTGCCACTACAAAACAAACCAGGAAGGGTCGCGAGATCAACCACAGGACTTAACAGTTCCCATAGCGTAAAGCGTCCTCGCGAGAGGAACTAAGTTCCACGAAAGTACCATTAAATGGTAGATACAAGGAATCCAATGCGATTAAATTCAATTAATTGGTATGTAAACGATAAAATCTTTCGTATGCAAATGCACGGGTGTATCGTTTGAAAAATCGCGCAGCGTTAAAGGAAGGAGGGGGGGGGGGTCAACTTGGGGTATCCCAAGGGGTAACGATAAATTACTCCAATTTAAACGGGCGGAGATTACTCGAACGATTGCGCGCTTCCTCGTGGGCCCAATGAAACGGACCCCATCACGAATCCTGAATACTTAAACAGCCTGGCGATAATCACCCCGGAAACGTGGTCGCGTAATTAAGATATTCGTGGCGGGCGGCGCAACGGCACCTTCCCGTCGAGTAATTTAAACTCGTTCTCGGTGAACCAGCAGTGGCGACAGTTGAGCGTAGATACGATCGAAACGGTACTGGCCTACCTACGAATCGAACGCCCGCCAATCCTTTACCAGGAATCTTAATTAATTCCGCCTCTACGCGGCGCCAGGCTGGCCTCCTTATCTGGCTCGATTAACGCGAAATGCGGGCTTATCGCGGAATTCGACGTGGAATTAGTCGAGACTTGACCAGCGTATCGGGCCTCCCTTGGATGGAAAGGGCGAAAGGTTGCCAATTATCGCGGTGATTACATTCGTGATTGCATACATACGTGTATATTAGCGAACGCAGCTGGAAACGAAGGGGATGAAAGTTATGCGAGACACGAAGAGGGAATTTTGCGACAAGCAGCTTTACGGTTTCTGTGACACAGAAGTATACTGAAAGTTGGAAGCTAAAAGATTCTCTGAAGCGTAGATGATGACTATAGCGAAAGATTCTCAACTAATAAACGAAAGTTATGCAAAACACGAAGAGGGAATTTTGCGACAAGCAGCTTTACGGTTTCTGTGACACAGAAGTATACTGAAAGTTGGAAGCTAAAAAATATTCTCTGAAGCGTAGATGATGACTATAGCGAGAGATTCTCAACTAACAAACGAAAGTTATGCGGAATACGAAGAGGGAATTTTGTGACAAGCAGCTTTACGTTTTATGTGACACAGAAGTATACTGAAAGTTGGAAACTAAAAGATTCTCTGAAGCGTAAATGATGACTATAGCGAGAGATTCTCAACTAACAAACGAAAGTTATGCGGAACACGAAGAGGGAATTTTGCGACAAGCAGTTTTACGGTTTCTGTGACACAGAAGTATACTGAAAGTTGGAAGCTAAAAAATATTCTCTGAAGCGTAGATGATGACTATAGCGAGAGATTCTCAACTAACAAACGAAAGGGATGAAAGTTATGTGAAACACGAAGAGGGAATTTCGCGACAAGCACCTTTACATTTTCTGTGACATAGAAGTATACTAAAAGTTCCTCTGAAGCTTAGACGACGGTGACTATGGCGAGAGATCCTCAACTAATAAAGGGATGAAATTAATGAAAGTTATGTGAAACACGAAAAGGGAATTTTGTGACAAACAGCTTTACATTTTCTGCGACATAGAAATATACTAAAAATATATCTGAAACTTAGACGACAATCATGGTGAGAGATTCTCAGCTAACAAACGAAAGTTATGTGAAACACGAAGAGGGAATTTCGCGACAAGCACCTTTACATTTTCTGTGACATAGAAGTATACTAAAAGTTCCTCTGAAGCTTAGACGACGGTGACTATGGCGAGAGATCCTCAACTAATAAAGGGATGAAATTAATGAAAGTTATGTGAAACACGAAAAGGGAATTTTGTGACAAACAGCTTTACATTTTCTGCGACATAGAAATATACTAAAAATATATCTGAAACTTAGACGACAATCATGGTGAGAGATTCTCAGCTAACAAACGAAAGTTATGTGAAACACGAAGAGGGAATTTCGCGACAAGCACCTTTACATTTTCTGTGACATAGAAGTACATTAAAAGTTTCTCTGAAACGAAAACCACAACTATGGTGAGAGAATCTCAACTAACAAATGAGTGACAAATATGATGAGTAACAAATAAAAAAGGGATGAAATTTTGCAACAACACGTGCAGCTTTACATTTCCTGTGGCGCAGAAATATACTAAAAATTGAATATTAAAAATTTCTCTGAAACTTAGACGATAAATATAGCGAAAGATTCTCAACTAACAAACAAATGAGATAAAAGTAAAAAAAAAACAAATAACAAATAAAAAAGTGATGAAACACAAACAGAAAATATCACAACACGAACAGCTTTATATTTTCTGTAGCACAGAAGTATACTAAAATGAAAACTAAAAGATTCTCTGAAGCTTATACAACAACTCTTCCGAGAAATTCTCAACTAACAAACAAATGAGATAAAAGCAAAAAAAAACAAATAACAAATAAAAAAGTGATGAAACACAAAGAGGAAATTTCACAACACGTACAGCTTTACATTTTCTGTAGCATAAAAGTATACTAAAATGGAAACTAAAAGATTCTCTGAACCTTATACAACAACTCTTCCGAGAGATTCTCAACTAACAAACAAATGAGATAAAAGCAAAAAAAAACAAATAACAAATAAAAAAGTGATGAAACACAAACAGAAAATATCACAACACGAACAGCTTTATATTTTCTGTAGCACAGAAGTATACTAAAATGAAAACTAAAAGATTCTCTGAAGCTTATACAACAAATGAAACACAAACAGAAAATATCACAACACGTACAGCTTTACATTTTCTGTAGCACAGAAATATACTAAAAGTTAAAAACTAAAAGATTCTCCGAAGCTTATACAACAACTCTTCCGAGAGATTCTCAACTAACATACGAAGAATGCACGTGTCGTTCATATAAAGCAAACGAAACGTACAACCGTAAAAAGAATTTAACTGAACATCTTTCCACAAAGTATTGAAAAACTCCGCTTCGATCCTTCGATACATCCACACCGAATACCAAGCGGATTCCACCCTGGACATCAGCCACAAATCAACGGAACAATTTCACCGTGCACCGTTGCACGGGTCCTGGAGCGGTTCCAGCCGGTGTCTGCAAGCACCGTAGAGTTCGCGGATGCTTGGTGGCGGCGAGGAAAAAGTCCTGGGGAACGCATACGCGAGGAATTTCGCGTTATCGTCGAAGATGAGGTACGTGCTGATTACCGTGCTGCTTACACCTTCCTGTACGCCGTCGGTTCTTTCTTTTCCCTCGCGCGCGCGAAATTACAAGACCGTTCTGTGTTCCTAGCGCGCGCAGGGAATCGAAGGTGAAATTACGCCGGCAAACTACGCGCCTCGGCATACTTTCAGTTTTACTGATTGCGGGACATAAAGTGTAATTGCGTGGTGGCCCTAGACGAACCAGCCATGGCGAAACAGCGAGTACTTTTGTACATTGTATCGTTTCACTGGCGTTCTTGGACTTGCTGACTTCCTTATGCGACAGTGTGTTGGGGAGTGTCGAACGTTGTCGCGTCGTGACAATGGTCGTCCTCCTGTCCATAGAACCAAGTTTATGGTACGGACGCGCATAGCTAGCTGTTTTTGAGGACTCAAAATTGTTACCTACCGTTCTCTTTTATTACTTGAATTTTTTTGAATACAGGGATTAGGGACTTAAATTTTCTTTTCAATAGAAAACTTGCGGAAGCATGGATTTCTTAAAAAGCTGCGATGGAATAAGTTGAACTTCTTTAATCACTAATTAATGCTGATGTTCCCTCAGAGGGGACATCCGAGTGCAAAGTGTTAAAGTATGGTAGTAAATCTTCACACTCAACGCAACACCCTCGGAAACTACTATAGTGGCGCATCGTATAGAGAGATGACATCCGCGAAAGCCACTATAGTGGCGCATCGTATAGAGAGATGACATCTCCGCGAAAGTCACTATAGTGGCGCATCGTATAGAGAGATGACATCTCCGCGAAAGTCACTATAGTGTCGCGTCGTTCAGAAGAAGAAAGCCATTATAGTGGCGCGTCGTTCAGAAGAAGAAAGCCATTATAGTGGCGCGTCGTTTAGAAGAAGGAAGCCACTATAGTGTCGCGTCATTCAGAAGAAGAAAGTCACTATAGTGTCGCGTCGTTCAGAAGAAGAAAGTCACTATAGTGTCGCGTCGCTCAGAAGAAGAAAGCCATTATAGTGGCGCGTCGTTCAGAAGAAGGAAGTTACTAGAGTGGCGCGTCGTTTAGAAGAAGGAAGCCATTATAGTGTCGCGTCGTTCAGAAGAAGAAAGTCACTATAGTGTCGCGTCGTTCAAAAGAAGAAAGTCACTATAGTGTCGCGTCGCTCAGAAGAAGAAAGCCATTATAGTGGCGCGTCGTTCAGAAGAAGAAAGTTACTAGAGTGGCGCGTCGTTCAGAAGAAGAAAGTTACTAGAGTGGTGCGTCGTTCAGAAGAAAAAAATTACTATAGTGGCGCGTCGTCTAGAAGAAGAAACCGTAATGGCGCGTCGTTCAGAAGAAGAAAGCCACTGTAGTGGCGCGTCGCTCAGAAGAAAAAAATCACTATAATGGCGCGTCGTTCAGAAGAAGGAAGCCAGTATAGTGACACGTTGTTCAAAAGAAGGAAACCAGTATAGTGGTGCGTCGTTCAGAAATATGACACCTGCGAAAGCCACTATAGTGGCGCATAATGTCTAAGAGTTTGAAGGTTGTTCTGGAATTTTTAAAAATTCCCACCTTTAACGCACTGGAAGTGGCCTTCTTAATTTTAAACTCTCGAGAGAGAAACTGAGAAACTGAACGTTAAAATGCATACTCGATGACCTAAAGCAATGGTGACTAATCTCATGTGTGCGCGAGGCTCACTCACCTTTTATATGTATAAACAGGCTTTAGAAATATATACGTGGAAAGAAATGACATCTCTTTTTACGTGAGAATATGAAATTAATTTTTGTACTCGATTTTCAAAGAAAATATAACAATTGCTGCTGCGATTTGCATCTCAATGTGTGAGAATTAACCTTTTATTAGGTTATAATTATTGTGGGATTGAAAAGTTTTGGGGAAAACAAACGTAGTTGTAATTTCTTATAAACTTACGAACGTAATTGTGTTTTCTTTAATTACCCCTCGCACTCCATACACACATTCTTATATACATTCACTCATCGAACATTCTTGATTCTTTCTAGGATTTCCACGCATTCTGTTATTTTTCAGGCACTCGCGTACACGCACACGCATAAATTGATAGGTTTACTTTATTTATAATAACTAATTGCGAAGCTTAAAAACTTATTCCACCACAATTTTTTGAGAAACGCACGTTTCAAGCTTTCTATTGAATTGGAAATTCTGCAAATTGCTCGATAGTAGTTTTCATTGCTAACTTTTACTGGTTCTATAAAGCACAATATATAATAAAATCCACCAATTTAGTAATAAGCGTAATTTGGCTTGCCCAAGCACAGTGGAAACCGTACAGTTCACTGTGGCGCAAGATTGTGATACGTGTGGTGGCCATTGATGAAGTGCGTGAGAATGTATCAGGTGTGTATGCAAACGAACAAATGTATGTGAAAACAAATGGAGTGAAGAGGCGACCAAAAACGGTCGAACGAACAGATTGAAAGTAGTACTAAACGCGAAACGATTCTTCTAGGAGTAAAAACGAGGCAGGCAAATAGTTTTACGCTTTACCTTCCTCAAAACTAATTATTATTCTCTTTCTTCTTAAAAATGAAATTCTACGTAAGTTAATTGAAAGTAATTTTTGTTAGGTAATTATACCACTGTTTCTAAAAGCGAAATTAACGTCTCGTCAAAGGATGCTATCGATTAGCAGCTGACGTATTTTTAGAAAACAGTAAGAGAAAATCTGAAAAGAAAAAAATGTTCCTACAAAGATCACATTACAAAGTATACAGATTATTATATATATATTTTTTTTAATTATATTTTTAGAAAACCGTAAGAGAAAATCTGAAAAGAAAAAAATGTTCCTATAAAGATCGCATTACAAAGTATAGAGATTATTATATATATTTTTTTTTTTAATTATATTTTTAGAAAATCGTAAGAGAAAATCGGAAAAGAAAAAATGTTCCTAAAAAGATCGCATTACAAAGTATACAGATTATTATATTTTTTTTTAATTATATTTTTAGACAACCGTAAGAGAAAATCTGAAAAGAAAAAAACTGTTCCTACAAAGATCGCATTACAAAGTATACAGATTATTATATATATATATTTTTTTAATTATATTTTTAGAAAACCGTAAGAGAAAATCTGAAAAGAAAAAAACTGTTCCTACAAAGATCGCATTACAAAGTATACAGATTATTATATTTTTTTTTTAATTATATTTTTAGAAAACCGTAAGAGAAAATCTGAAAAGAAAAAAACTGTTCCTACAAAGATCGCATTACAAAGTATACAGATTATTATATTTTTTTTTTAATTATATTTTTAGAAAACCGTAAGAGAAAATCTGAAAAGAAAAAAACTGTTCCTACAAAGATCGCATTACAAAGTATACAGATACCCATGTATCCATGGCGTTGACCCACCTAACTACTATATAGCCAGAGTCGGTTGGTATGGAAAAAGGACCGAAAAGAAACCAGCATTCACTAATACGTTCGACCTCTGCTATGGTCCTTCTATACCTGGATTCGTCGATCCTCCTGGCGATTATTTCACACTTACGAGAACAGCATGGATGCTTTCGACACGCGTGTCCAGCGGGCTCCCTGCCCTCTCCCTCTGACTAGTCAGAGTGTTCATTAGTGGCCAAACCCGGTCCATTAAGATCGATTATCTCGATACATAGAAATCCACACTCTATTCGAATGAGTTTGCAAAATTGACGGCTGCTATTCTAATAGCTTCTTTGGCCTTGAACTCGAGCGTCGCCCCTCGTGTGTGAGACGTGAACCAAGATGGGCGATACAAGGGGACGAAATGTTGTTCGTTCACTGTGTAACTTTTAACCACGATCGATGTCACCCATATGTTTCACAAATTCGCGTTTTGATCACACGTTACTCTTTGTTTCACGTTATCACATTTTTGCAAGCACATGAGAGCATTATTGACCCTTTGCACTCGGCTCCTTCCCGGAAGTTAACAGTAGAAATCATTGCTAAAATATTTACTATTGTTAAAATGGTAACAGTTAATATTTATTATTGTTAAAATAGTAATATTTAATATTACTGTTGCTAAAATAGTAATATTTAATATTTGCTATTGTTAAAATAGTAATATTTAATATTACTATTGCTAAAATAGTAATATTTAATATTTACTATTGTTAAAATAGTAATATTTAATATTACTGTTGCTAAAATAGTAATATTTAATATTTACTATTGTTAAAATAGTAATATTTAATATTAGTGTTGCTAAAATAGTAATATTTAATATTTGCTATTGTTAAAATAGTAATATTTAATATTACTGTTGCTAAAATAGTAATATTTAATATTTGCTATTACTAAAATAGTAATATTTAATATTTGCTATTGTTAAAACAGTAACATTTAATATTTACTATTGTTAAAATAGTAATATTTAATATTTACTATTGATAAAACAGTAATATTTAATATTTACTATTACTAAAAAAGTAATATTTAATACTTCCTATTGCCAAAACAGTAATATTTAATATTTTCTATTACTAAAATAGTAATATTTAATATTACTGTAGCTAAAATAGTAATATTTAATATTTGCTATTACTAAAACAGTAATATTTAATATTTGCTATTGATAAAATAGTAATATTTAATATTTACTATTGCTAAAATAGTAGTATTTAATATTTGCTATTACTAAAATAGTAATATTTAATATTTACTATTGCTAAAACAGTAATACTTAATATTTACTATTTTAGTAATATTTTAGCAATAAAAAATTTTTAACTAAATAACTAACGTCTTCCAGCAATAAAAAATTTCTGCGTTCCATAAAATTATCCTCCGCGATTACTAACCAATGCTAATATCCCCCAGAGAGGACATCCGAGTGCAAAGAGTTAAATGACACAGAAATCCACATATCTGGATCCAATTAACGACTACGCAAATGCAAAAGTAAATACAACATCTTACCCAACACTTTCCGTAGCCACAGCACGCCCTCGACTTAACGAAGATCACAGACGCAAAACAGCCTCGATGCAGAGGTCCAGCGCGTTCGTTGATGGACGTTCACACGCCGCTGCGTCTGGAAGACAAATCGCGAGTCCCGTAATTTCCGGCGATCAAGGTCGCGCGCCACGCCACGCGTAATATACGATCCCGGATCGACGGGGCCAGGATTTTACCCGGAATCGATTTGAATGGGAAACGGACCGCCTCGTGGCGTAGGCAGCTGCTCCGCGCTGGCTCGATCCAATTAGCCGAATAGACGCCGCGTGGAGACGCCGCAGCGGCCTCAGCTTCGAGGAGCCAAGCGTCCCAGAACGGAACGCGGAGAGGACAGGAAGGGGCGAGTGGTTTTTTAGCGAGCGTATCGCGCGCGGCCAGCTCGGTTACACGGGCTTCACACTTTATTTATCTACATCTCTGTTGAGTCCAGGGGACGCGGTTTCGGTGCACGGGCCCTCCGCTGGCAACCTACTTACGTATATGGCGCACCAGGGTGCAAAATATGCATGTCGCAAGTAGCCTTTGCCTCGACCCGCCTGTCTTTTTATTGGCCGGAATATTTTAAACTCGTGCATCGAGCCTGGACGCATGTAAATATATGGAGATACAGGGAGATGCCAGGCTGCGGAGCGAGGAGTTCGCGGCTACGCCGCGCGAATATGGCGTCCATTATGGGTCTAAATTGTGGCTCCTCGGACGCGAGGCTGCTGCGCGGTTGCGAGAACGTGGACAGTGTTTTCGGAACAATTTTTGGCTGCTGTACCGCGCGCGGTTATTGATAATAACGTTTGGAAAATACGCTGCGGGTGAGAGTGCTTTATAGAGATACCAACGCATTTGGAGAACGCTTCTACCTTGCTTCTATCTAAAATATTTTATCGATTGATTTGTCTTTTTATAGGATGCGTTAAAATATTTGCAATTTCATATGTTTCTGAGCGAATTTAGGGTATTCTGTATGATTTATAAGTTTTATAAAGATACCAACACATTTAGAGGACGCTTCTACCTTGTCCCTACCTTGATTCTACCTTGCTTCTACCTAAAGTATCTCATCAATTGATTTGTCTTTTTATAGGATGCGTTAGACTATTTACAACTTTTGAGTATCCTATAGGATTTATAAGTTTTATAAAGATACCAACACATTTGGAGGATGCTTCTATCTTGCTCCTACCTTGCTTCTACCTTGTTTCTACCTACAACATCTCATAGGTTGATTTGTCTTTTTGTAGGATGCGTTCAAATATTTGCAATCTCATATGTTTCTGAGCGAATTTAGGCTATTCTATATGATTTATAAGTTTTATAGAGACACCAACACATTTGAAGGACGCTCCTACCTTGCTCAACTAAAACATTCTTATTGGTCGATTTGTCTTTTTATAGGATGCGTTAAAATATTTGCAATCTCATATGTTTCTGAGCGAATTTAGAATATCCTACATGATTTGCAAGTTTGATAGAGATACCAACACATTTAGAGAACGCTTCTACCTTGTCCCTACCTTGCTTCTACCTTGCTTCTACCTTACTTCTACCTAAAACAACTTATCGGTCGATTTGTCTTTTTATAAAGTGCAGGACAATATTTACAACTTTTGAGTATCCTATACGATTTATAAGTTTGATAGAGATACCAACACATTTAGAAAACACTTCTACCTTCCTTCTACGATGCTTCTACCTAAAATATCTTATCGGTCGATTTGTCTTTATTTTAACGCATTCTATAAAATGTCTGCAATGTCAGATGTTTCTAAGCAAATTTAAAGTATCCTAGATGATTTACAAGTTTTATAGAGATACGAACACATTTGGAAAAGGCTTCTACCTTGCTCCTACCTTGTTTCTGCCTAAAGCAGCTCGTAGGTTGATTTGCTGTTTTACAAGATGCGTTAAAATATTTAGAATCTCATATGTTTCTGAGCGAATTTAGAGTATCCTTTTACTGTCTTTTTACAGGGCAAGTTAAAATATTTGCAATCTCATATGTTTCTGAGCAAATTTGAAGTATTCTATATGATTTATAAGTTTTATAAAGATACCAACACATTTGGAGATCGCTTCTACCTTGCTTCTACCTAAGACATCTTATCGATCTACTTGTCTTTTTACAGGGCAAGTTAAAATATTTGCAATCTCATATGTTTCTGAGCAAATTTGAAGTATTCTATATGATTTATAAGTTTTATAAAGATACCAACACATTTGGAGAATGCTTCTACCTTGCTTTTACCTTGCTTCTACCTAAAACATCTCATAAATTGATTTGTCTTTTTATAGGATGCGTTACAATCTTTACAACTTTTGAGTATCCTATACGATTTATAAGTTTTATAGAGATACCAACACATTTAGAGATCACTTCTACCTTGCTCAACTAAAACACTCTTATCGGTCGATTTGTCTTCTTATAGGGTGCATGAAAATATTTGCATTCTCATATGTTTCTGTGCAAATTTAGAGAATTGTATATAATTTATAAGTTTTATAAAGATACCAACACATTTGAAGAACGCTTCTACCTTGCTCAACTAAAACACTCTTATCGGTCGATTTGTCTTTTTATAGGGTGCATGAAAATATTTGCATTCTCATATGTTTCTGAGCGAATTTAGAGTATTGTATATGATTTATAAGTTTTATAAAGATACCAACACATTTGGAGAACGCTTCTACCTTGCTCACCTGAAACATCTTATCGATCGATTTCTCTTTTTTCAGGATGCATTAAAACATTTACAATTTCATCTATTTCAGATCAAATATAGAATACCCTATATGATATATAAAATTCCATCTGCTTGACCCGCTGAACGCTGCGAGCCAGCCTATTGAAACACCGTGTACAACCGAGCAGACATTAGCGTTGCATCCGCATAAATTTGTACGCGACCGATACACCTCGTGCGCCATTCGACCGTGCCTCTTCTCTTCCTGTCATGGCCGTTTCGTGCGAGGCTCGTACGCCACGCTGCTAGATTCCTAAGTCCTCCATCCGACCCGGAGGACACCGCGTAGGATCGCGGACGCGCATTTTCCGCGCGCAAAAGGCGGCGGCCCGCAATGGCGTCTCCGTTTCCGGAGGGGTTGTTAACCAGGCGTTTGGTTTCGAGGTTGGCGCTGGAGCCGCATAAATACGTGTAGGCAACGCGTGTTAAACGGACCCGCGGCGCGTTTCGAACGCCTCGTGAGCCTCGAGAATAGTTTTCGTGTTTGCTCGTCCCTCCGCGGCGACCGTTTCCTCGTAATGGCCGAAATAAATCTTCCGAGGGACTCTCTCCTCTCGTGTCTAGTAATTGGTCCCACGGAATCCTCCGTGTCGCGTAAATGCTGCGTTTACCAATGGTCTACTTATTTCCTACGTAATGTACGCTTTCCTGATAGCGATAGAGAGTAGATTTTTTATATTGCAATCATTGTACTGCCATTAAATTGTAATATATTATATTTCGCAGTGTGTCAGATGTATACTTGCGTTATAAAAACTGAACTAAGCCAAGGATCAGCAAATTTATTAGTCGACAAAGTATTAAATATTAACAGTACAATGGTTGAGATTTATTTTGAGAGGCAAATTTTTTATATCGATGAGTGAAACTATGAGTGAAACTGAACTAAACTTTATATCGTAGTTAACTTTTTGCACTCGCATGTCTCCTCTGAGGGGACATCAGCACTGATTAGTGATTACGGAGGTTAAACTTATTCCATCGTAGCTTTTTGAGAAATGCATGTTTCTCTGAAGTCTTTTATTGAAATGGAAATTTTCTATTGCTGGGAGACATTCGCAACAGAAACTATAGCTAAAATATTACTATTTTAATTTACTATTTTAATTTTATTGAAATGGAAATTTTCTATTGCTGAGAAAATTAGCAATAGCAACTTCTATTGCTAAAATATTGCTATTTTAGCTTCAGTTTCTATCGCTAAAATATTGCTATCTTAGCTTTAGTTTCTATTGCTTATACATTGCTATTTTAGCAATAGTTTCTATGTTAACATTACTATTTTAGCAATAGTTTCTACGTTAACATTACTATTTTAGCAATAGAAACTATTGCTAAATCATTGCTATCTTAGCAATAGAAACTATTGCTAAAATATTGCTAAAACATTGCTATTTTAGCAATAGACACTATTGTTAAAATATTGTTTTTAGCAATAGAAACTATTGTTAAAATATTACTAAAATATTGCTATTTTAACAATAGAAACTATTGCTAAAATATCACTAAAACATTGCTATTTTAGCAATAGAAACGATTGTTAAATCATTGCTATCTAACAATAGAAAGTATTGCTTAAATATTGCTAAAATATAGCTATTTTTTGGAAATAGAATTCTTCTATTACTGGGAGACATTAAAATAACAATATTTTAGCAGTTGCTATTGCTAACGCCCAGAAAAAAGCGCAGTGCAAAATGTTAAACTCATTCCTCCGCGATTTTTTGAAAAGTGCATGTTCCCCTCAGGTTTTCTATTAAAATAGAAATTTTCTATTGCTGGCTGATATTAGTGATAAAAACTATTACCAAAATATTGCTCAAAGGTTACTTATTTAGTGATATAAATTAAATAATAGGCAAGGTATCCACAAAATTAAATCATGACAATTGTCAATCGCAGCAGAGGCGCACTCAAGCGACCAAAGAGCCACAAGCAACATCAAAAATAAAAACAAAAATACAAACGAGTCGTCTCAAATGAATTAACGATTAAAACAGTCACCCGACAAGTGAAATATCCCGATTCAAATCCCAGCCTAAGCAATCCGATCGATCGATTCTTCTCCTCCCACAAAACAAACATTAAAACCCTCTAAACGCTCTAAATTTGCGACGCGACAACACAAGCTTGTCGCTGCTATACTCCTACAATATCAGCAGCACAGGAAACGAACGCAGCAACCGCACGCTTCCTGCGCTGACGCAACACCAGCTCGGCTCGATCCATCCGCAATAACCGAAGAGCATCGCCGCGGAAGATTCGCCTAAGCGAGGCGCTGCGCGGTTGACAAGGAGGAACGTCGGTGCCGGCAGTTTGCAACAATGTGGAGAAACGTCCACGGTCCACGGCTGTTTGATTTGTGTCCCTTTGTTGAATAAGCGTTTTTCATGCATCGTGCTCCCTCACCGGAACGACGTAGCTCGCATCCTCCCGGCGTATACGTATGTTAAGGACCTTTTAAGACGTCTCCCGAGTTTATCCCGCTGCGCTACCGGTACCAGTTTCCGTTCTCCGCGCTGCACACTAGGCGCGCTGCGCTATTGCTTCACCATCCACGCGAGTCCTCCTCGTTGCCTCTGGCTTCGCCTAGCCTCGTGAGACTCGCCTCCCCCTTTCTCTCCCTCTTTCTCTCTCTCTCTCGTTCGAAGCTGTTGCTCGCTATTGCTTCACCATCCACGCGAGTCCTCCTCGTTGCCTCTGGCTTCGCCTAGCCTCGTGAGACTCGCCTCCCCCTTTCTCTCCCTCTTTCTCTCTCTCGTTCGAAGCTGCTGCTTGCTGCTGCACCCTCTCGCTTTTCGTCTCCCTTTCGCCCGATCCGCGTTCTTCTTTTTCGAGGTGCTGCAGGTGTCGTGCATTGTCCGCCGTCGCGCGGCCTCTAAATCTCGTCCCTGACGTTGGCGCGGCGTAGCCTGCGCCTTGGTCGAGCTCTCGCCAAAGATACATACGACTGTCGGGAAGTTACACGTTCCGCGGCCGCTCGTCTTCTTATTTGCGAAACGCGGCGGCTGATAAGGATCTCCGCGGGAATTTCGGCCCCTTTCATAAGTCTCATCGCCGCGATGGGCGACGCGGCCACGGCGACACCGTCGCGCGGCGACGACAACCGCTTAGATCGCCGGCGACAAGTTGCGACGCGTGGTGGATTGAGAAACGCGGGTAAATCCGGGCGAGGATCGCGCGGACGGAATTATTTTGGAGACCTCGAGTTGTGACGTTTTCGCTGAATGCGTTGGTGTTGAGTGTGGTAAATTGGATTGGAATATTTTAATAAAATAATAGATGTTGTTCAAACGTGGTTTTAATTTTGGAGGCCTCTTTTGGAGACCGTGGAATAATTTTGGAGATCTCGAGTCGTGCCATTTTCGCGAGTAGTATTAGTATTGAATGTGGTAAATTGGGTTGGAATATTTTAATAAAATAATAGATGTTGAAAATTTTGTCGTGGTTTCAATTTTGGAGACCTCTTTTGGAGATCGTGGAATAATTTTAGAGACCTCGAGTCGTGCCATTTTCGCGAGTAGTATTAGTATTGAATGTGGTAAATGGGGTTGAAATATTTTAATAAAATAATAGATGTCATTCAAACGTAGTTTCAATTTTGGAGGCATCTTTTGGAGATCGTGGAATAATTTTGGAGATCTCAAGTTGTGCCGTTTTCGCGAGTGCATTGACACTGAATGTGGTAAATGGGGTTGGAATATTTTAATAAAATAATAGATGTCGTTGAAACGTGGTTTCAATTTTGGAGACCTAGGAAGGCCTCTTTTGGAGACCGTGGAATAATTTTGGAAATCTCGAACAGTGCCATTTTCGCGAGTAGTATTGGTATTGGTAATTGGAGTTAGAATATTTTAACAAAATAATAGATGTTAACAAGTATTCTGCTATATTCGCTTAGTACAGGACAAACAGGCTCGCGAGCCACGTGCGGCTCTTTGGCCTATTGAATGTGGCTCCAACATGAATAACGAGTGTCATGGTTTAATTTTATGGATACTTTGCTTGTTACTTAATTTATATCATTAAATATTTACGCTCGGATACACTTGGCTCCTTCCAGGGCGTTAGCAATAGAAACTATGATTAAAATAGCAATATTTTAGCAATATTTTAGCAATATTTTAGCAATAGAAATTATTGCTAAAGTAGCAATATTTTAGCAATAGAAACTATGGTTAAAGTAGCAATATTTTAGCAATAAAAACTATGACTAAACTAGCAATATTTTAGCAATAAAAACTATGGCTAAACTAGCAATGTTTAGCAATATTTTAGCAGTAGTTTCTATTGCTAACATCTTCCAGCAATAGAAGATTTCCATTTCAATACGAAACGTCAGAGAAATTTATATTTCTCAAAAAGTTGCGATGGAATAAGTTTAATCTCCGTAATCACAAATCAGTTCTGATGTTCCCTCAGAGTGGACATCCGAGTGCAAAGGGTTAAGTACGATATAAAGTTTTACTCGGTTCCACTTATAGCTTAATTAAGACTTAAAACTTAAATTAAAGTTTATTACGATAAAAAAAGTGTATCTACTTATGTAGTTTAAAAAATTTGCCTCCCAAAATAAATCTCAATCATTTTACTGTTGCTATTTGGCTCTGTCGACTAATGTTTGTTTTGTCGACCACTGACTTAAGCTATCCAGGGTCAACCAACGATTCTAATTCTCCTATGAAATACAAGCAAACACGTGACCCACTTACACGTGAGAACACAGAATACCTACCATGCCTACAATTACTAAATTATTCAACCTGTAACAATCCACTTCTAGTCAGCCTATCTACTTCTGTAGGACATCCATATAACATTGTCCCACTTCGATATATCCACATCTAACAAAGATTCGCCAGCAAAGCAAGTCTATATCTTCTCTACCAACGTCTCCTTTCATCTTCTACAACCAGACTAAGCGTCTAATGTAACAATATCTCGAACCACACGCTCTACTTTACTCCTCCGACTCCTGTCTCGTCCCTACACGCCCTCGAAGTCGAACCATCGATTAAAGATTCCCAGGAACAGTGGTTCATAAGCCCAGCAGCGAGCAGTCATGCGATCCAGAGTGCAATCGAACGGTCCGACGAATCAGCTGCCTCCGTGGGACGCTCGTTCGGTGGAAAATCAATTATCCGGCTGGCGATCGGGCCCACGATCCTCGCGTTATTCTCGTTTGCCGCGCGCCGCTCCCGAAAGGGTTTCCGGTAGTTTGGGACTCCCGCTGACGGAGGCACGTAGCGAACCACGAACGCCAGATCCGAAAAGGGAGCACCAAGAGCGGGACAAAGGCAAGAAGACGGACGAGGAGGGGGGGGCAGCGAGTTTTTTATCGGGACATTAATTGAACACCCAATTATATCTTATGCGGCGCGGCATAAATTCATAACCTTTAAGCTCGCAGTTAAAACGAGCCAATTATTGGTACGCTGGACGTGTTCTCGGCTTGGAAACCGGGCATCCCTCTGGATGGGCCCTCGAGAAAGAACTCGACGCCCCGACGAGTGCGGTTTCTTCGTCGCTGACGAAAAACGCAACGCTTCCCGCGTCTTTTCATGGACGAAGGGGACGCGCGCGGAGCAGGAGGTTCATTAAGGACGATGAAAAAAGGAGCATCGTGAGGCTAACGCGTGCAATCAGTATTCTAACGACAGGACGTACGCTGGCTAAGAGCGGTCGAAACAATTAGTCAATCGTTCAACAGTCGTTACGATCGTTCGCGCTCGACGATTAGCATTTTATTAGCAGAATGGAGGACAGTGGCGCGGTTTTTTCGACGAGGACGGGTGTTCACATGCTTTCTTCCGACGAGACGTCGTCCTGGCTGTCGTCGCTGAACCGCGGCTCTCTGATGTTGTGCACGATGGAGCCGGATTTGTCGGTGACCAGCACGTAGGTGCCACGAGGCGTCCTCTTGATCCGTCCCAGGGCGACTCCTGCCTTGAGGACCTCCATCACCAGGTAGCCAGCGCGGGCCTGCGTTATTTTCAGGTACCTCAACACGTATCGCACGATACTCTCGAACGTAGCGCCCTCCACGAACCCGTTCATCTCGTAAGCGTTCCTGGACACCTGCGGGAACGGGTTCGTTTCAGTTCTGTTTCTTATTTCATCGTGAATGTGCGTTTTCTGTCTGCAGTCGAAGATACAGATGTTCGTTGGAGCGCAACGATAGTTACATTGAAACGTGCACGCTGACTTTGTTATTATTTACGATTGTCCGAGAGAAACAGGCGTACAGTCTTCACTGTTGAATCTATCTGTGTCTACTTTTTATTTTTAATTGGATCGTTTGCATTGAAAGTGGTGCAAGTCCATTTTTGTGTTGTTTCAATTATTAGTCAATTAAAAAATATAAATTAATTGTGTCAAGTTATTAGTGTGTAATTTAAATGTATACATTTCTTTTAGGCGAATTTAACTGAAATATATTTACGAGTTGTAAATGGGCTTAAACCATTTTCATAGTCAGTCAATTGAAAAAATCAATTAATTTCTATGACGAACATTGAATATTTTATATTAATCCAATTCTGTTTATAAATAATAACAAGAAATAAAATAGGCGTAATATCTTTTATTTTGATTTAACACGGTCAACTCAAATTCTAAGAAGAATATTTTATTTTTAAAACTGTGACATTGGTGTTCTGTCATTGCACCAATCTAAATATTCAAACGCTATTAAGCCACTGTTTGAATCACATCAGAAGATAACATATTTCATGCGCGCTGTACATTAATTACACACTGCTTACCAGATACTAACAACTTCAATACTGTATATTTGTATTTGCAGAAGAAATTTTAATAATAGGTGCTATTTTAGACGCTGAAGAATTGTAACGTTAACAGAGACCAATTACAGAGTAATTTAATGAAAATTCGTGTTCTTTTTTCTGGTACGAAATAATGGACGCATTTTAAGGAAATAATATAAGATAAATAAGAGTTTACTCCCTGCCTTAAGAGAGATATATAGTTTTTATTGCTCGCACATTAATCCCGTAATTGAGATGTGGTTCCTGTCGTGCAACCGCGCACGCAACGCTCTTCAACAACTCGGCCAACGTCCGAGACGAGGTCTGCAATCGAGTGACACGCGACGGTGGGAGATGTCATGCGAAAAAGGTATCCTTGGAAGCGAGGGAACGAAAGGAGATTAGTCAAGGATGTGGTTACCAGCCGCAAGGACGATAATTAAGAATGTCGTGAAGAGTGTACTGAATGTCGAATTCCACGAACGGACGGCATTGAGATGGAGAAATCGACTCGAATCGTTTCCATCCATTATGGTACAACATCGCCATAAAGTCGAGTTATTCGTTTCATCAAATTGTTCATCTTCGTGCAATTTTTAACTTGGAAAATATATAATATATTGCGATACATATCGCGATACAGATAATCAATCAGTTGTACGCTTACTCGAGGATTAATTGCTTTGTAATATACTCTTGTGCACAATAGAATCGAATAAGAATCGATTATAGTCTGACGAAATGTGTAGCAACGTCCATGGAATATAGTCGCTTTGACGCTGTATTTATCAAGAGGTGTCAAAAGATACCTTTCAAATTTTTAATTAACCCTTTGCGGTCGTATCGAGTTTATATCGTGTCGTGCTAATTGGAATTAATTTTCTCTGAACGAAGGGTAACGCATGACACGCAAGATTGTGAAGAAAAAAGAAATTATCAATTCTTCCTTAAACTTCAGATATATGTAACGTAACAGTATGTTCCAATTTTATGTAAAAATTGTATTTTATAGTTTTCCGTGGTACCTTTCAAAGCAGTCTCCAATATGAAGCCCTAGTTTTCGAGAACATGTGTCGCGAAAATAACTCATTTGGTGTCTCCCTTAATTTTTCTATTCGTTCAAAGAATTAAAATAAAATTCGCCATCGCTACTTTCAATTTCACCCTTTCTTTTTACCATTTTAAGATATTTTAAGAAACAAAAATGGCTGATTACACTTAAACACAATTGGCAAAATATTATTTTATATTCTGTGTATCTCTGAAGCTTGTTGACTTAGTATAATACATTACGATCATTATGGTTCTTTTCTGTGATGGCTGAGAGTAGACATACAACCGCAAAGGGTTGTTCTCTGAGTTTAATTATTTCTTCACAATTAATTTTCTGACTTTTCGAACAGTAGTTGTTCAATGAAAGAATAAGTGTTCAAAATGAATTAGGTGTGAACGTTTAATTGCGAAGATGCGATTGTAAATGTTCTCGAGTAATTGATTATCAATTGATTATTATAATGACAGTTGAATGATGCCTTGCTACGTCTACGGCTATTTCTGTGTATCTCTGAAGCTTGTCGACTTAGTATAATACAAAACGATCATTATGGTTCTTTTCTGTGGTGGCTGAGAGTAGACATACGACCGCAAAGGGTTAAAATTATTCTCTAAGTTTAATTATTTCTCCAGAATAAATTTGTTGGCTTTTCGTATAATAATTGTTAAATTAATTCAGCGATATTATGGGGTGTGAGAAATGAAAGAATGGGTGTTTGAAGTGAATGTTTGAGGTGTGGACATTTATAATTGTGAAGATTTGTGATTGTGAATGTTCTCGAGTAATTGTGAATATTCTCAAATACTGATTATTCCAAACTATTCCAAACTTTATGCATAAAAGTGTGTATGCGCGTGTGTGTGTGAGTGCCTGGAAAACAAAGTAACGCGAGAATCGAGAATGTTCGATGAATGATTGTATAAAAGGATGCGTGTGTAGAGCGCTAGTTTAGTTACAGAAGAGCAACCAAAAGTGTACTTTCTTCAATTATAAAAAAAATTTAACTTTGCAATTCCTACAATGTTATTTTTCTCCAGTTCATTCTGAATCGAAAAATGTGCATATAATATGAGGTGCTCTTTGACACCTTAAAGATTTCATAACAATGTCTAATTTAAAATCATTTTACACACGAATATTAACACCATTTTGCAGCACCATATTAATTATAATCGGATTAAAGAATCCCAAACTTAATTGTAACGAAAAATACAGGAGTTGCTGCATAATTTTGATATTCGCTTGTTTTGGATCGTGTTGCATTTTAGCGCAACATCATTGCAGTGACTAGTTCTAAAAAAATTGGATAACGCGTTTTGTTCTTTAATTCTGGTGGTGAGTTCAACGCATACGAATTTCGTTTTGCAATGTAAAACTGTTAGTAATACTGATTATTCTATTTTTTTTTGTTTAGTTTAAGAAGAGTAACGGAGAGTATACTTTCTTCAATTACAAATAAATTTAACCCTTTAATTTCTACATATCTTGTCGACGATGAAACGTCAAAAGAACAGAGAAATCAATAATGAATAATTTACACTTTATCGCGAGCAAATAATCCAGCGTGCTCGAAAAAAGTTATTAATTTAGCTGTTTTTATATGGCGGCAGGAAGCTCGAGCAAAAAATTTGAAAAGCACATTGTTGAAACTAGCATTGCAGATGTGTAAAATAGTAAAACTATTTATAATACTGATAATTTTATTTTTTTTTTGTTTAGTCTAAGAAGAGCAATGAAGAGTATACTTTCTTCAATTACAAATAAATGTAACCCTTTAATTTCTACATACCTTTTGGACGATGAAACAACAAAAGGACAGAGGAATCAATAACGAATAATTTACACTTTATCGCGAGCAAATAATCCAGCGTGCTCAAAAAAAATTTATTAATTTAGCTGTTTTTATATGGCGCCAGCGAGCTCGAGCAAAAAATTTGAAAAGGACATTCTATTTTTCAAAGGATTTCAATCTTTTTTTTTTGTTTAATTAAGAAGAGCAATGAGGACTGTATTTTCTTCAATTACAAATAAATTTAACCCTTCAATTTCCACATATCTTGTCAACGATGAAACGTCAAAAGAACAGAGAAATCAATAACGAATAATTTACACTATATCGCGAGCAAATAATCCAGCGTGCTCGAAAAAAAGTTATTAATTTAGCTATTTTTATATGGCGTCAGTAAACTCGAGCAAAAAAATTGAAAAGAACATTCTATTTTTCAAAGGATTTCAATTTTGTTTTTGTTTAATTTAAGAAGAGCAATGAAGACTGCATTTTCTTCAATTACAAATAAATTTAACCCTTCAATTTCCACGTATCTTGACAACGATAAAACGTCAAAAGAACAGAGAAATCAATAACGAATAATTTACACTTTATCGCGAGCAAATAATCCAGCGTGCTCGAAAAAAGTTATTAATTTAGCTGTTTTTATATGGCGCCAGCGAGCTCGAGCTTAGGATGGACGAACATTCCCCGCGGCTGGTTCACGGTCAACGACGAAGAAGAGTTTTTCGTCGGTTGGCATGGAAGCAGGTGATTCCACGGCCTAATTGAAGGGCGCCCAGTGTGCTTCGGTAACGTGTAATTATCGGGTAGAACGAGCTCGAGAATGTGCCGGTGGAAGCGAGAATAGAGACATTATTCCACTGCTATCTCGCCCGTCGTTTCCCTTCCGTTTCTTCGAGGCGAACAGAAGGTGGGCCTACCTGATCGGCTGTCCCACTTCGCCCTGCGCCTCTCTCCATCATAGTTTCTCCCGTCTCTACGTATAAATGAAGAAACCACCGTTTCCGTGGGAGACAATCAACGACACTCCAATATCGTAACTCCCAACTTTCACGCGCGCGATCAAACTCCATATTCAAATTCGTTAACTCGAACGATACGTTATACGGAATTTAAAAACGAGAGGTCCCCACAACCTCCGTTCGTTATCCCAATTTGGGAGCGGAGCGTTTAGAGCTCATAATTGGACACGGTTCTAAACCAGATCCGGCCCGTTATTTTCCAATATTTCTCCGATCTCATTGGCTCGTAGCGCGGGGGACGCGTGTTGCCTCGACGACCCCTCGAATTTACGGCGCGACCGTACCTCCCCCAGCGACAGTAAACACAGCCGTTTAAAATGCCGATCTCGAGGAAGATCCAGCGAGCAGTCATCCGCCAAATGAAAGGCCAGGCTTCTGGGTCATCAGGCTTGATCGCTATCGAACGATCGCGCTGCGAGTCCCACGGCGAGGCCTGCTCGAACCGGAGGACCTCTCGAGAGGGGGTGGAGTTGGAGAACACGCGCGATCGCTCGCAATTTCCGACGATACGGACATGCGAGGCTGTCCGGTTGGGTGCTGCGATTAAAAGCGCCTAGTGACTCGCGGAGGCGCGAATCCTTCGAGATACGAGCCCAGATAAGATCTCTGGATCGTGGGCGAGAGCAAGACCACGGCGGGGGTGGAGCGAGAAACACGCGGGACGCGTCTTTATTCTCGGCGCGGTTTGTCCCGAGGAAACGAACGAATTCATTTTTGCGCGGACAGGGAACATCCCTGCTTCCCGGAACGAGCGACTCGTCGCGAGTCTCGCCCCGTGTTTCCCTAGTGTTTAATGGTATTGTACGAGCAGTGTTTGCGGGGATACTTAAGCGGTTTGATGAATTGGGTCGTGTTCGAGGGAACGAAAAATTGATCGTTTCACTGTAAATTGTGTTGCGTTAACTGTTAGAGTGTAAAATTGATTTTAGAATGTAGGTTGTATTAGAATCCATTAACACGGTTAGTAGACTATTTCAAGGACTTTTTTTTTATTACAGCGAACATAAAGCAAATTGAAATACCAGTTTACGTATTAGCAGCAGTAATAATACTCATTGTGCTGTTACTTTGGTAGAATTCTCGTTTTTCTTTATTGCTGTATTCATGTTTGTAACAATAGTTAATACTTTGCACTCGACGACTTTTGCGGTCGTGAATTGTCTTCTTTATCCCTAATTTCATCGTGAATACAATTGATTTCGTTTCGCAACAATTGAAAATCAATTTCATCTTTAATCGAGCTAATTTCACTTTTGAAATCCATTTTTGTGGGATTTCGAAACTTCAAATCGGTCGATGGAGAACTTGAAAGTTGTCGTATGAAACGCAATGGCGTTCGAGAGTCGCCTCTCGAGCGCAAAGGGTTAATAACCTCACTCGCCAAATATTTGAATTTTATATTTCATTGTTAGAGTCGAGGTGCTTCTTAAATTTATTATCCGCTTTCGGTCAGTTTGGGACACAGAGTATTTCCTCGTGCGTCACACGGGGGTGAATTTGTACCTGTGAAGGCATTCCGACTTAAACTTTGCTTCAACAAATAAAATTGCAAAAAACCCTTCCACAGTTCCCACTAAACTTCAAGTCAACGAATCAGCACGTATTATTTTTTAGTATAAGCCCTAAGAAAACTATTATAAGCACATGATCGAGGCAAATACAATCAAATTCTCACAATTCTTCAAAGACGAGACATCTACGCTACTTTAAATATCGTTTAAATTCTTTGAATAAACTTTATTCTACGTTTTCAATCAGTGATCCACACTTAATTATTCGCTCGTCATTAACGTTAACGTGCGAAGTGAGCATACCAGAAAGCCTCCTTTCATATCGAACATTCATTTGCTCGCGTCTGCAACATTAACCCTTTCGTGACGACAGCGTTTTTTAGTTAAGATGGGTGTGGAAGTTGCTTGCTGATTTAACCGCTTTTCGTTTTGAAACAGCCTTCCTGTCGCTGTTAAAAAATTTTAATTGATTTAAAGAGTTTGTGAGAACTTTTTTTAAATAAAGCAACACGATCTCTTGAAAAATATATTTAGTTTTCTTAAATGTTTACATTTATAAAATTTGAATGAATTTATCAAACTTTGAACAAAGTAATGTATTTTGGAAAAAGAATAAATATGTTTTTTCGAAATTTTAGATAAACAAAATTATAACTTATTGCCTCCTAGTTTACCACGTGCAATGGCTGATCAAACTGGTTCCCATCTTAAAATTTTGCCTCAGTCTTTACGTAAATATACGCTTCCCGCATATCAAACATACTTTTTTTTGCGAATTTATCAGGTTCCCGATTCGAAAGGGTTAATTAATATTAGTCGATTGTTTAACGATTCGAAAGCTATACATATATGTAGTATCGGAGTTTGGACTCTAATATATTATAACGTGAATAATTTTATTGTATGAGAATATATTGTAACGTGTGAATAATTTTATTGTGTGAGAATATATTGTAACGTGCGAATAATTTTATTGTGTGCGATTTAGTATAATGTCTGAAAACAAGAAAATGCATGAAAATTGAGAATATTCGCGGAGTGAATTTATATAAACGATGTGTGTGCGAAACGAGAGTTTTAATTTTAAGGAGAAAAACAACAGTATACGAATGTTATTTAAAACAATCTTATATCATTTTTCTATGTATATATCTGTATTTTTAATTGTTTGTTGTTATATTTTTGCTTCAAAATAAAGAAATTGTAACCAACCGCAACGTTTCTTATTAAAAAACAATCAAAATTCTGTTTTTACACATAGAAAATCAATTGCACAGGTTGTTCACCCTCGCTTAATTAAAGTTTCTCGATATGTCGCGTATAATGGTGCTTTTCCTATATATATATCTGTATTTTTAATTGTTTGTTATTACATTTTTGCTTCAAAATAAAGAAATTGTAACCAACCGCAATCTTCCTTATTCAAAAACAACTCAAATTCTGTTTTTACACATAGAAAATCAATTGCACAGGATGTTTACCCTCGCTCAATTAAAGTTTCTCGATATGGCGCGTATAATGGTGGTTTTTCTATATATATATATCTACATTTTTAATTGTTCGTTCTTACGTTTTTGCTTCAAAATAAAGAAATTGTAACCAACCGCAACGTTTCTTATTCAAAAACAACCAAAATTCTGTTTTTACACATAGAAAATCAATTGCACAGGATGTTCACCCTCGCTTAATTAAATAGCTTAATACGCGCCTCGATATGGCGCGTATAATGGTGGCTATAGAACGTCAGTTTCGTGTGCAAGCGGCTTTAAATGCCCGCGGTGCCCTTTTTACGTTCCGTTCGCGAGCTGTCCGCTCCAGAGGAATCTCCCCGTCTCCTAAGGCTCGTCACGCGACGAAAACGTGGACCGAGACCAATTAACCCATCACCGCCGCTAATTGCCCCGACACGGGGTAACTAGACGCTCGATGGAAGCTGGCTTCTGTACACAGACTATTCGTTTCGTTCAAAGATACCAATCAACGAGCAGAGTTAATTAGATAACCGGAACCCTTACTCGCTTCGCGCTACTTTAACTTGCTTAATGACGTTAATTTTCGCTAAGTACACTTATGGACATTTGTCGTAAACGTTCGCGTGTTTGTCTAACATTAATTGAAGGCTAGCACACCGACAGACATCAGTTTTCTAAGAGATGCAACTGAGAGGACTGGTAATGATGAGGGTGAAATGTCAGCTCACCCCTTTTGCGAACGTCAACTCAATAAAAAGTGAAATGTTTGCTGTTTCTATTTTGTAAAGTCGATTTTAATACATTGCTTAACCCTTTGCGATACTTTGTCGAGTGTGACTCGACATCGCTAAATAAGAAAAAGAAAAAATATAAATTACAACAAAGTTTTAGAGTTGTTTTCATTTGCACTTCGAATTGTGACCAACCTCAAGTCATCTCCTTCCAGCTTGCTCGAAGCACGTTGCGTTCTGGAAGCTGGGATGATGATTGCTGATAGCCGAAAGTTTAGCAACATCGCAGAAATTCCGTCAGGTTAATTTAACCCTAACAGTACAGGTCCACTTACTTAAAAATATTCTAAATTCTAAAGACCCTTTGGAACGTGACTTTATGGTAACCTTGTCGAAATTACTGAAGTGAGACTAAATCCTAATAAATGAAATTACTTTAACCCATTCGAGACGGATTGTACATCGTGTGTGCAATGATATTTAATTGAAATTATGAGTCAATGCGGAAAAAGTAGACGTCGAAATAAGACTGGTTTAAAATAAATGTATCTTAGAAGCGTGTAAACGTAAAATTTGATATTGGTTTCGATTTAGTCCCCAAAATGATTGACTTAAATCCAGGACCATTAGGATTGCAGAAAATGAGCAGCGATAATAAAAGCGATGATTTATTGCTTACAGGAAATAGAAAAAGGAACAGAAATTTTATTTAAATTTATTAACTTTTTTAAAATTTTGCTATCATCAAGCACAACAAAACTAAAGGTCATTGTTCCAGGAAAATTAATTTTATTTTTTTCTGGCTTATATTCTTTTCTTCATTACTGTAGGAATTATTTAAGAAACACTTTTATTTAGACACAAATTGATTGACTGCTTGACTGATTAACTGACTCTGACTGTGACTGTGAACTTTGCACACACACGCTTTTATACCTTTCATTCACCGAACATTCTAGATTCTTTTCCCTTGTTTTCAAAGCACTCTCATACTTGCTCATTCGCACACACATTCTGCCTTTTATACAAAGTTTGGAATATTCTCGAATAATCAATATTCGAGAATATTCCTGATTACTTTTTGTTTTTCACACATACTAAGGATATACGCAATAAAATCATTCACACACTCATTCTTACATTTCTCGTTCCCAACATTACTGAACCTGGAATAACGATTTGAGCAGTGATAATGAAAGTGATGATTTATTGCTTACAGGAAATAGAAAAAAGAATCGAAATTTTGTTATTATGGATAGTGACAATCATTTGGAATATGAGGAAGACATGAATATGAACATTGATGATACACTTGTTGAGATATTTGAGGAAACTGAGTGAGAAGATTCTACTGAAAATGAAAGTGAAAGTGACATTGAAGAGCTTGAAATGAAACTTAGCGAAGATACTAAGAGATGGGCAGATAGCAGTGATGTATCACTTGGACTATCAAAAATGAACCTGATCCATTTTAATGATGACTTTTTATTTTATCTTGTATTGTACACATGGCGTTCAAAATAATAAAAATATTTTGTGGAGTGATCTGCACACACGGTGTGCAATCGCCTTATTTATACAAAGTGAGTTACGGTGTGACTAATTTCTATTGCAAATATGTTTTTTTATTCAAAATGGTCAATGTAAAGCAAAAACAAATTTCAGATTCTGGAGTTGGTCACCAAGAAAATAACCTGTCTCGAATGGCTTAATACTATAGTGTATAACAGCGTGAGCTGAACTCATACGTTTGGCGGACAAAAATTAGTGAAATATGAAAAACGTGCACCCTTTAGAAAACATGTAATATCTTCATCAAATTTGTAAAATACGTAGTGTATAGTATTTTAAAGGTATGGATTAAGTTGAAGAAAAATGAAATTTTCTATTACTTCATTTAATGTATAACATGGAAAAAATAATAAAAATAATTATTAATTTTTAAAAGTTTCGAGGTAGTAATAAAAGAAGAGCATAATAACGTTTAGGAATATTTTATTATGCAGCTTTTTATATACTAATTTTATTTACTCTAAGCCGGTCTGCTAAAACTGACAAAAAAGCGTTTAGGTAATTACATTCGACACACATTCTATTTAAACATTCTATACAAAAAATGCAGAAAAGGTAACAATCAACTACAACAATCACCAATTTCAAAACTAGAAAAAAATATTTCCCTTAGTCGCGAAAGGGATAATGTAAATGACCCACCACTTTCGCACGATGCCATAAACGCGAAACAAATATTTCAATAGTCGAATCGCAATCGCCAAACGATCTCCTCGTCAATATCGTTCCCACCCACGTAACACGGTTAGCGGTCTGAGCAGTGGCACCGACAATACAGGTTGCCAGATAGATAAAGCCTCGCGTTCACCGCAGCGCTAACAAATCGGTATTACGTTCGTTGTGTCGGACAGGGGGGCCCAGAGGGGGCCCAGACGGTCGTGCCGTGAAAGCCGCAGCACCCCAGCGAGAAAGCGAGGCGCGCGAACGACTCCGCACGCGTAAAATAGCCGTGGCTGTGGGCCCCGTCGGTCCCCTCGTAGCGCGCGATAGTCGCGGTCAACCCGTACGGTCACGGACTATTACCGTAACACCACTGGTTCTCCGTCCACGGTGGTTCTCGAGAGAAAGGCACCGCGCCTGGAGATAGAGTCATTACGTCCAAAGGGGATAACTTTCCACCTGCGCCGCATAACTCGTCCAGGCGAGACACCTGTGCCGCTCTCGAACGCGGAGAGCTCGTCGACGAACGCCATTCTCGACGTCGCAACCCTCGACGCGTTGGTCCAACGGTTCAAATCGCGGCGCTGGGCCAAATGAGTGCTCGAGGACTTCGTAAATCATCGAAGCGTTAGCATTGAAGCGCTTGTTAGGGCTGAACGCCTGCTTTAATAGTTGGGCTGTAATGTGTGCGTGAGGGAGGGTAGGAAGGAAAAAGAGAGGGAAGAACGTTTCGTCCTGGCCCTGCTAGTGGACGAAATCCGTAAGGCTACCAAAATGGCGGAGTTGCGTCTTAGACGCTGGGATGTTAAAATAAGTAAATTTTATTCTATAGAAACTGTGTAGGACATGGAGTGCTCGCGGGAAACTGACGAGTGTGTTGTCTCTATAGTGGCGAGGAGGATCGCCACAGAGCAAATGTTAAAATAGCAATATTATAGTAATATTTAACAGCAGAAGCTATTGGAAAAATAGCAATATTTTAGTAACATTTAACAATGGAAGCTACTGGAAAAATAGCAATATTTTAGTAATATTTAGCAATTAAAGCTATTGCTAAAGTAGCAATATTTTAGTAATATTTAGCAATAAGAGCTACTGCTAAAGCAGCAATATTTTAGTAATATTTAGCAATTAAAGTTATTACTAAAGTAACAATATTTTAGTAATATTTAGAAATTGAAGCTATTGCTAAAGTAGCAATATTTTAGTAATATTTAGCAATTAAAGCTATTACTAAAGTAGCAATATTTTAGTAATATTTAGTAATTAAAACTATTGGTAAAGTAGCAACATTTTAATAATATTTGGCAATAAGAGCTACTGCTAAAATAGCAATATTTTAGTATTTAACAATTAAAGCTATTGCTAAAGTAGCAATATTTTAGTAATATTTAGCAATTGAAGCTATTACTAAAGTAGCAATATTTTAGTAATATTTAGTAATTGAAGCTATTGCTGAAGTAGCAATATTTTAGTAATATTTAGCAATTAAAGCTATTGCTAAAGTAGCAATATTTTAGTAATATTTAGCAATAGGAGCTGAAGCGTGTTGGTGGTGAGCTGAACGCCTGCTTCAATAGTTGCGCTGTAAAGAGAACGTGAGAGAGGGTAGGAAGGAAAAAGAGAGCGAAGAAAGAACGTTTCGTCCTGGGCCTGCTAGTGGACTCATCGGTAAGGCTACCAAAATGGCGGAGTTGCGTCTTAGACGCTGGGATGTTAAAATAAGTAAATTTTATTATATAGAAACTGTGTAGGACATGGAGTGCTCGCGAGAAACTGACGAGTCTGCTGTCCCCCTAGTGGCGAGGACCGCCACAGCATAATTCTCAGCGTTCGCGAGAACGCGAGGCGATGGAAATGAAGGACGCCAGTTTCTACCAACCCTTTTTTACCTTTCCTCCTGTTCGAGTTTGCGAGGCGAGCGGCGAACGGATCGGCCCTTATCTTGCCGACAATTTATGGGTCCGCGGGCCCTTATCGTATCATCATCGTCGTCGTGCAATTTTGCTGTCACGATACGACCCCGGCTTAAGTTTTAAGGCTCGTAATTACACCTATAAAGTACGCGTCTCGGAGGGATTTGGCCTGCTGCTTGGGCCGCGCGTTTTCGTGGCGAATGGTACCCTTCGACAGAGGCCCTCGCGACGGTGTTACATTGTACCACGGCCAATAAACGTCAACCGTTCACGCAGGTGCACGAAATCTCGCGGTATGTCTCGCGAGGAAGTTCTTAAGCCTGATTTACTGTACGTCGGACAGATAACGACGGGAGGTTGCAGGGATATGGCGGACGTTTCAGTAGCTAACGAACGTTAATTCCTTAATTTGAGGAAGACGTTTCGTTCGTCGTCTTCGGATCGTCTTTCTTTTCGAACGAAGAGAAGAGTAAACATTGCTATTTTAACAATAGAAACTATTAATATTGCTATTTTAACAATAGGAACTATCGATATTGCTATTTTAACAATAGAAACTATCGATATTGCTATTAATATTGCTATCTTAGCAATAGAAGCTAATAATATTGCTATTTTAGCAACGGAAACTATTGCTAAGAGGTTTCTATTTTTAGAGGAAACTATCAATATTGCTATTTTAGCATCAGAGCTAATTAATATTGCTATCTTAGCAATAGAGGGTATTAATATTGCTATTTTAGCAACAGAAACTATTAATATTGCTATTTTAGCAATAGAAACTATCAATATTGCTATTAATATTGCTATTTTAGCAACAGAGCTAATTCATATTGCTATCTTAGCAATAGAAGCTAATAATTTTGCTATTTTAGCAACAGAAACTATTGCTAAGAGGTTTCTATTTTTAGAAGAAACTATCAATATTGCTATTTTAGCAATAGAAACTATCAATATTGCTATTAATATTACTATTTTAGCATCAGAGCTAATTAATATTGCTATCTTAGCAATAGAAGCTATTAATATTGCTATTTTAGCAGCAGAAACTTTTGCTAAGAGGTTTCTATTCTAGCAATAGTTTTTATTGCTAAAATATTGCTAAAACATTGCTAATTTAGCAATAGAAACTAATAATATTGCTATTTTAGCAATAGAAACTATCAATATTGCTATTTTAGCAATAGAAACTATCAATATTGCTATTTTAGCAACAGAAACTAATTAATACTATCTTAGCAATAGAAGCTATTAATATTGTTATTTTAGCAATAGAAACTATTACTAATGCTATTTTAACAATAGAAACTATTGCCAAAATGTTACTATTTTAGTTGTAAAAACTATTGTTAAAGTATTGCTGAAATATTGCTATTCTGGCAATAGGAACTATTGCTAAGAAGTTTCTATTTTAGCAATGGAAACTATTACTAAAATATTGCTAAGATATTACTATTTTAGTAATAGAAACCATCTCCAAAATATTGCTAAAATATTGCTATTTTAGTAATAACAATTACTGCTGTAATATTGCTAAAACATTGCTACTTTAACAATAATTTCTATTGCTAACACTCGGGAAAGTGCCAAGTACAAAGAGTTAATAGTAATCTTACTTAGTGACATAAATTAAATAGCAAGCAAAGTATCCATAAAATTAAATCATGACAATCGCCATTCATGGCAGAGCCGCACTCAAGAAGCCAAAGAGCCACATGCTACTCGCGAGCCACGGTTTGCCAACACCTGCTTTAGGTCATCAGCTCTGTGTATTTTAAACATTACTTCAGTTCCCTCGAAAGAATGCACAATTAAAGAAGACACTTCCAGTGCATGGAAAATAAGAAACACCATAGACTATAAGTCCATATTAGTCATTTTCTAAATCCATTTCCAACAGATGTAATTGTTGATCACAAATATGCGCTTTAAACGATTAAAATGGTATTTTCGATTAGCCACGTTTCTTCGTGGTTCAGCGTCGAATCGGCGAATAACCAGTCGTTCTTTTTCAAATTATCATCACCATCTAATGGCCGCTGCCTCGCAGTTCATGCGATACCGTGGAATTACGCGGCGCTCTTTGCCCTTTCGCGCGCTATGACTGCTGTTTGGCGCCATCCGCGGCTTCGTCGGCGTTAATGCACCGATTCATGGTCGCCTCGTCCCCTTTGCGAAGATTATTGCGACACGAGGCTCGATTAACCGGTATATAAAGCCATTAAATGAACGACTGATAATCAGTGGCAACGGATATGACCGTATAACTATCCTTTGGTATGAATAATTGTAAGACGTAATTGAATCTATAATTTGAAGTGGGAAAATAAGGACAGGTAATAAGAAATGAATATTTATCTCCTGATTAATATTTTTTAAAGCTTTGGCTCATTATTAACACATTCGTCACCGCTGACGTGAATTCACGTAACTTCAAATTCTACTTCTGGCTGTTGCTGACGTGAATTCACGTCTTGCAGTTTCTTTTCGATTTAAACATCACGTATTTACAAGATTGATATTTCGAAACAAATTTTATCATTTTTATCCTCGTCTTAATGATGGAAGATGGCGACAATCAGCTTCAGAATTTCATTATTTTCCAAAGGTATTCAACAATAGAACAAATTTACTGGTCGCGAATGTGTTAAAGAAATAAAGTGCTTTAATACGCCAAAGTATTTCACACCCCATCGATTCGATTTAACCGACGAGCATCCAGCTATCAAAAAGCAATAAACTGACTACATTTGCGTGCTACCTGCTATTTTTAATAGACTGGACGGTAGCAAATGAGCGATCGTTTGTCAGCAAGATAGAGATCTCATAAATACGGATGAAATATAGCATTTCGATCGATTCGCAGAGGTACAAGGTTTCGATGACAAATAATAATGGCTATTACAAATACCAGACGCATTTAAATACCGAGCGCATGAATACAGAATCGTTGGAAATAACTCAATTAGCCGTGGCGATCGATGCATCTTCGACGTGTATAATTGCCGTGTAATACCCCGCTGAATGTCAAGTATCATCTAGCCGATCGTAAGTGTTTCGTTAAATTGCGAGGAGTCGCTCGCTTCGTACGCGCGGTGTCCCACGTCGGATGCTAAATCACAGTGATTACGAGATGAAGTATTCGTTGGAAACGAGCGCAGTAGGTCCGACATGAAAGGACGTCGATACGAGTGGGACGATAATAAGGTACGCACACGCACGTTCCACGGCTAAAGCGATTTCGACTCGTCGTCGTAGGTACGACGACAGGAAAAAGATAATTCCTGGCAAGACGAGCGTTTTTTTAAATGAGAACAAGGCTGAAATTCCTCGTCTACGGATAACACACTCAATTAATTTGCAATTGTACGCTTGTAAATACTTCGCATTCGAAATACACGTCGAGATAGAGTGATGAAGAAGGCAGAGTCATTAGGAGACTTTAAGCCTTTGAATTCGGATGTCCACTCTGAGGGGACGTTAGCATTGATTAGTGATTATGGAGGTTAAACTCATTTCATCGCAGCTTCTTGAAAAGTACATGCTTTCCTCAAGTTTTTTAGTGAAAAGAAAATTTTCTATTGCTGGAAGACGTTAGCAATAATATTTCAGCAATTTAAAATATTGTAATTTTAGCTTGCATATCTTAATATTGCTATTTTAGCAATCAATTCTATGTTAATATTACTATTTTAGCAGTAGTTCCTATGTTAATTTTTCTATTTTAGCAATAGCTCCTGTTTTAATACTGCTATTTTAGCAACAGAAACTATTGCTAAAATATTGCTAATTTAGCTTCAATTTCTATTGCTAAAATACTGCTAATTTAGTTTTAGTTTCTACTGCTAAAATATTGCTAATTTAGCTTCAGTTTCTATTGCTAAAATATTACTATTTTAACTTTAGTTTCTATTGCAAAAATATTACTATTTTAGCTTCGGTTTCTATTGTTAAAATATTGCTATTTTAGCTTCAGATGCTATTGCTAAGATATTGCTAATTTAGCTATAGTTTTATTTCTAAAATATTGCTATTTTAGCTTCAGTTTCTATTGCTAAAATTTTGCTATTTTAGCTTCAATTTCTATTGCTAAAATTTTGCTATTTTAGCTTCAGTTTCTGAAGCTAAAGTATTATTATTTTAGCTTCAATTTCTATTGCTAAAATTTTGCTATTTTAGCTTCAGTTTCTGAAGCTAAAGTATTGTTATTTTAGCTTCAGTTCCTATTGTTAAAATATTGTTATTTTAGCTTCAGTTTCTATGTTAATATTGCTATTTTAACAATAGTTTCTATATTAATATTTCTATTTTAACAAGCGTTTCTATGTTAATATTACTATTTTAGCAATGGTTCGTATGTTACTATTGCTATTTTATCAATCGTTTCTGTGTTAACATTACTACTTTAGCAATAGTTTCTATTGCTAACGCCCGGAATGAAGCCAAGTGCAAAGGGTCAATATTCTATTACCAATAAAATAATGTAGGAATAGTAATTTCAAACGAATTAACTCAACCTCTACTTTCCTCAATTAGAATCAGATTTCACGTTCGCTCATCAGCTCTCTGATGTTTCTCTTCCACGCTTGTCATTAGTTTCCAAATCACTCGCGTAACCGCTCGCATCACACACACTCGCCCATTCATTCCCATTTGCACAGTAATAATAATCAAGATATCAGACGATCGAAGTTAACATGGTTTAAAGGCTCGCAACTCCAATCGACATGAATCTTCCACTGATCACCCATTACTATTCCAACACTCCTGTGTGAACCATTCAACGAACGGACGGCAATAAAATCTCTGGTACCGTTTACGAGCTCTCAAGTTCACAGAGTTCTCTCAATAACGATTCCCATAATTGCAAACAGATACCGGTGCGCCAGGAGTATCGCCGGATATCGTCGATCGTGCGCAAATCTACGCATTCCTCGAGGACTTCGCATCGCGGCCCTCGTATCGAATTAACCGCGAGCGATTAATTTCACCAGTTGCTCCCTCGACGCACCCTGGTTCATCGATCCTCGCGAAATCGATCGCCGTAAAATCGCGGTCTGAAAGTGCAGAATTCTCAGCTCGTCGAGAGCTGTTTTCCTTGGAACTGGTTCTATTAGAACGTTTCGACGGGGATAACTGAATTGGACCGCCGCAGCGTCCGTCTCATTACGCGGTACCGGTGCCTCTGTTTCTTCTCTTCGCTGCGGCCGTGGCTCAGGCTCGCTGATAATAATTATGCCAGGAACTGAGATTTTTCGCGAGAAAAACCGGTCGGATCGTCGGGAAGTATACTTACTGCAGAAAGGTGTGCGAGCATCGTCGGTTGCGCCGCTGTGGAAACTGACAAATAAAGCAGCGCGGGGGCATAATTCTTCATGGCGGGAAGAAAAAATCGAGGAGATTTTTTAACTTTTTGCGCTGCGCTCCTGCAGGATGTTAACGATAGTAACTATTGCTATAATAGCAATATTTTAGCAAATTTTTAGCCATAATTTTCATTGTTAAAATAGCAATATTTTAGGAATTGTTTCCATTACTGTAATAGCAATATTTTAGCAATTTTTTAGCGATAGTTTCTATTGCTAAAATAGTAATATTTTAACGATAGTTTCCATTGCTAAAATAGTAATATTTTAGCGATTGTTTCCATTGCTAAAATAGCAATATTTTAGCGATAGTTTTCATTGCTAAAATAGCAATATTCTAGCGACAGTTTCCATTGCTAAAATAGCAATATTTCAACAATAGTTTCTGCTGCTAAAATAATAATATTTCCGAAATACTTTAGCAATAATTTCTATTGCTAAAATTGTAATATTTTAGCAATATTTCAGCAATATTTTAGCAATAAAAACTGAAGCTAAAATAGCAATATTTTAGCGATAGTTTTTATTATTTTAAATAGTAATATTTTGACGATAATTTCCATTGCTAAAGTAGAAATATTTTAACGATAGTTTCCATTGCTAAAATAGCAATATTTTAGCGATAGTTTCCATGGCTATAACAGCAATATTTTAGCAATTTTTTAGCGATAATTTCCATTGCAAAAATAGCAATATTCTAGTGACAGTTTCATTGCTAAAACAGCAATATTTTAGTGACAGTTTCCATTGTTAAAGTAGCAATATTTTAACGACAGTTTCCACTGCTAAAACAGCATAATTTTAGCGACAATTTCCATTGCTAAAACAGCAATATTTTAGCAACAGTTTCCATTGTTAAAGTAGCAATATTTTAGTGACAATTTCCATTGCTAAAATAGCAATATTTTAGCCACAGTTTCCACTGCTAAAATAGCAATATTTTAGCAACAGTTCCAATGTTAAAGTAGCAATATTTTAGTGACAGTTTCCATTGCTAAAATAGCAATATTTTAGCCACAGTTTCCACTGCTAAAATAGCAATATTTTAATAGTCTCCCAGCAATATAAAACTTCCATTTCAATAGAAACCTTCAAGGAAGCATGTTCAACCTCCTGCATCACTAATCAATACCGACATCCCCTCAAAAGAGACATCCAGGTGCAAAGGGTTAAAAACTGAATTACATAGATTCATTTGATAATTCGAAACGAATGTCACCGTGGATACGAAAATACATTCGCATCGTCCAAGGCGAAAATAAAGACCAAAGCGCTGAAAGCGTCGAAAAAGGAGAAGGGAGAGCGCGTATAGCCCCGTAACCGAGAGGAACGCGAGAAAGGAAGGGAGGCCACCCTGCTCGAGGATTACCATAAACACTCGGGTCGGTCGTGCATGCACGTTAGCGCAGCGCTAGCGAATACACGTGTAAATCCCGTGTTTCAGCACTTATTCCGCCTTCTCCGCCTCCGCCAGCGCGGCGTCCTCGCGATCCACCCGTCCCCGGCTAGGGCCCCTGCTTCCTGCCCTTCCCACCGACCCTTCGATCGGTCGAACCACCTCGTGGTGCTCGTGCCGGTCCGCGAGCGAATCGGCAAAAAGAAGCCTCGGTGTAGCGCGGTCGCGTGACTTTCATGCTCGCCCGACTGTCCTCGTCTCTTTCCCTCTTCTTCCGTCGCGATCCCTGGCGTCCACGGGACCCGGCACAGTGCCGTACTGCGATTTCCAGACGATCTTTTTCGTCCTCGATGAAATATTCGGGTCGTGCGTTCTTCTTATAGCGAATTTTCTTATTTCTTAAAAAATAGGGACATCGCACGTTAATGAATTTTTGAGTTGGTTAATCGAGACGGCGTATTTATGCTGTACTGCGATTTTGAACCGATCTTCTTGATGGTTGATGAAACATTTGGGTCGTACGTTCTTCTTATAACGAATTTTCTTATTTCTTGAAGAATAGGCAAATCGCGCGTTAATGAACTTTTGAGTGGGTTAGTCGAAACTGAGTGTTACGATCGTACGTTATAGTGTACGTTATGCTGTACTGTGTTTTTGAACCGATCTTCTTAATGGTCGATGAAACATTCGAGTCGTACGTTCTCGTAACGAATTTTCTTATTTCTTAAAAAATTGGTAAATCGCACATTAATGAACTTTTGCGTGGGTTAACCAAGACTGCCTGTTACGATCGTACGTTATAGTGTACATTATGATGTACTGCGATTTTGAACCAATCTTCTTAATGGTCGATGAGACATTCGGGTCGTACGTTCTTCTTATAGCGAATTTTCTTATTTCTTAAAGAATAGGCACATCGCACGTTAATGAACTTTTGAGTGGGTTAATTAAGACTGTGTGTTATGATCGTGTACTATACTTTATACAGCCATTATGGTGTCGGATAAGAAAAGAAAAAATACGACAATGGAACGAGATTAACTCTTTGCACTCAGCTCCTTCCCGGGTGTTAGTAATAGAAACTATTACTAAAATAGTAACAATTTAGCAACATTTTAATAAAAGTTTCTACTGCTAACGGTTGCCAGTAATAGAACATTTCCTTTTGAGTAAAAAAATTTCAGGAAAAAAGCTGCGATGGAATAATTTTGTCTTCCATAATCATTAATCAATGCTAATGTCCCCTCAGAGAGAACATCTGAGTGCAAAGAGTTAAAAGTGTTGTATTGAAATGCGTGGGTTCTTTGGTAATTATGCTCGAGAAAGATTTCTCTTCTCCTGTGACACTTCTTCAAGTTACAACTGCAACTTAACCCTTTGCATCCGCGACCTTCCCAGATGTTAGCAGTAGAAACTATTGCTAAAATAGCAATGCTTTAGCAATAGTTTCTATTACTAAAGTAGCAATGTTTTAGCATTATTTTAGCGATAATTTTCATTGCTAAAATAGCAATATTTTAGCGATAATTTTCATTGCTAAATATTTCAGCGATAGTTTTCATTGATAAAATAGCAATATTTCAACAATAGTTTCTGTTGCTAAAATAGTAATATTTTAGAAATACTTTAGCAATAGTTTCTATTATTTTTAATGGTAATATTTTGGTGATAGTTTCCATTGCTAAAATAGCAATATTTTGGTGATAGTTTCCATTGTTAAAATAGCAATATTTTAGCAATAGTTTCCATTACTAAAATAATAATATTTTGCTAAAATGGAAATATTTTAGCGATAGTTTCCATTGCTGAAATAGCAATATTTTAGCAATAGCTTCTATTGCTAAAATAGCAGTATTTCAGCAATATTTCAGCAATAGTTTCTATTACTAACGTCCAACAATAGAAAACTTCCACTTCAATAAAAAAACCTCAGGAAATCACGCATTTTCTCAAAAATAGTACCGCCAACGTAACGCTCGATACGATAGCCAACAGCAACGCTCCAACCCCTCAGCCTGCCTCGATTTCCCAAACGCGATCCTAGAATATCGCAATCGTTGCCCAACCAAAGTACGTAAATCAATGGAATCCAGTATCTGAGGTAGACTTAGCGGGCCGCCTGGCGAACGCCATCGAGCAATAGGAAAAGGAAAGGGCCGCATGGAAATGGCTGGGATCGGTGGCAAAACTCGCGTTAGCGGGCTCTCGTTCCGCGGGCCCAGCGTTCCGTCTATTGGATTCAAAGCAGAGAGGCCTGTTTACCATATATTTTCCAGGGAAAGCATTGTCAGCTGGTTGGAACGGGGGAATACAAAAGCGCACGATGAAAGATAGCCGGACGGTTCGGCCGCGGAACGGTGAAACGGCGTTACGCGCACGCGGGGCATTAAGGGAAGGCGGAATGAATGTTCTCCAACGCGGAACGCTCGATCCGGCGCATAAATAACAGGCGCGCGCGCGCGCGAGCGCGGGCTCGAAACGGACCCGCGCTGCTCGCCTTCGTTTCCTCGTTAACAGAGCCGCGTAGCTACGCTACTGTGTATCCGCGCCGCGGTAGGTTTCCTAGATCTGGAACAAACGATCGGCAGGAATCGCGCGGCGCGGGCCTTTCCTTCTTGCGCGCACGATATCCGTTTCTTTGGTCCCCGCGGACGAACGGACCGAGCGCGACGTGTGTCCCACGGAATTCCATTGGCGGCTGGCAGGGGTTGGAGAGGGTGAGGCTGCTCAGGACTTTACGTCGACGACAGTTTTACCTCTGACATAGTTTTACGTACAGGTAACCCTCCTATAACACGGTAGTTAGGTTCCTAGAAAATGCCGTGTTGTGTGAAACCGTGTTGCATGAGACCCAGAGCTAGTACAAAAAGGGGGGTTACGTTCCAAAAACTTATTAAAAACAAATTTTTTTTTTAATTCGACATAAACAACTTAATTTTTATTAAAAATATAAATGTATGTACAACACAAAGTAAAAAAAAAATATTTTAATCTAACGCAACCATAATTTAATGAATTTATTCGTCGTCACTGCTCAGTATAATCAACCGAGAACGTTTTTTCGGTGGAACGATATCGCCTTCACTTTCAGACCTTTTTTCTCTATTTAAAGTTTTTGTATGCTTTCCCCTCTTAAAAAAATCTGTAATCGAACTTTGCTTGCTGGTTCATACTAGGTCATTGTAAATTTCGCGGTATGGAGCTAAACAGTTTTGCAGCTTCCTTTTGAATTTTCGACTTCTTTCCGTGGAAGGGTCTGTATTCAAGAAAAATGACTCGAGATTTTCCGCTAAGCATAGGCCTTCTTGTATTTTTTTTAATGTTAAATTCTTAACTGCACAATCTTCATCAGAGCTAGCGTCCTCAAAATCGATTTGATTTGCATCTAGGGATGCCATTTCCATCAAATCCGCTTCGTCAACTTCTTCTTCCACTAATAAATCTTGAACGTCTTTGGTAGCCATATCCACAAAACCTTCGTCTCCGATTGATTTAGCGACTTCTAATATGGCACCAATTTCATTTTCTGATGTTTCACGCATGTTTTCTGTTTCAACTGAAGAGGGCCATATCTTTTTCCAACACGCATTTAAGGTTGATGTTTTGCTGTATTTACGCTGTATCTTTAGGACAGCAAGCCTCGTCGCGGCTGTAGAAGTACATACAGTGTTGTATGTACAAAGGATTTGCAGTTTTCTCATCACGTTATAGCCAAACCGTGTTATAGGATGCCGTGTTGTAGGAGGGTTCCCGCAATTTACGAATCGTGTTATAGCGAAACCGTGTTATAAGATACCGTGTTATAGGAGGGTTACCTGTACTTTTGTATGGAGGGTGCTTGAGGAGATTCTGTTGAAAATTAAAGTAAAAGCGAAATTGCAGAAAGTTTGAAGTTGAACTTTGTGAAGATACTGAGAGATTAGCAGATATTGGTGATGTATCATTTGGAGCATTAAAAATAGTGGACTGAAAATAAAGTATTGGGTCGTCTGGATAGTTCGTAGTAATTTTTGGTAGGTGGTATAAGGACTGCTTTAAATATGTCAGAATGATTGAAAATAAGTGACACGCGTAATTAAAAATAAAATTTAGCGTTTTGAGATTCATTATTTTGCAAATTAAATTCATCCTTTTGCAAATGAAATTCGTCTTTTTGCAAATCAAGCATTTTTACATATATATTGTATTAAAAAAAACATCAAATAATATTAATTACATAGTAAGAAACTAAAAACTCATGTATACATAATTTATCGTATCGAAATTGTAGGAAAACCAACCGCCACTGGTCAATCGAAAGGGACCAATTTTACACCATGATAGTGCGTGGCCTCGTGTATCTTTGACAACTAGACAAAAGTAGTTCGAACACGAAAGTGAAATTGAAAAGCTTGAACCTAAACTTAGTGAAGATTATTTTATTATTTTATTTTGCATTGCACACATGATATTCAATCCGCTTCTCGTAATAAAAATATTTTGAGGAGCGATCTGCACACACGGTGTGCAACCATCTTATTTGTACGAAGTGAGTAACGAAGTAACTCATTTCTGTCGCAAACATCTTTTTTTTTATAAAAAATTCTCAATATAAAGCAAATTTCAGATTCTGTGGTTGGTCTCCAGAAAAATGAGCCGTCTCGAATGGGTTAACAGACACGAGAGAGTACCAGTTCAGCTTGAGATGTTCCTGGCCGCGTATTGGGTTACTGGGTTATCGTTTGATGCAGGTCTTTTCATCGCCTCGTTATTCTCGCTGTTCTGACTGAGATTGCCATCGAGCACTTAACACAGAGATGCTTTTTGCTGTTGGTTTTTGGTTGTAAACAGACAAGCTCTCAAATTTTTATCGCTTTCATCAGTACTCGATTGACAAGCATTAGGTGATTGCAAAAGTTCGTGCGCGATTTTCATAGAAAGCAAAAGTATGCAATTTTGACTGTGTCGATGTTTCTTTTATAATCATGTTATTAACACACTATGGGCGGGTAACAGCGTGATCTGAACTCATACGTGTGTTTGGCGAAAATTAATGAAATATAAAAAACCTGCACCCCTTAGAAAATAAGTAATACCTTTACCAAATTTGAAAAATAGGTAGTGTATAGTATTTTACAAGTATGGATTAAGTTTAAGAAAAATGAAATTTTTTATTTAGTTGTCTATTACTTTATTTGATGTATAACGTGGAGCAAAAAATAATGATTAATTTTTCAAAGTTTTAAGAATTCAGCTAGTCAGAGGAAAGCGTAATAATTTTTTATACAGTAATTTTATTTATCCTAATATTTTTTTAGTATCTCAAACTAACTTTTTTATTATAATACTTAAAAAAAGAATTATGCAAAAGAAAATATTCATTAAATAAGAAAAAATAAGCATTAATAAGTGCGTTAACTGACAGTTATCGAAATGCGTCGTGAGTCAATGTAATCTTAAAAAAAAAGTTTATGTAAACTAATTTATGTGCAAGGTTAATATTCAAAATGGAAAATGAAAAGTTACACTTTCGTCACGTTGTTATACGAGTTTAACCCGTTGCGCTCATATGTCTTCTCTAAGGGGGCATCAAAATTGATTAGTGATTAAACTTATGCCACCGCAGCTTTTTGAGAAATGCATATTTTCCTTAAGTTTTCTATTGAATTAGAAATTTTACATTGCTGGGAGACGTTAGCAATAGAAATTACTGCTAAATATTGCTAAAATAGTAATATTTTAGCAACATTTCTAGCTTCTATTGCCAACGTCCAGGAAGAAGCAGAGTGCAAAGGGTTAAAAAAGGTGCGAATATTGGAACTGCATCAAAAAATATTCAAAACGTTTATTTAATGTTTAGCTAATAGAATATTTTATTTGAAAGAGATCAATAAAACAGCAATGTCTTCAGAATATTAATATTTAGACTTTCAGGGAGTTTCTGACTTTCTCTCTAAACTCCCTGAAAGTCTAAATATTAATATCCTGAAGACATTGCTGTTTTATTTGTTTAATTTGATAAAAAAAATCGCGCTACTATATTAACAGATAACTTTCTCCGCGTTGCGTCACAGATCTTGGAACAAGTAGCCTAAACATTTCCCGGTCGAATAACATTTGCATACCCGTCGAACTAAAGACAAAATCGCTCGCTCTCTTTCATTGGAATCGTTTCAAATCTAATCGCGGTGGTATAGAGATTGTTACATCCGTAACAACATGTCCATTAATATTCCAGCGTACCATATCAATACACATAATATAACAATAAAACAGATTAGAATTTCAAATTTGTAAATAGTATTTAATATTTGAAAAAACTCTAATCTGACTCGTAACAGCAATAAGCTTATGAGGCCATTGATCATCGTATACTTTCTATGACCATTTTATTTTCGACTTAAGCAGCTTTCGGTTAATTTCATTTTTATCCTGGATGTTGTAAAGAAAAGTCAAGGTGCGTGATAAAGTTATTAACTGTTACGATTGAGGCTTAAGACACGCGGAATTTCCCTCCCAAAGTTTCCCGTTGAAATAGAAATTTTTCGTTGCTGGAAAATTGCTTGGTAATGCTTTCCATTGCAACTTTTCGAAGAACTCATATTTCCCCAAACTTTCCTATTGAAATAGAAATTTTTCGTTGCTGAAAAATTGCTTGGTAATGCTTTCCATTGTAACTTTTCGAAGAACTCAATTTTCCCAAAGTTTCCTATTGAAATGGAAATTTTCCGTTGCTGAAAAATTGCTTGGTAATGCTTTCCATTGCTAATTTTTAACAGTAATAGAAAATTGCTGGGAAAGCGTCGAGTGCAAAGGGTTAAGACACGCGGAATTTCCGTGCGCGTCACTCGAGAGTGCACTTTTTTAATTTTTAACCATTTCTCTAACTATTCTATGCAACCAATCAGTTTTGACGTCCGCTTCCCTCAGCAAAATTCGTGACATTGCAATCAACGAATCCGTTTGTCTTGGCCTCATAAGCCACTCCCATCAAATAGTTTATATTTGATGAGAATTAGACAGAACAGCAGAATTCTATTCAGACATTCCACCCTGACTCTTCAGGCTTACACGTTCTTTAAACACATTCAACAACAATATAGTTCACAACTAGTCATAATCCAATCACACATATTAAAATTAACAAACAACGATTATCTGCACGTATTATTACACCTACCCCTAAATATTCAAGCGTAACTAAAACATCGCTTGAAGCGCATAATAGACAACCTATCTATTCCATGCGCATTGAACAATCATCATATACTTTCTATGACCATTTTATTTACGACTTTAGCAGCTTTCAGTTAATTTCATTTTTATCTTGGATGTTTTAAAGAAAGGTCAAGGTGCGTGATAAAGTTATTACCTGTTACGGTCGAGGCTTAAGACACGCGAAAGGGTGCACTTGGTACCTGCGAGTGACACTGTTTTTCACTTTTCTTTGTCATTTTTAACCATTTCTCTAACAATTCTATGCAACTAATCAGTTTTGACGTCCGCTTCCGTCACCAAAATTCGTAACATTACAATCAACGAATCTGTTTGTCTTGGTCGAATAAGCCACTCACATGCTTTATATTTGATGGGAATCACACAGAACAGCAGAATTCTAATCAGACAGTCCACCCTGACTCTTCAGGCTTGCACATTCTTTAAACACATTCACATCAGTATAGTTCGCAACTAGTCATAGATTCCAATCAAACATATTAAAATCAACAATCAACGATTATTTGCACGTATTATTACAGCTACCCCTAAATATTCAAGGGTAACTAAAACATCGCTTGAAGCGCATAATAGACAACCTATCTATTCCGTGCGCATTGAACAGAGATAATCAAGGTATTTGCAAACATCACATTGTTAATCCGCAGCACGTCGAGTAAATAGGACGTTGTAACGCGAGGATTCGTGAGAGCGAACAAGCGTGTCCAGTGCGCGATAAGCCGTAAATGGCTGGTTCCAACGGTGTTAATTGCAACGATTAACTAGCCAGCAGACAAATCGAGCAAAGCGTAGGTGTGGCTGGAGATTGTTTAATCGCGGTTGAATCCAGAACGGCGTCGCTTTATTTCACTCGTCACGTGATTCGCTGCATCGAATCTTAACCCTTTGCACTCGGACGTCCCCTCTGAGGGGACATCAGAATTGATTAGTGATTATTTCAGCGTAACTTTTTGAGAAATGCATGTTTTCCTCAAGTTTTCTATTGAAATGGAAATTTTCTATTGCGGGGAGACGTTAGCAATAGAAACTATTGTTAAATATGGCTAAAATATTGCTATTTGAACAATAGTTTCTATGTTAATATTTTTATCTTAGCAATAGTTACTATGTTAATATTGCTATTTTGGCAATAGTTGCTATGTTAATATTGATATTTGAACAATAGTTTCTATGTTAATATTGCTACTTTAACAATAGTTTCTATGTTAATATCGCTATTTTAGCAATAGTTTCTATATTAATATTGCTATTTTAGCAATATTGCTAAACTATTGCTAAATATTGCTAAAATATTGCTATTTTACTTCTAGCTTCTATTGCTAACGTGCAGGAAGGAGCAGAGTGCAAAGGGTTAATATTTGAGAGGGCTCATTTTTCTGGAGACCAACCACAGAATCTGAAATTTGCTTTTTATTGAGTATTTTTTATAAAAAAAAAAAGATGTTTGCGATAGAAATGAGTCACTTTGTTACTCACTTCGTACAAATAAGATGATCAAAATATTTTTATTACGAGGAGCTGATTGAACACTTGTGTGCAATGCAAAATACAATAATAAAACAATCTTCGGTAAGTTCAGTTTCAAACTCTGCAATTTCACTTTCACTTTCATTTTCACTAGAATCTTTCTAATCAGTTTCTTCAAATATCTCGTCAAGTGCATCATCTACAGGGTGGAAAGGTCATCATGGTCTGCGTTAAGCCAATTATGATGGAAAATAATTTACTTTGAGGAAATGGTCGAGCACCGAGTATACTAATACAAGTGTTCAAAATGATGATCTTGAACACTGATGCGTTGGAATAGAAACTAGAAATATAGCTAAAATAGCAATATTTTAGCAATATTTAGCAATAGTTTAGCAATATTGCTAAAATACCAATATTAACATAGAAACTATTGCTGAAATAGCGATATTAACATAGAACCTACTGCTAAAGTAGCAATATTAACATAGAAACACTATCGTTAAAATAGCAATGTTCACGTAGAAAATATTGACATAATAAAAATATTAACATAGAAACTGTTGCTAAGAACGTAGAAATGTTAACATAGAAACTGTTGCTCAAATAGCAATATTAACATAAAAACTATTGCTGAAATAGCGATATTAACATAGAAACTTTGCTCAATTAGCAATATTTTAATAATATTTAGCAATAGTTTAGCAATATTGCTAGAATAACAATATTAAGATAGAAACTATTGCTAAAATAGCGATATTAACATAGAAGCTATTGCTAAAGTAGCAATATTAACATAGAAACTATCGTTAAAGTAGCAATGTTCACGTAGGAATTATTGACATAATAAAAATATTAACATAGAAACTATTGCTCAAATAGCAATATTTTAGCAATATCTGGCAATAGTTTCTATTTCTCTCAGCAATAGAAAATTTCCATTTCAATAGAAAACATGAGAGAAATATGCATTTCCCAAAAAGCTGCGGTGAAATAAGTTTAATCACTAATCAATTCTGATGTCCCCTCAGAGGAGACATCCGAGTGCAAAGGGTTAAAGGTTGCCATAGAACTTGTAAAGATTCTCATTTTTAATGCCTCACTTCAATAGCTATTGACGTATCAGAAACCAAGAATACCAAATTAAAGGCCAAGCAACCCTCGAATCGGTTACTCTGACGGGTTTTTCCTGTGACACTACCCCCACGATCATGCAGCGACCACCACTACCTCGACATCGAGCGGATTGGCTAACTACTGCTACCAGAATTAGTATATAAATGTACATTTCGTAAAATAAAACCAGTGTCAAATTATACTAAGAACGAGTGGCCTCGACTAAACGTAGAAGGTTAAGAGTTGGATGTCTTGAAAACTCTCCTTCCTTCGACACTCATTCATCCTTTAAACTTTGGCGGTCCTCCAAAAGTCGCCACTAGAGGGACAGCACACTTACCAATTTCACGTGAGCACTCGTTTCCTACCTAATTTCTATATAATAGAAATTGGGACCTATGCCTACCATCGCAGCGTCTAAGGACTACTGATGAGTCCACTAGCAGGCCAAAGAACGAAACATTCTTCCCTCTCTTTTTCCTTTATTCCTTCCCTCTCACACACACACTCAACAACATGAAGCAACGCGCTTCATACTGTTGGATTCCGGATTAGACAGTGTCGAAGTAATCAAGTAATTCGAAAGAAAGTGTGGCGGTTCTCCAACAGTCGCCACTAGAGGGACAGCACACTTTCCAATTTCACGCGAGCACTCGTTTCCTACCTAATTTCTATATAATAGAAATTGGAACCTATGCCTACCATCGCAGCGTCTAAGGCGCAACTCTGCCATTTTGGTAGCCTTACTGATGAGTCCATTAGCAGGCTCAGGACGAAACGTTCTTCCCTTTCTTTTCTTTTATTCCTTCCCTCTCACACATTCAACGACATGAAGCAACACGCTTCATACTGTTGGATTGGACAGCGTCGAAGTAAATGAGTACAACACTTTATAATTCCAAAGAAAGTATGGCTGTCCTTCGACACCCGCCACTAGAGGGACAGCACACTTACTACTTTCTCACAAGCACTCGTTTTTGACTCGATTTCTATATAGTAGAATTTACTTATTTTAACATCCCAGCGTCTAAGGCGCAACTCCGCCATTTTGGTAGCCTTACTGATGAGTCTATTAGCAGACCCAGGACGAAACGTTCTTCCCTCTTTTTTCCTTTATTCCTTCCCTCTCACACACACACTCAACGACACGAAACAATGCGCTTCATACTGTTGGATTCCGAATTAGACAGCATCGAACTAATCAAGTAATTCCAAAGAAAGTGTGGCGGTCCTCTGACATCCGCCATTAGAGGGACAGCACACTTACTACTTTCTCACAAGCACTCGTTTCCGACCTCTATTAGTTTTTATCGCTAAACTATTGCTATTTTACCTGCAGACCAGCGTCTAAAGCAGGGTCTACTAGGTAGCCTTACTGATGAGTCCACTAGCAGGCCCAAGATGACACGTTCTTCCCTCTCTTTTCCTTTATTCTTTCCCTCTCACATACACACTCAGCGACATGAAGCAATGCGCTTCATACTGTTGGATTCCGGATTAGACAGCGTCGAAGTAATCGAGTACAACACTTTATAATTCCAAAGAAAGTATGGCTGTCCTTCGATACCCGCCACTAGAGAGACAGCACACTTACTACTTTCTCACAAGCACTCGTTTCCAACCTCTATTAGTTTTTATCGCTAAAATATTGCTATTTTATCTGTAGACCAGTGTCTAAGGCAGCGTCTGCTAGGTAGCCTTACTGACGAGTCCACTAGCAAGTCCAGGACGAAACGTCCTTCCCTTTCTTTTCCTTTATTCCCTTTCACATGCACACTCTACTCAGCGATACGAAACCATAAGCGCTTCAAAACTAGCATCAAAAAGTCGTCTTCGATATTTCATCTGAGCATTTCACGAGACGAAAAACTATGGACGCAACACATGCGATTGGTTTCTTCTCGCGGTCAGAAGAAAAGTTTTAGCGCATGCTTCTCGAGAAATAACAAATGAAAAAATAAAATCACTTCTTAGAATGCTTTGTGCATCGATTGAGTTTTCGATGACGTATCGTCTGTGCCGCGTGGGTCGCCACCACCCAATGTCCAGCTGAAAAAATGATTACTATCGCCACGTGGGACGCCGATGATTCACGATGCAATAACTACGCTGCACGTGGTAATTATGCATCGATTAACGTGTCGAGATCTCCGTACTCGGCAGAAACAACGTTAATTTATGAGAAGATGTGGAATACATAAGAGAACACCAAGAGATGGTTTTATTCTCTTATTATCCTCTTAAGAAACGTGATCTACGAACGTGAAACTTTCAGACCAGGTCAGATAACTAGTTCTTCCACTGATCGAAACCATCCAATGAACAACGAGTACGTTCGATTAAACTGAACCGCGTAACTCGTTCGAATCGTTCAACCAAATTACCAAAGTCTTGCGATATTAAAATTTCCATGCTTTTATTATATTTACCCTTCGCATAAATGTATCGTCCATCGAAATTGGACTCAGCATTTCCCTCTGAAATGAAACCCAATCGAACTGTCAAATGTAGGATATTTATTAATAAAAGACAAATTCAAGAAATTGAAAATCAGAGAAAGTTCTTTACGAATTTTTGAAATATCAATTTGATATTTTAAAACATTCACTTGAAAAACTCATTCATTCGCACATTTGCTCTCACTCGCATTCTAGAGTTATAAATATTATCTATATTGTTTATCCATCTAGTTATAGATGGATAAATTATAATTTATTTATACATTTTTATGTAAAGCCACTATATTTCATTATTCCTTCCTGTTATTATTTTAAGGCAGCGTGTTCCACAGGTGTTCCACAAACAATTACTGAGTGTTCCATAAAAAATTATAAAATTGAGAAAAGAGCTCATAAAAAACCAAAGTAAGAACGATATTTACAAAATTTTGAAAGAAGCTTATTATTAAATAAAGGGTGAATGAAGTAATGCCAATTGTATGTCAATATTTGTTGAAATTAATACGAATAACATAAATATAAAACAGTATAGAAAAAAAGAAAAATCAATTCTCTTTGAGAAACAGTTATTTCAGATATTAAATTCCTCAAAGATTGCTATTTTAAATTTTAAATTGCTCAAAGATTGCTATTTAAAATTTTCCATTGCTGGGAGACGTCAGCATAGAAATTATTGCTAAAATATTGCTATCATAGCAATATTTCTAGCTATTATTGCCAACGTCCAGAAAGGAGCAGAGTGCAAAGGGTTAAGGAAGTCGCGAAACTATTCATTTTTGCAACATGTGATCTCGAAAACCAGGGCTTCGTGCTGGAGACTGCTTTGAAAGATACTACACGATGGAGAACTGTAAAATATAATTTTTACATAAAATTAGAACATACTATTATGTTACACGTATCTAAAATTCTTTCGCGATGCGAATAGCAAGGCGCCATTGGATTCGTAATGATGATATATCGACGTCTGGAACTAAAAGGGTTAACCGTTTGTGATCGTATCGAGTTTATACGTATCATGCTAGTCGAAATTAATTTTCGTTCAACGAATTGTAACGCTCAATATGCAAAATTACGAAGGAAAAACAAAATTTATTCATTCTTTTTTAAACGTTACTTATATGCAACATAATAGAATGTAGGAATTTTATGTAAAGATTCTATTTTATAGTTCACTTGGTTTTCCAGACCAAGTATCGCAAAAATATTGGGTTGGCAAGAAAGTAATTTCGGTTTGCACCAATAGATTGCGTTATGTCTGTTTCGTTATTCTTCTGTTAATGTTAGAATTTTTTTCTTTTGGGGTTTGGTAGTTGACACTTTTGCGTTACTATAGAAACAAATTCCTTGTAATTTTGTTTACAACTGTCAGTTTACGGTTAATTTTAACACGGAGTGCAAAAATAAGCATTTTCGACACATTTTACTTTTTTATTTACATAAAGGCAAGAAAGCGGCTGAGACTCGCAAAGAGATATGTAAAGTTTATAGTGTAGAATGGAAGATATTTCACTGATTAAAGTTCATTTTTTGTGTAAAAAAAATTGAGTTTTATTTCACACTAAGAAACCGAAATTACTTTCTTGTCAATCCAATAATTAGCCTGCCATCTTCCTTAATTTTTCATCTCGTTCAGAGTCAAAATAAAATTTACTACTTTCAATTTCGCATTTCCATTTTACAATTTAAAAATATTTTAATAAGCAAAAATGGCTGGTCACGTTTAAAAAACACAATTTGCAAAATATTATTTTAAATTCTGTGTATCTCCAAAGCTTGTCGACATAGTACAATACAATAAGACCACTATGGTTCTTTTCGGTGCTGTCTGAGAACAGACATACGATCGCAAAGGATTTAATCTACGCGCTACCCCAAAACCAACTCCAATCGCTAAGGCATCGAAGCGGAACCGCGCGTCGCGGAACGAATCCGCCACGCGAAACGAAAAATGGCGCGGATTTTCGCGTTGGTGGTCCTCGATTCTTATCGAGCCATTTCTCTTATCCGCCGCTCGAGCCATTGTATACCAGCGGTCGTGGCGATCGTGGTGCACCAATTAAATTAAACCCAACAGCCTCCCTATCGAGCGCTCGTTGCGCGTTGGGACCCACAGCCACGCGTCCTCCCTGGGGAAAAGCGTCGCCGCCAAAGTATGGCTGCCTTCGATGACTTATTGCGGGACGCGGGGCAAACGTATAGTTACACGGACTCGCGTAATCACTCGTACACATGTTATAATTACTGTTGCACGGCCGATTAATCATGCGGCTTGGTCGTCGCGCACCAGGATCCGCAGCGTTCGCAAGCGTTACTTTGTTCAACGGCTGAGGAGCTGCTCGTGAATTCGCGTCGAGCATCGATTTCGATCGTCCAAAAGATTCACGTCGCGTATTCCTCCTCGTAAAATTGTTGTGGATTCTGTGTCGTAAATAATTCGACGCCTCGATCGTAAGATATTTTTTAGGGGTGCGCGAGGTTGAGCCTTCAGCCATCGCGAGAAATTCTAAGGATGGGCTTTTTGGATCTGAACTTCACTTGTATGCTTATTATTTAGTTACGGTTAGTCTTCGAATTATGTGATTAACCCTTTGCGCTCGAGAGGTGACTCTCAGTTTCCACAATGTTCCATATGGCAACTCAAGTTTTTCATCGACTAATTTTAAGTTTTGAAGCCCTACAAAAGTGAATTTGGGAAGTGAAATTAGCTCGAGTGGAGATGAAATTGATTTTCAACTATTGAAAAATGAGATCGATTGCATTCGTGTAGAAATTAGTGATGGAGAAAATGATGTGTCATCGAGAAAGTCGTTGAGTGCAAAGGGTTAATTTGTTTCGAAGATTTTCGCGTAAATCGAAAAATCGCATAAGTCGATCAAAGCAGAAAATTTCGCAGTTTTTGCAAAGAATATGTTTTAGTTTCAAAGCATAGGTGAAAGTAAGATAGATCTATATATGTACACTCAAGAAAATATTATTTACTGCAATAATATTTATTGGACATATTTATTACAACAACATTTATTGAACACATTGCACATAACACAATCTACATACATATATTTATGGATGAACTACTTCAAATATCGGTCCACTGTTAACTCTTTGCACTCGACGACTTTTTCGATCGCACATCATTTTCTTCTATCACTAATTTCTTCGTGAATACAACTAATCACGTTTTTCGACAGTTGAAAATCGACAATCTCATCTTCACTCGAGCTTCAATTTCACTTCCGAATTCATTTTTATAGGGCTTCAAAACTTGAAATCAGTCGATAAAAAACTGCAATTGCTGTATGAAACGCCATGGCGCGACTGAGAGTCGTCTCTCGAACGAAAAGGTTTAATTGTCTTTTAGTGCTTTTCTTTTCTTCATAAATTCAAGTCTAACATGTAATATCATTATTCACTGCTTTCACAACTTTCACAGATTGTTCAGAATCAGCATTTTGAGCTTCGAGATCAGCTAATCCATCTTAGATTATATAAAATTTAGTTTTCTTTGTTTTTTAAATCGTGTAAGTTTGAAATCGCGTAAGTGGAGGACTGACTATATTTTTAAGGGGTGCGCGAGCTTGATCCTTCAGTCATCGCGCAAAATTCTAAGGGTGAGTTTCTCGTACCCAAACTTCACTCTTACGCTTGTTATTTAATTAGAACAAAATTGTTTTTTTTAACAATTTTCCATCCTTTAAATTCGACCCTAAGAAGAAATTAAACAGTACTTTCAGCGTTAATGTCTCGAGAGACTAGAAAACTTAAGCAACATTTACTGCAATTACTCGTTGTAAATGCAACAAAACAGAAAGTATTGTTTGAATTAGGGTACTTAAATTATTTTCCGAATAATTTGAGTATTCTATACATTCTGATAAAAGTAGCAAACATTTTAATAACGTTCCATCGCTTAAATTCGATCCAAAGAAGAAATAAAGCAGTACTTTCAGCGTTAATATCCCGAGAGAATCTCGCTCAGACGTGAAACGCGTAATGAAAGTTCTCAGAAAAACTTAAGCAGCACTTAGTGCAATTACTCGTTGCAATTGTAGCGAAACGAAAAGTATTGTTTAAGTTAGAATACTCAAATCGTTCAAAAAACAATTCTATACATTCTGGTAAAGGTAGCAAATATTTTGATAACGTTCCATCACTTAAATTCGATCCTAAGAAGAAATTAACGTTAATCCCTCGAGAGAATCTCACTCAGACGTGGAACGCACAATGAAAGTTCTTAGAAAAACTTAAGCAGCACTTAGTGCAATTACTCGTTACAGTTGTAGCGAAACGAAGAGTATTGTTTGAGTTAGGATACTCAAATTGTTCAAAAAACAATTCTATACATTCTGGTAAAGATAGCAAGTATTTTGATAACGTTCCATCGCTTAAATTCGATCCAAAGAAGAAATAAAGCAGTACTTTCAGCGTTAATATCTCGAGAGAATCTTACTCAGACGTGAAACGCACAATGAAAGTTCTTAGAAAAACTTAAGCTGCACTTATTGCAATTACTCGTTGCAATTGTAGCGAAACGAAAAGTATTGTTTGAGTTAGAATACTCAAATTGTTCAAAAAACAATTCTATACATTCTGGTAAAAGTAGCAAACATTTTGATAACGTTTCATCGCTTAAATTCGATCCAAAGAAGAAATTAAGCAGTACTTTCAGCGTTAATATCTATATAGCGTCTAATATCTATTCTCTCTAATCGAGAGAATTTCGCTCAGACGTGAAACGCGCAATGAAAGTTCTCAGAAAAACTTAAGCAGCACTTAGTGCTGCTACTCGTTGCAATTGTAGCGAAACGGAAAATACGAGTTGATTTAAAACAGCGACTCAGTTCGTTACGTAGCAACTCGCGTCAGCTCATAGTTAGGTTCGATTTAATGCCGTTGGAATTTACGCAAGATTAAGCGTCGCGTATCTACGCTCAACGAAGGCCCCAGAGCGATCGCGTTATGAAGTATGCTCATTTGTGCATTCGCTTCAAATGAGCAGCAAACGAGCGCCATTTTCACGTACACATTGGCGCGCACTACCGATCATAGGTTCGCGTTGATGTCGGGACAATTGGACGAATTGATACTGTTCTACTAACACGAACGCATGGCTGCAGCCGTTCAATGGCAAATTACGGGACCAGATAGAGCCATTTTCCATTGGATGGCTGCTGTCATTCGTTCGAGCAAGTGGGATGCGATTGATACTCTCGATTATATGGCGGTGCTCGCCAATGTGAACTGCTTTCTTCAGTGCTTATTTGAAAAATTTGGTGAGCATATGAAGCTACCTACAGGTTTCCACACAGTATTGGCATTTTAAATTCTTAAATTCTATTGCAAATCATATTCTTTCTTTTGCGAATCAAGTACTTCTACTTAAATATTTTATTTTAAGACAAGAAACAAAATACCAAATGTAAATTGGATAGTAAGAAATGAAAAATTTTATTCAAAAAGGTGCAGATATTTGTTTAAAAGGAATTAGCAATTCAGTAAAGTCAGTACATTTTATGTAATTCATAATTACTTAATTGGTGTATGCAGTATGTATGTATGGAAGCTGTGTGCAGATATGAACAAGAAAACGCAAATATATTAATAGTGGATACGACATTCACATCACTCAGGGGAACTTTATACTAAAAACAGCCATACACGCAACTCTTTTATGATCTTATTTTATTTTAATTTATTACTCTTCTATTTTATTTCATTTTATTTCTTATACACTCATTATAACTGTCTTCTTTTCGCTTTCTACTTATCATTATCGACTTATTTTAACTTCTTCTTAATTTCTTTTTACTTTTACTTTTTATCCAAGAGGACTTTATACGAAAAACAGCCATACACACGACTCTTTTATGATCTTATTTTATTTTACTTTATTACTCTTCTATTTTATTTTATTTTCTTTCTTGTACACTCACTGTCACTGTCCGTTTCTCACTTTCTACTTACCATTATCGACTTATTTTAATTTCTTTTTCATTTCTTTTTACTCTCTATCGAGTTTAGACCAGTATATGTTACGCTATTTTATTTCTGGACATATATTCTAATATATTTTATCTTTCTATTTCTAGTATGGTCCTCCTAGAATATGCTTATTTGTGATGTCACGTATATGTATAATTTTATTTGCAAACTTAAAGGCGTCAGTCCGCATCGATTAATATAATGAAATTTTAATGGTCGACCAACGTTTGATTATTTTTATTCTTTTAGTTATCTATATCTTTTTATCTACAAATGAACCGATATGGAGTGTGGCATTATATTTTATACTATTTTGATCTATCAAATTATCTACTGTTTTATATATAAATATTGTGATTTTATCTATTTTATTTTATTTTATTTTATTCTTTATGAATCTACACGACGAAAGGCTTGTCGAAAACCTCCATCTAGATGATTTATTGTTTTATTACTACTTTTTGTAAATGTATGCAGACTCATACAATGTATTGTTAAAAACTCTTAAAAAATTAATTGATTTATAAAGCATTTTTATGTATGTATGGAAGCTGTGTGCAGATATCAACAAGAAAATGCAAATACATCAATCTTTTGAAGAACCTAACTACCTCCAACTCTTTAAATCATCAGCAGCTGCTACAGTAAAATTGTGTTATGTATGTATAAATTATATTTACAGACACACACAGTTTTCATACATACATACTATATTATACACATTAATTATGAAATATATATGTCAATTTTTTTTATTTATTAATTATATAATATATTACGTTGTATATACTAACTTTAATAAAATGGTAATTACTTTTAAATAAATATCTGTACCTTTTGAATGAAATTATTTACTTCTTACTACCTAGTTTATATCTTTATAATATACAAATTAATATATAAATTACATCTTTATAATTTACATCTTATTCTTTTTAAATAAAATATTTAAATAGAAGTATTTGATTTGCAAGAAGATGAACTTGATTTGAAAAATCAATCTCAAGTCTGTCGATCATTAACCCTTTGCGATCGTTTGTCTACTCTCAGCCACCACAGAAAAAAACCATAGTGATCTTATTGCATTATACTAAGTCGACAAGCTTTGGAGATACACAGAATTTAAAATAATATCTTGCAAATTGTGTTTTTTAAACGTGACCAGCCATTTTTGCTTAATAAAATATTTTTAAATGGTAAAATAGAAATGCGAAATTGAAAGTAGTAAATTTTATTTTGACTCTTTGAACGAGATGAAAAATTAAGGAAGACGGCAGATATCGTTTTGGAAGATAGCATACGTCGGAGAACTATAAAATATAATTTTTACAAAAAATTCGAACATTTTATTATATTACATATAACTAATAAATTTTGTTTTTCCTTCGTAATTCTGCATGTCACGCATCACAGTTCGTTAAATAAAAATTAATTCCGACCAGCATGACACACATACCCTCGATACGACCGCAGAGGGTTAATAAACCTCGTCAGTTTCGAATTACACTAAGCCTTGCGATTCGACAACGACGCATGCCGACGTGGCTTGTCGATAGGCCTTTTTAACAGAACTCCAGCGATGTATCAACGAGTCCTGCGGACGTCAACGAAATCGCGACCGATTACCAAGTTTCGTACGCCAACACGAATTCCACGTGTCACAGGGACCGGTTCGTAATCCGCCTAGTCGTCGCGCGGCGTGTCGTAATTCGTATCGGCCTGTATATCGAACGAATTTCGCCACCGCTCGTAGGAACCCGTTACGATCGTTATTAAACGCTTCCCACACGGGCGCTTTGCATTCCAGGCGCATCGAGGCGCACACGCGCGACCGGTATCTCGCGTTGCACCGAGCTGCGCGCTGGATTATCGGTGAAGTAACACTGTTATTGAACAGCATCCCTGTTCACCTGCGCGCGAGGTGAAGTTCAAGTACGCGACCGGGTGAGATAGCAGTTATCGAGCCGATCAGGCTCTCCCTGTGCCACCCTGATTCCGCGATCCTCCACGCCCACGCGATCTGCTGCTCGCTCCGCGCTCCCGTAGAGTCGACCTTTAGCTGGGTGAACGCTGCCTCTCGATTGCGGCTGCGTCCAGGCACGGGGTTAATGAGATCCCCTAGCCCAGTGGTCGGCAGACTTATTAGTCGACGGAGACAAATAGGAACAGTGCTAGGATACGGATTTATTTGGAGAGGAATTTTTTAAATTTAATTTTTTTAAGTCGTTCTTTGCTAATTTGTTTGGTGATGGAGAGAAATTTAAACAGTGCAATGATGCGAGTTTGTTTTGAGAGAGTAATTTTTTAAACTTAAGCCTTTGTAGCTCTCCCTTTGCAAACTTATTAGTTGACAGAACCAAATATTAACAGTGCAACGATGCGGATTTATTTTGAGAGCGAAATTTTTTAAACATAACCCTTTGCAATTCTTCCTTTGCAAACTTGTTAGACGATGGAGAGAAATTTAAATAGTGCAATGATGCGGATTTATTTTGGGAGCGTCATTTTTTAAACTTAACCCTTTGCAACCCTTTCTTTGCAAACTTATTAGTCGACAGAACTAAATATTAATAGTGCAACGCTTCAGATTTATTTTGAGAGCGAAATTTTTTAAACATAACCCTTTGCAACTCACCCTTTGCTAAGTTGTTAGGCGATGGAGAAAAATGTCAACAGTGCAATGATACGGAGTTATTTTGAGAATGTAATTTTTTAAACTTACTCGTCCCTTTGCAACTTTCCCCTTGCTAACTTATTAGTCGACAGAGACAAATAGGAACAGTGCAAGAATACGAATTTATTTGGAGAGGAATTTTTTAAACTTAATTTTTTTAAGTCGTTCTATGCTAATTTGTTCGATGATGGAGAGAAATTTAAACAGTGCAATGATACGGATTTATTTGGAGAGAGGAATTTTTTTAATTTAAGCCTTTGTAAGTCGTCCTTTGCTAACTTGTTTGATGATGGAGGAAAATTTCAACAGTGCAATGATGCTGATTTATTTGGAGAGAGGAATTTTTTAAACTTACTCGCCCCTTTGCAACTTTCCCCTTGCTAACTTGTTAGACGACGGAGAAAAATTTCAACAATGCAACGATGCAGATTTATTTTGGGAGCGTCATTTTTTAAACTTAAACTTTTGCAACTCTTTCTTTGCAAACTTATTAATCGACAGAACCAAATATTAACAGTGCAACGATTCAGATTTATTTTGAAAGCGAAATTTGATAAACATAACCCTTTGCAAGCTTATTAGTCAACAGAGCCAAATATCAACAGTACAACGATTCAGATTCATTTTGAGAGCGTAATTTTTTAAACTTAACCTTTCCCAACCCTTCCTTTGCAAACTTATTAGTCGACAGAGCCAAATATCGACAGTACAACAATTAAGATTAATTGTCAGACAAATTTTGTAAACTTAATACTTTGTACTCAACAATTTTTTAAACTTAACCATTGCAACCCTCTTTATGCAAACTTATTAGTCAACAGAGCCAAATATCAATAGTGCAACGACTGAGGTTTATTTTCAGAGTCAAATTTTCTAAACTCAACCCTTTGCACTAAAAAATTATTTAAACTTACTCCTTTGCAAACTTATTATTCAAGAGCCAAATATCATCAGCGCAACGATTGAGATTTATTTTGAGAGTCAAAGTTTTTAAACATAAACTTAAATATAGGAAGATATACTTTTTTTGAACTTAATAAACTTTAATTCAAGTTTTAAGTCTTAATTGAACTATAAATGAAACTAAATAAAACTTTATATCATACTTAACCCTTTGTGATTAAGGAAGTTATACTTATTGCACCGCAACTATTTCAAAAATGCATGTTTCTCTGAAGTTTTCTATTAAAATGGAAATTCTCTATTGCCGAAAGACGTTAGCAATAGAAAATATTTCTAAAATATTACTATTTTAATTTACTATTTTAACTCTATTGAAATAGAAATTTTGTATTGCTGAGAAACATAAGCAATAATAACTATTGTTAAAATATTGCTGTCTTAGTTTCAGTTTCCATTGCTAAAATATTGCTAATTTAGCTTCAGTTCCTATGGCTAAAATATTGTTATTTTAGCTTCAGTTCCTATGGCTAAAATATTGCTATTTTAGCTTCAGTTCCTATGGCTAAAATATTGCTATTTTAGCTTCCGTTCCTATGGCTAAAATATTGCTAATTTAGCTTCAGTTCCTATGGCTAAAATATTGCTATTTTAGCTTCAGTTCCTATAGCTAAAATATTGCTAATTTAGCTTCAGTTCCTATGGCTAAAATATTGCTAATTTAGCTTCACTTCCTATAGCTAAAATATTGCTATTTTTAGCTTCAGTTCCTATGGCTAAAATATTGCTATTTTAGCTTCAGTTCCTATAGTTAAAATATTGCTATTTTAGCTTCAGTTATTATTGCTAAAATATTGCTATTTAAGCTACAGTTTCTATTGCTAAAATATTGCTATTTTAGCTTCAGTTTCTATTACTAAAGTATTGCTATTTTATCTTTAGCTTCTATCGCTAACGCCCGAAAAGGAATTAAATATATCCAAATATAAATTAAATCATAACAATTGTCATTCGTAACAGAGCCACACTCAAGTCACCAAAGAGCCGTACACGGCTCATAGCCGCAGTTTACCGACTCCTATTTCAACAATTTCTGTGTGATTTAACATCCATATCTTCGATCTTCTAAATCCTATACAGGAAAGTAACTACAAAACGCTAAGTTCTCTCTGACTTGCTGGTAATTCCACCAGCGCAATCCGTCGATCGCAAAGGGCTAGATAAAGTAACGCAATAAATAGCCTCGGAATTCGAAGCAGTCCGACTAGGTGAGAAAGGTAACGTGGATAGGATTTAACCGGACGTAAGGGAGAGATATTAATAGCTGAACGCTAGTCGAGGTGTTTTCCTGCGGAGCGAAGATAAGATTTACCAAGTAGAAAGCACCGGTTTCTCGTCTGACCGTTGAAGTTGGATGCAGGACTCGTCTACGCGCGGTTATTTTATCGGTGATTAAACGAGAATTAGCTGTACCAGAGATTTTCCACTCTTTTCTGATACGACTCCGCAACCCCTCGAAAGAGACAGAAGCAATACGCGGTGACTGAAACACTTGTTCGTCGATTTTGGCGAGGATATCTCAAGATACTCATTTACTTATTATCATAATTACTATCATAATTACTATCATTTATTACTGTACGTTGGAATGCATTTAAAGCAATATGTATATGTGTGTATGTGAGCTCTAGAAGGTTCGTTAAAGGTTCGTTTGTCTCTCGTTTCTTTCCTTGTGCCACTGCGCGATTTTCTGTTGGCACAATCGTCGTAGTTCTTTCTTCTTTCCTCTTAACGCGTATTTCCAATGAAATCTCCTTCAGGCCACGCCAGAATTTGAAGAAAACAGCAATTTATTGTCCAAATTGTCTCGACCAACCTCAGCTTTGCATAGTATGCTTGAAAGTTTTACATTCTAAATAATTTTCTTAATAAACCATTTTCGTGTTACTTTTAGGACAATTCAATAGTTTTATTACTTCCTGTGGAATATCTTTTCAAATACTCACGACGATCCTTCGCAAGTAGTCAAATAGGCGTCCAAATACGAGTGACGCGACAGTTAACGTGTTGAAGCGTAATTTAATTTTTGGTTTGTTACAGCGTAACAAACAGCGATAAAACTATGAAAATTTATAAACGAAAAACTGAATTAACAGAGCCAACCAAGCCTATTGTCATTATTCTCTATTTGTCAAACACATAGTGACAATAAGCTTATCTGTAGCAACAGCAATGCCCTAAGAGCTGTTTCTTTTAACTTTCTTTAGAAACAAATTTCAATAGTGTTTTACAACTATAGATGAGGTTATTTACGAAGCATGCCATTGTTCAGAGCCGAGGGACCACTTTTTTCCCCTTTCTACCATGAATTTGCAAATCAATTAAAGATCAATCACTGTTCCCTCACTTTTTCGCAGAAAATGTAATGAACGAATTCGAATGTCTCAAAAAAAGGCAGACGCCCCTCATCGTGACTTTTAAAGTCAAGACTTAACTCAGAAAACAGCAGAACAAATCAAATTTTGAAGAGAACAAATCAAAAGACGATTAAGACCACTCGATCAGCAACAAAGTCAAATCAATTCTTAGTTTAAGCGTGCAGTCAAGTCAATATCTATTTTTTCATAAATAAATATTCACTTTAAGTCGTTAAGTCATCCAGTGAAGCAGAGCATACCAGAAAGAATTCCTTTCTCAACATAAGCCTTTATTCTCGCCGCAACAACCATGAATTTGCCAACCAGTTAGAGATCGATCACTGTTCCCTCAGTTTTTCGCAGAAAATGTAATGAACGAATTCGAATGTCTCAAAAAAAGACGTTTCTCGTCGAGACTTTAAAAGTCAAGACTTAACTCAGAAAACAGCAGAGCAAATCAAATTTCAGAAGAGAACAAATCAAAAGGCGATCAAGACCACTCGATCAGCAACAAAGTCAAATCAATTCATAGTCTAAGTGTGTCTAAGTTTTCATAAATAAATATTCACTAACCGTTAAGTGATCCAGTAAGACAGAGCGTACCAGAAAGAATTCCTTTCACAACATAAACCTTTACTCTCTCCGCAACATGGTTCTTTCTTGTTCGTTTAATTAACCATTCCTCTCTAAATTTCTATCCATTACCACCATCATAATTTACAAAAATCCGAATACCTTTCCCTTAACTCTGTATCCATCGAAAACTAGTTTCGTCGCTACCAACAATTTTCCACTGCACAAAAAAATCGCTCAACCAAAGTCCCTTATCTTTTCCTACGCGTAAAAGTCTCGTTTCCTGTTCAACCGAACCAGGCACCACGTAACGAGGCGTTATGACAATAAAGATACAACGCAGTCCACCGTTGGCGAACGCGTTTCGCGAACACGTCGCGAGTTGTACGAAACGGCTTAGCGAGCATTTTATTACGCCCACGTTTCGCCTTCGACTGGCTCGCGACTTCCTCGTTCTCTCGAATCGAATCGACGGCCGCGAAACGGCGGAATCGCCATTTCGGATCCGCGCGAGGCTTCGTTCCTCGATCGCGACCGATCGGTTCGTTACGAGAAGAGAATGCGAGCCGACGACTGTAAATTAATCGATACTTCGCGTCGAGAGGCTGGCTGGCGCGTTCTTTTAATACGCCCACGCGGATATCTCGCTGGACAATGGCGCCTCAAGCGATCGAAATTCAAATCGGGACCGTTTCCCACCGCGATATCGTTGCCCAGATCGGCCTTTTGTCACCGTCTTCACCCAACGAACGATCCCAAATTGCTTTTACATATTAATCCGGGACCGTCGCGACGAAATTTACGATCGACACACACGAACTTGCGTAACAGAGAGACGGCGAACTTCGCCTCTGGTTGTTCCCCCAGATTAGGATCTATCGTTGCTCCACGACGATCGAGTAAGGATCTATTTATACGTGCTGGGTTCCGCCACGCTTTCCTGCCGATTAAAATCGATCATTTTTCTATCGTTCTTCACTGGTACGAAATATTTTATTTTGAACTGTTTTTTGATTTGCTGCATCTTTCGTGAACTTTTGGTTTGTTTAATCGTTTCTCTGGTAAGCAATTTTGAAAGGCAAATACCACTAAAAGACGTCGTGAGTCAAGGTTATATTAAAAAGAGAAGTTTAGTGTCAAAAATGTGTTATCAAGAGTGCACAATGCGTGAAAGGTAAATTTTCTCAAAGTGTATTCGTTACTCTTGAACTGTTTTTCGATTTGCTACATCTTCCGTGAACTTTTGGATTATTTAATTGTTTCTCTGGTAAGCAATTTTGGAAAGTCAGTATGTCTGGAATTAGTTTTCTAGCTGATGGATATGTATGAACGTTTCTTAGTATTAATATTGGGTGATTGCAAAAATTCGTGCCTAATTTTCACATTATTAACTGACGTAACCTTAAAAAGAAAGGTTGTTTAAATTAATTTGTGTGCATAGTTAATATTCAAAATGAAAAATGGAAAGTTACATTTTCTTCGTGTTATGATATATGATTTTAAAAAAGGAACGAGTGTTACAACTGCATCAAAAAATATTCAAGACGTTTATTTGGATCGTGCTTCTACTCTTAGGACAGTTAAAAAGCGATTTAGTCGATTTCAAAATGGTGACTTCAACCTAAACAATAAATCTTCGCTCTGGATGATCTTCTGGCATTAATAATGGCTTTATCCGTGACTTAGTGAGTAATAATCCACGGATTACCACTAAAGGGATTGCTGAGAGACTAAATATTGACAATTCTACTGCATTTCGCTATTTAAAGGAACTTGGAGACACTTCGAAACTCGATATACGAGTTCTGCACGTTTTGACAGAACGGAACAAACTGAATCACGTTTCCATGTGTCGCTTATCAGACACTGAAGAAGCTTAGAAAGTTAAAATGACAAATCCTCCAGCACCCGTCGTATTCTGCTGATCTTGCCCCTTCAGATTTTCATCTATTTCGTTCTTTGCAAGATAATCTGAATGGCAAAAAATTTAATTCTATGAAAGAAGTTATAAACTACCTTACGATTTTCTTTGAAGAAAAATCACTGAGTTTCTACAAAAAAGAAATTCAAAAACTTGTAAAACATTGGAAGACAGTTATAGAAAGTGATAGAAAGTACATTATTGGTTAACAAATACACCTAATTCTTTTACAGGATAAATACGTTCCCCAAGAATACGTGTGAAAAAAATTCATGTAAAAAATATATTGCATCTATGAAAAAATAGAAGATTGGTTCCAGTTCTAAGAAATTAGCAAAAATAATACAATAAACTATGAATTTTCATGTCAAGATCTTAAACATTTTATTTGTATCATACAGAGTAAATTATCATTTGAGAAGAAAAAAAACATATCACTAATTCATGAACACAAAAATTAGTCAGTTTCTAACAATAAACGCATACATTTGCGTAAGTCTGCAATATTACTGCTATCACTAGAAATATCTTGGCTATTGTCTTCATGCTTCATTGATGAAATTCTTTTTATTTGAATTTTATTTTAATTTTTATTAAATTTCACAAACATCAAAATGGTACTTTTCACTTTAAACACCAAACTCAAAATGCAGGCAAAACAAATAAAATTCTATATCGAAGTTATAAAATTCGGGGAATTCTCACAAAAAAAAAAGAAATCGCATTACATCCTTCGCCACCAATGTCGCGGTTATAAAAATAAAAGTAAAACAAAATTTTCTTCTTAGAATCTGGGTCGATTGTGTTAAATAAAAATAAGTCGCGTAAAAAGAGAATTAAATTTTTTTGCTAATTCGTGTTAAATCAAAATCGTGTAAAAGAAGTTCACGTAAAAACAGAATTGGGTGTATTTCCATAATCCTTTCTAAGCTGTCCTATCCCTTTGTCTACAGCTTAACACGAGCTTTTATACGATCTAATCGAAGTCGAAGGTTTGGTCATTCAAGATTAACCCTTTGCACTCGAGACTTTCCAAAAATGGTTCAAATTGGTGACTGAGAATCACCTCTCGAGTGCAAAAGGTTAACATTCCTTCTAATATTCATGCTAAATTCTTTCCAAATTCGCATAATTCTCGTATAACGAGAAATCATTTTGTTCCAAGTATTTCCTACTCGTTTTAATTATTTTACACGCGATATAAAAAGATTCTGTTAAATCAAAATAAGTTGTGTAAAAAGAGAGTTAAATTTTTTTCTACTTTGTGTAAAAGAAGTTTGCGTAAAAACAAAATTTGGTGTTCTATTTTTCACGTAAATGTGCTGCATTTAACTCGATTTCAAATCGTACACGAACTTTCGCAATCACCTAAAATATAGTTACAAAAGTACATAGTTACCTTTAGTAAAGTAAATAATTACCTTTTACTAACTTCGATAAACTAACGTACACACATTTGGAATTGCATTTAACTCGGTTTCAAATCGTACACGAACTTTTGCAATCACCTAAAATATAGTTACAAAAGTACATAGTTACCTTTAGTAAAATAAATAGTTACCATTTAGCAACTTCGATAAACTAACGTACACACATTCGACGTTGCATTTAACTCGATTTCAAATCGTACACGAACTTTTGCAATCACCTAAAATATAGTTACAAAAAGTATATAATTACCTTTAGTAAAATAAATAGTTACCATTTACCAACTTCGATAAAACAACGTACACACATTCAAGGTTGCATTTAACTCGATTTCAGATCAAACACAAACTTTTGTAATCACCCAAAATATAGTTACTTTTACTAAAGTAATTGTTACCTTTTACCAACTTCGATAAAACAACGTACACACATTCAAGGTCGCATTTAACTCGATTTCAAATCAAATACAAACTTTTGTAATCACCCAAAATATAGTTACCTTTACTAAAGTAAATTGTTACCTTTTACCAACTTCGATAAAACAACGTACACACATTCAAGGTTGCATTTAACTCGATTTCAAATCGTACACGAACTTTTGCAATCACTTAAAATATAGTTACAAAAAGTACATAGTTACCTTTAGTAAAGTAAATAGTTACCATTTAGCAACTTCGATAAAACAACGTACACACATTCAAGGTTGCATTTAACTCGATTTCAGATCAAACACAAACTTTTGTAATCACCCAAAATATAGTTACCTTTACTAAAGTAAATTGTTACCTTTTACCAACTTCGATAAAACAACGTACACACATGCGAGCCTCAAAAAGATTGCATCGATGAAAGAAATAAGTATACACGCACTCGCGAGGAGCAGAGGAGAAAGTCGCGCGCGCAAAGAACCGCGAGACAAATTAAACTGCCATTATCGGAAAGTTGAACGCGTAACGGCTATAAAATCGCAATGCCCACTTACGTAATCGTTCGCGCTATCTCCGCTCGCCGTCGTGCTCGCCGTTTAATGAAAAACATCTGTCGTTTCGCGGGACCGATCGATCCCCGTATGAATTATGCAACCGTGGGCAACGCACGAGGGAGAGACGCGCGCGAGTGGACGAGGGCACCTGCGAAATCAGCGGTTCCCGTCGTGAAAGAAAAAGAATCCGGAGGAACGAATCCCGCGGCTGGTATCGACAGCTGCGCACAATGGTACCTGAGATTTCTCAATCGTCCTGGCACGTAATCGATTAGGATCCCTCTCGTTCGATGCGGTATCGTTGCATCGGCGAAGGTGCGCCCAGGCATTCGGCAAGGCTAATTGAATGTGAATCGACGAGAGGCCCTCGCGAGTGGGACTCGCGTACGATTAACGATGATCGTGGGGATCGAGGCGTATCGTGAGGATTATTCAACGGGATACTGTCCCTCGTTAGCTCCGTAGCCGTTGGATATTCCGCATCGACGGATCATTTGGTTAACCCTTTCACGACTAAGGGAAACATTTTTCCCTACGACTCGATCGTACCACCTTGGAGGATTTTTTATAATTTCTATAGCATATTGTTCATTCACTAGTCCCTTTTTTACTAACCAGAAGTGAAGGCGCATGAATTGGCTTGTGTGTCTGCAGGTTACATGGACACTCTGACTTTCGCTTCTGTACTCGGTGGTAATTAACGTGTCTTAAATCGAAAATATCGGTGATCCTGAAGTGAGCGAATGTAGAATTGTCAACCCCACTCTCTCACTTCACGAGGATTTTTTGGTGGGCGTTTTACCCCTTGGCTGGTCAGTCATACACAGGGGTAAAACATTTCTCATTCGCTAATGTCGCGTCGCTAGCTTCGCCTTGCGTATTCGCTCGGTTAGAATGCCAGAGACGACTTTTATGTGTTGAATGAGAGAAGAAGAGTTTTCTATAAATCTGAAGCAATTGTGCCTCTTCGTTTTGTTGCGCTGTAGAGAGTGTGTGTGAGAGGAAGGAAAAAGGAGGGAAGAACGTTTCGTCCTGGACCTGTTAGTGGACTCATCAGTAAGGCTACCTAGCAGACGCTGCCTTAGACACTGATCTACATGTAAAATAGCAATATTTTAGCGATAAAAGCTAATAGAGGTGGGAAATTTTATTATATAGAAATCAAGTCGGAAACGAGTGCTTGTAAGAAAGTGGTAAGTGTGCTGTCCCTCTAATGGCGGATGTCAGAGGACCGCCACACTTTTTTTGGAATTACTTGATTAGTTCGAAGCTGTCTAATCCGGAATCCACAGTATGAAGCGCATTGCTTCATGTCGTTGAGTGTGTGTGTGTGAGAGGGAAGGAATAAAGGAAAAAAGAGGGAAGAACGTTTCGTCCTGGGTCTGCTAATGGACTCGTCAGTAAGGCTACCAAAATGGCGGAGTTGCGCCTTAGACGCTGGGATGTTAAAGTAAGTAAATTCTACTATATAGAAATCGAGTCGAAAACGAGTGCTTGTGAGAAAATGGTAAGTGTGCTGTCCCCCTAATGGCGGGTGTCGGAGCACCGCCACACTTTCTTTGGAATTATAAAGTGTTGTACTCGATTACTTCGACGCTGTCTAATCCGGAATCCAACAGTATGAAGCGCATTGCTTCATGTCGCTGAGTGTGTATGTGAGAGGGAAAGAATAAAGGAAAAGAGAGGGAAGAACGTGTCATCCTGGGCCTGCTAGTGGACTCATCAGTAAGGCTACCTAGCAGATGCTGCCTTAGACACTGATCTACATGTAAAATAGCAATATTTTAGCGATAAAAGTTAATAGAGGTCGGAAATTCTGTTATACAGAAATCAGGTCGAAAACGAGTGCTTGTGAGAAAGTGTGAGATTACATCTGAATTTCATTTCTTCCTCTGATACTAATTTCTTCACAAATACGATCGATCTCGTTCTTCAAGAATTCGTAATCAAATTCATCTTCGCTCAAGCTAATTCCATTTGTTGTAGGATTTCAAAACATAAAATCAGTCGACGAAAAACTCGAGTCGCAGCATGAGACGCCATGTCTGAGAGTCGCCTCTCGAGCGCAAAGGGTTAATCCGCACAACCAATTTGTAAAAATGTCAAATGAATAAATGAATCCTTGGCTTACAGATTCTAACTTTATTCTACGATATTAAGCATTAATAGCTTGACGTATTGTAACGTGCTATAACGTGGTTAGTTCTGTTCTCTTCGTGATGTTTGAATTTGATCTGCTCGAATTGTGCTGTGTATTGTACAAATCGAGATTTAGAGTGCTATTGAGTCAAACACCCTTCCTTTTTGTAAGAGAAGAATAAAGTATATTTATTAGAAATTCTTGCGAAACACTAAGTGCGTACTCACTTCGAAAGGCTGCTACCAACGACTGGTGCTAACGACCCTTGGCTCTCGCTCTTTTATTTGTTTACACAAGGTTCTAGAATCTCCTCGACGTACATAATTCGAGAACTTTTGGGACTCACACCTGCACGCGTCCTCACGCTTCGCCTCTCACACACACACACGCATACAGTTTCACTGTGTACCTCGCGACAGCGTTTAAAAACAAATGCTAACGATATTCGAAAATCTTCCAGAACAAAAGTACGCAAATATATACATCGTTCCTGTCATCAAGCGAACTGTCCGATTTCTTACGAACCCACAGTATTTTAAAGGTTATGGATTTTTCGTTATTGGTTGGATGTCGCGTGGGAGGTGGAAAACAATAAAAGAATGTAAAAATATCGGGTCAGGGGGCACATCACGTCCCTGAGAGGGCATCAGAAATGATTAGTGATTTTGGGAGGTTAAATTTATTCTACTGCAACTTTTTGAGAAATGCATGCTTTCCTGAGGAGAAATTTTCTATTACTGAGAGACGTTAGCAATAGAATTGCTAAGATATTGATAAAAATATTGCTATTTCAGCAATAGTTTCGATTACTGGGAGACGTTAGCTACAGAATTGCTAAGATATTGATAAAAATATTACTGGTTTAGCAGTAATTTCTATTGCTGAGAGACGTTAGCAATAGAATTGCTAAGATATTGATAAAAATATTGCTATTTCAGCAATAGTTTCGATTACTGGGAGACATTAGCTACAGAATTGCTAAGATATTGACAAAAATATTACTGTTTTAGCAGTAATTTCTATTTCTGAGAGACGTTAGCAATAGAATTGCTAAGATATTGATAAAAATATTGCTATTTCAGCAATAGTTTCGATTATTGGGAGACGTTAACAATAAAATTGCTAAAATATTGATAAAATATTGTTATTTCAGCAATAGTTTCAATTACTGGGAGACGTTAGCTACAGAATTGCTAAAATATTGATAAAATATTGCTATTTTAACAATAGTTTCAATTACTGGGAGACGTTAGCTACAGAATTGCTAAGATATTGATAAAAATATTACTGTTTTAGCAGTAATTTCTATTGCTGAGAGACGTTAGCAATAGAATTGCTGAGGGATTGATAAAAATATTGCTATTTTAGCTATTTTAGCTGGGGCCTTACCTAAACGTTTGGATGGGCCATGGCGTCGGGGGTATCCTCGAGGCAAATACGAGTGGCCTAAGAAGACATTCTTGTACGAACCTCCGGGTTGCAAACAAGTCGAATAAACGCTCTCATAGTCTAATATACACCTAGTATATTTTCTACAAGCTTTCCTTACAAGAGCATGTCGCGTGCCTTCTAGAAAAAACGTCGTAGCACCGCCATTGACTGTATATCTGCCACGAATCATCCCAAATCGCCTGCATCTTACAATAAATAAATACACAAAACTTTTACATTAACGTTCTTTCGTATTCTAACAAATTACTTGAGAAACGACTACTTTTGAACTTTTAATTAATACGTTAAATCCTTGCTTGGAGACTCGAGTACATGATCTACCCTCACTGTTACCTTCCGTTTTATCTTACAATAAATAAATACACAAAACTTTTACATTAACGTTCTTTCGTATTCTAACAAATTACTTGAGAAACAACTACTTTAAAATTTTTAATTAATACATTAAGTCCTTGCTTGGAGACTCGAGTACATAATCTACCCTCACTGTTACCTTCTGTTTTATCTTACAATAAATAAATACACAAAACTTTTACATTAACGTTCTTTTGTATTCTAACAAATTGCTTGAGAAACGACTACTTTTGAATTTTTAATTAATACGTTAAGTCCTTGCTTGGAGACTCGAGTACATGATCTACCCTCACTGTTACCTTCCGTTTTATCTTACAATAAATAAATACACAAAACTTGTACATTAACGTTCTTTCGTATTCTAACAAATTGCTTAAGAAACGACTACTTTTGAATTTTTAATTAATACATTAAGTCCTTGCTTGGAGACTCGAGTACATGATCTACCCTCACTGTTACCCTCCGTTTTACCTCGCCACCCTCGCAGACCGTCAACAATCGTAACAGGAGACAGGGTGAAACGCCAACCCTGCCATTTCGCTCGCTGACTCACCTGCGCTTCGTTCGAGACACGCGTGCACTCTCCCCTGGCCATGCGAGTGCGTGCATTCCCGGTGGAGGTTGCACGCGTAGCGGTCGCCCTCTTCGTCGGCTGCACTTCGAGTTTCCTGTTCGTCCCTCCCTCGCCAGGGCCGGTCGACGCGCGTATATAAGCGTAAACCTGTTGTTACCGCTCCTCCCCGCTATTATCTCTCGCGCATCGCCAGTGATTTTTATAGGCGAGGTGATTCACGAGGCAAGTTCATCAAGTCGCCTCCCTTACCTTCCGTGGGCACACAGCCAGCGCGAGCTTTCACGGGGATTAGCGCGGAGGACTCTCCTCTATTCTTGCGCTCGACTTCACGGGACGGGTGTAGCGGAACTTCGTTTAGCGGAACGAAATCTCGGTGAATAGCCTGATTAACCCGTTAATCCGGTAGCTCGTCGATAGGAAACGCGTTTAAGACGCGCAGCTTCAAATTTGTAGAGAATTATTGCGTTTCGAACGCGATAAACGAGAAACGACTTGATTTGTTTCTAACGTAGATGGAAATTAAGGATTTAGTTTTTAGATATTTTTAGATTCTCCGTTTCAATTCTTGAAGTTTTACAAAGAGTTAATTAGCAATCGACAGTTAACTAAACTACTGTCCGACTTCTGTTTCCTTGACCTCTTAGGTACGATGCGCCACTGTAGTGGCTTTCGTGGATGTCATCTTTCTGAACAAGGCGCCACTACATTTGTTTTCGATGAGGCAACCTTGCATTATTAATTATTGAAGAAAACTATTAAAGTTAACCCTTTGCACTCGGATGTCTCCTCTGAGAGGACGTCAGAATTGATTAGTGATTTTTGGGGATTAAATTTATTCCTCTGTACCTTTGTGAGAAATGCATGCTTTCCTGAGGATATTTATTCAAATGGAAATTTTCTATTGCTGGGAGACGTTAGCAATAGAATTGCTAAAATATTGATAAAATATTGCTATTGTAGCAATAGTTTCTATTGCTGGGAGACGTTAGCTACAGAATTGCTAAAATACTGATAAAATATTGCTATTTTAGCAATAGTTTTTATTGCTGGGAGACGTTAGCTACAGAATTGCTAAAATACTGATAAAATATTGCTATTTTAGCAATAGTTTCAATTACTGGGAGACTTTAGCAATAGAATTACTAAGATATTGATAAAATATTGCTATTTTAGTAATACTTTCTATTGCTGGGAGACATTAACTATAGAATTGCTAAAATATTGATAAAATATTGTAATTTTAGTAATAGTTTCAATTACTGGGAGACTTTAGCAATACAATTACTAAGATATTGATAAAATATTGCTATTTTAGCAATACTTTCTATTGCTGGGAGACATTAGCTATAGAATTTCTAATATATTGATAAAATATTGTTATTTTAGCAATAGTTTCAATTACTGGGAGACGTTAGCAATAGAATTACTAAGATATTGATAAAATATTGCTATTTTAGTAATACTTTCTATTGCTGGGAGACATTAGCTATAGAATAGCTAAAATATTGATAAAATATTGTTATTTTAGCAATAGTTTCTATTGCTGGGAGGATTGTTAGAATATCGATGAAAATATTACTATTTTAACAATAGTTTCTATTGCTGGGAGACGTTGGCTATAGAAGTGCTAAAATATTGATTTTGCTTTTTATATATATTGCTTTTTTAGCAATAGTTGCTGTTGCTAACGCCCAAGAAGCAAGGAACCAAATGCAAGGGGTTAAAGTCTCTACGTATCATATCTTTAAGAAAAATTGGAATTTAGCCATCAAAAACTTCATTCCAATGTTCTCACGTACAGAACAGCATAATCCGTCACACATTGCAATGCTGTATCGTTTACGCGTAATTCGCGTCAAATTCTACCGTACAAAGAAACAGCTCGCGCAAAATGCAGCCGTGCCCAAGAAGTTAAATACTCGCTGAGCGTCATTTCACAAGAAAAGATGGTGCAGGTGTAGAACCAACGAGCGAACTTCTATTAAAGTTCTACTGTATTCAGTCCTGCTGCATCGAGTGCCATAAGTTGGGTGAGACTACGATCATCAGCGAACGTTTTAAAAATTTCTAATGTTTCTCCTTCGAGGACATTGCGTTGGAGTCGAGGATTCTTTAATAGCTGTCGATTCCCTTAGAATCAATACCAAACGTTCTCGCGTCGAGGATATCTTCCGTTTCTTCGTCCCAGGAGCTTTTACGTGTGCGTTTTACTATAATAGAGGGTCGAGGCTTCTTGTTTTTCCTCGTCGAGGCGCCGTAAACAGGCGGACGATTGCTAAGCGCTGCTCGCTGCCGCAGCCATTGAATTTGTATGAAACGGTACGGGCCTCTAGGAGGATGCCTAACGATCGACGTATCGGAGAATGCGGTTGCTAAATCGAATAACGGTATCGGTATTTATGCCGTTCATTAATGTCCCTCGGTGTTTTTACGTCGATTAGGATCGTTACGAGGGGATACGCAATAACGCGTCGCGATTGGACATGGGAAATAATCCACGCGTAAATCGCAATATGAATAAGCAATACTCGTCGGCTTCTTCCCTCTTCAAAAGTTTTTGCCTTTACTCCGTCGCGTAACTCGCCGATGAATAATTTAACAAGCCGCGTCGTAACTTCTGTCGAAACCACGCTCGAATAATTATTCACGAGCCCGTAATTAATCCTCGTCGATTACGTTGACTTTAATGTCCAACGTGCGAATCTCGTGAAATTTAAGTTCTGTGTTTCGTTTCGTGTCGCGCGGTATTTATATTATTTTGTGTGTTAACCGAAGGCACTGAATACAGTGGCGGATTTAAAGGGTGGCGCGCAAAGGGAGGCCTCGTGTTCAGAGTTTTCGAAATTTTTCTTCCTTTTTATTTAAATATTGGGAAGTTAGAGAAACATAATTTAGTTTCGTTAGATTCAATTATTTATGAATTATTCGTTAGAAAGGGTAAAAATTTATTTAAGAGATACAATAAGTGAAGACAATCTCGATTTTATGTCTATTTTGAATATAGAAAATGATCTTTTTCAATCAGTCAATTGTGAGGCAATTATTAATTAATTTGCAAAACAAAAATCCAAAAAGAAGTTTATTTAATAACTGTTTCTAACAGTTTTAGCCTAGTCGAGACAGAGTAAAATGTTGCAAGCAAATAAAGAAGAAAAAACATTATCAACTCCATTATTGCAATCATTTTATTCTGTTATTCATTCTGTTTCTTTCTTTTTTTTTTAGATTTAATGTTTAGAAGGCTCCAATTTTTGTTATTCCAGGTTTTCAACCAACCTAAATCCACATCTGACTTAATATTAAAAGCTGCTCGACGATTATTGCAAGAGTAACATTAGGTTTACCTAAGGGTCATGTTAACCCCAGTGAAAACTTTTCGTAAAAATATAAAAAAAAAGTATTAAAAATTAATTATTATAACTGATTCAACTTTATCGGGGTTCGTTTTTTTTTTACTTTAACTTCATAATAGATAGGTCCACTTTATATTTTTTCTAATTAAGTACTGAAAGGGGTTATTTTGACCCCTCTCAGAAAACTTTTCGTTAAAATATAAAAAGTAAACAAAAAATAATAAAATCTAATTATTATAACTGATGTAATTTTATTCAGGTTCGTTTTTTCTATTTTAACTTCATAACAGATAGGTCAATTTATATTTTTCCTAATTAAACATTGAAAAGGGACATTTTGACCCCTATGAGAAACCTTTTCATTAAACTTTTCGTTAAAATAACAAAAATAAAAAAGAAATAATAAAAACTGATGTAATTTTATTGTGGTTCGTATTTTTTTTTACTTTAACTATGTAATAGATAGGTGAATTTATATTTTTCCTAATTTAACATCGAAAGGGGACATATTGACCCCTATGAGAAACCTTTTCATTAAACTTTTCGTTAAAATAACCAAAATAAGAAAGAAATAATAAAAACTGACGTAATTTTATTGTGGTTCGTATTTTCTACTTTAACTATGTAATGGATAGGTAAATTTATATATTTTTTTGTAATTAAACATCGAAAGGGGTCATTTTGACCACTCAGAGAAAACTTTTCGTTAAACTTTACGTTAAATTATCAAAAATAAAAAAAAATAAAAATAGTAAAAACTAATTATTATAACTGATGCAATTTTATTGAGTTTCATTTTTTTACTTTAATTTCATAACAAATATGTCCACTTTATATTTTCTCTAATTAAATACTGAAAGGAGACATTTTAACCCCTTTGATAAAAATAGCCACACATAAACTCATGGTAAACCTAGTGTCAACAGAACCCAATATCCAATAAAAATAAAATTGCCAACCAGAAAGAGTCGAAGCTACGAGAAGCAGAGGCTGAAGAAACGCTCAGGTATCCAAGCCGAAGGGGAACCCAAACGCGAGTGGGAGGATGACCGAGATATCGTTATCGTCCCGTTTGAATCTAATACGGGTGAAATTCCAAGGTGGCGCGCGTACAAATGGACGCGGCCACGAGGACGTCCGCGGCTTCCTGCTCGGCCGCTCCGATCAACGGCGACGATCAGCTGTTACGCGGCCCACCCGCGCACCCACGTGCACACCTGAACACAGCCCAGACGACCAGGAATCCGTTCCCGTTGGAGACGCGTCCGCAACCAGTTCGCGCGCCTTTTTGCCGCGATTATTACACCGCCAAGATCCCCGCGACGCTACTTGCCCTTCTCGATACGTGCCATTCACGCTCTCTACCCTTTGACGACGCTGCTCGGTTCTGGTAAAAGTCATCTTCCATTCAATCTGATGGGAAGGTGGTAACGGTGTTCGCGTATGCAACGTCTAAGCGATCGTGGAACGGATTCGTTTGGATATTGGCAAACGAGCGATTGTGGTACCATTTTCAGGCATCGAGATCGCTACGAGTACTGTGAATTTTGCTGTATGTAGGATTCTTTTTGATCTTTAACTCTTTGCACTCTGTTCCTTTCCAGAGGATAACGGTAGAGGTTATTGCTAAAGTAGCAATGTTTTAGCAATACAAACTATTGCTAAAGTAGCAATGTTTTAGCAATAGAAACTATTGCTACCGATTGCTACAGATACAGAGCAATGTTTTACTAATGGAAACTATTGCTAACAGAGCAATGTTTTAGCAATGGAAGCTATTGCTAAAATAGCAATATTTTGGCGATGGAAACTATTGCAAAGTAGCAATATTTTAGTAATGGAAACTATTGCTAAAATAGCAATATCTTGGCGATGAAAACTATTGCTAAAGCAGCAATATGTTAGCAATGGAAATTATTGCCAAAGTAGCAATATTTTAGTAATGAAAGCTGTTGCTAAAGTAGCAATATTTTAGCAATGAAAACTATTGCTAAAGTAGCAATATTTTAGCAATGGAAACTATTGCTAACAGAGCAATGTTTTAACAATAGAAACTATTACAAAGTAGCAATATTTTAGCAATGGAAACTATTGCTAACAGAGCAATATTTTAGCAATGGAAACTATTGCTAACAGAGCAATATTTTAGCAATGGAAACTATTGCTAACAGAGCAATATTTTAGCAATGGAAACTATTACTAAATTAGTAATGTTTTAGCAATAGAAATTGAAGCTAAAATAGCAATATTTTAGCAGTGGAAGCTATTGCTAAAGTAGCAATATTTTAGTAACGAAAACTACTATTAAAGTAACAACACTTTCGCAATGGAAACTATTACTAAAGTAGCAATATTTTAGCAATGGAAACTATTGTTATTTTAGCAATAGAAACTATTTCTAAAATAGCAATATTTTAACAATATTTTAACAATAGTTTCTATTGCTAACATTTTCCATTTAGCAATAAAAAATTTCCATTTCAATGGAAAACATTTCAGGCAAGCGTGCATTTCTCAAAAAGCTGTGGTGGAATATGTATAACCTCCCTAATCACTAATCAATGCTGATGTCCTTTCCGATTGCAAAGTGTTAAGTGTCAAACTCAGTGTTTTCCAAACCTTTCTCATCGCAAAACACCTCTTAAGTTATAAAATTTTTAAGAAACACCAGAGTAAATTTCGGTTTTTAGTTATAGTTCCTTTTGATAGTTGTTTTATGTTGCCTGAAACGCATAAAAATAGACAATGTTTTATGGCATAATACTTTAACCTTAATTTCATAATTTTTTGCGGAAGACTTAGTTGTTAGTTAATTGTTTGTAGAATACCAACGTTCCGCGGAAGACAGTTTGGGAAACATTGGTCTAACTCTATAATTTAATAATAGATACGAATACAAAGAAATAAACGGACGTTATAAAAACAAAGACACTCAACCGCTTCTTATGAATGCTATTCTGTAACTAAACAAGCTCCTCGCCTTGCTCGAACTCACTTCCGCCTTTTGCACCGCTCAACCTTTTCAACTAAAACCACCTCGTCCCAAGAGACAACCCGCGGTTCTCCCTCATCCGAAATCTAGTATTTGTCACCCCCACATTTGAGAAAATTAAATAAACTAATAATTGATCCTATGAAACTAATAAAGTTCTTTATTCCTACTATTCTTATTATTATACTTTTGAGACAGCGTTCACTTTAATCTTCCTGTTCGACATAGACTTCTTTTATTTCACCACCATTGCTCCTCGACGCTCGCCTCACTCATGCACATCATACCAAATATCCCAGTACTACACGAATTTTGAAATTCATAAAATGCTTGGAGTAACCGTACAGAGCGTATAAGATGGCGGAGAAATTCTGAAATAAATAGTATCAACGACATCGCAGAGGATACGGCTAAGAAGGCTTTTATTTCGCCACCATTGCTCCTCGACGCACGCTTCACTCACGCACATCATACCAAATATCCCAATACTACACGAATTTTGAAATTCATAAAATGCTTGGAGTAACCGTACAGAGCTTATAAGATGGCGGAGAAATTCTGAAATAAATAGTACCGACGACATCGCAGAGGATACGTCTAAGAAGGTTTTTATTTCGCCACCATTGCTCCTCGACGCTCGCTTCACTCACGCACACCACGCCAAATGTCCCAATACTACACGAATTTTGAAATTCATAAAATGCTTGGAGTACAGAGCGTATAAGATGGCGGTGAAATTCTGAAATAAATAGTACCGACGACACCGCAGAGGATACGGCTAAGAAGGTACACGCATAAATATGAACGGATTATTCGAATTTGATCATGATTGAAAGAGCGATGCCGACGCGGGGCAGATTCCGCCTTTAATGTGACAGTGTGTATGCGAAGCGAGCGGCGTAATAGAGTTCACCTAAATCACCAGCGTAATACTGCCGGTGGTGAAACGAGAACTGGGATTATGAAGACAACGACCCCAGCGGTAAGTCAGGTACGAGCCGGCGTAATAATTCAAAAGGACATCTAATTCATACGAGAAACTCGTTTTTATTCCGGCTACGACGGAGGAGGTCGTCCAGGGCGAACCGTGAGGATGCTAGAGAAGATTAGAAATAAAGGAGAAACGCCGCTAGCCGGACGAGAAAAATAAATTACCATTAGACGTACGCGCGTCCCAGAACTTCCGCCGCCATGGAATCGAAAACGTCTCACTTACGCTGCGACCACCGCCGCTGTTCGTTGGGACCTATCTAAAAAGGGCCTCCTCCGGCGCGGACAAGGTCACCCCCATGCGACCGCGTGTCGCGACGAATCAAGGAGAATCTGTGTAAACGAAAACCCGCATGAGTACGGTCCCTCATGCTCTAGGTCGTTCTCTTCAGTGAAAAGAGCGCGTCGAGATCGTCGAGCAGAGAATTCACGGAGCGCGAGAAGATGTTTGAATGGTGCTCGCTCGTGGTAGCACGTTCCATCGCTGATCTTTAGAGTACGGAAGCAACGGCGCAACTGTTAACCCTTCGACTGGCAAGCGGAAATCACGTGTTCTGCTCAGGATGCCAGTATTTTTATTATTCGAAGCATGTAATGGGAGAATAATAATAAGTTGGTGATGTAAGACAACATTCTTACTCAATGGAGCGTTTATCTTATTGGTGGTCACGAGTGATTATTAATATTAGTTTGTTACCATTACTGATTAGTCGTCATACTTTTACTTTTTTTACTTATGGTGGACTCCTCGCCTTTCAACTCTCTTCTCAACCCTTCTATACTATCATTTCACCTTTGGTCTTTTGAGTGACCAAAGATATTACATTAAAGCAAATAAATAAAGACTTTACATTAAAACAAAGAGATCAAACTTTAAATAGCCCTATTTTCCCATATTTCGCCAGTCTTCATCTTATCACGCGCACCTCATAAACTTGTAGTCCCCATTAATCCTTTGACTGCCACACCAAAATCACATGTTTTGCTTAGAACGGAGTATTTTTATTATTAATAGCATATAATGGGAAAATAATAATAAGTTGGCGATACAAGACAATATTCTGACACAATGGAGCGTTCACCTTATTAAGATAAGTGTCGCGTTGGTTGATAGGGACAAATTAACCCTTTTGCACTCGGATGTCCCCTCAGAGGGACAATAGAATCGATTAGGGATTAAACTTATTCAATAGCATTTTGAGAAATGCATATTTCTCTCAAATTTTCTATCGCTGGGTAACATATATTGCTCAGAGATTGCTTATTTAGTGATATAAATTAAATAGTAAGCAAGGTATTCTCAAAATTAAATTTTAACAATCGTCAATTGTGGCAGTGCCGCTCTCAAGAGACCAAAGAGTTGCATGCGACTCGCGAGTCGAGGTTTGTGGACTTCTGGCAGTTTTTTGAGAAATGCATATTTCCCTAAAATTTTTTATTTAAATGAAAATTTTTTCGCTGATAGAAACTGTTGCCAAATATTACTAAAGTATTGCAATTGTAGCAATATTTCTAGCTTCTACTGTCAACGTCCAGGAAGAAGCAGAGTGCAAAGGGGTAAAGCAGGCATAATTGGTAAAAGAATACAAGTTAACAACACATTTGGCAAGGTGAACTTCAGCTCTTCGACGTGAAACTGCATGTGTCCAAGAAGTTTTGGTTCTCGCGCAAAAAGTCGCGAGTGCGTTATCAAAAGGCGCTCTGTTGGTGCGACACACCACTTTTTATACTCTATATGCTGTGGATTTGTCAGATTAAATGATAGCATATTCCACACCACACAGAAGGACGCTCAAATACTATATAAAATTAGTTTTATAATTATTATTGAAAATATCAATTTCAAATGCAATGGTATTGTATAAACTAGCAACAAAAAGAAAAATCAAGGTATCTGAATTTAGAATGGCACTTGCAATGTGCAATCTTACACAGTGTCACTACAGCCGAGAAATATACTTATACGACGAGGATTGCTGCACGAAATGTAAAAGAAAGAAGAGCGAGCGTAGCTGGCGTGAAAATTTTGCAAAAACTGTTATAAAAAAAAAGATTAAATTGTTGAAATCAAAAATTACTAAAAATCAAACCAAAAACGTGACAACCTACACTGCTCAGATTGCATCGACGAGCCACATTTATGTTTAAAATGTTTTAACACAGTGCATCACTGGATGCAAGATTTCATAAAAATGAATCTTTTATTTTCGACGTTTTAATAAAAATTTTTAATCGTTTAATGAAGCACTTTTTATTTCAAAGTATCTTCTAATCAGCAGTTATGTTCAAAATGCACTAACTATCAATTTTCATTCAACTATTACAATTGTAAGTAGTTCAAGCCCTCAGATCTTCAAAACATGTCGAGCAAAGGGTTAACAATTTATCTTGTATGAGTTTTTTTATCAATTCAGCGATATTTTTCGTAACTTTTCATTTCAAAGTATCTTCTAATCATCAATTTTCATTTAATTCGAGCAATTATAAGTAGTTCAAGAGCTCAGATCATCAACATGGCGAACAAAGGGTTAACAATTTACCTTGTACCAATTTTTTTCTCAATTTAGTGCTATTTTTTGCAACTTTTTATTTCAAGATATCTTCTAATCATCAATTTTCATTCAATTCTTACAATTATAAGTAGTTCAAGCGCTCAAGATCATCAACATGGCGAACAAAGGATTAACAATTTACCTTGTATCAATTTTTTCATCAATTCAGCGCTATTTTTCGCAACTTTTTATTTCAAGATATCTTCTAATCATCAATTTTCATTCAACTCTCACAATTATAAGTAGTTCAAACGCTCACCAATGACCCACCATAGCGTCACAGAAGAAACCGTGGCCAGTCACATACGACCAACGTGGCAGTCAAAGTGTTAACGGTCCACCTTACATAACCATTTTGTTCCGAGAGCCTCAGCCTTTTCTACACTAGTGCGACGATACTATTACGCTACATTACACCACTGAGCTGTTTCGATACGCCATGGACTTTTACATCGCGTACTTAGCTATCCGCACAGACAAAAGCTCGCGCGCACCCCTTCGAGAAACGCGCGGCTACCCTAACAGCGTTACAACCCGCGGACAAAAGCCTCTGTCGTTTCCTTATCCCGGTTTAGTATAATTCCTCGGTCTCGAATACCGTTACGCTAATCCCTGGAAGTGGCGTGGCCAGTGAAAGGAACACAAGGGCGAGAGAGGGCGCGAGGGCCACGAGCCCCCTTCAGGAGCGCGTAACCGAAGGGGGTCCGTGGTTGGGCGTTCTTTAAGATGGCCGATCTCTCCGCGGCGCGGAATCAATATTGTTGGATTGGCTCGATAACGCCTCGTAAATATAATAAAGCCCTCGGAGCGTCTACCCCGTGGTTCGTCCGTGGCGCAGGGCAGCGCAGGGCAGCGCAGGGCAGCGCAGGGCAGCGCTGGCCAACAGAGATAATGGTCAAAGAGCCCTGGGCACCCGGTAGGCCCCAACCCGTGGACGGGGCTCGATGGAAGGGCCTGAAATCCCCCTTCCGCTGGCCCCGACCCGGTGTCTCCGTCGCTCGTACGTCCCCAGTCCACCTCTCTGTCGCTCTCCCACGGGCGCAACACGTCGCAGCCAGAGCCTGGCGGGCAGCGCAACAACCGAGTCAGTGAGATTCAGCCCGAGCCGGCGAACGGTTGGCTCTTGCCGCGTTCGTTGCATCCCGTAGCTCGTCCGTTCGTTCCACGTCTCGCGTACGCGGGCTCCGAGATCGCCGTGCACGTTCGAAGAACCCTTCTCCACGACTGTGTGTGTGGTCCCTTGGCTCTGGCGGCTCGCGGGACGTGCTTCCACGCCGGGGACGCGACAGGAAAAAAACGGGGCCCGATCCCCGTTCGATCGAGGGGTGACACCGGCTGAATTCGCCGGGAATCGACCAGAGAGAGAGACGTTCGACGATTTTTCAAGTGTCATCGCGGCCGATTCGACGAGCAGCGACGTCCGACTCGTTGACGGCCGGATCAGGCGGAAAGCGCGGAACCGAGCGAAGGAGGTGAGGATCAGTAGGCGCAGGCGAGACCGTGCGGAGCACGCGGAGACTTCGACGACCGGTACGAGGATGTCGCGCGTCGCGGACCACCCTGACTGTCGTTGTCGTCACCGTGTACCGGTGACGACGATCCTCGCGGCGATCTTACGGTGAGATCGCGGGTTTCGCTTGTGCGTGTTCTTATGCGAGCTTTTTCCACGGTGTATAACGTATAAATAGACTCGACGCTCGATCTCCGGTTACGAGGAGCAGCTACGACTGGCCAGCCTGTACCCAGCGAAGTGTAATTATTTACCAGTGATCGGCGAGAAAAGTCGGCGAGAAAGTAACAACTCTCGATAGCCTCTGGGAACGAGGTGTTATGATCGAAAGCAGGGAAGAAGATCGCACGCATTCGGAGCTTAGGACAGGTCTCGACTGGGTTTCGACGTGGTGACAAGTTCGACGGAAAGTGATCGTCTTTCGGACGATGGTCCCAGGAACGACACGCGTAACTCGACGTCCAGTGAGAAGAAGAACTCGTGATTAACCGAGGAAACGACGAGGCGAGGCAATCGTCCGATTACGTGCGCGTTTAAGCTCTTCTGGTTCGCGCGCCGCCCGTGGGAAGCTGTACGAATCCCGGATTAATGCACGCCGGAAATCGCAGCATGGAGGACATAGTAAGTACCACGACGACCTTCGTACGACTTTCGTTCGAGCCACAGCGAAGTTTCGTTCGACGAAACGAGCGAAACACCCTCGACGACAGTTCGACTGCGACGTGTTATTACTGGGAATTAGACGCGCGTTCCCTCGCGGTCCCTTCTCGCGCCACGAACGCCTCGCACCCTTCTAAACGCAGTAATCATAGGGTTCCGCGCAAATGACGCGCGATCGTCGAAACCACGCGATGGCTCGTAATTACAAGATGAAAATCGTGAACGAGCGCGTACGCGAGGCGGCAAACGGGCACGCGGGTTCGATCCTGGCCAGCAATTATTCGAAAACAAACACGTCCGAGTGACGAGGGAACACCGTGATCCCGAGCGAAGTCTGCCCTTCGATTACAGGCCTCGAATATCGCGATTTTGTAAGAAGATCGCGGTAAGTCGCGAATTTATGGAGGAACATTGAAATCGATCGAGCGTTTCGTTCTCGCGACGATGAGATAGTTGCATCGTGGGCTGACGATAGGCTGTCAGGTATGCCGTCCCGTGATTCATCCGTGGAAATAGTACGCAATGGTGTTCATTGTGTTCCGCGCGATGCTCGATGGAACGTATCGTTTTAATACGGGTCGAAATTATTGGTTCGGAGGCGAAACTCTTGTTAGCCGGAATCTTCGTATTTATCTCCGTTCATTCGCGGCGATGATGAATCATGTTACGCGTCGTCCCGCGTAATACACGGCGGAGAAGGTAAAAAAGGCGCGCGAGATTTATTGAATCGATACGCCTAGTCGGTGTAAGTTGGCAGGCAGCGATCACAATCAACGCGTGATCCCTAACGAGAAGCTAACGGTCGTGTCATTTCTAAACCTATTTCGCGAACAAAACGCGCGGACAGAGGAGGATGAATGGAAACCTCGTTAATTGAGAAACTCCAAATTAGCTGAACGTCTGATGATCTGGCAGGAGGATCGCGAATCCGAACTTTCACGTTGACGCGGACGCCTCTTTGCATTTTCGCTCGTCCATCTATCTCTGTCTCTGGCGATAAAAATATTTTACGCTGCGAGATTGAGCGATGAACAACCGAACCTATAACCGCGAGAAAAGTGTACGCGACGAGCGTGGGACGTTCTCTTTATTAGGTTCTACCTTGTCTACCGCAGTTTTTCTTTTCAACGGAGCGATTTTAACCGTTTCGTTCGAAAAGTGCCAACGCTCTAAGCTGCGCTCGATTTCTGTCGATGCGTGACTTTATCGTTCCATCTTAGCTAAATTAAGATAAAATTGGAGCAATATCACACTTTTCACATTTAAATAATATCTTTATACAACATAAACACGCTGACATCGCTACTTATGCTCAGAAGCATCTCAGAACAACGCTAAACCGAAAGAATGAAGACTAACTTGGCATTTTTGGACGAGGAATAACACAAGCGCTGTTGCGACGCTTGGCAATTATATTATGGCACTCAAACGGTCAAAAAATACCCCTCGCATCAAAAAAATAGTAAACTTTCCAACCATCGCGAGTGGAAGGCTTCTCGACTGTTCAGTGCGCACGGAATAGATAGGTTGTCTATTATGCGCTTCAAGCGATGTTTTAGTTACGCTTGAATATTTAGGGGTAGGTGTAATAATACGTGCAGATAATCGTTGATTGTTGATTTTAATATGTTTGATTGGAATCTATGACTAGTTGTGAACTATACTGTGATGAATGTGTTTAAAGAATGTGCAAACCTGAAGAGTCAGAGTGGACTGTCTGATTAGAATTCTGCTGTTCTGTGTGATTCCCATGAAATATAAAGCTGTGATGGGAGTGGCTTATTCGACCAAGACAAACGGATTCGTTGATTGCAATGTTACGAATTTTGGTGACGGAAGCGGACGTCAAAACTGATTGGTTGCATAGAATAGTTAGAGAAATAGTTAAAAATTAAAAAAGTGCACCCTCGAGTGACGCGCACGGAAATTCTGCGTGTCTTAACCCTTTGCACTCGACGCTTTCCCAGCAATTTTCTATTGCTGTTAAAAGTTAGCAATGGAAAGCATTACCAAGCAATTTTTCAGCAACGAAAAATTTCTATTTCAATAGGAAAGTTTGGGGAAATATGAGTTCTGTGTGATTCCCATCAAATATAAAGCATGTGATGGGAGTGGCTTATTCGACCAAGACAAACGGATTCGTTGATTGCAATGTTAAGAATTTTGCTGCGGGAAGCGGACATCAAAACTGATTGGTTGCATAGAATTGTTTGAGAAATGGTTAAAAATGAAAAAGAAAAGTAAAAATCAGTGTCACTCGCAGATACCAAGTGCACCCTTTCGCGAGTCTTAAGCCTCGACCGTAACAGGTAATAACTTTATCACGCACCTTGACCTTTCTTTTAAACATCCAGGATAAAAATGAAATTAACTGAAAGCTGCTTAAGTCGAAAATAAAATGGTCATAGAAAGTATATGATGATCGAGGCTGTTACGGGTCAGATTAGAGTTTCTTCAAATATTAAATACTATTTACAAATTTGAAACTCTAATCTGTTTTATTGTTCTATTATGTGTATCGATATGGTAGGCTGGAATATTGATGGACATGTTGTTACTGATGTAACATCGACGAATCGGGGTCGTCGAGATCGCACGTGGGAACCGGCGAATTAAACCGATACCGGAGCGGAGGAGCGAAGGGTGGGCGCGCGTACCTGCCAGAAGTACTCTGGATGGATGAGCGTCGACGCGCGTGACAGCCGGCGTATTAAAGCAGCGACAGACAAATTTCCGAAGCGCGCTAGCAAAAAACGCTTGCGGCTCGCGGCGCGGAGCGAGGACAACTTTCGTCGTACGTAGAGAGAGGAGGGATCGTCGCTCGGTGGCTCGTTACGCCCCGGTCGATTAGTCTTCCGTGGCGACTCCGCGTACGGACGGGGCCCTACACGTGCACGGTGCTGGGCCCTCTCGCGTACGCCGCGGACAAGCAAATTCATTAAAACCGGTTCATTTAATAGGCGCGCGCATTACGCGCTCGCTGAAATTTCGCCCGAGAAACCTCCGAGGCGAGACGAAACGCGTTCCCGCTGACGAAACACACCGGCGTGTCATTTTCTACCCTCCCGTTCGCGCCTTTTCTTTTATCCTCCGCCTCTCTCGCTCTGACCTGCCTCGCCATCGCAGCTTCATCTCGCTCAGCCGCGTTTCAGATAGTTAGGGGAAACGGATTGCACGAGGTGTTTTATGGACCGTCGGCGGCGGGATAAGGGGCTTGATTATGATTGAAGCGGACCCGCGAATAGGCGTGTTGATGGATTAGGGGCTCTTCGTTAATTTCTTGGCTCGTGGATTCAACCTGCGACGGGATTTTTCGCCAGTCCTGACGCTTATCGCGGTGTTACTTCGCGATGGTCATCGGGACACCACGTTTCTACTAGTTCCTCGCGAGTAGTGGGTACAGAATTACAGGATGACCTTTGGAGACCCAGGAACTGGGATTCAACTTTAGCCTGTTCATGTTGATTGGAGTTATTTCTGCGTTCTCTGGTACCAAGTCTGTGGACGATCACTATGTAATCTCGGTGTCATCGTTCTTACTTCGTCTTTGAATATACCTCTATAGATTCTAAACACTCGTAGAAATGTCGCTATGTAAACTTCAAGTAGTATAATTCTCTTATTGTTGGACACTGAAGATTAACGTTATAGCCGCGGCAAGTATGACTACTTTAGTCGTAGATTACTTTGGAATCAGGTTATTCCATTTTAAAGGGCAAGCAATTTGACTCGTGCGAACTCGAACGATTGGAGTTCAAGTCTTTCGACTGATCTACCAAAGAAAGCTCGACGTTTACGCTAACCGAACGCGATATTAACATCTTCACTACGAAGAAACTCGGGCAGACACAAAATAAGTCAATCATCGATTGCTATTTAGTCATCGATTACTCTGGAATCAGGTTATTCCATTTCAAACGATACGAAGACAAGCAATTTGACTCGCGCAAACTCAAACGATTAGAGTTCAAGTCTTTCGACTGATCTACCAAAGGAGGCTCGATATTCACGCTAACCAAACGCGATATTAACATCTTCGATAGGGAGAAACACGGGCGGACACAAAAGAAGCCTCTCTATCCCGTTGTCCCGCGCGCGTTCGTTCAATTAGTCCCGCGGGAAGGCTCGCGACGCGCGAGCGTGCGTGAAAGCGGGACGCGTCCGCTTATTAGCCGGCATTGGCCGTGCTCGCGCTGGACAATGAGGCGGGGATTGCATATTGTTGTTTATATTTACGCGGCGCGGCATAAATCTTCGTTTAACTCGCATTCAGCGCGAGCGCCTCGCGAGGAAATACGGCCGCGACGCGAGCGGATCGGTGCGAGCGCGGCGTCGCAGCAGCGCCACGCTCCGCGCCGCGGACAAAGCGCGGTCTTCATTAAAGTCCTAGCCTCTGCGTGCCAGCGGACCATTAAGGCCTGAGGACCGGCCTACGACTAATTTGTACCGTAAATGAGATCTCGGGGATCGTTACCCGCGTGAAACAACGCGCGAAGCGAGACCCGTCCCTACTCGAGACCTTCCCGCCTCGGGAATCGGAGCCCGATAACGCGCGTAATTCTGCTTTCCACCTTTCATGATTGATTTGGTTTGATTTGGCAAGTTTTTGTAAGAAAATGTAACATGTGTGTGTATGCTACGTGAAACAACGGCTTTCTGTTGCAATCTTTTGTAGGAGGATGTAATATGTGTATGTATGCTGCGTGAAACAACGTATAAAACGAGATCTGTTCCTCTGTGAAACCCTTTTCCCTCGCAAATTGGAGCCTAATAACGCGAGTAATTCTGCTTTCCATCTTTCATGATTGATTTGGTTGTGGTGTAACTCAAATTTTGGGCTTTCTGTTGCAAACTTTTGTAAGAGGATGTAATATGTGTGTGTATGCTGCGTGAAACAACGTGCAAAATGAGATCTGTTCCTCTGTGAAACCCTTTTCCCTCGCAAATTGGAGCCTAATAACGCGAGTAATTCTGCTTTCCACCTTTCATGATTGATTTGGTCGTGGCGTAACTCAAATTTCAGGCTTTCTATTGCAAATTTTTGCAAAAGAATGCAATATGTGTGTATGTGTGTGTATGCTGCGTGAATCTCTCCGGAATCGGAGCCTGATAACGCGCGTAATTCTATTTTCCATAGTCGATTTGGTCGTGGCGTAACGCAAATTTTGGACTTTCTATTGCAAATTTTTGTAAGAGAATGTAATATGTGTGTATATGTGGCGTGTGGCGCAAGACAGTTCAATGCGATATAGGGTGAAGACACTTGATAGAGGATAAAAGTTTGGTATAGAGTGAGAAAAACAATTCCTAGAAAGAAAGAAAATAATTCCTTAAACTTTGTTTCTTGTGTAGAATAATTTCGTATGAATTCAATTTTTCAACGAACTGTACTAATATTGTTATGCATTGATTTAACACTTCAATCTATAATATTACATTTGGCTTTTGATATTTTGATTTTGTAGAAATGAAGTATTAAAGTTAGAATTCGAATTTTGTAGAAACGTAGAATACAGAATTCGTTGAACACCTACGAACACGTCACGGAAGATCGTAACAGAATTAACCATCGTAGTTTCTCCGATTCCTTTCTCCGCGACTAGAAACAATAACCGTATAGGTTTCGCATTCTTAATTCGCGACAGAAGAAAGAGCAGATTACATCTGGCCATTGTTCACGACGTGTCATCCATACGGATCCTCAAATTTACCATCTACTCGCGTATAATATTTCATTCCCCTTTATCCCGTCCTGGCTTCGCACACCCCTCTATCGTATAATTAAGACTCACCTTGCATAGGATGCGAGGTTGCGCTTAACTCGACGCTCCTCCCTATCCCCGACGGATCCAGCCGATTCCACGTAATAAAACTCACGCACAATGGCCAGATAAGATTGGAAAGCTCATTGTTTAGAGCGTGCCGCGGAGGAACGCATCTCGATCCCCGTAAATCATCTTGCACAAACATCGTTACAGGCTGTCCCGTGGTCCCGAGCGTTCGCGAGCGCCGCTGCGTGTACCAAACCACCCACGTTACAGCCGAGGAACGACTCGATTAGCGGAAACCGCGGTCGCTTAATGGCGGTTTCTCGTCCGGCGATCGGCTCGAAATTTTCTCCGCGCACGTCCCAACACACGTGCATACATGCCCACGTTACGTATCGTCCGCGACGCGCAACGAAATCCCATGCCCGTGGGCCACGATCGACCCTAACACGCCATGAAATTGCGAGAACGACGAGTCTACGCTCGCTGGAAATTACGGGCGAACGTGTCGAACGCGCCTCGAACCACGAACGAAAGCCTCGCGAGGAGTGACACCGTCTCTGTACGCCTCTGCCCACGATAATAACGCCATTTTGCGGATATTAATCACGATACTCGAGTGAAACGAATCCACTGTTCGCGACGCTTCTATACGCCACGGGAGTTTCCTCCGTGTAATTTCGCCCGTTTAAACACCGGCTTTTAACGGGAGCGACACACCCCTCCCGGCTCGAGCCTTTTTTCCGCTTCCAGCTCTCCGCGTCCTCATCGCAGCAACCGAATTACTTTTATTAATACCGCAGCAGCGTGTAATTACAGCGCGTACGCACAACACGGAGGCAGTTCCATTCGTCCAAGAGAAATTGCGACGGTGATTCTAATTTTTTTACACTTCGTTACTCGCTTCCGCGCTACGCAAATTACGATGAGAAGTCAGTCTCCGTCGGTGCGCGCTCACCCGATTGGCAAAAAGGTTTCCCGTCTTGCTTTTAAAAAAGTTCAGAAACAAGTTTTTGTCAAGTATTTTCCTCGCTACTGTACAAATTGAAATGTTCAATTTATTTATAATTGTAGAAAGCGCACTTTTCGTTGCTCTTCTTAAACTGAACTCGTGGTCTACATACATATTCTTTTATACATTCGTTCGTCGAACATTCTCGATTGTTTTATTACTTTGTTTTTGTTCGAATAATCAATATTCGAGAACATTCAGAATCACATCTTTACAATTATAAACGTTTGCATCTCATCCACTTCAAATACTCATTCTTTCATTTCTCACTTTCATTAAAGCATCATGTTTTCACTTAAATTAAGTTGACTGTAATAAATGATCGATATTAAAATTGTCATTCTCATACGAGTCGACAAAACATCTATCTTCATCCATTTTATGCATTTCTAAAGTCACTATTAAAAGATAGAAACATAATCATTGCAAAAACACGAACATGTTTCAGAAATTGTATCAGAGACCATTTCAGAAACCTAAGTAAAAGACACGAACGACGACTCATTCAACTATTTACCTCCAATAACGTAATTACCGCTTTCCACGTCTTCCAACGCAATTTCACGTATCAAAAAATGCGAGCCCAATCAAAACGCTTGTTAAAAACATTCTCACTTCTGTTAAGGTACCATATTTCCACTTAAATTAAGTTGATCGCGATAAATGACCCATATCATAATTTTCATTCTCGTATTATTCGACAAAACATCTATCTTTATCCATTTTATGCATTTCTAAAGTCACTATTAACACTTTGCGCTTGGATATCTCCTCTGAGGAGACGTCGCGAGTTTAACGTATCGTTTGGATGTTCCTTCTGCGAAGACGCCACAATTGATTAGCAATTGCGGGGTTTAAAATTATTCCATCTGTAAAAAAACTTATTCCAACTATAAACCACCAGAGGAAAGAAGTAGAATGCTAATAAACCAGATGTAAGATGCAAATAAAATGTAGGATGGCGACTATATGGCGTCTATATAGCGACATACGAATGCAAAGGGTTAAAAGCCAGAAACGTAACCACAGTAAAAACACGTTTCAGAGACCATTTCAGAAACCTAAGTAAAATCCTCGAACGACGACTCGCTCAACAATTTACCCCCAATAACGTAATTACCCCTTTCCACACCTCGCAACGCAATGTCACGTACAAAAAAAAAATATAAGCCCAATCAAATCGCGTATCATCCGCGTGTCTCGCGCGCTCCCCGCGGAAGAGGGATGATGATAGGTTATCGGCTGAGAGGGACTCGAAAAGACAAACTTGCAAATGGCTGCGCGTAATGACGACAGCACGCCGCGATCTCGCCTCGCGAGCACGCTCGTCCCCGTAACGATAATGCGCGTGTGATGTTCCTCTGGATTGAGACATTAGTTTCGACGAAACGTGCGATCGCGATTCGCGTACGACGAAGGGGCGCGCAGCGTTTCCCGCGTTCTACCCTCCGGGAACCGTTGCGAGCAATTTCCGCCGGCTGACCGAGCCCTGCCCGCTCGATCGTGGATACCAGCGCGCGCGGATCCGCATTTACATCGCGGCGCGAGTAGAGGCGTGCGCAATATTTCGCCTGTCCGCGGGTAGCGTCCATGAGAATACAGCTATCAGTAAATTGCCGCCGCGAAATTACGAATATCGCGGCTCGTATATCACGGCGATTATTTTGCGTACGAACGGAAATTTATCGACCTTACACGTCCGTCCGTTTCGCGCCGCGACAGCGCGTAATTTCGCGAGTTATTCATTGTTGTCCTGGTTCGCCTGGGAGTTTTCGTTCTCTACGAGGCCCGTTCATTGTTCGTTACTAGGAAACGCGTCTTTGTCGCGGCAGAACCGATGTCGCGAGAGAATTGTGTTTGGGTGAGACCATCGTTCAAAGTTTCTGCCCGTCATAGACAGGACGCGGTGATCGGCGAATGCGAAAGGTTAGAGGAAAGATTGGTACCGTACCAATGGCGTTGCGAGTTTTACGTTGATTCGTATCGTTCCTTGGTCGTTTTCGCACTATCTTTAGTAACGAGTCGTCTAGTATATAATTCTTGGTAGGCTGTGAAATGCGATTTGACAATAGAGGGAATGTTCGACAAAAAATAATATTCAGTAAAGTTATAAAATAGATACTCAAGTTTTCAAAGATAAATACAGTCAGGCTTCGACTTACGCGATTTAACCGTTTGCACTTGGATGTTACCTTTGAGGGGACATCAGCATTGATTAGTGATTACAGAAGTTACACTTATTTCATCGCAACTTTTTGAGAATTGCGTTTCTTTGAAGTTTTTTATTGAAATGGAAATTTTCTATTGCTGGGAGATGTTAGTAATAGAAACTATTGCTAAAATATTGCTGAAATATTGCTATTTTAGACTCGGGTTCTATTGCTAAAATATTGCTATTTTAGCTTCAGCTTCTATTGCTAAAATATTGCTATTTTAGCTTCAGCTTCTATTGCTAAAATATTGCTAAAATACTGCTAAAATATAGTAAATTTAACTATAGTTTCTATTGCTAAAATATTGTTATTTTAGCTTTAGTTTCCATTGCTAAAATATTACTATTCCAGCTTCAGTTTCTATTGCTAAAATACTGCTAAAACATAGTAAATTTAACTATAGTTTCTATTGCTAAAATATTGCTAAAATACTGCTAAAACATAGTAAATTTAGCTATAGTTTCTATTGCTAAAATATTGCTAAAATACTGCTAAAACATAGTAAATTTAGCTATAGTTTCTATTGCTAAAATATTGCTAAAATAGTGCTGAAACATAGTAAATTTAACTATAGTTTCTATATATATATATAGATCTATTTTACTTTTACCTATGCTTTGAACCCAAAACACATTTTTTACCAAAAATGCGAAATTTTCTGCTTTCCTCGACTTACGCGAAAAACCCTTTCGTAACCAATTACTCGTGTAACTCGAGGACTTACCGCATCAAAAATCGGACAAATTTTCAGGCTACCTACGTATTCCGTTTTCACGCGCATTCCCCACGTGCCTCGTATAATTCTCAACCTTTTGTCCGCAGAGGCCGTGCGCCTGACGTTATTCCACTCTCGAATGCAGGGATTCAGGTGGTAGATCTAACGCGAATTCGTAAATCTCGAGCGACGGCGGTGTGGCGGCGACACAAATGCGGCCTGAATTCTGATCCGAATCGAGCCGATTCCGCTTCCTCCGCGCCTCCACCGCCTGGACCATTCTTTTTATTCCCTACCAGCGTCTCGACCGCGCGCCTGCTCGCATTCAGAATTCACCAGAGCCCGCCAAAGGGGAGGAGCCGGTGGAAACAGCGTCTTCGCACCAGATAAATCTCAGTCGCGATCTGCCTCCGGGAACGTCGTTATCTGCTTACACAGTGTACCACACGACTGCAGATATTGCGACGCTCTTTGAGCGCAAACGCGACGTTCCACTTTTGGGGTGGGTGGGCCAGGTTGGGGCGCGATCGCGCGTCCTGGGAAAAATACACGTGGGACGGAACGAGCGTACGAGATTCAATTTCCACGCCGGTGGTGATCGCTTCCCCTCGATACTACCGATGGAAACGAGGTTGAAGTTTTCGTTACGATGAAATCGAGAAGAGTCGACGCGCCACGTATACCCACCAGGGGTATTTCAGAAGCACGGAACAAGTATTCATAAATAATTCATCCGGTTCTATAATATAACCAGTGTAACTGTATGCGCCGCGAACTCGTTCCTGCGTTTACCACCGTTCATTCTCTAGCCCAGATTATCGCGAGAACCGGATCCCTGAATGATTCCAGAGGGAATCGACGGCGGAGGAGCGACTTTCACTGGATCGGGACTAGGAAACGCGACCCTCGCGAGCGAGGAGGCAAAAGTCGGCCACGGTATCGCGCCAGAATCGACGGTTTTCCGTTAATTAGAGGAACGGCTCGTAATTAGAGACCCATTCGTGCGCGAACGAAATTGCATTGACCTTTGGCTTCGCAGCGGTCGATCTCGTTTCCGTCAAAGATCGATCGCGGCGTCCAAATCCAATTAACGCGGCCACGAATCGAACGGCCTCTGAATGAACCTGCGACGTAAATTACACGCCGCTGGTTGATTGAAAATAAATGAAAATTGAACTGGAGCGTACGCAACGATCGGAGAAAAATGCGGGACGGGCACGCGAGCGAAACTTTATCACCGCGGATCACGAACACGGTTCGTTACCAGGTATCACCCTCAATCGCACGAATTCTGTACGCATCTGGTGCGTTCCCTGCGAGGCAGCAGCGCGTGTCCTTGCTATATCGAGGATTTCTCCCTGGACGCTTTTTCGACGCCGTTCGAAACAGCTGCGCCACTTCCCAACGAGGGGTGGTCGACGCGAGCAGACGCTTTTTCAGTGAGAATTTAGCCATCGGTCATATTCGTCGAAGGCGGACTTCGAATATTGATGGGGACGATGTCGAAGATCCATCGAGTCGTTTATCGACGTTTGTTCGGATATAATGGATGTAATGAGGCTCTTTATGTTGCATTATGGGGATAGAAGTGTGTGCCTGTCCATCTGACAGAGTGAAACTTTGAGTGTAACTTAGAGCTACGCTAACCGCACTTGACGATAAAAATGAAAACACGTCGTCGTCAAGTGACACGAATAAATCGTACGACACTCGCTATGATAAGATACGAGACTTTGCGTGTCGCGAGAAATGGTAGTAATTAATTTAACGTGTACAATAAATATAAATGAAGAAATAATTTGCATATTAGTAATACTAACTCGTGAACAAGTATTTTAATGAATCGCTAAACTTCCTTGTTTGCAATAAGCCAACGATCAATCCCCACTGAATGATAGTAATTAATTCAAGTTATACGATAAATATAAATGAAGAAATAATTTATATATTAGTAACAATAACTGGTGAACAAGTATTTTAATGCAGCACAAGAATTTCCTTATTTGCAATAAGCCAACGATCAATCACCATTGAATGATAGTAATGAATTCAAGTTATACGATAAATATAAATGAAGAAATAATTTGCATATCAGTAACACTAATTCGTAAACAAGTATTTTAATGAAGCACAAGAACTTCTTCGTTCACAATAAACCAACGATCAATCGCCACTGAATGATAGTAATTAATTCAAGTTATACGATAAATATAAATGAAGAAATAATTTATATATTAGTAACAATAACTGGTGAACAAGTATTTTAATGCAGCACAAGAACTTTCTTGTTCGCAATAAGCCAACGATCAATCCCCACTGAATGATAGTAATTAATTCAAGTAATACGTTAAACATAAATGAAGAAATATTGTATATATTAGTAACGCTAATTCGTGAACAAGTATTTTAATGAAGCACAAAAACTTCCTCGTTCGCAATAAGCCAACGATCAATCGCCACCATAGAATCACACTCGAACACACAACACGCAATACCAGATAAAACCAACGGTTGCACGTCGCGACGTTCACTAAAAATCTAAATGAGTCAATCAGCTGCAGTATCCCACGAAACGCCGCTGAAATTCCGTCGACGAACCAGAAACTCCAAACATTCCTACGCGCATGCCCACGAAATTCTTTACGCGGAATCCTAGAATACCGCTGGCAAGCGTTCTCCAGTAGGAGAGGGTCGCGGTTTTCCATGGTGCGCGGACCCTGGGAAACGCCAAATCGCGCGATGAAAAGTGAGTCATCGTTCGAGCGGAGGCGGCTGGCGGGTTTCCACCGCTGGGGGTTCGCGCTAATTGGTAGTTATTTCCTATCCGACGTCTACCAGCGTCCTCGTGTATACGCAGCGATCGCATGCATATGCATACGAAGCTTCTCAGGAAATTCTTGGACCGATGCGCACGAATTCGCGCGATAGCGTTGCCCCGTCGACCCTCGAGAGGACGAACGTGTCGATACACCCGCGACGGAGCTTCGCCGCCATTTACATATCGCGGAGGACGCGTTTGGTGGCTGACGGATGAACGCTTCTTCTCGTCGTGAATGAGATTTTGTTCGAACGTGTTATAATGCGTGGTTTCCTTGGTGATTGTGAGAAAGCTTTTGGTTTTACTGGGGTACTTTGTCAACTTAACGCTTTGCATTTGGCACCTTTCCAGGGGTTATCAATAGAAGCTATTGCTGAAATGGCAATATTAATATAGAAAGTATTGTTAAAATAGCAATATTAAGATAGAAATTATTGCTAGAATAGCAATACTAATATAGAAACTATCGCTAAAGTAGCAAAATTAATATATGAACTATCGCTAAAATAGCAATACTAACATAGAGACGATTGCTAAAATAGCAATATTAACATATGAACTATCGTCAAAATAGCAATATTAACATATGAACTATCGCCAAAGTAGAAATATTAATATAGAAATTATCACTAAAATAGCAATGTTAATATAGAAAACATTGCTAAAATAGCAATATTAACATAAAAACTATTTATTAAAAAATATTAACTTAGAGACTATCGCTAAAATAGCAATATTAACATGGACTAAAAATAGCAATATTTTAGCAATAGTTTCTATGGCTAACATCTCCTAGCAATGAAAAGTTTCCACTTCACTAGAAAACTTGAGGGAAACATGCATTTCTCAAAAAGCTACGATGGAATAAGTTTGTCCTCCTTCATCACTAATCAATGCTGATGTCTCCTCAGAGGAAACATCCTAGTGCAAAGTCTTAAAAGCGTTATATCGGAATGCGTGATTTCCTTGCCAACTACGCTCGAGAACGCTCTCGCTTCTCCTGCGAGACTTTTTCAAGTTGCAACTGCGCGATATGGTAAATAAGAAGTGGCTACCTTCGTACGATTTCCAGTGTGTACACCCTGAAAAGGGAAGAGCGCTATAAATACGCGTACATCCCTAATTGCGAGGTCTCGCGCGGCAGGTACTTACGTATTCCTTTTCGACAGCAACACCGTAGCCGCTGAATTTATTAGCGTGTCCCGTCATAACCGGTGATATATCGAAACGGAGGACCGGTACATTTTTAAGGTGGCTCGCGTGTTAACAAAAACCAGAAGGGGTTCAAGAGTTACAACAGCCACCGGACGGACGCATGCATATTTATGCAAACGCGCGTCGAGCTCGTTCCTCCTCGCGCGGCGCTGATGGCTTGTAACACCCAGATCATCGCCGACAAAGAACGCCCTTATAAGATGAATTCGCGGTGCAAGAAACGTCATTAGCCGTCTCGAGAAATTTATCTTATTCGCGGTGGGGACAGAGTCGCGTCGCTGCGAATCAGGTCGACTCCGCGATTACTATAGTCGCGTTATTATCGGCACTTTATCATCGTCACGTGGCGTTGAGACGTCTGGAACGCCTCGCGTGCGACTTTGTCCAAGATTTCTCTCCCCTTTTGGACTTTTTCATTTGCAACTCGACACACCCTTGCGGTGTACTCGCCTTTAAAAATAGTATCAAACTACTTTGGCCGTCAGAAAACATCTCGTACGTTCCTACGTGATTCCTCCAACAAGTCGTTTCATATTCCTCTCTTATTTCTGACATCTCGAGTACGTTTGGATTCAAACCAGCGCCTTGCAAAATTATCATACCAATATCAATAACTCTCAAATCAATCTTCCAAACAACTGATCTCAACTATCGAGAAAGAATGACTCAATCCACGATTCCCAATTAACTGCACACCCATAACCAACCTCGATATCCCCAAAGAATTCACTACTACACTCGCTCATCTCATTATTACCCCCGTGACTCCAGTAGCCGCGTTAATTACGCTCGAAACGCAGCTCCTCCAACTACCAGCCGTTTCCGCCATTTTCACCGTCGCTTTGCCAGGCTTAAAGCGACGCTTCGACTGGCGAACAAGTGGAGGAACGGCTATTGGTAAGAGAGAACGCGCACGAGGACAATTCGATGGGCTGCGGGACGCTCGTGCGGTTTAATCGTAGCTAGATAAATTCACCGGCTTCTTAATTAGCGAGTCCGATGTTCGCGCGGGCGAAAGGAAGCGGTGGAGGCACCGCGAGATCCGGTGGAACTGGTGGAAGGAAGGGAAACGAGGAAGAAACGGACCGCGTACAGGCTCATGCATTATGTATGATACGGGATAAGGCCGGTACTGGACGCCTAGGAACATTTATCGGCCGCTCGGACGACGGTACACGCCACTGGTACCTGCATTTAGAAAGGTACGCAAATTGGTCGCAACCCCGCTGGCCTAGCGCGAAAGATTCTCGCGCGAAGTGGAGGAGGACGCGGCGCACAGTGTGGCTGGATGGCCAATCTGGGTGGAAGAAAGTAAAATTGAGATTTTCACCGAAAATAGTGGGCTCGTTTAACCCTTTGCGCTCGACCAATTTTTTCGATCGCATATGATTTTTTTCTGTCGCTAATTTCATCGTTAATGCAACCAATCTCGTTTCTCAACAATTGAAGATCAATTTCATCTTCACTCTTCGCTAATTTCACCTCCCAAATTCATTTTTGCAGGGCTTCGAAATAATAAATCGGTCGATCGAAAACTCCAGTTGCTGTGTAACATCGTGGCGACTGAGAGTCGCCATTCGAGCGCAAAGGGTTAACCACTCGCGCTAGCAGCTAATTTACAGACACATGCGATGGAACACTCTAGTTGTCGCGTCGCGACAATGGTCGCCTGTATATAGAACCTAGTTTATGGTACGAATGTAATTAAGCAGCTATTTTTGAGGATTCCCAATTATTACTTACCTTCTTTCTTATTACTTGAATTTTTCTGTATACAGGGATTAGAATCTTGAAGGCGTTTTGGAATTTATAAAGATTCGCGTCTTTAATGCTTTAACTCAATAGCTAATAATGTGACATAAACTCCTAATTAATATTCCGCTTGGCCGCGTAACCCCAAACGTTACCCCAATTGATCTTTCTGGGGTCCTATTCCTACTAGCGACCACTCCTACATTGAAAAAGAAGCAGCAATCGGATTGGCTCGTGGCTGCTTCAGAATTTAGTATACAAGTTTGTACAAATGTAAAGTATGAGTATTAAAAAATAAACCAAGTATTTGAGTAGTAAGCAAGAAACCAAACCCAGTCTCAACTAAACCCAATATTCTTATACGAGAAATATAGAATTGTATTTATTGAAAACTCTTCTTCTCTCATTCAAAACCCAAAAGTCGTCCTTGGCATTCTAATCAAGCGAATACGCGAGGCGAAGCTATCGACGCAACAATTATCTTAAAAGAATTAGGGAAAACTAACCACAATATTATTATACGAGAAATATAGAGTTGGATTTATTCAAAACTTTTCTCCCCTCATTAAAAACCTAAAAGTCGTCCTTGGCATTCTAATCAAGCGAACCCATATATCCCATATTTCGCTAGTCTTCATTTTGTCACGCGCACCTCATAAACTTGTAGCCCCCATTAACCCTTTGACTGCCACAGCGAAATCATATGTTTTAATCAGGACGTGACTGGAGTATTTTTATTATTCAAAGCATATAATGGGAAAATAATAATAAATTGGTGATATAAGACAATATTCTTATCCAATGGAGCGTTTATCTTATTGATGGTCACATGTGATCACTGTGTTGCCTTGGTTGATAGGGACTAATTAACCCTTTGCACTTGGATGTCTCCTCAAAGGAACAGCAGAATTGATTACTGATTAAACTTATTCCATTGCAGTTTTTTGAGAAATGCATATTTCTCTCAAATTTTCTATCACTGGGTAACATTAGTAATAGAAACTATTGCTCAAAGATTGCTTATTTAGTGATATAAATTAAATAGCAAGCAAGGTATTCTCAAAATTAAATTTTGACAATCGTCAATTGTGGCAGAGCTGTTCTCAAGAGACCAAAGAGCCGCATAGGACTCGCGAGTCGAGGTTTGTGGACTTCTGGCAGCTTTTTGAGAAATGCATATTTCCCTCAAATTTTCTATTGAAATGAAAATTTTCTGTTGCTGATAGAAACTATTGCTAAATATTGCTAAAGTAGTGCTATTTTAGCAATATTTCTAGCTTCTATGGCCAACGTCGAGGAAGAAGCAGAGTGTAAAGGGTTAAAACAGGCGTAATTAGTAAAAGAATCGCGAAAGGTACAAGTTAACAACACATCGAATGAGGTAAACTTCAGCTCTTTGACGTGGAATTGTCTGCGTTAAATTATATGCATCATAACTTTAAGAAAAATTTGAATTTATCTATCAAAAATTTCATTCCAATATGCTCGCGTAGAGAACAGCATTATTCGTCACACATTGCAGTATTGTATTCTTTGTGTGTAATTCTCCTAAAATAATTCTCCTAATTCTTCTAAAAGGTTAAGAATGTTACCAAATAATTTTCGTAGTGAAACTAATTAAGCTATAGTATCCACCTGTTGAGATCCACCCCCCATGAGATCGATTTCGCGTCCAATCGCTGCCATTTCCTTCGATGCTGAATGCTGAAGATGCAGAAGACGCTCTCCTTCGATGATTTAATTAGCCCAATTTCAACAATTTTTGTGGACACTTTGCAGTGACTTTAATTAGTCTACTTTAAGTGATTTTGTGGACATCTTATAATCGATTTAATTAAGCCACTTTTAACGATATTTGGGGACATTTTCTACTGACTTTGATTAGTCTATATGAGCGTCTCGATATGAAAGAGACGCGGTGTACGAAACAATGCAAAGTAGCGCGTGAAATACGACGCAAAAAATTAAGGTGCAAGTCGATTCGAGGTGCATTACTAGACAATAAATTACTTCAAAGTGTTTAGTATAAGCGTTTGTGAAATATGGAATATGTTATCCGATAGCGTCGCGTTGTTCTCGTCGATTAGACCGCGTAATTGGCCGTTTCCCTATATTCGCGTCTAACGGATGAATAACGCGTGTCGAGCGTAAGAATTTTCACACACTTTCTTCGAATTATGCAACGCCGCGGGCAGGCTTTATAAACGGTCTCGCCAGCTCATTCGCGGCTTCGTTATGGTTGTGTACTGACACGTCGCGTAATGTTACGTGGTTTTGCACGGATGCGTAAAAACCGTGGAGCCGGAAAATTGATCAAGATTACAAGTTTCCTTAATTAGACGCCTACGCGGAATAGGCAATTCGATGATCGAGCATTCTCTCTCCCTCTCTCTGCCTCTCTGTGGGTTAAAGTGAAAAAATCAAGGGTAATAACGTTACCACGGGAAGTGCATGTAATCAGCGCGTCAGAAGCATGTCTAATGACTGGCTTGTGCAAATCAGCCGGTATTCAACGCGCACAATGTTGCAGGGTTTTGATACCGACGTTTAATCGTACGGTGCATAACCTCGCCATTGGAAATGTTCAAGACATGTGTTGAAGACACGATGCTGTTTCAGATACGCACACGCATCCTCGTGCTGCGAAACGTAAGGGCATTTCTACAGCATTTTCAATGAGCTTTCATCAAACGTTCTAATTATTTTCGTCAAGATAAGTCTGTAAGGTGTTGAAGTAAAATTATATTCCTACAGAGCTAAATTTGGAAAGTTGTGTACTTTGCACTCGACGCTTTTCCAGCAATTTTCTATTGTTGGTAAAAGTTAGCAATAGAAACTATTGCGAAGCAATTTTCTAGCGATAGAAAATTTCTAATTCAATAGAGAACTTTGAGGAAACGTGCGTTTTTCAACAAGTTTTTGGTGGAATAAGTTTGTAACCTTCGCGATCAGCAATCGATTTCGTCAGAGGCGACATCCGAGTGCAAATGGTTGAATGACCGCATATTATTTCACGTGGACCAGCGATTTTCTCCTTTGGAAATGAAAAACAAATGCATATAGGAAATAAAAAATCCACGTACTTATTAACCTTATAACTAATATGTTACAAAAGTAGTTTTTAAAATAAGTTTAGGGTATGATATTTTTTAAAGAATATTCCTTCGTACAAAGGTACAGCACAAAAGTTACAAATACACCTTGTTGCACTCTTTTTTTTACTTCAGAATCAGTAATAGAATTGCAGTCGTTATTGTTCGATATATCGAACAAATCGTCTGTACAACACTCCAGAAAACTTACTTCGTTACACAAATTAATGTTTTTCTTTCAATTGAATTCAATTTCTTCTTTCAATTTTATTTAAATTGAAATTATTATGAGAATACCAAACAGTGTCCACCAAATCCAGCGATATGCGAATTCGTTCGAATATAGTACTGTTAGAACAGATAATTTTCTGAGAAAAGAGACAAAAATGAGAAATCATGTTGGCGGTCTTTTACGTCTCAGCATTGAAACACGAGAAATCTCGTGAGCGGTCGTTTAAGTATTAAAACGTTAAAATTGGAAAAGTTGTGTTTAATTAAAACGTTACAAATTTTTATATGACACCTTTCTACGTAAGATGATAAAAATTAATTTTTATTTTTATTTTTTAAATAAGCATTACTTTCGCTCTCTTTTTCGTAAAATCGCTCGTTCCAACATTATGTTCACGCAGCAAGACCCCCGTTTGCAATGCGTTAATATTAATTAAACCATCTTTTTTCAATACTGTTAGAAACTTTCGACCTTCTTTTCTAACCTTTTAGAATTTTGCAATTTTTCAACCTAACCTAACCTAACCTTTTTTTAATACTACTATAAACTTTCGACTTTCTTCTATAAGCTTTTTTGAACTTTGCAATTTTTAAACTCAACCTAACCTAAACTAACCTTTTTTCAATATTACTATAAACTTTTAACCTTCTTTTTTAACCTTTTAGAATTTTTCAATTTTTCAGCCTAAGCTAACCTTTTTTCAATATTACTATAAACTTTCAACCTTCTTTTCTAACCTTTTTTGAATTTTTCAATTTTTCAACCTAACCTAACCTAACCTTTTTTTAATACTACTATAAACTTTCGACCTTCTTTTTTAATCTTCTCTGAACTTTTAAATTTTTAAACTCAACCTAACCTAACCTAACCTTTTTTTAATACTACTATAAACTTTCGACCTTCTTTTTTCATTTTCTCTGAACTTTTAAATTTTTAAACTCAACCTAACCTAAACTAACCTTTTGTCAATATTACTATAAACTTTCAACCCTCTTTTCTAAACTTTCTTAAATTTTTCAATTTTTCAGCCTAAACTAACCTTTTTTCAATATTACTATAAACTGTCGACCTTCTTTTCTAACCTTTTTTGAATTTTTCAATTTTTCAACCTAACCTAACCTAACCTTTTTTTAATACTACTATAAACTTACGATCTTCTTTTCTAACTTTTTCTTAATTTTTCAATTTTGTTAAGAATCATTCAATTATTCGTTAATTTCGCTGATTGCGTAGGAAACGAATGACGAAAACGAACGATATCATGACTCGCTTGAAACGTACAGTACAATCTTCTTTTCTAACTTTTCTTAATTTTTCAATTTTGTCGAGAATCATTCAATTATTCGTTAATTTCGCTGATTGCGTAGGAAACGAATGACGAAAACGAACGATATCATGACCCGCTTGAAACGTATAGTACAATTAAACAGTCCTCGTAAATACGAGCGCAGACGTGTATGAAAGAGCGCGAAGCGAGGTTTCCTCGCGGCTCGACCGTGGCGGGACGATAAAAATCTCGCGCGGTGGGCTGCGACACGAGTTCCCTTCGCGAAATGACGGCGATCAACGTAAATCCACGTAATCAGATCGCCGCGGAGACATTAACGCATTGTTACCGGGCCGCGAACGAGGCCGAGTTTCTCTTCGTTTGATATGCATCATCTGCCGTGGCTGGCTGCCTATCGATCGGTGCATCGCGGAAATTCCGGCGGCGCTGAGCGCAGAAATGCATGAAATGGAAACGCATTGTTCCCCGTTAACGTTAGAAAAACCGAGAAATAGGCGAAGCTGCTTCTACCAGAACCAGTGGAAATGGCTGCGCTTTGAGAAATACGGAATAACAGAATATTTTTGTGTTTTATGTTTTTATTTTTTGTGTTTTTGTGTTTTATTTGTTTTATTTTTAATTTGGTAGTGTCTTGGAAATGGAATTTATAGTTGTGGTATTATAATAAATATAGTAACATAATTATAATAATAATAACTGCTATAATAATAGCAATAAGTACGAAAATAATAAGAAAAATATTAAAGTAAACTTTCATTAAAGTAAATATAAGAAGTATAATATAATGATGTGATAGTAATGATAGATGCGATAGAAATAGAAATATAAAGTTAGAAATATTACATAAAATAATAAATTGATATTTATTATTTATTTAATAACAATATTTTAGCAATAGAAATTAACCCATTAACTGCCAAATTTTTGACGCAAAATGTTATATGTGCACACGAAAAGTTGTGTGACAATGTAATTATATTCAAATTGTGTTTTGTTGTTAAAATATTTTATATTTTTGAATAAGTCCCAAGTGGGGATCGTGACAGTTGATGGGTTAATAGAAACTATTGCTGAAATAGCAATATTTTAGCAATAGAAGCTAATAGAAGCTATTGCTAAAATATTGCTAAAATAGCAATAGAAGATAATAGAAACTATTGCTACAATAACAATATTTTGGTAATATTTTAGCAATATTTTAGCAATAATTCATATTGCTTACGTCGCCCAGAAATAAAAAATTTCCATTTCAATAGAAAACATGAGGGAACCCTCATGTAGAGGCATTTCTCTAAAAGCTGTGGTGAAATAAGTTCAACTTTCATAATCACTAATCAATGCTGATGTCCTCTCAGAGGAAGCATCCAAGTATACACTTTTTTAAAACTAAGCTTCAAATCTTAATTAAACTATAGGCAAAACCGAATAAAACTTAGTTTTTTGCTTAATAGTAAGCAAACTATCCATAAAATGAAATCATGACAATCGCCATTCATGATAGAGCCGCACTCAGGACTCCAAAAACCGTATACGGCTCGCGAGGCACCATTTTCCAACCCCTAGCCTATATCAACAGATATTGGGGTAGTTCAAATCCACGTTCGTAGATATTATGAACAGCGCGTTTGGAAAAACCTTTCCTCACCGCTTAAGAATCATCAAAAGCTATCCTCAAACACCCTCGAAGCCAAGATCTATCGTGAGAGCACCACCTCGAGGCCCACGACTTTCTCTCGCGCTAATCTCTCGCGCGACGCGCAGCCAGCGTTCGCCAACGGTCCTCCGCGTCTTGCAACCGCCCCAGCTGGCTCGCACTTAAGTCAAGTTAGGCGTTAGTTAAGACGGACCAATGGCTATTCTCGAGACCCGTACTACGCTCGCAGCGAAGTTCTTCCCGCGCGGAGAGAAATTCTCCAGCTTGCTTTCCTTTTTCCTCCTAACGAACGCCGTCGATCGTCCAACCTCCTCGCTCCCTTCGCTACGACGCACTTAAACAGGGTAAACGCGGTTCCGCGAGCCTCCGCGGCGTTTAACACGCGGGATATTTATACATCATCGTGCCCGCGAAGCGTTTCGAGAAGCGAGCACACCGCAGCGTCGGCCCTCTTCAACGACATTCCCTCCTCGGAAACGATCCGCGTTCCACTTGCTCCGCCGGTGTTCCCAGCCGGGATATTCGCTTCTAAATTAACACGTTGGAATCCGAAGGATCTGGTAAACGCGCGATAGTCTTCCGTCAATTTCGAGAGGATTATTTGTGGCCAAAGCGCGCTTGGGAGGAAGAAGGGGTTGGGTGGTTCGTCGGAAGTGGAGGACCACCTGAGAGCAATTTTCAATGGGGAAAGAACGAAGTTGCAAATGCAGGTGCTTATTTCTTTATAAGCGCCAACTTTTGGGTTATCAGGGATTACTGACATTGCAAATTATTTTTGTTCTTCATTGTTCCGCGAAACGAGAAAATTTATAAAGATTTTTGTTAGTAAAGTAAACGTGCGATAGTCTTCCGTCAATTTCGAGAGGATTATTTGTGGCCAAAGCGCGCCTGGGTGGAGGAAGAAGGGGTTGGGTGGTTCGTCGGAAGTGGAGGACCACCTGAGAGCAATTTTCAATGGGGAAAGAACGAAGTTGCGAATGCAGGTGCTTATTTCTTTATAAGCGCCAACTTTTGGGTTATCAGGGATTACTGACATTGCAAATTATTTTTGTTCTTCATTGTTCCGCGAAACGAGAAAATTTATAAAGATTTTTGTTAGTAAAGTTGAGATTGTTTTAGTTACGAATAAGAACGCGTAGAGAAGAGAGAATGGTAGGTGGTGGAGCAAAGTTAACGACATTTTAACGAACAACGTCCTATACCTACTCAATTCCGCTCGTGGAGTACATTTGTCATAATCAGCATTCGTTAGATACATTACGACAATGATGTAAATACAATTTCAGGAAGCATCCGGAGGGATTGCTTAAGAAAATTGTACCTCGTTGCACTTTTGAGCTTAGAACGTCTGAAAATGGTAAAAAGATTGAAATGAAGCAAAGCAAAATACGTGTCATATATGTAAAAATATTTCCAGTCGGACTCTCTGATCTTAAATGCTATTTATTGATACTTTGCACTAGGAATTATTTTTCAATTCTGTTGCCAACAACTCTCTACTATTTGAAGTGTTTTCTATTTGAAATTTATTTCAATGAAACAGCTACGCAACTGCATTTGTAAACAATTTTGTTTACTAATTGCATTAAATATAGCTCTCAAACTATGTTGTAATTTATATTTATGGAACATACTTGTTTCTTTTTTTTATTTACTAACATCCAGTTACACTCGACAAAGCAGTGCAAAGGGTCAACTCTGTCATCAGAATTGATTAGTTATTGAGGAGGTTAAACATATTCCACCACAACTTTTTGAGAAATTCATGTTTCTCTGAAGTTTTTTATTGAAATGGCAATTTTCTATTGCTGATAATCAACTTCTGGGAAGATGTCAAGTGCAGAGGGTTAAAATTTTCATTAAGAATTAAGAATTTCTTAAATAACTTTCAAGATATTAGATCACTGGTGGATGTTGCTCGTTGCTATTCGTTTAATGAAGTTTAGCGTGTTTTCGTATCGAAGTAAACAAAAACAAGTGGCTACAAGAAGCGTTTCCAAATAAAACTGAACCTTTTCGTAATCAGTGGGACCATACGTCTCGTTCGAGCAATCGAACTGCGTAAGATACGCCAAATCGCGGTTCGTCGAGTGAAGTCATAGCAGCGGAATGCGATTTGAAAAGCAGAAAGGTAATTCGTCAGAAAAATTAATGCATAAGCAGGCATTGTATGATGATATAGTAGAGGCCTCGAATATTTCAGTTATTCAAGGACTCTGAGTCTGCGATCTTTTTATATCGCGTGACGCGTGGGTGTACATGAAGAAAACAATTAAAACGAATAAGAAATACTTTGAACAGAATGATTTCTCGTTATACGAGAATTATGCAACTACTGAAAAGAATTTAGCATGAGTATTAGGAGAAACGTTAATCTTGAACGAGCAAACCTTCGATCTCGATTACAACGCATAAAAGCTTGTGTTAGGCTGCAGACAAAGGGATGAGACGGCTTAGAAAAGAAATTCTGGGGTTGGTCTTCAAAAAAATGAATCACCTCGAATGGGTTAATAGAATTGTCATTAAATCAAAAAATAGGGTTGTTATTTGTGCTTATACACCAATTCTGCTTTTACACGAACTTCTTTCACACAATTTTGATTTAACACGAATCAAAAAAAATTTAACTCTCTTATTTTATACGACTTATTTTGATTTAACACGATCGACTCAAATTCTAAGAAGAAAATTTTGCTTTACTTTTATTTTTCTAACTGCAATATTGGACACGAATTTTATAACCTCGATATGGAATTTTGTCTGCTTTGTCTGCACTTTGAGTTTGGTGTTCAAATTGAAAAGTACCTTTTTGATGCTATAAAATTAAATTCATATTTATTAATTTTGCGTAAAATTCAATAAATGGTAAGTTATAGTTTAAAAACCTTTGTTTCATCAATTATAACTGAAATATTTTTCGGAACGAATCAAATCTTTTTATGTGTAATTCATGTTATTTTGCCTAACTTTTGCGTTCACGAATTATTGACACTTTTTTTCCTTTTCAAATGATAATTTACTTTGTATGATACAAATAACATATTTAAGATCCTAACATGAAAATTCATGGTTTATTGTATTATTTTTGCTAATTTCTTAGAACTGGAACCAATCTTCTATTTTTTCATAGACGCAATATATTTTTTACATGAATTTTTTTACACGTATTCTTGGGGAACGTATTTATCCTGTAAAAGCAGAATTAGGTGTATTTATTAGCCAATTTACTTTGAACGATACACGTGCAATCTTTACGAAATTAAATCTTCAAGATCCTAACATGAAAACTCATGGTTTATTGTATTATTTTGTTAATTTCTTAGAACTGGAACGAATCTTCTACTTTTCCATAGATGCAATATATTTTTTACAGCTCTTCTTCGATAACGTATCTATCGTATAAAAACAGAATTAGGTTTACTCAGAAGAGAACAATGTCTCATTACACGAGATTTATACGATTATTGGATTGAATTTACCATGAATATTAGAAGGAACATTAATCTTGAACGAGTAAACCTTCGACCTCGATTACAACGCATAAAAGCTCGTGTTGGGCTGTAGACAAAGGGATGGAACGGCTTAGAAAGGATTGCAAACGCGTACAGTAAATACGAGCGAAGGTTTGCCGACTGTAACGCCCGCGCACAGTCTCGAGACGAGGCTGCGTCAGGATCAAGCGGAAAAACGAAGCGCGTATGACAGAACGATTGGACGAGATCGATTTTAAAGCGAGCGCATGAACGTAAAGGTCGGTTCAAACGCTGTAGCCGGAGTTTATGGTGACGTGAAATAGCAGCAGCGTCAGAACGAGACTAATAAACTCTATTAATGAGTTTCGCTAATGGTCGAGCCGATGGTTTGAGCGGTTGGGAACGCGACAGACGCGATTAGACGAGCTCGCTTTATGTTCTCATTTTCCAATTCACTTACGGTGGAGGATCGAAACGTCAATTAAGAAAGTTATTCTTTCGATTTAGCGGGACCAGCCTTTGCACTCGGATGTCGCCTCTGAGGGCAATGATTGCGAAGGTTAGAAACTTATTCCCTTGAAACTTTTTGAAAATGCATGTTTCCCAAAAGATTTCTATTGAATTGGAAATTTTGTAAATTGCTTGGTAATAGTTTTTATTGCTAACTTTTAGCTGCAATAGAAAATTGCTGGGAAAGCATCGAGTGCAAAGGGTTAATATTATATTTATCTACGAGCTATTACTTCAGATTAATTAAGAAAGTTATTCTTTCGATTTAATAAAACCTCCTCTAAAACGGCTAAAATATTTGTACTTTATCAGTAGCGAGCACTAAATCATAGTTACTCGATTAACCCTTTGCACTCGGATGTCGCCTCTGAGGGCATTAATTGCGAAGGTTAGAAACTTATTCCATTGAAACTTTTTGAAAATGCGTTTCCCCAAAGTTTTCTATTGAATTGGAAATTTTGTAAATTGCTTGGTAATAGTTTTTATTGCTAACTCTTAGCTGCAATAGAAAATTGCTGGAAAAGTGTTGAGTGCAAAGGGTTAATATTATATTTATCTACGAGCTATTACCTCAAATTAATTAAGAAAGTCATTCTTTCGATTTAATGAGACCTCCTCTAAAACAGTTAGAATATTTCTATTTTATCAGTAGCGAGCACTAAATCATATTTATTCGATGATGTTATATTTATCAGCGAACTATTACCTCAAGATGAATTAAGAAAGTCATTCTTTCGATTTAATGAGACCTCCGCTAAAACGACTGGAATATTTGTACTTTATCAGTATCGAGCACTGAACCATATTTATTCGATGATGTTATATTTATCTGCGAACTATTACCTCAGATCAATTAAGAAAGTCATTCTTTCGATTTAATGAGACCTCCGCTAAAACGACTAGGATATTTCTATTTTATCAGTGGTAAGCATTAAATCACATTTATTCGATTAATATTATATTTGTCACAGTAAATATTGTAATTAATATTGTATTTAAATTCAGTAATTACGCATAATTGTCGCTTATTATTTATAATCACCATTAAATTTGGTAAATGTGATGAATTCTTGAATATTTATCAAATTAACTGGCGAATTTATATAATTCCCAACTCGTAATGGCGAATGTGATAAAAGTCCATAACTTTACCAAAATTCATGCAGTTTGCGCAGCTGCTTAGCTTCTATCACAACGTAAACCCAACCAAACCTAACTTAAACCAGGATATAGAAAGTATTCCAAGTTCTTGGTTAGAAAGCAATCAAACTAGTAAATATTCCAAAGGGTTATATTTTTCTAGTTACGCTAATTCTGAATGGCATGACAGTCTAGTATGTCTAAATAAGTAAACTTAAAATATTTCATAATTTGCAGTAGTAGCAATAAATGTTGTTTGGAAAAATGTTTTTTTCTCTAAAATATGGGTTTAGTTTGTTTTTTGCATATAATTGTTTTGTATAAGCTCTAACGATAAAATTATTTTCTCTACTTAGGTCTTTCATTCGACAAGACATGTCAGTCCCTTATTCAAATTTCGTTTAGGCTACATCCATATGACTTAACGCATTGTTTTTATATGCTACATTTCTATATTTCTCATTACTTTTATTTTTATTTTTTAAGTAATCATTACTTTTGCTCTCTTTTTTGCAAAATCGATCACTACTCAAAATCTTGCGCTACGATGCGCCACTATAGTAATTTTCGTGGATGTCATCTTTCTGAACAACGCGTCACTATAGTGTTGCTCAAAGGATTAACCCTTTGCACTCGATGACTTTTTTGGTCGCAGATCATTTTTGCTAATTTCTTCACGAATATAGTCGATCCCGTTTTTCAACAATTGGAAATCAATTTTATCTTCACTCAGGCTAATTTCACTTTTGAAATCCATTTTTGTAGGGCTTCGAAAACTTCAAATCAGTCAATGTAAGACTCGAGATGTCGTACGAAACACAATGGCAACTGAGAGTCGAGCGCAAAGAATTAAAATAGCCATTTATTGAATTTTTAATTATAAGTTATAAAATATTATTATTCGCAGCCTTTTGTGTCATAGTGTCCAACGAAAAACTATCCTTCTGACTGGTAATTACTCAAAAACCTGCGCTCTATTCTACTGGCTCGATCGGTCAAGACATTTATCACATTCGCCATTACGAGCTGAGAATTATATAAACTCGCCGCTTAATTTGATAAACATTCAAGAATTCTTCACATCTACAAACTTAGAGGTGATTATACATAATAACCAGCAATCATACATAATCACCAGATTAATCACGTTCACTTGCTATTGCTATGTTTTGTAACTTACGTTTGTAGCCGTGCAACGTAGCCTCTGCGCTCTCTTCGAACGATTCCCAATTTTCATGCGCGTTATCCCTGGGGATCGGTGAAATCGTTGGCCAGGTGATACGCTACCGTCAGCTGGAACATGCAACGTGCACGCATATAGTCTCGACTCGATTCCTGTACGTATAATCTTCTATGAGTGGGTATCGATTAAGTTTTTTGGTGAAAGGGTCGAATTGAACACAGGGGGGCAACGTGGTTTGTGTGAAACAACCGCGCGATGGGGCGAGTTAAATTAAGCGTTCCATCTTTTTCTGTGTCAGTTTTCGGGAAATATTAATTAGTCGTGTTACTCGACGAAGATAATGGCGTTCCGCTGGATCGCCTCGGTCTAAACAAGATAAATTACATCGGTCGCTTTAATCAAAAACGTAATTAGCGACTTCGAGCCGAACGTAGAGCATATAGAGAGTACGATCTTTCCAATCGCTTAATCAAAGGCACTGCCCTGAAAAAAGCAGGCCCCCTCTTCCACGGAATGCCCCCCCCCCCTCACGTTGTCAGGAACTTCGAACTTCGCCAAACCAAACTTAATTGCCACGCGAGGGGAGCGGAGGGGGTGGGTGGCAAAAAGTGCGCCGCGTATTTGGAATAATTATACGTCGAAAAAGCGAGGGTCCGCGTCGAACAAAGGCGGTTTTTGCACGGTGGACGCGACGAAGAAAGGTAGGGAAGAAAATAAGCACGATGGGGACGGATCCGTCGCGGCCTCCCAGTGGCGATCACGCGAGTGCCCCGCGCCCTGGTGATTCGCAAATGGCGGCTGAACGAAACGGACGGGGATGCCGGTTGTGTAATTCGCGGCACGGATTATTGAGCCATCCGGGGAGACTCATCGATCCCTGATGAAGACGTCCGGTGGTTAACGAGAGAGATGAATAGGTGTCGGGCCTCTGGCGTTCGTAAGCGGCCCGTTTCGAGGAACCGCGGACGGAGATGAAGAGGGACGAACGATCGGGCGCGAGCGTGTTCGACGGACACGAAACGCACCGAGCACGCTAGAGGTTCGAAAAATAAATTGCTCTTTGCAGCAGCAGCAGCAGCAGCAGCAGATAGTGGTCCCTTTGTAATTCGTGGCGCAGTTATACCTCGGACCAGGCCCTATCTCTTTTCCCTCGCGCTACCCGCAGCGAAATCGTGCGGATCGGTAGGCAAATTAGGAGACCGCGAGGCCCGAAGGCGCGACGGCTTCTAATGGAGACGTTCGAGCGGGCCCAGAAGAGGCCACGGAGGGGTCAGGGAGGGGGAAAGGGGCAGCAGGACGAGAGAAAGGGATCGTACGGACGGGTGGGGGAGAATAAGAGGTGGTCGCTTTGGGCGAAAGGACCGTAGTCGTTTTCCCAAGCGAGGTGGAAGAAGAGGATGAAAGGGACCGCTCTTGGCTGGCCCACGGGAGAGAGAATAAAAAGAGGACGCGGGGCCGATTCGTAGGTAATTCGTTTCTCCTTTTCGAACCTGTATTTAGCCTCCACGGCGTACGCCTCTCCTCGCCCTTTCACCGTCGCTCTCCCACTCTCGACGACTACCCTTGCAGCTTTCCTTCTCGAACTTGCGCGCAGAGCAAACATTCGGAGGCTGTTCGGGCTCGAGATCTCGTAATTGACCGGGAAAAGGAGATTTATCGGAGGGAATCGATCAAACTTAATTATTCCGTGCAGCCTGTATCAGTATAAACTAGACCAGAGGTCGGAAGATCGTGGCTAGCGAGCCGCATGCGGCTCTTTGGTCGCTCGGATGCGGCTACGAATTACGATTGTCGTGATTTAATTTACACTCGGATACGTTCAGCTTCTTCTCGAGCGTTAGCAATAGAAACTATTGCTAAAATAGTAATGTTTTAGCAATACTTTAGCAATAGTTTCTATTGCTAATGTATCCCAGCAATAGAAAATTTCCATTTCAATAAAAAACTTGAGGGAAATATGCTTTTCTCAAAAAGTTACGTGAAGCGTAACCAAAGTTAGGTGAAATAAGTTTAAACATTAGTAATAGAAACTAAAATAGTAATATTTTAGCAATAGTTTCTATTGCTAACGTCTCCCATCAATAGAAAATTTCCATTTCAATAGAAAACTTAAGGGAACCGTGGATTATCTCAAATAGTTGCGGTGAAATACGTTTAATTCTTTGCTCTCGGCTCCTTTCCGGAAGTTAGCAATAGAAATAGCAATATTTTGGCAATAGTTTCTATTGCTAACGTCTCTCAGCAATAGAAAATTTCTATTTCAATACAAAACTTGAGGGAAATATGCATTTTTCAATAAGTTACGGTGGAATAAGTTTAAACGTTAGCAATAGAAACTAAAATAGTAATATTTTAGCAATATTTTAGGAATTTTTTAGTAATATTTTAGCAATAGTTTCTATTGCTAATGTCTCCCAGCAATAGAAAACATCCATTTCAATAGAAAATTAAGGGAACCATGGATTATTTCAAATAGTTACGATGGAATACGTTTAATCCTTTGCATTCATTTCCGAATGTTAACGATGGAAATAGCAATATTTTAGCAATATTTTCTACTGTTATCGTCCTCCAGCAATAGAAAGTTTCCATTTCAATAGAAAACTTCAGAGAAACATGCATTTCTCAAAAAGTTGCGGTGAAATACGTTTAATTCTTTGCACTCGGCTCCTTTCCGAACGTTAGCGATGGAAAATAGCAATATTTTAGCAATATTTTCTACTGTTATCGTCCCCCAGCAATAGAGAACTTCCATTTTAATAGAAAACATGACAGAAACAGGCATTTCTCAAAAAGTTGCAATGGAAGAAGTTTAAACGTTAGCAATAGAAACTAAAATAGCAATATTGCAGCAATATTTTAGCAATAATTTCTACTATTAACATTCCCCGCAATAAAAAATTTCCATTTGAATAGAAAACTTGTGGGAACCTTGCATTTCTCTAAAAACTGTGGTGGAATAAGCTTAACCTCCGTGATTACCAATCAATGCTGATGTCCCTTCAGAGGGGACATTCAAGTGCAAATATTTAAGTATGACATAAAATTTTATTCAGTTTCACTTATAGTTGAATCAAGACTTAAATTAAAGCTTACTAAGTCAAAAAATGTGTACCTACCTATACAGTTTAAGTTTAAAAAATGTAGCTCTCAAAATAAACCTCAATCGTTGTACTGTTGATACTTGGCTCTGTCAACAATAAGTTTGCCGACCACTGAACTAGACCACTCGCGTATATGACGCAAAGTACTTACAATATTAACATACCCTTGCATTCACGCATCGATCAATTATAATTCAAATATGTGGAACCGAAACGCGTAGGCCAAAACGAAAGGACGCAATCACAATATTTTTCACCTCGCAACTCATTAAGCGCGAGACATTTCTAGTCGTAAATCATTCGAGTTGATTGTTTATACAAACGCCGTTAAATTGCTTTCATATTAGACACTGGTAGGAATACGGATGCAACGAATTTCGGGAAATACACAGAAACCCGTTCCATCGTCTGGCTGTTTATATAAACGCGTGCCCTCGAACCCTTTTTTAGTCGGTCTCCCGTGGCCAAGACCATGTGGAGGGACGCTGGCCGTCGGTTAAAATATCGAGAGCAGCTGTCTCCGTTATAAACAGTACAATTTAATACCCTAAACTCCGTACTTTTAATACCTCGGAAACCAAACCGTTACCACATACGACTCGACGGAACGGTTACAAAAAAAAAGGAACCCAGGAAACGTCACCCCCGTCGCTCCAGTCGATCTTCCTCCCAAAATTCCCATTTTAATTCAGAAATCTCGTTGTCTCAGAATTAGAAGACGAGAAAGCGTGCGGTCGTATTAAGTGTTAAGAAGAGGGCAAGCGTCGATGCGTGTTCGTAGGAGGACATTTGTGACGACAGTTTCGCGAAACGAATGGCAGATGTAAAGACGAAAGAGGCGACAGTTTTAGAGTTTATATTCAGTTTTTCTTGTATTAAGTGATAGCTATTATTTAGTGTTTATATTCAGTTTTGTTCTGTTTATCATTAACCCTTTGAACTTGGCTACTTCCCGGGTATTAGCAATGGAAACTATTGCTAATATAGCAATATTTTAGTAGTAGGAATTATAGCTAAAATATCAATATTTCAGCCATATTTTAGTAGGAGTTTCTGTTACTATAATTGTAATATTTTAACAAGAGTTTCTATTGCCAAAATAGAAACCTTTTAACAATAATTTCTATTGTTAACGTCTCGCAGCTGTAGAAAACTTCCATTTCAATAGAATACCTCAGGGAAATATACATTTCTCAAAACGCAATCTCAATATTTTAACAGTAGGAACTGAAGCTAAATTAGCAACATTTTAGTAATAGAAACTGAAGCTAAATTACCAATACTTTAGCAATATTTTAACACTAGAAACTATAGCTAAAATAGCAATATTTTAGCAGTAGAAACTGAAGCTAAATTAGCAATATTTTTGCAATACTTTAACAATAGAAACTACAGCTAAAGTAGCAATATTTTAGCAATCGAAATTATCGCAAAAGTAGTAATATTTTAGGAATGGAAACTATTGCTAGAATAGCAATACTTTAGCAATGAAAACTATTGCTAAAGTAGCAATATTTTAGCAATAGAAACTGTAACTTAAATAGCAATATTTTAGCAATAATAACTGAAGCTAAAATAGCATTATTTTAGGAATAGAAACTGAAGCTAAAATAGCAATATTTTAGAAATAGAAACTAAAGCTAAAATAGCAATATTTTAACAATAGAAACTGAAGCTAGAATAGCAATATTTCAGCAATAATGAACCTAAAGTAGCAATATTTTAGCAATAATAACTGAAGCTAAAATAGCAATATTTTAGCAATAATAACTGAAGCTAAAATAGCATTATTTTAGGAATAGAAACTGAAGCTAGAATAGCAATATTTCAGCAATACTAAATGAACCTAAAATAGCAGTATTTCAGCAATAGAAACTGAAGCTAAAATAGCAATACATATTTCAGCAATAGAAATGGAAGCTAAAATAGCAATACATATTTCAGCAATAGAAACTGAAGCTAAAATAGCAACATTTTAACAATAGAAACTGAAACTAAATTAGAAAAATTTTAGCAAAGAAACTGAAGCTAAAATAGCAACATTTTAGCAATAGAAACTGAAACTAAAATAGCAAAATTTTAGCAATAGAAACTGAAACTAAAATATCAAAATTTTAGCAATAGAATTATAGCTAAATTAGCAATATTTTAGCAACAGAAACTATAGCTAAAATAGCAATATTTTATCAATAATTTCTACTATTAACATCCCCCAGCAATAAAAAATTTCCATTTGAATAGAAAACTTCAGAGAAACAAATCTTTCCCAAAAAGCTACGTTGTAATAACTTTAACCTCCGTAATCACAAACGACCCAGTGCGTCCCACTTCCGCCATTAGCGTAACGATCAAAACCCCTGGACAGATTAAATAATCGTCTGGCAACCCGCAGAAGCGCAGAATTCCGTTCCAGCAATACGTTCGCGCTAGAACGCCGCTTAATCCGGCGCAACAAGCGTTCTCACGTGGAAAACAGTGTTTAAAAACCGCCGTAAAAGGACGCGACTCGGGGTGGGTTGTCGGACATGGGACGCGCGACTCTACTTAAAGCCTCTGGGAAAAGAAACGGATCTTGTGTTGGCGAGCGCGACGTCTCCGGACCTAATTAGCGTTATCAACTCTCGAGGCGGAGAAAGGAAGACGATCCTGGCTCGCTAGGGGCAGAAACACGCGCTGCGACCGGTTATGCTCGAGAGTGCACACTCGAGGGGAATGCTGTCGCTGTTCCTGATCCTCTGGGCTTTAACGAGAGCTCTATCTCGTTCGAATGATGGTCCGTCGTCCTCGTTGCTGGCGCTTAGTTTTGGGAAGCGGGTAATGTCGGTCGTAAAATCGTCGTAAACAGGCGGCGGACTTCGCGACCGGCTCCTTTTCCCGCGAACGCGCGTAAACGCTCGAAATGATCGCTTCCAAGGCGGCTGGTAAGCTGATCGAGGACTAACAGCGGTTGCGGGTCGCGAGGAGGCGCGAGAGGCTCGATCGGGGGTGGTTTTCTGCTTATAAACTGGTAACGAAGAGTCTGAGTGGTTCGCGACAGCTGAACAGGCTGAAGAAGCTTGAAAAGAATTGGTTGGTGGATAATAAAGGGAAAAAATGGATAGAAAATTATACAAATGCAATGTTATTATACGAGTGTTGAAGGAATAATTCTGAGGGAAAGGAAATGGCGTTAACGGATCGCAAAGTGATTCGATCTTACACAACAGCATTCTTAATGCTACTCTCATTTATCTAGATCCATTCTGAACAAATGCTGCGATTATATCGTAATACTTTTTCACGTTCCAACAATTGCGATGTAATTGTTAATTATGATGACTAACGTTCGATCCACTCTTCTGATATCCGTGAATTATTCAAACGCAGACTATCGAAGAGCGATCGAATCGATCGTTTAAAAAACAGCGCGAGGTTGGTCCTCGTGAAATTCACTTTCCTGCTCCGCCTTCTTCACCGTCTCGAATTAAAAAATATGAGTCATGGTATTTCGCTGGGCGAGCAACTCGCGCCCTTTTATGCGCATTGCTGAAATCGCTGATTCAACGGGAAGAAACTCTTGACTCGGACAGCATCGACGTTCGACGTATCGCGACTCGTTAGCGGAACATTGTCGACTTCGCTTCACTGTGAATTATTAATACGTCGTGGGCTCGTTCCAGCGGGTCCCACGGGACTGTTCGACTTTTAGTTCGGATCTTTTTTCGCGAACCACCTCCGCGACACCGCGTTCACCCGTAAACGGAAACTTACTTGGCGACTTCTCGCCTGCGCGCACCGCCAGTCGCGCTTAATAAAGATATTCTTATAAAGATATTGCTGGCTCGCGTAATACGTGCAGATTCCTTGTTGGGATAAGAGTCGCCTAATTTAAGCGACGATCGTGGAGATCCTTGCGAACTAGTAACACCTCGACCGCGGTTATAACTTCCGCGATGATTGGAAGCACTGAGATAGGAGGAATATGGAGGAAACGCTCGCTGTTCTCATGGACGTCTGCGTTTCTATCGCAATGCGTATTAATCAGAAATCATCGATTCAAACGAAGGATACTATTGAAAAACCATGTTTTCGTTCCAAATTGATTTGTTTAAACTTCGCGTATTTGTAGATCTATATGTGAGTCATCAATTTCAAGTGTAACTTTTTGATAGGCATTGAAATAACGGAGGTGGCGAAGTTCAAAGTACACATTTAGAGAAATCTTTCAGTCTATAAATTTTGACTGAAAAAAAATATCGACTGACTGAATTTTAGGTCAGAAAGTGACAAAGAATTCAAGCTTTCGAATGAACCTATATGTGGGTTATCAATTTCCAGTATAACTTTTTGACAGGCCTTGAAATAACGGAGGGAGTGAAGTTCAAAATACACATTTAGAGAAAAATTTGGAAGACTATAAATTTTGACTGAAAAAAAATATCGACTTGAATTTTATGTCAGAAAATGAGAAAAAATTGAAGCTTTCGAACGAAACTATATGTAGGACATCAATTGCCAATATAACTTTTTGACAGGCCTTGAAATAACGGAGGGGGCGAAGTTCAAAGTACACATTTAGAGAAATCTTTCAGAGGTTATAAATTTTGATCGAAAAAAGATATCGACTTGAATTTTATGTCAGAAAATAACAAAGAATTCAAGCTTTCGAATGAACCTATATGTGGGTCATCAATTGCCAGCGTGACTTTTTGACAGGCCTTTAAATAAAGGAGGGGGCGTAGTTCAAAATAGACGTTTCGACTCATCAGTAAGGCTACCAAAATGGCGGAGTTGCGCCTTAGATGCTGGGTTGTTATAATAAGTAAATTTTATTCTATAGAAACGCCATTCTATAGGATCGCCACAGAGCAAATGCTAAAATAGCAATATTATAGTAATATTTAACAACAAAAGCTATTGGAAAAATACCAATATTTTAGTAACATTTAACAATGGAAGCTATTGGGAAATAGCAATATTTTAGTAATATTTAGCAATAAGAGCTATTGCTAAAGTAGCAATATTTTAATAATATTTAGCAATTAAAGCTATTGCTAAAGTAGCAATATTTTAGTAACATTTAACAATGGAAACTATTTCTAAAATAGCAATATTTTAATAACATTTAACAATGGAAACTATTTCTAAAATAGCAATATTTTAGTAATATTTAACAATTAAAGCTATTGCTAAAGTTGCAATATTTTAGTAATATTTGGCAATAAGAGCTATTGCTAATGTAGCAATATTTTAGTAATATTTAGTAATTAAAGCTATTGGTAAAGTAGCAACATTTTAGTAATATTTGGCAATTAAAGCTATTACTAAAGTAGCAATATTTTAGTAATATTTAGCAATAGGATCTGATGCGTGTTGGTGGTGAGCTGAACGCCTGCTTCAATTGTTGCGCTGTAAAGAGAACGTGAGAGAGGGTAGGAAGGAAAAAGAGAGGGAAGCACGATTCGTCCTGGGCCTGCTAGTGGACGAAATCGGTAAGGCTACCTAGCAGACCCTGCCTTAGACGCTAGGATGTTAAAATAAGTAAATTCTATTATATAGAAACTGTGTAGGACATGAAGTGCTCGCGGGAAACTGACGAGTCTGCTGTCCCTCTAGTACCGAGGACTGCCACAAATCTCTAAAAGACGCGAGATTCAATAAACTAGCGTCGCAACCAAACATATTCCATTCCGAGTTTCCGTGTCCATCTTCCGCGAGCTAATAAACATCCACACGATGCAAGCGTTTAAATCGCGCGTGTACCCCGTTTATGGCGGACGTGGATGGAAACAGGGGGAGAAAGAGCCGCGCAAGAGGGAGGTCCGTCTTGGTGAAACTCGGAGACACGGTGGACGTCGATGGCTCGCGCGATAGATCCGTGGTTACCTGGCCGTGGACCACGGGGGATTCCTAATTCCTATGCAAATCAGCCAATTTATTTGGCAGACCGGGCTCAAACGATTAGGCTAATGCGAGCCGGCTCCGTCCCGCCGCGGCCGTTCGCCGCTCGTAAAATCGTGTTCTCCGCTCCTCGGAGAGTTTAATTCGCGGCTTCTTCTGGCGTCGTATTGGCCACGGTGGTCTCGCCTTGATTAACAACGATCCCCTCGGCCGTGAATCCGTTTCGCCCGGTCGCCCCCCGGCCGATTGCGTAATTGCACGTGGAAAAGCAAAGTAACAGCGGAATCGTTCCACCTTCGTTCGAGTTCGTCGCCTTTTTTATGGCATCACGACGCTGACGATCGAAGGTGACGATTAGACATTTGCACGCGTCTCCTACCGGACGTTGGCGATAGAAACTGTTGCTATGATAGCAATTTTTTAGAGATATTTTAGCAATAGTTTTTATTGCTAAGATAACAATGTTTCTGCAATATTTTAGAAAGAGTTTCTATAGCTAAAATAGCAAAGTTTTAGCAATAGTTTCTATAACTAAAATAGCAAAGTTTTAGCAACAGTTTCTATAGCTAAAATATCAAAGTGTTAGCAATAGTTTCTATAGCTAAAATAGCAAAGTTTTAGCAATAGTTTCCATAGCTAAAATAGCAAAGTTTTAGCAATAGTTTTCATAGCTAAAATAGCAAAGTTTTAGCAATAGTTTCCATAGCTAAAATAGCAAAGTTTTAGCAATAGTTTTCATAGCTAAAATAGCAAAGTTTTAGCAACATTTTAGCAATAGTTTCTATAGCTAAGAGAGCAAAGTTTTAGAAATAGTTTCCATAGCTAAAATAGCAAAGTTTTAGAAATAGTTTTCATAGTTAAATAGCAAAGTTTTAGCAATATTTTAGCAATAATTTCTATAGTTAAAATAGCAACGTTTTAGCAATATTTTAGCAATAGTGTCTATAGCTAAAGTAGCAACGTTTTAGCAATATTTTAGCAATAATTTCTATAGTTAAAATAGCAACGTTTTAGCAATATTTTAGCAATAGTGTCTATAGCTAAAGTAGCAACGTTTTAGCAATATTTTAGCAATAGTGTCTATAGCTAAAATAGCAACGTTTTAGCAAATTTTAGCAATAGTTTCTATTGCTAAAATAGCAATGTTTTAGCAATAGTTTCTATTACTAAAATAGCAATGTTTTACCAATAGTTTCTATTGTTAACGTCTCCTAGCAATAAAAAATTTCCATTTCAATAGAAAATTTGAGGGAAACATGCATTTCTCAAAAAGTTACGGTGGAATAAGTTCAAACGTTAACAATAGAAACTAAAATAACATTGTTTCAGCAATATTTTAATCATAGTGTCTATTGCTAACGTCTGCCAGCAATAGAAAATTTCCATTTCAATGGAAAACATTGCAATGAAATAAGTTTGACTTCTGTAATCACTAATCAATGCTAATATCCCCTCAGATGGAATTGATTGCTGACTGCAAAAGTTAAAAATTTATTCCGCCGCAACTTTGTCAAAGCTTTCCATTGAAATGAAAATTTTCTGTTGCTGCTAAATTGCTCGATAACAGTTTCTATTGCTAACTTTTACCAGCAATAGAAATTGCTGAGAAAGCGTCGAGTGCAAACAGTTAAAAATGGTGTTCGTCGATAGAAATATTCAACACCTTCCTCTCGCCCCTAATGGCTGCTCGCGCATCGATACACTAATATCGCGTCGAGGCATTAAACGCGAAATTGCACGGTTCGCTTCGTCGTCGCAGGTTCAACAAAATTGAAAAGAGAGTGAACGGTGTAAATTACCCTCCGATCGCGGCGTTCGATTAAATTGGAATTTAACCCGCGCACTTTGCTTTTAATTTTGTTGTTCACCCGGAATGAACCGTGTAATTTCGCTTTAATGCGAATTTGTTATGAGTACGTAGCCACCGTGTGTACCTGACGCGCAAGCTTGCGGTTGGCTGACACCCCACACGTCTGGCGCGGCCATTTACTTCAGTTCGCACGCTTTGTGTATGCAAATGTGCAAACATACGACGTACACTCCTACGGAAAAACATGAACTCCTGCTTAATCGTAATATACACTCGTAAAATTACCACGTCAGAAAGTATTGCAATCAAAATTTACATCACACCACGAAGACTCATTAAAGATTAAAATTATCCAATAATTTGACTCTTGTTGTGGCAACTGTTGCAGCACGCACACAGTGGTAGCACCTTGAGCATTTCTCTATGAGTGATCAAAAGTTGCTGCAAACATACGACTTGCACTTCTACGGAAGAATATGAAACCTTGCTTAATCGCAATATAATAATAATCGAAAAGTTGCCACGTCAAAAAGTATTACAATCAAAATTTACGTCATACCACAAAGACTCATTAAAGATTAAAATTATCCAATAGTTTAACCAACACGTCCACCAAAAGCTGCTCTTGTTGTTGCAGATATTTCATCATGTACACAGTGGTAGCACGTTGAGCATTTCTCTATGAGTGATCAAAAGTTGCTGCAAACATACGACTTACACTTCTGCAAAAATATGAATATATATCATTCATATTCATATTCTGGAAAAATATGAAACCTTGCTTAATCGCAATATAGAATAATAATCGAAAAGTTGCCACGTCAAAAAGTATTGCAATCAAAATTTACATCACACCACTTGACCAATAGGTCTACCAAAAACTGCACTGTCCTTGATAAATGTTTCATCACGTATCCTAATTCGCACCCAAAAATTTAAAAATTTTTGCGCTGTATTTAAATATTTGTATTATTCTCTGGGTTTCGAATTAGACATTTTGGAAATAAGTGGCATGAGATTTCTATTTACACGCTCCACCTGATTTTCACTGTCCTCTGCCTTCGCCATGGTGCTCCATTATTGGTACATCTTGTTTCTCGTTCTACAGGCCAAATGCGATAATGTTATGCCTTTGAATCCTTCCAATAACGATGCTTTTATACGCAATTTTTGTAACTACTTCAAGTTTCGAATTAGACATTTTGAAAATAAGTGGCATGAGAATTCTATTTACACGATCCACCTAATTTTTGCTTTCCCTCTGCCTCGTCATGATACTCCATTATTGATACGTCTTGTTTCTCGTTCTACTAGCAAATGCGATAAAGTTATGCCTTTGAATCCTTCCAATAGATGATACTGTCTCAACTGAGGATTTGGCACACCATCAATTACATAATCGATAAGCTCAACTTCGTCTATGGCGATACGATTTGCCAAATATTCTGCGAATGTCTCATCACGTTGTTTAATATAGTAACACTTCGAGCATTTCTCTACGAGTGATTAAAAGCTGTAACGTTCGATCGAAATTTATGATCGAACGACGTCTCACGAAGATCCGCGTGCTGCCGATCAACGCCTACGCGCGATCGTCTCCGCGTTCTTCAGGGCAGCGAGTCAAGAAACGTTCGATGGAACAATGGACGGCATCGATGATATTCTTAAATCAGAGTCGTCGATTAACGATACCCCCGCGGCTTATAGAAAAACACGCCACGCTGGCACGCAAAGCCCTTCCTCGACGATCGTCCGATCGACAACGCGCTGGACGCTTGCGTCGTCCATAAGGTGGAGGAGTCGAAAAAGTATCGACTGTCGTTTCAGATGATTTTATCGATCGGAACGAGGAACAATCGCGGCGCAAGAAGACGTTACTTTCAACAGGATCGATTGCAGAGAAACTTCTTGCGAATAGACACGTCATATCGCCGACTGAGTTCCCCCTTTCAGTTATTTCAACAGGATAATAAAACGTTTTCGAATGCATGAAATTCTATGAAATGCGTTGGGAAGATTGGAGTAACGATAAACCAGCGGAAGTAGCTGAAATACTCTTTGCCAACCTGCGCGTTCCCAGTAATGAGATCATCGCGTGGAAACCGAGTAATAAAATAAGGTAAACTTATCATTGCTCTCGCAACGAACCTCTCTAATTACTATTGCGCTACTATCAAAGAAGTAAAATAGAATAATAATTGTTAAATGATCCAACGAAGTACCATAGAATAATGATTTTTAAATGGTTCAACGATGTACCACAGAATAATGATTTTTAAATGGTTTAACAAAGTATCACATAAAATAATAATATTTAAATAGTCCAACGAAATACCATAGAATAATAATTTTAAAATAGTCCAACGAAGTACTATGGAATAATAATATTTAAATGGCCTAAAGAAGTAACATGGAATAATAATATTTAAATGGCATAACGAAGTAACATGGAATAATAGTATTGAAATAGCTCAACGAAGTAACATGGAATAATAATATTTAAATGATCCAGCAAGGTACCATAGAATAATAATTTTCAAATGGTCCAGCAAGATACCATAGAATAATAATTTTCAAATGGTCCAATAAAGTACCATAAAATAATAATATTTAAATGACCTAATGAAATACCATAGAATAATAATTTATAAATAGTCCAATAAAGTTCCACAAAATAATAATATTCAAATGACCCAATGAAGTACCATAGAATATTAATTTTCAAATGGTCCAGCAAAATACCATAGAATAATAATTCTTAAATCCTCCAATCCTCCAAAGATCCGAATACGACCGCTGTGAACCAAAAAGCAAGTATTCGCGGAAACCCAAGGAACTCCAGGGCGCCTCGTAATTCGGAGATCACATCGCGTTCGACTGTCGTGAACGGAGTTCATGAATATTTATATTATTTACCTTTTAATCTAGTTCCACGAGAGCGATTGCGCCAGGCTCAGTCACGGGGCCGACAAAGTCCGAATCATTATGTCCGGCCCACGCATTCTTTCCGCGGCGGTCGGGTCCCCCGGTCTCAGCTTCTCTTTTTGATCGTGGACTCACGTCGGAGGCGGCTGCCCTCCGCGTCGGAGGGGGAGGGCGCGTCCGCGAGCGCCGAGGGAAAGAGGACTCGCGACGAAGAGGAGGCCATCGGGAGTTGAACGACGAGGAGGAAGAGCGCGCGAGGATCGAGGTGCAGAAAAGGAGAGGGCTGAAGGTGGACGGAGGAAGGAAAAGACGAGGGAGGGACAGAGAGAGAGAGAGAGAGAGAGAGGGTGGAGAGAAGGCCCAGCTATATACGCCGGCTGCACCGGCGGTCGAGGTGGTCCCAGCTCTGCTGGTGGCCTGCTCTCGCACTTACACACTCGATCGCACATTCGATCTTGGGTCGCGAAGCATCGCAGACGACCTCGGACCCTACGTCACCGGCTACGTGGAAAGAGGCGGCGGTGAGGCTAGTCGGCGTGTACCAACGGAACGGGGAACTGGATCGGCGGGAACTGTTCAACAGTGTTCGTCTCTAGCGCGCGGGAACCTGCCAGCTGCCGGCTGCTTTTTGATCGGAGCTTGCGAGTACTTTTAACCTCTCGTCGTATTTTGGCGAGTCTGAGACTAGGGATGAGAATTTTGGGGTTTCACGAGTCGGACTCGTAGTCGTAATTTCATATCAAAAGTCGTAATTTCGTGTCAAAAGTCGTAATTTCGTGTCAATTGTGAATATCACGAGTTCCACTTGTGATCTTAATCTTGGGCCAAGTTTAATAATATTTGTGGCAACTGCTGCTAGCTTTTTGATTGGAACTCGCGAGTACTTTTAACTCCACATCGTATTTTGGCGAGTCTGAGACTAGGGATGAGAATTTTGGAGTATCACGCGTCAGGCTCGTAGTCGTAATTTCGTATTAATTGTGAACATCACGAGTTCCACTCGTGACCTTAATCTTGGGCCAAGTATAATATTTGTGGCAACTGCTGGCAGCTTTTTGATTGGAACTTGCGAGTACTTTTAACCCCACATCGTATTTTGGCGAGTCTGAGATTAGGGATGAGAATTTTGGGGTTTCACGAGTCGGACTCGTAGTCGTAATTTCATATCAAAAGTCGTAATTTCGTGTCAATTGTGAACATCACGAGTTCGACTCGTGATCTTAATCTTATGCCAAGTATAATAATATTTGTGGCAGCTGCTGGCAGCTTTTTGATCGGAACTTGCGAGTACTTTTAGCCCCTCCCCATATTTTGACGAGTCTAACTTGTGGTATTCACGTTTGCCCCGAAATTCTCATCACGAGTCAAACTCGTAATCGTAATTTTGTATCAAACGTGAATATATCACGAGTTTGATTCGTGATCAAAATTTGTAACAAAATATGAATATCACAAATCGCACTCGTAGTCCTAATCTTGGACCAAGTATAATAATATTTGTGGCAACCTCTGGCAGCTTTTTGATAGGAACTCGCGAGTACTTTTAAATCCTCGCCCTATTTTCACGAATCTGACTCGTGATGAAAATTTCGGGGTAAACGTGAACAACGTGAATTTGACTCGTGAACAAAATTTCTAACCAAATATAAATATCACAAGTCACACTCGTGATCTTAATCTTGGACGAAATATAATAATATAATTAATCCTCTGCTTCTTTCGCGAACATTTCTGTGCACAGCTTAGGCCCTAATTCTTCCAAGTTAAATAGTACAGCAAAAGGGTTAAGTCTGCTGGATGCACTTTGCGGGGGAATAAGTCGGTTAAACTGGGGTGAGGAATATTCGAGGAGGGTCTCGCGTCTTTGGTTGCGGGAAATTTTGATGGACTAGAAAAGCAAATAGAGTTCGGGTTGGGTTTCCGTACCTGGAAATGTGATTCGTGTCGACTTTCATAGTTCGAATGGTTTCGAGGAAAGTTGACTGTTCGAAGAATTAGTTAATTCGTTCGACAAATCATGATAGTATTAAATAAACGTGGGATAGAATAAAGACAATCGAATGAATAACCATTAACAATGAATTTAAACAATATCGCTCTGCTCTGTTACAAGGCTGGACGCTCACTGCCCTATTCCTCCATCTGGTTCAGTCCGCTCGATCGCTCTGCGACTGTGTTTCCTCGCATCGACCCTTAATGTAACTAGGTTAACACATTTTTAACACATAGTTAACTACTGCGATAGATCAAAGTGTACTCTGTCCATTGCGCATTTTTCTCAATTAACACGGACTAGTATCTACTATTACAAAACAGAGAACAGAGAGAAAACAGAGAAGATCTAAAAATTATTTAACCCTTTGCACTCAGCTCCTCCTCGAACGTTAGCAATAGAAGCTATTGCTAAAATATTGCTATTGGACGTTAATAATAGAAGCTATTGCTAAAATATTACTATTGGACGTTAGCAATAGAAGCTATTGCTAAAATATTGCTATTTTCTATTGCGGAGAAACGTTTTCCTGAAGTTTTCCATTTACAGCAATATTTTTGCAATTGTTTCTATTGCTAACATTTCTTTAGAAATAGAAAATAGCAATAGAACCTATTACTAAAATATTGCTATTCTCTATTACTGAGAGACGTTTCTCTGAAGTTTACCCTTTACGGCAATATTTTAGCAATAGTTACTGTTGCTGACGTCTCTCAGAAATAGAAAATTTCCATTTCTATAGAAAACTTCAGAAAAACATGCATTTCTCAAGAAGCTGCGGTGGAATAAATTCAACCTCCGTAATCACTAATCAATGCTGATGTCCCCTCAGAGGGGACATTCGAGTCCAGAGAATTAAATGGACAATTATATTTGATTTTAACGATCTTGAATTACATATTGAATAATATCAAAATGAATGATCGATAATAAAAGAAAGTGAGCACAGTGACAACCACGAGTTTCTAAGGTAAAAGTGGGAGATCTTCCCGATCAGTCATCCAACGAAGTGGGGCGACCTCCCCATTCGGTTAGCTAAATATTAACCCTTTGCACTCGGATGTCGCCTCTGAGGGGCCATCAGCATTGCTTAGTGATTACGGAGATTGAAGTTAATCCACTGCAGCTTTTTCAGAAATACATGTTTCTCCAAAGTTTTCTATTGAAAGAGAAATTTTTTATTGTTGGGAGATGTTAGCAACAGTAACCATTGCTAAAATATTGCTATATAAGCAATAAATTAATAACTTGTATTGCTAACGTCCAAAAAGTAGTCGAATGCAAAGGGTTAATTCTATCGCACGTATTTCACTCTCCACATAAATGCGAAAAGAACGAATTTCCCAATCTTCTTATCAAACGTTCCCGGAAGTTATCCAAACGATACTTCGCAAGAAGCCTGCAGTTGCAATCGTCCCGCAACACGGCGATAAAGTAACTACAAATGTATAAAAGCGTCCGTTATCTATCAGCGTCTGGCTTCTTTCCGCCATTGTTCCCCGTGCAATTAAAGCATCCTGCGGAGATAACGCCAGGATGCTCCATCAAACCCCTCTATCTAGGATGTTCTAATAAAGCATCGTTAGCCGGGGAATGTTTACCACGGCGATTACGGCCGACAGCTTGCAAGCAGGAAGGTTCGCAATCTTTTCCATCGGCGGGCACATAATTCCGTTCGGCTCCGTCGAGGAAGAGGAACCGTTAATGACGCGAGAACGGTTTCCCTAATGAAGCGCATAGAGATCGCGATTTACGCACACGCTTCCATCTAAGCTAACGAGAGGCATTAGTCTGTGCCCCTCTCTGGAAAGCAGAAGATGCCGGCCTGGCGATGATCAGTTTCTCAGATGTTCGCGCGCGAGCCGGACGGCGAGACGTTTCGCGGAACGCGCGGAGCACGGTGAACAAGCCACGACACGGTTATTCAACGCGTATCGCGGAAAAGGCTTGACATGAACGGCGAAAGGAGAGGTCCGCGATCCCGGCCGTGGACAATGGTTTCCGCGTATCCGAGGATCTCGCGGCGATACCCAAACAGAGGGCCCGATTAAAGCGGTCATCGTCACGATCTAACCGCAGCGGCTGGCCTGTTCGCCACGTAACGCAGCAGTCACGTATGATGGCTGCGACAAGATTGTAATTACCAGAGCTAACGAGCGATCCTGGGACGCGATCGATGATCGTTCGTAATTTGGCGGGGATCGTTGACAGTCTGACCCGCGACCCCTTTACCTCGACTTCGAGAGTTGGACGTCATTTTTCTGAATAGCACGCGACTATAGTGGCTTTCGAGGATGTCATCTTTCTGAATAACACGCAACTATAGTGGCTTTCTAGGATGTCATCTTTCCGAATGATGCGTCACTTTACTGGTTTTCGAAGATGTCATCTTCCTGAACGACACGCTACTATATAGTGGCTTTCGCGGATGTCATCTTTCTGAACGACGCATCACGATAGTGGCTTTTGCGGAGATGTCATCTTTCTGAACAAAGCGCCACTATAGTGGCTCTCGAGGATACCATCTTCCTGAACGACGCACTACTATAGTGGCTCTCGAGGATATCATCTTCCTGGACGACGTACCACTGTAGTGGCTTTCGCAGATGTCATCTTTCTGAACGACGCGCCACTATAGTGGCTTTCGCGGAGATGTCATCTTTCTGAACAAAGCGCCACTATAGTAGAGGCTTTCGCGGTATAGTAGTGGCTTTTGCGGATGTAATTTTTCTGAACAAAGCACCACTATAGTAAAGGCTTTCAAAGATATCATCTTTCTGAACGACGCGCCACTATGGTGGCTTTCGAGGATGTCATCTTTCTGAACCACGCACCACTATATAGTAGCTTTCGAGATTGTCATGTTTATGAACGACGCGCCACTATACTAACTTTCTTCTGAATGACGCGCCGCTATAGTGGTTTTCGTAGATGTCATCTTTCTGAACGATGCATCACTATAGTAACTTTTTTCTGAATGACGCGCCACTATAGTGGCTTTTGCGGATGTCATTTTTCTGAACAAAGCGCAGCTATAGTAGAGGCTTTCGAGGATATCATCTTTCTGAACGACATGCCACTATGGTGGCTTTCAAGGATATCATCTTTCTGAACCACGCGCTACTATAGTAGTGGCTTTTGGGGATGTCATTTTTCTGAACAAAGCGTCATTATAGTTCCATTAAAGTTCGCCATTAAAGTTCTCTGACTTTTGAGGACATCATCATTCTAAACGTCGCACGATTATAGTGGCTTTCGCGGATGTCATCTTTTTGAACAACGCGCCACTATAGTAGAGGCTTTCATGGATGTCATCTACCTGAACAACGCATCACTATAGTAGTGGCTTTCGCGGATATCATCTTTCGAGTCGAGTTAGAGGATAGTCGGAGAGATCGCAGCCCGTTTGTCAGAGCCGGAAACGCGAGCCATTCGAAGATGGCGTCGAACGCGACTCGCGCGCGATGATTCCACATTTTCGCGCCGCGAGCATCCCTCTCGTTGCTGCGGCTCGCGAACAGAGACGGAGGTAGGTGGCGAGCATCGAAACGAGATCGAGATAACGCGGTAATCGCCGTGAGATCCGCAGATCAGACGTAGATCGATCGAACCGGATAAGTCTCAATCGTAATAACGAGTTATTCGTAGCCGCGAAGCCGCTGACCCGGCTTCCGAGGCGGCGTTGACCTCGACTGCTCGAGATGCCCGCTCGCGATATTAGATCGGCTAATTAAATCGTAAGAAGTGCCCGCGCGCCGTCGATTTTCTACGGTTATCGTCGAAGCTGTTGGCTCTGCGATCTTGATTTATAGCGAAGACAAGCTGTAATCGCGTCGCTGGACTGCGGATGTTCACATTGTAAACGCATCCGAGACTATTTTTTTTTTCTTCAGTTGAACCTCTTAGGCACAGCTGAATTTTGCATTGGACTGTTTTTCTGTACGGCAAAGTTTGAAGCGAATTACGCGTAAAGGATACAGTACTGCAATGTGCGACGGACGATGCTGTTTTTTACGCGAGTACAATGGAATGAAGAGATGTTTTTGATGATTAAATTATAATTTTTCTTAAAGTTAAATTATTAAAGTTACATGTATCATATCTTTAATCATTTTCTTTGATAATTAATAATATAATTGAGTATGATATATTTTAAAGCATGGTACTAGAATGAGCCACTATAATAGCGCGTCATTCAGAAAGATGACATCTTCGAAAGCCATTATAGTGACGCGTCGTTCAGAAAAAGAACATCCTCGAAAGCCACTACAGTGGCGCGTCGTTCAGAAGAAAGCCACTATAGTGGGGCGTAGTCCAGAACAAAGCCACTATAGTTTGCGCGTTGTTCAAAACAAAGCCACTATAGTTTGCGCGTTGTTCAGAACAAAGCCACTATAGTTGGCGCGTCGTTCAGAAAGATGACATCCGCAAAAGCCATTATAGTGACGCGTCATTCAGAAAAATGACATCCGCGAAAACCACTATAGTGGCGCGTCGTTCAGCAAGACGACATCCGCGAAAGCCACTATAGTGGCGCATCATGCCTAAAAGATTAAGATAAAAACAGGAGCTCGACACGCTTCACGTCGATTTTACATCGACGCAGCCTCGAACCCCTGATTTAGCAATTGGAAGTGATTCACGTGAAATTCATTCCGCGACGCGTGACCCGATCAGGAATTCGGTATTTTAATCGTTCCGTGCAATGAGCTTAATAACATAGCCACGCTTAACGGAAGCTTGTACAAACAAGAATTCAATCCACGATCACCTGTGGGCACGAAATTTAAAGATAACGGTGCGTCGTTCGCGGAATAATTGATAGTTCATCGCAATGGTCGATTTTGCAATTTCCGGTTAATTGCATACGCCCGTCGTGTACGCTCGAATCGCCGCACTGTCGAAGCTGTATTTATCTTGTTAATCGACGGTACACACGAAAATCATGTCCGGCTGATCGTAACCGCGAAAGTAATCTGCAATAAGCAATTAAATTTGGTAAACGCAATATCGCCTGGGTTACTATTGTCGATACCAATTCGTGCGGTAAGACCATGTGATTTAGACTTAACGGTCCTATAAATCCGCTCATCGACAGAAGATTTTCGTCTCGATCGCTATCTCGAACCACCGCCCAAGGCCCACTCGACGTACTTGCAGCGTGCTCTTTAGGGATTAAACGATGTCCCATCAGGACCACTACGAATTCCACGTCCCGATCTTTATCGTGCACGAAAATCGACATTGAGAGGATGAAAGTGAAAACCGCAGGGTGTTTAACCTTTTAGGCACGATGCGCCACTAGAGTGGCTTTGCCATCTTTTTGAACGCGACACTATAGTGGTTTTCGCGGATGTCATCTTTCTGAACGATGCATCACTGTAGTGGCTTTGGTGGAGATGTCATCTTTCTAAACGACGCGCCGCTATAGTGGCTTTCTTTTGAACGACGCACTGTTACAGTGGCTTTCTTTTAAACAACGTGCCACTATAGTGACTTTTGAGGATGTCATCTTTCAGAAGGACGCACCGTTATAGTGGCTTTCTTCTTCTGAATGACGCGCCGCTATAGTGGCTTTCTTCTTCTGAATGACGCGCCACTATAGTAACTTTCGTAAATGTCATCTTTCTGAATAAAGCGCCACTATAGTGGCTTTCTTCTTCTAAATGACGCGCCACTATAGTGGCTTCCGCGGATGTCATCTTTCTAAGCAAAGCGGCACTATAGTAGCTTTCTTCTTCTGAACGACGCGTCACTGTAATGGCTTTCTTCTGAAAGACGCGCCACTATAGTTGCTTGCTTCTGAATGACGCGCCAAAATAGTGACTTTTGCAAATGTCATTTTTCCGAACGACGCGCCACTATAGTGGCTTTCTTCTTCTGAACGACGCGCCACTTTAGTGGCTTCCGCAGATGACATCTTTCTAAGCAAAGCGCCACTATAGTGGCTTTCTTCTTCTGAATGACGCGCCACTGTAGTGACTTCCGCGGATGTCATCTTTCTGTACAAAGCACGACTATAGTGACTTTCTTCTGACTGACGCGCCACTATAGTAGTGGCTTTGTTCTGATTGACGCGCTACTATAGTAGTGGCTTTGTTCTAAACGACGCGTCACTATAGTGGTTTTCGCGGATGTCATCTTTCTGAACGACTTATCACTGTAGTGACTTTGGCGGAGATGTCATCTTTCTAAACGACGCGCCGTTGTAGTGGCTTTCTTCTGAACGACGCACCACTATAGTGGCTTTCTTCTGAGCGACGCGCCACTATAGTGGCTTTGGCGGATGTCATCTTTCTTAACAAAGTGCGACTATAGTGGCTTTCTTCTGAATGACGCGCCACTATAGTAGTGGCTTTGTTCTGAATGACGCACCGCTATAGTAGTGGCTTTGTTCTAATGACGCGCCACTATAGTAGTGGCTTTGTTCTGAATGACGCGCCACTATAGTAGTGGCTTTGTTCTGAATGACGCGCCACTAAAGTAGTGGCTTTCGAGGATATCATGTCCGTCACACATTGCAGTGCTGTATCGTTTACGTATTCCCGCGCAAAATTCAGTCGCGCCTAAGAGGTTAAGCAGTGTTGCGTTTCTATTCTCGAAGGAAACCGCAACGGTAACCGACGTATTTTTACGACCTGGACAGAGCAACGTTGGAGTATTAGCGACAGATGCGTGGCCCGAAGAGGCAATTTAACGGTTGCCACAAAAGCGGATCGGGGCGAGCCGTAGGATGCGTGGAGCTGCGCGACTCTGAGGTCGCAGCAGAGCGGGACGAGTGGTGGAAAAGGGGACCAGCGAGGAACGGAGAGGAACTGCATTAAATCTCACCCTCTTCTGGCACCCTTGCCCCTGCGCTCGACGCGTCGTGTCACGTGTATCGCGCTCACAAAAGAAACCGACCTGATCTGCGACCCGGCGCAGAGAGAAAAAACGCCGGTGTACAGGGTGTTCCCCTTTCGAACGATTTTCACGCTCCGCGCCAGCTTTTGTTCGCGCGAAACGGAAATACGTCGTGGACGAAGATCGCGCGGTTTGGAATGCATTCTGAACGGGTGCGGTCAACTTTTTCCGCACCGTTACTAAAGGATTTCAAAAACCATGTTTTCGCGCCAAATAAATTTGTTCAACCTTTGCATACTTGTAGATCTGTATGTGGGTCATCAATTGCCAGCGTAACTTTTTGACAGGCTTTTAAATAAAGGAGGGGGAGGGGTTTGAAGTACGCATTTAGCGAAATCTTTTGAAGATTATAACTTTCGACTGAAAAAAGATATCGAATTGCGTTTTGTGTTAGAAAATAAAAGAAAATGCAAGCTTACGAATGAGTCTATATGTGGGACATCAATTTGCTAGCGTAACTTTTTTACATGCCTTGAAATAACGGAAGGAAGAAATTGAAAGTACGCATTTGGCGAAATATTTCGGAGGCTACAACTTTCGACTGAAAAAAGATATCGACTTGAATTTTATGTCAGAAAATGAGAAAAAGTGAAGTTTTCGAATGGAACTATATGTGGGTCATCAATTGCCAGCGTGACTTTTTGACAGGCCTTTAAATAAAGGAGGGGGCGAAGTTCAAAATGCACATTTAGAGAAAAATTTGGAAAGCTATAACTTTTGACTGAAACAAGATATCGACTTAAATTTTGAGTCGGAAAATAAAAAAGAGTGCAAGCTTTCCAACTATGTATGAATTCTTGTTTTTTCAAAATTTTTATATTAATTATGCATATTTCTAGTTTTGGCAGTTGCGAAAAATTGTGACAAATTGCAATACTCAGAAAAGTATCCTCGAATTTTAACAAAAAACTCAGTATAACAAGTTCATTTTATGTTTTTTAAATGGTATAAATCTTACCTTGAGGAAACTTTTCGTTTCAGAGTTATAACATAAAATTTATTTCGATGAGCAATGTTCGAAAAAGATTAATATAGAAAATATATCATTGGAAAGCAAGATCCGTGTTGTTAAATCGATATCTTTTTCAGTCAAAAATTATAGCGTTATGTCAAAGCTTGACAATGGATAACCCACATACAGATCTACAAATATACAAAGTTTGAACAAATCGATTTGGGGCGAAAACATATGATTTTTTAATAGAGTCCTTTCACGCTACGACTATTGTGTGAAACTGTTAGAAAACGGTTATCCTACGATGCGATAAATTTCACTCGTTTTCCTTTTAACAATTATAAATTTCTATCCAGCTTGTCTGCACTCTGATGGTTGGATAACGGTTATCCTACGATGCGATAAATTTCGCTCATTTTCCTTTAAACAATTATAAATTTCTATGCTGCTTATCCGCACTCTGATAGTTGGATAACGGTTATCCTACGATGCGATAAATTTCACTCATTTTCCTTTAAACAATTATAAATTTCTATGCAGCTTGTCTGCACTCTGATGGTTTTAAAACGGTTGTCCTACGATATGATAAATTTCACTCATTTTCCTTTAAACAATTATAAATATCTATGCAGCTTGTCTGCACTCTGATGGTTGGAAAACGATTATCCTACGATGCGATAAATTTCACTCATTTTCCGTTAAACAATTATAAACATCTATGCAGCTTGTCTGCACTCTGATGGTTGGATAACGGTTATCCTACGATGCGATAAATTTCACACGTTTTCCTTTAAACAATTATAAATATCTATGCAGCTTGTCCGCACTTTGATGGTTGGAAAACGGTTATCCTACGATGCGATAAATTTCGCTCATTTTCCTTTAAACAATCATAAATTTCTATGCTGCTTATCCGCACTCTGATAGTTGGATAACGATTATCCTACGATACGATAAATTTCACTCATTTTCCTCTAAACAATTATAAATATCTATGCAGCTTGTCTGCACTCTGCTCGTCGGTCTCGAGCATTCTTCAAAGATATACCCCAATCGACGAACAATCTCCACTCCTTACGCAACGCGAGAAAGCGCTACTCCCCGTGCTCGAAACCAGTCGATCCACCCTGTATGCAAGCGGGAACTATTCGCGCTTGCGTCTGCACGCAGGGCGAAAGAGCAGGAACCGTTCTCGCGGTTGACCTATCCCGACCCAGCCCTTTGTAACGTCGACGCGTCGTCGCATCGCAGGAACGTCGAGGATGTCCCTCGATCGCCGTGGGGATACACAATGGCATTGCTCGCGTGCAGATACCCGTCTCTCCCGCGTCCGTCCACCGCGAATAGATACGTTTTCCCTGGTTGACGTGAGCGTGCACGCCTCCTCCGGATCGCCGTTCCGAATAGAGGAACAGCGCGGACGGTGGAGCTGGCGACGTCGAACAGGATGAAAGGGGGTTATCGACGTCCGACGTCCGACATCCGACGTCGTGCGTGTCGTGCGAGATATTCCGAGTCGAGGGTACTCGGCTCTGGGCACAATAACGCCGCTGATTGCGCTGATTCGGGAACGTGTTCGCGTCCCGTGATCGATGGCGGACGAGGGAATCGAAGATTTTTGCAATTTCACCGCCGCGATCGGTCGTCGGTTGTGATCTCGAGAGTTTGGAGCGAGTGTGGCGATCGGAAAAGCGTATTGGATTTTAAGTATTTGCACTTGGCTCTTTTCTAGGTGTCAGTAATAGAAAGTGTTGATGAGATAGCAATGTTTTAGTGATATGGAAATTTGCAAAAATAGAAATTTTCTGTTACTGGTAACTGTTGCTAAGATGTTCTTAAAATATTGGTAAAATAGCTACTGCTGAGTAGCTATTATTTCAATATTGCTATTTTAGCGATATGGAAATTTGCAAAAATGGAAATTTTCTATTACTGGTAACTGTTACTAAGCTATTTCTAAACTAGCTATTTCACAATAGTAATATTTTAGCGATAATAGCTATTTCAAATATTGCTATTTTATCAATATGAAAATTTGCGAAAATGGAAATTTTTTATTACTGGTAACTAATGCCAAGATATTTTTAAAGTATTAATAAAATAGCTACTGCTGAGTAGCTATTATTGTTAAAAGTGCAATATTTTAGTAATAGATATTTCAATATTGCCATTTTAGCAATATGAAAATTTGCAAAAATGGTAATTTTCTATTACTGATAACTATTGTTAAGATATCTCTAAAATAGCTATTTCACAATAGCAATATTTTGGCAATAATAGCTATTTCAAATATTGCTATTTTATCCATATGAAAATTTGCAAAAATGGTAATTGTCTACTACTGATAACTATTACTAAGATATTTCTAAAATAGCTATTTCGCAATAGCAATATTTTATAGATAATAGCTATTTCAAATATTGCTATTTTATCAATATGAAAATTTGCTAAAATAGTAATATTCTATTACTGGTAACTATTGCTAAGATATTGCTAAAACAGTTATTGCTAAATAGCTATTGCTGCTAAAATAGCAACATTTGAAACATCTATGTCATATAAACATTATTATTAACATTATTTTATATTATATTATATATAATATAAAATATTTTATCAATATTTTAGCAATTTCTTAGCAATAATTACCAGCAATAGAAAATTTTCATTTCAACAGAAAAATCTCAGGGAAACACGCATTTCTTAAACAGTTGCGATGGAATAAGTTTGACCTCCATCATCACTAATCAATGCTGTTTCCTCAAAGGGGACATCCAAACGCAAAAGATTAAAACTCTTTCGTAACAATATCTTTTTCTATACACTTTCAACTTGAAATATCGTCGTTTGGCGCTACATGCAATCGAAACTTCGATTTTTTGCGAAAGTAACTCGAAAATAACCAATTTGTAGCGTTGCGACAAGTAGTCGCGACCGTATCGGACTATCGTACACGATAACTTGCTTTATCGAGATAAAAGTCTCGTTTCTCTGGGCAAGGAGATCTCTTTCCCGAGAACTTGGAATTTCCTTTGAAATCTAACGTCGACCAGGAAGACTCGACGGGACGTTTCGCAAGGCAGGAAGCACGCGGTGGAGTCACGCGATTCCTGGCGGCCACCAGTGGCAGCTAGGCCAAGTCCCGTTGCTCGTAGTCGGCGTCCTTTGATACCCCCAGCTCCTCGTACGTACGAATTTAAAGGATTTCGTGAAACCGCATCGGGAACGGAGCGAGCGGCGCGTAACCTTCTCTCTCGGAGCAGAGCTCGAGGCAGGATGAAGACGTCCAGAGCTTCGTGGCAGCTCAAGGTCTGCCACTTCTCCCTTCCCCTGGGAACGATCCCTCCCTCTCTTCCCGCTCCTCTTTCGCTCTCCTCGTCCCTCGTTGTCCCCGTGTTCTTCGTTCCTCTCGCCCCTGCCTCTCTCTCTCTCTCTGTCCGTGCCGCCCTCGGCGGTTCGGGGTTCGCCAAAGAGAGAGACGCGGAAAGGACGCGGCCACGAAAAAGATGAGACGAGGGCACCGCGAGCGGCGAAAGAGAGGGATGACCAGCAGAAAACAGGGATGGGGCTGGAGCCCAACCGACTGAAATAATAGGTTGCGCCTGCGCGCTCATTAACCTTTATACCCTGCCAGGCTACAAGCACCGTCGACCTTCTTCCTTTCTTCTCCCCGCGATACACGCCGGCTTGTATACCTTGGCGGGCGATACGTGTGTTTGCTTTGCCATGATCGAGCACACACGAGCCGCCGATTTCTGCGCGGTGCCCCGAGTCCCACCACCTTTTGTCGGGGCTGCGTTTCGTGTCTGAATCGAACAGACGGTCTTCAGCGGTGCTCGAACCGTGGCATTACGAGTCTCGCATGCCAGTGATTTGTGGTTTTCGCGCGGCCACGCTGGGAGGGGGTAGCATTCGAGTAGAATTCTGGATTTATGAAAAAGGGTTTGGGTTGCTGGGGTGCGAGATGGATTGGTGATCGAGGACGTTCGAAGCGGTCGTTAATTGGAACAAACGATCGCCATCTGTCGTGACCTAGTTTCAGGGTTCTTAATCGATGTTTAACGAAGCGTTCGCGAGAAAGTGAGCAACCCTGGGACGGAATGATTCCGTGAGATTAACCCTTTGCACTCGGCTGCTTTCGTTGGAAATAGAAACTATTGCTAATTGCTGTAACTATTGCTGTATATAAAAATAGCGATAGTTTCTATTTTTGACTTCTTCCAGCAAGAGAAAATTTCCATTTCGATAGAAAATTTTAGAGAAATATGCATTTCCCAAAAAGCTGCGGTGTCCCCTCAGAGGAAACATCCGAGTGCAAAGGATTAAAAGTGTTATACTGAAATGCGTGGTTTCTTTGGTAATTACGGTCGAGAATACTTTCGCTTTTTCTAGAATACTTTTCCAGGTTGCAACTGCAATTTAAACTTTTGCACTCGAAAATTTTTTAAACTTAATCCTTTGCAACTCTCTTTTTGCAAACTTATTAGTCGACAGAGCCAAATATCAACGGTACAACGATTGAGATTTATTATGAAAGCCAAATTTTTTAAATTTAACCCTTAGCAATCCTCCCTTTGCAAACTTATTAGTCAACAGAGCCAAATTTCAGCAGCACAACGATTCAGACTTATTTCGAGAGCGAAATTTTGTAAACTTAACCCTTTGCAAACTTATTAGTCAACAGAGCCAAATTTCAACAGTATAACGATTCAGATTTATTTTAGGAGCGAAATTTTTTAAACTTAACCCTTTGCAACTCTCTCTTTGCAAACTTATTAGTCAGTGAAGCCAAATTTCAGCAATACAACAATTCAGATTTAGTTTGAGAGTGAAATTTGTTGAACTTAACTCTTTGTAACTCTTCCTTTGCAAACTTATTAGTCAACAGAGCCACATTTCAACAGTATAACGATTCAGATTTATTTTAGGAGCGAAATTTTTTAAACTTAACCCTTTGCAACTCTCTCTTTGCAAACTTATTAGTCAGCGAAGCCAAATTTCAGCAATACAACAATTCAGATTTAGTTTGAGAGTGAAATTTGTTGAACTTAACTCTGTAACTCTTCCTTTGCAAACTTATTAGTCAACAGAGCCAAATTTCAACAGTACAACGATTGAGATTTATTTTGAGAGCGAAATCCCAGCAATAGAAAATTTCCATTTCAATAGAAAACTTCAGAGAAACATACATTTCTCAAAAAGCTGCAGTGGAACAAGTTTATCTTCCGCAATGACTAATCTCAGAGGAAACATCCGCATGCGAAGAGTTAAACCAATCCTCATCGAGACCTAAATCTCTCATTCAGTCATCGATGAATCAGAAACGTTGAATCAGAAACGTTGGTGTAATTCAGAAATTCCCAAAGGAAATACGGATCTGGTCTATCCTAAATTTAAATTAAACGCGTCCAGCATTAATTTTGCCGAACGTAGATCCCAGCTGACGTGAATTCTCCCCCTCGCGGTGATCCGTTTCGAAAGCAAGCGCGACTAATGCGATCGTGAACGCCACGGAGAGGGTTGGCGGTGCACGTAGGGGCGCGTGTGCGTGAGCTGGGACGAGAGATTATGGTTGCCACGAAATGCCCGTCGTGGAACTCGCTCGTTGTCGCCGAACGACGTGTTTACGGATTAAAATGTGGCGTTCTCCAGCGACGGGCTTCTCTTTTCGGGGATTATGAGAGATTCAATGTTACAGGCCGCTTCTTACGGCGCCGCCATCCTTCTGACAAACGCGCGATCCTCTCGGATCACTAGTTCAATAGAATTTGTCGGGACGTGCCTGTAATCAACGGAAATGGACGGTCTGAACCGTTGGTCAGCGAACCAATGTCCCACGGATCACTAAGTTGGCCATTTGAAAATTTCAAGTGACCCATGCGAGTTCTGCAAACAATGCATAACATAATAAATAAAAGAATTTTTAAACGTTTGGTTCTACTTCTGAATGTGTGCAAATATTTTGACAAATGAAATTTATTTTAAATAAAAACAGGAACAGCTTAAATATAGAAAATTCAGATGCTTGTATATGTCTTAGGATGATTAAGTATGAGCCAGACTTGGCTAAATTAACGTTAGAAGTTCAGCATTAGAGGAGGCATTAATAATTATTGATAATAATTCTGGTTTTTGTTTTAATAATCAGAATTACAATTTTTTCTCAATAAAAATTTTCTCCTAAATTATACAATACAGGTAGCTGATTTTTCATTGGCCAGCTTATATCATATACCACTCTGTATATATATTTCCTGATTAATGGTCAAACATAAATAAGTATTCTGGTAATTATTCGCACTTAAAACTTAGAACATTCCCCATTTTTTTTCTTGGATCTACATCTGTGCACTACTAACTCAAAATTTCTTCTTAAAAGTTATATTTTAATTAATTTTGACTCACAGCAAAAAAAGATGGCCGACTTCTGATCTAAACTCCCCCAAGAATCTCTCTTACACACTCTGCAAAGATCTCGAAGACTTCTACAACGAAGTTGTCTGCAATGTTTAAGGAAAATATCGAATTGCGACAAGCTGATACATTATTAATGAACCTAGCACTGCATTTGTAGACAACGAAGACGAGTTTATCCTCGTTGCAACGCACAGTTCGCTCTAAGAGACAGGTGATCGCGAATGAACTCGATCCTAGCATTCAAACGTCATGAAATCGCCCTTCTCGCGTACGATACAAATAGTCACGAGAGAGCAACCATAAACGTGAACCAACCATAGCTCGCGGAGTGCCTGAAAAATGTTTCACAGCGCACGGAGAACCCTTTATAAAAAACCATTAATTCTTTGAGACACAGGATTTCAGAAAATAAAGTAGACCCATGTTGCACAGAAATTTTATTGCGTTTTAAACTGAACAAAATTGGAATATTTCTATTAACAATTGATGAACCTGTACTGACATGTTGAAACTTGCCAACACAAGCGAACACATTTATAACGATTGGATATTTTATTTGGAGATGAACGAATTAACAACTACAAGTAAACAAAAAACTGCGAATTAACCCTTTGCATTCGACGCTTTTCCAGCAATTTTCTATTGCTGCTAAAAGTTAGCAATAAAAACTATTACCAAGCAATTTATAAAACTTCCAATTCAATAGAAAATTTTGGGAAAACATGTGTTTTTCAAAAAGTTGCGGTGGAATAAGTTTTTAACCTTCGCAATCAACAATCAATTCTCGCACTTGAAACTTTTCCAGCAATTTTTTATTGCTGCTAAAATTTAGCAATAAAAACTATTACCAAGCAATTTATAAAACTTCCAATTCAATAACAAATTTTGGGAAAATATGCGTTTTTCAAAAAGTTGCGATGGAATAAGTTTTTAACCTTCGCAATCAGCAATCAATTCTCGCACTCGACACATTTCCAGCAATTTTTTATTGCTGCTAAAATTTAGCAATAAAAGCTATTACCAAGCAATTTATAAAATTTCCAATTCGATAGAAAACTTGAGGGAAACATGCATTTCTCAAAAAGTTATAATAATAATAATTTTAATAATTTTAAACGTTAGCAATAGAAACTAAAATAGCACTATTTTAGCAATTTTTTAGCAATAGTTTAGCAATATTTTAGCAATAGTTTCTATTGCTAATGTCTCCCAGCAATAAAAAATTTCCATTTCAATAGAAAACTTAAGGGAACCATGGATTATCTCAAATAGTTGCGGTGAAATACGTTTAATTCTTTGCTCTCGGCTCCTTTCCAAAAGTTAGCAATAGAAATAGCAATATTTTAGCAATAGTTTCTATTGCTAACGTCTCCCAGCAATAGAAAATTTCTATTTCAATAGAAAACTTGAGGGAAATATGCATTTCGCAATAAGTTACGGTGGAATAAGTTTAAACGTTAGCAATAGAAACTAAAATAGTAATATTTTAGCAATATGTTAGGAATTTTTAGCAATATTTTAGCAATAGTTTCTATTGCTAACGTCCTCCAGCAATAGAAAGTTTCCATTTCCATAAAAAACCTCAGAGAAACATGTATTTCTCAAACAACTGTGGTGGAATAAGTTTAATCTCCGTAATCACCAATCAATGCTGATGTCCCCTCAGAAAAGACATCCGAGCGTAAAGGGTTAACGCTAGGTTTACGGAAATTTTTATATACCTATTTTTACGGACACCCGTCGAATTGACGGGTGCAGGAAACCTCGTACTTTCTGATAACAAAAAGAAAAAACGATTAATTTAATTTAAAAACAATTACAAACTTAACAAACTTAATATCAGATAATTAAATCTGTTAGTATCGCATAAATATTAAATTTCATTCGTCACTACTATCTGAAGATTCTTGAATATCTTTCATCCTCAAATATGGCTATTTCGTGCTGTTTGGAGCTTATATCAGAGCAATCTTCGGTGATACTAACTATTCAGTATCTCTCTTTGAATTACTCGTAATGGCTGATTCGTCAAAGTAAAGTAAAACTAGTATTTTTCTAACTATTTTTACATTTGTTAGCAGAAAAATAATTTCATGAAAAAAGCCGGTTTATTGCGATTAACTATGAAATTATCGTACAGAATTCTGAAATTACAGGGCTGAGGTGGAAATAAATTTGGGTGCATATTCATCTCATTACACCAATAATTGTCAGCAGTTTTTGTAATTTTGCTCACGAAGTCTGAATTCCATCAAATTGACGGGTCCCATAAACATAGTATTAACACTTTGCACACCTTTGTCGAGTGACTCGACATCGCTAAACAAGAAAAAGAAACAAATATATATATTTATATATTTTATATTATATTACATAGTTATATGTTATATATTATAATTTGTTATATTACAACAAATATATAAAATTTTCGAGTTCTTTCAGAGTTTACAAATAGTAGTCGAGAAACTGAACTGCAACTGACAACATTTTAAAGCAAATTTCAAGTAAATTTCAAATAAAACGCTCGAAATAGTAGGGAGCTGTTGGCAACTAAACTGCAAAATTAAAAAACAACTCTGAGCGCAAGGGGTTAATAAACGTCCGCGTGGAACGTACGCGTCCAAAGTGGCTGCGTGGCCCACTGCGAGGAGGAATCGATCAAGCCAGGTCCGCCTGCGTCGAATACCGCGCCGCGACGAACGCGATCGGTATCGTTTATCGTTCGATCGTTATCCCGCGGCTGGCGCAAAGACACGAGTACGCAGCGCGTTCCACGGTGGCGAAATTCGTATGGGATTTGATCGATTCCAGCTATCCAAGGGACCGACGAGACAAAGGAGGCGCGCGCGGTAGGAAGCTGATCGCAGGGGCCAGTGCGCCTCCACCTGACAGAGAGGCCCACAGATTTATCACCGTGCCTACCCGAACCAGATATCATCTCGCCTCCGCAGTCCTCGTGTCCCGTCATACGTAATCCCGCCGCTCGGACAGCTCATCTATTTATGTGGCATTTCTTCCCCCATCCCCTTTACCCTTCCACGTCCTCCTCGAGCAACGACCACGCAACCCTTTCACGGATACTCGCTTCCCTCGAATCTATCCGTGTCCCTCGTGGCCCATCGACGAGCCACGTTTACAGGCAACTCGATTAACCGTTTATTTCTCGGTTCTAGTTTCGAAGTTATTAGTAATGAAGATGGAGTGCACGTATATATGGAAAACGCTTTGATTCACGCGATACGAGTTTAATCGTTTGCACTTTGTTGGCTCTGTGATGGAAACACTTGTAATGAAGTCTACGATTCAATTATCTATGTTATAGGATACGCGTGATTTACATTAGAACGCAAAATGCAGAGTGCACTGCTGTTGCTAGTGGAACTTATAAAAAAATACTCAGAGCAGAGAGTTTAAAATGAAATAGGATAATTCTATATTGTTCAAAAATCAATTTTACTAGTTTAGAGAGTTGATGCACGCTATTAATTCAAATGCAAACGTAAAATAAGGATTTTTAAGCGTTTCAACTTTTTGCACTTCATTGGCTCTGCAATGAAGATGCTCGTAACAAACTCTACAACTCCATTATTTCCGCTATAAGAAAAGCGTAGACCTTATCAAAGAATGCTCAGAGCAAAGGGTTAAAATGAAACAAGGCAATTCTATATTGTTCAAAAATCAATTCAACTCGTTCCAAGAGTCAGTGCCGCTAAAAATTCATATCCAAGCGTGAATTATCGATTTCTAAGCATTTTAATCTTATCAAAGAATGCTCAGAGCCAGGATTAAAACGAAATAGGACAATTCTACATTGTTCAGGAATCAATCCAATTCGTTTGGAAAATTAGTGCGTACTACAAATTCTAATACAAGCGTGAAATATCGATTTTTAAGCGTTTTAACCATTTGCACTTCGTTGATTCTGCAATGGAGACGATTGTAACAAACTCCACAACTTCATTATTTCCGCTATAGGACACGCATTGCTAGTGAACCTTATCAAAGAATGCTTAGAACAAAGGATTTAAAACGAAATACGACAATTCCATGTTATTCAAAAATCAATTTAAACCGTTTGAAAAGTCAGTGCACGTTATAAATTTAAATGTAAGTGTAAAATACAGATTTTTAAGCGTTTCAATCATTTTCATTCTGTTGGCTCTGCAATAGAAATGCTCGTAACAAACTCCACAACTCCATTATCTCCACTATTGGAAAAGCGTGATTCAGAACGCAAAATGCAGAGAGCACTGCAGTTGCTAGTGGACTTTATCAAAAAATACTCAGAGCAAAGAGTTTAAAATGAAATAGGACAATTCTATATTACTCAAAAATCAATTTAACTAGTTCAGAGCGTCAGTGCGCGCTATATATTTATATACAGGTGTAAAATATCGATTTTTAAGTGTTTTAAACTTGTGCACTTCGTTGACTCTGCAATGGAGGCGCTCGTAACAAACTCCACAATTCAATTATTTCCGCTATTGGAAACGCGTAATTCACATCAGAACGCAAAATGCAAAGCGCACTGCAATTGCTAGTGGACCCTATCAAAGAATACTCAGAACGCAAAAGGTTAATATAAAATAAAATAAAATATTCGAGGTTGCGTCGCTATTAATTTCTTAGACACGATGCGTCACTATAGTGGTTTTCGCGGATTTCATCTTTCTGAACGCACCACTATAGTGTTGCTCAAAGTTGCTTAACCCTTTGCACTTGACTTTTTCGCAGATCATTTTTGCTATCACTAACTTCTTCGTGAATACAACTAATCCCATTTTTCAGCAGTTAAAAATCAATTTCATCTTCACTCGAGCTATTTTCACCTCCCAAATTCATTTCTGTAAAGCTTCGAAACTTCAAATCAGTCGATGGAGACCTCCAGTTGCCGTATGAAACACCATGGCGATTGAGAGTCGCCTCTCGAGCACAAAAGGTTAACATAAAATGAAATAAAACATTGAAGGTCGCGTCGCTATTAAACTGTAAGGAACGCAGCGCGTCGAATCGACTTGTCATGTCCTACAAAACGGTCGCAGTCGGCATTCGACGTTTCCGGTTCGCGCGGGTTCCACTTTCACCGGTTTGCCGCGCCCAGCCGCGCCACCGTCGAAATACGCTTCCGTTAATGCAGTCATTTTTTAGGCGACGCTTTACGAAAGGATAGCGTGTTATTAAGTCGAAACGTTTCTCCGGCTCGCTTGTTCCGTTCTAATCTTGATCGTACACGAAAGTGCCACGGGGAGAACGAAGGAACGTTACACGTTCGGGTACGAACGAGCTGTGTCCGCGTCGTGTAAAGGATCGCGTTTGGGAAATGAAATATCGCTCGACTTGCGCGAGTTCGCCTAACAAAAATGAACGCGTCGCTAACAGGTAGCAAGCAGCGTTCTTCAGCGGCTGTTAGATCTCGCGGAACTCGTTTAACTTTGTTTCGTTTTACAACGACGTTGGAAAACTGGAAAGCTCGTTTGAAACGTCCTCTCGAATACGCTCAGGCTCGATATCAACGAGCCGTGAAGCGCGTTTTAGCGGGCAATAAGAATTAAGACGGCCATTACGCGACGAACAACAGCATTCCTCGTCGCGACTCTTGTTATGCAGCTCGTACCGTCTTTTTTTTTACATAGTCTACATATGTAATGACAAGAGGGTCGACAGATGTTGGAACATAAATGAGTTGTGGCGCGCCTCTTTGCTGCAATTGTACCTTTAGAATACCTTACTCCTACTAATGATTCTATTTTTTTCACCAATCTCCTTCTATTTCTCTCCTGTAGTAGTGGCTCTGTGGAAAGTACTGGCAGTTATCCATATTTTCCAATGAGTCTTTTCCTAACCGCTTTTCTGCATTTTATTTCTTCGGAATATTAAGTTTGTATGCGTTCCGCATTAATATTAAAATAGTACCTTCAAACAAGATTCTACGAACAGGAGAAATTTAATCGTTGCAATTGTATTATTTTTACCAAAATTTCACTGAGAAAAAGAATGCATAAATCAAGATTCCCAACTTCCATTCTTACGAAAAGAAGAAATTTAACCCTTGAAATTGCATTATTTTCACCAAAATTTCACCGAGAATGCGAAAATTATGATTTTTAACTTTCTATCTCCAAAATGACGTCAAGATTCCATAAGAAGAATAAATCTAACCCTTGCAATTGCATTACTTTCACCAAACTTTCATCGAGAGAAATAATGCGAAAATTATGATTCCCAACTTTCTTTCTCCAAAATAACGTCGAGATTGCACGAAAAAAAGAAATGTAACCCTTACAATTGCAAAATTTTTACCAAAACTTAATCGAGAAAGAATGCGAAAATCATGATTTTCAACTTTCTTTTCCGAAAATGACGTCAAAATTTCAGAAAAAGAAGAAATTTAACTCTTGCAATTGCAATTGCATTAATTTTACCAAAACTTCGCCGAGATAAAGATCGCGTAAATCAAGATTCTCAACTTCCGTTCTCCAAAATGACGTCAAGCCTCCACGAAACGAAAAAGTTTAACCCTTGCAATTGCATTATTTTTACCAAAATTTAATCGAGAAAGAATGCGTAAATCAAGATTTCCAATTTCCTTTCTCCAAAATGACATCATAATTTCACAAGAAGAAGAAGTTTAACCCTGCAATCGTATTATTTTTACCCTAAATTTCATCAAGAAAGAATGCGTAAATCAAGATTTCCAATTTCCTTTTTTCAAAATGACGTCATGGTTCCAGAAAAAGAAGAAATTTAACCCTTGCAATTGCATTATTTTTACACAATTCCACCGAAAGAAAGAATGCGTGAATCAAGATTTCTACGTTCTGATTCTACAAAACAAAACTTTCCGAAACTGATATTAAAACAACAGCCAATTCAATATACTCGAATCTACTGGTTTAGTATGTAAACGATGAAGCAGACGCCATGGTTCTCCAACTAGTTTTCGCAGACGCTACACTCCGTACGAACACTTGAATTAAAGAAAAAAAAAAAGAAAAAAAAATACAAATAGGTACATTCAGAAAACAGTCATGCACGATACTCGACGCGGACTATTCGCGAGCGTGAAAAGAAACTAAGCAGCGCGAAGGCTGAAGGGAGGCGCGCCGGAAGTGGCGGAAAACGGAGGGGCAACGAAGCGTGAAAAATACGCGTCCCAATCTGCATATTTATACGCGCGGTTTCTGCCATTGCCGACATTGTTCCTCTTTTTCCCGTCGAGGGGCCGCGTGTATCTCTTCATAAATGAAGCCTTCCGGACGCGGACGAGTTTCGCCTCGCGGAACGACCCGATCGCCGAGCTAAATCGCTTAATCTAAGGACGATCTCCGACGTCGCTCGGCCTCTACGCTGTCTCTCCGATTTAGCATCGCTAGACGCCGACCAGCCGTCAGATTTCTGGCGATGAATCGCGACCCACGGAAGACGCCTTCGACGTGCAGCGCCGATCGACCGGCAGATACGATCTATTCGATGACGATAATCGAACGGACAACATTCTCCGCTCGAACGTTTGTCAGAAAAGCGATCCGATCGAGAAATTTTGCTAAAGTTAATGCGATTACAAGGGTGAAATTTCTTCCTTTCGTGAAATCGTCATGTCATTTTGATTTACGCGTTCTTTCTTTCGGTGGAATTGTGGTAAAAATAATGCAATTGTATAGGTTAAATTTCTTCTTTTTCTGGAACCATGATGTCACTCTGAAAAAAGAAAGTTGAAAATCATGATTTTTGCATTCTTTCTCGATGAAATTTTGGTAAAAATAATGCAATTGCAAGGATTAAACTTCTTCTTTTTGTGAAATCATGATGTCACTTTGGAGAACAGAAGTTGAGAATCTTAATTTACGCAATCTTTATCTCGGCGAAGTTTTGGTAAAATTAATGCAATTGCAATTGCAAGAGTTAAATTTCCTCTTTTTCTGAAATTTTGACGTCATTTTCGAAAACGAAAGTTGGGAATCATGACTTTCGCATTCCTTCTCAATGATATTTAGGGTAAAAATATTGCAATTTCAAGCGTTAAATTACATTTTTTCGTGAAATCATGATGTCGTTTTGAAAAAGGAAACTGGGAATCCTGATTTACGCATTCTCTCTCTCGGTGAAATTTTGGTAAAAATAATGCAATTGCAAGAGTTAAATTTCTTCTTTTCGTGAGAAAGGAAGTTGAGAATCTTGATTACGCACTCTATTACTCGATGAAATTTTATTAAAAAGAATGCAATTGCAAAGGTGAAATTTCTTCTTTTTATGGAATATTGACATTATTTCAGAGAACAAAAGTTGGAAATCATAATTTTCGCATTATTTCTCTCGATGAAAGTTTGGTGAATGTAATGCAACTGCAAGGGTTAGATTTATTCTTCTTATGAAATTTTGACGTTATTTTGGAGAAAAAAGTTGGAAATCATAATTTTCATATTATTTCTCTCGATGAAAGTTCGGTAAAAATAATCGAATTGCAAAGGTTAAATTTCTTCTTTTCATGGAATCTTAACGTCATTTTCGAGGAAGAAAGTTGGGAATCTTAATTTACGCATTCCTTTCTCTCCGTGAAATTTTGGTGCAAGGGTTAAATCTCTTCTTCTTGTGGAATCTTGACGTCATTTTGGATAACAGAAGTTGGAAATCGCATTTTCTCAAATACAAATGCTGCATTTACGATGTCTATATAAAGATGACGATTGACATAAAAGCTGTTCTTTTCTTCCTTTAATTTCATCCTATATTGTTGAGCAAATATTCAAACAAGACTGCCTTCGCGATAGCTTCGAGCGCACAATTTATTTCTAGTACGAGACAGTGTAATTAAAAATTAGCTATCGCTAAGATTACAGCCCTGGTACCCGATCATCAAGAGTGTTCATTTACATTTTACCATGGAATAAATTTAAAACGATGCTCGAGTATGCCACCTACCGGTTGCGAGGTCCGCGAGACAAAAAGATTGCCAATTTTTCTTTCGCTATCTTGCTGAAATATCATTAACGCGCGAGAAATTACAGCGTGCAAACAGTTTGCACGCTGTCTTTGGCCAGGAGGCCGCACCCTCGCGGAGCGGTATCGCGCGGAAAATAAGATGTTCATGAATGGCTGGCGTCGTTGCCGATTCGATCCGCTCTGGCGACTATTATCGTTTGTCGACTCGCGTCTCCCGACGTTGATTACGGGTACCAGCGACTTAATACGCCTGTCCCTTCGCGTTTAAGCGACCGTTGAAAATGTCAAGCGCACCAGCCGCGCAACCAGACTACGCACGGCTGCGCTCGATTGCGACCGCGAAAACAGCCGCGACGATGATGTAACGACCTGTGTTTCATTCGCGAAAGTCTGCGATTCGTGTCGATCGCGCGAGCTTCGAAGAGTGCCACTAAATCGCGAGGAAAAGAAAGTTCTTGGGAATCGCGAAACGAGAAGAAGAAGGCGGCTCTCGCGTGGAAAAATTGTAGACATTTATGCGGGTAAAAATACTGTTGTAGGGAAAGTTTGAAGCTCTGGGTATTTGAGGGCGATGGCAGTTTAGAAGAAAAGATACAGTTCTAATTAAAAGTTAACCTATTCACGATTTACTATCAAATCTTCGCAAAACTTTATTCCAATCCGTTCAACACTCTATTAAAATCTGTTAAAATCTGACTGATTCTTTTCGTCTTCACTCTTTAACCTTTCGCAAGTCGGCAGACGTTTCTTTTCTTGGCCGATTAGGCGCTTTCGAAATATTGTTATGAGCGAGCACCAACTCAGTATATTAAGAACCATAGCCAATTAGTATTGGTGTAGAAACAGTTATCGGTTGCGGTAGACCAGACGATCGATAACTACAAGAGTTCAGTCGATATTGAGAGCTCTTACCGATCAGACAAAGTTTACCAATAGAGATAATTTCTTGCATAGTTATTTGTGTATTAAAGTATTTTGATTAGTTGTTAGTGAGTCATATTATTTAAAATGACCGAGGAACCACGAGCGCGTAACAATATCATACTCCTACTCTCTCATCCCTGAATTTCATTACTTTAGCTAGGGTGACTAAGTTTATGGTGACCATTTCGCTCTGACTCCATTTTCGATTCTTTTCTGATAGATCACGTCTCGATCAACGCGGATGTCGAACACGTGGGCCCCAAAATCCCTTGTTTTCTTTATATTTACCTACACTGTATTAAATAATCGGAGAAATTGTCGCATGAATCAATCTATTGGTATAAAAAATCGATATCTCGATCAGAAAGTGATCAGACGCGATTGCCAAACACGTGGTCCTTAAAACCTCTTTTTTCCTGTATTTTTGCCTGCACTGCAAAAATAATTGGAGAAGTTGTCGCACAAATCGATCTATTGGTATAAAAAATCTGTATCTCGATCAGAGAGTAATCAGACGCTACTGCCAAACACGTGGGCCCTAAAACCTCTTTTTCCTTTTATTGTTACGTGCACTGTAAAAATAATCGAAGGAGTTATCGCACGAATCGATCTATTGGTATAAAAAATCGATATCTCGATCAAAAAGTGATCAAACGCGATTGCCAAACACGTGGACCCTAAAACCTCTTTTTTCCTTTATTTTTCTCTGCACTGTAAAAATAATTGGAGAAGTTCTTGCACGAATCGATCTATTGGTATAAAAAATCTGTATCTCGATCAAAAAGTGATCAAACGCGATTGCCAAACACGTGGGCCTTGAAACCCCTCGTTTCCTTTATTTTTGCCTGCACTGCAAAAATAACCGGAGGGGTTGTCGCGCGAATCGATCTATTGGTATAAAAAATCGGTATCTCGATCAGAGAGTGATGGAGGACTTACTACAGGCAGAGATACCGTCTCGATAATCGGTCCCAATAAAAGAAAACGATTCCACGCCGAATGATATCTTTAAAAAGCGGGCGCGTGACGCGCGCAGGCATTCCTCCCTGTACAATTCGTTATCCGCTCGATGGCAGAGCGCGAGGCAGCCTCCCGCGGGTACCGCGATAGCGCTTGTTAATTGCGACGCTAAAGGGCGCGACGTCCGCGGGGACGCTGGCGCGTATAGAAAATATAATTAACCCGGGGCGAGCGTTACTTGGCACTGCCGGTCGATCAGTTAAAGGTGAGAGACGGCCGCATTAAGTGCCGCGATCGAGGGGGGGAGGTGGGACCACGGAACGCAAATCGACGAGCGATGATAATCGCGCGAATAAGACGTCGGATGTTGGCCGGCCGTCCGCGTTACGTCTCCCCCTTAAACGGCCCTGGAGAACGCCAGAGGAGCGAAGAGACGCGGAGGATCGGTTGGGTGGAGACGCGAGAGCAGCCGAAAGGGTTCGGACGAGGAACGGTGTGTGACAGCGTGTAATCTCGCCTCGGCTTCGAGCCTCGCCGAAATAACAGGTTCCTCTTTCCATCGTTCAACGCGATCTCCTCTTTTCTTCCTTTCTCTTTTCTCTCCACCCGTCTTGTCCTTTCATTGCGTACGCTCCACGTCCCCGCGAACTTCCTCGCGGCCCTCGAACTTCTCTGGTCTTCGTTCGCCGCGCAAAGTTGCGATTTCGTGCTGGGGATATTATTAAGCGAGCAACTATGTCGTCGTCGTCGTCCTCGTCGTCGTTCTCGTCGTCGTCGTCGGTTCTCGGGCGCCGTATCATCGTCGAGCGAATCGAGAACCGGATTCTTAATGCTCGCCTCCTTTGCTGGACTCGCGTGCTTTCGGAGGACTTTAACGGCAACCGATCGCGTCCCTGATACGGGTCGTAATAACGAGTTTGTAAAAGTACACCGTCGCCCGTCACAGCCCCGATTGCGAGCGACAGATCTCGTCTTCGCAACAGTCCTGATCATCGTTGATGAGGAAGAAACTCGTTTCTCGACGATCGCAATTTGACGAAAGTTGCTGAGGGAAATTAATTGGACATCGAAGCTAATTGGTTGAGAAAAATTGTGTGAAAATAGCAGAAGTACGCACCCAAACTCTAAGCCATCCGCAGACACCGAGTGCACCCTTGGGTGACGCACACGTGACTTCCGCGTGTTCTAACTTTCGACCCTAGTAGCTCGATCGTAATTGTGAATTATGATCTAATCAAGACGATGCATCTGTGTCACTGTCATAGAGACAACTGATAAACAGTCGATAAAGTCCCAAAATACAAGTATCATGAGTGACAGTGCAAAATTCTTTCGAGAATTGCAAAATTAAAGAATTTTGTAGCAGTTTCTTTGCAAGTCTTCGAATCTTATAGACACAATTACCAGCTGTTACACAAACTCTCGCAATAATGAGTAACAAATTACAACCAGTTCAGTACTGATATCAAGATACACATCATAGATAACCAGCGACGACGCGTTTATTCGCGAGTCATCGGCTCAACGCCGCTATCGCGACACTGCATATTCCTATGCACGGTGCTTCAAGTGTGGAACAATGTTCGCGCCACGAGATACAGAGCCAACCATGCATCAACGTCACAAAAACTCTTTGCGCCGATACCGTTTCGTCTCCGACCGCGGTGGCGGTCGTTTCATCGATCCGAAATCTCGATTGAGACAGCAGCCAGCTGTCAAGCTGCACCCAGGCCACGCAGGAAGCCGTATTTCACAGATCAATTTCTCCCGTTCAACGTTGAAACGAGGCGCAAACGACGCCGACCGCGATCCTACGCCTTCGTCGCCGCAAACGATCGAGAAAAATGACGTCTCGCTCCGCGAAGCACGACGTCCAGAAACCGAAAGCTGTCCGGTGGTGAACGCGCGATCCAGTTGGTAGTCGAGCCAGTAGCTTTCGGTTCGATCGTGACGTCGATCGGAAGGTGGCCACGGTTTTCTGGTGGCCCTCGATTCGCGTGTATCTCTGACATCGTGGCAGCGACTTGTCCCTCTCGCTTGGTCCGCTTTACAATTGAATTGTATAGGGTTTTCAAATTGAATTCACCCTTTTACAAATGAAATTCATCCTTTTGCAAATGAAATTCACCCCATTGCAAATGAAATTCATCCTTTTGTAAATTATTAACCCTTCGCACTCGAAAGAAAAGGTAACAGTTTTTTTGCAGCTACATAACAAAACTTTCCTGGACAGATTTAATTTGTAATTTGCTAACAGAATGAATAAAGTTATTACGATTTCTTTTTGTCGTTATGTTGTGAGCTGAAAATTATTTGCATTCTCTCCATTGAGAAGCCTTCGTATTTAAAGAGAAATTTTAAATGACTCTTTACAAATGAAATTCACCCTTTTGCAAATTAAATACTTGTACATATATATTATATTTTAAAAAACATCAAATAATGTTAATTACATAGTAAGAACTGACAGTTTAAAATGGGAAACAGTTTGTAAAAAAAAATTATGATACATATACACATTTAAAAATATAAGAGAAAAATAATTTTATTCAACTTTTAATTAAAATCAAAATATGCACTTTACTATTTAAAATATATTTTTCTTATAAAAATATTATTATAACGTGTACAATACTTTTTTATAATTAAGTCAGCTGTATTCTGTTTTGATTTCTCTTTATTAAAAGAAACTTTATTTGAAAGAAGTCTGTTCGCAATGAAATAATATTTCAAACTAAATCACATCTCATTAGCGATAACCGATACAACTTACAGAAATGTTTGAACTTCCATAAATTGATCTGATAATGTGTGTCGTATTTCGTTTTTCGTGTGTAGTATTTCGATAGGAACTTAGACATACAGGTAGCCCTCCTATATCACGACATCCTACAACACGGTTTTGCTCTAACACGATAGCATAAATTGCGGGAACCCTCGTATAACACAGCAATCTATAACACGATTTCGCTCTAACACGATAAGAAAATCGCAAAAAACTTTACACAACACTGTACTTCTACAGCACTAGATAACACGACTTTTGTTTAACACATTCAAAAACTAAATTACCTTAAAGTAATGACGGCATTTAATAATGAACTGTAGTGGCTTCACATGAAAATTTGTAAACAAATTATAACTTATTCATTTACAACTCTATTTCGATGTCATAGTGATAAGCGTGATGCACAGTTCACGCGTCATCCGCGACGGGGTTTAGAGTGTTAGAGATACTTTTATATTTTTAACAAAAATTAAGTTGTTTATAGGTAGAAATTACAAAAAAAAAATGATCGTTAATGAGTTTTTGAAACGTAACCTCCCTTTTTTACTGACTCTGGGCCTCATATAACACGGTTTCGCACAACAGGGCACTTTTTAGGAAGCTATCTATCGCGTTATAGGAGGGTTACTTATAATTCCATAGGAACTTAAAGGAAGTTGCTTGTATCAAATTTAGAAAAAGATGTTTGTTTTTAATGAGTTTTTGGAACGTAATCCCCCTTTTTGTACTGACTGTGGGTCCCATATACCACGGTTTCACGCGACAAGGCATTTTCTAGAAAGCTATTTACCGTGTTATAGGAGGGTTACCTATAGTTCCATAGAAACTTAAAAGAAGTTGCTTATATGAAATTTAAAAAAAGACGTTTGTTTTTAATGAGTTTCCGAAACGCAAACTCTCTTTCTGTACTAACTCCGTGTCTCATATAACACAACTGGATCTCATATCACACAACAGGGCATTTTCTAGAAACCTGTCTATCGTATTATAGAAGGATTACCCGTAGTTCCATAGAAATTTAAAAGAAGTTGCTTATATGAAATAATAAAAAAAGATATTTGTTATTCATGAGTTTTCAAAACGCAATTTCCCTTTTTGTACTAACTCCATGTCTCATATAATACGACTGGATCTCATATCACACAACAGGGCATTTTCTAGAAACCTATCTATCGTGTTATAGAAGGATTACCTGTAGTTCCATAGAAACTTAAAAGAAGTTGTTTACATGAAATAATAAAAAAAGATATTTGTTATTCATGAGTTTTCAAAACGCAATCCCCCTTTCTGTACTAACTCCATGTCTCATATCACACAAAAAGGCATTTTCTAGAAATCTATCTACCCTGTTACAGAAGATTTACCTGCAGTTCAATAACAACTTAGACATATACGCGTACACTCGACATCGATAAAATACAGTCCCCACTAACGATCGTGCCAGCATCGTGTCGTTTATTCGTCGCCAGCCAAACGGTCGACGCTGTGACACAACAACGATGATATCGCGGCCTGCCGATTCGCCTGAATACCGGGGAATCAATCACCGTGCCGATCGGTAGGCACGATAGCGGGTCGCCCCAGCCGCACGATCCAGATTTGCATCGGCGGGCCACGCCATTGAAATCATAATAATACCCCGATCCATTATTACAGTCGGGCCCAGAGTACGAATACGGGATACGGATGTCGTTTAGCGGTCGGCTCCCAACGAGCGCTCCGCCAGCAGTAATTGATCCATCTTCGACTGCTGTCGGCCGATTAAGAGCCACCGCGCTGAGGAGGATCGCCGCGAGATCCACGCGGTGGAATTCGAGGGAGGACAATGGCGTCCACCGGCAACGAGATATGAAAGTTCGATGGTTAAACATTGATGGATGCGAGAGGGATGGAGTTGGGTGTTAAACGTTCTTATCGAGGGTTTCGATGGGTTTTGGTCGCGCTGCTGTGGGCGGGACGTTCGTTTGTCGCTACCATGGGCCAATTGAGAGTCGATTTGAGGAACTTTTGTTAAGCTCTTGGCTGAATTCTTCTTGAAACCTATTTTATATGGATATCTGCAGAGATGTTTATCTCTTGGAAAAGTTAAAAATCTATTTGTTGGTAAGAGGAATTAGCAAGACTATATAGTACAAAAGATCTATTTTCTTAATTGCACTATTTTATTACCAAATCTACTGAACAAGAACCAATATAAAATTGCTCGTCTAGAATTAAGTTCAGTAGCAAGCAGGATCTATTTATACTTAACCAAACTCTTTCATCTCCAAATTTACTAAAGAAGAACCTATATGAAATTGCTCAATATATCTATTTACTTAACTGAACTCTTTCATCTCCAAATTTACCAAAGAACATATATAAAATTGCTCGATATGTCTATTATTAAACCAGATACTGAAACGTTGTCTAGAATTAATTTAGTAGTAAACAACATCTATTTCTTTAACCAAACTCTTTCGTCCTCAAATTTACCAAAGAACTTTTATGAAATTGCAGTATATATCTATTATTAAACCAGTTACTGAAACGTCGTCTAGAATTAATTTCAGTAGCGAACAAGAACCTCCAGTTCGATACATTCAGTGAAAACGAGCGTAACTGGACAAGACGTGGACAAGTTCGAATCGATCAGGGTTTCGAACGTCGATAGAAATTCGTTCCGATAATGAACTCGAGTAGAACACCCGCTGGAAAAATACCAGAGTGGTCCAGGCGATAGTAGAAGGCGACTGGTGGACCGGTTCGAAGCTACGTTCTCCCCGTTGACAGAAGTGCCGAATCATTCGAAGCTGTTCCGCTGTCAACGTTGAAACATAGCGTTCTCGCCGACGAGAGGCTGCGCCAGCGGTGCTACTCCTCGCTCCAGCGATACTCCGATACCTTACGCTCGATTAGGCGATCATTGTGATCGCTTAACCCTCCTATTCTTCGCACTTTGGAGGAGAGCCTCGAGGAGCGTCGAAGCAGCCTGCAGGTTTGAACGCCGCCGTGGAAAAATAAGTAACTGATCACGGATCGTAAGAGCGTTGCTTCGATACAAAAAAAAGAGGAACTACCCAGACGAATCTCCATCGAAAAAGAGCAACGGTTTGAAACAAAGAGATAAGGAAACGCTAGGGGTAAAAAGGGATAAGTGTATTTTCGTGTAGCGTAATCCTTCCGTGGCGCGCGCGTACTCGAAGCCATTAAACAAGATTTACAGGAATACTTTGAACCTCAAGGTCAGCTTGCACAAATCGTAGAAAGAGCTAGCAGTGAGCCTGGGGATGGCAACACGGTGGCATCCGATTCAGGCGAATAACGTCTTTAAACTCGTAGGCGCATTAGTTTTCCTGTCTTACGAGGAACCTCGCTGGACATACTCGACCGTCGAGTATTACTTTGACGGCTGGGTGGTGGTTCTTATTTCACGTTGCGTTCATGGGACGGTGGCGGTCCCAGCCGCTGAATAACCGACCTCCATGGTGCCGTATGGTAATCGCCATTCGGATTCCTCACCACGGGTCGCTGGATCATTGCGTTTCCTGGCAATAAATCGCGCGGCTGAAGCTCCGCGTGATACGTACAAGCTTCCACCAAACGACGAGTTTCGCGCCGCCTAATCTATGGTAGGCGGCACGAAAAATCCCGATGGAATCCCGACGAAATTTCCCATGCACCCAGCCTAATCTCCTCCGTCGAGTCCCGGAATCGTCATCGCAGCTGATACATTAACCCTTCGCAGTCGAATGTCTCTTCTGAAGGGACATCAGCATTGATTAGTGATTACGACGGTTAAACTTATTTCACCGTAGCTTTTTGAGAAATTTGTGTTTCACTGAAGTTTTTTTGTTGAAATGGAAATTTTCTATTGCTGGGAGGCGTTAGCGATTATATTTCTGTAATAAAGATTACTGAAATAGAAATTCAGCAATATGAAATATTGCTGAAATAGAAATTCAACAATATAAAATATTGCTAAAATAGAAATTCAGCAATATGAAATATTGCTGAAACATAGATTCAGAAATATAAAATATTGATAAAATATTGCTATTTTAGCGATAGTTACTATTGCTATCGTTAATACTGCTATTTTAGTAATCGTTTGTATGTTAATATTGCTATTTTAGTAATCGTTTCTATGTTAATATTGCTATTTTAGCAGTCGTTTCTATGTTAATATTGCTATTTTAGCAATCGTTTCTATGTTAATATTTCTATTTTAGCAATAGTTTCTATGTTAATTTTGCTATTCTACCCATAGTTTCTATGTTAATTTTGTTATTCTACCCATAGTTTCTATGTTAATATTGCTATTTAAGCAATAGTTTCCATCTTAATATTGCTATTTAAGCAATAGTTTCCATCTTAATATTGCTATTTTAACGATCATCTCTATGTTAATATTGCTATTCTACCAATAGTTTCTATGTTAATATTGTTATTCTAGCAATAGTTTCAATCTAAATATTACTATTTTAACAATCGTTTCTATGTTAATATTTCTATTTAAGCAATAGTTTCTATGTTAATACTGTTATTTAAGCAACAGTCTCTATTGCTAACATCCGGGAAGGACCCGAGTGCAAAGGGTTAACAGCTACGAAATCTCTGAAACGAAGCGAACTCCGTGGTGCGCGATACCGCGAAAGCGTTCCCATACGACGTTGTTCCAAAAATCGTCTTCCTGGTCACGAAACGGGGATCGTTCGAAGGGTTACCCGGGACACTAACAGCCGGTAATCTCTGATTTTCTCCCCCAACTCGCGGAGATGATACGGTTCGTCCGGCAATCAGCCACCGACCTTACGCTTGATTCGTTCCGACGGACTCGCGTGGACGTTCGCGTCTCGTCGCCTGGTTCGCTCTCCTCGTCATGGCGGATGGTCGAAGGAGGCTCATGAGCTGTAATCACAGGCGGGCGTTACGAAGAGCGGCGCGTCACGCGAGCGGCTCGCGTTAGCGCCGTTCAGCCGAGGGATCTTTGGCGCGCGGTCGATTCGAGGGATCGTGTGGCGGTCGAAGAAACGAGCTACGCGAGATCTGGTCGCTGGACGAACTTAACAAAGCCTGGAAGCTCGATAGGAGGAAACGAGCAGGGTCTAAGGATAACGAGAGAAGCGTACCTGGCGACGGAGACAACGGTAGCGCGTCCGAAGCGAGACGGTGACGAGTGAAACCGCGGTTTCTACGGGGGGGAATTTGGCTTCTCGAAGTCTGAGGGGCGCGCGAGGCAGAGAAAGAGATTGCAGAATGACGCGAGCCCGAGAGAGAAAGGTGGATCCTTCCTGGTGGTTGAGCGGAGAGGGTGGGGGCAAGGTGGATCGCGGATTGAGTCATTATGCTTGCTCGGAGGAGACCACAGGCCTTGATGCGGGAACGGCTGCCATCGGCTCGTGAAAGGAAACCGACCGGATGATTCAACGTATACAGACGGACAAAGTAGTCGCGGGGCTTACTATACGCTGCACTCATCCTTCCCTCGTCCCTATTCTTCTTCGTCTTCTTCATTGTCCGCCTCTTCCCGTGCCTCCGTCCGCTTCTTCGTCCCGTTTCGCTCGATCGTTCATAGACCGAGCGCGGCGGAACTGGTTATAGTACGTTCGTCAAGTTTGACTACGACGCGGACGCGGACGAGGACGATGATGTCGATCGAAGGGGGACGGGACAAGGACGATGTCGGCGATCGCGCGCCTGCTAATTCCCCTTCCCGACTGGTTGTCCGCGTTTCCTAAGAAATTGATCGTTTCCCGTTTTTTCGCGGACGTTGATAAAGCGGCTGGACTCGTTACCAGGGAAATTTATTAACGGCTTCGGTTGCTTTTCGACGTGCGCCGCGCAGCCAGCGGAAAGGGCCCCCCAATACGAAGGGGAACGGGCATTTTTTTGCCGAAAATGTAATTAACGTGGTAATGGGAAATTTACGCTGGAGTTTACTAATTAACGGTAATACGTTGTCGTAAAAATTGATTGATCGCCATTTTCTTTTCGTTCCTCTTTTTTTTTCTTTCTTCTTTTTCACCCCACCGACGATAAAATCTCTCTCTTGCCGCTTCCTTATACTTTTTGTCCCGCGCGGCGTAATAAAAGCGACCTGACTCATTACGCGAAAGTTTGTTAACGGGCTCGATTCTTCCTCGTAATACGTTGCTTAATTAAACGGGTTGTAATTTATGTCGGCTACGAGCGGGGCGCTCCTTTGTTATCACTTGGTTAATTGGACTTCGAAGAAAATCGAGCAACGCGACTAGCCTCTTTTTCGGTGGAGCAATAAAATCGCCTCGTATAGAATGCATAAATGCATAAGCGCATTCTATTCCTTTTCCGGATGAGATGAATTCCGCCTGAAAAAGCAATTTATGCTACCGATAGGTAGCTTCTCTTCGTGAAGCAAAAGACCTTTATTGCATTAAACAATATTATAGCGAAATAATTAAAATCAGTCGAGCATTTTCGTATTCTTCTCGGATAAATATTTTCAAAAGCTGCCAATGTATTCTTCCATACGATGGCAATAGGCTTTTACGAGTGAAACCAACATCGAGAAAGGGTTAAACGGTTATTGCGCGTGAATGCACCACAATATTATGACATTGTCGGAGCTCATCGACGAGCTCCGCGCAGACGCCATTACGAGTAGCTAAGCCGCCACTGGATTTTATCTCGCCAAGCCGGTGTAAGCCAAACGAGTTGACAAGACCACGATTCATCGGAGAAAGGAAGATCGAGAGATCCAGCGACAAGTACGAACGAAACAAGAAACCGCAGGTACGGAAGGAGCAGAAAAATCCTTACCTGAGGCCACGCGATCGATTACCTGATTCTGAAAGAGCAAAAGAGAGCCTGGGAAGATCTTTTGACAAGTCACTTTGGTCCGCATCGGGCAACCTTCTTTCGCGGAATCGCTCCCATCGCTCCTGGCCGATACCAATCTCGCTAACGTGTCGTCGAGCCCACGAACACCAAAGCGAAATGCATATTTCGGTGGATCGCGTGTCCCTTCGTTGCCGCTCATTTATTTTCCCCTTTCTTTGTCTCCGTCTTTACCTGCGTTTCAAAATGCGTGGCGAGATGGCCTGCGCGTTCCAGAATTTACTCGCTTTCCCTATCCCGTGTCGAACGTCCCGTGGCAATCTTCCGTCGCGCGAGTTGGTGCGAGCCGCGTGATCAAAGTCGCGCGGAATTTCTCGCGCGTTTGTTTTTCCTCGAGCTGCTTCACGCTCGCGAGTGTGCCACGCACGCGAGTCGGGGAACGAGGTGTCGGTGGAAAAAATTTCTCCGCCGCGCAGATTACCACGCTGGTAACGCGGTGAGAAACGGGGCGGCTCGAGGGGAAAAAAGGCGGCTGAGACGCGCACGAAAGACTTCATCAACGCCCTTCATAACGCGAGGGAGTTGCGTGGCGTCGGGGCACGCGTGGGGTCGCGCGCGGCGAACCAGCGGGGGACCGTAATTTGCTATGTAATTCGACGAGGAACAGCACACTTTCACGGGCTAAGCGACCGCTCTACTTGTCATTCGCGCAACTGTACATTGTCATTACGCCCCGTACTGTTATATACTCGGCAACGGAACAGGTCCCCAGGTAATATCGCGATGCACGCGCGTTCAAGCAGCTTTTTTGCATCGCTTGAATCCTGTTCTCAATTACTGCGCGCGTCGCTCGACCGACGCGTATAATCGCGGATAAAGAGCAATGATGCGCGTACTGCATCGCGCAACCGGTCTTCGAATAATTTAGAAATATAGATGGAAGATAATGGTGCAGGTATTCGCGAATAAACAGTGCTAATTTCAATTTCGAAGCAACGAGGCGACGCGTCGATCCGAGCGCCGAAAGAGATTTCAATGCTGGAGACTTTGATGCTGGAGAGTTCGACGCTCGCATAAGCGGTGTCGTTCGGAGAATACATTGGCATTATAAGATAATCGTGTCATTTTTACACAGTAATTGATTTCTAATTTTTACTTGTCTCTGGATTTATCGATTTTTGTGCATATTTAGTCCACTCTTTCGTTCGTTAAATAAATAAAACAAATGTATAATTAAGGTTAAAATTCTTCTACAATCTTTGACATTCGTTCCAGTTTAATGTATTCTTACTTCGCTACTAATTGATCTATCATTTTTACTTATCTCTGACGTTGTCAATTTTAGTATATATTTAGTCTACTCTTTCGTTCGTTAAATAAATAAGACAAATGTATAATTGAGGATAAAATTCTTCTACGATCTTCGACATTCGTTTTAGTTTAATGTACTCTTACTTCATCTAAGTGATCTGTAATTTTTACTTGTCTCTGACGTTATCAATTTTAGTGCATATTTAGTCTACTCTTTCGTTCGTTAAATAAATAAAACAAATGTATAATTGAGGATAAAATCCTTCTACAATCTTCGACATTTGTTTCAATTTAATGTACTCTTATTTCTCATCTAAGTTTTCTCCAATTTTTAAGCAAATTGCACTTGCTAACGCATCCTACGTTTCATTTAGAAAAATATTGCCTCAGCAATCAGAATATCGGAAACAAACGCACAAGTATTTCGTGCATTTCGAAAAGTATAATTGAACAACGAAAGATACGAATGCTCCCTCCCTTCGTATCATGATATCAGCCTCTGCTTTCTTCAACTGCCGACAATTAAACGAAATCGGTGCTCGTGGCCACGGTAGGAGGAGGAGGAGGAGGAGGAGTGGCATGTCACGATCGCGTTTGCGCCGTTTCGAGCATCGGAATTGAAGAATTTACGAGGTCGTCCCGGGCCTGAGCATTTGCCTTTACGCCGCGCGTTCCCGGTCCATCCCCTTGGTTCCCTTAACGGCATCGCCGCGTATCTACGGTCGGTCTCCCTCGCGAATTTCGTGGCCCCACGTCGACGCTCCTCTCGTCTCGTTTCGTCCATCCGTCCGCTCTCGTCCGGCGTTGCCGCGTGGATTCAATGTCCATGCAAAGTAAACTGGCGGCCTCGAGAACGGCTGTCAATTATCTGTTATATACGGCCCTGGCCCTCGAACCCATTCTTAACGACCCCTTAAACTTGGCCCACGAAGAGAGACCAGCCCTTCTCTCTCTCCGCGCCCTCTCCGTCTCCCTTTCCTCCTTTCTCGCTCCGCGTCGTGTCCGAAAACTTGAAGGAATGGGCAAAGGAGGTCCTTCGACAACGACGACGACGAAGACGACGACGACGACGACGGCGACGACGAGGGAACGAGCGAAGGAACGAACGTGCGACACGAGGAGGACGAAATTGAGGAGGAGGAAGGGCCGGCTGCGAGACAGAACCGGGGGTAAGCCAGGTTTCCGGGAATCGTTTGGTATTCCAACGCTACCGCCACTCGCGGCACCTTCCTCCTTCAAACTGCGGACAGATTCCGCCGCGGCCTCGTCCAACAGCTCGGTACAGGGACGATCGGGTCTATAGCAGCGCCGCGAAGTGTGTCAGAATTGCAAATGGACAGCGCGGCAGCCGACGAAACACAGGGAGCCAACGAGGGCCCGGGAAAGAGGGCGCGAATTCCGCCGTGTAATTCTCTAAGATGGATTCGAGTGCCGGGATCGAAGGAATTCGCGCGGTCCCGTTCCAGGCGGGGGGCTGATCGTCCCAGCGACGCGTTCCGTCGACACTGGGAAAGGCTCGTCCCGATTTTACGAGGGAGTCGTTCCCTTTGTCCCGCGGGGAGGAACTGTCTCTTTTTCTAGCGCGTGTTTGTTTTACGACGCGGGAGGATGGAAACCTTTGTCACCGTGGAATTCCCAGCTCTCGGCTCTGCAACAACCGCGTCTCTTTCGGCCACACCGACGCACACCCTTCGAGCAACGATTACAAATTCACCGTCGAATAACACCAACGACGAACGCGCCCGCTCGTTCCCAACGCGAGAAGCTAACGAATCTCTTAACGAGTGGTCGCCAGTCCGCGTTACGGACGAATGATCCGCTGAAAAGAATGTTCAGGTTAACAGGCACGAGGCGCGTCATCCCCGCGCTCGTAAACGCCAACGCCTCATAATTATAACGATACATTTCGTTCGCGAACGTAACGAGCGAACCAGGGTATGGCGAACCGAGGAGCCACGAGGGAAGCTCGTGGCCGCGAACACTTCCAACACTCGTCGCCTCGTTACGGCCATAGCCGAGGATCGCAAATCAATCAAACCTATCCCGCGAGACCTTTTTCCGAACGAGTTAATTGACCGTTCCGCGACAGGGATCGTATTCTAGCCTCGTCCCGTTCCGATTTGTTAACGTAACTGCGCGCACAACGGAAGATAGGTTACGTTCACTCACCGAGTTCAGACCGTTCCCGTCAGGCTTCCGGTGAGAGTCTTGCGCGATTGGTTAGACGTCCTGCTCGTTCCAATTTCGCGTGATTTTCCGGTTTAATCAATTGGATGAATTATCTCGCGTAGGAACACGCGTTTCTCGGAACACACGATGCAGAGTACGCGTTTTTCGAAGGAATACGAACAGGAATACGAGAAATTTTTCAAAACGTGTATACCGACGCGATCAAATGGCGGACGCAGATGTTCGATTGTTTGTTTCCGGATATACATGGCGTGAGTTAAAATTTTCCTGCAGAATTTGTGTGTGTAGGTGCTTTACTAGTGTTAGATTAGGTTAACACGTGGTTGACCATTAAATTTACGCAGAAGCTATCTCATGTCACTGGCTATTATTTTGTAATAAAATGTGGAAGTAGTCTTTTTGGAATACTAGAATTGTGGTAAAAACCTAAATAACAAGAAAAGTATTTTTTTATAATAAAGCAGACGCGACTGAATCGATAAATAAAGCTTTTGCAATATTCTATATTGCCCTGGGTTTCATAGTTCATAGAAGTGGTCTTCTTGGAGTACTAGAATTGTAATAAAAACCTAAATAACAAGAAAAGTATTTTTTTATAATAAAGTAGACGCGACTGAATCGATAAATAAAGCTTTTGCAATATTCTATATTGCCCTGGGTTTCATAGATCATAGAAATGGTCTTTTTGGAATATTAGAATTGTAATAAAAACCTAAATAAAAAGAAAAGTATTGTTTTATAATAAAATAGACGCGACTGAATTAATAAATGTAGCTTTTGCAATATTCTATATTGCCCTGGGTTTTATAGATAATGCAACTGCAAATACAAGACAACAAAAAGACAAACGAACCTTTAACCCCTCTAGAGTTCACACACACACAAACATATGCACATATACATATTAGTTTAAATACATTCCAATAGTTTTTATTGAGTGCAAAATTAAAAGATACAGCTTCAACATTACAGTGGACGAGAGAATTAGAAATTATACCTAGCTCGCAGTATTGCAAAATTCATAAAAGAACAATAACGATAGATGAGTCTCGAAGTTAGGTTAAGATATTTTTGGGGTGATGGTGTTAAGCCCCTCCCCAGCATTTACGAAACAAACGTTATATCCATAGAATTGTTCAGATTTTTGGAAAAATTGCGGCACATATATCGATATTTCTCTATTAATAACTTTTAAATAAATAATGATCGACGGCTTAAACCTATTAAACGTTATTCAGGAGGGTATCCTCGATAACATATAAGCTTTTCACTGCACAAATCGATTAACTCCATAAAACAAAAAGTGAAGAATTGCGATGAAATAATGTACATTGTTTTTAAAAATTCCCTTTAAAATATAAATTCAATAATATGTTCACACCTCGTTCACTTGAAACACTCGTTCTTTCATTTCTCGCACCCCACAGATTTTTAAATTAGAGTACAGGAGTTAATCAAGATGACTTCTGAAATAAATTATTTATTATTCAATGGCCAACAAAATTTTGTCGTTTAATGGCGTTAATCTTTATTATTTCGGAAATTTACTATAAATATAAAAAATTATGACTGAACCAAGTGCCTCGACATTTGAACTTAACACGCGACGCCAAGCAATCGAGATTCTGTTTTAATATTTTAAAAAAGTGGAATTAATTGATTTGTGCAGTGAACACCTCATAAAAAAATCGGGTCTGAGAGTTTTTCGCAAGTTTACCCTAATAATTGCATGTAATGTTAATCAAAAAAAGAATAAAATATTCCTAAATCAAAACGCGACGAAAAATGTGTTCGTCGATTTCATAAAATTCAGAAGTCCAACATTTTACACTTCTTAACACATGTCAAGGCTAAGAAAATGGATTGTGGGAGCTTTTCGGAAGTCTATCCGAACAATTGTGTATAATTTAATCAAAAAAAGAATAAAACATTCCAAAATCAAGACGCGACAAAAAATGTGTTCGTCGATTTCATAAAATGCAGAAGTCCAACATTTTACACTTCTTAACATATGTCAAGGCCAAGAAAATGGGTTGTGGGAGCTTTTCGAAAGTCTATCCCAACAATCGTATATAATATTAATCAAAAAAAGAATAAAATAATCGAAAATTAAGACGCAACACAAAATGTGTTCGTCGATTTCATGAAATTCAGAAGTCCAATATTTTACGCCTTGACAACATATATCAAGGCCAAGAAAATCGATCGTGAGAGCTTCTTGAAAGTTTATCCCAAAAATCGTATATAATATCAATCAAAAAAAGAATAAAATATTCCAAAATCAAGACGCGACAAAAAATGTATCCATCGATTTCATGAAATTCAGAAGTCCAACATTTTCCGTCGTGCGCGTCCAATAAAAATCCGTTGAACGCGTATTTACGCGAACCACAGGCAAGGGACGTATGATACACAGCGTCCCTCTTTCATGCTACCGCAATCTTCGAAGTAATATTCCCAGCGTGCGGCTTAGCGCGATCAAAATTCCAGCGGAATTCATCCACCGGGCGAGTCCCGCGCCCCGAGGGTCCGCGTTTTTCGAACGAGGCGTGATTGAAAGCGCCCGAAGCGTGGAATACGCGGCGATTCGTCGGAGACGCGTCACCGTGCGCGGATAATGGCTTATTAACAAAGCGTTGCCGAGCCGCGCGAGGAAGTGACAGAGCGGGTCCCTCTTCTTCTCGACGTCGAAGCGGAGAAAAAGAGCGCGAAAGCAGCAGTTGCGTCGGTAGAGGGAGATGAAATCCTGGTGCCGGGAGTCCAGTCACGGGTTTCGTCGACGCCTTCGAGAGAAGGGTCTTGACACAACGGGGCTTTAATTACGCCGATATCACGGTAATTAAGCCGATCAATACGTGCCATTGTGCGAGGGGCCAGCGGGGCCCCGTCGACGGTGAGGCCCATCCATAATCACGGTCATGGACCCCCTTCGTCCGGCACAAAGGCACCCCGTCCCATGGGACACTCCGGGACGCCCCGATCCTTCTTTTTGTGGGGAAACCGCGTGAAAGGCGGGAACAAAAATCGACGCGATCCACCGCGTGATACGCGATTCGTTTAATTAAAACACGCGCACAATGTGATACTCGCGGTTCGAGCCGCTTTGTGCCGGATCGATGGATCGTCGGGGGAGTAATGACACGACACGGTCGGACGTGAAATTTCCGACCGCTTTGAATCAATTTAGCGACGCTTAGACCCGCGCGAAAGTAACGCGATCGCGGGATACTCGTGATTACCGCCACGATTCGCTCGAATGCGGCCCATCGTCGCTCATTCCGGCAATAATCATAGACAATTATCGCTGGCTGGGAGGCAGCCACGGACTGTGACGAATATAAACGCGCTCCTTTCAATTTCTCCTCGATGAAAGAAGTGTAGCAAAGCGAGGCCTGTGTTTCTTCGAATCGCGGGAAATCGTGTGTGAAATTCGTGGCTCGGGGCGGCCACGGTCTTGTGCCACATGGAGCCAGTTCGTCGCGGTAATCGCGGCTTGTGCAAGCATCGATACCAGAAAATCGCTCGAAATCGCAGCTCCCCAAAGCGTGCTCGCTCGAAGGTTCGTCGTTCCGCGCGCGCAAACACGCTGATCCCCATTCGTTGCATTAATCGAGCGGAGATTGCGCTGTAATCATCCGCACGATATTCAGCCGTAATACGCGTCAGCTCGCTTATTCTACCGAATGAAATAAAATTCAGCTTCCAGGTAACATGGCCGCTCGCGCGAGCAACTCGCGTCTTTTGTCAGAACCATCCCCTGTGTCTCGATAATGCACAATGGATTCTCATATTAATTCTAGGTTTAAAGACGTTGACTGTATATATTTTTTTTTTACTGAAATCCGTTTTTTTACGGTATATTAACATTATTTTAGATCCCTTTAGAAAATATCTTCGCAACTAACAGTAGGATTTCAATGAAATTTGGAAAATAGGTAATAGGTATATAGTATTTCAAAAGTATGGATGAAGTTTAAAAAAAATGAAATTTTTTATTTAGTTTGACAATTTTCGGAGATTTTTGGAGTTTTCTTTTTTAACTCTCGTTGGGCTATTTTTGAAAATTTTTGGAGATATGGACATTTTGAAAATATGACAAATGTACAACCCCTTAGAAAACAAATAATATTTTCGCAACTAATAGTAGAATTCAATGAAATTTAGAAAATAGGTAATATATAGTATTCCAAAAGTATGGATGAAGTTTAAACGAAATGAAATTTTTAATTTAATTTGACAGTTTTCGGAGATTTTTGGAGTTTTCTTTATAGTTTTAGTTTGAACATTTTCGGAGAAGCTTTGGAGTTTTCTTTTTTAGCTTTCGTTGGGCTATTTTTGAAAATTTTTGGAGATATGGACATTTTGAAAATATGACAAATGTACACCCCTTTACAAAACAAATAATATCTTCGCAACTAATAGTAGGATTCAATGAAATTTGGAAAATAGATAAATATATAGTATTTTAAAAGTATGGATGAAGTTTAAACGAAATGAAATTTTTAATTTAATTTTCTATCACTTTGTTTAATGGATAACACGGAGCAAACAAGTATGAGAAAAACGTGATAACGTTTAGGAATATTTTATAATGCAGTTTTTTTATATAGTAGTTTGATTTACTCTGATATTTTTTTAGTGTATGATGTTTTTAGAAACAATCAAACAGTAGTGAAAGAATTAAACTTTCCTTTTAAATACTTACAAAGAGTTATGTAAAACAAAATATTCATTAAACATAAGAAAAAATAAGCATTGATATGCAATTATTTTGTCAATTATTCATTTAAAGTCTACAGATTTTTATTTACCGTTGTCTTCGACACAATTTTTACGTGTAAACTCTATCTTGGATGTACACTTTCCGCATACTTGTTGCATTTAATGGAAAAGTTAAACCAATTTTTCTTACGTGATTATTTGTTGTCGTATCACAATTGTAAACAACTAGTTTAAACTTGTTTGCTCACGTATTTATTGCTAAACAGCCGTCATTTGCTTGGTGTTGTTTTTTAGGTGTTCCAAAGAAAACAGGCAGAAATATATATTTGCTGCATTATATCATTAAAAACAAATATGTAATTTCTGAAGAATAATATTGGCATATTCAGAATTTTTAAGCATAAAACCAAAAACCCGCCAAATTAACGGGCTTCGTAAATCAAGTGTTAAAATAAACGCGTCGATAATGGAATTCGAATACTCGATCTATCCGATCTTCATCGTAAAAAGAATCAATAAAAAGAAGATGCCTCGCATCCCGCAACGATTACGATCCATCGACAGGCATCTGAACGATGAAACGCATAGAATATTTCGGAACGTGCATCGTCACCATTCCTTTGTGCGGTGCCCCAATTACACGGGACGCATCCAAGGCCAAGTTATCCGGTCGATGATGGACGCACGAACGCTTTGTCACTGTTTATCTGCCGCGTAAAACTTTCGAACCAGACGAGACTCGGGACGAAAGGATGAAGATTTGTTTGCGACCGCCCGCGCTGTTTTCTCTGTTTGTCGTTGGGGTTAGGGACAACCACGGGTTCCACGCAGACTGCTGTTCCCTCTTCCTCGGCTCGATCGTTTCGAAGAACGAAACGAGCAGCCGAACTGTACACATTTTAGCCGCTATTTGCACCGGTGTTTCACGAAACACGAGCGGAAGTGGATCATCAGCTTGTTCACCGCGATCACCCGCTCCGCCATGCTGGACAGATGTATATACCTCCTCCAATTTCGAAGCGTAATGTTTCCATCACGGCTCCATTAACCGTGTTTATCCAGAACACTGCTCGCGTGTTCCAGCTTGGTAAAAAGAGTCATTCTTCCGTGGTTTGTACACGTTCGGAAATCGACAACATCCTGAATGGTTTCGAGGAGACAGAGGGAGTAACAATGTGTACTCGAAAGATTTGTTCGATCGCGATGCACAGGGACACCCTTGTTGGATACAGGGTTCAACGAACTTTAGACTTAGGACTTTAGAAATTTAGTAATCTGAGCACTATGGCGAAAGTTATCTAGTATTTATACGGTTGAGGGTGAATAAGTTATAAATATATAATAAGCTACTATAGTGGCCTTCGCGAATGTTAGCATTCTGAACGACGCGCCACTATAGTGGCTTTCTAGGATATTATCTTCTTTAACGACGCACCACTATAGTGGCTTTCGAGGATATCATCTTCTTTAACGACGCACCATTATAGTGGCTTTCGCGGATATCATCTTTCTGAACAACGCACCACTATAGTGGCTTTCGCGGACATGTCATCTTTCTGAACGACGCGCTACTATAATAGCTTTCAAGGATGTCATCTTTCTGAACGACGCGCTACTATAATAGCTTTCAAGGATGTCATCTTTCTGAACGACGCGTCACTATAGTGCCTTTGGAGGATATCATCTTCCTTAACGATGCACCACTATAGTGGCTTTCGCGAATATCATCTTTCTGAACAAAGCGCCACTATAGTGACTTTTGAGGACGTCATCTTTCTGAACGACGCGTCACTATAATACGTCACTATAGTGCCTTTGGAGGATATCATCTTCCTTAACGACGCACGACTATAGTGGCTTTCGCGGATATCATCTTTCTGAACAAAGCGTTACTATAGTGACTTTTGAGGACATTATCTTTCTGAACGACGCGTTACTATAGTGCCTTTGGAGGATATCATCTTCCTGAACGGCGCACTACTATAGTGGCATTTGCGGATGTCATCTTTCTGAACAAGGCGCCACTATAATGACTTTCGCGGATATCATCTGTCTAAAACGACGCGCCACTATACTGGCTTTCGCGAATGTCATCTTTCTGAACAGCATTATCCGTCACACATTGCAGTGCTATATCTTTTACCCGTAATTCGCATCAAATTCTGCCGTGCAGAGAAACAGCTCCGCGCAAAATTCAGTCATACCTAAGAGGTTAAAGAAAGTAAAAGATACGTAACGTTGGAACGATATAATTGCGGACAGGAAAAAGGCAAAGAACAGGATGAGTAAGCGGATACAGGAGACTAAAAGAGTTGGAATTTTCGAACTATGATTAACATGTTTGCGGTAGGATGACTCTTAAGCAGTTTATATCGCGTTGTCAATATTATCAGAGGGTTGGTCATCCAACACCCTTCTTTTCGAACGTTTCGTCGTGATCATCGTTTTACAACAGTCTGTCTACCTTGCAGGTGACGGTCGCCAGCACGAGCACGCCAAGCACGAACACGGTTCATCCCAGCGTGAACGACATGGACTGGTTCGCTGGTGTGGCTGAGGAGGAACTGCTGTACTATACTGGCGTCGGAAACGACGTCGACTCCCTTTGGGCTGTGATCGGGAGCTTCGTCCCACCGCCGCCTAGACCGCCTTATTTACCAGAGGAAGGTGTTACCACCGACGGACTTACCACCTGTGATTTGTGTTCCTGGGCGTGGAGGAACGACAGGCATTCCTTCTCTCTGGACGGCACTCTCGGTAAGCGCTACTGTCATCTTCGATTCCCTATTCCAGTGATCGGCAGACTTGTTAGTCGACAGAGCCAAATATAAACGATGCAACGATTGAGATTTACTTTGAGAGCTGAATTTTTAAAGCTTAACACGTTGCAGTTGGAAATTTTTTAAATTTAACCCTTTGCAAACCTCCCTTTGCAAACTTATTAGTAGATAGAGCTAAATATGAACGGTACAACGATTTAGATTTACTTTGAGAGCTAAATTTTTTAAATTTAACGCTTTGAAGTTGGAAATTTTTTAAACTTAACCCTTTGCAACCTTCTCTTACAAAAAAGTTATTAGTCGACAGAGACAAATATCAACGGTACAACGATTGAGATTTACTTTGAGAGCTGAATTTTTTAAACGTAACGCTTTGCAGTTGGAAATTTTTTAAACTTGATTTTTAGCAACCCTCCCTTTGCAAAGTTATTAGTTGACAGAGACAAATATCAACTGTGCAATGATTGAGATTAACTTTGAGAGCTGAATTTTTTAAATTTAACCCTTTGCAACCCATCTTTTACAAACTTATTAGTCAATAGTGCCAAATATCAACAATACAACGATTCAGATTCGTTTTGAAAGCGAAATTTTTGAAACTTAACGCTTTGCAGTTGGTAAGTTTTTGAACTTAAGCATTTGCAACCCCTTCCTTTTGCAAACTTATTAGTCGACAGAGCCAAATATTAACGGTACAACGACTGAGATTTATTTTCAGAGTCAAAGTTTTTAAAATTAATCCTTTGCACTTGGAAATTTTTTAAAATTAACCCCTTGCAATCCTCCTTTTGCAAAGTTATTAGTCAACAGAACCAAATATCAACAATACAAAGATTCAGATTTATTTTGGGTGCCAAATTTGTTGAACTTAACCCTTTGCCCTGGGAAATTTGTTAAACTTAACTCTTTGCACTCGGATGCTCCCTCTGAGGGAACATCAGTATTGATTAGTGAATGCGGAGGTTAATCTTACTCCTTCGCAGCTTTTTGAGAATAGCATGTTTTCTTAAAGTTTTATATCGACACGAAAATTTTCTATTGCTGGAAGACGTTGGCCATTAAAATTATTACTAAAATATTGCTAAAATAGCTATAATATTGCTATTTTAGCAATAATTTCTTAAAAGGAAGTAGTTGAGTGCAAAGCGTTAAACTATATCCATAAGTACACTTTTTTTTAACTCAATAAACTTTAATTTAAGTCTTAAATCCTTAAATCGGTAAAACCGACTAAAACGTTGTATCATACTTAATAAGAATCTTATTTATTCATATAAATTAAACAGTAAGCAAGGTATCCATAAAATTAAATCATGACAATCATCATTCGTGACAGAGCCGCACTCAAGAGGCCAAAGAGCCTTGCCCTATTCTCATAAATTTACCCTCGCGTTCGAGGTAACCGCCGCGAGTAATTGTTCAGACGCGTCACGAATCCGTTCGAAGAAATGAAACACCGTCCCCCCGATCGAGTCGAATCAAGAACTTTTGTCCAGATATTTTCCTTCGATGACGACTGTCTAAAAGACGACGTTTCTCGTGTCCCTCGCAGGGTCCGTTCGTCCTTGTCAGCACTTCAACTGGACCTCTCTCGAAAAGGGTTAGGAAGGGTGATGTTGGTGGCGATATTTAGGGACCGCTTTATTCCTTCTGTACATACTCGAGCGTATTTGCGGCCTGTTTGCCAGGCAAACAGCTTTTCCAGTTCGGAGGATACTTGAGACGAAAAGCTTCGTGGAGCGTTCTTCCGGGGCGATGATTTTTAGCCACGTGTTTCGGTAGGTCGTTCGCGTGTTTGAGGAATTTCTGTCGAGAACGGTGGCCAGGTTAGCCAGCGTACTCTCACGCATTTTTGCGACCGTTTATTACACGATGCAACGATACAACAACGGCTAAGAAAATGACGGCCATTATCGGTGCTCCAGCAGCGTGGCAGCGCGAGCTCTCTTCCCCGTTTTTTTATTTTTACACAAAAAAGGAGCGAAGCGATTTCATTACAACGAGACCCTCGAAGTCGATGGTTAGGCAGCTGCGGGTAGAGTCGCAGCGCGGTTACAAACCGAGCCGCTATTAGCGGCAAACGAGGTGAGCATCTCGAGTCAGCCTATTAGGATTTAATGTTGGATAATAGAGCGTTGGGATATGCCAGCGCCCCACGAAAGTAAATATTAAATAACCATCGAAGTGTTGACCATCTGGTTGTTCTTAAGGTTTCGGGGGTGAGCAAAAAGAACGTCCAATTACGGGGTGCCTTCGTGCGCCTGGCGTATAACCACGGCGTGGAACATTAACGTCACGTGTAGCCTGAAGCCGTTGACGATGTCATAATCGATAGAACGAACCTGGCCGGGACGCGAAAAGGAAACGAGCACGCAAGGTGTACGCGTCTTTCAGCGTATGGGGTCCTCCGGGTGAAAGGTCGGCGGTTGGGCTCGCCATGGGAGGCCCGACGCGCGTTCGTGCCTGTAAAACTTCGCTCCGCCGCGCTCTCACACGGTTCCCTCCTCCCCCCTGCACTCCACACCCCAACCCTCTCATTCGACTCGCGCTAATTCTCGTGACGGACAAATTAAGACGGATAATTCAAGAGCTCGCCCTCGCTTGGCCCGACCTCCACATCCGGTTGAGGCGTTTCGACCAATCGGAGGGCCGACGCGACCACTCCTATACGGCTCTCCCTACGGCGGTCGCATTTACGATCACGTTTCTTTTCCCCCTCGGCCTTTTGGCGGACGTTAACGCTTTGGCTATCCTGGAACTTTTAATCGAAAAGCTGCGATGCGAAGGGACAAGCTTCTCTCGATCGTGAAACCAGTGAGTAGCAGAGGTACTTGATTCTAGTTTAGGTCCTGAGTTACAAACGATGTACGAACGATTTGATTACCCTTTAACTTTCGATCAAAAAACTGCGATGCGAAGGAACAAGCTTCCTTCGATTATAAAACCAGTGAGAAGCAGAGGAACGTGATTCTAGTTTAGGTTCTGAAGTACAAAAGCTGAGATGCAAAGGGACAAGCTTCCTTCGATCGTAAAACCAGTGAGAAACAGAGGAAAGTGATTCTAGTTTAGGTTCTGAGTTACGAACGATGTTCGAACGATTTGATTACCCTGGAACTTCCGATCGAAAAGCTGCGATCTGAAATGACAAGCTTCCCTCGATCGTAAAACCAGTGAAAAGCAGAGGAACGTGATTCTAGTTCAGGTCCTGAATTAAAAACGATACTCGAGGCTACCAGAAAACGTTTGGGTTGCGTTCGGTTACATCGAGAGTGTCGATCGATCGAATTCGGACGTCGAAAGCAATAAGCCCGGCTGCAAACGAACCGAGATGGTCCAGGGGACCATCAAAATTTTATCGACCAGTGCTCGAGCACTTAAAATTGAAATGGAACTGATTGAAAGAGGTTTTCGACGGAGGCCGTGCTGCACATTCGGTCGAAGGAATTCGTCCAATCAGAGGGCCAGCTCTCCCCTGGAGGACTCGGAGGTTCGCACGTAACCGACCGAGGCATGCATACGTATATAAGTTTCCGTAGCGTGGCAGGGTGCCCCACCTCTGTTCCGGGGCCCGGTTCGGTGCAGCCGCCCTCCCCCTTGTTTCAGACCCTGCGGGTCCCATCGTTCCAGGCACGCATTATCGCCATTACCATGAATTCCAGCAGTTATTACGCCTCTGTTGCGCCGCCACGAAAATGGCGGCCCGGTGCATCCTACCGTGCAACAAGGACAAGCACCTTCCCCTCTCATCATCCCCTTCCCCGTTGCGCACCGTTTACGCTGCTCGACAATTAACGTAGCGCACGGCCGCTTCGTTTTTCGGTCGTCCAACTCGTACGAGAGATTTATTCCACCTTCTGTCGACGCGACGCAGCATGGAACCGCTCGCTGCTCGGTGAACACCTCGAACGCCTCGTAAATCCACGAAAGGTCGCCCGAAGGCTGTCGAGCGAACTGTCGAACGAAACGACCCGCTGGTGGAAATTGAAACTTGCGCGCCAGCATCGGAAGAAGAGTGTCTCTCGAGAATGATGGATGACTAATAAGAATCCGTACGGTCGATTCTTAACCCTTTCGACGTGAAGACGACGCGCGAGTGTCGGGAACAGACGTTGCTCGGGTGCTGAATGATGGAGGTGCAGTCGTTAGCACGTGAACGATCCCCTCGAAACTCGTAAATGGCGTCGATTTCTTTTCGTAGCATCGGAATGAAACTATCGACGCGATGAATATCGCTAAAATCGATGAGATTCGCGGCTGGATGCCGGTGTCTCGACCGAAACCGACGCAATTATCCCGCGGAAAAGGGTGAGGTGTACAGAGAGAAAGGAGGCCTCGAGACGGGGGCGCTGTTTAAGCCAGCCCCGCGATGGGGTAATCATCGCGTCACTTCGCATCTTCCGCGACGTAATAATTACGAGATCGCGCCTCCGACTCTCGCGCGTCGGTATTTATGTACCTACGAGAGCGCGAACTGGCCGGCGTGGAGGAGTTGCGTGAAGGAGGAGAAGACGGAAAGAAAACGGACGGACGAAACGCGAAGCGGACAGGGAGAACTTAATTCGAGCTCTCGAGTTTCTTTCCGAGGCCGCGCGCGATTCCGCGTCACTTCGGGGCCCGCTCGCGCGTCCTTTTCGAGCCTGGGTGGCACTCGTCATCTGGCGAACGCGCGTTGTCCGCTTGCGTATTCAAGAATCCTCTCTTAAGTCCGTTATCGCGTTCCTCTTTATTACTTCTGGAGCGCGAAACAATCTTTTGGAGCTACAGCCACGCAAGCTACATCATAATAAACATCGATTAATATTTCTCCTAACTCGAGGACTCTGTAAATTATTCGAGAATGACAGCAGTAATCACGAAACGTCACGGGAGACAAGTAGGTTCGTATTGAACGTTCGATGTTCGGTTGTGCGGCCCCAGGCGACGCGTTTTCATCATGGATCGCCGTTCGATTTTAACATCTTAGGTACGATGTGCCACTATAGTGACTTTCGCGGATGTCGTCTTTCTGAACAAAGCCACTGTAATGGCTTTCTTCTGAACGATGCGTCACTGTAGTGGCTTTCTTTTGAATGACGCACCAAAATAGTGACTTTTGCGAATTTCATCTTTCTGAACGACGCGTCACTGTAGTGGCTTTCTTCTAAACGACACTCCACTATGGTGGCTTTGCTTCTGAACGACGCGTCACTATAGTTGCTTTCTTCTGAATGGCGCACCAAAATAGTGACTTGTGCGAATGCCATCTTTCTGAACTGCGCGCCACTATAGTGGCTTTTTTCTGAACGACGCGCCTTTATAGTAGCTTTCTTCTGAACGATGCGTCTCTATAGTGGCTTTCTTCTGAACGATGCGTCTCTATAGTGGCTTTCTTCTGAACGACACGCAAACTATAGTGGTCTTGTTCTGGACGACACGCCACTATAGTGGCTTTCTTCTAAATGATGCGCCACAATAGTAACTTTCGCGGATGTCATCTTTCTGAACAACGCGCTACTATAGTGGCTTTCAAGGATGTCATTTTTTTGAACGACACGCTACTACAGTGGCTTTCTTCTGAATAATGCGACACTATAGTGGTTTTCTTTTGAACGATGCACCACTATAGTGGCTTTCTTCTGAAAGACGCGTCACAATAGTGGCTTTGGCGGCTTGTCATCTTTCTGAACGACGCGTCACTATGATGGCTTTCGAGGATATCATCTTTTTGAATGACACGCTACCATAGTAGCTCACTCTAGTACCTTGCTTTAAAGTATATCATACTCAATTGCATTATTAATTAATAATGTAAATGATTAAAGTTAAAATATATGCACCATATCTTTAAGAAAACTTATAATTTAATAATCAAAAACATCATTCCAATGCATTCGCGTAGAGAACAGCATTATCCGTCGCATATTGCAGTGCTGTATCCTTCACGCGAACTCTGCCGTACAAAGAAACAACCCCGCGCAAATTTCTCTCGTGCCTAATAGGTTAATCAAGCATCGATCGACGAACCGTGATCGTCGATAACTCAAAGACGAAACGAGAGTGTACGCAAAGACGCTAACGCAAATATTGAAACCTCCCTGTCGCAACAGTAACGCAGCAGTAACGCGCAGAAAGTCGAAATCGCTTCCCGTGAAACTCCATTTAGAACGCGACCGAACGTGTACGTAGAAATCGTCGAGCTAATCACGCGATGCCTCTCGAAATGATCCACGCGGACTGCCAATTAGACGCGGAGGTTGCAGACGCTGATTGTAATAGTACACGTCGAACGAGCCTTCTGGAGCGTGCAAAGCCCTGGGACAACTTCATCCGCTGGGCGCGAGTGGCATTTATCGACGCGGCGGACGCTCGACACGGCCTGGTCTGGTTTAATCGGCCGCTCGTTAGGATATCCACTGCGTTTCGCGAAAGCACGCCCGTCTCCTCGCCTGAGTCATCCTTTTAATTCGCGTTACGCGCCCCCGGCTACGTATATTCGTATTGGCCCGATGTTATCTCGCGTTGCGTATATATGCCTGGGATACGTAACGAGGTCCCTTCTCGTTGCTCGTCCCATCAACAGCCCTTCTCTCACCGGGAGCGTTGTTCGTCGTGCCTGTTTCTCTCCTCTTTGAACGCTGCGCCGTCGCGCACCCTTTGCTTCCTCTCTCCTACTCTTCTCATTAGACTGCGTTCGATTGCAGTAAGTCCTCGAATTACGCGGTTAATTGGTTCCGAAGGTTTTCGCGTAAATCGAGCAAAGCACAAAATTTAGCATTTTTTAATGAGATATTGAATGCAGTAAATTTGGGATAATAACTCAGTTAAAAATGTATTTTATTCGTTTCTATAAAAAATAAAAACATAATAATCGGTAAATGAAATTAGAGGAATTAAAAGAAAATTTTCCATTCATCGAGCACCGCATTTTTTACAGATCCATGGTGTCTTTGTTTGCTAAAAGTATGCATTAAAGACACCATGAATCTGTAAAAAATGCGGTGCTCGATGAATGAAAAATTTTCTTTTAATTTCTGAAATTAAATATTTCAGAAATATGTTTGCTAAAAGTATACATTATATTTCTCATATTTAGAACAGATATTTATAAGATATTTATTAATTAAAAACAAGTACAGTAAATTCTCGAATTACGCAACTAATTAGTTCCGTAAGTTTTCGTGTAAGTCGAGGAAAGCAAAAAATTTAGCATTTTTCACAAAAAATATGTTTTACTTTCAAAGCATAGGTAAAAGTAAAATAGATCTATATATATATACACTCTAAAAAACATTATTTATTGCACATATTTATTGAACATATTGCACATAACATATATTTATGGACCAACTACTTCAAGTATCGGTCCACTGTTAATTGTCTTTTATAAATTAAAGTGTAGCGTGCAATATCATTATTCACTGCTCTTCTAACTTTCACAGATCGTTCAAAATTAGGGTTTTGAGAGTCTTGATATAAAATATAATTTTTTTTTTTTAATCGCGTAAATCGAGGACTGACTGTATATTCACAAGTACCATTCTACATTTTTTAAAGTATATTTATTAATAAAAAACACATACAAGATATTCAAACTCGAAAGATAGTTATTTACTGCTGAGATGTTATTTCAAAGACGGATAATAAACAACTAGATCGTCATTTTAAAACATTCACACGAAAAACTCGAATATTCATAACATTTGAAACCTAAATTACTGATTAATCTACAAAGATTTCATTATCCTTCATTTAGAATACACATTTGGGCCATTTTAAGGTCGATGTTCTCCAATCTCCAGAGAGAAACGAAAATTATGCTCAGCAATGCCAACATTTTCACACACTTTCTTTGAAACTATTCATCAAATTAATATACATTTGGACCATTTTAAGATCGATGTTCTCCAATCTCCAGAGAGAAACGAAAATTATGCTCGAAGCTTTTCATCAAATTGAATCCTTGAGAAACTTTTCTCAAATTTCTTCTTGTCAAATTGAATCCTTGAGAAACTTTTCTCAAATTTCTTCTTGTCAAATTGAATCCTTGAGAAACTTTTCTCAAATTTCTTCTTATCAAATTGAATCCTTGACAAACTTTTCTCAAATTTCTTTTTATCAAATTGAATCCTTGACAAACTTTTCTCAAATTTCCTCTTATCAAATTGAATCCTTGACAAACTTTACTCAAATTTCTTCTCTGAAAATTTCAACAATTCCCCGATGAACTATCAATTACCTTTTCGCCTCTCGAGTTTAACTACTCCGTTAGCCAATTGGAGCAGCGTCCAGAGAGTACAATCCAGCCCCACCGACTTCGCAGCGACTTCGCTTTTGCGCAAACAAGCTGGAACAATAAATCGTGCCGCGAAGGGCGGCCAGGAGAGGTTCCCGTTTAATTGAGCCCCGCATCTAATCGAGGAATCCGTTGGTCGTCGCGGTCCTTTTCCACACCGTGGCCACGATGTCGCATGTTCGGCCCGTCGAGGAAAAAACGAAGGAACAGGCTGGTTCGCGCCCGCAAAGTGCGAGCTCCAGAAGGATGCAAACGAGAGCGGGTCCCCTTTCGTGCGACCGCAAAATTTCGTGAACGGCCCCCCCCCCCCTGCCCTGCGCGCCGCACTTTTATACGCTCCTTCCACGTAGCCGCGTACTTTTAATCTTAGAGGCAATCTCGCCCACGTAGATTTATTGGCGGCGGTCCCATGCGCGCTGCAGGGCTACCGTGCGCTTCTGCGCTGCAGCCACCCTCCTTCGACCGCTGCCCTTTAATTGCGTGCACCCCGATTCGTTACGCGCGCTCTCCCATTTATCGGCCGCTTACGGTTAATCCGGCACCGGCTGCGGAGGAATTGTTCTCCGTTCGATTCGAGCGCATCGCAGAGATAAAGGAACGCGATGTTTCACGAGAGTCGTCTCGAAAATAAGTGGCTGTTTTTTAAAAAAATTTGGAAGCGTTCGAAAATTTTCAAAATAGTATATTCTGAAAAGAATTAGTATGGATACATTTTTTAATCCAGTGTCAAACCACTCTCTCGCCAAATTATCCAGTCATATTTCTACTTCTTCTTCTTCTTCTTCACTCTCTGTTCTTTGTTTCCTTCTGAAAGCAGGTGTGGAACCCATCCTGCACACATTTTTGATAGACGCAGATCCTGTGAAGTTTTGCTCGGCTTATTTCAATATTCAGAGGAAGTTGAGAAAAGATGTCATCAAACGTAAGGTGCTGATCAGTGTCCACAACCTTTCGAAACTTATCGCCTCATTGTTCATCGTGTAACATTGTTCTTCCTTCACTGAATGATTGACGCCAACGAGAAACCATCGACCTTGACATAGCGCCTTGAATTTCAGTCGCAGTTTTATTTTTTGCCGCAAAAAAGGGAATAGCAGCACGAACGTCGCAATCGACGGTAGAAACAAGTGGAGTCTCCATGGTTGCTGGCGTGTGACTGTCCAAGCGGTAAAGGTAGACGCATAGGAATTTTGCAGTGCTGACAAAAGTTCTTTGCGACTCCCTGTCTTTTCCCACCTACCACGTGGATTTTAACCTCTTAGGCACGGCTGAATTTTGCGTGGGGATGTTTCTGTGTACGGCAGAGTTTGAAGCGAATTACGCGTAAAGGATACAGCACTGCAATGTGTGACGTACGATGCTGTTCTCTACGCGAGTACAATGGAATGAAGACATGTTTTTTATGATTGAATTATAATTTTTCTTAAAGTTAAATTTTTAAAGATATATGTATTATATCTTTAATAATTTACTTTGATAATTAATAATACAATTGAGTATATGATATATTTTAAAGCATGGTATGCTTTGGTGATATGCATGGTAGCTATGGTGGCGCGTCCTTTAAAAAGATAACATCCTTGAAAGCAACTATAGTGGAGCGTCGTTCAGAAGAAAGCCACTGTAGTAGCGCGTCGTTAAAACAAATGACATTGTCGAAAGTCACTATAATAGTGCGTCATTCAGAAGAAAGCCACTATAGTGGCACGTCGTTCAGAAAGATGACATTTGCAAAAGTCACTATTTTGGCGCGTCATTCAGAAGAAAGCAACTATAGTTGCGCGTCGTTCAGAAGCAAAGCCACTATAGTGGAGCGTCATTCGGAAGAAGAAAGCCACTATAGTGGCGCGTCGTTCAGAAAGATAACTTCCTCGAAAGCCACTATAGTGGCGTATCCTTCAGAAACATAACATCCGCGAAAGCTACTATAATAGCGCGTTATTCAGAAAGATGACATCCGCGTAAGCCATTATAGTGGCGCGTCGTTCAGAAGAAAGCCACTACAGTGACGCATCTAAGAGTTTAAAAAATAGTGTAACTTTTGAAACGACTCTCATAAATAAAAAGCATACCAAGTCGCAAGACGTTTCGATATCAGACAAAGTTTATTACTCCCATGGCGAAGTGCACGGGAACCTTGAAATACGTATTTTATTCGAACCATTGACACTAAACGGTAGAGATATTCCTAGCTTATGAAACCCATTAGTCAACAGAGCGTATCGGAGTTCATAAATAGATTTGAAACAGCATCGCCTCTTACGAGAGTAAACGACACGATTCGAGCGAAAGAACAAGGCCGTCGCGATGGCGACAAATCGAACGTGTCATTTCGCTAACTAACGGATGGGAATGTGCAAGCCGCTGTCGAGCAGGTGGCGCGGTCAAGGAAAAATTGCGAAATTATATTTGCATGGTAAATTGAAGCAGATTACAGTTGTAACGACGCGAATCGACGCACGGTTAATTAACCGCGTCCAGTGTTAATGGCATGCAAACAAACGGCTCTCAGATACGTTCGAATGAATCATTAATCCGCGCGAAAGCGACTGGTGCAACGACGCGTCCAACGCCGCCTATGAAATACGTGGATCGGTACACGCGGCGTTAATATGGCTACTGACATAATCAGATCGTGCATCATCGTAGCCAAGTAGTAATTTCTCGGCCAATATACTCCAAGAGAGATTCGAAGAGAATTAATTATCGGTTGAATGGTGCAGCGCAGGATTCTCGTGGAACGAATCACCCGTATATCGCGCGATGTCTGCTCTCGAACGACACGTGTAAATCACACCATGAAAGATGTTGCTATGAATTAAAGTACACGATCATTGGAACGCGTTAATTATTATATTCGAGTAGCATTCGTTAAGCACGAGAAAACTGTTCGACTCTTGTCACGGAACAATTTGCGACGCTCGTAATTCTTTAACTGTTACCGGATCAAGCAGAAGGGTTGGGGCTAATGATCTCGTTGATGCGAAGAATTACGCGCTTGAAAATTGGCCGCGGAAAGTTTGTAATTTTCTGATTACGTGGAACTAACTGGGGAGCATTCGAGGCGAGGATCTGTACGATCTTAATGGGCTTTTCGAGTCCATTATTGCATCGAAGCAAATGGACTTTCTGAAATATTATACGTAACGTGTTTGCTACTCGCAACATTAACGACGATTTCCATACTCTCGATGTGGAAACCTCGCACGGTTGCCACGAATAAACGATACGCAATTGAGCTTCAGAGATTATCCTCTCAGGCTGTTCCCGGCTTCTAGCGAACGAACGACGGCGCAGGTGCATCTCTCAGACTCTATCCACTCTCCCGCGATAATAGCACACCGCTGTACGCGTTTATATTTCCGTCGATGGCACTTAACGCGGGAGAAGCTTTCCAAAGAAGTTGTAACTTTAACGCGCGGACTTTATCGGACAGATAGCGAAAGCGGCTCGAAACGTTATATGCAAATCCCGCTGGACAGCCGAGCTTCGAGGAAACGCTAACCACGCTCGATGATGCTGCGCACGGGCAATAAGTAGCGCTTAACGAGTTACGACCCTTTAAACCCCTGCCCTTCGACTTAATTTCGAGCGTCGAAACGGCCGTTCCCCGAAGACAACGTTATTTCCAAACGCTTTTCTCGAAAACGCAGGTGTAGCCAGTCGCGATGGCCTCGAGGGCCATTCCAACCCCGATAATAGAGCGCCGCGGATACTTAAAAGTTCTCACGTGGATCGCACTTAACAAGCCCTCTTCCCGCTCGTAGCCAGGGAACAGCGATATCGACGCACCGACCTACGCGATTCACCAGCGGTATTTCAGGTAATTAAGATTACAAGCCGCGTCGATTACCAGGAGACAGGCTGTCGCGTGTTTCCCGACTGGCGGCCAGGGTTCGTCCCTGCGCCTCTTATCTTCGCCACTTACCGAACTATGCCGAACTTAGGCGCGTTATCTCGCAAACACGGGCCATCCTCCCGGTTCCGGAAACATCCGCGGTCCTATGCGTGCGCACACACGCGCAGTTTCTCTCTTCCTCGCTTTCCTACCAAATATTTTTCGTCCCATCGACGCGCACACGCTCGAAAGTCCACGCGTGTGTGACGCGTACACACGGATCGTTTAAGAATTCCCGCCGTTCGAGGGACAGCCTCGAGGAGTAGCCTCCGTTATTTATCACTCGTTTTTTCGCTTATCTTGTTTCACGCGACGGACGCGCTCACGAGGAGGAGAAAGAGTTGTTAACAGCCGGGGTTATATCGCTACATTAGAAGCGATAGAAATACCACCGCGTCCGCGGCAAATCGACGGGGCTGCCCGCTCGGATCGGTTCCTCGGAGTGGTAGCGAGCTGCTCTTCCTTTTTTCGCTTGTAATCTACGTTTGTTCGACCAATCATCGTCGATTCGAGTGCGTTTTTTATACGTTTCTCCTTTTAACGCTAGGTCCATGAGTTATATGTATATAAGTGTTCGTGTCTCACAAACGATTCATCTGTGTTTGGTAAGGATTTTTTAGTCGGTACAGTGCGTTTATGTGTCATATAAATTAGAGGTTGGCAGTCTTTTTTCCAAAAATCATTCAAAGTAAGATAATTAAAGCCACTTCAATATCCCAAAAATTATTAATAGTAGACCAATTAAAGCCACTACAAAATATCCCAAAAATCATTAAAAATTGACCAATTAATGCCATCCAAAAATATTCCAATAATCATGAAGGATAGACTAATTAATACCATCCAAAAATATTCCAAAAATCATTAAGGATAGGTCAATTAATGCCATCCGAAAATATAGAGTAATTAATGCAACTCCAAAATATGACAAAAATCTTCATAATATTCCAAAAATCATTAATAATAAGCCAATTAAAGTCACTACAAAATGTCCTCAAAGTCAGTAAAAAAACGTCAATTAATGTGACTCCAAAATATCAAAAAAAATCGTTAAAAATAGGCCAATTGAAGTCACCTCTAAATATTCCAAAAATTATTAATAATAGGCCAATTAAAGCCACTTCAAAATATCTCAAAAATCAGTAAAAAAATGCCAATTAATGTCACTCCAAAATATCCCAAAAGTCATTAAAAATAGGCCAATTGAAGACACTCCAAAATATCCTAAAAATCATTAAAAATAGGCCAATTGAAGCCACTCCAAAATATCCCAAAAATCATTAAAAATACTCCAAAGTATGGAGTGGTTTTATTAAAGTTTAGTTAAATTATTTAAGTTTTAAATCCGAAAAATTACCGGAATATCTTTTTATGTTAGACCATTGACCAGTAAATACACTGATGATCGCAGCAGAGAAGAAGTTAGTTGGTCTGCAGCTATTACAGAAGCGACACGTATTCTTCTTTTTTTCCTTCTTCAATTACAACTTTGTAATCAAACCAAAATGTTAATTTCATCATTTATATTATCTCAAAGTTTAGGTAAATACTTATATTTATGTTTCTTATGTTATATATCGTTTGCAGAACTCACATGGGTCACATGAAATTTTCAAATGGATCAAATATAAACATTGAATGATTTTTCCGAACAGCCTGTATATTCTTTTATTCCTAATCTCAAAAGTTCACCATCGTTTCCGACACTAAACAGAGAGAAAAACATCAACGTAGTTGGTCGCGCAATCGTCTCGTTCGCAGTAACCTACCCCCATCTCGAACAGTACCATTTCCAGGATCAGCTGTCGGTTCGTTCCAAGTCTTCCTCGTTATGAAATTGGAATGACGCGCGGAAACGGGGCGTCGAACGGCGCGCAGCCGCCATGGCAATAGAGCCATCAAGCTATAATTGCCGTTCGAGTCGCCACAAGCGGTCGTGTTCTCCAGGAACGATAATGCCCGCTTTGTTTTTGTTCCGGCCTCTTTCCGCGCAGCCATTGTCGATCGCACTCAGCCCTCCACGGACGCGAAGAAGTACCTCCGCGTCGCGATACGACCAGGAGAGCCTATCCACTCGATTCTATCCGTACAGTTTTGCTGGACGCCAACACGAGGACCTGACGTTGACGTCTGCCAAGTGGCTCGCTGGTCCCGTCATGGGTTCGCGTACAGTCGACGTGCAGCATGAATGATTCCGTTAACCGGACGTCGGCTCGCGCGGTCTCGAGGGATCATTTTTTAGGAAACGTTTGAAGGGTGCGTTCCAGTGAAAGCCTCTTCCTCCTTGGGAACTTTCGACTCCCCTCGCTCGAACCGGTTGGGGGCACACATTCTATGGCTCGAATCGAAGTCGTCGAACGTATTGTGCTAGGTTTCAGACGCGATGTATTTGTTATTTTTATTTGCAAACTGCCTCGATGATCGAGGGGACTGTTACGTTCAACGACAGATAGTTCTAATGTCGGTTCCACGCGTCTAATCGATCCGTGCGATCTCTGCTGGCTTATTCGGTAACTCGCAGAGGGGACAACCGAGGTACCATTGACATCACGCTGAAACGGATGGATAAAAGGGATAAATGTGTCGCTTTGAACTTCCTTTTTATTTCAGAGTTAGATGTTTAACCCTTTACGCTCGAGAGGCGACTCTCTGTCGCCACGACGTTTCGTACGGCAATTCAAGTTTTTCATCGACTAATTTTAAATTTTGAAACCCTGCAAAAATGAATTTGGAAGCTAAAATTAGCTTGTGAAGATGAAATTGATTTTCTACTGCTGAAAAACGAGATTGATTGTATTCATAAAGAAATTAGTGATAGAGAACACGATGCGCGACCGAAAAAGTCGTCGAGTGCAAAGGATTAACTCTTTGCGCTCGACGACTTTTTTAGTCGGGTAAAGTAGCAACTCGAAATGATTTTGTGCATGTGCGACGACGAGTTTTACAAAGCATAAAGTGATTTTATATACAAATTAACTTACAAAAACGCTGTATTTCAATATTTTGTCTATTTTATTTTATTTTTGTTTCGCTGGAAATGAAATATTGCTAAAGTAGAAATTCAGTAACATGAAATGTTGCTAAAATAGAAATTCAGCAATATGAAATGTTGCTAAAATAAAAATTCAGCAATGTAAAATATTCGCTAGATTCAACCCAAGATGTCCATTTTGAATTATTACTGTCTTGTAGGGTATCACTGTCACTTTCGAATTTTCTGTCTGTTACTCTAATTTTTCTTAATACTTTTTTTTAATACTTAATATATTTTTCTTAATTCTTCTTAATACTGTGGTACTGTTCATCGCTGTTTCCGTTTTCTCTATCACTAATTTTCACTTTTGCCGTTTGCAACGCCGTTTTTTGCAACGATTCAAAATCAAATTCATCTTCACTCGAGCTAATCTCACTTCTGAAATCCACTTTTGTAAGGCTGTTGGATTCCGGGTTGAACAGCGTCGAAGGAATCGAGTACAACACTTTATAATTCCAAGGAAAGGTTTATTCACAAGGTACTTCGTTTAGCAAGAAGTGATGAATCCGGAATTTTGAATATGAAAAGCTGATTTGGTTTTTCGAGCCTGGTATTTAAAGAATTTGCAAGGAGCTTGGAAAGGGATAGTTTCATAGGTTAAAGGGAGTAGCCAAGGGTCAAAAGGATGAGAAATAGGTTAAAAGTGATGTAAAGGAGGAGTAATATTTAGGGTACATTACTGTTTGAGATGAATTCGTATTTACAAAAGATAGTGATTATGGTTATAGCTCATGAAATAATAAGTTGGCAACCAGTACCACTATCCATTAAAACTGAAGACGATGACGTATAAAAGAGACTTCAATGGTATAAAACTTGGTTTAGCTGATTTTTGTGTGGTTGTTTTTCTTGGTTTTGCAATGGTATAACACTTGCTGTGATATGGCCCTAAAGGTTGTTCTCATGTTACAAATATTTGAAATAAAATGGATTAGAACGAACTTAAAATGAATGTAAATGAATATATGAGATATGAAACGTAGAATTAGTGTATAAATACAAAATATAAGCTTAAAATTAATATACAAATGTAATATAAATTAGATGTGGGATAGGAATTCAGAGTTTTCACATGATAGAGTGTTTCTCATAAGATACAATGATTAAAGACAAGATTTGAAGGTGCAAGTGTACGCTTATAAAGGTGTATACGCGGTGCTTCTACGCGTCCAGAGTAATATTTAGGGTACATCACTGTTTGAGACAAAAGATAGTGCTGATATGGCTATGGTTAATAAAATAATGAGTTGGCATTCAACAGGGCTTCGAAACTTAAAGTCGATGAAATACTCGAATTGCCCCATGAAATTTCATGACGACAAAGATTTCGTCGCCTCTCAAGCGCAAATGGTTAACTTTCTTGTACACACTTCCTTTACTATTGCAATACATCTGTACAACTTATACCGCATACTTCTTCGAATTTTGTATTTGTACAAACCGCAACCACTTCTAACTGCAAGTATAAGAAATCCCACGTCAAGTTCCTCGAACGAAAGACGAGAATAAAAGAAAAGTGCGTCTAGTGACAGATTTTAGCGCGCAGCGATCGTCCCAAATCGAGAATAACAGGAACAGGTCGGTTTCTTTGTGAATTCTGAACGGAGCAACGCTTTCATCCGGTGCGTTCACTGTCAATTCGACTGTCTTCCTGGCCACACCTTCGCGGTCAGACAGACAGGATAGAAGCGTATGGAAGCAGCGAGACGTCCTGGTGAACTTCAGATGAGGCGACGGATAAATCGACCGATCGATCGTTCACCTGGTGATGGATCTGTTCTCGGTCCTTCTTTTATTCCGTTGCGCTGCTCCCCGCCCGTGGCCCCGCGCATATTATGCACCTTACACACATTTTCAATCACGATCTACGATCCACGGCGTCGCGCAGCTTCATCTCGATTACAAGTTCCAGGATGGCAATTGAGTCGGCCGTGAAAGCAATATAATTCTATCGCGGCCCGTCCAGATGGATAATGACCGCGTTACGATACAGTAATGACACCATTCCGCCGCCATTAATGCTCGCGGTGATTGTAGATTAATATGATTTAATGGCGCGTCCAGTTACTTAGTTACTCCGCCTCGAGCGCGAGCTCAGCAGATTTTTCACTTTCTTGTTCGCCTCCTCTCATAAAATTCGTCGCATTATCGTTAACTTTACGATCTACGAGTTGCACCGATCTCGATAACGTTTCGAGTTCGTTGGCACAATAAGAACCCGCGAAATTCGCGCTGGCTGAATCGCTTATGGCAGTGGTTCAGCAAACTTGTTAGTGAATAGCGCCAAGTATCAGCAGTGCAATGATTGAGATTAATTTTGAAGAGGGAAACTTTTTAAACTTTAACTATATTGGAAGATACACGTACACAGTTCTAAGTCTTAATTGAGCAATAGATAAAATGATGAATAGAACTTTATATCATACTTAACCCTTTGCCTCCTCTGAAGGAACATCAGCATTGATTAGTGATGGAGGAGGTTAAATTTGTTCCACCGCAGCTTTTTGAGAAATACATGTTTCCCAAGAAGTTTTTTTATTGAAATGGAAATTTTCTATTGCTGGAAGACGTTAGCAATAATATTCCAGCAATATAAATATTGCTGAAATAGAAATTCAGCAATATGAACTATTGCTAAAATAGAAATTCAATAATATGAAATATTACTAAAATAGAAATTTAGTAATATAAAACACTGCTAAAATAGAAATCCAGCAATATGAAATATTGCTAAAATATAAATTCAGCAATATAAATAATTTGTTGAAATAAAAATTTGGCAATATAAATATTGCTAAAATATAAATTCAGCAATATAAAAAATTTGTTAAAATAGAAATTCAGCAATATGAAATCTTGCTAAAATAAAAATTCAGCAATATGAAATAGTACTAAAATAGAAATTCAGCAATGTGTAATAGTGCTAAAATAGAAATTGAGTAATATGAAATATTGCTAAAGTAGAAATTCAGCAATGTGAAATAGTACTAAAATAGAAATTGACAAATATGAAATATTGCTAAAGTAGAAATTCAGCAATGAGAAATAGTGCTAAAATAGAAATTGAGCAATATGAAATATTGTTAAAATAGAAATTCAGCAATATGAAATATTGCCAACCTATAAATTTAGCAATATAAAATATTGTTAAAATATTAATTCAGCAACATGAAATATTGCTAAAATATAAATCCAGCAATATAAAATATTACTATTTTAGCAATAGTTTCTATTGCTAACAAGAAGGAACTGTGTATATCCGAACATAAATTAATCCACGACAATCGTCATTCGGCAGAGCCGCATTCGAGAGGCCAAAGAGCCACATGCGACTCACGAGCCGCGGTTTGTCGATCTCTGGCCTATGCCAATCGTCCGTTAAATGAATAATCCGGTTTCTGTCTCCTCGAAAACGTCGAGCAGGCTCCGAGAACCACGCGTCTACTGCCATCGCTTGTTGAACAATGACCGATCGTCGCGAAATTCGAAGGCAAACTCCGTTTCTCTCGCGATCTGTCTGTCATCCCGTCTTCGATTAACTCGTTGCAACGGTTGACTGAATTAGTGAGATCACGCGTTTGATCGAACACACGTTAAACTAGAGGGCAACGCAGCGTGATGATATACACGTCGTTAACACTTTGACTGCCATGTTGCTCGTATATTACCGACCAAGGCTTCTCTTGCAACGTCACGGTGACCATTGATGACCGAAGCACTTAAAAAATTTGCAAAATTTCAGTGAAAATTGGTAGTTAGTGCATTTTGAACGTAACTACTGTAGTGGACATACAGCGCAAAACCGAGTAGCAGGCAGTAGCCAATTACAGGCGCCCATTTACCTGATTGGTACGTACCTGCTACTCGATTTCGAGGGCAGAGCAATAAAAAGGTGCCTCTCCAAGGTCCAAGGAATCAAATTAAGCATGTTTTGACCCAAAAAGTCAATGAGAAAGAAAGCCATAGGTAGCTGATGCATAGTCTGCAAAATTATCAAGTGGGCAAGCTTCAAAGTTCTCTCAAAATAAAAACTCTCCTCGACTAAACATTTAGAAGTTCATTACCTTCACTATTATTTAGAAGATAATTTGAAATAAAAGGTGCCCTATTGGACAATTAAAAATTTGTCTTAGAATATCGAAAATAAAAGATTCATTTCTATGAAATCTTGCATCCTGCGGTGCACTGTGTTAAAACATTTTAAACATAAATGTAGTTCGTCGATGCAATCTGGGCAGTAGGTGGTCATCCTTTTGATCTGATTTTTAGCAAATTTTGATCACAACAATTTAACATTTTGTTTATAACACTCTCTGAGCGTTTGAGGAATGAATGTATGGGGAATGCATGGGGAACAGGGTGAATCTTCGGAGCGGATGAAGTCAATTGAAAGCGAGCAGCGAACGAGTAAAGAGCGAATAGTGATAGTTAAGATTAAGAGCGACTGTATTATAATTAAAAATCGAATAGTAATAGTTAAGATTAAGAGCGACTGTGTTATAATAAAGTATCCGCATCTCTCGCGATTCTTTTACCAATTACGCTTTTCACGTTTTAATTAGTCCCTATCAACCGTTGCCAAGGCGCCATCAGTGAAAGTAAGTTGTTATTCCTCAGAATTAGCAACTGTGCTCCTACAATAAAAATGCTCGCCATAAAGAGCGAATAGTGATAGTTAAGATTAAGAGCGACTGTGTTATAATAAAGTATCCGCATCTCTCGCGATTCTTTTACCAATTACGCTTTTCACGTTTTAATTAGTCCCTATCAACCGTTGCCAAGGCGCCATCAGTGAAAGTAAGTTGTTATTCCTCAGGAATAACAACTTTGCTACTACAATAAAAATGCTCCTGTGGTGTCCCAAGCGAAACGTGTGTGATGTCGACGTGGCAGTCGAAGGGTTAATATAGCTGTTACATCATTTCAAGAAAGGGAGTCGCGACCGAGTAAAAAGCGAATAGTGATAGTTAAGACCAAGAGCGACTGTATTATAATAAAGAGTCCTTATCTTTCGCGATTCTTTCACCAATTACGCTTTTCACGTTTTAATTAGTCCCAATCAACCGTTGCCAAGGTACCATCAGTGAAAGTAAGTTATTATTCCTCAGGAATAACAACTTTGCTCCTACAATAAAAATGCTCCCGTGGTGTCCCAAGCGAAACGTGTGTGATGTCGACGTGGCAGTCGAAGGGTTAATGTAGCTGTTACATCGTTTCAAGAAAGGGAGCCGCGACGATCACCAAGTGAAAGTCTCGCGCGTGAGTTACGACGTGTCCCGGGTAAGCGTGCCCGTCCTGATACTGTAAGATGCGATCGTGTGGGAATCGGTGACTCCTAATTTCTCGAAGTGCCTACCGGTTCGGCTGTATTGTTGCTGGGCATTATCGAGCCTCGTGGAAACGGCGCTATAAACACGCGAGTTAATGGCTTCGTCTCGAAGCGAACGGGATGCACTTCGGTAATTAACTTCGTCACGTTCGAGCATTCTTTACGCGTTCCTCGTTTAACCCTTCGAGTGGTCACTAAAACAGCCGGGCGTCGGAGGAACGTTCATTCATTTTTACGGGTCGAACTGGCTGTCGCCGTTGTAAATAGTTTTGGGGTTTTTAATTCGTCTTAGGATTTAACAAGAATCACTACTCTTTACAAGATTTTATTTCGTTGTAAATGGGAGCAACGAAAGCACGTTTTCGAGCTGCGTTTCTCGAATTCTCAAAGGGATTTATGAATGACGTTCGATATTGTAGTATGCGGGGTATTCTGGAACCCTTAATCGCGACGCCATTGGAAAGGAGACGATCGTCGACGCGCTTTTGTTTGAAACATTGACGACGACAGTTAGTTGTAAAAAGGACGTATGGTGCTTCGACTTGTATTTTTTATCTATTTCATTTCGTTATTTTACTTATAGCTTATATTCAACCCCTTCGATTTCGATGACATTCTAGTTTATGTTAAGTGTTAGCGTCCTTTATTGTTATTTTTAATCTAAATAAATAGTAAGTAATACCCGATTGGAAATATCCCTACAATATATAATATTATTCAATTTTTAAATTTAAATATTGGAAATATCCCTACAATATATTATATTATTCAATTTTTAAATTTAAATATTTAGAAAAACATCAAATAATGTTAATTACATAGTAAGAAATCATAAACTCATACATACATTCTCCTGTACATATAACCTAGTCTATAACAGTTCTCCTGCAGCAGCAGCTGGTAACTTAACATACATATTTATATTATAATTATAACAATTTATAGACATTGTTATATATATTGTTGGATTCCTGGTCGGACAGGACCGAAGGAATCGAGTAAACACGTTTTCTATTTACAAAGAGGTGTTTATTCGCAAGCTACGTGGTTTAGCGAGAGGTGGTGAATACACAATTCTGACCATATAAGAACTGTCTGATTCTTTTTTGGGTCTGGTATTTAAGGGATTTGTAAGGAGCTTGGGAAGGGATAGTTTTGGAGGGAGTAGTCAAAGGTTGGGGTGAGACAAAGGTTAGAGTAACAATCACAAGCTACGTGGTTTAGCGAGAGATGGCGAATACACAATTCTGACTATATAAGAACTGTCTGATTCTTTTGCGGAACTGGTATTTAAGGGATTTGTAAGGAGCTTGGAAAGAGATAGTTTTGGAGGAAGTAGTCAAGGGTCGAGGGTGAAACAAAGGTTAGAGGTGACGCAAGGAATGAGTAATAGTAAATCACTGCTTGGGATGAATCCGTATTGATTATGGCTATGGCTATGGCAAAAACTGAGTTGGCATCCAACAATATTATGCAATATTCAACGTTAAAACCGTATCAAAGCACGAATCGAAGCAGAAAAAATACCAACGACGATAAAATCATAAAAAACGCGGGAAAAGGAGGGGTGAACGTGGCCCAAGCTGCAGGGTCGTATTAGACAATCGTAAACCGAGAAACGGAACGGACGACGCGAAGGGTAGACACAAAGGAAAGCAAACCGACGGAACTACAATTTTGTTGATCGTCGTGAAACTATCGTCGTAAATCCTGGGGAACATTCGTCAGTCGTTTTCAGAACACGATCTGTTTACACAAGCGTTTAGGAGCCGAACATCGGGCTTAAATATCTTTTGACAACCAAATAGCCGGATGCGCGATGGCGGCCACGAGGGAGGCATCCCTGATGACCCTTTGGACATTCTTGCACTGGTCCAAGAACCTCTGGGGCTCGTAAAGGGCCGAGTAAAAGTGATTTGCCGTCGAGACGCGTCCACCCTCGAAACCGACGTCGTATATCTATTTCTTTTTTAATCGTGCCTGTCTATCTAGAAAAATTCGATCGTAAATAAAGGACGAATTGAATGCCATAACGGCGGTGTAAAAAGCAAAATTGCTGGTCAGGGCCAATTAACTTACACGGACTAATACCGTTTCTTTTATTATTGCTTTAGCTCACAGTGTTTCCCAAACTTTTCTTATCGCGAATCTTTTTTTTTTTAAGTTCTAAAATTTTTAAGCAACGATAAAGTAAATTTTGGTTTTTAGTTATAATCTCTTTCGAGACTTGTTTTAAATTGCATAAAACACGTAAAAGCAGGCAATGTTTTGTTACAAACTTTAATCTCAATTTCATCATTTTTTACGGAACACCTGGAAATTGTTTGTGGAACATCAGAGTGTCGCGGAACACAGTTTGTGAAACGCTGATTTCTATAATCAAATTATAAATTTTTATTTTACTCTTCTAAAGTAATTATCCATTAATGAATGAATATTCTAATTGAAACATTATTGTTGAGTTCAATCGCCATTCAGAGGAAATCCTCTCGGTACAAAGTCATTCTTTGTTAGTTGATGAATGAAAGAAATAATTTGGAATGGTATCAAAATATTAGAGTGATTACATAAGCTACGTGCCACTCTCTTAAAAATTTTTCAAAATAAAATATAATCTCTCTAAAGCAGTGTTTCCTAAACTTTTCTCATCGCAGATCTTTTCTTTATAAATTCTAAAATTTTTAAGCAACGCTAAAGTAAATTTCGATTTTTAGTTATAATTTCTTCTAACCACAATTTCACAATTTCTTGCGGAACACTTGGTAATTGTTTGTGGAACACCAATGTTCCGAGTGAAATCTTTTAAGTTGCAAAATTTTTAAGCAACACTGGAGTAAATTCCGGTTTTTAGTTATAATTCATTCTAAGAACTGTTTTAAATTGCGTAAGACGCATAAAAGCAGACAATGTTTTGTTGTACTCTAACCTCAATTTGTTAATTTTTTGCAGAACACTTACTAATTGTTTGTGGCACATCAATATATCGCGGGAAACTTTTTAGGTATCACAATTTTTAAGGAATACTGAATTAAATTTCGGTTTTTAGTTATAATTCCTTTCGAGAGTTGCTTTAAATTGCACGAAAAGCATAGAAGCAGCAATGTTTTATCGTACTCTAACCTCAATTTCATAATTTCTTGCGGAACATTTTTCAAGTTCTAACATTTTTAAGAAACGCCAGAGTTAATTTCGATTTTTAGTTAGAATTCCTTTCGAGAGTTATTTTAAATTGCGTGAAACGCGTAAAAGCAGCAATGTTTTATCATACTCTAACCTCAATTTCATAATTTCTTGCGGAACATTTTTCAAGTTTTAACATTTTTAAGAAACGCTAGAGTAAATTTCGGTTTTTAATTAATAATTCCTTTCGAGAGTTATTTTAAATTGCACGAAAAGCATAAAAGCGGACAATGTTTTATCGTACTCTAACCTCAATTTCATAATTTCTTGCGGAACACTAGTGTTCCGCGGAACACAGTTTGGGGGACGCTGTTTTAGCCGATATTACAGCACGCGAAAAGAAGAGAAGAGGAAAACGAAATTATAGTTAATTTACGCGCGTTTCGAAATTTAAATAATTTACGATCGCTTAAAGCACACGTCATCGATTAACCGGATCCGTAAAGGGGGCTTTATGAATCAACCGTTCCTGGAAATAACGCCAACCGCATCGCTATTGAGACATTGAGATCTGCGGTCGCTTAATTGCTCAGGTATGCTTGCGGTTTCCATGATTTATCCCGCGCGACTGTTTCCAGCTGGTAGCCAAGCCCAATGAGGATAAAGTCGTGAATATATAATGAATTGGACGAAGCCGCGAGTATATTGAGCCATCACGTAGACGAGCCGTCTTGATCGAGCGACACTCTTAAAATCCTCGGCCGCGCGCCTCTTTTATTTACGGCCGTCCTTTCCAGCTAATTTCTTGAATAATCGGACAAAATTTAGTGCCACCATTTAAGGCGCGCTGCCTCTAAGTGCTGTAACGATGATCAAACGCGTCTCGTTAACAAGATCCTCCGACCATTTCTCTTGGACGAGTGTATGACGTTCCCTCGGACTTTTTAATCGAACTCGCATCAATTTCGAACTGTACAGAAAAATCGCTCTCTTCCAAAACCACGCGATTAGACTAGAAAAAACATGTATCATCGAACGTAACATTCCCTCGATTCGTTCTTGCTTCTCGAGATGCGATCTGTGAGACGATACTATCGTTTATGACGTAGAGTCTTGCGACCACTAATTGTGAGCTGAAAGTTTTCGAGGAGCAAAGCTATGGAACGATTGGAGACCCCTTGACGCGAGATGGGAAGACGTGGGACCAAAAATTTGTTGGCACCATAAAAAGTTCCTTTTCTTATACATAAAAGAGCTTGTAGACGATTGTTATAAACAAGAATGATATCTAAATTAGACATTCAACCGAATATCCTTTTTCTCCTACTAAAACTTGTAATTCCAACATTTTGGAAGACGAAAAAAAATGGCTGCTGGGGTTAGACGATTATTATAAACAAGAATGATATCTAAATTAGACAGTCAACCGAATATCCTTTTTCTCCTACTAAAACTTGTAATTTCAACATTTTGGAAGACGAAAAAAAATGGCTCCTGGGTTTAGACGATTGTTATAAACAAGAATGATATCTAAATTAGGCAGACGATCGAACATCTTTTTTTCCTACTAAAACTTGTAATTTCAACATTTTGGAAGACGAAAAAAAATGGTTCCTGGGGTTAGACGATTGTTATAAACAAGAATGATATCTAAATTAGAACCGAATATCCTTTTTCTCCCACTAAAACTTGTAATTCCAACATTTTGGAAGACGAAAAAAAATGGCGCCCGGGGTTAGAGCCACGGGAAGTCCCTCGAACCAAGCGAGTTGATCAGCACCAGCATGCGACTCTGCTTCTATCGTTGCGACAGAAACAAGAATTTCACGTTTCACATTTTTTTCGACGACGTAAGAAAATCGATCCGCTCGCTCCAGCTGAGGCCTGCTGCGCATTCCCTGAAGTCTCCCGTTGGACAAAGTAACGAAAAAAGGTAGCTGGGGATTCCGATCGGTTCATAGACCGCGTCGCGAGCCGAAAAACGACCAAACGAGATATTCTTAAGACCGTCTAATTATCCGCCTCTCTTTCTTTGAACGAGCGTTCGCAAGCTCGCCAATTTCGACAGTTACAAAGCGCGCGATTAACTGTAAAAGCGTGAGGGAGTAATAAGTGGGGGAAGAGAGGACCAGGACGAAGAGGATCGCGGATGGCACCTGAGGCTAGCTGGAGAGCGTCGAATTCTCGATCGACGCGGAGCTGAGATAAGAGCGGCGTGTCCGCGCGAAAGGAGGCCAACCGTGGACGATGATCGCGAATTTCGCCCGCGGAGCCGAAAACCGAGGTCGATTAAAATTGCCGCGGCGCTGGGCGACGGCTCAATTATCACCAGCCAACTCGCGTATGAGCGCGTACGTGCGTGTAACGTGCGCGAGCGCAAAAAGGAACGCGGCCAGGAGGAGCCAGGGGCGCCCATCTTCCTTCCTGGATAAATTGTTCGGTCTTAACAACCGAACGAGCTAATTAAACCAGAGAAAATTAGAAAATTAAAAAAGGGACATTTTGTAATACGGTTCAGACAGAACCGAACCAACTCTATTGTCGATTCTTATCAAACACATGGCGAACGTACGCTCACACGGAGCAGCAATAATATCCAAGAAGCCATTACTTTGGGACAAACTATAGTGTTATTTCTTTATTACATGGTCCTACTAGACGGTCACATTTTTGCTTTCGAATCGTTTGTATTAGTCATTGGGTTTATTACTTGCTACGGTTGAAGGTTAGGACACGCGGAATTCATGTGTATGGCATCTGAGGGTACTAAGTTTTCATCATCCAATCAGTTTTGATGTCCGTTTCCCTCACCAACATGCGTAACATTGCAATAGACGAATCCGCTTGTCCTACCAAGACACCACACACCCATCAAACATGAAATGTTTGATGGAAAACACGCAGAAGAACAGATTTCAACAAGACTCCCAAGCATACACACTCAGTTAAAGTAAGAAACATCACAAGTCATAAGTATTGGAGTTCGCGAACATAACACATTTGGAAAAACAAGAAATACAGTCCACTTCAGTCCAACTCTGGTCTCTCTTTATTAAATTAACGAAAGACCTAGCGACCACGACCATCGCCATCACGGGTTACGATACGTGACGCTACATAAATTATTGTTGTTAATGTGGAATAATGAAATTATCATAAATATATAAGAATAGACGAAGGGAGTGGGTGTGAAAAGCGATGGAGGAATAAAAAGAGGAAGCTGTGTAAAAGTGTTTCTCTTTCTGTTTAGCCGCGATTGCACGTTAACGATTGTCAACGTTAGTTATGCTCAAGACAAGGATACTAATCCCTTTATGTAACTTTCTCTTTTTATTCCTCTGTGACAGTGGTCGACAAACTTATTAGTCTTCAAATTTTTTTCAAAAATCTTTAAAATTTTTTAAAAGTTAAACTATATAAGTAGGTACACTTTGTTTAACTTAAAAATTGTGAAAGTGCTTATGTACGCACGCTAGAAGTTCATTGACGCGATTAAAATGATTTTTAATTTGCACGACAAAAATTTATTGAAATGAAATAATAAAAGAATTGGAGTGGCATAAGAAAGTAGAGTAAAATAAAAATTTCATTTTGTTATTTAATACAATTATTATTAATTCATTTTATCTTTCAATACAATTATTATTATGAGTATTAAGCCATTATATATTCAAAAAGCATTTATTCTGTTCGAACATTACGTCCACGGCTTGCGCATCGAAATGAATTTTATATTATAGACTCTGAAACGAAAAGTTTCCCGAAGATTAGATTTGTACCACTTTGATATGTACCACTTAGATATGTACAAAGAACATAAAACGAGCTTCCTATACTGAGTTTTTTATTAAAATTTGGTGATACTTTTTTTGGGTATTATAATTTTTCATAATTTTTCACAACTCCCGAAACTAGAAATATGCGTAAAAACTGACTTAAAAATTTTGAGAAATCAAAAAGTCATCTAGCATTTGAAAGCTTGACTTTTTGTGATTTTTTAATCCAAAACTCCAGTCGATATCTTTTTTCAGTCAAAAGTTATAACCTCCGAAAGATTTCGCTAAATGCGTACTTTGCACCCTTCTCCTTCGTTATTTCAAGGCCCGTAAAAAAGTTAAAAGTAAAAGTAAAAGTAAAAAGTTTTTGGGGGCGAAAACGGTATTTTAATAGGGTCCTTTCACATATCTATTTTTTCGTTCGTTAAAACTTTACAGTGCGTAGCGTACTTATATTGTTTATGTCTAAAAGCTAAAAATATTTACACTATTATCAAAAATAATAATATAATATAATATAATATTATTAAAATATATATAACAATAATAATAATATTATTATGCGATCGCGGGTCCTCAGTCATATTTAAATACAAGAGCACACTAATAACTAATTAAAACACTTCAATGTACAAATAGCTATATAAAGAATTGTTCCAATCGATAATGTGTCTAATCAGTAAGACTTCTCACTAAAGAATATACGATAACTGTTTCTACACCAATACTAATTGGCCATGGTTCTTAATATACTGAGTTGGTGCTCATAACAATATTATATTGTAATATTATGTTAACCCTTTGCACTCGACGACTTGTTCGATCACACATCATTTTTTTCTATCGCTAATTTCTTCGTCAATGCAACTAATCTCGTTTTTCAACAGTTGAAAATCAATTTCATCCTCACTCGAGTTAATTTCACCTCTCAAATTCATTTTTGTAGAGCTTCGAAACTTAAAATCGGTTGATGGAAGACTCCAGTTGCTGTATGAAACATCGTGGCGACTGAGAGTCGCCTCTCAAGCGCAAAAGGTTAATATAATTATATTGTAATATTATATTATATTAATATAATATTATTGCTATTATATATAAATTATTACTATAAGTATTACTATAAGTAATAAGTTAGTTATTACTGTAAGTTATAAGTAATACTTATAATTATTATAAGTATTATTATAAGTAATAAGTAATGTGGGATCAGAAAATTTTGCCGAAGAACAAGCGTATTTGTAGAAAGTAAATTTATTAGGTTTAATAGATGACGCGTACCACGCTGATGTCTTCTTCAACTCTGCCTAACTCTGACTATCGCTGCGCACACACATCCTTATATATATTCAATCATCGAACATTCTAGATTCTTTTCCATTCATTCACTTGTTTTTCACTCATACTCTTTTGCACAAAGTTTCGAATATTCTCGAATAATTAATGTTCGAGAATATTCTCAATTTCGTCTTATGTTTTCACGCACACAAAGTCACACGTAATACTTACACATTCATTTGGAATATTCTCGAATAATGAATATTCGAGAATATTCTAAATTACATTTTATCCTTTCATGCACAAAGCCACGCATTGCAAAATCATTCACACCCTACAGTAATAATATAATATTGTAATATGATATTATTATTATATATTCTTAAAAAGCGTCAATTTGTCTTTTTATCCTGAACGAAGTAACCGCTAGAACGAACGCTGGACATATTTATTGGCGGTACCGTGAACGGATACCAGGAAATGGCGGCCTATCGGTCGGTATAATTCGCCGATTCGAGGGACGCCTGGACGTCTCCGTCTGTCACCCTCGCCACAGTTGTCTCGTCTCTCTTTCCTTCACGAACGAACGAATTTCGCTTGCTCGTTTTCTCGCTGGATCTTGTTTTTTCGCGGCGCTTCCTTTTCGTCCCGTTTGCATGTCTCTCGTGTCGCTCCTGTTGGGTCCTCCAAGGGTGATTAAGCTGGCGAACCAGAGGCGCCCTGGGCGTCTGGAAAATCGCGGATCGAGGGGCATGCTGAGAGTAATTGTCGCTTCGCGGTCGTTGTTTGCAAGATGACACGGCCGATTAAACGCCCGGAGGACGGAGAGAAGTTTTTAACGAGCCTGGACGCGACGTCGTTCGTGAATCGTTCGCGAATCGTTCGCAAATCGTGCGTGATTGCGCTCGTCAGGACGCTCTTTCGCTCGTTCCTTCCATTTTTCTTCAGCTGTTTAAGCTGCGCCTCCTCGAGGAGCTTTCGAAATGCCCATCGCGCGTTCGCATCAGCTGCCTGAAACGTTCCAAAGCGTCGAGATACCTATTCTTCGTGCAGACGAGTCCTCGCGAGCGTCCTCCTTTTACGCCGCGAAATCTCGCCGTTCAAGGATCGCGCGAACTCGCGAGGCGTTATCAGGACACACGAATCGCTCCTTAATGATGATTAACGAGCATCGTGCACGCTTCTGCAAGCTGACAGTCGGCGGTTGCGTAACTCCTCGCGGTAATTAGCCGACGCAGTCGTAATTCAACGATTGCGCGGCTGGCGTCGAAGCGGGGCTTCGCCTCTGGACGACGTTCGGTGCTTAATTATTTTGTCACTAACTGAATACCCCCTGACTACCAGAAGGTCGAGTTCGCGCGGCATCGTCCAGACCGCGTGATCACCGATAATACGCGACGACAATGAGCGAAAGTTTTTCTCCTTCCTTTCGCGCCACGCTGACAACGTGATAAACGCGGCGCGATTAAACGTCCCGTGAAATACGAAGGACGAACGGAAATTCCGTCGATCCGAGACCCCTAGCCGAGCGACGACCGCTCGTGGATTAACACTAAACCTACCACGAGGATCCTTTTCTAACTTTCTGTCAGATTTTTCTGAAATTATCATAAATTCAACTTAATCCACTCTTTACAATTACGCTTGTTTTCTTCGACAAAAACCTTCTGATTCCACAGTAGTAAAAAATAATTGTGACATTATGCTGTTAATGTCACAATTATTTTTTACTACTGTGGAATCAGAAGTTTTTTGTCGAAGAAAACAAGCGTAATTGTAAAGAGCGGATTAGGTTGAATTTATGATACGTATTACATCGATGTTCTTCTTTAACTCTGTCTCACGCTGCGCACATGCATTCTTATACAGGCAGCCCTCGATTTTCGCACATTCTACTTTCGTACATTTGAAAAAATTCAACTTTGTAAGCCTTTGCGGTCGAATGTTCCCTTTGAGTGGATATCGTGAGTCAATCAGGCTACATTGTAATTAGATGCCCCCTCTCAGAGGACATCAGACTTTAGCCATCAGATTACAATGTTGTTCCGATGAAGAAGCCAAGATTGTTGAGTCTCCAGTTTTCGTCAAGCAGAATCGCTTTAGATAGATAGAATACTTTATGTATTTTGTTAAAGGCCAGTCGCAGATGGCGACCGCCTATGAAGAACAAATTTTTAACTATTATGGAAGAATGCGATCCAAGTACATAGGGCAATACAAAAAGACACTGCGTGTTATAGAAATCTTTATCGCGAAAAGAAAAAAAAGGAGGTACTCAACTAACTCTTGACAAGTTTATAAAGAGAACACCTGAAAACTAAATAAATAAATACTTTAACCCATTCGAAACGGCTCATTTTTTGGAGACCAAATCCAGAAGCTAAAGTTTTAATTTTAATTTTTAATTTTTAATTTTATTTTAGACCAGTATTATTTCAGCGCCTGCTTTTTCCGTATTGACTCATAATTTCAATTTAATATCATTGCACACACAGTGTGCAATCCAACCTTTTAGCTTGGAAATGCATTGCACCTGAAAGCACATTGAAAAGTGTTTGGAATTTAGTGAAAATGAAGTGAGTAACATAAAACAACACGATGATTGATCACATTTTGAGACTAAGGATGAATGAAAAAAAAAAGTTCAGTTTCGTGCGTGCTAATGCGAAAAAAGCGCCAGATAAGCTTTTGCCAAGGCAACAAAACTACAAAAATCTGCTTCAAATGTAAAAGACGTGTCTGTGGAAAACACGCTGAGATTCCAATAATTCGCAAAACATACGGTGAAGATGAATAAAATTTGCGTAATTCATATTTCTAAAATTATTCCAATTATTTGAATAGAAAAATATCAAGTTTTCTTATATTCTTAAGTTTTCTAAATAAATAAACAATTAACTCCTTGCCGTATTTTGAAGAGTCTGACTCGCGATGAGAATTTTAAAGCAAACATGAATCTCACAATTTTGACTTGCGATCAAAATTTTTAGCCAAACATGAACACTTAATCTTAATCTTAATCTTGAGCCAAGTATAATAATATAATAAATAATATAATTAATTTTCAGCTACTTTCGCGAACATTTCTGCGCATCGATTAAGCTCGAATTCTGTCGAGTTAAGTGTTACAACAAAGGGTTAAAAATCGTAATAGGTACAGTCAACCCTCCTATAACGCGGTTTCCATATAACGCGGAGCTGAAATTGCGACAGCCCTCTTATAACGCGGTACTCTTACAGCGCGGTTTCCGTTCAACAACGTCCCATCAGTTCTTTCCGTGCACCCAATGAATGGTTTTAACTGGATATAGTAGATAGAAATAATAAACATTGCTTCTCGTTTAAGCGATGAAGAATTTGCAGTAAACCATCAGGATGTAAGAGAACTAGTACTCCAGGAAGAAACTTTAGATGAGGAAGAACTGATGGAATTAATTGATGCACCCACCTCAAATGCATTGGTAAACGAAAATAAGGAAAACGAATGGGTGCCAAATCTCGATTTACAAGATGTGAAAAAAGGGCTAAATTTGGCTAAAGAATTAGAATTTCATTTCATTCAAACTGATCATTCAACGGTGCGCAACGCAAAGTTTAAAAGAGAGTTAAGAAATTGCTTAGCTCCCTATAGAAAGGTTTTAGTGGAGTTAGAAAAAAATGCTACAATCGAAAACCAATGTGAAGTTGAACCAAGTGAGGAAGACATTTTGCCCATTAAAAGAATGCGAGTTAGGCGACTCATATCTGACAGCGAGGATGAGTGTTGAAAGATTACATAATTTTACAAAAGTCTTTCTTGTTTTTGTTGGAAAACAGTTTTTTAGTTTAGTTTTTGTTTCATTTTTTTTATCATTTCCTTATATGAACTCTTCAATTCAATAAAAATAATTTATAATTTATCTTGTCTTTTGTATTTATTGGTCTCCATATAACGCGGTACGAATGATGTGATTTGTCCTAATTCTGAGTTTCTTATAACGCGGTTTCCATACAACGCGGTAGACGGTTTCCATAGAACGCGCTACGAATTAGCCTGGTTTGTACGGTTAAATCCGAGTTTCTTATAGCGCGGTTTCCATATAACGCGGTACGCACTCACCGCGTTATAGGAGGGTTGATTGTATATATAAAGTGTCGGTAGATTTAGTGTTAAACCGGAAGCGAGCGAATGGCGCGCAATCATCGGTAACCGCGAAGTTCGAATCCTCCACTGGGAAATTGCTGGAGCGAAATGGTAATTCTATCGAACGAATTTGCGGCGCTGGGAACACGCAGCATCGGTGTCGTCGTTTTAGCGAAATCAAATTGTTATCGATAAACCCCGTAATCGGATTGCCGCTCGTTCCGACCGCGCTTCCGATCTTTGAAATCACGAGTTACAGTTACAAATTTATCGGTAATAAAGGTAAATACCATCGATCGACTGTTTCGAAGAAGCGATTTCGTCGATGATCGCGACGACGAAGAAGCGCGAGCCTCGAACGATTTCTTACCGATTGTTGCGACCTCGCAATAGGTAACGATCAGTTAAAAATGCAATTGTTCAGTGGGTTGGCGAATCTTGTACGAGTTGATGCATTAGGTCGAGAGTTGATTTAATTGTACTATTTGGTTTATTGTGATATAAGTGATTTATTTGATTGAACTCTGATGTCTTAGATTGTGATATAGATTATGATATATTATTATTAATTATGTAGATTCTGATATAAATAATGTAGGTCGTGACATAAATACTATTACTATTAATTATGTAGATTGTGATATAAATATTGTAGACCGTGACATAAGTATTATTATTATCAATTATGTAGATCGTGATATAAATATTGTCTTTTGCGTGTATGATCGTGATTTGGTTAGCATTACTTGGTCGCTCTGTGTGATGGTTACTCGCTTTACTCTTTATTTCATTGATAGATTATCATTATATTGCATTGTCTCCATAGCGGAGTCGTCGAGTTTGAAGACAAATTCTAAATGGCTGCGCTCTGGAGCCATCGAGTGCAAAGGGTTAAAAGAAACCTTATTTGAAACAAGTTAACCAACACTAACAGTCCGTTAAAAACTTTCATACAAATTTTGAATACAAAAGTTGCACAAATTGCTTCGATAGTGTATGTCTCGTATAACGCGATTTTCTACTAAGCGAAACGTATCCTCGCGTTGTACGAGACTCTACTGCACAAGTCTGTATAGTCTGATAAAGTTATTGTAAAAAAAGTGGAGAGAACGAAAGCACGCGCGAGAGTTTCGTGTAATCGTTCGCAGAAGGTTCGTCGACGCGTTTCTGCGTGTGGCGAGGGAAAAAATTTACACGCGCGTGAAGAAAAACCGGAGTTACGGTAAATCTCTAATTAGGTATCGCGGCGCGGTTCGAGGGCGTCCACTTTTTCGCGCGAAACGTGTCCGTGACGCGAAAGATATTCTCTCTCGAGGAAGGATGACGACGAGTCGTTGTAATTACGTATATTAAGATCGCGACCGCGAGGCTGAAGAAAGTCTCGCTATTTAAAATAAAACGGTTCGAACGAAGAAATTAGATCCTTTCTGAGGCTCTAAAAACGATGTAAAATATTCCAATTAAAATAGTCTTCAAATACTCTGAGACGCGTTGAAAAATTGTGCGTGCACTTATGTACGTGCCTTGCAAGTTATATACTTCATCGACGTGATTAAAATGATTTTTAATTTGCTCGAGAAAAATTTATTGAAATAAAATAATAAAAGGTTTGGAGTGGCATAAGAAAAAATATTTCTTTTTTATACGAAGTAAAATAAAAATTTAATATTTAAAATTAAATTTAAGACTTTATTTAATACAATTATTTTTAATTCATTTTATTATTTAATACAATTATTATTAATTCATTTTACTATTTAACACAATTATTATTAATTCATTTTATTATTTAATACAATTATTATTAATTCATTTTATTTTTGATATAATTATTATTAATTCATTTTATCTTTGATACAATTATTATTAATTCATTTTATTATTTAAAACAGTTATCCTTTGTTAGCACTAATACTCATAACTATCGAATGATTTTAATATTACCAATATGAATATTTACCAATATTCAATATCAATCACTACTTTACATAATTAATAAACAAACATATAATTTTTTTTTAGTATTCAAATAAAACACGTGTAGAACATTCATAAACATGTATACAAATAATACAAAACAATTGAATACACTTATCAAACGCAACAAGCACGCAGCTTTATAGTGTAGACTTTATGTTACACTGTGCGTACACCTCGTCAAAATTCACTCTCATCATTTATTCATAACGCATCTAAAGAAGTATAACTTCAAAAAGTGAAGAATATTGATAGGTAACCAGGCTATTTTTTAGCTAAGCAAGGTAGAATTGCTCGTGATTGACTTTCAGCTCCCTCGTGAGCGAAGAATTAAAGCGGTCGAACGACAAGACACTCTTTTGAGTCGTTTATTAATTATAAACGTACGTCGATGAAAACGACATTGCGTTACGCTGCTGCCAGAGAAAGAGAGAGAGAGACTCGACAATCCAGCCTTGAAAGTACATATTGGATAATCCATAAAAAGCACTTCGATATAGGCTGTCAAAGAGTCGATACGTATCGAGACGACATCGATGATTAATGCTTCGTGGAGACTTTGACCAAAGTTCGAATCGGCTCTCTCGCGCGCACCAAACGAGGGCTGAAACGATTCGACTTGAAATTGATAGATTTGCGTAATAGATTTCGAAATCTATATATTTCTTCCGGCAGTTTTCTATTCGACACTTTGCTAGATGACTGCGCGTTCGAGAGGAACGAGCAAACATTGTGGCCGCTCGTGTGGTTGTTTGCGTCCGAGTCAGGGTGTCGAGATGGGTTGGAATCACGACAACAGATTCGTAGAATCTTCAGGTGTTCGCGGACAGCACCGTAATTACCGATTTACATAATGACTGTACAAACTGTGGAGGGCGCTCGCTCGTGTGGGACGTTCGTTAGTCGGTGGCGATGAATCTGCGGATGATTTGAATTTCGCGCGGTCCGTAAAAATCTTTAATTGAAATTTCAAGCCGATTATATTGCGGAACGATAATGACACATCTCGAAGCGAACGCTGACTGAACGGAAGGGAGTAAATATCGTTCTGCTCGATAAGATCTGTGCACAGTGGGTTCTCGAATTAATTAGTTCCAAACGTTTTCGCGTAAGTCGAGGAAAGCAGAAAATGTAGCATTTTTGGCAAAAAATATGTTTTAGTTTTAAAGCATAGGTGAAAGTAAAATAGATCTAAAATATATATATATACATTGAAGAAAATATTATTTATTGGACATATTGCACATTACAGAGTCTACATACATATATTTATGGACGAACTATTTCATGTATTGGTCTACTGTTAATTGTCTTTTAGCCCCTTTCTTTTCTTCAGAAATTAATCTCTTAGGTACAATACACTACTATAGTGACTTTCGCGAATGTTATCTTATATTACGATACGTCACTATAGTGGATTTCGAGGATGTCATTTTGTATTGTTAATTATTAAAGTTAAAGTATATGCATTGTACCGTCAAGAAAAATTATAATTTAGTTATAAAAAACTTCATTCCAATGTGCTCGCATGGAGAAAAGCATTATCATACATTGCAGTGTTGTATTATTTACGCATAATTCGATATATCACTTTTTGCTTTTACTAAATTTTTAAATTAGTTTCTACGCATATTTCTAAAAAAAAGTATGCTCCAATTTTAACAAAAAACTCAGTACAAAAAGCTCATTTTATGCTCTTTAAGTGTTATAAATCTTATCTTGGGGAAACTTTTTGTTTCAAAGTTATAGTATAAAATTCATTTCAATACGCAAGCTGTGGTCGCAAAGTTTGAACAAAACAAACACTGTTTTAATATATAATATAATGGCTTAATACTTGAACATATATCACAGGAGACCAAAATTTGTTTTTGAAGGTGCGAAAACCTGGGTCTTTTGAACATACATTCAATTCCATCATCAGGACGAAAACTTAGTGCAAGTAAAATAAAAAGTAAAATGAACTTTAAAAATTTTGTCTAGATAAATGTGGTAAATTGACAAGAGAAAAATAGCAACGAAAGAGTCGAAAAGTCTTACTACTCGCTCAGTTATGAAATACTCAAAGATATATATGAAAGTACCTATAGAAAACGCGAGATTCAATAAATTAGCGTCGATCAAACAGAAGGCGAAGTAACTGAACCTAACTATTCCATTCCAAGCTTCCATGTCTATCTTCCGCGAGCTAATAAACAACCGCGATGTGCGTCCGAACAAAATAAATGCTTTTTAAATATATAATGGCTTAATACCGTAGGGTGTGAATAATTTTACAATGCGTGGCTTTGTGTATAAAGGAATAAAAAATGTAATTTAGAATATTTTCGGATATGCATTATTCGAGAATATTCCAAAAGAATGTGTAAATGATTTTATTACGTGTGACTTTGTGTGCGTGAAAACATAAGACGAAATTGAGAATATATACCAAATAAAATATATACCAAACTTTGTGTAAAAGAGTATGAGTGTGCATGTATGTGAGTGGCTGGAAAAACAAGGGAATGAATGGAAAAGAATCTAGAATGTTCGATGATTGAATAAATATAAGAAGAGAGTTGAAGAAGGACATCAGTGTGGTACGCATCATCGATTTAATCTAATAAATTCACTCCTTACAGTTACGCTTGTTTTTTCGGCAAAATCTTCTGATCCCACAATACTTAAACACATATCATTGGAAATCAAGATCGTTACTATACTAAACAAAATCCATTTTTGAGAATGGTTCTGAATGCCCTGAATATCCCGAATAGTAAATACTTTATCTCCATGTACAGACATCTTTCAAACGAAACCCTAATTTGTTTCCATTAACCCTTTGCACTCGGATATCTACTCTGAGAGGACATCAGCATTGATTGATGATTACGAAGGTTAAACTTATTCCATCGCAGCTTTTTGTGAAATGCATGTTTCCCTTAATTTTTCTATTGAAATGAAAATTTTCTATTATTGAGAAACGTTAGCAATAGAAACTATTACTAAAATATTACTAAACTATTGTTATTTTAGCAATAGTTAATTAACTTAACTAAAATAGCAATACTTTAGCAATAGTTTCTACTACTGACGTCCAAGAAGGAACCAAGTGTAAAAGCTTAATTGATAAATAAAAAATCGAAACAGCTTGAATCATATAATTCCAAACAGAAAATAGAAGGTTAGACAAAGCAATATGGCGGCTGCTAAGAGCGGCATTACCTCCGTTCTCGACGGTGTCGCGCGTCGCACGTTCCTCCGCTTACTTTTTCACGCCTGTTCGCAAGTTTGTTCCCCGAAACGGTCGGTTATTCGCATAAATCGTGGTCTGTATGAGCGCGAACTCGTTGCGTGTCGAGCGTGAGTGTCGCCAGTGGCAGGGAACACGTGTAAAATCGAGCCAGAGAATGCATGTACCGGCGGCTGCCACGTCGTCGTGCACGTCGGCCCCCCACGGACGCTTACAAATCAAAAATTAGATTCTACCTGGCCACGAAACACGGCGCTAGGCTGACGAAGCTGGGGAGCAGGGCGAGAAAAAACTCATTTATACACGGACCCGATAAATGCCGGCACGGAACCCGTCGAACTGCCCGTCGAACCTCGTAATTCGACCCTCAGGCGAGGCCCAAGGGAGAAATACCCTCGTGAATTGGACATTTTTCAGGTAATCTCGGTGGAAGTAAAATATAGGCGCGCATTAACCGTACAATTCTTTAATCCTACCACGATCCGTGGATCGTTTTCGATCCGTCCACGTTTAGCCTTTACAGTGGGGTAGGAGTCGTTAAACCGCGGCTCTTTGACCACTTGAGTGCGGCTCTGCCACGATTGACGATTGTCGTGAATTCATTTTATGGATGCCTTGCTTACTATTTAATTTGTGTCACTAAATAAGATCGTTATTAAAACTTTCGCACTTGGCTCCTTCCCGGGCGTTGGTAATAGAAACTATGGCTAAAATAGCAATGTCTTAGCAATATTTTAACAATAGAAACTGTCGCTAAAATAGCACTGTCTTAGCAATATTTTAACAATAGAAACTATTGCTAAAGTAGCAATGTTTCAGCAAAGTTTTAGCAATAGAAACTGTCGCTAAAATAGCACAGTCTTAGCAATACTTTTGCAATGAACTGTCGCTAAAATAGCACTGTCTTAGCAATATTTTAACAATAGAAACTATTGCTAAAATAGCAATATCTTAGCAATATTTTAGCAATAGAAACTATTGCTAAGATAGCAATGTTTTAGCAATATTTTAGCAATGGAAACTATCTCTAAAATAACAATGTCTTAGCAATTATTTAGCAATAGAAACTATTGCTAAGATAGCAAAGTTTTAGCAATATTTTAGCAATAGAAACTACTACAAAACTAGCAATGTCTTAGCAACATTTTAGCAATGGAAACTATCTCTAAAATAACAATGTCTTAATGATTATTTAGCAATAGAAACTGTCACTAAAATAGCAATGTCTTAGCAATATTTTAGCAATAGAAACTATTGCTAAGATAGCAATATTTTAGCAATATTTTAGCAATAGAAACTAATGCTAAAATAGCAATATCTTGGCAATATTTTGGCAATAGCTTCAATTACTAAAATAGCAATATTTTAGTAATAGTTTCTATTGCTAGCGTCTCCCAGAAATACAAAGTTTCCATTTCAATAGAAAACTTTAGAAAAACATGGATTTCTCAAAAAGCTGCAGTAAAATAAGTTTAACCTCCGTAATCACTAATCATTGCTGATGTCCCCTCAGAGGTGACATCCGTGTGCAAAAAGGGTTAAGTATGATATAAAGTTTTATTCTGTTTCACTTATAGTTTGACTTCAAACTTAAATTAAAATTTATTAAGTTAAAAAAGGTGTTTCTATAGCTATATAGTTTAAGTATAAAAAATTTGGCTCTCAAAATAAATCTCAATTGTTGTACTGTTGATGTTTATTTGGCTCATCGACTAATTACTAGTTTGTCAATCACTGCACTAGGGGAAAAATCTTTCTAGTTATGTAACCATATATTGTGATCATGTGTTGAATTAATATCAAAGACCATAAGAATTAGCATTAATTGAGTCGTTCATTACATAAATCGATTAATTCCACTTCTTGAAATACCTTAAATTCAAGTCTCAAAGCACTTAGTTCAGTCATAGCTTTTTATATTTATAATAAATTTCCCAAATAATAAAGATAAACTCCATTAAACTACAAAATTTATTTGGCCAATGAATAATAAATTATTTCAGAAGCCATTTTAATTAGCTCTATATTCTAATGTACATCTGCAAGGTGCAAGAAATGAAAGAATGAGTGTTTGAAGCGAATGAAGTGCGAACGTATTATAAAATTTATCTCATAAAGGGAATTTTAAAAAAACAATGTACATTATTTCATCGCATTTCTCCACTTTTTGCTTTGTTTTTGTTCATCAATTTATGCAGTGAACGGCTCAATCGTGAGACACCTTCGTACAGTCTCGAAGAAAACAAAGTTTTAACTTTTTATAAATCTACCAAACTTTTTATACAATTGATCATAAGTCCGATAGCTGATCGCGATAAGAACCCCTGCTGAGGGACTCTACAACGCAAACTACGGCACCGATAAATCATCCCCGTTGTCTGTTCGCATTCCTAAAATCTTTCACACGTTACAGAAGCATCTGCCTCTTAAAAATTCTTCGCGCGGTACGCGCGCGTACATTGTTCGAATTACTTCGAAGGAGCAAGGGTGAGAAAAATTGGAACACGATAACGTTCGCGCAGATTCGAACAGACGGAACTCGACTCATAATGGTGGAAAAATATCGAATTTATTGGTCGTAGAAACTCGTCGGGTCTCGCCTTTTCCATATGTCATCGTGAAAATGTGGCGAACGAGTTCGTCCAGTAGTTTTGTTATCGTCTCGTTCGAATAAATACGACCCAGCAACGCGTGACTGTGGCAACATTCTGCCAGAAAAAATGGCGCATTGTTGCGAATATAGCGTCATTTTTATGGCGCCTAAAGACCCATGGAACGTTCCTTCCTTCCGTGCCCTTTGCATCGAATATAAATTGCAACTTTGTGAAAGTTCACGTCGGAATACACCACGTGTAAATATATCAAGCAGAAATGTTTATGAAACATTTACACCTGAAATTTATGCAACAAATGAAAAGGTTCCTGGAGTTCGTACGAAACTCCCGTGCAAACAAAAGCAGAAAGTAAGGAGTAGATAATTTAGAAGTAAATTGGTAAAAGAAATGAGCCGTTGGTTTTTAAAGTGGTATAAAAGTCCAATTTTTCTTGTACTGAGATAATAAAGGTGATGTTTTTATCGCTATAAACGTCTTAAATTTTATTATGCAATAATAGGGTAAAAGCATTAGTAATTTACCGCATACCTGTAGTTGACCAAATTATAACGCACTAAAGTTGATAAAATAAGAATTTAGAGACAAATTTTTAGCAGTAGTTGCTCATATTATACTAGTATATGTATATTATTATATATATTATATAATATATAATATACGGAGCCAAAAAACGAGCTCAACGAGGAATGTATTTGATGTTCCAGAGACACATTCCTTTACTTGAATAACTTCTAACAAGCTCTAATAAAAAACTAAATAAATAAATAACTAAATAAAACGCTAAGTTACTGTAATTTTCCAGTTATTTAACAACGCAACCATATTTAAACTTAATTATCTGGATGGTCAAGTACTGAAGCCATATATAGTCATCTACTAGATTTTTGTATTGTTAAATGGTCAAAACTAACTGAAAATCTTGAAAGTGTTAAATTTTATTTTCTCATTAATCAATAACTCTACAAGCACAAAATGTGTTCGTGTTTAATTAACACACTGCAGCAGAGTTTACAAAACGTTCACTCGTTGAATTCGGATGAAAATAAAGGGTAATCATTAAAAACGGAAATTTTGCGAGCTTAAGTGGTCATCTACTAGTGTTCTTACTTTAGTTATTAAAATTATTAAAAAAAATAAACGATTATTTAGCTCCAAATGAACTTATACCACTTTCAATAATGACATATTATAAGAAATTAAAACAAGAGGAAATTTAAGTCCATATTTTTGTAGACATTGGCTTTACTGAAATGAACTTTTGAACGTAAAAAATAATAATTAACACTTTGCAGCCGGATGTCGCCTCTAAGAGAATTGATTGCGAAAGTTAAAAATTTATTCCATTGCAACTTTTTGAAGAACGCTTATTTTCCCAAAATTTTCTATTAAAATGGAAATCTTCCATTGCTGGAAAATTGCTTAATAATAGTTTCTATTGCTAACTTTTATTAGCAATAGAAAATTACTAGAAAAGCGTCGAGTGCAAAGGGTTAAGATGAAAACATGTAAATACACAAATAATTAACTTTATTAAGAATTAATTTCAGTTGTATTAAAAAAGAAGATTTAAATAAACAAGTGTAAAATCCAATAACTTCGTCCAGATAACTAAAAATAGAAAAAAATTCATATTTTAAACTTATTTCTTCTTTACAGTTAACATAGTGAAATATTCATGGTAAATAAGTGGTATGTAAGTTAAATAAACTCATCATATCGGTATATTTCTCTCTTGTTATAAATCTTGACGTCTTATACAATGACAACATAGTAATTTTGCTGAGATATTTGGGTCTTCCATGTTTTCTAAATAAAATAATTACTTTAAATAGTGCATTTTCTTCCACACAGATCTCGTAGAAAATTTTGTGCGATTCATCTCTTTTAAATCTCATCCAGCATATTCTCAGCCAATTTATAATTTCTCCGTCCTTATTTGTTTTCGTACTTGATATTGCCTCTTCTAAAGGTTTGTTTAAGACAAAATCTTCTCGTTTCATTGCACATAAAAGAAGTCTATTTTCTTTCTTCTGCAATTCTGTATTATTAATTCTGTATTATTCCATTTTCAAAAATAACATTTTTGCGTTAACATTTTACAGCTAAAATTCTTTTATTAATTTATGAAGAAGGTCCTGTTGCTCCATTTAATTATAAATATAAACAAATTTCTTTTATAAATATAAATATTATAAATATAAAAAATATAAATACAAAAATTATAAATACAAAAAATGCGATTATAAATATAAAAAAAGGAGATCTATATTTCACTAAAACTACGATTAACTCAATAATTCTTTTACAAATATAAAAATTATAAATATAAAAAATGCGATTATAAATATAAAAAAAGGAGATCTATATTTCACTAAAACTACGATTAACTCAATAATTCTTTTACAAATATAAAAAATATAAATACAAAAAATGCGATTATAAATATAAGAAAAGGAGATCTATATTTCACTAAAACTACCATTAATTCAATTCTTTTATAAATAAAAATATTATAAATATAAAAAAAGGAGATCTATATTTCACTAAAACTACCATTAACTCAATTCTTTTATAAATAAAAATATTATAAATATAAAAAAAGGAGATCTATATTTCACTAAAACTACCATTAACTCAATTCTTTTATAAATAAAAATATTATAAATATAAAAAAAGGAGATCTATATTTTACTAAAACTACCATTAACTCATTCCCTTTTCAAAAGTGGACTTTTATATCACTTGAAAAAAAAAACCAGCTCAAATATCAACTGCGCGGAGACCGTTTAATCTTCCATCCACGTTCGATAAATGGTAACATGTTTTAACAAGATTAAACGATCGTGAAATACCGACACAAAGATCCTACGATCTCAGCCGCGGTTAATGGTCGATTGCTGGCAGAGACCGGGACAGCAAAACGATAAGACGATCCGGCCTTAAAGCACGATCGAGCGATCGTGTGCTGGGACAAACATCCCTATAAAACGTTGCGGTTTATTGCCAGCGAGGTTTGCTCGCATTTTTAAAAGTGATAGCAATGGAACGTGAGTTACGGTTTATGTTCCCATTCTAGCTAATTGCTAAATATTCATAAGAAGCTCGTTTTCATGGATATCAATTCGACGCATTTGAAATTATCATCGAAGAAAAAGAAGTGGTTTCGTTGTACCAACTTCTTGTTCAGACGGTTGTGAATATTTAATTATGGACAATAAATTAGTCGAGAACAAAATGTAAAAAGAAGAACTCGCAAGATATAACGCAATTATGTTTCTGCATAAATTGAAAATGGATGAAGTGACAGTAAAGTTTGATTACTTATTAGGTCATTAAGTGTGAAATGTCTGATTAGCTTAAGCACCAAGTTTGATTCCCGATATCTTTGATATTTCACTTCGAAAGCTTTTTAATTTTATTAAACAAATTATATATTTATCATAGTGTAATAGTAAATTATAAATTATTTAGTATCAATTAGTAAATGTAAATTATAATTTATATTGTACTATAATAGTAAAGTAAATTAGTATACTAAATATAATACTAAAGTAAAAAAAAATATATAATACTAAATAAATTAGTATATAGAAGTTTTTACCAAAAACAAGCGTAATTGTAAAGAGCGAATTTATTAGGTTAAATTTACGATATCTCCTTCTGATTCGCTGATGTTCTTCAACTCTCTCTCATGCTACGCACGCACATCTTTATACACATTCACACATCGAACATTCTAAATTCTTTCACCCGAATTTCCATGCATTCTGTTGTTTTCTAGGCACTCACATACATGACACGCATACTCTTATGCAAACAGTTTAGAATATTCTCGAATAATCAATATTCGAGAATATTCTTAATTACTTCTTCCACGCACACAAAGCCACGAAATAAAATCATTCACATCCTACAATAGTAAATTATATTATTATATATGTGGGATCAGAAGATTTAGCCGAAGAACAAGTGTAATTGTAGAAAGTAAATTTATTAGGTTTAATAGATGACGCGTACCACGCTGATGTCTTCTTCAACTCTGCCTAACTCTGACTATCGCTGCGTACACACATCCTTATATATATTCAATCATCGAACATTCTAGATTCTTTTCCATTCATTCCTTTGTTTTTCACTCATACTCTTTTGCACAAAGTTTCGAATATTCTCGAATAATTAATGTTCTAGAATACTCTCAATTTCGTCTTATGTTTTCACGCACACAAAGTCACACGTAATACTTACACATTCATTTGGAATATTCTCGAATAATGGATTTTCGAGAATATTCTAAATTGCATTTTACTCCTGCACACACAAAGCAACGCATTGCAAAATCATTCACACCCTACATATACAACTAATAATTCTGCGACACTCAACTGCCAAAAGATGAAGAAACGATAATATTGGTAATTAAACGATCGAGTTATATTACGTTCCTGATTGTGCAACGAAAAAAAGCTTCATTGAAGTAACTAGTTCGAACGATCAATGGATAACGATGTATAAAATTTCAGGATGGGTAAAATTCAAAAGTTCGATGGTCGAACGGGTTCCTACGGTCGACTCGAAATCGACAAGGATACAAAGGGTCGAGCATCGGCGGAAAACGTGTCCCATTTTGTACGGTTGATTCGTTCTTGACAGGGAATCCGAGATGAGGGGCTGTTCCCAAATCGGGACGCTTTTTTCCCTTTTCTTGCCACGTTTTTTCTTCTCGTCCGCTTCAAACATCGTCGTAACTTGACGCACGATGGGTGGAAGCTGTTCGCGCGACTCTCCGAGTTAACACGAATTGTCCTAGGTGGCCAGGCTCCGTTGGAGATGATTGATAACTCTGTTGTAACGCGTTATCAGCCTGCGCGTTGTTATGTTCGTGTCAAAAACGTGACACAGATAGACGGGCTTCCAGCGTCTCCTCCTCGTCTCTCGCGTGGACCATCCCGTTCGGTTCTTCGTCTTCCGCTCGTGCTTCCACGCGACCTGTTAATTCGAGCTTGTACGCTGCTGCGTCCAGCCTCGAACCCTTTTCTTTCCAGATTCCAACCTCTTTTTCTCTGCCCCTTTCGTTCTTTTTATCACTATCTTACGGAACGGAGATGAATACACAGCTGCAATTGATTTTTACTAAAAAGTCCAGCTATCGCTTATCAGAAAATTAAGCGTTCTGTACGAGCTAATAGAATCCAGTGTAACGCAACGACTTCTGTGATTGATCGCTACGTTGGATAGACTCCTCGCGTAATTCGTCACGCTCGTTTCGACGGTATCCTGCTGGAGTCCAGGACTAACAAACGCGAACAAAAGATCGAGACTTTGTTGGCGAACCTATGCCAAACAGTGACGCGAATGCAGCCTGGCTCTAAACGTTGCCTGGTCAGCGGACAGTCACGAACGAGTGGCTCTTCAGCGATGATATGTCGGGGTCGTGCACCAACAACGGATTACGATCACCCCTCTTTCACTCTCGAGCGAACCCTTTCTCCGTTCCCTCTGTCGTGAACAATTGGGACATCGATGGGTTCAAACACCCGTGCGTTTCTGCACCGCGCGACAAATACAATGAGCAGGGCACAATAACACTTTCAGCCGCGCTGGCGTTTCTCTGCTACTGGTTCTTTCGTGCTCGATGAGACGAAACGTTGCAACTACTATCGTTCCAACGTCACGTATCTTTTATTTTCTTTAACCTGTTAGGCACGGCTGAATTTTGCGCGGGGTTGTTTCTCTGTACGGCAGAGTCTGAAGCGAGTTACGCAATGTGTGATGGACAATGCTGTTCAGAAAGATGACATCCTCAAAAGTTACTATAGTGGCGCTTTGTTCAAAAAGATGACATCTGCGCGAGGCCACTATAGGGGCACGTCATTCTAAAGAAAGCCACTATAGTAGCGCGTCATTCTAAAGAAAGCCACTATAGTAGCGCGTCATTCTAAAGAAAGCCACTATAGTATCGCTTTGTTCAAAAAGATGACATCCTTGAAATCCACTATACTGGCGTTTTATTCAGAAAGACGACATCCGCGAAAGCCACTATAATGGCGCATCGTGCCTAAGAAATTAAAATTTCGATGATGGTATATCTTTAGCTTTACTTTGCGGTTAGATGACAAGTCCCTCGCCTAATTGCGCAGTGCGATTCGCTGCTCACGTAATAATCTAAAACGGTCCTCGTTTCAACGATATACCTGTTATTCGCAAAGATGCATCCAGTCGTTCAAGGTTTATTAATCGCTCATCAGGGTCATGTACGGAACATTGCCACGAGCAACGAGACACCCGTTTCGCATTTAAATAAATAAAAATCACTCGTATTTAATAACCAGTCGGAAAAAAAAACCACTAATTACCGCGGACGTGCATTCCCCTTGGCACGTAAAAGGATGCGAATCGAACAGCGTTCAGCTTCTTCCTCTCCCTCTTTCCTTGCAGGTTTTCGTCTATCTCGCGCGTCTCCTCCTAAGTAAATTACACCCCTTCTCCTATTTACGATCGCGGTGGCAATAAAACCGACCGCGGCGACTCGTTCCGCGGAAAACGCTCCCGATTAAACTTCTAAATTAGGAATCGAGGAGAAACATTTCATTAAGGGATTAAGATATCTCGCGGAATCGGTGGAAGCCAGCCGCTAATGAGCAGCGCCGAACAGAGTAATCGTCGCCAAGCCTCAGTGCAATCGGCGACCGGTTAAACGCGAGGGAACAGACCACGTGAACTGTGAGAATCGCGGGACGAACGGGTTGAAAACTGGTCGAACGATCGTGTTCCCTTTGCTCGCGATGCGGTACGTGGAAAATCATTGAAACGAGTCGCGGATAGGAACGTTCCATCGATGGATCTGGTGAATCAATGCGTCGCATTGCGACTTGCTTTTAGCCATTTCCAGTGCGTTTCAGTTCCTGCGATCTCGTGAATCGATTTCGCTCGATTCGACGAATCTCTTTAAGGATATCAGCCATTCGTACGAAGCTGTTTTTATTTGAAGTCGATGCATTTTAATTGCACTTTCGCTTCGCTTCTTCTTTTGCTGTTTTCTCTCGATGAACTTCAGCGATACGTCAGTGTTTCCTATCTTTGGGCGAAAGGGTGAATCAAGCACGGAGTTTCTAAATTGTATCCAGGCGAACGATAATTTCAGTGCCTCGTTAATCGGTAGAAAAGTTATTGAAACGAGTCGCGAGAACTAACGTTCCATCGATGGATCTGGTAAATCAATGCGTCGCGAACTCCTTCGCATTGCGACTTGCTTTTAGCCATTTCCAGTGCGTTTCAGTTTCTGCAATCTCGTGAATAGATTTGGCTCGATTCGACGAATATCTTTAAGAATAATATCAGCCATTCATTTGAAATTGATTTCATTTGAAATGGATGCATTTTAACACTAGGTGTACCAAGGGGTCACTTTGACCCCTCTGACAAAATCTTTCGTTAAACTTTACGTTAAAATGTCAAAAATAATAAAAACTAATTATTATAACTGATGTAATTTTATTGAGGTTCGTTTTTTCTACTTTAACTTTATAATAATACAGAAATTAAAAAGTTAAATTTATTTATAATTGTAGAAAGTACACTTTTCGTCTTCTTAAACTGCTTCTCGCGTAACACACAAATTTTTATAATCATTTACTCAACGAAGATTCTCGATTCTTACAATACTTTGTTTTCCAGGCACTCACATACATGCATATTCATACTCTTTTGTATGAATAAACTTTGGAATATTCTCGTATAATCAATATTCGAGAATATTCACAATCACATCTTCACAGTTATAAACGTTCACACAAAATTTACTTGCCGTAGACGTAGCAAGGCATCATACAATTGTCATTATAATAATCAATTAATAATCAATTACTCTAGAACATTCACACTCACATCTTCACAACTATAAACATTCACATCTCATTCACTTCAAACACTCATTCTTTCATTTTTCGTGCCCCACAATAGATAGTTCAATTTATATTTTTTCTAATTAACCCATTTGTATCATTAACGTATATATACGCTCAATTTTCCTATTCACTATCACTAAAGCCATATGCATACGCTCAATTTTGTTGGACACTATCATTATTCGTTAGCTAAAAAATATAAATGGAATTGGAGGATGTGGCTTTATGCATTCAATATTTCAAATACTATCATACTGCATAAAATAACTAATCAACACTTCCGTCATTATCAATAATATATATGGACGTAAACCACATATTGGCAATTAATTTTTTCTTATAATGCTGAAATATGAAGTTCTGTTACTTGCAGTAAATTACTTACTAATCTAGATTAAATATAAATGCAAAATAGATTAAAAATAACAATAAAGAACCCTAGTACTTAATATAAACTATAGACAAAATAATAAAATGAAGTAGATTAAAAAAATACACGTCGAAGCACCATACGTCTATTACGTCTTACATCCTTTTTACAACTAACCAGCGTCGTCAACATTTTAAACAAAAGCGCGTCGACGATCGTCCCCTTTCCACTGGCGTAGCAATTAAGGGTTCCAAAAAAACCAGGCACACTACAATAATAAAAAAACAAGCTTGATAAACGCCTTTTCATATTTCCTTATGATGCAAATGGATTAAATACCAAAAGATGGACATTTCGACCCCTTTGGTAGAAACAGGTATATGTCAACTCATGGCAAACCTAGCATTAATTATATTTCCGCTCCTTCTGCTTTTTTCTCCCAATAAATTTGAACGATACGCCAACGTCTTCTGCCTTAAGGCGAAAGGGGGTGAACCGCGCACGGAGTTTCTAAATTGTATCCACGCGAACGATAATTTGAGTGTCTCGTTACTCCGTAGGATCGTGCTTCCTGCAGCGCGGGCCGAAAAGCGAACGAGGGGCTTGCTTTCGGTAGGCACGCCGCAGGAATAATAGGGAAGCCCGCGTAATAAAGCTGCGGACGTCCCGCTGGGCGGAAACCGGACGCGGCGGACGCGCACCTCGGTCCAATTACGGTGGCTTCTTCTCGCGGACGTAACACGCGAGCCACCGTCCGCTAATTTATTCGCGAAACGAGGCTCGACCGCGGGGAATTCGCCTTGGCGAGCGAGAACGTTCGATTCGATCGTAGTCGCGCGATATCGCCGCGCGGAACTCCTCCGCGTCGCTCGAGCAATTTGCTTTCCTCTTGGCAAAAACGTTACGAGCGACTGCCACGGACTCTGATCTCGTTGATAAGAGCGAACGAAAAAGATCGGCACCGGGAGCAGCGACATTCGTCGAGCCGTTGCGCGGTCGAGTAAAAATGAGGGGTTTCAGCGTTCCGCCAGCGGAACAGTCGCTTCTAAAGCTTCTGCTCTAGAATAGAGCAATCGACGAGACCAGCTGGTCACGGTCGGGTATCTTTTTGCACCGTTATTTATCGATTTTACGTAGCCGCAAAGAAGGCATCTCTGATCGTTACGGTCCGATGGTGCAACAAAATTGGCGTCAAGTGTTTACGATGCCGGTCTAATCGCTGGCTTTCGCTCTTTTTACAGAAGCTCCTGGAGAACTCGGATGGGTGCTGACTCTAGTGATAGTGTCTTTAGTATCGGCTGGCATTGGTGCCGTAGTCATGGTGACGCTTCTTCACTGTCGAAGGTTAGTATGATCTCACTATTATATATTTAGTGTTATATTTAATTAAAATTTCAGAATGGACCACTTTCCTCAAGCGTTTACCAAAAAAACTCACTAGCGTCACTATAGTGGCTTTCGCGGATATCATCTTTCTGAACAAAGCGCCACTATGGTAGCTTTAGAAAATGTCATTTTTCTGAACGACGCGTCAGTACAGAAACTTTCATGGATGTCATCTTTCTGAACGACACACCACTATACTGACTTTCGTGAATGTCATCTTTCTAAACGACGCGCCACTGTAGTGGCTGTCGAAGATGTCACATTTTTGTACGACACGCCATTATAGTGGCTTTCGCTGATGTCATCTTTCTGCTCAAAGCGCTACTATAGTAGCTTTGTCATTTTCCTTAACAAAGCGCCACCATAGTGCCTTTTGCGAATGTTATCTCTCTGAATAGCACGCCACTGTAGTAGCTTTTGAAGATGTCACGTTTTTGAACAACGCGCCACTATAGTGGCTTTTGCAGATGTCATCTTTCTGAAGGATGCGCCACTATAGTGGCTTTCTTCTAAACGACGCGCCACTATGTTGGCTTTCAAGCATGTCATCTTTTTGAACGACGCCTCACTATAGTGGCTTTTTTCTGAACGACGCCTCACTGTAGTAGCTTTCATCTGAACGACGCCTCACTATAGTGGCTTTCTTCTGAATGACGCCTCACTATAGTGGCTTTCTTCTAAATGACGCTTCACTATAATGGCTTTCTTCTGAATGACGCCTGACTATAGTGGCTTTCTTCTGAATGACGCCTGACTATAGTGGCTTTCTTCTGAACGACCCCTCACTATAGTAGCTTTCTTTTGAACGACGCCTCACTATAGTGGCTTTCTTCTGAACGACGTCCCACTATAGTGGCTTTAAAATATATCATACTCAATTACATTATCAATTATTAAAGCATATTCATCATATCTTTTCGAAAAATTATAATATACTCCTCGAAAACTTAATTCCAACGTACTCGCGTAGAGAACAGCATCATCCGTCACGTGCTGTATCGTTCACCCATAATTCGCGTCGAACTGCGCCGTACAGAGAAACAACCCCGCGCAAAATTCAGCCCTGCCTAAGAGATTAATTAAAATTTCAATCTGAACCGCTCTCCTCAAGCGTTTATCATAATTAACCACGCTCCGACACTTTTGAACGAAACGGTAGTTGGCGCGAAACGCGTTGCACGCGAGCCAGCTACGAGCCTCGATTCCGCGGGAATCAATCAACCCCCACGACGGAGGGGAGGTTATATCCGATCGATCGCGGGATTTCGAATTGAAATATGAGAACGTAAACACCTGCGCGCACGGTTTCCACGAGATTGCCTCACGAAATCCGTCCAAAGAGGAAGGAGCGACCGATGCATCCTCGATACGGATCGGCGATCAGGTAGATTCGCGAAACGATCGCGGTTTAGCTCGGCTCCGATCGATCCCCCTTAAATTACCACCTACCCGCAATGCATCAAAATCGAGGGAACCGAGCCGTAATAAGGAGGGCGAACCGGTTGCTAACTAGATCGGTCGATTTGAATCCGAACGGCGGCGCAAAAAACCCGGGGAGGAAACAATGGAAAAAGCCGCCGACCAAAGGGACAGTCGTAACTGTTCGCGGACGTTTTCGTACCAGCGCGACGAGAAATCGAGCGGTCTTTATAGCGATCGACTTCCTCTCCGTTGATCCACGGACAAAGATCTCTCGCATTCGATGCGCATTCGATGTGGACGCCTCTCGGATTTTAAGCATCGCGGAATTTAATTACCACTCTCTGTTATTCCTTTCCGCATCCTCCGTTTTATCGTCGAATCGTATCGCGGGTCGCTGGTACAGTTCGCTACGTCCTTGGTCGAACGAGAGAGTCGAGGAGATCGTCGACGAGCCGCGTGACTTTAAATATCTTTCAGATCACAGCTGACGATGTGCTTGGCCTCTAATGGAAACGTTTCTGTTTTTTATGTTGCAGATTAAAAAGCGCCGGTGGCAGAGGTAAGAAATCTGTCAGGGATTATTATAAAATTCACGTTTTTATCGACAGGATTAAACGTAAGCTGCTTAAGCTGCTTACGGTTAAAGTAGTCACGCGTGCGTACAGTTATCGCTGGAATCCGTTGAATTGTCAATGCTGTTATCCCTTTATTTCCATAATATAACGAGTTACAACTTCATCGCGACTTCGCGCTGGAATTAGGCGCCGTTCGCGGAATTGGTCGTGCATTTTCAGTTGCGTTTCTATTCAACGAAACTGTTCAATTCCCAATTTAACCCAGCTCGGGTCCTTTGTCCGCGACAAAGCGTCTTAACGATTCGCGTATCGTTCATAGAAAATTAGTACAATAGACGTGCCAATCGTCTTGCCCCTAATCACAGTTATGGTTATGACTAACCCTGACGGAACACATTGAAAACGATTCACAATTATCCCAATCCCCATCCAGGATATCAATTCAAAGTCCTGCCCCATTCTCCGCATCCACTCCCCGTCGCTAAACACGATATCCGCATCCTAATAATTCCTGCTTATGCCCCCTTTATGAATACCTACTCCCTGAAACCTTATCTGCGTTCAAAAAACCTGGCCACGTGTACCACGATTGACAAAAGAGATTCGAAGCATTCTAAGAAAGATAAGCACCATCGCAGCCCCACTATCGCGAGCATTATCAGAGAGTAATTAATTCTGTGCGAGAAAGTTGAAGGAAAGTCGACGAAAAACACATTCTCTGCATCTCGAAAGATTAAACACTCTAGATACGACTCAATCAAGAATAACATAGTCGATCGAACGAAATTATAACGAAAACGAGTTACCTCCTGTCACGCCAGATGTTTATCACACATATAAGTAGACAAATTTTCTTTGGAATCATTTTTCTAGGAAACAAAGTCCCAAACACGGTTCCGTTATCCTCAATTTCCGCCATGTTGCGGCCTCGAAGGATTCCCCAGTAACAATGTTGGAAAGAAAGTCGGTGGAAAACACATTCTCTGTATCTCAAAAAATTAAATACTCTAGATACAACTCCATCAAGGATTTAGCCAATTAGATAAATTTATAACAAGAAAGAGTTACCTTCTGACAGAAGGACAGAAAGTGACAAATTCAATCATGACTCTCGACAAATTTTCTTTGAAACCATTTTTCTAAGAAGTAAAGTCCCAAAAACGATTCTATTATTCTCAATTTCCGCCATGTTTCGGCCTCGCAGGATTCCCTAGTGACAATCTTCGAAGAAAAGTCGACGGAAAACACATTCTCTGCATCTCAAGAAATTAAACACTCTAGACACAACTCCATTAAAGGTGTAGCCAAACAAATAAATTTATAACAAAAACGAATTAACTTCTGACAAATTTTCTCTAAAACCATTTTTCTACGAAGTAAAGTCCCAGACACGGTTCAGCCAAATCGATCCTCGAATCCCCTAGTGACAGTCGTCGAACACCCCGTACACATCCGAACGTCATTCGAGAAAATTGAAGGAAAGTCGACGGAAAACACATTCTCTGCATCTCAAAAAATTGAACACTCTAGATGTGACTCCGTCAAGGATCCAATCAAACAAAATTATAACAAGAACTGGTTAACATCTGACAAATTTCCTCTAAAACCATTTTTCTACGAAGTAAAGTCCCAGACACGGTTCAGCCAAATCGATCCTCGAATCCCTCAGTGACAGTCGTCGAACACCCCGTACACATCCGGATGTCATTCCCGTCGAAGGGAAGACAAACGGGCCCGAGAGGAGCGTGAGACGTACAGCGTCGATTGGTGCAAACGAGAAGCATAGTAGAGCCGTGGCAGTCGAGTGTCAGCGTCGATTGGAGTTTAATTAGTTCGCATAATGAAAGCCCCGGCTCACGGCGGTATATTCCGGCCGTGGCTACCGGTGCTACCTCGTGTGCACACGCGAAAGGGTATGGTGGAGCGGGAGAGGGACGACGCGACGGACGGGCGACATAAAGGACAGTGAAACGCGTCTAATTAACTTTCTGATTTAAAATCACCCGCGGCACGATACGATCAACGAACGAACCGGCCACGGAGCCGGCCCGTGGAGCCTCTGGAGCCCGTGGAAGGGCGAACGGAGACGGGAACCGGGGCAAATAGAAGGAGAAAGGGCAGGTTACTACCGGCTGGGGCTACAAGGGTCACCCGAATTAATTATCCGACACTCGTTTCACTGAACCTCCTTCGCTCGACTCCGTCGCCGTCGTCGTTCCTCACCGATTCGCCTCTTAAGTGCCCCTCACACCGGCTACGTCGTGATCGCTGCGAGCCAGTGGAACGCTGTCTACCGGTGGCGCCAAAGGCGTCTGCCCCGGTGAAATTGATTAGTCCCCATCGAGTTAACGACTGGCCGGCTACTAAAATCGAGCTCCATCGCGCGCGATTAACATTTAGATGAGTGATTAATTGGCGGGGTTACAGCTTGGCTAATTAAACGTAAATAGATGGCGAGGGGCTACCGCGAGCGGTCAACTCGCGAGCGAGGGGTGGCTCACGTGGGAAATCCTCGATGATGCCTAAGAACCGTCAAAGCGTGAGCCGTAAAATCGTCGGAAATCTCGTTACGACCTCGTAAATTTCTCCCCGCGAGGAAGCTGTAAATTACGGGCTGTACACCGTGCACGGGGACATCCTCTCGTTACTCCGAGGAAGTCGCGGAACGTTCCTCTTCCTCGGTTTTCTATTAATTCGCGTTAAAACCGCGGAACCGCGGAGCAACCGTGTACGCCGTCCGGTTTATTTAACCGAGGTCTATGTAAACTTGTCGGCGGTGAAATTATAGCTGTACCCGAGTACGGATGTAATTGGAATTTCCAACCGAAGGGGGTAGAAATGAGTTGGTCGAACAGCCGTGATGCTGCGCGGCGGGCAATTTCATAGCGGGGAGAATAGGGAAAGAAAGAGAGAGAGAGAGAGAGAGAGAGAGAAAGAGGGAGAAAAAAAGGAACGAATTAATGAAACATCGTTGAAGCGTACAACCGCGCGTAAGAATCGCCGCGAATGCCAACGGACAAGAGAGGCGTTAATGGACGGCTGAAAGGGGCTGTTGCCGCAAAAAAGACGACTCCCCGTACACGTTAGGTTCCCGTACGATCGACGGGACACAATGGCGATTCGAGAGCCGGGTAGAATAGGTGAGTCGAATGCGTTTAATCGGCTTATCGCGCGTTCCTCCGACTCGATACGCCGAATCAGCCGCTGCTCCCTCGAAAAGTCAGCAATCGCGCGCGCGCCCGTTGAAAGGGGATTCTTCGCCATTTTTCGCGCGCTCGAAATTCGTGACAATAAAAAAAATCACTCACCTTTCTTTAATGGCAAAGTATCGAAAAAATGAACCACGACTCGAACTTCAAAACAAATGTATCTGAAATTACCAAAGACAAGATAAACTGTGATGTAGGTTTTGGCACTGTGAGAGACACAAACGCTCGAAATTCGCGATAATGAAAAACATTATTCACTATTCTTTAACAAAAAAGTAGAGAAAAAATGAACCCTGAATCGAACTTCAAAACAAATGTATCTGAAATTACTAAAGACAAGATAAACTGTGATGTAGGTTTTGGCACTGTGAGAGACACAAACGCTCGAAATTCGCGATAATGAAAAAAATTATTCACTATTCTTTAAGAAATAAATACAGAAAAAATGAACCGCAACCCGAACTTCAAAACAAACGTATCTGGAACTACTACCAAAAACAAGATGAACTGTGACGAAGGTTTTGGCACTGTGAGAGACACAAACGTTCGAAATTCGCGACAGTGAAACAAATTATTCACTATTCTTTAACAAAAAAGTACAGAAAAAATGAACTATGAATCGAACTTCAAAACCAACGTATCTGGAATTACTACCAACGACACGATAAACTGTGACGAAGGTTTTGGCACTATGAGAGGCACAAACGTTCAAAATTCGCGACAATGAAAAAAATGATTCACAATTCTTTTAGAGTCTGAATAGTTTGATTACGTGCGACAGGATGAATCTTGGAAGCGGATGAGTTTAGTTAAAAGCGAAAGAATGAAAATCGAATAGCGAAAAAGCGAATATTGATAGTTCAAGTTAACAGCGACTGTAGTCTGATAAAGTATTCTTATATACATCAGTGAAAGTAAGTGTCATTCCTCGCGAATAACCCATTTGTTCCTGCATTCTTTAACGACAAAGTGCGTCTCGAACTATTCAAACTTAAACTACGAAACGTACCTGGAACTACTACCAAAGACAAGATGAACTGTGACGAAGGTTTCGGTACTGTGAAAGACACAAACTATGAATCGAACTATTCAAACTTGAATTTCGAAACAAATGTATTTGGAACTATCAACGATACGATGAGCTGTGACGAAGGTTTTGGCACTGTGAGAGACGCGAAGCCGATTCACGGAATCCCACAGACTGTTCGACGTGTACGTTTCCCGCATCGGTGAAAATCTCCTCGACACGGATGACGCGCGATAAGGAATCGGAGCCGTCGAAGTTCGTGGTCGAGCGTCGGAGGAACATCAGACGGAGCCCGTCCCGTGTACGTATTCCCAGCCCCTAACGAGCATACACGGCTGCTGGGAAATAGAATCCGGGATGCTGTAGGCGTTCGAATCTAGCAGATCGTGAGGAGAACATTTGCCCCCCGCTGTCACGACACGGCACGATTTTCACGCGTTCCGCTCGCCAGCCTAACGCATCCGTCGACCAATTAATATACGAACCGTCTAATCCGGTAAATCACGCGGCGTAACGCGTCCACGGAAGGGCGACGCGAGCCGACGGCCTGGAAAAGGAACGGATCCGATTACCTCTGTGGCGGTCTTCGCCACTAGGGGGACAGCACACTCGTCAGTTTCCCGCGAGTACTCCATGTCTTACTCCGTTTCTATATACAATCAACCCTCCTATAACGCGGTGAGTGCGTACCGCGTTATATGGAAACCGCGCTATAAGAAACTCGGATTTAACCGTACAAACCAGGCTAATTCGTAGCGCGTTCTATGGAAACCACGCTATAAGAAACTCAGAATTAGTACAAATCACATCATTCGTACCGCGTTATATGGAGACCAATAAATACAAAAGACAAGATAAATTATAAATTATTTTTATTGAATTGAAGAGTTCATATAAGGAAATGATAAAAAAAATGAAACAAAAACTAAACTAAAAAACTGTTTTCCAACAAAAACAAGAAAGACTTTTGTAAAATTATGTAATCTTTCAACACTCATCCTCGCTGTCGGATATTAGTCGCCTAACTCGCCTTCTTTTAATGGGCAAAATGTCTTCCTCACTTGGTTCATCTTCACATTGGTTTTCGATTGTAGCTTTTTTTTCTAACTCCACTAAAACCTCTCTACAGGGAGCTAAGCAATTTCTTAACTCTCTTTTAAACTTTGCGCTGCGCACCGTTGAATGATCAGTTTGAATGAAATGAAATTCTAATTCTTTAGCCAAATTTAGCCCTTTTTTCACATCTTGTAAATCGAGATTTGGCACCCATTCGTTTTCCTTATTTTCGTTTACCAATGCATTGAGGTGGGTGCATCAATTAATTCCATCAGTTCTTCCTCATCTAAAGTTTCTTCCCCGAGTACTAGTTCTCTTACATCCTGATGGTTTACTGCAAATTCTTCATCGCTTAAACGAGAAGCAATGTTTACTACTTCTGTAACTGGGAGTGAAATTGTAGAATCATCTTGTATTGCTTGAACCATTTGAGGTAAAAGAGGTTTCCAACACGCATTAAGCGTTGATGGTTTAATTTCCGCGCAAGCCGATGACACGGTTCTAATACAATCTAAAATAGAAAATTCCATCATTGTGGTGCACGGAGAGAACTGATGGGACGTTGTTGAACGGAGACCGCGCTGTAAGAGTACCGCGTTATAGGAGGGCTGTCGCAATTTCAGCTCTGCGTTATATGGAAACCGCGTTCTGAGAGTATCGCGTTATAGGAGGGTTGACTGTAATAGAAATTCGGGCCTATCCCTACCATCCCAGCGTCTAAGACACAACTCCGCCATTTTGGTAGCCTTACCGATGAGTCCTCTAGCAGGCCCAGGACGAAACGTTCTTCCCTCTCTCTTCCCTTCCTACCCTCTCACGTTCCCTTTACAACGACAATAATTGAAGCCAGGCGTGTTGTCGAGCCCATCGAAGAGCTTCACCTCGCCTCGTCCAGCGGATGGGAATTGTGGAGCAATCGCTGTTGGCCCGGGAATTCGTGCGCGGTTTCCTCCTCCTCCTCCTCCGCGGAGAAAGACGCCACGTGGACCGCGGTGGAGAGAGAAAGGGGACGCAGGAATCCCCGCGATTGTCTAACGTTCGATTATGAACGCGAGCCGAGCTCCTCGTGCCCCGTTGTCCGAGTGGCGAGCCGATAAATCGACGCGCTCGCCTTATTTACGATAGCAATAAACGGCTTAACGCTTGCCGCGGAATGCTAAATTGCTGTTCGCCGGTGCGCGCGCGCCAACCGAATGCCGAGGACCCCGCGCGTCCGACGATAAATAACGCGATTACCGCGCGGCTCGACGTAATCGATTGCGCCTTGGATTTCTAGGCATCCGCGCGCAAATGAAGTCGCGCGCCTACACCGCGCTGACGGACCGCCAGGCTCCAGGTTCAGCGTAACGAATGGAAGGTTGATTAAGGGTCGGGGAGAAGGGTGCCCGCGCGGCAATTGAAATCTTCGAGACGTCCGCGAGAGCTGCGCGCGGCGGTAATTGGTCTCGATCGAGCAGCATGCATCTTCGCGTTACTCTTCGACGAGCGACGGGATACTTTCGTTCGCGCGATGGAGGACGAATTTCTTAGCTGTCAACCGGGTTATATTCGTTCGATGGGAACGTAGAGAGTCTCGATGAGCCGATGATCCGCCTGCGCGGTCGTTGAAACGCGTCGATCCGATGCCACGATGAAGTACGCGCGAGAGGGCCAAGTATTCGCGTCTAGCCATCGCGCGATAATCTCCTGACCGTTGCGTGGATGCTAATTATGTAAATTGCAGTGTAACGGCTCGCTGTGAACATCCGCGAACGGCGATTGTAGAAGAAAGAAGTCTCGTCTCGCGTACGTCACCTACCCGGTTTTCATTCTGGAATGCGAGAGCGCGTCAGACCGATTATCCCTCGCGAGGTGCAGCTTCTCGGAAGAAGAAGGAAATAGCGTCCAGCCACCAAGAGAGATCGTGCTCGTTGTACAGGCGTACACGCGTGCGCTTAGCTCGTGGAACGGCACTGGCGATAAACGAGAACCAGTCTCTGTATCTCCTGGCAAGTGACAGGCCGCCAGGACGCGTTGCGACGGGTTTGCGGAACCGGGACGACGAAAACTACCGAGGACGAGGACGACGTTGACGAGAAACCTCGTACGTGCGCGAGTTATGAGGCGGACCGATGCGAAGGGATTCCCATAATCTCGTTTTTCCTCCCCGCCGTTCTCATCCCGGCTCGCAACGCGGCGGCACCTCTGATCTATGAATTCCGAATTCTTTTCGTCCCCCCTACTCCATTCTCTCCACGCTCGCCCCCTTCCCTTTGTCGCCCCTCTTGCCTTTCTCCTTCTGCTCCGATTCCGCCACCCGCCCTTGCTCTCTCGCGATCCACCCTTAACCCTGCCACGTTTCTATGAACACCGTGACAGCTCGATGACGAGCGCACAATGAGGCCATACAGAAAACGGCCGCTCTTTTCCTCTTTCTCTCTCTCTCTCTCTCTCTCTCTCTCTCTCTCTCTCTCCACGTGTCACAATGCGATGATTCAGGTCCGCGTGTACGCACAAGCGTGTAATATATCTGTGCGCGTGACTCCGCTTAGCTGTACGTATCCGTGTATGCACGCGTGACAGTGTAACGCAACAGGATTCTGTCCGAGCTCACCTGGCACTTCGCGTGCTTCGTCTCGAACCGCATCCCGCTGGATTCCCACCCTCTTCCCTACGAAACTCGACCGCGACTTTCGTTCACGATCCCTGGCAACCGATTTTCCAAGGAGGCTTCGTCTCGCGTGGGACCCACGGTTTTTTTTCGTTTCTGTTCCAGCGAATTGCTGCAGCGTCGGCGTCGAGGACTCTAACGCTCAAGAAGCTGGTGGCCCAGGTGGCGGGGGAGGAGCTGGCGGTGGAGTGGCGGTTATACCAGATCGACCGCCTCTCGAGCTGGATAAGCTGCCACCTTATCACGACGTCGCTCCCAGTCCTGGTACGTATCACTCGAAACTATATCGTTGCATCGTAACGAGCTCGAACACGTTCGTGGCGGTCCTCCAACACCCGCCATTAGAGGGACAGCTTACCATTTCCCGCAAGCACTCGTTTCCGTCTCGATTCCTGTGTAATAGAATTTCCAACCTACCCTTGACATCCCCGCGTCTAAAATAGGGTCTGCTAAGTAGCTTTAGTGATGAGTTCACTTTAAGGTGGGGCTGGATTTGCGGAAGCCTAAGCACAAAAATTTGAACGCAAAAAGGAAAAGTGAAACTGAAATATTACAAAAGAGCTATGTAAACAAATGAGTGCAAGTGAAATACCTAGTAGAAATATCAAAAAGAAAAGTAAATTAAGTCGTCGAAAGTTACACCCATGGGCTATAAGACTCAAGACCTGGACATAAGAATTTTGTTATATTTATAAGCGTTTCTATAACATACCATTAACTTCTTGACATACAATCACGTCTGGGAGACGTCATCCATTTCATGTACCATTGTAGACTTCGACGTCTCCGAGACGCCATCGATTTCGTTTTATTTAATTTCAAAATGCTCTGTTTCTAAGCTTCCACACAACTGTTCAGTTGAGCCAAATTAAATAATATTTTCTAGACCCATCAGATTCCATTTTATTCGTATGTCAAGGAGTTAACCCTTTGCACTCGTCACTTTCCCAACAATTTTCTGTTGCTGATAAAAGTTAGCAGTAGAAGCTATTACCAAGCAATTTACCAGCAACAAAAAATTTCCATTTCAATAGAAAACTTTGGGGAAACATGCGTTTCTGAAAAAGTTGATGTGAAACAAGCTTTTAACAAGTTTCTTCAGAGGCGGAGTGCAAAGGGTTAATATTGTAACGCAAGGCTTCACAAATAACCACTATCATAAAAAAAAAACTAATGAGTCCACTAGCAGGCCCAGGACGAAACAAACTCCCCTCTCGTCTCTCCCTACCCCTTCTCTCTCACACACACGCAAACAACCCAAAGCGACGCGCTTCACGTTTCTCGAATGCTTAATATAATACTTGGAGACACGTCGGGATAACCGATGCGACGTGAAACAAGTGGGAACGACGCGACTTCTATGGAATCATGTGATGTGATTCAAGGGCACAATGTGTGGTCGTGGTTAGGCTCGCGACGCGGCGGCGGTACACCGGGAGTTGTCACGACACCCCTGTCGCTTCCGCAACACCGACGGGCGATGAATCTGCCCGTGGAGAACCACTACACCCACATGCAGACGGACGAGGCGCTCTACGCGGAACTGGACTCCCAGGCCGCGAGCTACGCGAGCGATCTTCAGCTACAAATGAGGGGAAGCTCGACGTACGGGACCACTTCCGGCGGCCAGGATGACGAATACCACGAGCTAGACGCCGCGAGGTTACATCGTCATTACGGTGGAAGCAACGGGGACGGGTCCTTGCAGAGGGACACGCTTCGTACACGCCACAGTAAAAGGTAAATTAATCCTCGGTAATTCGCTTTTTCGCTGCACAGGACTCCCCTCGAGCAGCGCTCTTCGACGCGTGTAGCTGCGCGTCGCGCTGGCAATGACAGCGCCGGAAACTGTCCTCGTAAATTTCCGAGCCATTACGCCTTAATGATTCCTATTCGTGAATATCGTGTCATTATTTTCTGCAGTTATGCACGCGATAAAACAAACCGATGCTCCTCTACTTTTTGTTGATTATAAGATCGCTGAATAGTTATGACGAGTAATATACGATTCTGTTTCACGATGTCCCATTAAGTATTCAGTTTTTTGCCGCGTTTTTTAATCGAATGCAAATTGACGCTTTTTTACGAAAGTGCTTCGAGTTGATTTAATATGCGATTCTGCAGTCGGTTTTACGCGATCTTTTATTCGACGAAGGACACGCGAGCAGTCTGATTCTGAGACATCGAGAACGACATGCGATAGAAATTGTGCGTTATAGAAAATGTGCTCGATTAAGTGATACAAATAGTTATCTTGTTAACCCTTTCGCTACGGTGGCTCTTGGCGCGAAATCCCTCGTCGTGTCAAAAGTGGGAACATTAACCCTTTGCACTCGGTTTCTTTCCGAGCATTAGCAATAGAAACTATTACTAAAATAGTAATATTTTAGCAACATTTTATATTGCTGATTTTCTATTTTAGTAATATTTCATATTACTGAATTTATATTTAAGCAATATTTTATACTGCTGAATTTCTACTTTGGCAACATTTTATATTGCTGCATTTCTATTTTATCAATATTTTATATTGCTGAATTTCTATTTTAGCAATATTTCATATTTCTAAATTTTTATTTTAGCAATATTTCATATTGCTGAATTTCTACTTTAACAATATTTTATATTGCTGGATTTCTATTTTAGCAGGATTTTATATTGCTAAATTTCTACTTTAGCAATATTTCATATTGCTAAATTTCTATTTATCAATATTTCATATTGCTGAATTTCTACTTTGGCAACATTTTATATTGCTGAATTTTTACTGTAACCATATTTATATTGCTGGAATATTATTGCTAACGTCTCTCAGCTATAGAAAATTTTCATTTTAAACTTCAGAGAAGCATGGATTTTTCAAAAAGTTGCGGTGGAATAAGTTTAACTTCCATAATCACAAATCAATGCTGATGTCCCATCTGAGTGGACATACGAGTGCAAAGGGTTAAGCGCACACAGTCTTCAGCATTTTAAGTCAAGTCTTTTGCCTTGAAGACGCCATTGTGACATTGCTATTAGAAGCAAAATGATTTGCGTGTTCATAACAGTGAAAAAAATTGAACATCGTAATAGCGCTTGCAATTATTTGCGAACAAAAGTAAGCAAAGCAATAGCACTTTTAACTTTTGGCTCCACTTTTGTGGTCGGTGACTATAATCACCCGTCGTGTGTGAGTGTCGTTTTGTGACAATGGGGCGAAACTGCTAATTATAGCCACCGTAGTAGCGAAAGGGTTAATATTAAGAATTTTTACTTAATCAAGTACAAAAATCCTAAAGAAAATAGATCACTGAACATCAATATCTACTTGTAAGATCATCGAGAACATATTCCAGTTAATGGCGCACCGTTTGTTTCTAAACCAGTAGGAACCCGTTTAACCGATACACAACCAGCCAGCGATTAAAAACCGCGATATACCTTTTGCGATGCTTTATAACCGCGTTACTGAATATCAATTAATTGCAAGGTATCCTCTCGAAACAACGCTTTGCATTTCTCGCGATATGGGTGTGCTCGCATCGCCGGGGTGATCGCGCCAGAAAAAAGACAAAAAAAAAAGAAAAAAAAAAGTAAAGTTTCGCATCGCGACCGTTCGAGACGAACTCGTAAAACAGGTTAATCGATCAGGCTTCTCGATGTTTACGATCCTCGTAATACGATCTTTCCAGGTTACAAGAACCGGATTACGAGATGTACGAGAACGGACCGTCGACGCCAGTGCCGCCAGGTCAGATGCAACATCATCATCACCACCTTCACCACCATAATCATCACCACCATCACCAGGACCTGCGGATGGGCAGCAGGAACGGCGATCATCCGTCGTACCAGAACACCGCGTACACCGGTAGCGACGCGGAACCGGACGGGCCCACCCTGAGCAGCGCCCCAAGTAGCGCCTACTACAGCGACCTGAGCTCGAATTCGGCGAATCAACAGATGCCAGCAGCCGCTTCCTCGGGGAGCAACACGAACCTCCATCTGAACTCGCAGGGTATGGAGACACCGCAGTATCGACTCGCGGCGATAAACGAGAGCTCGGTGCCTTCGGACTACATTTAGGAAGAGTCCTGTGGATCGCGGCGAATCGACGACCAGTGAAAAGTCCGCTTTCTCTTTAGTCTTCTTTCGAGACTACAAGAGCAGGAATCATGGTTTTCAATCAGAAACATTTGCGTGGAAGGAAGATAATCGCGATTGCCTTATACCGTATCAGTGACTCGGAGTCGTCAACTTTCCTGGTGACGTAGAAGACGGACGAGTTTCCATCCGTGCGAAACCGTAGTGCCATAAATATCTTCGAGTCACCATTCCACGTTTGCGTCATGGGAGGATGTGGACTTTCGTAATTCGCGAACGAAACACGGGAATTGATACAGCGTTCAGAACGTCGCTGTCGCGTTTCTCTCAGGGAATGGCCGTCCACGGAGAATTAGCCTGCGATTTTATTAGTTCGCTAACGTATTTGTTTCGTGACAACCAACAGCGAGCGTTGCCTTTTCGTGCGTTTACGCGGTTTGTACGCGGTAGTTCGAGCTGAAATGGGTCTTCGAGGATTACTCGGACTCCAGCATCCTTTAATCTGTTGGCAGAGTCCGTTCGCGAACGCGAAATGAGAGGGTCTTCGCCGGAAGGGCAATGAAAGCGCGGCTCGCGGCGGGATCGCGCGAAACCGATCGGAATGAAGTCATTTCGGAGAACAGGTGTTTCGTAATTTCAAGGGCTCTCAGTGAGCGCCCTCGGCAACATCCGCCCCGTTTTTGCATCGCGATCGATCGCGAATGACACGCGTCTCGACGGAATTCTCCTTTCTCTTGGCTGCGAGCTCTTTTTTTCTCCGACACACGCGACGTTTCGCAACTTTCCGTCTAAATAAGTCGCTCGAGGAATTCCGTAGGAGTTCGCGTTCAATGTTAAGCCTCTACGTTGCGACACCTTGCACTTTTAACTGGTCGAATGAGGTGTTTCAAATTGGACACGTTGAAACACCGTCGACGCCTATGCAATCAATAACGATCGATAAACTGTTATCTCTCGAGATGTAATTAAGAAACACCGTTCTTTGCATTCTTCGCGAACCCCATGCGAGCAGAGCGACCCTTTTTAATCGAATAAAATATTCAGCCCATCGTTGGGGGGTTGACTCGACCGCAGAACTCGTTCGATAGCGGTCTGGATGACTGTTTGCCAGCGTCGCGCGAAACTGTTCGTCACTGAATCGTTAAACAGGATTCCCGGGGCCGGCGTCAGGCTTGGTCGTTTATCTTCGACCCCCGTTCGAGGGCAGAATTAATTCGTTTCACCCGATTCGGCAGGACTCGTTTAATCGTCGCCGTCGTGTTCTCTTAATTACCTTCTACCATCGGACAGGCCCGATTGTTTCTTCGACGGGACACGGAACCGGGTGAGACGCGTTGCCTCGAGATTCTGCCGACGCGCGCGTCCGTTCACCTCCTTCATTTGTATCTCACCTGCGCCACCTTGCACGGCTGCGATCGCCGTGCACGCACACCTTCCAGGTTCGATCGCGGACTCTCGCTTTCGTTGCAAATGGATCCTCTCTTTTTTTAGAATCGATGCCTCGCAATGTAGTTTCCGCGGGAAATTGGACGAGCGAGAAATCGATCGATTCTATGCGGATACGTGACTCGTTGACTGGTCAAAACTATTTTCTTCAATAGCTGATGGCTAGATCAGAAACTTAATATTATTGTAATTTGGGTAAAAAAAGAAAGAAGAATATTTTGAAACGAAAGTAACGGAATGATTGAGTGGAAGAAGAGCAATATTGACGCATCAATCAAAGAAAAAGCACCAGTAATTAACACACCTTCAAGGTTCGACTGCGGACTCTGGCTTTCGTTGCAATCTTTATCTTCTCTTTTCTAGAATTGATACCTCGCAATATAGTTTTCGCGGAAAATTGGATGAGCGAGAAATCGATCGATTCTATGCGGGAACGTGACTGTTCAAAGACGTTGACTGGTCAAAACTACTTTCTTGAATAATAGATGGCTATGCGAGAAAATTAATTTTACAGTATTGTGGAGAAAAAAAGAATAGCAATATAGATGCATCAATTAAAGAAGGAATACCAATAATTAACACACCTTCGAAGTTCGATCGCAGACTCTCGCTTTCGATGCCTCGCAATACAGTTTCCGCGGGAAATTGGATGAGCAAGAAATCGATCGATTCTATGCGGATACGTGACTCGTTGACTGGTCAAAACTATTTTCTTGAATAGTAAATGGCTATGCGAGAAATTTAATTTTACAGTAATTTGGTTAAAGAAAGAAGAAAAAATATTTTGAAACGAAAGTAACAAATTATTGAGTGGAAGGAAAGCAATATTGACGCATCAATTAAAGAAAGAAGACCAGTAATTAACACACGTTCGAGATTCGATTGCGAACTCTCGCTTTCGTTGCAAACGGATCCTCTCCTTTCTAGAATCGATGCCTCGCAATACAGTTTCCGCGGGAAATTGGACGAGCGAGAAATCGATCGATTCTATGCGGATACGTGACTCGTTGACTGGTCAAAACTATTTTCTTCAATAGCTGATGGCTAGATGAGAAATTTAATATTATAGTAATTTGTATAAAAAAGAAAGAAAAATATTTTGAAACATTTGAAACGAAAGTAACTCAAAACTATTTTTTTGAATAGCATATAACTACACAAGAAATTTTATATTACAATAATTTGGTTACAAAAAGGAGAAAAATTATTTTGAAACATTTGAAACGAAAGTAACTCAAATCTATTTTCTTGAATAACAAATGACTATGAAAGAAATTTAGTATTACAGTAATTTGGTTAAAAAAAGAAAGAAAAATATTTTGAAACATTTGAAACGAAAGTAACTCAAAACTATTTTCTTGAATAGCAGATGACTATGGAAGAAATTTAGCATTACAGTAATTTGGCTAAAGAAAGAAGGAAAAGTATTTTGAGACACTTCAAACGAAAGTAACTCAAAACTATTTTCTTGAATAGCATATAACTACACGAGAAATTTAATATTACAATAATTTGGTTAAAAAAAGAAGAAAAAATATTTTGAAATGAGAGTAACAAAACGATCGAGTAGAAGGAGATCGATATTGCCGCATCAATCAAAGAAAGTAGACCAACATCCATTCTATTTAACACGCGACGCCAAGCGAAAAGATCCGAATCGACAGGGACAAATAAGAACGATGCGGGTTAACCATCCGCGGCGGTTACCGTGTTAACCCGAACCCTTCCGGGGCGAGACGCATTTTTCTTCTTAATCGTTCGTGTACTCCTGTAAGTCGACGTAAATTGCACCCGGCTACCGCGAGCTCATAAATTACCGCGGCCCTTCGTTTCGCGGCGCACAATGAATCCGCAAGGCGCTTCTGCCCGCCGAAAAACCGTCCCTCCGCCGCGCGGAATCATTCACAGCTCGTGTTCGACTATGCACACAGTGGGGAATGGCGGATCCGTGCAACAACAGATGCAACAATGCAGCCCCTCGCGGGCACGCAATAATTAATTGCACCCTGGCGGGCACAATGGCGTCAGGGGGAGAGCCTGGGCCGAGTTTGGCCCGCTGATGCATTATTTCGACGAAAAAAATCCCACGAACGTGTGCCAGCACCGTCGAACGGCGCTGGGCCTCTTATCGTGCCCGTGTTACGGAATTCGTCGGTGTCCGCGCGTTTAATTAAGGCCCGCTTCGTTCTGGCGGCATCCCTCGTATTTAAGCGACGCGTCGATTCGCGACTACGCGAGGAAATTTGAATCCTCTGGTTTTGATGGATTCTTGGGAATATCGTCGAAGAAGAGAGCTTAGAACTGACCTAAGTCTTCCTTTGATAAGACAACGCGTTTCTTGATACGAGCTGTTCACTGCACGAATCGATTAACCCTTTGCACTCGGATGTCGCCTCTGAGGGAATTAATTGCGAAGGTTAAAAACTTATTCCATTGCAACTTTTTGAAGAACGTATATTCTCCCAAAGTTTCCTATTGAAATGGAAATTTTCTATTTCTGGAAAATTACTTGGTAATTGTTCCTATCGTCAACATTTACCAGTAATAAAAAATCGCTGGATAAGCGTCGAGTGCAAAGGGTTAATTCCATTTTTTGAAATATCTTAAATTCAAGTATCAAGGTGATTGGTTCAGTTAAAGTTTTTATATTTATAATAAATTTGACACATAATAAAGGTTAACGACATTAAACGACAAAATTTGTTTGGCCATTGAATAATTAATATTTTATTTCGAAAGCCATTTTGATTAACTCATGGGGTGCAAGAAATGAAAGAATAAGGTGTGAACGTATTATTGAATTTATATTACAAAGGAAATTTTAAAAAACAATGTACATTATCTCATCGCATTTCTACACTTTTTGTTTTATGGAGTTGATCGATTTGTGCAGTGTATAGCTCACACAGCGTACGATAATTGACCGTCTAACATTACGAACACTTTGTGTTACAAACTGGTATACTAAGATCGTAGGAACAAATTTATGCGAGTATGTAAACGCGTAGGCGAAGAGAGCCTCCATCACCGACAGTTTCTTGTTAACGTCTCGCGTTGTGTAATATCCTCGGAGCGATACCATTTAACGAAAGGAAATTGAAATTGGATCGAATTGTATTGCTACAACTCTTAGCTGTTAATTAAGAATCAGTCCTCAGGATGTGTTCGAATTCCACGAAGTGCAGACGTAACCTAGAAACTGTTTCAAAATGTTCATTCAGAGACGCTCAGTTTCATCGATGGATGTAATGGGGTCGCCAATGTAGCAAGGAAACAGTGCAGCGTGGAAATTAATTTTGTTAGATTCTTGCAATGCAGCGTGGGAATTAATTTTGTTTAATTCTCGCAATGCAATGTGGAAATCAATTTTGCTGGATTCTCGCAATGCAGCGAGGAAATCAATTTTGTTGAATTCTCGCAATGCAGCGTGGGAATTAATTTTGTTTAATTCTCGCAATGCAATGTGGAAATCAATTTTGCTGGATTCTCGCAATGCAGCGAGGAAATCAATTTTGTTGAATTCTCGCAATGCAGCGTGGAAATCAATTTTGTTGAATTCTCGCAATGCAGCGTGGAAATTAATTTTTTTTAATTCTCGCAATGCAGCGTGGAAATTAATTTTACTGGATTCTCGCAATGCAACGTAGAAATCAATTTTGTTGGATTCTCCCAATGCAGCATGGGAATTAATTTTGTTTAATTCTCGCAATGCAACGTAGAAATCAATTTTGTTGGATTCTCGCAATGCAACGTAGAAATCAATTTTGTTGGATTCTTGCAGTGCAACGTGGAAATTAATTTTGCTAGATTCTCGCAATGCAGCGTGGAAATTAATTTTATTGAATTCTCACAATATGGCGTGGAAATTAATTTTGTTGGATTCTCGCAATGAACCGTACAAATTAATTTTATTGAATTCTCACAATATGGCGTAGAAATCAATTTTGTTAAATTCTCGCAATGCACTGTGCAAATTAATTTTGCTGGATTCTCGCAATGCAGCGTGGAAATCAATTTTATTGGATTCTCGCAATGCAGCGTGGAAATTAATTTTGTTATACTCTCACAAATTTCTCCGTAAGCTTCCTTGAGAAACGTCGATTCGAAGAGCACTGTCGAACGCACGCGGAGGATGCGTTCGAAGAGAATGCGCCCGCAAGAACGTAGGAGAGACCCGCCCTTGTTGGGCGCACACCACTTTCATTCTTACCAAGGGATATATAAATTATACATATAAATATACGGGCGGCTCAAGCCGAGGAAGATCGAACCGTGAGATATCGGGATGCTTATTGGCGACCAGCACGCTCCGCCACTCCTTTCGCCTCTTCTTTCCCTGCTTTTCCTTGCGCTCTTCGCAAGGGTTGCACGAACTCACGCGTCCACATGCCTACGGCGAATACCTCCGCAGCCGGTGTCACCAAAACGTTCTCGCGCCGCTAATTCCTGCGCATTTTTCGAATTACCCGTGAAATCGCGGCGTTCCCACACCGGAAAAATGCCCACGGAATAAAGGCGGCCTCTCCTGGGGCATCGCGTGCCATCCTGGCTGAAACTTTATCCGCTGGAAGCGCCAAGAATTCGTCGACCCCCGAATAATTTCGGATTCACGTTCCTGAATCGATCGAGTACGAGTAAACGGCGTGAATTTAACGATTATGAAATTGAGACGCTTCGAATAAGAGGCGACGAATCGTTTTTCTGTACATTCTTTCTCGAATTATAAATATTGAAGATCGTACGCGACTTAACTCTTTCAGTGGTGTCGTTACGCGGTCGATGTCTGGTGCTGTTTAAAGCATTTGAAAATTTGAAGATTAGACCATTCATTGTTAGGTAAATTTGGAGCGTTTTGTCCTAAGCGCCAAAATTTTATTTTATACTCATTCCTTGACGATTCGCAATTAATTTAAACTTGCAACGCAAAGTGGCAAAGTAACAAGCGTATCAAAACTGCCAACTACGAGATATCTCGTAGTAATCCATTCACTGCGAATTGTGAGATATCTCGTAGTTAGCAGTGAATGAGTTAATAAGTGAAACAAATATCTGACGCACAAAATATATGATAAATATGAATTAGAAATTTTAAGAAAGAAATTAATAAAGATGACGAAATAGATTTTTAAATGGTCAATTACTTACCACTGATAGGGTTGAAAATATTACTTTACCGTTAGTGTAAAAATGAACGATAGAATTTATGTAATTGTCCCCTGGATATTAACCCTTTGCGCTCGAGGACTGCGAAGAGGAGCCATTTGAAATTTGTCTTCAGACTCGAGGGCTCTGATATTGAAGACAACGCAAATAATTTTCAGTTCATTAAAAATCGTAATAACTTCTTTTCGTTTATTCTGTTAGCAAATTACAAATGAAATCTGGCCAGGAAACGTTTGTTTGTGTAACTGTAAAGAAACCAGTTTCTTTTTCTTTCGAGTGCAAAGGGTTAAGATACGCGTGGAGAATGGCGCAATGGCGGTCAGTCATATCGAAACGCCAATTACGCAAGACTCAGTTACCGATTGATTAAAATGAAACGCAGCATTGCGAAACGGCAGGAAATAGCCGGTTAATCGCAGACATGCTACTTCGATCGTGTAGAAATTATGGAGAACGGAAGAACCGCGATTGCCTCGTATCGGTCTATGAATTCCAACGATGGAAAAGTGCACTGAGATGTTTTTGCATCGACGACAACGTTCCTCTCACAATCGCACGATTGTACTACCGAATTTTTACTTCTATGTGATGTGATGTATCTTGCCTATAATTATTATAATCCGACTATAATAATTAATTAATATAAATTTAATTAATTATTATAATTTTCCGACTACACGTGTAGAGAGAATATAAAATGTAATATACGCAGTTCAACGAACTGTAACGAGCGAGAAGAAATGTATAAAGGTCGAGCGAGTGTACGAAATTGTAAAAACAAGCGAAAGTTTGTAAGCTGCTTCGATTGTAATTAAGTTTAAACTGAACATTGCGACACGAAACGGTGCTAAAATGAATTGTCACACTTACGATTACAGCTTTCTCTAATTTACATGATCGTTTATAATCGTTTTCCACGCATAAATGGGAAAACGTATTTATAATTTGTAAAAAAAGTAGAAATTGTTTCTTGATATCCTATCAAAGTTGTTTATTGGCAACGATATCCGCGCAAAACTACTGGTATCGCTTAATTTCACGTTATTAGAGACTTTCCTAATTTGCGTACAATGTTTGACAATTCTATGGTGTAATTGAGTATTAACCTTCCGTTTTAAACAACTTTTAAGTTGTACATAATACTGCGAATTGTAAAAAAATGTTATTTTATACTCATGTATATACTTACGAAGGATTTGTGCGCGTGAGTGAGTTCCATTCATGCGCAATTAAGTCAATTATTGTGACCATTTTTTAAAGGCATTGCACTTTTTATACGTAAGAAATTGTACAGCGAATAAAGAAATATTTTATACCCTTGAAGAGCCTTTGTTAATTGTGCCTAACCACTATAATACCCACTTATTTGTGATATATTTATGATCACAGTTAGAGTACTCAACTTGTAATTATCATCCATTCGATAGAATTAGAAATATAGACGACTTTTTCGATCGCGCATCATTTTTTTCTATCGCTAATTTCTTCGTCAATGCAACCAATCTCGTTTTTCAACAGTTTGCAATCAATTTCATCTTCACTCGAGCTAATTTCACCTCCCAAATTCATTTTTGTAGGGCTTCGAAACTTAAAATCTGGTCGATGGAGAACTCCAGTTGCTGTATGAAACATCGTGGCGACTGAGAGTCGCCTCTCGAGCGCAAAGGATTAACCTTTGCATTCGAAACCTTTTTCGTGCGAGCGAACCAGCAATTCGACACAGTTTTAGTGATATTGCGCGAGCGACTTACAGATACTTTAAAATGATTTTATATTCAAACAAACGTATACAAATTCAATTTGTATCTCAATCACAAAACAAAATCTGTTATATATTACACTTTGTAATTGGTTTTTATGTGATATTTTACAAAACGATCCTCGAAATACATTTTCGATTTGTCAAGGCACGATAATTTGAGGTTTCACGTCTACCGCCAGGCTTACTTTGGTCAGAGTAGACCTTGTAACCCCTCTTTACCCCTTTCAGAATAGCTTGGAGCTTTGCATATAGTAGGATTTCATCGATACTTGACGTCGACTGGCGATAAGTTCCTCTCAATTGCTGAACAAACGTTTTTGGATAGCGCAATTGTGGTTTTTCCTTTCTTTTCTGTGTTTCTAGTTTATAAAGAATGTATGAATTAATTAACCCTTTGCACACGGCTGTTTTCCAGACGTTAGCAATAGAAACTATTGGCGATAAGTTCCTCTCAATTGCTGAAAAAGCGTTTTTAAATAACGCAAATGTGGTTTTTCCTTTCTTTTCTGTGTTTCCAGTTTATAAAGAATGTATGAATTAATTAACCCTTTGCACACGGCGATTTTCCAGACGTTAGCAATAGAAACTATTGCTAGAGATTTGCTATAGAACTATTGACTATTGCTATAGAAAATTACCATTTCAAATAAAAACTTGAGGGAGACATGCATTTCTCAAAAAGCTGAGACGTGATAAGTTTAACCTCCATAATCGCTGATCGATGCTGATGTCCCCTCAGAGAGGACATCCGAGTGCAAAGGGTTAAGCAAATTTCCAAATCCCCAAAAAAAATTTACGTCGCCATTTTAAGGATTTTCTAAGAAAACAATATGTCGAAGCACATTGTTCTGCTCGATCAACGTCACCCTTATATTGTAGGGATATTTCCAATCGGGGTATTACTTACTAATTTAGATTAAATATAAATATAAAATAGATTAAAATAACAATAAAGAACGTTAACACTTAATATAAACTAGAAAGAAATCAAAAAGGTTGAATATAAACTATAGGTAAAATAATGTCTACATAACAATGTCTATAAATTGTTATAATTATTATATGAATATGTATGTTAAGTTACCAGCTGCTGCTGCAGGAGAACCGTTATAGACTAGGTTACATAATTAACATTATTTAATGTTTTTCTAAATACTTCAATTTAAAAATTGAATAATGTAATATATTTATAGGGATATTTCCAATCGAGTATTACTTACTATTTATTTAGATTAAAAATAACAATAAACAACGCAAACACTTAATATAAACTAAAAAGAATATAAACTATAGGTAAAACAATGAAATGGAATAGATTAAATAAAATATAAGTCGAACCATACGTCTATCACGTCTTACGTTCTTTTTACAACAACCGTCGTCGTCAACATTTCAAACAAAAGCGCGTCGACGATCATCTTCTTCCCAATGGCGTAACAATTAAGGATTCCAGAATACCTCACATACTACAATATTTGATATAATTTACTATATCTTCCATACCACGTCGTAAAATCCTTTTCATGGTAGTCATTCCTGCGTTATCCCTGATGGTCAAACAAGTGACCGTCCTTTTATCTTTCCACGGTAAAAATAGAGTGTTACCTCTTCGATAAGTGAATTTTTTAAAGAATTTTGGATTTTTTATTTCGTTTAACTTCCGGTAAAAGCTCATCGGAACTACACTTTTCAATGCGCGGGAGTTGGCGCCGCCATAGAACCAAAAGTGAAGGCGTAAAGGGTGAAGGCAGCAAAGGTAAAATCGCCAAGGATGGATACGCTGAACGTTGAACTGCTGATTGGTAAGTGAACAATTTGATTATTTAAATAGTTGGTGATGTGTTTAGTGACAATGTTGAGGTACATGAATGAACCTGAAATAAAATTTAATAATCCAAATATATTCGTATTTGAACTTTGTAATGTGTACATTATGTAGATTTTGTAAATATTCTAGTTTAAGCGTACCTAATAGATTGTATGCTGCATACGCTACGACAACATACTCAGATAGGGCCATAAAATCCTTCGCGCATCGAGCGTACTCGAACGTGCTCGAAGCACTATTGGCCAAATGTTGCTACCAAAATGAGTACTGAAGCTGCCCTTTGGAACGTGACTTTATGGTAGCTTTGACGAAATTGCTGAAGCGAGACTAACCCATAATAAATGAAATTACCTTATGTGCCACATATTGGCTGCAGCCGGTCTGCTAAAAACTAGCAATGGCGAAATGTATAACTGAGACTAAAACCAAGACAAGGCAGTCGAAATTCAGGAGATAACCGAATGACCTAACTTTGGAACGGAGTAACCAGGACTTCAGCAGGCCAGGTGATCCTCTTCTGGATCTTACAGTTTACCTACAGAGCAGTCAAGACCACAGACTAGGCTATCCTTTCCCCATCTACACCAAATCCTGGAACGGAGCTGCCAGGACCTTCGTGGACCAGGCTATTCTTCCTTTACAAACCATGTCCAATAAACAAATATGTCCAAAAATAAATATGTGCAATAAATAATATTTTCTTCAATGTATATATATATAGATCTATTTTACTTTCACCTATGCTTTGAAATTAAAACATTTTTTGCCAAAAATGCTCAATTTTGTACTTTCCTCGACTTACGCGAAAAACTTCGGAATTAATTAATCGCGTAATTTGAGGACTTACTGTACTATGGTTGAGCCTCACGCGCTGATTTGGCCTAGCAGGGAAATTGCACGCAACGCCACCTGAACGTCACATTATCTATCTCATCGTCTCCTCGACTTATTTTCACATCCAGTTAATGTAAATATAATAAAAATAATAGATATATTGTTCCTAATACACTGAAAAATAAGGGAAAAAAGCAATAATAAAAAACAATATAAAATACATATGACAAAATGTAAGAACAAATGTTATATAAGATAAATATCAAAGCAAAATATAATAAAAAATACAAGATATATATTAAATACATTATATTTAAAAAACAAAATATTTATTTATAAACTATTTATAAAATATTTATTATAAACTATATTTATTAAATAAAATAAACAATTATATTCAAAACAAAAATAAACTACGTTTAATATTTTATGTTAAAATTATTTTATATATTGTTTTATATATTTTTTCCTTCATACGAAGTCGTCGGACTGTTTGACGCAGTGTTTTATTTTGTGCTTCTAATTTTTTAATTCGCAGATGTAATTTTCTTTTTCTGGGACTATCATCTAATAATTTTTTTGTATGAGTCGTCACGTTTCCAGATTTCGCAGCAGATGTACCTCTGTAATATTTAAATGTGTTAGATTTATAAAAAAGTCTAAAAGGATAAAATTCTATTAATATATATTACTTATTCTTTTCTTCAACTTGTATAGCCACTTCTGCACATATACTTCTACGACAAAAGAAATATGTATTGTAGAACCATAAAATTATATATAAAGTAATTACAAAAAAATATAAAATATAATTTCACATACTTATGTAGTTTCTCTTCTTCTTTAGATACATTCTTTTCCATTTCCATTTGTGTAATTTCACTTAGTTCTTCTTCATTAAATACATTTTTTTCCACCTCTGTTTGTGTAATTTCATTTAGTTCTTCTTCTTCTTTAAATACATTTTTTTCCACTTCCACTTGTGTAATTTCACTTAGTTCTTCTTCATTAAATACATTTTTTTCCACCTCTGTTTGTGTAATTTCATTTAGTTCTTCTTCTTCTTTAAATACATTTTTTTCCACTTCCACTTGTGTAATTTCATTTAGTTCTTCTTTTTCTTTAGATACATTTCTTTCCATCCCCATTTGCATAATTTCATTTGCATTAAATCTGAGCAAAATTTATTTATTTTCTATTTTTATATATTATTTATATAATAACAAGTAACATGAATATTAATTTTGTCAAATTGTCGTAATAATCATTTCATAAATTAAATGATTATTGTCACAAAATTATTTTTATATACAATCATTTTACATAGTTATATCATTAGATTTGATTTTTCATTAAATTAATTTATGTTAAACTAGTAATTATTATAAAACTTACTGTTGTTTAAAATGGGGTTCAAAGAATATTGTTGGTACAGCATCTGGGTGAAGACGAGCATATATTTTATTCATTTTGATCCATTTTTCTTCAAAGTGTAAATGGCACATACGCATATTTCTATATGAATATTCTGGACCTTTAGGTTCTAGATCAGATCTTCCACATGCTCGTACCCATTGCAACCATCTATAACATTAAATTATAGTAGTTTTATCGACAACATATCAATAGATATATATTATACTACTTAAAAGAAACTTGGCATTAAAAAATTAGAAGACAAAATTAAAATTTAAATTTTTGGATGCCATATTTCTTCAGCAGTTTGTGTAACAATTAAAAATATATTATTTATATAAAGAATAATAATTATAAAACAATATTATGCCTGTCATATTCCTTTGGAAATCTAAAAAAGTGTCGATTCACATCAAATCGTAGGATGCATTCTGGTACTGCACAGCTTTTCGTTTTTGTGTTCATCTTTTAGTTAATAAATTAATACAGCAACACCTGAAACAAAGCTAAGATCAAAGTGCTTCCAAGAGAATATATAACTTATAATATTTATTTAAGTTAGCAATTCTCTTAAAGTTTCTTACTTCTTCCTTTAGTTTCTCGCTTTTCGACTTCTCGAAACCTTTGAACCTTTGAAAACTTTTAAAAGCTTCAAAAGCTTTCAGTCAGCTTTCAATGGATACTGAATTCCCTCCAATTTCAGCTTCAAGTGTTAACGGCTTACTTGAAGAAAGAGAGCAAAAAATAAAGAGCAAGTGAGACAGAGACGTTCAGGTGGCGTTGCAAGTTGTACAGCCAGTTTCGCGCATGCGCACTCTTTTTCTATACAAAATCTGGAGTTTCGCTAATGTATACTGTGATTTAATTGTAATTTTTCTTGTAAAAATACTTGTGATTTTTCGGTTCTTAGAATTTAGCTTTCTCTGTTTTGTTGCCACATGAATTTGGGAGCTAAAGTGTCTCTTAACGTTATTGTTAGAAACCCTTGAATTCTCCACGTGCGTCACTCAAGGATAAACTCGGTACCTGAGAGTGACCTTCAGTTTGAGGGCGGCCATTTAGTCTCACATGTTGTCCAATAGCGTAATTCGTTTCCCTCACCACTAGCTCGTAGTTTGGTTTTTATCCTCTCCGCGTGTCTCAACCCCCACAACGACTTAGTTAAGAGTTGTAGTGTTTTCGGATTTTTTGGGCAATAGTTAGAACTGACTTAGCACCCGAGCGGTCAAAGTGTGAATAAATAGTTGAACGGAATTTTGGATCTTTGTCTTAATTTTTGTCCTTCCTGCATAAGGAAGATAGTGCTTTGTTATATCCCGATGTTTGATTTAACGGCGGTGAGGTTGAGGAATTAACTTTTATGAAGACTGCTCCTGAACTCGACGGATCCAAAGACGGACTTCCTCGACCTTGACGGAGACGGCAACCGACATTACCTTCCCCTCAACCTCCTTGGACATCCGGTGGAGGCGCTAGTAGGCCCAGGAGCTACGCGCTTGTACCTGGGGGTTGAATTCACGAAAACCCTTGACGCGAAGTTCCGACCCGCCGTAGGCGGCGTACGAGTGGCGAATAAGACGGTGGTGCCCATAACAGGAGAAATATCGCTGTACTTTGAGGTCCAAGCGAAAACTAAGACTCATAGTGCGAGTGGCCCCCTTGGAATACGACCGCATTCTGGGAATACATTTTGGCAAGCTTTTTAGTGTACGAACTGGTTCAAATTATACTTTATCAGGATGGTGTATTAAATCTTTATTCGTTTCCAAACGCCAACGTTACTTCTTTCAAAACCAAATGACTGCCTTTAAGGACACGGTTAAGTGCGAGTGTGCTTTCTTGGGGAAATTTCCCCCGCTTGCGTGTGGGCCATTTCCCTCACGCACTTGGGTCTGGTCTATGTCATCCGTTCAAGAAGAACAAGCAAAGCCATAAACTAGACCCCAAATGCCTACATTAGATTGATGATAGGTTACGGAAATGACACTTGACGAACGCTCGGAACGACGGAACTTCCGGAGTTCGCCAGAAGTATATCTGGAGTTCGCGGGATTAGCAGAAGCCACACTCGCGATGACTAAACGACTTAACGCAATATTAAACCGTTTAGTATTATAGCCGTATAGTTAGGCAACCATTCTCCCATCCGGCAGCATTTCCATGCTGTCTCGCCTTTCCTGTTGCGAATAGCTCGAATAGAAGAAATAATCGAACCCTCCGATAGCAGATGGTTGATCCCGTGATAGTTCCCAAGCCCAATAGGAAGCACAAGTTTTGCATCGATTATAATCTAGACCGAATTTTAGACGGATGCGACGAGTCCGACACATTTTCAAACTAGACCTTAACCAAGCCTATTTCCAGGTATCCCTTGAGCCCCAAAGCCGCCCCATTGCGGCATTCGCTGTCCCTGGTAGAGGCCTTTTCCAATTCACCCGCATGCCCTTTGGACTGACTAACACCCCCGCTATGTTCCAGCGACTCGTGGACAGACTGCTTAGATTCGAATGGGAGCCCCGTGTGTTCGCTTATTTAGGCGACATAATAATTGCGACCGAGACAGAAGAAGAGTACTTCCAATATCTAACTTTCGTAATGACCGCCCTAGTGAACGCCGGACTCAAGTGAGAAAAGTGTCTTCTTCTGCAGGAATAACCACAGAATCGACGAAATACGGCTATATTCTCGGCGTGCTGCCGACGCAATACTCGATGGAGGTGCGAGACATCATAATGGATCTGTCTGCTACAGCCTCGTACCAGAAGCTGAGAACGGAGCTGATACGCAGACTAAGCTCGACCCAGGAGCAGAAAACCCGGCGCCTCCTCGAGCACGAGGAAATGAGCGACAGGAAACCGTGGCAATTCCTACGCCACCTCCGAAACCTGGCTGGTACGACTGTATCAGACAGCGTCCTGCGGACTCTGTGGCTGGACTCTACCTGCGAACATGTAGTTAATCCCCGCCACCACGCAGGACGCCGATTTGAATCGAATAGCGGAAGCAGCGTACGCCGTATCCAAGGCATACCACGGCAGTGCACGAATCGCCGTGGCTTCCACCTCGACCGGAGTGGTTGGCGGAGGTGTACGCGGCACGAGTAGCAGTGCTGACGACAACGTGTACGAGAACATAAGCCAGTTAAGGGAAGAGATTGCGACCCTTCGACAGGCCCTGAACCGATCTAGACCGTCACGACGCGACGGTGACCAGGCAACGTCACACTCTGGCTCTGCTTCCCGACGGCGTCTCGAACAACAAAGAGACAAGTGTTTTTATCATTGGAAGTTCGGCTCTCAGGCTCACCGATACATACAGCCATGCAGCTGGACATCGGGAAACGACATGGCCAGTCGTTAATGACGGTGGACAACGCTAGCCCAATGACTCGCCGTCTCTTCGTCACGGATTATGCGACAAAAACGCAATTTTCGGTCGACACAGGTGGCGACCTCTGCGTTATCCCCAGGACGATGACTCGCGGACCTCGGGAGAAGTCGCACTACGTGCTTTATGCGGCGAACGGGACCGAGATCCCTACATTCGGAACGGTTACGATTACTCTAGGCCTCGGTTACCTGGCGTTTTGTCGTGGCCGAGATAGGAAAACCCATAATTGGGGTAGACTTCTTATACCACTATGGTCTATTAGTGGGTGTGCGAAATCGTCGTCTCTTGGATCAGACAACGTCGATATCAATCGCCGGTTGGACACCGAAACATGCCTCGTCAGTATCGAGGATTAAAACCGTGTATGGCGGTTCGATGTTCCACGAGATGCTGCAGAAGTTCCCGGAAATAACCCGGCTAGAAGGATCTCCGTCACAGACAACACTCTCGACGATACATTGTATCCATACAACCAGGGCCGCCAGTAACCAGCAGACCCTGCCAACTTGCACCGGTGGGTACTTTGGAGCGACTCTCGTCCATAGACGAGAGTCCCCTTGGAGCGAAACGAGATAAACGTCTGCGACGCCAACCTCGTAGGCTACGTCAAGCTGGACACATACGCTCCCTTTCACGCTCGGAAGCCTCTTTAGTAATCATAACCTTGTCGCAAAACAAGGTTACGGCTCACCAGTATCTCTTCCCTTCGAGCATCTTTGACAGTATTCTCGTTAGAGAGAGATCTGGTCTCATCTCTGCTACGAGTGCGTGGCACAATCTCTCCCACACTGGACAGTTTTCCAGTGTGTGTTGCGCCGTGCCTTCGCTTTACCCCCAATGGTAGCATTACACCGTGACTTCTTTCTTGATCTTGTTCAAAACATCCGTGTCCGGCCAGCATTTGCGTGACTCTGAAGGAGAGTTGGCCCCTCTTGCGCCCGTATTTTGCCTTAGAGACCAAGAAATCCTGAGACTCATATCTCAAAATATTCGCCAGGCGCCTCCACGTATAACAGAACACTTGCTTTATCACTTTCGGATTTTATGACATATCCCTCCTATGACATATCACGTTTATTCACAGAGCACAACGCGAGACGACTACACTGAACCGATGCCAGACTTAGGTGCCTGGAAATTGGTATTGCCCTTCGAGTCGCACTTACGAGCCCTTCAAGACGCTCACGGTTGTCACCAAGCAGGCCACCTTGGAACAGACAGAACGTACCAGCGATTAACACAAGATTTCGCCTGGCCAAGAGTTTTCCAAAATGTAACAAAATTCGTTCACGGATGTGTCAGCTCAGCAAGGTGGAGCAGAGAGTCCTCGCTGGACTAATACGAGAAAGATCCACGGAAGGCCCTTGGACAGTATTTGTCGCGGATGTGACGGGGATCTTTCTCACCTAGTAGAAGGAGACTTCTCGTTATCTCGTGGTGTTCCAAGACTTGTTTACGAAATATATAGAGGCCAAAAGGTGATGCCCTGTTACCTACTCACGGACAATAGTACGGAGTTCGTTAACAAATATTTAACGACCGATTTTAGCCAAACAAAATCCGCCAGACCATCATCTTTCCCTACCATGCGAAGCGCATACCACTTCGTATATCTGTGTAAGAATGTGTGTTACTTCTATTATATAGAAATCGTGTATGAAACGAGTGCTCGCGGGTAACTGGTAAGTGTGCTGTCCCTCTAGTGGCGGCTGTCAGAGGGCCGCTACACATACATAAGCGAACCCCGGAGAACGTGTCAACAGAACCCTGAAGACGATGATTATTTCCTTCGTAGACGACGATTATCAAAATTGGGACGTTCATCTCCCTGAACTCTGTTTCGCCCTTAATACCACTATTCAATCCTCCATCCAGAGGACCCTCGCTTTCTTGAACTTCGGACGAAACCCTACCAAGGGTATCCTAAACGAAATACTTCCGCCACGTTACATAAATCGCGCGGGCTCGAAGTTGTGAAGAGACCGTATGAAAAAATTACCCTTAATCGTGATTGGGTGAATAAAAACCTGTCAAGAGCTACAAAACGTCAGATGAGTGTCTAATTTGAGCGTTACTGAGCGCTTTGGCTCGCTCTACTGTACCTAGGCTTTTGCCTATACCAGTAGATGTTATGGGCGTTAAACACACTGCGAAGGGTCACGCATGTCGATGTTATATGCGGCGGTGCTTGGAAAAACCCCTCTCTCACCAGTTTCGGATCATCAAGAGAGTAGACCGTTCCGTACGGAAGGCGACCCACTTAGCTACCACAGAGGAATCTGGGATTGACCCAGGTTCCTCTGAGGTGTTGACAGCGGGGGCCACGTGGAGGCGGGGTCGCCAGTGCTTGCACTCGGTCTGATGCGAGTTCGGGTAGTATGCACTACCTGACAGTTCGATAGTTCTAGGTATTGTGTGACTATCAGCCGCTAGGACACCACGCACTCTGTTATGCGTGACGTGGCTCGCGTTGTCTTTGCGGTTATCCTACAAAACGTCAAGCGGGTTATTACAACCAAGGCCAGTTTGATCGAAAATATAATATTGGAAATCTCGTGCGTCGCAAAAACCGATTTTTGTCGTCCGCCGCTCCGAAATTCGACGAGAAATTAACTCCACGCTTGAGAGGACCCTACAGAACTATCGAAAAGATATCTCCTGTGGTATAGAAGATTCGTGTACTCGGAAAGAAAGTGCAGTCAAAGATATGCATATTAAAGACCCTCCCCTCAACTCAACTAGAAATACTTGTTACACGCAGAGCCCCTCCTCCCTGCACCAATAGCCACGCAGGCCCTAGACTATATCTCTTCACCATTACAGGAAGAATCCACCAAAACGACTACCATGGAAGACCATCTGAGAAGATCTGAGGACCAAGATCACTATACGAGCTGCGATCGACTACAGACCAATGCTCATGAACGAGAATTGCGACCAAAGGGAACCAAAGCCCTACCAAACAACTCAGACGGGCTGCCCAGGAAATGTTGCACCTTCCGCCCAGTTGACCAGGCCAGAGAAGAACCCCGATACCACAGTATACAGTAGCAAAACTCTATGTTGACACATTTGATATCAGTGTCGCCGAAAATGGAATGCACATGCGTGAAGCAAGGACATTGTCTCGCAACGCCACCTGAACGCCACATTATCTCTCTTACTGGCTCTATTTGTTGGCTTTCTTTCTATGACTCCTCGACTTATTTTCACATCCAGTTAATGTAAATATAATAAAAATTATAGATATATTGTTCCTAATACACTGAAAAATAAGGGAAGAAAACAATAATAGAAAACAATATAAAATACATATATCATAATATAACATATAATATAAATGTGTCATATATAAATATATTTATGTTTATAAAAATGTAAGAACATAAATGTAAGAACATAAATATATTTAACACATATTTATGAAACAAAATATTTATTTATAAACTATTTATAAAATATTCATTATAAACTATTTTAATTAAATAAAATTAACAATTATATTCAAAATAAAAATAAAATATGTTCAATATTTTATTTTAAAATTATTTTATATATTGTTTTATATATTTCTTCTCTCATACGAAGTCGCCGGACTGTTTGACGCAATGTTCTATTTTGCGCTTCTAATTTTTTAATTCGCAGATGTAATTTTCTTTTTCTGGGACTATCATCTAATAATTTTTTTGTATGAGTCGTCACGTTTCTAGGTTTCTCAGCAGATATGCCTCTGTAATATTTAAATGTGTTAGATTTATAAAAAAGTCTAAAAAGATAAAATTCTATTAATATATATTACTTATGCTTTTCTTCAACTTGTATTGCCACATCTGCACATATACTTCTACGACAAAAGAAATATGTATTGTAGAACTATAAAATTATATATAACGTAATTACAAAAAATATAAAATATAATTTCACGTACCTATGCAGTTTTTCTTCTTCTTTGGATACATTCTGTTCCATTTCCATTTGTGTAATTTCACTTAGTTCTCCTTTAAATACATTTTTTTCCACTTCCATTTGTGTAATTTCATTTAGTTCTTCTATATCTTCTTCTTTAAATACATTTTTTTCCACTTCCATTTGTGTAATTTCATTTAGTTCTTCTATGTCTTCTTCTTTAAATACATTTTTTTCCACTTCCATTTGTGTAATTTCATGTAGTTCTTCTATGTCTTCTTCTTTAAATATATTTTGTTTCACTTCCATTTGTGTAACTTCATTTAGTTCTTCTTTTTTAAATACATTTTTTTCTACTTTCACTTGTGTAATTTCATTTAGTTCTTCTTTTTCTTTAGATACATTTTTTTCCATTCTTGTTTGTGTAATTTCATTTGCGTTAAGTCTGAACAAAATTTATTTATTTTCTATTTTTATATATTTATATAATAACAAGTAACATGAATATTAATTTTGTCAAATTGTCATAATAATCTTCATAATTTAAATTATTATTATTACAAAATTATTTTTTGTATACAATCATTTTATATAGTTATATCATTAGATTTGATTTTTCATTAAATTAATTTATGTTAAACTAGTAATTATTATAAAACTTACTGTTGTTTAAAATGGGGTTCAAAGAATATTGTTGGTACAGCATCTGGGTGAAGACGAGCATATATTTTATTCATTTTGATCCATTTTTCTTCAAAGTGTAAATGGCACATACGCATATTTCTATATGAATATTCTGGACCTTTAGGTTCTAGATCAGATCTTCCACATGCTCGTACCCATTGCAACCATCTATAACATTAAATTATAGTAGTTTTATCGACAACATATCAATATATATATATTATACTGCTTAAAAGAAACTTGGCAACAAAAAGTTATAAGGCAAAATTAAAGTTAAAATTTTTTTATTAAATATTTCTTCAGCAATTTGTGTAACAATTAAAAATGTTATCTATATGAAAAATAATAATTATAAAACAATATTATATATATATAACATACATGGCATGTTCCTTTGGAAATCTAAAAAAGTGTCGATTCACATCAAATTGTAGGATGCATTGCGGTACTGCACAGCTAACTGTCCTCTTTTTTCTGTCCATTTTTTAAGTAATAAATTAATACAGCAACACCTGAAATAAAGCTAAGATCAAAGTGCTTTCAAGAGATATATAACTTACAATATTTATATAAGTTAGCAATTCCCTTAAAGTTTCTTACTTCTTCCTTTGGTTTCTCGCTTTTTGATTTCTCGAAACCTTTGAACCTTTAAACCTTTGAAAACTTTTGAAAGCTTCAACAGCTTTCAATCAGCTTTCAATGGGTACTGGATTCCCTCCAATTTCAGCTTCAAGTGTTAACCGCTTACTTGAAGAAAGAAAACAAAAAATAAAGAGCAAGTGAGACAGAGAAGTTCAGGTGGCGTTGCAAGCTGTACAGCCAGTTTCGCGCATGCGCACTCCTTTTTGACTACATAAAACTCTGGAGAGTTTCGCTACTGTATACTGTGATTTAACCGTGTTTTTGAATATTCAAAAAGAAAGAGTAAATGAGACAGAGAAGTTCAGGTGGTGTTGCGAGACAGATTCTCGATTTCGCGCATGTGCACTTCATTTTCGGCTTCATAAAATCAGAAGAGTTTCGCTAGTGTATATTGTGGTCATAGTATAAATTTTCCTGATTTTATGTTACCGAAAATAGAGTGCATATGCGCGAAGCAACCGCATCGTTTCGCAACGCCACATGAACTTCTGTCTCACTTGTTCTTTATTTTTTGCTCTCTTTCTTTCTTAGCTTTCAGAAAGCCGGTTAAATATCTAACCAAACTTGAAGCTGAAATTGGAGGAAATCCAGTGTTGAGTGCTGCTTAAAAGCTGTACAAGTGATTTTGAACAGTAAAAAAGTGAAAAAGCGAATTAAAGTGAAGAAATATTATAATGAAAATTTTATTTATCGCCTTTTAAATTAATTTAACAAGAAATTAATTTGTACATACATTTCATTTTTATTTCGAATATAATTGTTTATTTTATTTAGTGTAATACAACTGGTTTCTTAAATATTTTGTAATTAATTTCATAAATATAATGTATGCGTAAGGTGATGACTCATACAAAAAAATTGTTAGATGATAGTCTCAGAAAAACTAAAAATGACAAAAATAAACAGTTAATTTATTTTGATTCTAAAATAGATGAAACATATGAAAGCGTAACAAGTTTCTCAAACAAATAGACAAAGTAAACAGTTAATTTATTTTGATTCTAAAATAGATGAAATGAAAACATATGATTATGGCAAGCGGTATCATAAATTTGCTTCTTTCCATTATATTGCATATATCGGTTCTATAATTCCTATAAACGGTAAAACCATGTATCGTAGGAAATGTATTGTATATCAAAGGAAAAAAAAATAAGAATTGTTAACGGAATAATAAAAATATTGTATATTATGTTCAATATTTTCACCTGAAAGCTTGACACAATAGTAAATTAAATACTTTACTTCACATTAAATTATTTATTATACATTGATTGTTCTAGTAACTCAGTTCATTGTTTTATAAGTAAATGTATCATTCATTAAATTTCTTTAAACAACATGCTGTCATCGCATTTAATATAAGCTCTGACAAACAGTAGCATGCAGTCCACGGAAACTGTGGAAGCGCTGCTTCCCTTGTATTTTATAAGATATAAATAATAAATATATGTTGTGCAATTTCAGTAGGAAAAGAGCTTTTAACCCTTTATTGCATGACTTTATATGACTAGTTGAAAAAAATATATATGGCTTTCAGTAACTATAAATGTTTGCAAACAACTACCAAAATGTTTGTCAGTACTCATATATTGAACACCTGGTGACATTTGATGGTTTTGTTAATTTGTATGAAAACACTGCTTCCAATGTCACCCTACGTCATTACTGACAAAAATTCCTAAATGAACATATGACACATGTGTCACACTGGTGCTGACGTGCGTCGCAACTGTAAACACTGTGCCAAAGCTGGGTTCTCTGGGTACAGTTACAAATGCTTTTATTATGCATTTAACATATTATAATGTATTATTGTTGCAATTAATAAAATGTTTATTTTATTTACAATATTTTCTTTCCTTCAATTTATTTGTGTCTTCTTTTTCATTGTAGAAAAGTTGGTCACCTTACCTTTAGTGACTTCCTTGCCTCCAGAACTCCAAAATTCTTTGCTACTAGCATAAATAAACTTGTTTTTCCTTGTCAAAAATGTGTTGATTCAAATGGTTTTTATGTTGATTAATAAAATTTTGTTTGAAGTGACTTATTGCATTTTAATGTAGCTGATAGAAAACGAAGATGAGAATGGTATAGAAATTAAGGATAGAGTAAATGAGTTTCATGAAAGGTTCAGAGAGATTTGTGACAGAACTATGAAGAAGTCTAGGGGACAAGGTAAAAGTAAAAGTACATATTAGTGAGACAGTAGTGTAGCTAAAATTAAAAAGGATTGTGTTGTTGCAAGGAGAAGGATGTGGAGTGTGTTGAAAAAAGGTAGGGTCTGACAGACAATTGAAACGTTAAGAAATAGATTACTTATTAGATTATTAATGGTGAAGATTACTTATTAGAAGAAACAAAGTTAAATGTTGAAATAAGCTAATTAAAAGTATAGAAAATAAGCCATGGGGGTTTGAATACCTAATAATGATGGGTAAACTGGGATCCAAGAATGATAAGATTGCATAGAAAGCAAAATAAAAGAGTTAGAGACAAGAACACTGTTTTTTTCACTGTAAAGAAAAGGAAGAGTGTAGAAGATAAAGAGTGACAAAGTGAGGAGAAAATGGTGTCAAAAGCAAAAAAGAACAGGACGATTAGATCACAAGAAGAAAAAAGGTCAGCTGGAATCTTGGATATGGAAAACAGGGCAAACCTACTGGCTAACAATGTGATCACAAAAAACATATCGAAATAACATAGCTCCCTGCTAGCAGAAATAAACAAGTACGAAATAGAGGCAATCAATTGCAGAAAAGCATACACGAATATCACCTGCAAGGAGTCAGAAAAGGCTAAAGAATGGAGAAACTACATTTTCAGAACAAGTCAAACTAATCAAGAAATAAAAGAACAGACGGATTCCATCTCAAGAAAGGGCCAAACGATAACACAAACCACCCCAGTGGGAAAAAGACATATCAAAATAAACACAATAAGAGCTGCTGCAAGAAAAGTAACTATGTTACTCGTATTATAAACTAATATACTATATAATATAAATAACAGTACCTTTATAAACGATCTCATTGCAGACATAGGAATGTAACAAACACATATCATGAAAATTTACGCAGATGAGTCCAAAAAAGCACAAGCTGCAGCATAGAATTAATAGAAATAGACAATAGAGATGAACAATGGATGGAAAAAGTAATAGGAAAGCAAAAAAACCATGATTTGGAGGAAAGCTGAAAAAGCTAAACAGAAATGTTATAGCTACATTAAACAGAATAAGAGCTAATCACTACAATCTGACATACTCACAATATAGAAAAAGACTGGCTCCATCACCAATCTGCAAATGCGGACTGGAATATGAAGACATCGACCATATTATGTGGGTGTGTCCCTAATACCTAACGGTTTGCCTCATGCTAATAGATAAAGCAAAGTAGAACTAAATAAAATAACAATATCAGCAATATGATCAAAAATGTAATGTAAGCAAAGAAAAAAGAAAAATGTAAAGTATGCAAGAATAAATAAGAAAGATGGATGCAAAGTAATATTATAATATGATAAAAGTCTGTGAAGAAAATTATTAAAATATGGAAACAGACAATGTGTCAAAGAGGAAAGTACTGTTCTCCATTGGACAATATAATACTAGTCGCTCTTTGATAACCTGTACAAAATCTAAATACTACATCTTAATTTTCAGATTAATACTAATTACAAAGCTAAGGTTGAAATAAATAATCATAGGTTAAGTTTTATCAAACTTAAGATGTTGATTAATTCAAAATAATTCAGAAACAAATATTGAAAGCAAAAACAGCGGAAAATAATACGCCAATTTACAATCATTATTTTGAACTTCAATACCTTTTGCTTTGTTCACGTGTGTATAAATATGTTTTATTTAATCCCTGTCTGGTGGGTATTAAAATACATCCACAGCAGGTTTTGATTTGGTTTTTTGTTTTCTACAGCTTACTTAAAGAATATATATCTGTAGATGGCGTTTGCGAGGGCTCTGCACCCTCATATTGCCCAACGAAAACAGTCCTTATTTTTTCTAATAAACAATTTGTCTTAACTTTCCCGTACCTTTCATACTATTACTCATTTTATGTATTCCCTTTGCATACTTCTACATTTAATATCTTCGCGTACATTTTTCTCTATCTTTGCTGTTATTTTAGTTTGTTTACTCCGAAACTTGCAAAAGATGCAAGATTTAAGGGATTGTTGTCATGCGAGAAGGGTTGCAAGGTAGGAATAAGACCAGTGATAGAATTGAAGTTGTACCAAAGACAAGATAGGAAAGGGAAGCAAGCAAGAGGGAGGTAGAAGAGAAAAGCCTGACTGTGAACAATTCTTATGATACAAAATACATATGCATTAGTATTAAGAAAACTTATACAAAAAAAAACGTGTTCGCATAGACAAATATAGGTATGAAGTATGCAATAAGAATATTTATGAGTGAGAAAGTACAAAATAACAAATAAGAATGCAAAGCGAGCAAAAGATTGGAAGGATGATGAAATAATAAACAAATTATAAGAGACTGAGTGAATGGAGCGACTATTTCAAAGGACAGTTTTCCGTTGGGCAATATAAGAGCTCATTGCTCTTTACAAACGCCATCTGTAGGGACAAATGTAACGAGTAAAAACCTCACAATTTTGTATCCCTATGGAAAATAAACAAACAAACTAACTAACTAACTATAACCACGTCAAAGGCGGTTACATTCATATTATTTTCTGCTTATTGTAAGAGGCGACTAAAAGGGGGGAAAAAGGGTTAACGAAGATGTAGAAGAACAACGAATTTTAGTTAAAAAAAAGAATAATACATGCAAAGATATTAAATGCAAAAAGTGGGCAAAGAGAATGTATGGAGTAACATGTAATGAAAAAGGTATGAGAGAGGAAAGAAAAAGTGTACACAGGAAGAAAATTGTTCAAAATAGTTTAGAAATTGTTTAAAAGAGAGAAAGTTTTTCGTTGGGCAAAATAGGAGCATTATGCTTTTCCAAACGCTATCTACTGTCATTAAAAAACCCATTAGAAAATAAACCGTACTATTATTAACCGTAAACCTGTTTTATATATCAAATTACGAACGCGTCCGAGAGTGAGTATTACTTTTTCACTAAAAGTAACGGTGCGGAATTTAGGAATAATTTTGCCATTTGACTGCTTTACATATATTTCAATTTTAGGGTATTTTTAATAACACTAACGTTTAGTAACTGAAAATATTTAAAACGATTATAAAAATTCCACTTTTATCGACGCACAGTTACTCCAGATGTCGTCCAGATAAAACGTATATTCCGCTTGTCTTTACTCGTTTGAAGTTCTACACAATTCTATTTTCACTGACTGTCATTATCGTGGATAAAGCTTAGTATTAAACGTAAATAAATAATAATTAAATAAACACAATGAATACGTTACGATTTGCTTGTCGACGAAATATCCATCAAATTCGACAATTTCATAAATGGTATGATCTAACACATTTTAAACATGTAATTAAACAAAACGTGATTACATAACCTCACTCTTTTAAACCAATAGTATATTATAAATAATACTTGGTACACGAAATAGATAGCAAGTAGTAGCTGTTTCTTAAAAATGTTTTAGTATAATTCAACAAACAGAAGCTGCAGCAGCTACCGCGACAGTTAGCAGCACACCACCTATATCTGAATCTGTCTCTACGTCTACTGAACCAGCAATTGATTCTAAAATAGAATTGATTGCTAATCAAATTATTTCCTTAAATCTCATAGAGGTAGCACAATTGAGTGATCTACTTAAAAAGAGATTAAATTTACCAGATGCTCCTATGATGTCTATGGGTAGCTTTGTGGCTCCAAAGGAAGAAGTATGAATGCATGTTCTGTCGCATAGAAATTGCAATATTATAACACGTTTTATTTTAGGAACAAGAAGTGGTACCAGAAGCAGTACAAACTAAATTTACTGTCAAACTAGTAGCATTTAACGAAAAGAGTAAGATTACCCTAATAAAAGAATTAAAAGCAATATTACCAAATTACAATCTTGTACAGGTAATGATTTTGACTTGCGCGTGTTTTTTTGAACCCTTTCCACTCGAGGGTTCCGGAGTGGAGCCATTTAAAATTTCTCTTCAAATACAAAGACTTCTCAATGGAGAGAATGCAAATAATTTTCAGGTCACAACATAAGGCCAAAAAGAAATTGTAATAACTTCATTTATTCTGTTAGCAAATTATAAATGAAATCTGTCAGGAAAGTTTTGTTATATAATTGCAAAAAAACTGTTACTTTTTCTTTCGGGTGCAAAGGGTTAATAATACATTACTGAATACACTAATTTCATTGTACATACATATTTCTTCTTATACAGGCTAAGAAATTTGTTGAAAGTGCCCCAGTCGTAGTAAAAGCTGATATTTCGAAAGAAGAGGCTGATAAAATAATGGAAGCTATCACAAAAAGTGGTGGTACCGCTGAAATTGTTTAATTTTTTTAATGCATATACAGACATAAAGAAAATTTACGTTTCAAGCTTGATAGAATTTTATAATGAACTTATAGTTTCTATAATAATTAGATAAGATCAAAATAAAAACAATTCCTCTAATCTTTCATTTTACATGCACCTATTTTGTACGCAAACACATTTAGTTTTATTTTGGCATGTAACATTGTGTCATAAAATAATTAATTAGCAAGTTATTTTTCATGTCATTCTTCTGCAATTAACTAGAAATATGAGAATATTTAAATTTCAAGAAGCAAAAGTGTACGATTGAATCGTGGTTTAACTTAAACCGTCTAAATCATTTGTACATTAAACAAAAAATTGTAACTGTAAAATAAAATGATTGACCTTAAATGTTCATGGAGGTTTATAGTTATTGTATTTAAATGCCATAACGCACAAATAAAAATCTATATACATAGATACATTCAAAGAACAACTTGACAGTAAATTTAATCTTACCATCATAATTAATACCTTTTAAATATGCACTGTTCGAAGATCTACAATCGAATTAAATCCACAGATGCGTTAATAATACGATTTATATACAAAGCATTGCATTTCAGTCGATCAACGAATTGAACAACTGGCGCTGCGATAACAGCCATATCGATAAAATAAGGGCCGTATTAATTAAGTATACGATTCGGGTTCCTCTACCTCTCTGCTCGGTTCCGATAGGAAAGCAAGCCCAGCAAGTAAGTCGAAAAGGTATTCCGTTTAGAGCGTATTCATTTATAGAAAACCTATTTCTGTTTGGGGCGGGGAAACGGCGAGAAAATTTTTTTTTACCGATCAACGAACGTAAACGGAGAGCAGATTGCGACGGTACTGCGCCACGACGACTATTGCCACGATGGCCGAGGAGACTGATACAAACGATAAAGCGACGATGGAAAGTATAGCGCAAAACATACTTGAGGTTCGTGTCAGCCGTAATCAAAACAGTGTGTGATAACGTAATAGTGACATTCGAAAGTGTCGAAAGAAAACCGGACGGCAACAACACCTTCTTATCCCGGGCTTTTTCGATCATTTTGACAGGTCAGTGCCGGAGGTGGGTCTGCATCGAACGAAGTAGCCGCATTGGAGTTTCAAGCCTCGCAGGTGATATCGAGGCTCGAGGAAGCCGTGGAGAGGGCGGCTGACGGCGGCGGTACTACCTGGAATAATCCGTCCGGGTTCCTCTCGCAATCAAAAACTCCCGATGAGATATTAACTTTAATTCAGGTAAATACAACGCTAGCAGAAGCCATTAGTCGACGACTATTGGCTGTTTCCCTTCGATGTTCACCTTGATTGGTCGGTATTACTGTGATTTTAGCGACTACCCGTCACGTGGTTTGTCACGAATCTATTAATTGTTCTTATAGAATTACACAGTGGCGGCCTTTTTTTAAATATTTGAAAGTAACATTACAGAATAGTTTTCGAATAGTGTCGAATCACGTCACGCTATAATACGAAAAAGACGTACGCATCATTAAATACGATACACCCCATTTAGAAGTTTAAACACTCGAGTTTGTATTGTACATAATGTAATTAACAAAAATAATTTGGTACCAGTAATTGAAATACGAGCTTTTGATATTTAAACTAAAAATGTAGAGCATTTTGACAATGAAACTAGTAATTATTTCTTGAATTCTTTCAGTCGTATTTCTTATCGTTTTATTTCATTGTGAAAACGTAAAAGAATCATTAACTTTTACGGTATAAAACCAAAAAGAACGGTGTTTCTGATCGAGGTATAATTGCATGTTATTTTATATATAGGACCTGGTGATACACGAAGACGCTCCACAACCAACCGAAGACGGTTCAACGGAAACAGCAACAAGCCAAGTAACCACATTACCGACGTTAACAGAAGCGGCGAAACTAGCGTTGATTGCACATACAATTTCCGCTTACGCGCTTGCTCTTCCAAAATCGCACGCTCAGAGACTAGCTGGTCGATTGGCTGCGGATACAACCAGATGGCTAAGTCACATTTTTCGTTTCGTCGATTGTGCTTCTTCGTTCCACGAGGACCACCTGGAAGGTCTGGTCAGGGTGACCAGGTTGGCCCTGCATCGGAAATATCCTCGGTATATAGAAGAGGGTTTCACCGCGCTCACGGCTTCTCCCCCTTTAATTTACAGTTCTGTAGCCGCTCCTTTAGGTGTGGTTCAACACTTATGCAAACAGGTACAAACGTTTAAAGACTATTCTTAGAAAATATGTAAATCGGTAATTATGCATCTATGTTACATTTTTATAGCTCTCGTTGCCACTTCATTGCGTAAGACCTATCCCTCATAATACAATGTTTGGATCGCGATACAGCATAGATGTGTCAGCCTTGGAACGGAGGTTGGCGGAGGACACGCAGTCAAATAGTGTGACGCCGCTTCTAGTATTGGCAGAAGCGGGATCGGTGTTAACGGGACACTGCGATAATATCGCCAGACTACGTGCAATATGCGACAAATACAATGTCTGGCTCCACCTTAGAGGCCATTCTCTAGCCGCCTTAGCGTTGAATAACTCTGCAAAAGATTTGGTGTGTTTATGCGTTTTAACTTTTTTATGATCAAACCTATTATTATTCCACCCCCCTCTCTCTCCCTCTTTATTTTCTACAAATGTGTAATATCAATATTTTTGAATTTCAGCCTTCAAAAGTCGCGGATAGCGTTACTTTACCTCTTGGGGTATGGCTCGGTATACCATCATTGCCAGTAGTAGTATCCTCTTAAACTTAATATTTCATTGAAGACTTTCTACTCTTTGAATATTAGTAAATACGATACGGTAAATTATTCCTTAATACATACGTAGACATTGTACAGATTAACCGACACAAAAGGTGGTCGTCCAACTCCTAGAGACACAACTCTGTCTTTGGTATCAGGATTAATGACAGATTCGTTATCTAGACGTTTACCAACATTGCCATTGTGGGCCACGTTGCAAGTGTTAGGTAGGGATGGTGTATATAACAGGTTGAAAAGGTGCTTCTTGGCGGTAGAAGAATTATACAATAAAATCAAGAAATTTTCTTGTATAAGGATACTGGTAACTCATTTAAAATTTTGACGCCACTTCGTAAATCAAACTCGCAGTTTAAAGGATTTAATTCTTCTTTCTAGAGTCAACCACCTGGAGGCGAAACAGGGTCCTACACCATAAACGAACTCTTAACAAATCCCGTGAACAATCCACAACTTTTTGAAGCTGTAGCCAGTTCTCTTGTGTTCCAATTCGTGCCTGCGGACAGGGATCCTCAGGCGACAGAACGTGTTCCTCCTTATTACGACAAATTAAATTCTTGGCTCGGACAAATTCTTCAACGAGACATCGAGAACGTACAAATAGAGCTATGTGAAATAGAACACCATGGTATCGCCATCCGCATTTGTCCTTTGGAGAATCCACAACAACCTCCTACGACTGAAGACATAGATAATGTTGTCACTTGCCTCGAACAACAGATAGTGAGTTTATTTAAAATGTAAAAAATTATTTAAGCTGTGCGTAGTTAATCTTAATTTATTAATTAACTACTGCCATTTACTTAACAGGAAATACTGCAAGCAACGGTCGAGCATAAAGCGACGTTCATGCGATTAGTCTCGCAGAATGACTCTTTGCATTTAGTAGAAATGCCTGGTTGGGCAGGTTTGGGTGGTGTGCGATACGCTCCACCCACTTGGATCCACGTTATGACCGACCAAGCAAAGGAGGAATTGAACAGATTAAACACGCAGTTGGTCGAAGCTTTGCGAAACACAGATGCAGCCTTTTCTTTGGGGGAGGGTGCCGATGGGTTGGCTTGTGTACGTTTTGGAATGGTTACGCAAGATACAGGTAATTTCAGACATATTTTTCTTGATAATAGACTGTTCCTCGATCCATCGATCAGTTTAAACTGAATTTCTTTGCAGACGTAGCCGAACTACTGTCTCTAGTCCTACAAGTTGGTCAAGAAGTGGAAGCTAGCTCCAAGTTGTTAGACACTATATCCGAAGTGGTGAAACGAGGTATCGAAGCGGCGCAGACAGACTTGGAAAGAGAAAATGCTGAAAAATTATGGCAAGAAGGCATTCTTAGACACGTGCCGGTCGTTGGAACTTTTGTTAATTGGTGGAGTCCGCCATCGAAGGAAACTGGAGTTCGTGGTCGCAGTTTAAATTTGCAAGCCGGTACGTACAAAGTCGCCGTAATGGTACATACGAAATTAATTAACTAAAGTAATGGTACATAGTAAATTAAGTAACCAATAATACTTATTTTCTGTACAGGAGTCGTCGAAAGTACAGAGAACATTTATAAGTATCATATGCAATTACAACCAAACTCTGCAGTGATCAATGGATCCGGTGCTAGAACTCCACCCCAGCCCCTTGTACAGACTCCAGTCGGCGCGGGTAGTCAAAGTCACAGCCGTTCGTCGAGCCATTCCAGTTTGCAGAGCGGTAAAAGTATCTCTGTGATCACGAACGCCGTTTCCCATCCGCAGGTGAAAGAGGAATCCGGCGAGGTGAAGTCGTAGTGAACATTAAAGGACACGGATGACCGACAGATGGTTCCGTTCATTGAGCTCAAGTTCGCGGACTTGGCAGAGGAACGATGCTCTAGGTGAAACGATCACGCGTTTCAGGCAAAAGCTACCTTTTACATTCGCAGAGTACAGCAAAAGAATTAGCATCCCTAAAGAATACGTCGAAGAGCTTTGATGATTGATCGACGAAAGGTAAAGGCACATCCCGTCCTTTCTGTCGTTCTTTCCCGAATAAACTATACTTTACGCTACTTTTCCGTCATCTTACATCGGTCGTATTTTTTTTTCTCTTTTCCATTATGCTTTTATTTTGTTCTTTTTTTTCCACTAAAGATCTAGTTTCAAGAACGCTTAGAAGATCTGTCGTACGTGGCTTCTGTACTTATTAGACTGATATCGAGTAAAAATGTCGCTTTTACCATGAGTTTGCACTTGATAACAAGTATTAACTATTTGTCATTTATTGAAGTATTTCTCTTATAGCACAACGATCAGAAGTGTATCTTGTTATTCTTATCGCGCGACTTTCAGAGAATTATTCCGTTGACTTTTTTAGTTACATAGTCGAATAAGTATTGGTACTATAACAGAAAAATTAAAATAACTAAACGATAGGCTAATTAAGTTTCCAACGATAGCGTTTTACGATTTTATGTGCACATACGTACTAAATAAATTTTTCAACCAAATTGCCGTTATACTTTTTCAGTTTTTACTTTCCAAAATATGAAAATATGCATTTATCACGGCGATTTAAGTGAATTTTTTTCATAAAGCACAACGTACATGTTAAGAACAAACAGACACACATACGAATTCGCGATCGCTTCGAGCATCAAAAAAAAAAAAAAAAAAAAAGGAAACTCTTAGGCTCGCGTTGTAAAATCTCGTCAGAAAAGCTGAGCTTTTTCAAAGGTCAAACAAAATGCGCCAAAAAAGGAGAACTCAGAAGAATGTTTCGATGTTTAAATGATAGCCAGATACGAAGATTTACATTCGAGCGTTTCGAATTGTAACCATGTAATAAATATGTAATTTTCGGCAAGGTAGAAACTCTGTCGAGTTTAAGGGAAAATATAAAAATTGTTCACATTACTATAATATTCAATAAATTGTTGACAGATTCATTGAACGAAAAGAAATTAAATTGTATGTATATTTATGTACCAAATTGTTGTAATAAAGTATTACAATCGAATAAATAAGTCATAAATAAATTGCAGTTTTCGACTACTTTATCGAATTGAGATTCAAATTTTTTAAACGAACTTTAAACTTTGTAATTTAGAAAAAATGTCACAAAGTAAACAGATCTATCTATATTTATACATACATAGCAAAAGTATTTATCATATCTTGTAAACAGTATTTAAAAAAACGTACGTTAAATTTTTATTTAAATTATTTATGATTACTTGTTTGAAAATAACCTCATTTGCAACATATACTTTTGAAAGGTATTTCTCTCTGATTCTCTATACGAAATTGCAATACTTACAAAATCACATTTAATTTTACTACTAATGTAAAACTATGTTCTTTCTTTTACCAAATAAGAATCGGAGATGTATTTAAAAAAATCGTGCAATTTGTTTTATCGATCATGTAACGTACACAGATGATGTTGCTTGAACGTAGACAACCGTAGATCGTATGTTTTTTATTTCTTTTTTCATAATATTCGTGTTACCATTACAATAGGAGGAATTAAGTTTGGAATATGGCAGTTAGATGTGATTCGCAATGCACAAAAATGGTATCGATTAACGAGTTTCGTTTTGCTCTTTATATTATATGCCTCTCAAAGAAATCTTTACAATACACGCTTGAAAATGCTCTTTTCCTTTCGCGCGTACAAAAACACCATAGAAATCTTAAACTTACGTAATGTCTCGATAGCCTCTGCACACTTTGTAAATAAACCTCTTTCGCACACCGAGAGAGAAGAAACGCGGAAACGGAAAAACAACATGTCTACCTTTTCGTGAATCAACGTTCTAAGGCCTAGGAAGCGCGACTGCATCTTTTTCTTTTACGATCGAATGAACGCACGTGTTCATCGGTGCACACAAATTGTATCAAAATCTATTTCTCGCAAGTGGGAACATCGTGTCATGAACTGTACAGTGTGCGCGACATGAACTTTCGATAAATCGATTTCCTATTTGCAACGAACATTTTTGAAATGTAACACGATCATCGATTAAAAGTATGCGATGTTACTCGATCTATGTACTGCTCGATGCTCGATCAAATAGTGGGAGAAATCTGTCGAATAATTTTCTGTCTATCGTGACAACTTAATATGTAGAATGAAAAACACACTGTACAGTTAACTATACTAAACAAATTGATCGAACTTAAATCCCGAGGTGTATCGGTAAGTGCTTAGGTCTTCTATTTGTCGTTGTAATTGCAACCGAACGAAACTTTCGAATCCTTTAAAACTGATCTCGGTTTTTTCTGAATTCGCTATTCGTTCGAGCTGTCGAGATAACCATCGTTAAAATCTATTTCGTGCAACGAGAACGCACCAGATAGCGATATCGACTATCTCGCGCGGAAACGTTATTCGTTTTTCTCTCTTAAATCCGATGGCGCGTACGTCGTAAAGACAAATTGAAAAAATTCGTCCTCGCGTCGGTCGATATACTTTATTTGCTTATCTCGACACTTTTGATTTGCATTTACCCCTTATTTAATCTATATAAATCGTTAACGTTATTAATTAAATTAATTAAAAAGTTCCATAGGCCACAACAACGTATCAATTCGAAAAATTTCGAAAAAACGTTCTATTACTCTCTCTCTATATATATATGTATATCAGCATTTCTAAAAATAACTAATTCTCTCTCTCTCTCTCTCTCTCTTTCTCTCCCATTATCATATAGCCTCACACATGTACTCGCATACGTATTTTTTCTTTGTCTTTCTCTCTTTATTTTTATATTCCACGCACATACCGTATCAAAACGACGTGAAAATTAAATGCGGTTGTACTTATCGGAAAATGGTGGTTCTCAACTTCATCTCGCACAGGCTCCTGCTCGATACAACGATACAAATTGACAAACGATTAGAATCAAAGTTTCGTCAACAATCGTCTCGACTATGCATCTGCATATTTAGAATTTCACAATATTTCCATTCTCTCGCGATTTTCCTCGTGAATCTATGAATCTCTCGTTACTTCTTTCCCTTTTTCGTGTAACGAATTCATGTGTTCGAAAATACGTTTTCTGTGCAAGATGGTTTCCTTTTTTTGTCTTATTCTCTCTTTTTTTTGTAATGCGAATCTTTCCAGTTACTTGCTTCGAATCGTTAAAATCTCTTTTTTTAAGCTTCCGTAAAGTTTTCGTAGATCCGGAGAATACTGTATTGATCCCGTTTGCGCGTTATACAACAGTCTTCAACGACAGAGACGAAAGTTCAAGATTATTCTTTCGACTGTCTCGCGTCGACCGCGTTCACAGTGCCCTTTCGTTGGATTTTCTTCTTTTGTTCCCTACCTCCAATTATCCTACAAAAATTAGACACACCATTCTATTATTTAAAACTCTTAAATAATATTCAATTTTCCACGCTGGTAGAACGAAGTCAATACAATACATATAATCAAATTAAAAAAAAAAAAATAATAATAGATATGTAATTAATAATTAATATTTTTATTAATCGTTCGATATATTCATTATGTATCATTAAAATTTTGAACGCAAAAGAAAAAAAAATACGTGCACACCTTTACATAAAGGAAAGTGTTGCGATGCAAGGTATAAATCATTTCGACTTCATCTTACCAGCCGAGACTTAAAAGGGGGACACCGAAGATCACGTCAACTCACTTTTCGCTTCGTCTACTCGAGATCATTATCAATTTTACTTAACGCTTAAATGTGGCTGGGATCATTCGAATCCATACGTTCCATATCCCCTCGCCAATTAGATAGAAAAATTCTTCACTATCGGCAATTAATCAACGAATAGAGTAACGAATTACGGTAACCCGAGAATCAACTGAACTTTCATTGAAACATTCCGAAAGATTGAGCCGTGTGGACAAAATTTTGGCAAGAAACTCTCGTCTTGTGCAACAGCCAGACAAAGTTGAACGTGTTACGAAAAAGAACCTTCGTATTTTTACTGACTAGGATGTTTCTTCTTTTCGATTAATTTAAGGAAACGAAGCTCATGCTTTATCTCTCCTGCTCGTTTCCGTTCGCATCTCGTTCGTCGATTCGGTCTTATGATTCTAATCGGTTAACAGCTAAATCTATGTGACGCTATGCTCTATGCGCTATGATCGCTCCTTGTATTTTTTTTTTCCACTTTAATAAATATTACAACTATGTACAATAGATGAAACGCGTTTATATCTAAATCATGCTTCTTCTACCCACACCGTTTTCATGCTCGTTGCTAACGGTGAACGTAAAACCGTATTCCTCTCCTCTCTAAACTCTCCTGATAATATCGAAACGCAAACGAATATAACGAGACGTTCGTTCATAGAAACAGCGGGCCTTCTTTCCAGGAAGGTTGCCGCTTGTTGCAAAATTTCTCCTCCCTCTTCCCTTCCCCGCGGAGGAACGATGAGAAACGAAAACGGTAGAGGAGAGCACGATATTATCTCTGTGTAAAATTTGTAACACCTAAATTGAAGTTATATCACACGTACATTTTTCTTACTTCTTTTTTATGTTTTCTTCTTTCTCACATTTACTCGACAACCTTACGTCTATTACATTACTGTCTTATTTACACACATTCTGGCTGAATAGGATGCGGAATATAAAGCCGTCCGCCGGTTCGTTGCGAATCTCTTCTCACTGATCGCGAATGATCACGTCCGGACCCCTTTTTTCGTCGGTGATGGGCACCGTTACAAGGAAGACTTTGCGCTCCGCAAATAATTCAATCTCGATTACTCTGTCTCTTTCAACTCGGCTGAAGAACACCGGTGTTATCGGAAAATTGTGGTCCATAAGAATACCATCACTGCAAAGGATAATTCTTATTCGCATAGAGGACCGAAATTCGAAAGAAAAAAAGAAAATCAGAACGACTTTTACATCCGTGAATCGTCGCTACGAAATTGTGCGCAAACGCGGTCCATTTATGGAATGTGAATAAAATTATCTCGATCGCCGATAAATGGGTATTTCGTTCGATTCTTCTTAATTGGTATTCTCATCAACCTATGCTCCGAGAATTTCATAAAAACATCTCGAGCTTGATCGGATTCCATGTTCTCAAAATGCATCCTGGATTATTCTATATATCGATACATCAGAGGAGATTCTAGAATTTTCAGAGAAATTCTCATATAAAAAAATGAAAAAGACCTGCTGAGACACGCAACGCTTGCGCTTTCACCGTGTTTGTACTTAAAAACGTATGTTCGCCTGAGTATTGGCAGAATTCTTTTGCTTCTTTCTTATTTTTTCCTCTTCTCGATTTGCGTTCCTTTAGTCGATAATTATTCCTCTGGTTTCGGTTAGTCGCGGTGCATCGCGCTACGAACTTTAAACATATTAAACGTTGATAAATACTCGTACACGATATATATTCGTATCACTCGTTCTGTGTTTCGTGCGGTAACTTCTTATATCAACGTGTATAACTCTCGCAAACGTGTAAAGTGTATATATACTGAACTGGTTCACCGTGAAAATCAATGATGAATTCGTCCTCCACGATTCTCGATAAAAAGTATAAAAAGTACATAAAAATCGTGTCCGTGGTATCATATCGTTTGGATCGGTGTTACAGTCAAGTGGTTCGTGTAAAAAGTCGTTTCAAAAATCCCACCTTCGTGGAACAATATGATATTCAGGCAACTGAAAGACGTAACGCAACTGAAAAACATCGTCAGGGGATAAGATGACTTTGCATAGACGAGCAAAAATGCGATCAGCTTACAAAGATTATGAAAGAGAAAGTAGTAGGCCACGATAACAAGTGAAAATTAACAGTACTGACTAACTTGATGAACATTAACCCTTTGCGAGCTATTGACGGATAATCACGTAATGTAAAATGTAGGTTTGCGTGTGTGTACATATATATATATATATATATAATTGTCTCCAAAATGTTAATTAACTTAGCATTTCGATATTTATTAAATTATGCGAATAAATATAATTGTAGACGAATAAATAACTTTTCCATTACTATTTCGTACGTTCCTTTTTACCAATCCTAATCAACGCTAATGATATCTGAATTCATTCTAACAACAAAATCACAGCTCAGAAAGAGTTAAAATATTTAAGCGATAAAGCGGACGTTAACGAACACTTCAGCGATTTAAAAAAATGGCTGACAGATGTATTCCCTGTAGGCGATTCGTACACGCTAACTCGCGAAGTGTATACTTGTGCTTTTTCGTGTATCGTTGACGAAAATGAATGATTAACAAGCAATAAATATGACAATGGCGATTTCCTATCACGTATACCTTCCTACCTCGCGCAGTACAGTAGGTTTACTATTCGTCTGCTCTGGTTAAGAAGCAACGATCATTTACAGAATAAGCTAAAACGTAGAATGATAATAATTACTGTACATGATATACAAGTACAAAACCTCGGATATACAAGACCTCCCCAAGGCCTGTTTGTCCGTCGTTTCTAACAAGCAAACGACCAGACGAAATGTCATCCCTGTTAGCTCTCAAAAGTTTCCACAGAAAAGTTCCATACAGTAGCGATTGATTAATCTAAATATATCTCGATTATTAATGTAAATGAATTCCTTTGCCTATCCTCGCCCCATTCTTTAGCTTCAACGTGCAATTCGTAACACGACACGCATCGTTCATCGATTCCAAGACTTCCTTTGCCCCCGCTTCTTCTTACTCACGTTACTCGCAGACCTTCTCGACTAGATCGCCACTCCTGCTCGCGTCTATCTATAGCTTCGCGAAAGCTCCAACAAGTCGACATAGCCATTTTACTCTTCTTATTCGTGAAACTGATGAGAAACGTTAAACGCGCGAGCGTTCACGATGTTGTCTATAAAAGATGAAATGTTCTTTCTCTTCCTTTTTCTTTGCCGCCCATTTGATTCCCCAAAAATCCTGAACACAGTCGCGGGAAGCGTAGGTGGATACCCTAGCTTTGCAATCTTTCGATTGTACTCGTTAAAACGACGATCTTTTTGTGAAATCTTACGTTTAAACATATATAAATCTTATTCTTGGTGATTCTTATCAAAAGTTACCAAACGATTGAGCCATTTTCTTCTTCAGTATGTAGTGCTGCGCAGAGTTGAACAGCTGACTGTTAACATAAACGTATCATGCGATCATCTTCGAAGTTCATAGAATGAACGGTGCTACACGATTCATGTTATGGATGTTACGCATTATCGATATTTATTATCGATACCCTGGTCTCTATTAGAGAAGACGAGTCTACAGGACCTGTACAAGCGATCTTGCCTTCCTTCTACCAATCAACTGCTCAGCTCTGCGCGGTACCGTTTAAAGCAAAATTACATATATTAAAATACGCACGTTGTTACGCAAATAGTTAAAAAATGTAGAACGTTTTCAAAACGAGTCCCTTGAGAACCGTGATATTGTGCTTCGACGTTTCGCAGATTTCCGACATACATTCAGTGAAAGTCAGTGTTTCAGCAAACCTCCTGTTTCTCTCGATGTACCGACATCCCTGACGGAACGGCAGCTCGCGTACGGTTTCACGGTTTGCGGCTCGACTTTACAGTTCCGTCACGGCGTACAAATTGGGATCGCTACCCTGTACTTGGCTCAACGTAGCCACCGTCGATTTGTTCTCCTGCCTCGACTGCGCTCGATTGTACGTCCCGTACATGTTCGGCACGGCGTTGTTCTGCGTGGTGCCGTTGAACTGATTCCTGGTGAAGTTTCTGTCCAACGTCCGGACCTGGTCCTGCATCTGGTCTTGAATGCGAATGTTCGGCGCTTTGTTCCGTACCAGAGACCGGAATTGATTCATGTTGGTCTGCGAACGGGATTCGAACTCCCAGGTCGGCTGGCTGCTGGGATTCGGCGGCAACGGACGATTCTGATTCCAGGCTGGAGTCGGGCCTCTCTTCAGGTTCGCCAGATTCTTCGGATCTAACGTCTGCGTCTTGCGAGAATCTTGGAAAGTGGCCAGATGAGCTGGTCCGTGAGAATTGTGAGACAGGGTACCGGTAAAGGACGCCACGCTTGGTGTCCAAGGTGGTTCTCTACCTGTGATTTCAGTAGGAACAACTCTGTATTCTTATGCTTGTCCACTTTTCAATTCGAGCACGACTGTTAGTTGCTATTCGAATGTATCAATTCGAATTGAAATCTGGCGATAAAAATTCGATTGCTCGCTAAGTAATCATAGACGTATAAGAATAGACCACGGGAGTGGGCGTGAAAAGCGAGAGAGGAATAAAAAGAGAAAGCTGCATGAGTATTTTTCTCTCTGTTAGGCAGCGATTGCACATTAACGAGCATTAACGATTGCGCATCGACGTTAGTTATGTGCTGCATATATAGGACAAGGATAGCAATCCCTTTATGCAACTTTCTCTTTTTATTTATATTTCCACTGCTAGCGTGGTCTTTTCTTATATGTCTACGTAAGTAACACTGTCGTTGGACGATAAAATTTCACAACATAAACATAAATTTCAATACGAGAATAAAGTTGGGACGTAATTGAATTGAAATTACCGGGCCCTGCGGGGGCGTGCCCTCAGTAAAAGTCGCTGGATTCGAGGGTCTTGCATTGCTTGCTCAAAGTCGCGTACTGGCCAGGTTGATCTCCGAGTCCAGAACGGTGCTCAGCTCGTCCACCTGTCGACTGCTGATTATGCTGAGACGATTTGTGATCCCCGGCTCCTCCGCTCCCGTTAATACCCCCACCTCTGTAAATGGCAAACCGAAACGAACAAAGTTGCAGCATTATCTTTCTCTCGGACGGTTCTCTGATGTCTAATTCCTATCGAGAAAACTTTGAATATCATTCGTTCATCTCTTTAAACGAAAAAAAGAACATCTAGACAATGGCCAGCTATTTGGAAACGTAAACCCGCGCAAAAGCGTACTATTGCTAAACGTTGTTTCCATTGATATAGAAAAAACACATCGATCGCCAAAAAAGTAATCGAAAGAATTTGAAAAGTGTATCTATGAATATCGAACAAAATTTGATTCGACAGGATGCTATTAGAACACCAAAGAGAAAACCAAACGATCGTACAGTTATTGTTCTTGGAAATAATTGATCGTTAACCGTAATTAATTGTCGACAAATATTTTGGATTTGCCATTTTTCTCTTCCTCTCCCTCTGAGAATCCAAGATCAATAACTGTACTGCCACGGTTTTGCATTGTTGCCACCAGAGTGTTGTGTACAATTAAAGCGACATTCAGACCTAATACAGTATCTATTGACATTAACAAATCATATTGTAAATCGTAAACTGAATCGTTTCGACGCACTGGTAAAAAATGGAAAATCAACGCATCTCATAAAGTTGAATAAAAAACATCGCGAATGGTTTTGATATAAAATCATTCTTAATGTCCTAGTTCACTGATTTGCGCGTCAAGTCTTCAAATTGCTTGCAATTATGAAAAAGAATCATCTCTGTATTCGTGTAGCAAATGATGCAACCTTCTGATTTTGCTATTTTAAAAAGATACAATTCTTTTTCAAACTGCATTGTAAAATTAATTTCAAAAACTGCCAGCTATTCAACGTCCAATCTTAGTCGCATTAAACGTTTATAAAACTACTAGTCATTTCCGATTGAAGCAACCATTGTGTAATTTGTAACGTCAATAAGCGGAGTCTCTTTGAGAAAATGGTTTCAGTGTTCTACAAATGTTGCAACTATCGTAAATGGTACCAGCATAGGCCGCACAAAGCCTTCTTTTATACTTTTCAAAAGCCTAAGCGTCCACAGCTGCGGTATGCCTGGGACCTTTACTATAGCTTCGTCAAGAGTCATCGAATGATACATTTAGAGCCTGTTTCCGATGAAACTGACTGAAATGTTTACGGAACGTTGAAAATAATCTCTCCAGGAGCACAAGACTGACCCTTGAAAGACTCTATATTGATCAATTACAAGATGGTGCACGCGTAACAATCACGGATCTCTGTTTAAATCGTTTTTAGTAGATTTGGATAGATACGACGAAGGTGGACGACAGCTGACAATAAACGAAACCGAATAAAAAAATCTCATGCACAAACTTTAGCATGCTCTCGTGCAGCTGACGTGCTCGAGCAGTCGCAGTAGCGTAGGACGGCGGGGGCGGCGTTAGCAATAGAGGCTGCTTAATGGTATTTTGTGTGCCATGAGCATTCGGATAAAATACAGAAGGGGCTGTAGGCGGGTACGACCCTTGGCCACGAAGGGTCCGCGCTGCTATCGCCTGCGAAGCTGCCGATGGCGGTAGATACGGGTCCTGCTCGTCGACTTGGAGGTAATCTCTTCTAGAACAAAGTCCACGTTAATCGTATTCCGCGCGTTTAATCGTCCAGGCGCGCGATGGACGCGCGCACTCACCGCTTTCGAATGTAGATCCACGTGTGAGAGTCCACCCAGACCAGCACGGTGAAGAACAGGCCCGCGGCTAGACTCGCCAACAGCATGAGGGTTAATCCGTACCTGAAGGATTTTAGAAGCGTCTAAGTGGTGCTCCAACCATTCGAGGTCAACGGTTCTTCGCTAAGGAAATGCTTTACATAACGACGCAGAAATAATACTCGGTCGAGGGGTGGTTTCTGACTCTGAAAGTGTTCTTGGGAGTCGTACAAGAATTTTGCGACACACGGACTCTAACTTTCGAAGATCCGCGACTCCACCAGAATGATTGCGCAGCGTATTCCTCTCGAATATGATTACTCCGTCAAAAGAACAGAAGACGGCAAAAGAATTGAAATCGATGGTACACTTACAATCCTAAATGGCACAAGCTCTTCGCCGCGTGAACGTATTGCTTATAAAGAGACTTGCAATCGAGCAACGTGGCCAACCCGGACGTGAGCTTGCTGACGGTGTTGATATCGATCGAAAGGCTGTTCAGTTTCGGCTGTAGCTGTTGATCCTTGAACAATTCCAGTGCCAGTTTGGTCACGACGTTCAGGTTCTCCCTCATGTTGGTCACTGCGCTCTGCCCGTCGCGTAGTTTCTGCGTGAACGGATTCGTGCGTATATTCTCGCACTGCGTGTAATAGGAAAAAACCTCGGATGCTAGGGTCGGCGGCACCACCCTGGTCAGGTAACCGTCCGGAGACACGCAAAGATCGCCTAAGGCCACCGAAGTCGCGAGGTACAGCGAAGCCATTAGCCAGGAGACTATAACCGCGAAGAGACCGAACACGGAAAATCTGGAACCAATATTTGAAGACCAAAAGTCATCGAAAGTATGCTATTTAAAAAAAAAAAAAAAAAAAATCGTTTTTCAATCAACTTTTGCATTGCAATTTTATAATCGCGAATAAGCAATACTACATTTCATTGAAATAGAAAACTGTACAGTCAGTCCTCGATTTACGCGACTTAAAAAAAAATTAAATTTTATGATTCAGGATAAATTAGTTGGTCTCGAAGCTCGAGACTCTGATCTTGAACGATCTGCGAAAATTATAAAAGCAGTGAATACTGATATTGCATGCTACACTTTAATTTATGAAGAAAAGAAAAGGGTTAAAAGATAATTAACAGTGGACCGATACTTGCAGTAGTTCGTCCATAAATATATGTATGTAGATTCTGTTATGTACAATATGTGCAATAAATGATATTTTCTTGAGTGTATACATATAGATCTATTTTATTTTCACCTATATTTTGGAACTAAAACATATTTTTTGCCAAAAATGCTAAATTTTCTACTTTCCTCGACTTACGCAAAAACATTCGGAACCAATTAATCGCGTAATTCGAGAACTTACTGTATATTGGAGTCTAACATCTTCAAACTATTAAGTGATTGCAAAAGTTCGTGCCCGATTTTTATAAATCAAAAGCATGCACTTTTGACTGTGCTGGTGTTTCTTTTATGATCATATTATTAATCGATAGTTATTTAAATACGTCGTAAATCAACACAACCTTAAAGAGAGTTTATTTCAATTAATTTGTGGGGAGGGTTAATATTCAAAATGGAAAATGAAAAGTTACATTCTCTTCATGTTACGTTATATTAGTTTAAAAAAGGAGCGAGTGTTGGAACTGCGACAAAAATTTACAAGATGTTTATTGAGGTCATGCTCCTGCTCTTAAGACAGTTAAAAACTGATTTAGTATATTTCAAAATGGTTACTTCAATCTAAACGATAAATCTTCGCTTTGGACGACCTTCTGACATTGATAAGGGCTTTATCCGTGATTTAGCGAACAATAATCCACGGATTACCACTAAAGAGATTGCTGAGAGACTCACTGTTGACCATTCAACTGCATTTCGCCATTTAAAACAACTTGGACATATTCGAAACTCGATATATGGATTCCACGCGTCACTCATCAGACATTGCAAAAACTTAGGGAGTTAAAATGAGAAATCCTCAAGCACCCGTCATATTTCTCTGATCAGTTCCTTCAGATTTTCATCTGTTTGAATGGCAAGAAATTTAATTCTATGGAAGAAGTCAAAAACTATTTTACGACTTTCTTCGAAGAGAAACCACACAGTTTCCACAAAAAAAGAAATTAAAAAACTTGTAAGACATTGGAGGACAGTTATAGAAAATGATGAAAAGTACATTATTGATAAATGAATACTATTTTTCACGAAAATGTGTTGACTTTAATTTGGTTTCAAACCAGACACGAACTTTTGCAATCATCCAATACCTTACAACTGTCTTTGAAGAGAAACTATACAGTTTCCACAAAGAAGGAATTGAAAAACTTGTAAAACATTAAGAGACAGTTAAAAAAAGCATGGAGAATACATTATTGATTAGTAAATACTATTTTTGAAGAAACTGTGTTGTATTTCATTTGGTTTCAAATCTAGCATGAACTTTTGCAAATACTCAATACCATACAACTTTCTTTGAAGAGAAACCACGCAGTTTCCACAAAGAAGGAATTCAAAAACTTATAAAACATTGGCAGACAATTATAGAAAACGATAGAAAGTACATTATCGATAACTAAATATTATTTTCCACAAAAATGTGTTGCACTTAGTTTAGTTTCAAATCGAGCACGAACTTTTGCAATCACCCAATACCTTACAACTGTCTTCGAAGAGAAAGCACGCAGTTTCCACAAAGAAGGAATTCAAAAACTTATAAAATATTGGCAGACAATTATAGAAAACGATAGAAAGTACATTATCGATTACTAAATACTATTTTTCACAAAAATATGTTGCACTTAGTTTAATTTCAAATCGAGCACGAACTTTTGCCATCACCCTACCGATCTAACAACTAAAATTATTACTCCTCGCCCGCTGCAAAAGGGAACAAGAATGCGGCAAGTTGAGGGGACTTAAATCGAGTTGGGCGACGAACGCGCACTTTTTGTGGCCAGTGTAAAAGAAACACGTACGTAATGAGAACGCATCTGGAATGTCTCGCGACTCCGACGATGAGCACCACGCAGAGGACGAGAAGCGCGCTGAGAACGGCCATTGTTACGGGCCACCTTAATTGTTCTATCTTCTCCCCAACGCCGATCGCGCCAGCCAAGCTGATACCAGTCAACGGTTTGCGAATTTCGAAGCTTCGGTTCATGGCTATGCTCGCGTTCTGCTTCACGCTGTGCAGAGCAGTCAACAGGAGGGTAAGCATGGTTTTATTGCTGACTGGTGCGTCGAAATCGTCCCCCAGGGCAGTCAACTGCGGTTGCACCTTCTTCTTCAATATCATTTCGATGTTGTCGGTCTGAAAATGGAAACGGAACATGAGCGCGACTCAAAGCGTGAAGATCAAGTTCGAAATTCCACGAAATTGGTGTGATTGACCCTTCTGCGGTTTTCGAGTTCCGTGACCTCTTTTACTCACTTAAATAACTAATCAATTCGTTTAAGAAGATATAACCGTACATGTGACACTTTTTCGTCGAACGTTCAAGTTAGAAAGCGTGTAAGAGCTAATTCGCTGCTCAAGCCTGTTAAAATTCAAAGTTAATCTCATTTAGACATCTTGAATTAAAAAATGGAATCTCCTCGGTGACGGGAAATCCGATTATTTACCGCGAGAGACGAGTCTCTCTTCTTTTCAGTTTATTTCCATTACGGTTGTCTGCAAACTCCTCGCTATTCTTGACCTGAATTAGCAAGCGCGAGTCAAGGTACATTTAAACGCGAAAAAAAAAAACTAGATCGCGGACTAACTATGTGCAGGTTACGGGTCTGAACTTCCGCGATCAAAGCGTAGACGCGAATGTACGAGCGAAGAAGTGGTAGGTAATAAATTTTACTCGAGCAGCGAGCTGGCTGGTGAAAACGCGTGTAATAAAGGTTCGCGATCGTTAAACGATTAGAAACAAACAATTGAAACAATTATATCTGTAATGTAGAATCTAATGGCCAATGAATTATTTCCTATTGTGACAAAGGTAACGAATCGATTCAATTGTTCCTATTTTTATTAACCACTCCTTTCTTTAATCATTTTGAAATGTAAAAATTGTACTTTCGAACGAAGCAAATTAGTCATTTTATTCTCGCTATAACTTCACGTATCTAATAAAAGGTAGAATATTGAAAGCAACTTTTTACTTTAATCTTTATTTTTTTGCAACTGATGTTAATTTCTAAACTCTATTTTGACCAAGTTAAATAAAAATCATCTCTCTAAATCGTAGCTAGTTACATAGAATCGGACTAGAAGAACGCGTTCGAGATCAAAATAAATTATTCATTTTACCTTCGATAATAATTTCACATATTTCAAAAGGTAGAAATTAAAAACAACTGTTTGCTTCAAACTCTATTTTTTGCAACAGTCTTGCAATAAGTATATTTCCATTTACCTTGACCAAGTTAAAGAAAAATCATCTCTCTAAATCGTAGCTAGTTACATAGAATTGAATTAGAAGAACGCGTTTGAAAGTTTATTATATTAACTCTCGTTAATAACTTTACAAATCTAACAAAAGGTAGAATATTAAAAACAACTTTTCACTTTAATCTCTATTTTTTGCAAGTGCCCCCTAGTAGATATATCTCTATTTATCTTAACTAAATTAAATAAAATTCATTTCCCTAAATTGTAGTTAGTTACATAGAATCGAACTAGAAGAATGCGTTCGTAAGTTTATTACATTAACTCTCGTTAATAACTTTACACATCTAACAAAGGTAGAATATTAACCCTTTGCACTCGAGAGGTAATTCTCAGTCACCAATTTGAACCATTTTTGCAAAAGTCTCGAGTGCAAAGGGTTAAAAACAACTTTTCACTTTAATCTCTATTTTTTGCGATCGTTCCCTAGTAAGTATATCTTACCTTGAACAAGTTAAATAAAAATCATCTCTCTAAATCGTAATTAGTTACACAGAATCGAACTAAAACAGAGATCGACAAACCATGACTCGCGAGCCCCATGCGGCTCTTTGGCCTCTCAAGTACGGCTCAGCCATGAATGACGATTGTCATAATTTAATTTTGACACTTTACTTACTACTTAATTTATATCAGTAAATAAGATCATTACCAAGTGATGTGATATAAAGTTTTACTCAGTTTTACCTATACTTCAATTTAAGTTCCGAGTCTTAATAAACCTCGATTTAAGTTCTAAGTTTATAAAGTTAAAAAAAAGTGTACTGTCCTACACAGTTTAAGTTTAAACAATTTGCCTCGTCTCAAAACGAGTCTCAATCGTTATACTGTCGATGTTTGGACTCTGTCGACTAATAAGTTCGTCGACCACTGAACCAGAAGAACGCGTCCTGGTGATCAGGAGCAAACGTCGAGGATATCCTCGTAGAATCGACTAACCTGGTTCCATACCGCCATGAGAATGCTATCGACGTTCTTCGCGGAGTTGACCAATTGCACCAGGCCGTTGTGCACGTCGTCGTTCCCGTAGAGGCCGACGGCAACAGCTCCGCAGCAGAGCAACGCCAGGATGGCCAGCGACCACATCAGCACGGTTATCGACCTCCTGGGGCGCGGCTTCCGGTCGCAGCATCTCGTTACCAGGTAGACCAGCAGCACCAGCAACGTCAGGATTAACCAGGCTGCGGGGATACTTCCAAGTATCCCGAGGCTCTGTTAATTAAAGTTAAACGTTCGTTATCAGCGTGCATCTTTAATGAAACCGTTCGCGTACGCCACCTCATCTTATCTCGTCCTCATCTTCATCCGAAGATCTCGTTCCGGTTTTTCCACCTTCGGCTCCTTGGGCCCCCCTCTCCGTCTTCACCCCCCCCCACCCCTCACATTTTTTACCAATTAACGCTCGCGGCTTAATTAAATCATCCTGATCCTTATTTCTCATCTTTTTTCCAAAATTCTCGAGGAACAGGAGAAAAAGCGCTGTTAATGGCGCCGCTAGCAGATCAGAGGAGCTTCCGGTTGCTTTCTAATTAATGCTTATCCGTAGCTGCCGTTCGCGCGGTGCCTCCGCGTGATACCGTGTCGCGCTGTTAATTAAGACTGAACCCAGACTTTCCACACAGATACGAATTCCGCTAATTTCGTTTCGATACGGTGGGACGCGATTCGCTGTTGCTAGATCGCGATTGTTTTTGCCAGAGAACGACGACGAGAATTTTCTGTTTCGATTTTTGGCCAGCGACTGCGGCACGAATGATTAACCCTTTGCACTCGGATGGCACGTCTGAGGGGACATCAGCATTGATTAGTGATTAAGGAGGTTAAACTTATTTCACCGCAGGTTTTTGAGAAATCCATGTTTTTCTGAAGTTTTCTGTTGAAATGGAAATTTTTTATTGTCGGGAGACGTTAGCAATAGAAGTCATGGCTAAAATACTGCTAAAATATTGCTCAAATATTGTTCTAATATTACTAAAATATTGCTAAAATATTGTTAAAATATTACGAAAATATTGTTAAAATATTGCTAAAATATTGCTAAAATATTGCTAAAATATATGCTCAAATATTGTTCAAATATTGTTCAAATATTGTTAAAAGATTGCTCAAATATTGTTAAAAAAGTGCTCAAATATTGCAAAAAGTGCTCAAAGTATTAAAAAGGTGATTATTTGAGCAATCTTTTAGCAATATTTTAGTACTTTTTTAGAAGATTTCTCAAATATTGCCAAAAAATTGCTCAAATATTGCTAAAAAAAGTGCTGAAATATTTCTAAAATATATACTCAAAAATTACTCAAATATTGTTAAAAGATTGCTCAAATATTGTTTTAAGAAAGTGCTTTAAAAGTGCTAAAAAAGTGTTAAAATGTTGCTAAAAGATTGCTCAAATATTGCCACGAAAGTGTTCAAATATTGCTAAAAGATTGCTCAAATATTGCCAAAAAAGCGCTCAAATATTGCTAAAAGATTGCTCAAATATTGCCAAAAAGTGGTCAAATATTGCCAAAAAAGCGCTCGAATATTACAAAAAAAGTGCTAAAAGTGTTAAAAAGGTGATTATTTGAGCAATCTTTTAACAATACTTTAGCACTTTTTTAGAGGATTTCTCAAATATTGCTAAAAAATTGCTCAAATATTGCTAAAAAGAAGTGCTGAAATATTGCTAAAATATTGTTTAAATATTGCCAAAAAAGTGCTCAAATATTGCTAAAATATTGTTCAAATATTGCCAAAAAAAGTGCTAAAATATTGCTATTTTAGTTTCTATTGCTAACGTTAAACTTATTCGCAATAGAAACTATTGCTAGAATATCGCTGTTAGCAATAGAAACTAATTACTGGAGTATCGCTATTTTAGCAATAGTTTCTACTGCTAATGTCCAGGAAGAAGCGTAGTGCAAACGGTTAATTAGTATTATTTTTAATTCTAACGTCCTCTAATAATCTCCATGCTCGATAACGCGAACGTTGAACCGATTCGCGACGGATGCGTCGCTAATCAGACCGCCAGCTACGCTCGATCGAAGCCTATTACCATGCGTTAGCGAGCGACGCGAAGAAAAAGGAACAGAATCGGCTTGTTGCTTTTGTTCGCGCTAATTAGCTGTTTGCAAGGATGTCGGAGGTGATTGCGAATACGCGTCTCTCGCGGATTGTTGCCGGTGCGTGCAGTGACTCACACGCACGGTGAATCACGATGAGTTCGCGCGTTCTAGAATGCTCCTCGAATGATTGGATCGAGCATCGGAAACGAATATCATCTTTTCATTTCATTTTAACGATTCTAGTTTTCCAAGAGCCTCCTCCTCTTTTCAGATCAAATAATGATCGTTTTATTATTGCATTTTATTAGTACACTATGGGAGGATCGAGTATTAATACCTTTTATGGAGGACGTTCTTGTTATTTAGTGAATATTTTGTTTTACTTAACTCTTTGTAAGTAATAAAAAGGAAAGTTTAACTGTTTGAGTGTTTCTATAAATATTATGTATTAAAAATTTTCTATTATGTATTAAAAAATTATGCGTTTACTTATGTACGCACGTTAGAAGTTATACTTTATTGACGTGATTAAAATAATTTTTAATTTGCATGAGAAAAGTTTATTGAAATAAAATAATAAAAAGATTGAAGTTGCATAAGAAAAAATATTTTTTTTTATACAAAGTAAAATACAATTGTCGTACAGTACAGTAAAGTACAATTATCGTTTATTATTACTAATACTCATAACTATCGAATGATTTAAATAATATTTACTGTATTATAATTAATAAACACATATATAATTTTTCTTAATATTCAAATAAAACACGTATTGTGCATTTATAAACAAGTATGTAATTAGCATAAAACACTTATCAAACGCGACAAGCAAGCAGCTTTATATTGTAGATTTTGTGTTACACTGTACGCGCGCACCGTAAAAATTCTCATCATTTTTTTCATAACGCGCCTAAAAAAGTATAACTTCAAAAATATTGGAGTAAATAAAATTACTACATAAAAAACTGCATAATAAAATATTCCTAAACGTTGTTACGTTTTTCTCTTACTACGTGAACTCTTGAAACTTTTAAAAATTAACGATTATTGTTTGCTCCATATTATTCATTAAATAAAGTAATAGAAAACTAAATTAAAAATTTAATTTCATTTAAATTTCATACATACTTTCGAAATACTATATATTTAACTATTTTCCAAATTTCATTGAAATCCGACTATTAGTTGTGAAGGTATTATTTATTTTCTAAGAGGGTGTACATTTGTTATATTTAAAAAATGTCCATATCTCCAAAAATCTTTGAAAATAGCCCAACGAGAGCTAAAAAAAAAAACTCCAAAGGTCTCCGAAAAGATTCAAACTAAAACTATAAAGAAAACTTAAAAAATCTCCGAAAACTATTAAACTAAATTAAAAATTTCATTTTTATTAAACTTTATCCATAATTTTGAAATACTATGTATTACCTATTTTCCAAATTTCATTTGAATTCTACTAGTCGGATTTCAATGAAATTTGGAAAATAGGTAAATATATAGTATTTCAAAAGTATAGATGAAGTTAAGACGAAATGAAATTTTTAATTTAGCTTTCTATTACTTTATTTAATCAATAACATAGAGCACACAATAATTGTTAATTTTTAAAAGTTTCAAGAGTTCACGTAGTAAGAGTAAAGCGTAATAACGTTTAGGAATCATTAGTTGCGAAAATATTACTTATTTTCTAAAGGGTGCACGTTCTTCATATTTCACTAATTTTTGCACAGCACACGTTTGAGTTCAGTTCACGCTGTTACCTGTCCATAATGTGTTAATATATTTGAAGGATAATAAAATTATCCTCGTACATTAATCAATAATTTAAGTTTCAACTGTTACGGATGGAATGAATGAGTTTTTAGGGTGAACGTTTCAAAATATCAAATCAGTTGTTCATTGTGCGTTATTAAGAGAAAATGTCAGTCATAGAAAACTTTTTCTGATTTTGCATTTCTTCTAACTATCTTTTATGAATAAATATCCTACATATTTATGGGAAATTTATTTTTAATAAGTACGTGTAAACTGTGAAGTTGCACGCGAATGAACTTTGGCGACAATGTGTTTCGTTTTTGGAGCAGTTCGTACGTTTTTCGTTCACGTAATATTTCAATAAAGATTCTTCGATAAGAAAAGAGTCTTTCGCTCTGGGTTTTTCTCAATTTTTTACATATTTTAGTATTAATATTATAATATATAGTACTGTTTTATTTATTTTTTCTTCTTCCTTTTAATCAAAGTAAGATCCTTTTCCTCCAGTTACCCTTTTTCCCTTTCCAGTTACGGAGTGTCAATTCTACTGTTTGTTAATTTCTATCGATCGTCCAAACCGATTTATTGGAGAGAAAAATAATCGTCGATCGATATAGAATTTAGAAAGGCTGGATATTATGAACCCTAGTTGGCTAAATGGTTTTAAACGAAATACAATCCTTTTCCTCGCAAGACAACGAAATTCCAGTTACGGATCGTTAATTCTACTGCTCGTTAATTTCTATTGATCGTCCAGATCAAATTAACGGAAAAAAATAATCGTAGATTGATATAGAATTTAGAAAGGCTAGATATTATGAATCCTAGTTGGCTCAATGGCTTTGAACGGAGTAAAATCCTTTTTGAAACAAAATCCTTTTCCTCGCAAGAAAACAAAATCCCAGTAACAGAGCATCAATTCTACTGTTTGTCAATTTCTATCGATCGTCAAAAGCAATTTAATGGAGAGAAAAATAGTCGTCGATCGATATAAAGTTTAGAAAGACTGGATATTGTGAATCCTAGTTGGCTAAATGGCTTTGACTAAAGTAAAATCCTTTTCTTCGCAAGACAACAAAATTCCACTAACAGAGCATCAATTCTACTGTTTGTCAATTTCTATCGATCGTCAAAAGCAATTTAACACAAAAAAATAATCATCAATCGATATAGAATTTAGAAAAGCCAGACATTATGAATCCTAGTTAAACGGCTTTCAGCGATCAATTAACTGTACGCGATGACGCGAACGAACAAAGCGACGACTACGACGTCGTTTATCATTTATACAATTACTTTTATTATCGTTATTCAATTACGCACGCATTTTCGGGTAACTCGAACGAGGAGTGGATTAACGTGTCCCGAAAAGCTTGATCGCGTATTCCGTTTCGCGAGCCAACTCGAGGCACGCTTGTGAAACGTGTTCCAGCGCACTCGACGTCGTCGCGGAAAATTTGATTTTTCTGTCGTGTTACTCAAAGGCCTGCATGCCACCGCGGGGTCAACCACCCCCGTAGCTCGCGTGCCACCCCGTGAAACTCAGCTAAATCGACCCGTGTACGTACAATGTACATATCGCATTCATTATTACGCGACGTCGATAAACTTCTCCTGTAACATTCGAAGCCCTCATTTCCCGCGAATACCGTTGGTGACGAACACATGTTTCCTCACGTAATCGACCACAACGAGTGGCTCGAACGCTATTGGCTTAGCCACCGATATTAGAATAAGTAATCTTAGTTTGGCACCATCACTCATTAGTCGTCATACTTTCAATTCTTTTATTCATACTGGACTTCTCACCTTTCAATTCTCTTCTTGACTCTCCTATGCCTTAGCAATAGTTTCTATTGCTAAATTATTGCTAAAACATTGCTGAAATATTGCTATTTTAGTAATAGAAAGTATTATTTAAATATTGCTATAATATCGCTATTTTAGCAATCATTTCTATGTTAATATTGCTATTTTAGCAATCATTTCTATGTTAATATTGCTATTTCGCAATAGTTTCTATTTTAATATTGCTATTTTAGCAATGGTTTCTATGTTAATTTGTCACCATCACTCATGAGTCACCATACTTTCAATTCTGTATCTGTTTCAATAGTTTCTATTGCTAAGATATTGTTAAAACATTGTTAAAATATTGCTATTTTAGCCATAGAAAGTATTGCTAAAATGTTGCTACAATATTACCCTTTTAATAATAGTTTTTATGTTAATATTGCTATTTTAGCAATAGTTTTTATGTTAATTTATTCAATTCTGATATTTATATTTATACTGGACTTCTCACCTTTCAACTCTCTTCAAGGCATTCCTATGCCTTAGCAATAATTTCTATTGCTAAAATATTGCTAAAACATTGGTAAAATATTGCTGTTTTACCAATAGAAAGTATTAATAAAATATTGCTATTTTAGCAATAGAAAGTATTGCTAAAATATTGCCCTTTTAGTAATAATTTTTATGTTAATATTGCTATTTTAGCTTCATTTTCTATTGCTAAAATATTGCTACTTTAGCTTCAGTTTCTATTGCTAAAATATTACTATTTTAGCTTTAGTTTCTGTATTAATATTGCTATAGTTTCTGTGTTAATATTGCTATTTTAGCAATAGTTTCCATGTTAATTTATCACCATCACTCATTAGTCATCACACTTTCAATTCTTTCACTCATGCTGGGCTCCTCACATTTCAATTCTGTTCTCAACCCTCCTATACTCTCCTACACCCTCAAAATTCAATTCACCTAATCCTTTAAATAGTCCTACTTTCCGTTTAAAGAACGGAATATTTTAACGCAATATTTTATTCTTTCCACGAAACGTCGATCCTTACTTACTTTGATTTACGTGTTACCCTAAACCTGCTTCAATTGTCGAGACATTGGAGCAGAACCGGACATCGCTGTACGAACGATGTTAGAAATCAAAGACGAAGGATTTCGACTCGTTCGTTCGTACTTTCGACGTTACGTAACCGTTGATATTTAATTTATTTAATTGGCAGAGAGGGCTCGCTTTAAACTGGAATATGGCTGTGTTTATTGTTTCAGAAGAACGGGGTGGATATCGAAAACGAGGGGACGGTACGTTTTTTTTTCCCCACCCATTGTCTCGAACAATGCTTCGGAAAAATAATTGTTAAAACGAAACGAACGGAAAAGGGTCGAGTACAATGGTTTTGAAATGAGTAACGGGGCACATTGACGTCCAGCGTTTCTCATTTTCGTAAAATTCGCGAACGAAATTCACTTGCCGATAAAAGTGTGTTTCAGCAAATTAGTTTGTTTGATCGCAACGCATTCGTTCGATCGCGTCTTGCATTTTGCATACGCCGTGGATAATCGAAAAACGCACATTTACATTCTTCCTGCTAAGCATACTTTGCGAGAAATTGAATATCGCTCGCCTCCTCTTATTTCAGCTTCATACTTTATCTTTAGATCAGAAAATTCAGCATTTTCCTTAAAGGAACGAGATTGAAAAAATTTCCTAGGGATTTTTTTCCTTAGGGATTAAACTGTATCTCGTGCAGCCTTCTTCAAAGAAAATTGTATTACTTCGAGTATCTCATTTTTTTCACTTAATTTATCTACTATCATGGCGTCTTTCGGCTACTTTCAAATTGGAAAAAATAAAAATATAAAATAATTCATTTTTTGCGACCGCATAAAAGTTAATTTGGTCGAATAATTCATCTCGATTAAGAAAATAATTAAAGATCGATTCGAACGTTGCGAGAAACTAATTCGAATTCAATTTTCTCGATTTCAATCACGTGAAATAGGTGCTTCGTACGTTGCGATCGAACGGGTGGAATGAAAACGGGGTTAAATTTTGAAACGCGATAAAATCGTTCAGAGATCGGGGGGGAACAAAACTGTTTCCAGAGGAAAACGTGGCAGCCAAACCAAGTTACGGGGAATGGTTTCGAAAGAAGAAGCGTGTTCTCCTCGTTGAAGGCCGGGAAACGGAAGTCATCGCGGGCCACGATCGCGGAGACAGGGACGTATCTGTTTCTCACTTTTGTCGAGAAGTTCGCCGACAGTTTGGAGTAGTTGAAGACGAATGAAACAGAAGAGCGTAGGTCCGCGCGAATTTATGGAAAATCTTTCCTCCCGCGTGGCGTTTCCCCTCTCAGCGATGGGATACGCTTTTCCTCCGAGCAAACTTCGCCGCGCGTCGCGCAGAATTCCGCTCCGTAAGTTTGCTCGACGAGCAGAAGAATCGAACGGGGCCGCGGTTTTCCTATACGGTAATGCAATCTCGTTGGATAGCGCGCTTACGCATATACGCGAAGGCAGCTTCTCGAAAATTTCCAGCTTTACGAGAGCACAAAATTCGGCTCCTCGCGTCGTCAATTACGTATGCATTACCTCTTTCGCGTTCGACGCGGGGCGCGCTTGCACGCGTTCTGGTAAAACTGGTTCCGAATTAACACCTATTATTTCTTTTTCTTTACGACCATGACGAAAGGTGCGTTTCGTTTATTAAGTTAAATATGAAACTGGTTTATCGACGAATAAATCGAGGTAAACTCGAACCCGGTTTTTTTTGGCCGCTGTCTTCAAAAATGGCAGCAAGAAGTGCTCGATTAGACGGACGAGGTTTCAGTGGTCCTTTTTTAATTGGAAGTTTTGAAATAGTAAAAGTAAAATGTGGTTAGAGACGTGAAATTTCATGAGAAAGGTTTGTTTAAGGTTTGCACTCGAATGTACAATCTGAGGGTACATCGGCACTGATTAGTGATTATGGAGATTAAACTTATTCCACCGCAGCTTTTTCAGAAATGCATGTTTCTTTGAAGTTTTCTATTGCAATAGAAATTTTCTATTGCTGGGAGATGTTAGCAGTAGAAACTATGGCTGAAATACTGCTAAAATATTGCTCAAATATCGCTCAAATATTGCTGAAATATTGCTAAAATATTGCTATTTTAGCTTCTATTGCTAACATTTAAACTTGTTCCATTGCAGCATTTTGAGAAATGCATGTTTCCTTCAAATTTTCTATTGGAATAGAAATTTTCTATTGCTGGGACGTTAGCAATAGAAACTGTGGCTAAAATATTACTAAAATACTGCTATTTTTTCGTTTCTATTGTTAACGTTTAAACTTATTCCACAGCAACTTTTTGAGAAATGCATGTTTCCTTAAATTATCTACTGAATTCGGAATTTTCTATTGTTGGTAGACGTTCGTAGTAGAAACTATGGCTGAAATACTACTAAAATATTGCTCAAATATTGTTCTAATATTGCCAAAATATTGCTATTTTAGTTTCTATTATTAACTTTAAACTTATTCCGCCGCAACTTTTTGAAAAATGCATGTTCCCCTCAAGTTTTCTATTAAAATGAAAATTTTCTATTGTTGAAGGATGTTAGCAGTAAAAACTATGGTTAAAATATTGCTATTTTAGTTTCTATTGCTAACGTTTAAACTTATTTCATCGTAACTTTTTGAGAAATGCATGTTTTCCTGAAGTTTTCTATTAAAGTGAAAATTTTCTGCTGCTGAGAGATGTTAGCAATAGAAGCTATGGTTAAAATATTGTTCAAATATTGCTATTTTAGTTTCTATCGCTAACGTTTAAACTTATTCCACCGCAACTTGTTAGAAAATGCATGTTCCCCTCAAGTTTTCTATAAAAATGGAAATTTCCTATTGCTGAGAGACGCTATTAATATAAAGTATGGCTAAAATATTGCCAAAGCATTGCTATTTTAGCAATAGTTTGTATTGCTAACGCCCGGCAAGGAGCCAAGTGCAAGGGATAATTTCGTTTCGAAAAAATTTGTTTTCACAACTCAGAGTGATTACACACAGTACGTATGCGTATACACAGATATCAACACAAAGGAGTACAGAAGGACACGAATGAAGGGGTGGACGAGCTCGGAATAGACGTTTAATTATTCCCGTCAGCAGTTAAATAGTCCAAGAGATGGGCGAAAAAGGTGACCGAAATTCGAGGCCTGAATCGTGTCTAGACAGGATCTCTCTGTTTACGGAACGCGGAGCGAAGACGGTCGTTGCACCTACCGCGACGCCAGGCTCTGGAATAAATCCGGAAGAGGGCTCGAGATGGAGGGAACGAGAGAGACGGATAAATGGATGGATGGACGGATCGAGGGAAAGAAAGGAAGGAAGGGACAGAGTGGCAGGAACGGAGCGGAGGGAACTGCAGAGAAAGAGCAGAACTCGAAGTTGGTGGGACTCGCGTGTCTAGGGGTTAGGTAGCATGTAAAATCACAAATGGATTCTCTTTCGAGGCTCGTGAGCCTCTGAATGAATAAATACGGGCTCGCAGCCCCCTCTGTGTCGCGGTAGAAAATACATCGCCCCTTTTGTTCCGCGTATTCGACATTTTCCCGTTCTATTCCACGAAATACGTTTCTAATTTTCGTCAGCCGGAAGGACCTCCAAAGTATTCCAGGCACTGGGGCCGTCTGTAACCCAGCCTAAACCGAGGCGCATGCCTCGCATTCCGCCTGACGTATCACGCCATTAGCCCACATTCGCGGGGACACTTTACGCGTCTCTTTTTTAGTACTCGTCTCGGGTTGTACTGCGGCGAAATGGTGGACGTGCTCGTTCAAAGGGTATGCGAATACAGCGAGTCCTCGATTTATGCGATTAATTGGTTTAGAAGGTTTTCGCGTGAGTCGAGGAGAGCAGAAGATTTAGCGTTTCTTAGTGAAATATTAACCCTTTGCACTCTGATGTCCTCTCTGACGGGACATTAGCATTGATTAGCATTGATTAGTGATGGAGGAAGACAAAGTTATTCCACCGCAGCTTTTTGAGAAATGCATGTTTTTCTGAGGTTTTCTATTGCAATAAAAATTTTCTATTGCTGGGGGACGTTGGCAATAGAAACTATTGCTAAAAAAAGCAATATTTTAGCAATGGCAATACGGAAGATGTTAGCAGTAGAAACTATAGCTAAAATTTTGCTACTTTAGTAATATTTTATGGGAGACGTTAGCAATAAAAATTATTGCTAAAATAGCAATATTAACATAGGAACTGTTGCCAAAATATAATAGCAATAATAACATAGCAACTATTGCCAAATAGCAATATTAACACAAAAACTATTGCCAAAATAGCAATATTAACACAGAAACTATTGCCAAAATAGCAATATTAACACAGAAACTATTGCTAAAATAGCAATATTAACATAAAAACTATTACTAAAAGGGCAATATTTTGGCAATATTTTGGTAATACTTTCTATTGCTAAAATAGCAATATTTTAACAATGTTTTAGCAATACTTTAGCAATGTTTTAGCAATATTTTAGCAATAGAAACTATTGCTAAGGCATAGGAGTATCTAGAAGAGAGTTGAAAGGTGAGAAGTCCAGTATAAATATCAGAATTGAAAGTATGATGACTAATGAGTGATGGTGATAGATTAACACAGAAACTATTGCCAAAATAGCAATATTAATATAGCAATTATTGCCAAAATAGCAATAATAACATAGCAATATTGCTATTTTTATATATGGCAATAGTTACAGCAATTAGTAGTAGCTTCTATTGCTAACGAAAGGAGCCGAGTGCAAAGGGTTAAATATAGTAAATATGAGACAATAATTCAACAGAAAATTTATTTTATCCATTTCTATAAAAAGCAAAAATAGAATAACCAGTAGATGAAATTAAAAGAAAATTTTTAATTCATCGGGCACCGAATATTTTAGAGACCCACGGTGTCTTGAATTTCGGCGAACATATTTGCCACATCTAGAACGGATATTTATAAGATATTTATTAATTAAAGACAAATATGGTAGGTTCTCAAATTACACGATTAATTGGTTCTGAAGATTTTCGCGTAAGTCCAGGAAAGCAGAAAATTTAGCATTTTAGTTTCAAAGCATAGGTGAAAGTAAAATAGATCTATACATATACACTCAAAAAAATATTATTTATTACACATATTTATTGGACATATTGAACATAACCGAATGTACATATATATATTTATCGATGAACTACTTCAAATATCGATCCACAGTTAATTGTCTTTTAAGTAGCCCTTTTGTTTTCTTCATAAATTAACCTTTTAAGTCATCTTCTATTGTTAATTATTAAAGTTAAAGTCTGTGCGTCATATCTTTTCGAAAAACAATAATTAAGTTATCAAAAACTTCATTCGAATGTGCTCGCGTAGAGAACAACGTTATCACGCATTGCAGCGTTGCATTGTTTACGCGTAATTCGCGTCAAACTCTGGCCATACAGAGAAACAGCCTGCGCAAAATTCAGCCTTACCTAAGAGCTTAAAGCGCAGCGCGTAATATCATTATTCACTGCTTCTGTAACTTTCGCAGATGCTTCAAAATCAGGGTTTTGAGTTTCGAGAATCAGCTAATCCATCTCGCATTATAAAATTTAATTTTCCTTTTTTTTTTTTAAATCGCGTAAGTCGAGGACCAACTGTATGTTTGAAACTGGAAGGGACGCGAACCTGTCCCGAACAATGTTCGGAGAAATTACCTGGGACCTGGGTTCATTGTAAATCAGTTTTAATCAGGAAAAGCCTGCCGCGTTTGCGACGGATTAAACAGACCCTTTGTAGTACGAGGAGGCTTGCCCCGTTCAGGGGACAATCGCGATTTAAAATGCATTAAAAATTCGTTTACTGCCAGAGACGTTACGATAATTAGTTTCTGTTATACGAGTAAATTACCAGATAGTGGTGCCCTCTGCGACCATCGTATTCCCATGGATTCTAAAATGTTATCTACTTACGTCGTATTCTGTAATTTGTTCCGTGCAAAATGTAATCCACGGCTGTTAACTGATTGAAACTAATTTACGCGTAAAACGAGCTTATAGTTATAAAGGGACGTGTAATCGAGCGGTGAAAATGATTACACTAATTATTTTGGTGAAATGACAACCTTTCCGCGCGACCGTAAAGAGAATCACAAATTATCGAGGGTGATTCTGTCGTTTCAAAAGAAGTACCAAGAGGATGTTTAATTACAACGGAATTGATGCATACGAAATTAATTACGGTGCTTTTCACGGCTAATCTAAATCGATAATGCTCCTATTTGCAAGCACATTTGCTTAAACCCTCTACGGTATGGTAATTCTTTAAATTCTGACGACGTAATTAAGTCGCGTCATATTACCTGGCTGTTATGCTAATCTGAAAATAGAACGAGAGGGTTACGAGCAGGGTCGTTGTACTCGGACTTTCCTCCGATTTCTTTCGTGGCGTTTGCACCGCGAGATACCTTTGAAACGAAAATCCTCTTAGCCAAAGCACAGCGTTCTCCTTTAAGACGGTCACGCACTTCCACGCAGAGGTCGGCGGTGTTCTTTTACCCCCACGCGTTATTAAAATTGCGTAATCCTATTTTTAACGTAGGGTGCAACCAATGCTACCCTACAAGATGAAATATTACACGTTAACCCTTTGCACTCCAAGTTATTTTTCAATTCTGTTGCTAACAATTCTCTACTATTTAAAATGTTTTATTTGTAATTTACTTCAAAGGACAGCTCCTCGACTGCTACTTGCAAACAATTTGGTTTACTAATTATATTAAATTTAGCTCTCAAATTTTGTTGTAATTCATATTTATGGAACTTGTATAAATTTATTTTATATCGCGAAGAGAATGCGGTCGATTAATCGACTTCCATGTTTAACCTTTTGCACTCCAAGTTATTTTTCAATTTTGTTGCTAACAACTCTCTATTATTTAAAATGTTTTATTTGAAATTTACTTCAAATTTGTTTATTAATTATATTAAATTTAGCTCTCAAATGTTGTTGTAATTCATATTTATGGAACTTATATAAATTTATTTTATATCGCGAAGAGAATGCGGTCGATTAATCGGTTTCCATGTTTAACCCTTTGCACTCCTTTGTCAAGCGTAACTCGACATCAGTAAATGAAAAAAAAACAATATAATTTAGCTCTCAAATTTTTTGTAATTCATATTTATGGAACTTATATAAATTTATTTTATATCGCGAAGAGAATGCGGTCGATTAATCGGTTTCCATGTTTAACCCTTTGCACTCCTTTGTCAAGCGTAACTCGACATCAGTAAATAAAAAAAAAACAATATAATTTAGCTCTCAAATTTTTTGTAATTCATATTTATGGAACTTATATCGTTTTTTTTTTTTCTATTTACTGATGTCGGGTCACGCTCGACAAAGGAGTGCAAAGGGTTAAGTTAAAGTTTGCGTGTTAACCCTTTCGCTACGGTGGACTTGTTCATGAATGCGTTATACTATACGCACTAACGCAGACGCACTTAAATTAAAGAAATAACAGATATATTCTACTCTACCAACGTTTCAAGTAAATGCAAAATTTAACGAGCGATTGAAGTCATCGTCATTGCACAGTGAGCATCAAACTGAGGGCGTACGTGTAGAAAGATTGAACGACACACAGTTTTTGCACTCAATTTTTAATAACAAATCACGACGACAACAATAATCGTGATTAAACAATGATAAAAATAATAACAGTAGCGATGGCAAATTACGATTTCTGTAATAATTAACCCTTTAAACTCTCGAGATGTTATTTAATTAATAATTAACCCCTTAGATTCTCGAGAATTAATCCTCGAGAGGCGACTCTCAGTCGCCAGTTGAGTTCTTCATCGACTAATTTTAAGTTTCGAAGTTCTACAAAAATGAATTTGGAAGGCGAAATTAGCTCGAGGAAAGATGAAATTGATTTTCAATTGTTGAAAAACGAGATTAGTTGCATTGACGAAGAAATTAGCGATAGAAAACACGATGCGCGACCGAAAAAGTTGAGTGCAAAGGGTTAAACTCGGAGAAACGGTGCTGTGGCTACGAATTCTTTCGCTGCGTTAGTCGGCTGATAGCTCTGACTAGCTACGCGTAACTCGACTAACTGACTGACTGTCTAACTGAGCTCAACTGTTATAATCGAACTGTGTGATTGAACTGTCCAAATTGAACTGTCTAGATTCAATTCTGTGCAACTGTCGGAATTCGACTACCTGAACTGACTAATTTAACTCAATTAACGCGAGGGCGTAAAATGTCGCCCCTTAACACTTTGCACTCTGCTCCTTCCTGGACGTTGGAAATATTGCTAAAATAGCAATATTTTAGCAGTATTTAGCAATAGTTTCTATTGCTAACGTCTCCCACTAATCGAAAATTTCCATTTCAATATGAAAGTCGAGGGAAATATGCATTTCTGGAAAAGCTGCGGTGGAATAAGTTTAAACGCTAACAATAGAAACTAAAATAACAAGTTTTTAGCAATATTTTAGCCATTGTTTCTATTGCTAACGTCTGCAGCAATAAGGAATCTCCATTTCAATAGAAATCTTAAGGAAACATGTATTTATCAAAAAGCTGCGGTGGAACAAGTTTAAACGTTAGCGATGGAAACTAAAATAGCAATATTTTAGCCATTGTTTCTATTGCTAACATCTCTCAACAATAGAAAATTTTCATTTTAATAGCAAACTTGAGGAAAACATGCATTTTTCAAAATGTTGCGGCGGAATAAGTTTAAAGTTAATAATAGAAACTAAAATAGCAATATTTCAGCAAAATTTTAGCAATATTTTATCAATATTTGAGCGATATTTGAGCAATATTTTATCAATATTTTAGCAGTATTTTAGCAATATTTCAGCCATGGTTTCTACTGCTAACGTCTCCCAACAATAGAAAATTCCCAATTCAGTAGATAACTTAAGGAAACATTCATTTTTCAAAAAGCTGCGGTGGAATAAGTTTAATCACTAATCAATTCTGACGTCCCCTCAAAGGGCACATCCGAGTGCAAGGAATTAAAAATGCGTATGAAAGGAAAAGGAAAAGTTCAGAGGAAAAGGAATGGATGCACGAACGAAAAAAGCGAACCTTCCAAGAAAAACGCAAGGGATTAGAAATAGGTCCTTGACGAGCGAAAATTAAGGACACAACGCTCAGTCGCAACAGGAATTTGGAAGACAATTGAAAGATTCTAAGGGTTCCTAGGAAAAGACACTAACTGGACGGATGTCGAAGTTAGGATAGTAGACAAATCTGGTCGCCAAGTGTGGACATGCAGCGACCAGGTCCACGCCGGACCGTGGGAATCTATTGTAAGATTCGGACGGATCTTTAGGATTCTTCGAATCCTTAACACTAGGTTTACCAAGGGGTCATTTTGACCCCTCTGAGCAAACATTTCGTTCATTTTCTGCAAGAAAATTATTGCTGTATTTTATGAGAATATTTTCATTAATTTTTACTTACATTTATAAGACATGTAGTCGCAAATCTTATCTTTTTCTTTTTTTAGTTTCGAAGGGACTTTTACCGAAGGGGTCGTTTTGACCATTCGAATAAATTTTATTATATCTGCCAGCACATTTTCACATATTCATTTAATTCCTTCATTCCATAATTTTATTGCATTTGGCAACATACTTTTTCGTTTATTCCACTTTTTATGCGAATAGTGCGTTATAAAACCGTTTTCTTAGACGAGAGATTAGAGAGAATGACAAACATTCTCTTTCGCTCTGACTAAAAGATTTGAAACAATTTTTCTTGTTTTTCCACTTTTTATGCGAATAATGTGTTACAAAACCGTTTTCTTAAACGAGAAATTAGAGAAAAAGACAAACATTTTCTTTTGCTCTGACTAAAAGATTTGAAACAAATTTTTCGTGTTTTTCCACTTTTTATGCGAATAATGTGTTACAAAACCGTTTTCTTAAACGAGGGATTAGAGAGAAAGACAAACATTCTCTTTTGCTCTGACTAAAAGATTTGAAAAAAATTTTTCGTGTTTTTCCACTTTTTATGCGAATAATGTGTTACAAAACCGTTTTCTTAAACGAGAGATCAGAGAGAAAGACAAACATTCTCTTTTGCTTTGACTAAAAAATTTGGAACGATAAAGGAGATCATATATTTTCCTATTGTCATTCAAAGTAAGTTCTTGGACGGTTAGTGCATTTTACTGAATAAAATATATTGGAAATATAAAAGTGAATTTAGTGTTTTTACAGTTATAAAAAAATATTGAGGTAATAATGGCAGGACATTAAAAAAAACGTAAATGGTTGAACATTGTAAATGATATAAGAGAAGAGTGCTCAGAAGCAGATGAAGAAAGTGATTTAGATACTGAAGTCTTTTCATTGGATTCGTGCGATACTGAAACCACAATAAGCAGTGATAGTGAAAACGAAAATATTTTCAATTTACCTAGACGAAAAAAAATAAGAAGATTGTCTTGGAGTGAGAGTGAGAGTCACGACCAAAATGGAGTCAATTTATATTTTTTCTAATTAAATACCGAAAGGGATCATTTTGACCCCTTTGGTAGAAATAGGTATATGCCAACTCATGGTAAACCTAGTGTTAAATTAAATTAATCGTTTTTTTTTTTTAAAAAACACGTGATTTTCTGTACCCGTCAAGTTGACCCTTTACGGGCATCCGTAAAGATATGTATACAAAAATGTTCGTAAACCAAGTATTAATGAATTACGAAGACTCGCTGCACAGCAAGTCCCTCCACAGCAATATGAGATTCTCTTTCTCCAATTTGTTGCTATCGCATGACAAAACCGATCGATGCTTTGAGATTATTGGAGAAGGCTCGGAAGCCACGATCCTCGTGAATTACTGAAACGGAATACCACGATTCTACGATACTTTTATTCCAAGCATTATTACTTCACGTTTTAATATTTTCGTGAAATCTTGATTTAGGAGTTACTTCGTTGTTGCTGCAAATATTAGCGACATTTTAACACATGCGTAAGCGGCAAGCGGAGCTGCGCTATACTGCTGACTATAGTCACTGTCAGTGCACAGCGATCGTCAAACGTTGAGCAACTATAGTCAGCATTAGTAGCGAAGGGGTTAATTCGTCCACGTCTATAAAAGAAAACATTTATCGCTTTTCGATTACGCCCTATTGTAAAGCGGAGGAGGCAGGGGGAGGGGAGAAAAAGATCGTTAATGAACTGTCGAATCTGAGCTTAGAAAACAAACGACGAGAAAGATACGACAAAACGCCGTCTCACGATTTAATTACCCGGCGGGTGCCGGTGCCAGCGGGCGCCTCGTGAAATATTTTCAAGCAGCAGAAACAATAGCTGGGGACCCAATTACCAGAGCTCGTGTTGCGTCAAGGGTGCTCAGACAGGCGTTTCCTCAAGGCAGCTCTCCTTAGCCGGTACCTACCCTACCGACGCGTGTAAGAGAAATGTGTGTACACCAGCTAAGTTTCGCACGCCCTCAGCGTCACCAATATACGTCCAACGCACGTCCGCGGACCTGTGTACATGTGCTCGATCAGGACTGCGACATGCTCCCTTTCTTTCTCCCCTTTTCTCTCGACTTTTTGATTTACACCCAACCCTGCTTTTACGCGAACTTTTTTTACACGATTTTGATTTAACACAAATTAGAAAAGAAATTTAATTCTCTTTTTACGCGATTCGCGATTTTTTTACATTCAACACGATCGATCCAAATTTTAAGAAAATTTTGCTTTACTTTTATTTTTTTCTCTCTTCTTTTTCTCTCGACCTTTCGATTTACACCCAATCCTGTTTTTATGCGAACTACTTTTGCACGATTTTGATTTAACACGAATTAGAAAAGAAATTTTATTTTCTTTTTTCTCTTCCCGATTTTTTTAAATTTAATACGATCGACCCAAATTTTAAGAAAATTTTGCTTTACTTTTATTCTTTTCCCTTTTTCCCTCGACCTTTCGATTTACATCCAATCCTGTTTTTACGCGAACTTTTTTTGCAAGATTTTGATTTAACACGAATTAGAAAAGAAATTTAATTCTCTTTTTACACAACTTATTTTGATTTAACACTATCAATTTTCATTTAACTCTTACGAATTGTAAGTAAACCCATTTCTGTTTTTACGCGAACTTCTTTTACACGATTTTGATTTAACACGAATTAAAAAAGAAATTTAATTCTCTTTTTACGCGACTTATTTTGATTTAACACTATCAATTTTCATTCAACTCTTACGAATTATAAGTAAACCCAATTCTGTTTTTACGCAAACTTCTTTTACACGATTTTGATTTAAATTAGAATTAAAAAAGAAATTTAATTCTCTCTTTATGCGATTTTTTTAGATTCAACACGATCGACCCAAATTCTAAAAAGAAAATTTTGCTTTACTTTTATTTTTCTGACTGCAACATTGGAAACGAGGAATGTAACGCGATTTCCATTTGTGAGAATTCCTCGAATTTTATAACTTGAATATGGAATTCTGTCTGCTTTGTCTACGTTTTGAGTTTCGTGTTCAAAGTGAGAAATACCTTTTTGACGTTTAGAAAATTGAATAAAAATTCGAATAACATTTGTTGTGTGCACAATACATATTTATTAATTTTGCGTAAAAGTCGATAAATGGTAAGTTATGGTTTTAAAACCTTTGTTTTATTAATCATAACTGAAATATTTTTCAATACTTCTTACGTAATGTCACATAATTCACTTATGACAAAAGTGAAAAGGAAAGCGATCTCTTTGGATATTAACCCTTTGCGCTCGAGAGGCGACTCTCAGTTGCCATGGCGCTTCATACAGCAACTGCAGCTGTTTATCGACTGATTTAAAATCTCGAAGCCCTACAAAAATGAATTTGGAAGTTGAAAGAAGATGAAATTGATTCTCAACTGTTGAAAAACGAGATTAGTTGCATTAACGAAGAAATTAGCGATAGAAAAAAATGATGTGCGACCGAAAACGTCGTCGAGTGCAAAGGGTTAATATAATAATTTGTGAGAAGAATTGCGAGAAATGAAAGAATGAGTGTTTGAAGTGAACGAAATGCGAACGTTTATAATTATGAAGATGTGATTATGAACGTTCTCGAGTGATTGTGAATATTCTCGAATAATCAACACTCGAGAATATTCCAAATTTTATGCACGAGGGTGTGTATGTGCGTATATACGAGTGCCTGGAAAACAAAGTAATGTAAGAATTGAGAATGTTCGATGAGTAAATGTGTATAAGAATGTGTGTGTGGAGCGCAAAGGTAGTTTAAGAAGAGCAACGAAAAGTGTACTTTCTACAATTATAAATAAATTTAACTTTTCAATTTCTACAATATGGTTTTTGAATAGGGTCCTTTCTGGAGAAGATTGATTTTTATCCCTTTGCACTCGGATATCTCCTCTGAGAAGACATCAGAACTGATTAGCAATTAAACTTATTCCACCACAGCTTTTTGAGAAATGCACGTTTCCTTAAATTATCTACTGAATTGAGAATTTTCTATTGTTGGGAGACATTAGCAGAAGAAACTATGGCTGAAATATTGCTAAAATATTGCTAAATAGGGTTAACACATTGCAAGCAGGCGTCTCGCTGTACGAACATAATAATATTGGAGCGGATAATTTTGCAATAAAAAAAGCGAAAATAATGATTACTTAAAGAATAAAAATAATTTTTATCATCTTATCTAGAAATGTATCATAAAAAAACTTTTAACGTTTTAACTGAACGTAAGTAACGTAACTTTTAAAATTTTGCGTGATCCACGTTCTAACAACACTTCTCGAAAAACGTAATTTTATGTGATCCGCAAACAATGTGTTCAAATTCAAATTTTAGATCGCCTTGCAACTGGACGAGGTGCTAATTTACTTTGTATAATGTGCACTCTATATGAAATACAAATTTTAAAATTCTAACATGAAAACTCATGAGTTATGTATGATTTTTGCTGATTTCTTAGGACTAGAACCAATCATCTATTTTTCCATAGATGCAATATATATTTTTTTACACATATTCTTCGTGACGGTATCTATCGTGTAAAAACAGAATTAAGTGTATTTGTTGCTGCGATACTAGTTGAATTTAAAAATATCGGATATTTTATTAAACTGCAAGAAAAAACCAAAAATAAATTCACGCTTTAGGAGAAAAGAAGAAACAGTATGCAGAGTGATCAAACTACGACGACCGACTGTGCCAACTGGAAATGGCGCAGCGGTACAAGAAAAGAAACAAAAGACAAACGAACCCTTAGTCTCTCTACAGCTCACACACACACATGCACACATATTAGTTCAAATACATCCCAACAAAAAATATTGCAAGAATATGGGAATACGTACGGGAAAAAGGAGCATTACGAGAGACGCACAATGCTCGTTACTTAATTCTGTTACACGCCAGGCGCAATTTGCTTCGTTTCTGATACAAAAGCGTAAACTGGAGGGAATAACGCGTAAAGCGGCGCGTGAATGGGGATTACGGAGGGACATAAAGAAAATGTTAAACAGAGTGAAAGAAAAGGGGGGTGGAAAAACGAAATATCCACCGGTTGGCCGCGGCAGAAAGGGCGGGGGGTAAATGGAGAGTGACGGACAAAAGGTGGAGGCGAAGAAAAACTGAATAAGAGAGGCGACGACACAAGGGAAACCGTTTTCTCTAAAATGATTGAAAGCCCGCGGTGCAAGGAACACGGTGACGTATGAATGACGAGAAACTGGAACAGGAAACAGGAAGTGTGTGCTGTACGCGGTAATGAAAGCATAAGCCGCGATCAGTATCGATATGAACGTGCTCGTTAACCGGTAAACGCGCGCCATTTGCGACTGCTACCCACGTCATTACGCGTTCCCGTTCATTCAAATTTTTTCCAACGATCGTATCTTTTTAACCAACGTCGGCGAGATTAAAATAGAAATTGCACGCTCGTATTAAAAGGCGCATTTACGCGCGCTTTTAACACACCGCGCATCTAAATTCACGCTGCCTAGCGCATATATTGGGCGCTCGCGAAAGTTCGTGCGCGATTTAGAAACGAAATTAAATACAACACATTTTCGTGAAAAATAGTATTTACTAATCAATAATGTATTCTCCATCTTTTTTTTAACTGTCCCTCAACGTTTTACAAGTTCTGGAAACTGTGTGGTTTCTCTTCAAAGAAAGTTGTATAGTATTGAGTAGTTGCAAAAGTTCGTGTCTAATTTGAAACCAAATTAAATACAACACATTTTCATGAAAAATAATATTTAGTAATCAGTAATGTATCTTCTATAATTTTCTATAACTGTCTCTCAACGTTTTACAAGTTTTTGAATTCCTTCTTTGTGGAAACTGCGTGGTTTCTTTTCAGAGACAGTTGTAAGGCATTGAGTAATTGCAAAAGTTCGCGTCTAATTTGAAACCAAATTAAATGCAACACATTTTTGTGAAAAATAGTATTTAGTAATCGATAATGTCTTTCTATCATTTTCTATAACTGTATACCAATATTTTATAAATTTGTGAATTCCTTCTTTGTGGAAATTGTATGGGTTCTCTTCAAAGAAAGTTGTATGGTATTGAGTAATTGCAAAAGTTCGTGCTCGATTTGAAACTAAACTAAGTGCAACACATTTTCGTGAAAAATAGTATTCATTTATCAATAATGTACTTTTCATCATTTTCTATAACTGTCCCCCAATGTCTTACAAGTTTTTTAATTTCTTTTTTGTGGAAACTGCGTGGTTCCTCTTCAAAGACAGTTGTATGATATTGAGTAATTGCAAAAGTTCGTGTCCAATTTGAAACCACATTAAATACAACACATTTTCGTGAAAAATAGTATTTACTAATCAATAATGTATTCTCCATCATTTTTTATAATTGTCTCTCAACGTTTTACAAGTTTTTGAATTTCTTCTTTGTAGAAACTCAGTGGTTTCTCTTCGAAGAAAGTCGTAAAATAGTTTTTGACTTCTTCCATAGAATTAAATTTCTTGTCATTCAAATTATTTTGCTAAGAACGAAACAGATGAAAATCTGAAGGAACTGATCAGAGAAATACGACGGGTGCTGGAGGATTTCTCATTTTAATTCTCTGAGTTTTTGCAGTGTCTGATGAGTGACGCGTGGAATCCATATATCGAGTTTCAAAGTGTATCTAAGTTGTTTTAAATAGCCAAATGCAATTGAATGGTCAACAGTGAGTCCCTCAGCAATCTTTTTAGTAGTAATCCATGGATTATTGTTCGCTAAATCACGGATAAAGCCCTCATCAATGTCAGAAGATCGTCCAAAGCGAAGATTTATCGTTTAAATTGAAGTCACCATTTTGAAATCGACTAAATTACTTTTTAACTGCCTTAAAAGCAGGAGCATGATCCAAATAAACGTTTTGGATATTTTTTGTCGCAGTTCTAACACTCTCTCCTTCTTTAAACTTATATAACATAACACAAGGAAAATGTAACTTTTCATTTTCCATTTTCAATATTAACTCTGCACAAAATTAATTTGAATAAACTTTTCTTAAGGTTGCGTCGACTTACGACGTATTTAGATAACTATCATGTAATAATATGATTATAAAAGAAACACCAACACAATGAAAGCTGCACGCGTTTGCCACCTATGAAAATTGGATTATCACCTAATAAAAGAGCTTAGAGAATCTTTATCTACGTGGAATGGGATTTTTAACTATGAAATGTCTACAAAAATCCTATATTTTATTCTCGACAAACCCGTTACATCGTTACGATACGCGTCAACTTTCTCAAGGCGCGCGTTATCTTCTTTCTCGAACTCGTTAGTCCGCACCTGCCGGAAGGATAATTGAAGGAAGACCGTTCGCATCGTAGACGGTTGCAAAAAGAGGTGAACGGAACGCGAATCAGCCACTTCGAGTGCAACCGCCGTGCACGTTTTCCAGGACGTCGCGAAAACGAGCGACAATCGAATCGGTCGAATGCAACGAGATATCCATCTCGATTTCGCAATACAATAGACTCCCGTACAACGCGAAGGATACGTTCTACGTTATAGGAAATCGTGTTGTATGGGACATATATTATCGAGCCAATTTGTGCAAGTTCAAACATTTCTCTAAATTGTAACAGTTATCGCGTATCGCTAATGAGATCTGATTCAGTTTGAAACATTACTTCAGTGCGAATAGACTGTTAGCGTTGTACGTAACTAATATGTTTCAAATAAAGTTTCTTTTGATAAAGGTAAGGTAAGGTTAGGTTAGGTTAGGTTAGGTTAAACTAAGTCATTAGTTTTTCTTGTAAGTCAATGCAAAAATTAATTGCTTATACATTCTACGTTGTAGGAAATCGCGTTGTATGGGACATATATTATCGAGCCAATTTGTGCAAGTTCAAACATTTCTCTAAATTGTAACAGTTATCGCGTATCGCTAATGAAATCTGATTCAGTTTGAAACATTATTTCAGTGCAAACAAACTGTTAGCGTTGTACGTAACTAGTATGTTTCAAAGAAAGTTTCTTTTGATAAAGGGAAGTTGTTAGTTCTTCTCGTAAGTCAATGCAAAAATTAATTGTTTATACGTTCTGCGTTATAGGAAATCGCGTTGTATAGAACATATATTATCCAACCAATTTGTGCAAGTTCAAACATTTCTCTAAATTGTAACAGTTATCGCGTATCGCTAATGAGATCTGATTCAGTTTGAAAAATTATTTCAGTGCGAAAAAAAACTGTTAACGTTGTACGTAACTAATTTGTTTCATATAAAGTTTCTTTTGATAAAAGGAAGTTGCTAGTTTTTCTCGTAAGTCAATGAAAAAATTAATTGTTTACACTCTTGATAAACGGAGATGTCGTTTCTCATACTGTTTATGTAAGTTAGGTGGTAACGCACCCCTGTTAGATGAGGTCATTGGTGCCTCGCATCACCAGCTCTGCGTGCCCAGTTAGTAACCAGCTTTATCCTTTATTAGACCTTTCTAACTTTATCCAGCGTATTTTGAGCCAATTTACTGGACTAGGTGGTCCTTTAGTTAATTTATGAGGATACAATCATCGACACTTGCATTTGAATTGCGTTATTGAAACGATTTACATTAGAGTATGGAGTTAATCAAAATGGCCTCTCAAATAAATTACTTATTATTCAATGGCCAATAAAATTTTCTCATTTAATGGTGTTAAACTTCATCATTCAGAAAAGTTATAAATATAAAAAGTTATGACTATACCAAATGCCTTGACACTTAAATTTAAGATTTTTCAAAATGTGGAGTTAATCGATTTGTGCACTGAACGGCTCAGTTAGTCCTCTCAAAACGTTAACATCAGAAGGAAGTCACTTTCGATGCGTGAAGAATAAAATATCAAAATATTAAAAGCTGAAGCAGTTTATTTAAAACCCATTTCCCAACAGAAGTTAAAACAAAATATAGCTGACTTAATTATAAAAAAAGTATTGCACACTCAAACCTGTTTTTGTGCGGGAGATAGGGATCATAAAAGAAATCGCATAAAAAAGAGTATCCTGAAACTTCATAAGTGGCTATAAAATAGGTTGTTTGCAACATATTTGAAAAAAAAGTTTTCTTACGCGGGTTAATAAGGACCGCATAAAAAAAGTTCCACATAGAAAATATGTAAATTGAAACCTCACGATGTAGGTAGAAATTGATTTTCCAAATAAGGAGAAATTGAATTTATACGTCGAAACATTTTAAAATGTTTTATTTGCTAATATACATTCGAAATTTGCATTTATAACTATTCATCGTAGTCAAATACGCGGATTTTCTTGTCGAGAACTGGTTCAAAATCACTTTAGTCACTTGAAGATGCTACCTCGCACTTATTCAGAGCTGATATATCTTTTCTTTTCAAATTGGCATGTTATTTTGACAGTCATCTCTTCTTTTCTTCTCAAATCACATTTTTTAATTAATTTTTAATCGCTATATGCGTTTGATGAATTTTTCTTTTTTATGCACCGCAGAAAAAAAATCGCACAAAAAAGAACCGCATAAAAACAAGTTTGAATTCATACGTTATAATATTTTTATAAGATAAATATATGTTAAATGGTAAAGTGCATATTTTTATTTTTATTAAAAGTTGAATAAAATTATTTTCTCTTACATCTTTAAATGTGTATATGTATTACTATTTTTTTTTATAAACTGTTACCTTTTTTAAACTTTCAGCTTCACTGTTCACATGTAAACAACAAGTGTATACTTTTGCTTTTCTCGACAAAAAATTGTGCGTGTACCTATGTACGCACGTTAGAAGTTATACTTCATTGTGTATGAGTGTGATTAAAAGTGATTAAAATGATTTTTAATTTGCATGAGAAAATTTATTGAAATAAGATAACAAAAGGATTGGAGTTGCATATGAAAAAATATTTTTTTATACAAAGTAAAATAAAAATTTCATTTTATTATTTAATACAATTATTATCAATTCATTTTATTTTTTAATATAATTACTATTAGTTCATTTTATTATTTAAAACAATTATCGTTTATTACTACTAATGCTCATAACTATCGAATGATTTAACACTAGGTTTACCAAGGGCTCATTTTGACCCCTCTGAGAAAATTTTTCGTTAAACTGTACATTAAAATATCAAAAATAAAAAAAAGTAATAAGAATTTTAATTATTATAACTGATGTAATTTTATTGAGGTTTGTTTTTCTACTTTAACTTCATAATTAATAGGTCAATTTATATTTGTTTCTAATTAAATACCGAAAAAACTCATGGTAAATAAATATTATATTCAAATATATGTTTAATTATATATTCAAATAAAATACGTGTTGTGCATTCATAAACATTATACAAATAGTATAAAACAGTTGAATACGCTTATCAAACTCGACAAGCAAGCAGCTTCGTAGTGTTGACTTTGTGTTACACTGTGCGCGCGCATCGTAAAAAAATCCACTCTTATCATTTATTCACAACGCGCCTAAAGAAGTATAACTCCAAAAAGGGGCGAATGTTTTAACTGCGACAAGAAATATTCAAGACGTTTATTTGGATCGTGCTGCTGCTCTTGAGGCACTTAAAAGGTGATTTAGCCAATTTCAAAATGGTAACTTCAACTTGAACGATAAATCTTCGCTCTGGACAAGCATTTTTTCATAGCGCGCCTAAAAAAGTATAACTCTAAAAAGGGGTGAGTGTTGGAACTGCGACAAAAAATATTTAAGATGTTTAGATATTCAAGATATGGGTTGATCGACATCATTTTTTCATAACACGCCTAAGGAAGTATAACTCCAAAAAGAGGCGAATGTTTTAACTGCGACAAGAAATATTCAAGACGTTTATTTGGATCGTGCTGCTGCTCTTAAGGCACTTAAAAGGTGATTTAGCCAATTTCAAAATGGTAACTTCAACTTGAACGATAAATCTTCACTCTGGGCAAGCATTTTTTCGTAACACGCCTAAAGAAGTATAACTCCAAAAAGAGGCGAATGTTTTAACTGCGACAAGAAATATTCAAGACGTTTATTTGGATCGTGCTTCTACTCTTAAGGCACTTAAAAGCTGATTTAGCCAATTTCAAAATGGTAACTTCAACTTGAACGATAAATCTTCGCTCTGGACAAGCATTTTTTCATAACGCGCCTAAAGAAGTGTAAACTGTGTGAAAACTTTAAATTTCCTCTGACGCGTTTAACGGGACCATTTATCGCGTTGTACGAGTACTAGCCTAAAATTTTTCATCGCGTTATACGGAAGTCCACTATAATAAGTTGCTGCTCGCCCTCGACATCTGCGACCAAAGACGTTGCGCAAGGCGATCGTGCTTCTTGTCGAGGGCTACGTGGAGCACGATGCTTTTCGAGTGGTGGAACGGGAGGACCATCGATGCCAAGGGTAGGGAATATCATGCTCGTAGCGATGGCGAGAGGCTCCTATCGAAACGTGAAATATCGATATTGTTCTGGTAACGTTCGTGGCAACCACGAACAAAATGAAAGCAGGGAAATGTCGCGATGCAATTTTATCGATGCGTACAAGTCTGTTGTGGGTTAATCGATTCAATTTTAGGTCACTCGAGTAAATGGTCTTTTAGGGATGCAATCGAGGGTATTTCTTGAGAATACATGTCTTTATTACGAATTAATTTGATTTGAATTTTTTAAGATAAGTATTAAGATCGTTCAGGAAAGAAACAGTAGTTTGCTGCTCTAAAATTAATATTTCTTCAACGCAATGTTTCTGAAAATTGAAAAAAGGATGAAACTAATAGCAGTTGTCTTTAGATTCATTTGTGAAATAACAAAATCTCTAATCTAAAATAAACGGAGGTTTGACTTGAATTTTCTAAGATACGTATTAAGATCGTTCAGGAAAGAAACAGTAGTTTGCTGCTATAAAATTAATATTTCTTCAACGCGATGTTTTTGAAAATTGAAGAAGAGAATGAAACTGACAGTGGTTGTCTTTATATTCATTTGTAAAATAACAAAATCCCGACATAGAAGATCAGACTGATTCATCTTTAAAGATCGAACAAAGTACTGAAACGTTTAATAATGTGAAGCGAAATCAATGAGCTGCTGTTATAAAATTAAAATTTCTTCAACGCGATGTTTCTGAAAATTGAAAAAAAGAACGAAACTAACAATGGTTGTCTTTATATTCATTTGTAAAATAACAAAATCCCGATATAGAAGATTAGACTGATTCATTCATAGAGATTGAACAAAGTATTGAAACCCTTAACAACATGAAGCGGAATCGATGAATTGTTGCTCTAAAATTAATATTTCTTCTGAAGATTGAAGAAAAGAACGAAACTAACAGTGGTTGTCTTTAAATTCATCTGTAAAATAACAAAATCCCGGCATAGAAGACCAGACTGATTCATTCGTAAAGCTTGAACAAAGTACTGAAACGCTTAACAACGTAAAGCGAAATCAATGAACTGCTACTCTAAAATTAATATTTCTTCTGAAGATTGAAGAAAAGAACGAAACTACCAGCGGTTTTCTTTATATTCATTCGTAAAATAACAAAATCCCAATATAGAAGTCCAGACTGATTCATCCGTAGAAGTCGAACAAAGTACTGAAACGCTTAACAACGTGAATCGATGAACGGTAACGGCGATACAAGCGGGCGGGCAATTCGCGTTAGTTTCGTTCCCGAGTCCTGGAGCCGTCTCAGAGGGCGGAGGTAGCTCAGGGTAACGGTGCAATTTAGTAATTGTCAACTTGGAAATATCGAGTGGGTTTGCTTCGTGGCGGCGTTCGAAGCGGCTCGAACTGTCTTGAGCCCATCGCTAGTTAGCGGTCTGACGTTTCGAGCCCGTTAAAGCCCACACGTTGCCCCAGGCGTATTATACGAAAGCCTTTGTGCATTGTTTGAGCTTTCCCGGCCATTGTGCTTTCCAGTTACACACAGCCTGGATTCCCGTGCACTCGTGGCATCCAGCTGCGTTTCTCCTCGTCCTTTTCTTCCCCGTCTCTCGTCTCAGCTTTTATCTTCCTCCTTTGCCCCGTCTCTTCCTCTTCTCCTCTCTCTCTCTCTCTCTCACCCTCTCTCGCTTCCACCTTGCCGCGAAGGACCGCGCACACGTACACACGCTCTCCTCTTCCCGATGCAGAAGCTTTCGCTGTCTTTTGGACAGCCGTCTGGACGGGACAAGAAACCGAGAACACTCTGCCGGAAGAGAATACGGTGGGAACCGGGGACTGTCTCTCGTCGGTGTCTGGGATTCTTATTCTTCGAGCCAGGTCACCGTGACTTCGCTGCTCTCGTCGAACGTTTCGCGGAAAAAAGAACGAACGCTCGTGGAGCACACGGCCGCGTCTCGAAGGCAATCGGTCCGCTTCGAGACAATGGAGACATCTGACCGTGTGTGGAAACCGTATGGAAACTGCTCTCCGCGTAGCTTCGAGCACGCGGAACCTTGCAACCAGACACTCGAGCGTCTTCTTTCGTCGAGCGCTACGAGGACGCAAGGTGACTCGTTCTGTCTGCTGGCGAACGCACGTGTGCGATGATCAATAAACTGCAACGAAAGGAGGGAGAGAGACAGAGAGGGAAAAGAGAATTCGAACACGTTCGATGGCTCGAGAGACTCCGATACCGTGTAATTTCACCTTGCAACGACTCGCGTGTCGCATGGCCTCCATTAATTAACCGCAGTTCGGGGAAACGTTTTCGCGAAACAAGAAAAAAATGATTCGACCTAGACGCGAATAGGCTTCCATCGGTCACTGGTTTTAAGAGGCAGGAAAAAATGTTCATTGGCGTTTTCATGCTTCGTATTCGGCGCTCGAACCTCGGGATCAAGTGGCTCATAAAACGCGGTTACTGCCATTAGCATGCTAATCTATGGTTCGTTAAAATTTACGTCGTTCTTTTTTTGCAGCGTTAAAATATTAGAAATTTAATATCGTGTGATGTAAGAATATAACACTTTGCGCTCTGCTTTTCCTTGGACGTTGGCAATAGAAGCTAGGAATGTTGTTAAAATAACAATATTTTAGGAATATTTAGCAGTAGTTTTTACTGCTAACGTCTCCCAATGATAGAAAATTTCCATTTCAATAGAGAACTTAAAGAAATATGCATTTCTCAAAAAGCTGCAATGGAACAAGTTTAAACGTTAGCGATAGAAACTAAAATAGCAATGTTTTAGTAATAGTTTCTATTGTTAACATCTCTCAACAATAGCAAATTTTCATTTTAATAGAAAACTTGAGGGAAACATGCATTTTCGAAAAAGTTGTGGTGGAATAAGTTTAAACATTAACAATAGAAACTAAAATAGCATTTTTGCAATATTTTAGCCACAGTTTCTTTTGCTAACGTCCCAGCAATAGAAAATTTCCATTTCAATAGAAAATTTGAGGGAAATATGCATTTCTCAAAAAGCTGCGGTGGAATAAGTTTAAAGTTAATAATAGAAACTAAAATGGCAATATTTTAGCAATATTTTAGCAATAGTTTCTATTGCTAATGTCTCTAATCAACAATAGAAAAATTTCCATTTCCTTTTCCATTTCAATATAAACCTTGAGAAAATGCATTTTTCAAAAAGTTGCAGCGGAATAAGTTTAAAGTTAATAATAGAAACTAAAATAGCAATATTTTGGCAATAGTTTAGCAATATTTTAGCAATATTTTAACAATATTTCAGCAATATTTTAGCAATATTTGAACGATATTTCAGCAATATTTTATCAATATTTCAGCCATATTTTCTACTGCTAACGTCTCCCAACAATAGAAAATTCCCAATTCAGTAGATAATTTAAGGAAACATGTATTTCTCAAAAAGCTGCGATGGAATATGTTTAATTGCTAATCAGTTCTGATGTACTCTCAGAGGAGACATCCGAGTGCAAAGGGATAAAACTCGATCTTCTCCAGAAACGATCCTATTCAAAAACCATATTGTAGAAATTGAAAAGTTAAATTTATTTATAATTGTAGAAAGTACACTTTTCGTTGCTCTTCTTAAACTACCTTTGCTCTCCACACACACATTCTTTTATACATTCACTCATCGAACATTCTCGATTCTTACATTACTTTGTTTTCCAGGCACTCATATATACGCACACGCACGTCCTCGTGCATAAAATTTGGAATATTCTCGAGTGTTGATTATTCGAGAATATTCACAATCATTCGAGAACGTTCATAATCACATCTTCATAATTATAAACGTTCACATTTCGTTCACTTCAAACACTCATTCTTTCATTTTTCGTATCCCACAATATGTTTTCGCCCCCAATTGATTTTGTTCAAACTTTGCATATTTGTAGATCTATTTTGCACCGACAGAACTCCGTAAAATAGCCCAACAATACGGATCCTCGTTTTCAATGATATATTTTCGAGTATTAAGCCATTATAAGAGCCATTTTCTTTGAAAGTGGCGTAAAGTCCATTTTTAACAAAAAGTTAGTTAATGATATTAATGAATGCAATCTGCTATTAGCTTTTTATCTATAAACAGTTTCCAAAAATAATTCTTCAAGATTTTCATCATTTTGTTGATATAAATTTACGTAGTTAGTGAAATTACAAATATAATTACTTTAAAAGTGGTGTAAGTCCACTTCCGGCAGACATCATATTTTTATTTAAAAAATTATACTATAATATATTTATTACGTTATATTCCTCCAATACAACATTACTATTTTCAAAAACTTTTTCATAATGATAAAAATTAAAAATAAAAATTAAAAATTAAAACAACATATTGATATAAAATTGTAATTAAAGTAATTTATTGTAAATGGCATTACCTAAAGAAATATTGAAATAAAGCCTTTTTATTTCTTTTTTTTTGCATATTTAATAAAAATTTAATAAAAAAAGTGGTTTGATTCAATTGAAATCCCATATGTAATATTTCATAAATGTATAATTTTCACATTTTGTTGACTTTGAAAGTAGTGCAAGTTCATTTGAGGTCATCAAAAGTATAAATTTCTTTTAACTAATACTTTAAAAACGATTACATTGTGAACTTAAATCAATTTAATATTTAAAAAACATTAAATAATTGTATTAACATATACCAATATTTTTGAAACCAATCAAATATAAACAATGAATTAGTTATACTGAGTTTTTTGTTCAAATTTGAGGATGCTTTTTTTGGGTATTGCAATTTTTCACAATTTTTCACAACCACCGAAACTAGAAATATACGTAAAAATTGACTTAAAAATTACGAAAAAATAAAAAGTGATATATCATTCGAAAGCGTGAATTTTTTTTATTTTTTCATACAATATTCAAGTGGATATCTTTTTTCAGTCAAAAGTTATAGCCTCCAAAAAATTTCATTAAATGCGTACTTTGCACCCCTTCTCCTTCGTTATTTCAAGGCCTACCAAAAAATTATGCTGGTAATTAATGACTCACATATAGATCTCCAAATATGTAAAGTTTGAACAAAATCGATTGGAAATCGATTCGAAAACACACGCTTTTTGAGTAGGGTCCTTTAAATCATCTTTAGCGACTCTGATAGAATAATACTTAATTAAAATCACAAATTGCCATAAAATACAGTTTCAATTTCACCAGAACCCATTGCTAACTGTAATTACCACAAGCTCACGATTATCACGGGTGCAACGAGTTCAGCTTAATTAAAGAACCGAATTTCTTTTCGACTCATTTAAACTTCACGAAAACTTGAACTCATGAATCATTAATGACGCGACCGCGCGAAGAACGTCGAGACTTGCGATCAGCGAAAACCACGCTTCCATTCGTCGCCCAAACGAGTTCGCAGCGCGTATTCCCCTCGACGGATGCTCGGTTCGAGGAGCACAGGCTGAAGAATCCGTGGTTCCTCCGGGATTTGGACAGGATCGGGGGATATTGTTCCGTACCGGAACACTCAACAAAAGCTCTTGGGGACTTAGCCGGCAAGATTTATGATACGATCGACTATAGAGGCTATTTTTGAGGAACTAGTACTAAAATCCTTGGTCGCATGTGTTTAGAAAGTTTTTAAGTTTTACCCTTAATAGCCACTCGACGTACCATAAACGCGATGTTTCCGAAGGGCCATCAGCGACACATGTACGGTTTGTGGACCACACGCTGACCTGGACGAATACCGTGACCTTGTCACGGAAAAACCCAAGTCCTGAAGACGGCTTGGGCATCACCCCACCCTTACCAGGCAAAGTCGCGCTTAGGGCGCATGGAAGGGTAGCGGGTGACACCCAAAAAGCCGCTGATTGGGAAAACGGATAGCTAACGACTAATGTTTAACCAATCAGCGGGCCACGAAAGAAGGGACTCTTCGACAGGAGACGATCTCGTCCTGCTCGGAGAGACTACGAAACAGTCTAATTTCAACGAGCAAAAAGTCAACATCACACATTCAATTACCAGACAGTCCACTCTCTATTTAAAACAATCAAAGTCCATCACATATATATTTTTCTCTGCGAGGTGAGTATAACGCGGTGAGTGCGTACCGCGTTATATGGAAACCGCGCTATAAGAAACTCGGATTTAACCGTACAAACCAGGCTAATTCGTAGCGCGTTCTATGGAAACCGTCTACCGCGTTGTATGGAAACCGCGCTATAAGAAACTCAGAATTAGTACAAATCACATCATTCGTACCGCGTTATATGGAGACCAATAAATACAGTCAACCCTCCTATAACGCGGTGAGTGTGTACCGCGTTATATGGAAACCGCGCTATAGGAAACTCAGAATTAGTACAAATCACATCATTCGTACCGCGTTATATGGAGACCAATAAATACAAAAGACAAGATAAATTATAAATTATTTTTATTGAATTGAAGAGTTCATATAAGGAAATGATAAAAAAAATGAAACAAAAACTAAACTAAAAATCTGTTTTCCAACAAAAACAAGAAAGACTTGTAAAATTATGTAATCTTTCAACACTCATCCTCGCTGTCGGATATGAGTCGCCTAACTCGCCTTCTTTTAATGGACAAAATGTCTTCTTCACTTGGTTCATCTTCGCATTGGTTTTCGATTGTAGCTTTTTTTTCTAACTCCACTGAAACCTCTCTATAGGGAGCTAAGCAATTTCTTAACTCTCTTTTAAACTTTGCGCTGCGCACCGTTGAATGATCAGTTTGAATGAAATGAAGTTCTAATTCTTTAGCCAAATTTAGCCGTTTTTTCACATCTTGTAAATCGAGATTTGGCACCCATTCGTTTTCCTTATTTTCGTTTACCAATGCATTTGAGGTGGGTGCATCAATTAATTCCATCAGTTTCTTCCCCGAGTACTAGTTCTCTTACATCCTGATGGTTTACTGCAAATTCTTCATCGCTTAAACGAGAAGCAATGTTTACTATTTCTATCTACTATATCCAGTTAAAACCATTCATTGGGTGCACGGAAAGAACTGATGGGACGTTGTTGAACGGAAACCGCGCTATAAGAGTACCGCGTTATAGGAGGGCTGTCGCAATTTCAGCTCCGCGTTATATGGAAACCGCGTTCTGAGAGTACCGCGTTATAGGAGGGTTGAGTGTATCTTGTCTTAGTGAATAAAGTATTGTTGAGTTTTACTAACTAAGAAAACTCCATCAGTCCGTTCCCATCTATCGCGAAGTAGTATACGATCGTGGGAAACAGATATATTACTGGGAAATCAACTGGGGACGCTTTGTGCATTGGCCAAAACGGAATCGAGCCGGAATCGCTTTTGGATATCGGTGTAACTAGCAAGCAGCCATCGTGGATTGCTATCGTGACCCTGTTAACCGCACGGCATACCATTTAATCCGCTGACCCAGCTGAATCTTATCCGCGCTGCGAGGAAGCAATCTGTACATTGCTGACCAGCGAAAAATTACGGAATCGTCTTTACGCGGAAGTAATCGAGTCTTTAACTCTTAATTATTACTCGAGTCGTAACGATCCACTGCAATTTTCATTTTGATGTTAGTCTTATTGATGCATGAGCTTGCGATGTTGAAGTCATTGATGTGTGATGAACGATGAACGGTTCACCCTTCTAGAATCGCTGCTTTTCATTAATCCTTTGAGGTCGTATTTATAATAATTTTATATGTATTAATATTGTAGAATCAGAAATTTTTGCTGAAAAACAAGCGTAATTGTAAAGAGCGAATTTATTAGGTTAAATTTATGATATGTACTACGCTGATGTTCTTCTTTAATATTCACTCATCGAACATTCTAGATTCTTTTCCCCATATTTTCATTCATTCTCTCATTCATACTCTTTTGCATAAAGTTTGGAATATTTTCGAATAATTAATCGAATAATTAATGTAGTCACATGTAATAAAATCATCTACACATTCTTTTGGAATATTCTCGAATAATGAATATTTGTTTCTTCATACACAAAGCCACGCATTGTAAAATCACTCATACTCTGCAATATTATAATTTTTATTGAACGAATGATAACGCATAACATTTACGCGAGATTACGGAGGAAAAATAAAATTATATTATATTACATATATCTGGAGTATAAAAAGGAATTAATGTATAATTTTATATGAAAATTAAATTTTATAGTTCTCCATGATATCTTCTTTTGAAGCAATCTAAAAATAATTAATTTCGCGTCTTCGTTAATTCTTCTGTTTGTTCAAAGAATCAAAATAAAACTCGCCATCGTTAGTTTCAATTTCACACTTCTTTCGGTAACTTTACTTTTATCATTTGAAAATATTTTAAGAAACAAGAATAGCTACTAGTTACACGTAAACACAATTTGCAAAATATTATTTCTTGAAGCTCCTTGATTTAGTATAATATAAAATCAGTATGATTCTTTTCTGTGATGGCTGAGTGTAGACATACGACCGCAAAGGGTTAATTAACCCTTTGCACTCTGCTCCTTCCTAAATGTTGGCAACAGAAGCCCACAAATAGCAATATTTTCTATTGCTAACGTCTTCCAGTAATAGAAGTTTTCCATTTCAATAGAAAACTTAAGGGAAACATGGATTTCTCAAATAGTTACGGAGAATTACGTTTAATCCTTTGCATTCGGCTCCTTCTCAGACGTTAGCAAAAGAAATAGTAAAATTTTAGCAATATTTTAGCAATACTTACTATTGCTACCGTCTCCCAGCAATAGAAAATTTCTATTTCAATAAAAAACTTAAGGGAAACATGGATTTCTCGAATAGTTGCGCTGAAATATATTTAATCCTTTGCATTCGACTTCATCCCAGACGTTAGCAATAAAAGTTATTGTTAATCGCTATAACTATTGCTACATATAAAAATAACAATAGTTTCTATGTTAATATTGCTATTTTAGCAATAGTTTCTGTGTTAATATTGCTATTTTGGCAATAGTTTCTATGTTAATGTTGCTATTTTGGCAATAGTTGCTACGTTAATATTGCTATTTTAGCAATAGATTCTATATTAACATTGCTATTTTAGCAATAGATTCTATGTTAACATTGCTATTTTAGCAATACTTTCTATTACCAAGTCTTCCATAAAATACTGCTAAAGTAGCAACATTTGAGCAACAATTTATATCGCTAACGTCTTCCGTATTACCATTACTAAAATATTCCTTTTTTTAGCAATAGTTTCTATTACTAACGTCTCTCAGAAATAAAAAGTTTCCATTTCAATAGAAAACTTAAGGAAACCTGGATCTCTCAAAAAGCTTCGGTGGTATAACTTTGTCCTCCGCAATCACTAATGAATGCTGACGTCCCCTCAGAGCGAACATACAAGCGCAAAGGACATTAAAGTCGCATAGTAAAGCTTCTGGTCTCATTGAAACGAGAAAAGAGAAATTGCGCTTACCTCGAGATAGATTTCGGAATGTGGATTGAAGGTGTTGTTGACCGAGCGAAGAGAGACGTTGAGGTGCGGCAGGCTGTGGAAGACCCTAGCGAGCTGCGGTACCGTGTACTGTTCGAGAAGCTGCTGACCGCCCGCCATTTTGGAGAACCCGTGTCTGCCGAAAACCCCGTTGAAGAGCCTCTCCTACTCGTCAAGACATGCTACGAGACCTGCAACAACGCCAAGAAAACGGGTTAAGAACTGCTCTCGGCATTTTTGCGACTTCTTTGTGCGCATAAAAAATATGACACGAGGAAACATCATTTTTTGCTCGTTTGTACTCGCAACAGACATTTCTGATAACGTCTTCCGCATTAATACCAACGATAATCTGTTAAATTCGAATCGATTTAATGTTAAAACAATGTAAAAGAAATGGTACGCATTATGCAACGGGTTAAGAATTGCTTCCGGCATTTTTGCGATTTCTTTGTGCGCATCAACAATACGACATAAGGAAACATCATTTTTCGCTCGTTCGTTCTCGCAACAGACATCTCTGATAACGTCTTTCGCATTAATACCTACGATAATCTGTTAAATTCGAGTCGATTTAATGTTAAAACAATGTTAAAGAAATGTTACGCGTTATGCAACGGGTTAAGAACTGCTCCCGGTATTTTTGCGATTTCTTCGTGTGTATCAAAAATAAGATACGAGTTAGTATCATTCTTCGTTCGTTCGTTTGTTCTTGCAATAGACATTTCTGATAACGTCTTCCGTATTAATCCTTTCACTGCGAAAAGAGTATATATAAGCTTTCACAAGACTATCAATATGTACGAAAAGCGTATATTTATGTCATCGCAAATCTATCAATATATACGGAAGACGTAAATATACAGCCCCTATATTCTTATTATTGTAACATCTTTACTATCTTATCAATCGATTTAACATTTTGCACTCTGTTCTTTGCTGGACGTTGGCAATAGAAAGTAGAACCACTACTAAAATAGTTTCTATTGCTAATGTTTCATGGCAATAGAAAATTTTCATTTCAATAGAAAACTTGGGGGAAATATGCATTTCTCAAAAAGTTACGGTGAAATAAGTTTAAACGTTAGCAATAGAAACTAAAATCGTAATATTTTAGCAATATTTTAGCAATATTTTAGCAGTATTTTAGCAATAGTTTCTGTTGCTAACATCTCTCGGCAATAGAAAATTTCCGTTTCAATAGACAACTTCACAAAAACATGTATTTCTCCAAAAGCCGCAGTGGAATAAGTTTAATAAGTTTAAACATTAACAACAGAAACTAAAATAGCAATATGTTAGCAATATTTTAACTATAGTTTCCATTGCTAACGTCTCGTAGCAATAGAAAATTTCCATTTCAATAAAAAACTTCATAGAAACATGCATTTCTTAAAAAACTGCAGTCGAATAATTTTACCCTCCGTTATCACCAATCAGTTCTGATTGCCCCTCAGAGGGGACATCTGAATGCAAAGAGTTTATATGTATAGTGCGCAAGATATTTTGAATAGCCGAGCCTATGTAATTATGGGATCCATAATCACTATGGCGCTGAATTGTCGCATCGTAGGAGGGGACGAACGTTGATGCACTTTTTGTTGAAGACGCTCGTGGCGAGTTTCGCAAAAGAAAGGCCAGACGAAAGACTTAAAGACAAAGAGGTTTAAAGAGATAAAGAGGTTTTATTTATATTAAGTCATAGTTTATAGTTTAGAGTTTATATTTAGTTTTGTAGTATGTCTTTAGTCTCAATAAATAGTCTCTAAGATCAGAGGGTCAGATTGGGAATATCCTTACACACAGAATTTCGGAAAATGCATGGAAAATCGGCAATTGTTTCGCTATTGATGTTTTTCTATTATTTAGTTGTTCCACTAAACAAATATGTGAAAAATATCTACGAACTTTACGTGTATATCAAGGACAAAATAAATAATGACGATCCATTACGTCTCATTGAAAAGCATCTTGCAAATACTTCTTTTAATCCGTTTTCAAAAAAAAAAAAAAAATAAAACTCGAAAGTGTGCAGTGTGTAATAAACGTAAAATTCGATGAAAAATTAGATATCAATGTAAAGAATACGATGTAGGTTTATGCGCTGATCCCTGTTTTAAAATACATAATACACAAGTTGACTATTAAATCCTTATTATCTTCATTAGTATTATGTTGTAATTGGTAAATTAAATTTGTTCCTGATTATGAATTTTTGGTGCTTTTCTTTATATTTAACTACAAATTAAAGTTGAAGAAACGTGTTGTATATTTTGATCAGTGGACAAACTGATGCAGCGACTGACATGCGAGAGTATGCCACAGTCAAAAGGTTAATACCTATGATAATCTATTAACCCTTTGCACTCTGCTCCTTCCTGGACGTTGGCAATAGAAGCTAGAAATATTACTAAAGTAGCAATATTTTATTAATATTTTGATCTGTTGGATGGAATTTTGTGAGAACTTCTCTCGTAAAGAAAGGTTAAAAAACATTTTAAAAATTATTTAATATTTTTAAATACTATTTTAGTAATATTTAGCAATAGTTTCTATTGCTAACGTCTCTAATCAGCAATAGAAAAGTTCCACTTCAATAGAAAACTTGAGGAAACATGTATTTTTCAAAAAGTTATGATGGAATAAGTGTAAACGTTTGCAATAGAAACTATAATAGCAATATTTTAGCAATATTTTAGTATTGGTTTCTATTGCGAACGTCACTCAGCAATAAACAATTTCCATTTCAATACAAAACTTGAGGGAAACGTGCATTTGTCAAAACGTTGAGATGGAATAAGTTTAAACGTTAACAATAGAAACTAAAATAGTAATATTTTAGCAATATTTTAGCAATAGCTTCTATTGTTAACGTCTCCCAGTAACAGAAAATTTCTATTTCAACTGAAAACTTGAGGGAAATATTTCTCAAAAAGCCGCAGTGGAATAAGTTTAATCACTAATCAATTCTGATGTCCTCTCAAAGCAGACATCCAACTGCAAAGACATAAATTCTAATCAATTTAATGTTAAAACAATATAAAAGAAACGTTACGCGTTACGCAACAAAAGCAGGCACAGTAGAACTAAAAAGAATTCGAACACCATTTTAAAATCGTGGCGAAAGTGCATCCACCAGCGGGAAGTTGGTCGAGGAACGAAAATAAAGAAAGGAACCTCGAAGACCCTGTTATATATTTAGCGCTAGCCGATTATCCGATTTGGCGTGCAATTAAACTTGCGGTTTCCACGCGAAAAGGAGGATGGGCGGGATCCAATTCGAAGCGGACAGCGTTTAGTTTCGAATCGAATCGGTTGCCGCTCGAACGAGCCATCGACGTAGTTTAATCTTTGTTAGATACGTCTATGTCGTCCGATGATGCCCTCTCTTTTATCCACCCTATCTCCGTCGCTGTCCAACTCTCGCGAGGACCGTTTTGCCCCAGCCTGATTCAATTACGCTCGAAGCGCCGTTGTGGAAGCAACGAGCGCTTAATTAATGAAATCTGTGCCAGCTGCTCTGCCCCGTTCTCTCTCGTCAACGACGACACCCGACGAGAACGCGTGCCCCTTCCGGAAGTATCTCGAGATTCTTTCGCGACGAATTAATACCGCGTTTGGGGATCGCGATCGCAAACTCGCGCTGGACACTCTGGTTACCTGGTACGCGCGCTGCCTTCATCGATCCGACCGCTGACTGTGTTCCCATTGTTTGCTAATCGACGCATTGTTGCGCGCGAGCCAAATTGTCGGTTAATTGTTCCGCGATCGTTCTTTCGAGGGCGTGCATAAGCGAGCGGTTTCGACTTTGTCGGAAGGAAACTCCGGACGCTTTGAAATCGAGAAGCTGTTGGGAAATGTTTCGACGAGTATAGGAAGAATAGAGAGTTAAAAGATGGCAGAGTTGACGATACCTGCACGAGTGTATATATATGTGCCCATAATTATGAAAGTGGTCTAAGTCATATACTTCTTGTTTCGAGATATTTAACGAATCGCATTTGAATAAATTAAAAAATATTTTTACATTATGCGACATTTTAATTTATAATTTTATTAGTCTTGATTAATGGAAATTTATTATAGATATGAAATTTTGTGTGAATTTCATAGGAAAATGTTGTTTTTAAAGCTTGAATTGACTTAGACCATTTTCAATATTAACTGAATGTCCTATAATTGACTTAAAGTAATAAAAAATTGTGATTTTTATTTGGAACAACAACTTTAACGAAATAATTTATAAACATTTATTAATCATTTTTAAAAAGTAATCCATTTTTATCATAATTTCGAGTTTTTAAGATTTTTAAAATGTTCCTGAAAAACTGGAGGGATGTATGGTAGTAAACACATAAGATCTTTATGTTTTTCTTCCGTTACTGGTCTAGTGGTGTTGTATAATGGAAGTAATTGAATATTTTCGTATATTTTTGGTCTTCCTCTTTTAGGTGGAAGATCCAAAACTTGGAATTCAGAATCATCTAAAGAAGTTTTATAAAACATTTTATATGGTTCATTTTTCAAGAATCTCATCCATTGAATTTTTAGCCAAGAGACAGATTCGCCCGCGGTATTTTTTACTCTCCTCGTTATTGATTTTTCAAGTGATTTCGTTGAAATAAAATCCGGCTGCGACATTCGTTTGATCGAAAATGTATTTCTTTTTCTACAATTTTCGATCAATTCATAGTAATGTTCAGGATTGTATAAGTAATTTGCTTTTTTTATTTTCATCTTATTTTATTTTATTTTCAAGTTATGTTTATATAATTTCTTTAAATAACTTTCATAATTAACACTAAATGAATTCCGTATAACGTTGTAATTACAACTACTATCTAAAGGTTCATTTTTTACGATATCCTAAAAATTACATTGAATAAATTTAGTTTAAAATCATGTCGTGTGAAATAAGTGATAAATTCATTTTTTTTTTAAATTTTGACTTAGACCACTTTCATAATTATGGGCACATATATGTAAGACGAACGAATAGCTCGGATCGAGGAAAAATCGAATCGGTAACAACACATTGGATGAAGTGAACTTCAGCTCTTCGATGTGGAACTGGCTGTGTTCAGGAGGTTTTGGTTCTTATGCAAAGAGTCGCGTGTCTTGTTTTGGTGGGACACACCACTATTTTTGAAGTTATATTTCTTTAGGTGCGTGTGAAGAAATGATGAGAATGAATTTTTATGATGCGCGCACACGGTGTAACGCAAAGTCTACACTACGAAGCTGCTTGCTTGTCACGTTTGTATAAGTGTTTTATGCTAATTACATACTTGTTTATGAATGCACAACATGTGTTTTATTTGAATACTAATAAATAAAAATTATATATGTGTTTATTAATTATATACACTAGTGGTTGATATTGAATATTGATAAATATTATTTAAATCATTCGAACGTTATGAGTATTAGTGGTAACAAACGATAATTGTGTTAAATAATAAAATACATTAATAATAATTCCTTTAAACAATAAAATGAGTAAATAAATAATTGTATTAAATAATGAAATGAAATTTTTATTTTACTTTATATAAAAAAGATACTTTTTCTTATGCAACTCTCAATCCTTTTATTATTTTAATTCAATACATTTTTTCGTGCAAATTAAAAATCATTTTAATCACGTTAATGAGGTATAACTTCTAACGCGCGTACATGAGTACGCGCTTCCATGCTTAACACTAGGTTTACCATGAGTTGACATACCTATTTCTACCAGTCAAAATGTCTCTCTCTCTCTCTGTATTTAATTAAAAGAATATATCAATTAACCTATCTATTATGAAGTTAAAGCAGAAAAAACGAATCTCAATAAAATTGCATCAGTTATAACAATTATTTTTTATTATTTTTTATATTTTAACGTAAAGTTTAACGAAAAGTTTTCTCAGAGGGGTTAAATGACCCCTTTCTGTATTTAATTAGAAAAAATATCAATTAACCTATCTATTATGAAGTTAAAGTAGAAAGAACGGACCTCCATAAAATTACATCAATTGTAGTAATTAGTTTTTATTAGTTTTGATATTTTAACGTGAAGTTTAACGAAAAGTTTTCTCAGAACGGTCGAAATGACTCCTTTCTGTATTCAATTACAAAAAATATCAATTATCATATCTATTATGAAGTTAAAGTAGAAAGAACAAACCTCATTAAAATTGCATCAATTATTCTGATATTTTAACGTAAAGTGTACAGAAAAATGTTCTCAGAGCGGTGGAAATGACCTTTTGGTAAACCGAGTGCTAAAAATCTACAAAGGAACGCGAATCGATAACCGTCTGATGACCGACAGCGCGTTGACACTTGGCTAAAACGAAACAGAATTCACGACACCGAACAGGCTCTAAAGTGGTCCAAGTTCAGCGAATCGGAAGAGCGACAGAGGAGAAATCTTTGATTAGACGGCATCCTGACGCGTGCACCCGATTTACATAACCGCGACGGGTTCCATTCCTCCGTTCCATCCCTCTTCCGAGAGGGCCACACCCATGCACGCCACCCTTCGTCCCCGTCGAATTTCCCCGTTCGCCTCTCGAATACAATTTTCATCGTCCAGAACCGCGTCCCGCGCGAGATTTTGCAATTGAGATGAGCGCGCGAAAACAAACGAAAATTTCTTCGCGGATCAAAGAGACCCGGCTGGACGTGCGCGCATCGAGAGGCGGATTCGCAGCGAGGTACGAGCCGGGAACGGAATATTAACGCGTCCAGCGTCGCAGAAAATTTACGGCTTCCGGTCGCATCGCGGATGGGAAGTAAAACCCGACTGCGTAGCGATCTTTAGCAACGCGAAGATCGACGATTGCTCTCTTCCTAGTCGCCTCTGCTCTCCCCTCGAAGCTTGACAAGGAAATATAACAACAGGATACGATCGTTTAACATTAGAAAGACTGAAACTTAGTATATACCTATATTGCCCAAAAGCAATCAAAGTGACTGAAATTGTGAATGAGTGAATGATTGTGAAAGAATAACTAATGCGTAAAGAAATTTGTTTAAAATTAATTTTTTATATTTTTTATATTATTTACAGTTATATAACAAGTTATTAGTAAATGTTAAGAATAAAAAGAATTTACTTCACTTGGAAAAAAAATCATTTATGCATTATTATTTGTACATTTTTGCAGATTAATTTATCAATTGTTTTATTTGTGATTCGATTTGAACCCAGAATACAGTCCCGATTAATCTTTACAAGTTAAACTTTTTATCATAAGTTTAACTAAATCCCCTAATAACTTTATTTATATGCAAAAATTTAAATTTAAATAGCAGAAAATTGTATAATTTCGTTTTTTTACAATTTTATTTATAATTTAATTTAAACTCAGACTACAGCCATAAATAATTTTTAGTTTAAATATCTTTATAAATTAACCCATAAGAATCATAAGTTTAACTATATCTCGCAATAATTTTATTTATATGCAAACATTTGAATTTGAATAACACAGAATTCTATAATTTTATTTATGATTCAATTTAAACCCAGAATACAGATGAATAATTTTTTCTTTAAATATCTTTATAAGTTAATCTTTTTATCATAAGTTTAACACTAGAAAGACTGAAACTTAAAATTAATTTTTAATATTTTTTATATTATTTACAATTATATAACAAGTTATTAGTAAATATTAAGAATAAAAAAAATTTACTTCGCTTGGAAAAAAGAAACAATTTATGCATTATTATTTGTACATGTTTTGCAAATGAAAGTGGAAATCTTTTCATGTGTAAATCTTCCTCAAACATACTTTTGACATTTTTCACATATATTATTTGTTTTGTTGTTGTGGCAAAGTCGTACTTGCCAAATTTTGCGTTTGTTAGAATGGGTTGAATTTGATGATATTGCAATTGATCTTTGTGGGTCTTCGTGTTCTGATCAATTTTTCTGTCTTGCAACTTTGTATTCGATGGAAAGCTGTTCTGCTAATTTTTCATTTTGATTATTTAAAATTTCCCAAGCAGTCAAAATGACTGCTTTTGGGCAATATAGATATAACACACATATATACCGGAAATGAAGGAGGGAGGAGGTAACTACAATTATTAATAAACGCATTTATATGTTGTATAAAAAGTCATAAAATTCTAAGAAATTGTGTCATTATATACATAATTGTTTTTCTAATTGAAATTAAAAAGCAGTCAAAAGCAAACATTTGAATTAGAATAACACAGAATTCTATAATTTTATTTATGATTCAATTTAAACCCAGAATACAGACACGAATAATTTTTTCTTTAAATATCTTTATAAGTTAACCTTTTTATCACAAGTTAATCAGCCTCCATGTTTAAAAGTTATTTTATGTAGAGAATTTACCTTAAATCCTACAATTCTAGAAATTTTTATTTCGAATTCACTAGTTTTTGTTATAGAGCACATCAATTTATCATTTTGTATCGCGAAAAAAACAGAGACAAGATTGGTTTAGTTTTATGTAAAAACATTTCCGTCAACAAGTGAACAAGGTTATTCCGAAAGAAGAGAATGCGGTCGATTAATGAGCCTCCATGTTTAAAAGTTATTTTATGTAGAGAATTTACCTTAAATAGTACAATTCTAAAGAAATTTTTATTTCGAATTCACTAGCCTTTGTTATAGAGCACATTAGTCACTAGAAAGACTGAAACTTAGTATATACCTATATTGCCCAAAAGCAGTCAAAGTGACTGCGTTGCGAAAGAATAACTTCCTTGGGCAATCCAGTGTTAAAGCGGAGAAAATAGTTGTCCGTGAGCGCGCGCGCGCGCGCCCCAGGATGCTGGCGGGTAACGACGGTGTTAAGAATCATCGAAACGGGAGATTGGAACGTGTTACTCGGAACGAGAATCGTCCGTGAATCTATTCGACGCGCTGGCTCGCGATACAGAACGCTTTTCTTTATTGCGCGCCGTCGTCGATTGTGCCGAGCTCTTCCTACTTTCACCGTTCCACTGTGTTCCTCGTTTTGGTAATAAATGGAACGTCTAAAATAGAACTGAATATTCCGTTCGTAGAGAGGAGCGCCAAGATTCTCTCTAACAAACCGTGCAGCGTTTCAGCTCTCCCGAACGGGAAATTGGACAGTCTTTACGTGAAGCTAAACCAATCTTGTCTCTGTTCTTTTCGCGATACAAAATGATAAATTGATGTGCTCTATAACAAAGTGAATTCGAAATAAAAATTTCTTTAGAGTTGTAGGATCTAAGGTAAGTTCTCTTTTAAAGGTGGAGGTTGATTAGTCAATCGCATTTTCTTATAAAAGATATAAAATAACAAATTATTCTTTTGGAATAAAGATCTTGTTCACTTGCTGATAGAAATGTTTTTACGTAAAACTAAACTAATCTTAGCTTTATTCTTTTGAAGATATAAAATGATAAATTGATGTGCTCTATAACAAAAGCTAGTGAATTCGAAATAAAAATTTCTAGAATTGTACAATTTAAGGTAAATTCTCTACATAAAATAACTTTTAAACATGGAGGCTGATTAATCGACCGCATTCTCTTCTTTTGGAATAACCTTGTTCACTTGTTGACGGAAATGTTTTTACGTAAAACTAAACCAATCTTGCCTCTGTTCTTTTCGCGATACAAAATGATAAATTGGTGCGCTCTATAACAAAGTAAATTCGAAATAAAAATTTCTTTAGGGTTGTAGGATCTAAGGTAAGTTCTCTTTTAAACGTGGAGGTTGATTAATCGACCGCATTTTCTTATAAAAGATATAAAATAACAAATTATTCTTTTGGAATAACCTTGTTCACTTGCTGACAGAAATGTTTTTACGTAAAACTAAACCAATCTTAGCTCTATTCTTTTGAAGATATAAAATGATAAATTGATGTGCTCTATTACAAAGGCTAGTGAATTTGAAATAAAAATTTCTTTAGAATTGTGGGATTTAAGGTAAATTCTCTCCATAAAATAGCTTTTAAACTTGGAAGCTGATTAATCGACCGCATTCTCTTCGTGATATAAAATAACAAATTATTCTTTTGGAATAAAGAACTCGTTCACTTGTTGACAGAAATGTTTTTACATAAAACTAAACCAATCTTGCCTCTGTTCTTTTCGCGATACAAAATGATAAATTAATGTGCTCTATAATAAAGGCTAGTTTAGTAACGGAGTTTGAAATAAAAATAACGTATAACGAGCAAATGATTTTATCGAGCGTGACTTAGTATGAGTGAAAGTTTAAGATGTGATTATGAAATTAGGAATATTCTCGAATATTGATTATTCGATATTATAAGAGTATGTGTGCGCGTGTTTCAAATTTTCCTAAGATTATGTATGTGTGGATGTGAATGTTTAAAAATAAGTAAATGCATAATTTCGAGAATGTTTGATGAGTGAATTTATATATAAACAATATGTGTGCCACACATTGTCAATCTTTAAGAGAAAAGCAACGATGTACCACGTTATTAAAATAAACTTTATTTTTTCTATACTAGTGAATTCAAAATAAAAATTTCTTTCAAATTGTTCGACTCAAGGTAAATTCTCTCCGTGCAACAATCTTTAACCCTTTGTAGTCCGAATTATTTTTCAATTTAGTAGTTCAGTCGCCAACATCTCCCTATTATTTCAAGTGTTTCATTTGAAATTTACTTCACATTTACTTGAAAATGTCAGTTGCAGAACAATACCTCTTTGCTACTTGCAAACTCTAAAACAACTCTAAAACTTTGTTGTAATTTATATTTGCTTCTTTGTCTTATTTAGCGATGTCGAGTCACACTCGACAAAGGACCACTAAGGGTTGAACATGAAAGCTAATTAACCAGTCAGCTGTGTTTGACGAGTATACTCGTCATCGCTTAATTTTCGCGACACATATCGCGCTCTGAAAAGAGGGTGCTATAGCTAACTTGAATGGGTCACGTAAATTTACGTTTTTCCATTCTGGCTTCCTAGGACGAGTCACGTAGAATTACGTTTTTGCTTGAATTTTTATTACCTTGCGTTTGTTTTTTATTTTTGTGCGTATTGGATTTATTTCTTGTTACCATTAATTGTAGTACTATCTGTCGATTGAACGTACCGTGAAAATTTGCCTTTTAGGTAGTATTTTTTAATAATTTTGTAACTGTTTCAAACTGGCAATTTTCTGTGGAAGATGCAGAAATCTGTAACGAAATTTATGCTGATAAGTTATTCGATGTAGGAAGTGATAATGAATCAGAAAATTGTGACGAAGAAAATGATAATGAATCAGAGAATAAAAACAAAAAGAAAAAATGAAAAAAAGAAGCGAAACAAGGTATATATGTCAATTCTGTCAGGTTCCACTTTAGAAAGGTGAATGTTGTACAAAATATCACACTTATAAGAAATACTAGACATCTAAATAAATAACTTTGGAAAATTTGATCAAAAATAGTGTTGATTTAATAAAACTGCAATACTTCAAAACCATACATACACGTTTATTTAATACTCTTAAAAAATATCCGTAAACCTAGAAACACAAAGAAAAAACAATTGTTCCTGTTAAGTGTTAACCCTTACAGGACCATAAAGTTGCTAAGAGTAAATATTAGTATGTAACTGTTTATTTTAGTTTGCTCAGACGTAAAATAAATAAATAATCATAAGAAAAATACATAAAAACGTATAGTTTTTTTGGAATTTTATGGAAAATATTTTTCTCAATGCACTATAAAGATAACACAAATTATAGTTAGGTTTATTATGCAATGTCTTCTATTTATTGCAGACAATATTGATGTCAGATAAGTCACATAAAGATTTGTCACAAAGTAATATAAAATTATAAATAAAATTACTATTCAAAATGATGTGTTAATTATGATATTCTGTGAAACTATTTCTTTTGATTGTGAAACGAAGATGGACATTGCGCATAGTACAGACGGTCCTCGACTTCCACAGATTCTACTTTCGCACAATTCGCTATTTCGTATATTTTTAAAATCTCAACTTTTTAAATATTTTTGTCTAAACACTTAATCGAGTAACAATGAAATACATAATAAAAGTGAGGACAAAAGAAGCTGATAAAAACGTCAAGACTTTGACAATTAAAAATATGAACGAAGCGTTCATGCATCTTGACAAATTTTTGGCCATCATGAAAAAATATGATCACAATGGAGAACGTACATCTCGAATACGTAGAGCAATTGAGAAAGGCACAGCATGTTATAGAAATCTTTATCAAGAAAAGAAAGAAAAGGATGGTATTCAACTAACTGTTGACAAGTTTGTAAGGAAAATAGTCGAAAGCAGTTACACACGCCTCGTTAACTTCATTATGAATACATATTGATAAGTAAACACTTTAAAACACAAATTTTGGTGCACATTTTTTTACATCCCTCTACCTTCGAACATTCAACATTCGCACACATCTTCAAGAACCTGTACATGTATTATGCGTCCTTGACAAATTTTTTTTTTTCTAAACGTTCCTGTTTACCTAATTGTGTTCGACATACGTTCTATTTTGACATTTTGCATAAAAAATGCAGATAAGATGATAATTAAATACGACAATCACCAATTTCAAAATGAGGAAAAATGTCTCAATGTCTCCCTCAGTCGTGAAAGGGTTAAGGTAAATTCTCTCCATAAAACAACTTTTAACCCTTTGTATTTCAAGTTATTTTTCAATTTTGTTGCTAACAACTCTCTACTATTTAAAATGTTTTATTTGAAATTTACTTCAAAGGACATCCCTTCGATTGCTACTTGCAAACAATTTGGTTTACTAATTATATTAAATTTAGCTCTTAAATTTTGTTGTAATTCATATTTATGGAACTTATATAAATTTATTTTATATCGCGAAGAGAATTTAACCCTTTACACTCCTTTGTCAAGCGTGACTCGACATTAATAAATAAAAAAAAACCATTATAATTTAGCTCTAAAATTTTGTTGTAATTCATATTTATGTAACTTATATAAATTTATTTTATATCACGAAGAGAATGCGGTCGATTAATCGGCTTCCATGTTTAACTTTTTGCACTCCTTTGTCAAGCGTGACTCGACATCAGTAAATAAAAAAAAAACAATACAATTTAGCTCTCAAATTTTGTCGTAATTCATATTTATGTAACTTATATAAATTAATTTTATATCACGAAGAGAATGCGATCGATTAAACGACTTCCATGTTTAACCCTTTGCACTCCTTCGTCAAGCATGACTCCACATCAGTAAATAAAAAAAAACCAATATAATGTAACTCTCAAATTTTGTTGTAACTCATATTTATATAACTTATATCGTTTTTTTTTTATTTACTGATGTCGAGTCCCGCTCGACAAAAGAATGCAGAGGGTTGAACACGAAACCTGATCAATCAATCGCATTCTCTTCGCGATCTATAAAATAACAAATTATTCATCTTCAATAAAGACCTCGCTCATTTCCTCACGGATAATTCCAGAATGGACGACCTTTCGAGCTCTTTAAAATTTTCCCGAAAACTGTCCGGCATGGCGGCGGTACGAACCGCTGAAACAGTGAAAGGGGGCGAGCTTCGCTTTGCATTCCGGATAAGTTCTTTGTCGTCGTCGCCGGAATTACAAACGTGTCGACCCGCAGAAATTGCAGGCACGTTAAACAAAACGACGGTGAAAAGAAAACGGCTGGCAAGGGGAGGAGGAGGAGGAGGAGGAGGAGGAAGTTCGGTCCATTCTTGAACTTCCTCGGACAGCCGCGAACGGCGTGGGAAAAGATCAGCTGCCGCATGCCAGCTTTAAACTACATTACACCTGGCCAAGTCTCTTGACACGATGTCGGCTGTGCAAACGTTTCCGCCGGTCGTCCGCGTTTATTTCGAAACTTCCCGGTCTTATCGTAAATACCGCGGGGATACGGGATAAGAGCTCGTGTGAATTCAAATCTGAATATTTTATTCGTCGGATAGACACGGGAAATATCGCGGCCAGGCGTAGTTTAGCGCGTAGCTTAAGTGCGCGCCGTTCCGCTAGCACGCTCTCAGAGGGGATCAAGGATAATAGTCGAGTGGGTTTATACGTGATGTCTAATGTATTTCGCGCTGAAGGATTTGTACAGGATCAGGGGTGTGTAGTGTTTATGCAAAGTGTGTCTAATGCTACTTAAAGCCTCTCTTCTGTGGGGGTAATAAAAGTGTAGGAGCTTTTCTGATAATGATACGAAAATGAGTATTGTTTTTATATTTCACTGTTGTAAAGTATATTATTAGAATGCTTGACCTCTTGGGCACGATGCGACATTATAGTGGCTTTCGAGGATGACATCTTTCTGAATGACGCATCACTATAGTGGCTTTTTTCTTTTGAACTACGCGTCATTATAGTAGCCTTCTTCTGAACGTCGCGCCACTATAGTGGCTTTCTTCTTCTGAATGACGCGCCACTATAGTGGTTTTCGAGGATGTCATCTTTCTGAACAATGCGCCACTATAGTGGTTTTTGCGGATGTCATTCTTCTGAAAGACACACCACTATTGTAACTTTCACGGATGTCATTCTTCCGAGCGATGCGCCACTATAATGGCTTTCTTCTGAACGACGCGCCACTATAATGACTTTCTTCTGAACGACGCGCCACTCTAATAGCTTTCTTTTGAACAACGGGCCATTATAGTGGCTTTCGCGACTGTCATCTTTCTGAAAGATGCGTCACTGTAATAGCTTTCCACTGAATGATGCACCACTATAGTGGTTTTCTTTTGAACAACGCGCCACTATGATAGCTTTCTTTTGAACGACGTGTCACTATAGTGGCCTTCTTCTGAACGACGCGCCATTATGGTTTCTTCTTCTGAACGACGCGCCACTATAGTGGCTTTCTTCTTCTGAACGACGCGCCACTATAGTGGCTTTCTTCTTCTGAATGACGCGCCTCTATAGCAACTTACTTCTGAACGATGCGCAACTATAGTGATTTTCTTCTGAACTACGTGCCACTATAATAGCTTTCTTTTGAACGACGTGTCACTATAGTGGCCTTCTTTTGAACGACGCGTCACTGTAATGGCTTTCGCTGGTGTCATCTTTCTGAACGACGCGTCACTATAGAAGCTTTCACGGATGTCATCTTTTTGAACAACATACCATTATAATGGCTTTCTTCTGAATGAAGCGCTGTTATATAATGGCTTTTGCGAATGTCATCTGTCCGAATGACGCGTCACTATAGTGACTTTCGCGAATACCATCTTCCTGAGCGACGCGTGACTATAACAGTGGCTTTCGAGGATGTCATCTTCCTAAACGACGCGCTACTATATAGTGGCTTTCGCTGTTGTCATCTTTCTGAACGACACACCACTATAGTGACTTTCGCGGAGATGTCATCTTTCTAAACAACGCGCTACTATATAGTGGCTTTTGCTGTTGTCATCTTTCTGAACGACACACCACTATAGTGACTTTCGTGCATGTCATCTTTCTAAACAACGCGTCACTAAATTTTTTTTCGAGGATGTCATTTTTCTGAACGACGCGCCACTACAGTGGCTTTCGAGGATGTCATCTTTCTGAACAACATCGTCCGTCAAACATTGCAATGTTTTATCGTTTACGCATAATTCGCGTAGAACTCTGTCGTACAAAGAAACAGCCTCAGGCAAAATTCAGTCTTGCCTAAGAGGTTAACGAAAATGTTGCGCTGTTATAAAAATGGTTTCTGTAAATGCACCAATGCGCTTTGAAAGCAATCTCATCAGAAAAAATAGAAACGCACGCTCTCAGAGGAGATCAAGGATAATAGTCGAGTGGGTTTATACCTGATGTTTAATGTATTTCGCGCTAAAGGATTTGTTCAAGATCAGGAGTGCGTAGTGTTTATGCAAGAAGTATAATGCTATTTAAACCCTTTCTTCTAAGGGGCAATACAAATGTAGGAACTTTGAGCTTTTCTGATAACGACACGAAAATGAGTAGTGTATTGTTTTCACATTTCACTGTTGTAGAATACTTCAAAAAAATGTTGCGCTCTTGTAAAAATGTGCTCTTAAATGCACCAATGCACTTTGAAAAAAATCTCATTAGAAAAAGATAAAAAGATAAGGTAAAAGCACCAGTAGATGACCACTTAAGGTCACAGAATTTCCGTTTTTAATGCTTACCCTTTATTTTGTATCTGAATTGAACGAGTGAATGTTTTTTAAACTCTGCTGAAGTGTGTTAATTAAACGCAAACACTTTTTTTTGCTTGTACAGCTATTGATTAAAGAAAAAATAAAATTTACCATTTTCAAATTTTGAGTTAGTAGTTGACCGTCTAACAAATACGAAAATCTAGTAGATGACCATATTTAGCATCAGTACTTGACCATCCGGATAGTTAACGATTGGTTAATTAAGGAAGATACGGTTGAGTTGTTAAATACCTGGCAAATTACAACAACTTGGCGTTTTATTTGAAACATAAAATACCAAAGCTTGTTAGAAGTTACTTATATAAAGGAACTAGCTCGTTGAGCTAGTCTTTTTGGCTCCGCTGTATAAGCAGCTACTCTTAAAAACTTGTTTCAAATTCTTATTTTACCAACTTTAGTGCGTTAGTGGTCAACTACAGCTACATGGTTAATTATTAATGCTTCTACTTTACGGTCCATTAAATTGCATGAAATTTTCATTGACGATTCTTCCCTCCACCCAACACAGAACAATGCTACAACTCGACCTGAATACCAAAATCATCTTGCATCATACAAAAAAACTCGTATCTTTTCACTTCTTTTGCAACTGGTTATCAAACTCGACGAATATTTTATAAAAATATGTTGAAATGTATCTAAACCAATATATATATATATAAGTGCACATGCGTGTGTGAGTTAAATCTCAAGGAGTTGAGGATGCGTTTGCCTTTTGTTTTATTCTACTGTACCATTGCGTAATTTTTCAATTAGAGTCGATTGTTGTAGCCTGATTTGTATAGTGTTTTTGTTTTCCCTAAAGTATAACTTCAATTTGTAGTTTTTTGTCTGTACTTATCCGCCTCTGGCGTGGTTATAGGGTAAGTTGTTTAAAAAACTTAGCTTTACTTCAGGAGCGAAGAAGGTGCACTCATGTTTGCGTTGCGGAGACAGTTGTCTGCACTACCAAACAGAGTGCATCTACTATATACACCCTCACAGTAATACTGACACACATACAACACAAACAATGAAAAATGTAATGCAAAGATAGAGAAAAATGTATGCAAAAATACTAATTGTAAAAAGTGTGTAAAGAGAATGCATAGGATGAGTACGCAAAGATAGAGAAAAATGTTCGCAAAGATACATCTAAGACAGTTTTTCGTTGGGTTCTGATATAAGAGCTCGATGTTCTTTTCAAACACCATTTGTAGGAGCAAATGTGACACGCAAAAGCTACGAATTTTGTAACCCTACAGTAAACGAAGAAACTAAACTAACTTGTCTTTACTTGTTTTTCTTTATTTGTAGTTACCGTAGTTGTTAATCCGTTTATCACCAAATAAAATATATACAATGCAATATCTCATTGCCCCAGCTCACTGACTTCCCTGTCGCAGCGTCCGAAAGATGGTTCCCACGATCGAAGTCGACTCCGCTAAATCTCATCTAAATTACAACCAATCATCCTGCATTTTTCCATGACGGACCAGCTGCACAGAAATCCTGCCGTCGAAAACACGAGGAGGGACGGCTGAAAAATGTATAACACCGCAGAATTGCCGGGTTCGACATAGGTGCGCGCGTGCATACACGCCTGGAGGGCAAGAGGGTGTTCGAGGGAAGATTAGCAAGTTATTACCGCGATCATAGTCGTTATTGTGACGTGGGCTCGTTCGTGGTTCCCATACGCCACAAAGGCATCCAGCTGCTCGAGTGTACAGCATTCTTTGGATCCATTTGAGGCAATGTCACGGAAACAAGTGCACCCAGAGTACCGCCAAGATGGCGACGAGACGCGAGCTCCGTGCACGGCGTTTGAATAATCTCGCGGAACTATTCGCGCGAGCCTCTCGAGCCTTTACGCGCAATCGTTTCATCGGATTCCATCGAGAACCGCGATGATCCTCGTCCCAGCGAAGGAAATCGCGCGATTTCCGGGGAGATCGCTCGTTCAACGGGCATACCGATCGCGTGACGAGAGAAACGATTCTGTTGCGTGTGTTTTAACCTTCTCGCTAGAATGCGATCTCCTGACACGGGGCAAACCTAACGCACACGCACTTAAATTGAAGAAATAACAGATATTTTCTGCTCTACCAACGTTACAAATAAATACAAAATTTAATGAGTGACTAAAGTCACCGTCACTGCACAGCGAACGTCACACGTTGGGTAACTATTGTCATCGTAAGTGCACAGTAGGTATCAAACGTTGGGTCGTCAGTGAACAGCGAGCGTCAAACATTAGGTGACTGTAGTCACCGTTAGTAACAAAAAGCATAAAGTATCGTAAGTACAAGAGATAACAATTTCAAAGGAACAAATTTCTAGAGTAAGAGAACACTTCGATGTATAGTACAACAGACTTCCGTACAACGCGGAGGATTATGGGAATAGGAAATCGTAATAGGAAATCGTAATAGGAAATCCCGTTATATGGGACATATGTTATCGAACCGATTTATGCGAGTTCAAACATTTCTCTAAATTGAAACGGTTATCGTATGTTGCTAATGAGATGTGATTCAATTTGAAATGTTATTTCATTGCGCACAGACTGTCTGCGTTGTACGTAACTAGTTTCAACTAAAGTTTCTTTTAATAAAGGGAAGTTAAAACAGAATACAGCTGACTTAATTATAAAACAAGTATTGTACACTCAAATTTGTATTTGTGAAGGAGATAAGGACCGCATAAAAAAATTATCCTGAAACTTCATAAGTGGCTATAAAATATGTCGTTTGCAACAAATTTAAAAAAAAAAGTTTCCTTAAGCGGTAAACAGGGACCATAAAAAAAGTCTAACACAGAAAATATGTTATTCAAAACTTCACGGTATAGAAATTGGTTTTCCAAACAAGGAGAAATTGAATTTGCACGTCGGAACATTTTAACCCTTTGCGCTCGAGAGGCGTTTCATACGTCAACTTTCAAGTTTTTCATCGACTGATTTGAAGTTCGAAATCCCACAAAAATGGATTTCAAAAGTGAAATTAGCTCGAGTGAAGGTGAAATTGATTTTCAACTGTTGCAAAACGAGGTCGATTGTATTCGTGAAGAAATTAGGGATAGAGAAGATGATGTACGACCGCAAAAATCGTCGAGTGCAAAGAGTTAAAATGTTTTATTTGCTTATATACATTCGAAATGTGCATTTATAACCATTCATCATAGTCAAATACACGGATTTTCTTGCCGAGAACTGGTTCAAAATCACTTTCGCCACTTTAAGATGCTACCTCGCACTTATTCAGAGCTGACATATTCTTTCTTTTCAAATTGGCATGTTATTTTGTCAGCCGTCTGTGGTTTTCTTCTTAAATCACATTTTTTAATTAATTTTTATTCATAATATGCATTCGATGAACTTTTCTTTTTTATATATTGCAAAAGACAAATAGCACAAAAGAAGGAACGCATAAAAACAAGTTTGAGTATACACGTTATAATATTTTTATAAGAAAAATATATGTTAAATGGTAAAATGCACACTTTTATTTTTATTAAAAGTTGAATAAAATTATTTTCCTCTTATATCTTTAAGTGTATATATGTGTTATTATTTTTTTCTATAAACTGTTACCTTTTTTAAACTTTCAATTGTTCATATATAAACAACAGGTAAGTGTATACTTTTGCATTTCCTAGATAAAAATCAGAAACTATGCGAAAATGTTTACCTTACGCGTTATACTGGACTGCTTATCGCGTTTGTGAGTACTAGTCCCAAATTCTTCATCGTGTTACACGAATTCGCGTTATAAGAGAGCGCGTTATACGGGAGTCCACTGTAGAAGGGTTTGAGAATTTAAAGGGTCTGCTGCTCTGTGATATCACAAGAGAGAAAAAAGTGACCCAGATTCGAGTCATCTCGTGTGAACACAGCGCACATGGCGATTAGATTTGAAGCACATGTATCTTCGACCACGAGTCACCAACTATACGCGTCGAAAGATCCGATGGATCGTAAGAGACTAGCAAATTCACTGCGCAAACGCTGCGAGACACGTTTCAGTACCATCGAGGACATTCAAGATATTTGCAGAAGGCAATCGCGACACGAGACGCGTTAAGTACAACAGCTTGACAAATACTGTCGCGCGCGGCGAGGACGGGCAGCTCTCAAGATATTACGCGTGCCTATTGACGCAACCAGATTGACCGACGTTTCCCTGTCAACAGTCACGAGTTGCACCTCTCGGAATCAATCGCAAACACGATCGACCATCGACTCTGGATTCCCGTCCTAATTTCACGGCACGAGAAACAGCCGAGAAACCGTCGATCGGCTTGTGCAAGCCTCACCCTCGACAAATATCTGGGGGAGGCACGCTGGGTACGCGCGACCCAACTTTCCGCTTTGCACAGGTTCATTTTTCGTCCGCGAGCCACGAAGGTTAACTCTGCGGAGCACGGTGGGATTAACCCTTTGTACTCCGCTTCTTCCTGGACGTTGGCAATAGAAGCTAGAAATATTGCGGAAATAGGAATATTTTAACAATATTTAGCAATAGTTTCTATCGTTAAAATAGCAATATTTCAGCCATAGTTTTCATTGCTAAAATAGGAATATTTTAACAATATTTAGCAATAGTTTCTATCGCTAAAATAGCAATATTTCCGCCATAGTTTCCATTGCTAAATTAGCAATATTTAGCAATAGTTTCTATCGTTAAAATAGCAATACTTCAACCACAGTTTCCATTGCTAAAATAGCAATATTTTAGCAATATTTAGCAATAGTTTCTATCGTTAAAATAGCAATATTTCAGCCATAGTTTTCATTGCTAAAATAGGAATATTTTAACAATATTTAGCAATAGTTTCTATCGTTAAAATAGCAATACTTCAACCACAGTTTCCATTGCTAAAATAGCAATATTTTAGCAATATTTAGCAATAGTTTCTATCGTTAAAATAGCAATATTTCAGCCATAGTTTTCATTGCTAAAATAGGAATATTTTAACAATATTTAGCAATAGTTTCTATCGTTAAAATAGCAATACTTCAACCACAGTTTCCATTGCTAAAATAGCAATATTTTAGCAATATTTAGCAATAGTTTTTATCGTTAAAATAGCAATATTTCAACCACAGTTTCCATTGCTAAAATAGCAATATTTCAGTAATATTTAGCAATAGTTTCTATCGCTAAAATAGCAATGTTTCAGCCATAGTTTCCATTGCTAAAATAGCTATATTTTAACAATATTTAACAACAGTTTCTATCGCTAAAATAGTAATATTTCAGCTATAGTTACCATTTCTAAAATAGCAATATTCTAGCAATATTTAGCAATAGTTTCTATTGCTAACGTCTCCCAATAATAGAATATTTTTATTTTAGTAGAAAACTTGAGGGAAAAATTTCTTAAAAAGCTGTGGTGGAATAAGTTTAATTACTGATCAGTTCTGATGTCCCATCACTGGAGATGTCCGAGTGCAAAGGGTTAAAAATGGCTCAGCTTTTTGCTGCACAGTGATGCATGGTGGAACATTTTTAGACCCGCCTCGAAATATTGCAATAGCTGCATGCGTATACGTTTATATTCAGTCTTACTTATACAAAACAGTTGGTAATACCATTAACAAATGTTATACAGTGGACACCTGTGTAACGTGCTCTCTTATAACGCGATGAAAAATTTGCGACCAGTACTCATACAACGCGATAAACAGTTCCGTATAACGTGTAAGATGAATTAATAACGATTGTATTAAATTATGAAATGACATTTTTATTTTACTTTGCATAAAAAAAAAATATTTTTTCTTATACAACTCCAATCCTTTTGTTATTTTATTTCAATAAATTTTTTTCGTGCAAATTAAAAACAATTTTAATCATGTCAATGAAGTATAACTTCTAACGTGCGTACATAGGTACACGCACAATTTTTTGCCCAGAAAAGCAAAAGTATACACTTACCTGTTGTTTACATATGAACAGTGAAGCTGAAAGTTTAAAAAAGGTGACAGTTTATAAAAAAAATAATAATACATGTAGGATCGGGTTTTTTGTGAACGAAACATGCTCAATAATGCAGCAAATGAAATGACTTTATTGAATTAACAAAAATTCTGTTTCACAAAAGAACAGACGTTGTATTATTTAGCTTCTAAGCATTTTTGTTAATTCAATAAAGTCATTTCATTTTCTGCGTTGTTCAGCATATTCCGTTCACTAAAAACCTACATACATGTACACATTTAAAGATATAAGAGGAAAATAATTTTATTTAACTTTTAATAAAAATAAAAGTGTGCATTTTACCATTTAACATATATTTTTCTTATAAAAATATTATAAAGTGTATACTCAAACTTGTTTTTATGCGTTCCTTCCTTTGTGCTATTTGTCTTTTGCAATACATAAAAAAGAAAAGTTCATCGAACGCATATTATGAATAAAAATTAATTAAAAAATGTGATTTAAGAAGAAAACAATAGATGGCTGTCAAAATAACATGCCAATTTGAAAAGAAAGAATATGTCAGCTCTGAATAAGTGCGAGGTAGCATCTTCAAGTGGCGAAAGTGATTTTGAACCAGTTCTCGGCAAGAAAATCCGTGTATTTGACTACGATGAATGGTTATAAATACACATTTCGAATGTATATAAGCAAATAAAACATTTTAACTCTTTGCACTCGACGATTTTTGCGGTCGTACATCATCTTCTCTATCCCTAATTTCTTCACGAATACAATCGACCTCGTTTTGCAACAGTTGAAAATCAATTTCACCTTCACTCGAGCTAATTTCACTTTTGAAATCCATTTTTGTGGGATTTCGAACTTCAAATCAGTCGATGAAAAACTTGAAAGTTGACGTATGAAACGCCTCTCGAGCGCAAAGGGTTAAAATGTTCCGACGTATAAATTCAATTTCTCCTTGTTTGGAAAACCAATTTCTACACCGTGAAATTTTGAATAACATATTTTCTGTGCTAGACTTTTTTTATGTGGTCCCTGTTTACCGCTTAAGAAAACTTTTTTTTTAAATTTGTTGTAAACGACATATTTTATAGCCACTTATGAAGTTTCAAGATATTTTTTTTATGCGGTCCCTATCTCCTTCACAACTACAAATGTGAGTGTACAATACTTGTTTTTATAATTAAGTCAACTGTACTCTGTTTTAACTTCCCTTTATTAAAAGAAACTTTAGTTGAAACTTGTTACGTACAACGTTGACAGTCTGTTCGCGATGAAATAACATTTCAAACTGAATCACATCTCATTAGCAAAATACGATAACCGTTACAACTTAGAGAAATAAACTTGCATAAATTGGTCCGATAATGTGTCCCATGTAACGCGATTTTCTGTAACTCAGAACGTATCCTCTGCGTTATACGGAAATCTACTGTAAATGTGTTCGCTTGTATTGGCAAGTTTCAACAAATCAATACAGGTTCATCAATCGTTAACAAAAATATACCAATTTTGTTTAATCCAATACACGATAAAATTTCCGTGTGTTCAATGCGCACGAATAGATTGTTCATTTTGTACTTCAAGTGGTTTTTTAGCTACGCTTGAATATTTCGTGGTTGGTGCAATAATGTGCACAGTTAACCGTTGATGTCAATTTTAATAAATGTGATTACGTGTATATCTAGTTATGAACTGTACTGTTGGTAATGTTTAAGAATATATCAGCTCGAAGAGTCAGGGAGGAATGCTTGTTTAAAAATTCTGATGTTCTGTGTAATTCCCATCAAATATAAACCATCTGATGGGAGTGGCTTATTCGGCTAAAATAAACGGATTCGTCGATTGCAATGTCACGAATTTTGCTGAGGAAAGCGGACGTCAAAACTGATTGGTTACTTAGATTTGTTAGAAAATGGTTTAAAGTGACAAAGAAAAATGAAAAACAAAGTGTCACTCGCAGGTACCAAGTGCACCCTTTCGCGTGTTTTAAGCCTCGACCATAACAGGTAATAACTTTATCACGCACCTTGACTTTTCTTTAAACCATCCAGGATAAAATGAAATTAACTGAAAACTGCTTTATGCCGAAAATAAAATGGTCATAGAAAGCATATGATGATCGATGGCCTCATAAGCTTATTGTAGGGTATGAATGATTTTATAATGCATGGCTTTGTGTATGAACGAATAAAATGTAATTTAGAATATTCTCGAATATTCATTATTCGAGAATATTCCAAAAGAATGTGTAAATGATTTTATTACGCGTGACTTTGTGTGCGTGAAAACATAAGACGATATTGAGAATATTCTAGAAATTTAATTATTTGAGAATATTCCAAACTTTGTGCAAAAGAGTATGAGTGTGCACGTATGTGAGTGGCTGGAAAAACAAGGGAATGAATGGAAAAGAATCTAGAATGTTCGATAGTTGAATATATATAAGGATGTGTGTGCGCAGCGATAGAGTTGAAGAAGGACATCAGCGTGGTACGCATCATCGATTTAACCTAATAAATTCACTTTTTTACAATTACGCTTGTTTCTCGACAAAATCTTCTGATCCCACATTATTGTTGTTACGGGTCAGATTAGAGTTTCTTCAAATATTAAATACTACTTACAAATTCCAAATTCTAATCTGTTTTATTATTATATTGTAGGAATTATTTAAGAAACATTTTTACTATTTCATTCAGACACAAATTGATTCTGACCCTGAACTTCGCATACACACGCTTTTATACCTTTCATTCACCGAACGTTCTAGATTTTTTTCTCTTGTTTTCAAAGCACTCTCATACTCACTCATTCGCACACACATTCTGCCTTTTACACAAAGTTTGGAATATGTTACATCCGTAACAACATGTCCATCAATATTCCAGCGTACCATATCAATACACATAATATAACAATAAAACAGATTAGAGTTTCAAATTTGTAAATAGTATTTAATATTTAAAGAAACTCTAATCTGACCCGTAACAGCAATGAGTTTATGAGACCATCGATCATCGTATACTTTCTATGACCATTTTATTTTCGACTTAAGCAGCTTTCAGTTAATTTCATTTTCATCCTGGATGTTTTAAAGAAAGGTCAAGGTGCGTCATCAAGTTATTACCTGTTACGGTCGAGGATTAACCCTTTGCGCTCGACGACTTTTTCGATCGCAGATCATTTTCTCTATCACTAATTCCTTCGCGAATACAACTAATCTCGTTTTTCAACAAACGTTGAAAATCAATTTGATCTTCACTCGAGCTAATTTCACCTACCAAATTCGTTTTTGTAGGGCTTCGAAACATAAAATCAGTCGATGAAAAACTACAGTTGCTGTATGAAACACCATGGCGACTAAGAGTCACCTCTCGAGCGCAAAGAGTTGACCTAATAAATTCGCTCTTTACAATTACGCTTGTTTTCAGCAAAAATTTCTGATCCCACAATAGCATTGTGATTGTTTTAAAAGAGTTCTGTCAGTTCCGCTTGGTGTTGTGATTTTCCCCTTTTGACATTTGATATCAATCGCATTTAGGTTTGGTTACAAACAAGTTGCGCGTAACTTTGTTTGTAGTTGTTAGTTCAGGGTCAACTTTGAAAAATTAGTTTTAATTCACGCAACAGAAATTTTACAAAACAGAAAATACTTCTGTGCCAAGTCAATGTATGTACATCAACTTTTGAGAAAGAAATTTTCGACCGCAGATCATTCTTTTTTCACTAATTTCTTCGCGAATACAACTAATCTCATTTTTCAACAGTTGAAAATCAATTTCATCTTCACTCGAGTTAATTTCACCTACCAAATTTGTTTTTGTAAGACTTCGAAACATAAAATCAGTCGATGAAAAACTCCAGTTGCTGTATGAAACACCATCGCGACTGAGAATCGCTTCTCGAGCGCAAAGAGTTAAATTATCCTGAACCCAGTCTCAACTAAACACAAATACATTATTTATACAAGAAGTTTAAAGTTCGATTTTTCTAAAACTCTTCTTCCTTCAACACTCATTTCCATCAACACATTTTGATCAACAGGAAAAGTCGTTTTTAATATCAAGAGGAAACTAGCGACGCAACAGTCTCATTTTTATCCTGGATGTTTTAAAGAAAGGTCAAGGTGCGTCATCAAGTTATTACCTGTTACGATCGAGGCTTAAGACGCGGAATTTCCGTGCGCGTCACTCGAGGGTGCACTTGGTTTGGGGGCCGTCATTTTTAACCATTTTTCTAAAAATTCTATGCAACCAATCAGTTTTGACGTCCGCTTCCCTCACCAAAATTCGTAACATTGCAATCAACGAATTCGTTTGTCTTGGCTTCATAAGCCACTCCCATCACATGCTTTATATTTGATGGGAATCACACAGAATATCAGAATTCTAATCAGACATCCACCCTGACTCTTCAGGCCTACACATTCTGTAAACACATTCAAAACAGTATAGTTCACAACTAGTCATACATTCCAATCAAACATATTAAAATCAATAAACAACGATTATCTGCACGTATTATCACACCTACCCCTAAATATTCAAGCGTAACCAAAGCCTCGCTTGAAGCGCATAATAGACAACCTATCTATTCCGTGCGCACTGAACAGAATATTCTCGAATAATCAGTATTCGATTACTTTTTATTTTTCACACTTACTAAGGATATACGCAATAAAATCATTCACACACTCATTCTTACATTTCTCGTTCCCCACAATATTGTATGTATTGATATGGTACACTGAATAGCGATGGACGTGCAACACGGGTCTATTATATTTCCTGAAATCCTGTGCCCCAAAGAGTTAAACATTCAGTTCGCTCGTATGCGCGTTGCATTAGCGCACGAACACGAAATCGTTGCAGCAACCAGCCGAGCTCCATTGGGATCGAAGCCAGCTCGTCGTACAACGGGTTGGATTTGGCTCACCGGGTATAACGGTGATTAACATTTATGAGCCGTGTTCCGAGCGACCCGCGAAAGAGTCGCGCGTCATCCTTGATGTGTACACGCGACAGAAACTAGACTACCGTGTTACGGCACTGCCAGTCATCCCTGGGAATCCATCTTTCCACCCTTCGAGGCTACTATTTCTTGGACAGAATCGGGAGAAACGGGTTAGAGTTTCTGCAAGGAAGGAAAGTAACGGTGGAGGGACGCTTCGTGTTGATTTCGGTTAATTGTCATCGTACTGAGACGGTTGGGAGAGTGTTTTTAGAGGCTCTCTGATAGATTGGATTTGGGGTGTATGGAATGACGCAGAAATAACGCAGTTTACGTTTTGATGGATGAAAGAAATAATTTGGAATCATTGGCGGATTTGAGGGGAGACGCATCGGATGCCAGCTTACGGCCTCGAAATTTTTATTTTTTTTTTTATGTAGTGGAGAGTTAGAGAAATAATTTAGTTTCATTATATTTAATCATTTATGAATTCTTCGTTGAAAAGAGTAAAAAATTATTGTAGAGATACAATGGGCGAAGACAGATTCAAGTTTATGTTTATTTTGAATATAGAAAGTGATCTTCAATCCTTCAATTGTGAGGCAATAATTAATCAATTTTCAAAACAAAAATCTAGAAAGAAGTTTATTTAATATTTGTTTGTAACAGGTTTAGCCTAATAGAGACGAAGTAAAATGTTGCAAGAAAATAAAGAAGAAAAAGAACTGTCAACTCCACTATTGCAATCATTTTATTCCGTTATATATTATAATTCCTATCTATTATATTTGATTAAATAAAATTCATAATTCGAGATTTAAGTCTTTTTTTTAGATTTAATGTTTAGGGGGGCGCCAATTTTTTTTTTTTTTTTGCCCGGAGCCTCAACTAACCTAAATCTGCCCTTGTTTGAAATGGTATGAGGGTATTAGGGTGATTACGGAAAAGACGTGTCACGTTCTTAAAAGTTTCTCAAAATCGAATATAATCTCTCTAAAGCAGTTTCCTAAACTTTTCTCATCGTGGAACACCTTTTAAGTTCTTGAATTTTTAACGAACACTAGAGTAAATTTCGATTTTCAGTTATAATTCCTTTTAAGAACTGTTTAACATTACGTAAAACGCATAAAAGCAGATAATGTTTTGTTGTACTTTAATATCAATTTTATCATTTTTCGCGAAACATTTTGCAAGTTCTAAAATTTTTAACAAACACTAGAATAAATTTCGGTTTTTTGTTACAATTGCTTTGAATAGTTGTTTTAAATTGCGTGAAGCGCAAAAAAGCAAACAATGTTTTGTTGTATTTTAACCGCAGCTTTATCATTTTTTGCGGAACACTTTTAAAGTTTGAAAATATTTAAAAAACACTAGAATAAATTTCGGTTTTTAGTTATTGTTAGGTTTCAATATTAGAAAAATATATATATTTAACGTAATGCGCTTTGTGCGTCTTACAATGGCGATGGCGAACAAAGGACTGGACTGGATCGTAGAGCGAAAAACCAAAACAAATGACGATCAGTCACGTCGCACACACACACACCACACCGTGCACATCGATACTCTAAAAGTTATAATTCCTTTCGAGAGTTGTTTTAAATTGCGTGAAACGTATAAAAACAAACAATGTTTTGTTGTATTCTAACCTCAATTTATTCATAATTTTTTTCGAAACCCTTTTCAAGTTTAAAAATTTTTAGAGAACACGAGAGTAAATTTCTGTTTTCAGTTACAATTTCTTTGGATAGTCGTTTTAAATTACGCGAAATGTATAAAAGCAAATAATGTTTTGTTGTACTTTAATCTCAATTTCATCATTTTTCGCGGAACACTTCTTAAGTTGTGAAATTTTTAAGAAACACTAGAATAAAATACAGTTTTTAGTTACAATTCCTTTTAAGAGTTGTTTTAAATTGCGTGTAACGCATAATAGCAGACAATGCTTTGTTATACTCTAACCTCAACTACACAATTTTTTGCGGAACACTTTTTAAGTTGTACAATTTTTAAGGAACACTAGAGTAAATTTCTGTTTTTAGTTACAATTTCTTTGGCTAGCAGTTTTAAATTGCGTAAAATGCATAATAGCAGACAATGTTTTCTTGTACTCTAACCTCAATTTCACAATTTTTTGTGGAACACTTTTTAAGTTGTAAAATTTTTAAGGAACACTAGAATAAATAACAGTTTTTAGTTACAATTTCTTTGGCGAGTTGTTTTAAATTGCGTAAAATGCATAATAGCAGACGATGTTTTATTATACTCTAACCTCAATTTCACAATTTTTTTGTGGAACACTTTTTAAGTTCTACAATTTTTAACACTAGAGTAAAGGTCTGTTTTTAGTTACAATTTCCTTGGTTAGTTGTTTTAAATTGCGTGAAACGCATCAAAACAGACAATGCTTCGTTGTACTCTAACCTCAATTTCATCATTTTTTGCGGAACACTTAGTAATTGTTTATGGAACACCAATATTCCGCGAAACACAATTTTGGAAACGCTGCTCTAAGCTACAATATTTTATTAGCGAAGGACAATGGTTGCTGTCGATAAGATAATAAAAAGAAACCACGCGACCACTTGAAATGGTTTGCATAAAATTGTCCTTCGCTTGGCATTAAGATTTTATTACCATGACTCTGGTCGCGAACCTTTTACAATCTCTGCAGCGGAGTCACTTCCATACCCGAGTTGTTAACTTTATCCACGAGGAAAACGGGTAACGATATAACAGCGCGGTGTAATTAAAAGATCTATAAAAATGTACAACCCTCTCAAATATATATACGTGCTATAAACTTGGATATACCATAAATTGCGAATGAACACTGCATAGAATACAAAGGATACGAAATTTGTTCGTTTGCATAACTCTGATACGTCGAATAATTTTTCTAGATATTAGACTAAACACGTTTACTACCCCTAATTTCACTGGAAATTGCAGGCTGGATGAAATACACGAAACACGTCAAATATATACAGGGTGGGGCAATAACTATGTCCACCTTGAATATTGCCGTTATTTGCAGTAATATGAAAAAATGTCATACATGAAACTTGCACGGTGCAAAGGGGGGGCATATTGTGATACATGCATTTTTTGCCTGGGTGGAGGTATAGAGAAGATTTGAAAGTCGTGTTTATTTTATTAGATGAAGTACTGTTTTTTTTATCGCGATGTGATAGCCAGTGTTGAGACAACTTCAACAAGCTATCATTGAAGGTCATGCAAGGTCAAATATGGCTTTAAAATAAACTTTCTTACATCACAGTTGTTCGATGTGGCGATAATATTATCGTCTCTGCACTTATTCTAGCACACGCAATACTTCATAGACCCTCACTTGTGTGTAAACAAATTGTCTTATTCCTTTCCTCTTCCTCTTCAAAGGAAAATTTCATTTCCGTAAACAGCTACGTGATTTAGCGATCGACTTATACTGACTATCGATTCATAATTAATGATATGAACTGCTGGGATGTTTACCAGCATTTCAATGTTGTAAGACAATTTGTTTACATACACCCAGACAAAAAATTGCATGTATCACAATATGCCCACGTTTGCACCGTGCAAGTTTCATATATGACATTTTTTCATATTATTACTGCAAACGTATCGATGTGCACGGTGTATGAGTGTGCGTGTGTGACGTCGCCGTGATCAGATCTTCTTTTGTTTCGAGTTTGGTTCTTGCCAGTGGTTTAGTTCATTGTTCGCCTCCATCACAACGAAATGTTTGTTATCAAGCGTATAAGTGAATATTGTTCCATATTAAAAACCTAACAATTACAAATAACGGCACTATTCAAGGTGAACATAGTTATTGCCCCACCCTGTATATACGTGCTATAAACTTGGATATAACAAATTACAAATGAACCTTGCATAGGATACAAAGGATACGAAATTTGTTCGTTTGCATAATTCTGATACGTCGAATAATTTTTCTAGATATTAGACTAATACGTTTACTACCCCTAATTTCACTTGAAATTGCAGGCTGGAAGAAATACACGAAACACGTCAAATGTATATATATTTTGATACTGTCATATATCATCGTACCGTGTACCATACCCTTGTAAGTTATGTTATTTTGATGTCGCCCTATGAATGCAAAGTAGATGGAACCGTTTGGTACGCATGTACGAACGTTGCTCGAATAGAAATGGAACACGTTTGGTGGATATTGAAGAATATAACGGAGCGGTAGAGGATAGACAATTACATTATTATTAGAACGATTCTCTCGTGACCATTGACAATCCACTTCCTCGCTCTAATTCGAGGCTTGTTTAGAGAAAATAATCGCGAAGCAGGGTGCATAACTGATTCTGAATAATCTTTAACACTATTTCTACCACGATTTTGTATATGTATACCTATTTCTACCAAAAAGTGTCAAAAGACACCTCTCAAATTTTAACTTTATACTTGGAAAATAATTTTAAGTTAAAATTTGAGAAATCCACGTTTCTTTGAAGTTTTCTATTGAAATAGAAATTTGTTATTGCTGGGAAATGTTAGCAATAGAAACTATTGCTCTATATAGAAACTATTGTAGTAGAAATTATTGCTAACTTCCAAGAAGGCTTCACGTGCAAAGGGTTAACAAATAATATGGGTACTAACTAATAGCTTGAATAACAATTGATATTCTACGTAAAGTCAACAAATAAATTGTGGAGAAATGATTAAACTTGCAGACAAATTTTATCATTTCTTCACACAATTTATTTGTTGACTTTACGTACAATGTTTACATTTACAATGTTGATAATCCTTTTTCTTCTTTATTTGAATTTTGGTAGAAGTAGCGTTTACGCTAAACCTACCAGAGCGATCAAATGATCGCTTTTGAAACTTTAATCAAAAGTGTTAAATTCCAGGCTTTCATTTTTCTTGAATTTACTACACGACTTTTATATCTACTTAACACTAGGTTTACTAAGGGGTCATTTCGACCCCTCTGAGAAAACTTCTCGTTAAACTGTACATTAAAATATCAAAAATATATCAAAAGTAATAGAAACTAATTATTATAACTAATAATAAAATAATAAAAATAGACACACGATTTTATCAGTTGACTATTAGTTTAAAATGCATGACAATTACAAAAGATTAAGGTTATATAGAATTAAGTGCTTTACAATTTGAACGTCATAACATTCATGTCATTTTGCATCACAATGAAAATGAATGCTATAGAGCAATGGTCTTCAAAATTTAGGTGACAGTCATTTTGACTCCACTGAGAAAACTTCTCGTTAAGCTTTACTTTAAAATATCAAAAATAAATAAAAAGTAATAGAGACTTATGATTATAACTAATATAATTTTATTGAGGTTCGTTTTTCTACTTTAACGTCATAATTGATAGGTCAATTTGTATTTTTTTCTAATTAAAAACCGAAAAAACTCATGGCAAACCTAGTGTTAAATAGCTACATATTATAAAAAAAGTCGTGCAGTAAGTTGAAGAAAAATGAAAACCAGGAATTTAGCAATTTTTATTAAAATCTCAAGAGCGATCATTTGACCGCTCTGATAGGTTTAGTGTTAATTTCGTTGTTAGGAGAGTCTGCGTTCCACTTAGAGGGTTTCAATTGAAAATTTTGTATCGTTACATAACAATAATCTGTATAATAATTCCAATTTGAATCAATTGCTATTTATAAAGTCCTCGTCAATTGCAATAAGAATAACAGCTGCAATTGACCCAAACATTTTAGAGATATGGTCGCTCGAATTCTCATTTGAATTCTACTAGCCTCCTTTTATCGTTTTATCTGAGATGGGCAGCATTTCGAAATACCGAATATCTAAACTGAAAAAATAACGCTTCGAGCAAGGCATCTCCTTTTATTCCTCCTAAAATTTAAATTTCATTCCTCGCGTTGGATGGAAAATACGCGTTTCGAGGAAGCAGAATTCTGTGCCAGCGCTTCGCGCAGGAATTCAGATGGACAATAGAACCAAAGGAATCCACGAAAGGACGGGGAAAAATGCGATACAGGTTGAACGTTAGGAAACGACTAGAATTTCTTGTTTCCCCGGTAATGCGCACAGCCAACGATTTCACGGCTACCAGAATTATCTTATCAGAGTACGCTTTTTACTACGCTTCGCGTAGCTCCATCGTGGTTTTTCTTGGTACCACTTTGAGTCACATTTCACGGTCCGTATCGAACCACGGTTCTATTCGTGGTTGTTCAGACGAATAATGCATGCTTTACGCTGTTACCTCGCGATAAGACGAATATATTCCCACTTTTCAGATCTCCGAGCATTCACGATGGACGTTGAATCCGTGGCATTCGAAGCGAAATAGAAAAATACTACCGTAACGCTACTGAAATTTCATTCGTATGTCGATGCTTGTTAGATTACCAAGTTTCCAATTCTTGCGAAATGGTAACCTTCGTACGCGTTTCTAAGTTTCGCGCAGGGAAACGTTATTATCCGCAAACCACGTACATATGATTCCTAAGCCAATGCTAATCGAATAAGATGTAAATACCATTACGATCGTGTAAAATGTATTACACACGCGACTGAGAATACTATCGGGTGATTGCAAAAGTTCGTGCTCGATTTGAAACCAAATTAAATATAGGGAGCTGTCCTATAGTACGGCATCCTACAACACGCTTTCGCTCTAAAACGATAGTATAAATTGCGAGAACCTTCGTATAATGCTGCACAATTATAAAAAATGATGGAGAGTGCATTATTGATTAATAAATACCATTTTTCATGAAAATGTGTTGTACTTAATTTGGTTTCGAATTGGACGTGAACTTTTGCAATCACCTAATACCTTGCAACTTTCTTTGAAGAGAAACCACCAAGTTTCCACAAAGAAGGAATTGAAAAATTTGTAACACGTTGAGAGACAGTTATAGAAAATGATGGAGAGTGCATTATTGATTAATAAATACTATTTTTCATGAAAATGTGTTGTAATCCTCCTGTAACACGTTAGATAGGTTCTTCTAAAATGTCGTGTTGTGTGAAACCATGTTACATGAGACACAGAGCTAATAAAAAACGGGAATTACGTTCCAAAAGATCATTAAGAACCAACTTTTTTTTTAATTCCATACAAGCAACTTAATTTTTATTGAATATATAAAAGTATATCTCTATAAATGAATAAATTATAATTTATGTATATATATCCTATAGGGTGTGAATGATTTTACAATGCGTGGCTTTGTGTATGAAAGAACAAAATGTAATTTAGAATATTCTCGAGTTTTCATTGTTCGAGAAAACATAAGACGAAATTGAGAATATTCTCGAACATTAATTATTCGAGAATATTCCAAACTTTATGCAAAAGAGTATGAGTGTGCATGTATGTGAGTGGCTGCAAAAACAAGGGAATGATGATTGAATATATATAAGGATGTGTGTGCGCAGCGTGAACCAGAGTTGAAGAAGAACATGAGCATAGAACGTATCATTAATTTAACCTAATTAATTCACTCTTTACAATTACGTTTGTTTTTCGGCAAAAACTTCTGCTCGTCCAGGATCGAGCGAGCAACGAAAACAAGCCGTGTGATTGCAGGGGTGAACTGCGTGGATTGTGTAGATTGTGTAGACTGTGTAGACTGTGTAGATTGTGTAGACTAGACAATTGTGTAGAACACTTAAAAACAGAAACTAAGAATATTGAAGTATACGTGACGCGCAGTGAATACCAACAGAAATCCGTGTGAATTTACGTAAATTTATTTTATGTGAACTTCTGATCCCACAATTAGCATCGAAATAATTTAACATGGATTTCATTGACTCGTTAATTATCGCAGATGTACGCTGTCCAGAATATACTGCTGAATTCTGTGACGCGGATTGTCCTCCGATGTTTAGTCGCATCATTTCTACCTGGTGACAAAAACTCGTTCCATTTTGTGGCGTCTTCGGGTCCTTGTATTTCAATGAGAGTTGATTGGTTGGGTAATACAACTTTTCCTAAGTTATTTATGATCTTTGCCTTCTTTTCTTCACCACCTATTGAAATCGTGGATCCTTCTATAACTTTGCCCAATTCTAGGTGAAACTCCTCTATTATGTGCAGAAACATCCGGAGATTCATGTTTGCCGAAGCTATTGCTCTTCTATTTAATTTTCCTCTTTCTTTGTGTTTGATATAAGATGCAAAGGATCTGGCATAATCCATTAATTTTCCCTAGATTCTTGACCCGTGTAGGTCTTGCTCGTTATACGTTTCCTTATTATTTCCTTGGGTAATCTTTGCTTTGTTTTATTATCGTATTTATACCTAACTTTGTAGCGTCACGTATCGTGATCCTGATGGCGATGGTCGTGAACACAGTCTCTCTCGTTAATTTAATAAAGAGAGATCTGAATTGGACCAAAGTGGACTGTATTTATTTGAAGCGTTTTCAAAATGTTTATGTTCGTTCTTCTAATAATCGCGAACTCCAATACTTGTGAATGTCGTGTAGATGATAGCTTGTCGCGATGCTCTTACTTTAATGGATGCGTGAGCTTGCGCGTCTTTTTGAATTCTGTTGTTCTGGATGTTTGCCGTCAAACACGAAAATGTTTATGTTCGTTCTTCTAATAATCGCGAACTCCAATACTTGTGAATGTCGTGTAGATGATAGCTTGTCGTGATACTCTTACTTTAATGGATGCGTGAGCTTGCGCGTCTTTTTGAATTCTGTTGTTCTGGATGTTTGTCATCAAACACGAAATGTTTGATGGGTGTGCCTTATTTTGGAAGAACAAGCAGATTCGTCTATTGCAATGTTATACTTGTAGGTGAGGGAAATGGACATCAAAAGTGATTGGACGATAAAAACTCTGTAGATGACGTACGCCGGAATTCCGTGTGTCCTAACCTTCGACCACAGCAAGTAATAAACCCAAGAAGCGCCTCGACTTGAACAAAAGATTTGAAAGCAAAAATGTGAATGTCTAATGAACTCATGCAGTAAAGAAGTAACTCAAAAATCTGGACCCAAAGTAATGGCTTCTTGGATATTATTGCTGCTCAGTGGGAGTGTATGGCTGCCATGTGCTTAATTAAAATGAATTGACGATAGGTTTGATTCGGTTGTGCCCAAACCGTACTAAAGTGTCCCTTCTTTAGCTTTCTATTTTTTTTTTGTGTGTTCTGGGGACTAGCGCGTTCAGTTGTAAAAACCGAACAAACTTCTCTATCTTCAGTGATTGTCTTCATGATCAGGTTCTTTTTCTTCAAACATTCAAAAAAGGATCTTATCCATTCAAAACAGCTTAGTGGACCGCAGTCTAAATTGCTTTGATAGAAATCAAACATTCTCTTGTAGGCAACACTAGCAGTTACACTTCGGTAAGTAAAACAATCAAGTGTTTGTCTTCCTTTAGCAAGTATGTCTGAGCTTAAATGTAATGTCTTTGCAACTACTTTGTTGACACATTGATCAATGGCAGCCACGTTTGAGCCTCCAAAATAATTGTGGTGAAGCGATTGTGTGCTGTTTCATTTTGCTGTACTGTAGAGAGTGTTGTAAGAGGGTAAGAAGGAAAAGAAAGGGAAGAACATTTCGTCCTGGGACTGCTACTGGACTAATCACTAAGGCTACCTAGCAGACCCTGCCTTAGACGCTGGGATGTTAAAATAAGTAAATTCTATTCTATAGAAACTGTGTAGGACATGGAGTGCTCGCGAGAAACTGGCGAGTCTGCTGTCCCTCTAGTGGCGAGGACCACCACAGTGGAATCAAAAGTTTTTGCCGAAAAACGAGCGTAATTGTAAAAAGTGAATTTGTTAGGTTAAACTGATGATACGTTCTACGCTGATGTTCTTCTTCAACTCTCTATGCCGCTGCGCACACACATCCTTATATATATTCACTCATCATTCCCTTGTTTTTCCAGGCACTCACATACATGCACACTCATACTCTTTTGCATAAAGCTTGGAATATTCTAGAATAATTAATGTTTGAGAATATTCTCAATTTCGTCATGTTTTCTCGAACAATGAAAATTCGAGAATATTCTAAATTACATTTTGTTCTTTCATACACAAAGCCACGCATTGTAAAATCATTCACACCCTATAGGATATATATACATAAATTATAATTTATTCATTTATAGAGATATACTTTTATATATCCAATAAAAATTAAGTTGCTTGTATGGAATTAAAAAAAATGTTTGTTCTTAATGATCTTTTGGAACGTAATTCCCGTTTTTTATTAGCTTTGTGTCTCATGTAACATGGTTTCACACAACACGGCATTTTAGAAGAACCTATCTAACGTGTTACAGGAGGATTACAACACATTTTCACGAAAAATAGTATTTATTAATCAATAATGCACTCTCCATCATTTTCTATAATTGTATCCCAACGTTTTACAAGTTTTTCAATTCCTTCTTTGTGGAAACTACGTGATTTCTCTTGAAAGAAAGTTGCAAGGTATTAGGTGATTGCAAAAGTTCGCATCCGATTCGAAACCAAATTAAGTACAACACATTTTCATGAAAAATAGTATTTATTAATCAATAATGCACTCTCCATCATTTTTTATAATTGTCTCACAACGTTTTATAAGTCTTTAAATTCCTTCTTTCAGGAAACTGCGTGGTTTCTCTTCAAAGAAAGTCGTAAGGTAGTTAGTTTTCGACTTCTTTCATAGAATCAAATTTTTTTTCCATTCAAATTATTTTGCTGAGAACGAAACAGATGTAAATCTGAAGGGGCAAGATCAGGGAAATATGGCGTGTGATAGAGGATTTCCTATTTTAACTCCTTAAGTCTTTGCAGTGTCTGATGAACGACACGTGGAAACATGATTCAGTTTGTTCCGTTCTATCAAAACACGCGGAATCCATATATCGAGTTTCGAAGTGTATTCAAGTTGTTTTGAATGGCAAAATGCAGTCGAATGGTCAACATTTAGTCTCCCAGCAATTTTGTTAGTGGTAATCCGTGGATTATTGTTCGTTGAATCAGGGATAAAGCCATTATCAGTGCCGAAATATCGTCCAGAGCGAGGATTTATCGTTTAGATTAAAGTCACCATTTTGAAATCGATTAAATCACTTTTTAACTGTCTTAAAAGTAGGAGCACGATTCAAATAAAGTCTTGAATATTTGTTGTCGCAGTTTTTTAAACTCGTATAACATAACACGAAGAAAATGTAACTTTTTATTCTCCATTTGGAATATTAACCCTGCGCACAAATTAATTTAAATAAATTTTGTTAAGTTTACGTTGACACTTACGATGCATTTAATAATGTAATTCTGAAAAAAAGTTTCGTTCTAACACCAATATCAAATCCGCTAAAATAACTACCCTCCTCGAGGACAAAATGGATGACAAAGACTAACAAATTTGAAAGAACTGAATTCATAGTAACTCATGTATACTTATGTTTTTCTATCTATTACACACTCAATTGAGAATACTAAAACTTGGTTCGTTTTAACACTAATTTCGAATCTACTAAAATAACTACCATGCTCAAAGACAAAGTAAATGACAAAGCTAGCAAAACTGACAATATGTGGCACACACATTGTTTATATACAAATTTACTCATTAAACATTCTCGAAATTATGCATTTTCTTATTTTCAAACATTCACATTCACACATACATACTCTTAGAAAAATTCTCGAATACTGATTATTTGAGACACGCGCACACAAACTCTTATAATATCGAATAATCAATATTCGAGAATATTCCTAATTTCATAATCACATCTTAAACTTTCACTCATACTAAGTCACGCTCGATAAAATCATTTGCTCGTTATACGTTATTTTTATTTCAAACTCCGATACTACAATAGTAATTCTTGTTTATTTATATTTTTACTGAAACGTATCCTTAGGAATTTTGGTTCGTTTGATAAATTATTTTTTGAAATACATCAACAATTCAACAAATTATCCATATCGCAGACGATGACCACGAATCGATATCTAGATAGATAAGCGAGCTATAGCCGATTCGACGGGATACATCGATAATTCATCGCGGTTGCGAGATTGTTTAAACGACCCGCATAATTTCTGTTCCACACGGCCCTTGTAAACAGAGGGAACAACGGTGATTCTGGCGTTCACGAGGGTGCGTGTAAAATCAAAATGGCGAGCGGCATAAACAATTACTTCGACAACGTAATTTTCGTGGCGACCTCGATGGCGACTGGCCATGATTCTTCCTACGAAATGGCAAATTGTATCAACCGTGGAATTAACAAATTTCTTTACTACGAAAATTATGCAACGAGATGTTTTTAACACTAAACCTGCCTAAGCGGTCAAATGATCGCTTTTTATCGCAATTTTAATCAAAATTGTTAAATTCCATGTTTTCATTTTTCTCGAACTTACTGCACGATTTTTATAGCTACTTAATTAGTTAATTAGATTTTTACAGCTACTTAAATAGCTATATATTATAAAAAATGTCTTCTATAATATAATTTAACAATTTTGATTAAAGTCTCAAAAGTGGTCATTTTGTTATGACATGTTAATGACGATGTTTTTGGAACAAAGTGGACAACTTTTTATAGCTACTCAAGTAACTATATGTTATAAAAAAGTCTTTTATAGTATAATTTAACAATTTTAATTAATATCTCAAAAGCATTTTGTTATGACGTGTTAATGACGATGTTTTTAGAACAAAGTGGGCGACTTTTATAGCTATTTAAGTAACTACATATTATAAAAAAAATCTTTTATAATATAATTTAACAATTTTGATTAAAGTCTTAAAAGCATTTTGTTATGACGTGTTAATGACGATGTTTTTGGAACAAAGTGGACGATTTTTATAACTACTCAAGTAGCTATATATTATAAAAAAAAGTCTTTTATAATATAATTTAACAATTTTTATTAAAGTCTCAAAAGCGGTCATTTTGTTATGACATGTTAATGACGATGTTTTTGGAACAAAGTGGAAATAATTTTGAGAATCGATTTAAAATTTGTCAGAATTAAGTATGTTTGAACTAATAGAATTTGTTAAATTCGTAGAAACTTGTTCGCAAATCTGGCGCCACGGGAATTTTTGAAAAGATTAATTGAAATGATAAATCTATCGATCAACTTCATCAATGATAGTTTGTTATCTCGTTTGCCTTTTTTTTTTTCCGGTTGTTAAGTATAGAAGATAACGTGGTGTGCACGACGAAACGCTGACGTAGCTTCGTGTCGACGATCGTTCGTTCTCTTCCTGTACGGAATTCGTGCAATTTTAGTATCACAAGTACACGGATTTAGCTGAAGACGTAATAGTTGAAAGTAGTAATAATAATTAGACGTCGATTTTTCGACAAATTATGGATATTAACCCTTTGCACTCGAATGTCCACTCTGAGACATCGCAAGTCTAGCATATCGCTTGGATGTGAAAAGATATTAGAATTGATTAGTGATTACAGAAGTAAAATTTATTCCATCGCAACTTTTAAAAAAATGCCCTTTTCCCTGAAGTTTTCTATTGAAATGTGTAGGATATTTATTAACCCTTAACGAACTAGCGCATTTTTTTAGAACATTGACCAGTATACCGACGAAATGAAAAATAAAACTGCAACGCAAAAGAAAAATTTGAATTGCAAATTCTACGAGCGTCCGCCTTACAGAAGATAAGCCTGGGTTTTAACACATTGTTGACCAGTCACGAGTTAACTCATGTTTTCATGCTCAAACGTTGTTGACCGGTCACGAGTTAACTTCTGTTTGTACTTGCATCATCTATTTCAATTTACGAAACCCAGAGCAATATAGAATATCGCGAAAGCTTTATTTATCGATTTAGTTGTGTCTGCTTTATTAGAAAAAAAATACTCTTTTTCTTATTTAGAGTTTTATCACGATTCTAGTATTTCAAAAAGAGAACTTCCACATTCTATTACAAAATAATAGCCAGTGACGTGAGACAGCTTCTACGTAAATTTGCTGGTGCAACAATGTGTTAAGATAAAATCGCAAAAGTTCAGAAGCGATCGATCGCAACGATCAGTTAGAAATGCTTTTCAGCGAGACACATCGAGGAAGATCCTTCCTCCAATTAGAGGAACATAAACCATGAAAATTGGCCACGGTGTTCTAAAGAAGACCGCTGTAAATTCGGAACAGAGGATGCGGACCCAGGTCGAGGAAGAACTTTCTTTCAGGTCGCGTTGTTAAAGCGAAGGCAAACTCTCAAAGACGATGAACGCAACGGAAATGTAATTTGAAAGTTCAGAAGAGTGTCCAATCGGATTCAGACCGCCTCTGCGACCCTGCCTCCCGCGGGAACCGATTTTTGTCACCGTTCTGCCCGTAAGAACAAACACCAGCTACCAGCATGAGAGTTTCAGTTTAAATAGAACCACGTTCTATATTGTCCGCTTAGTTATATCCTGTCTGCAGAGTTCACTTGAAACCATTCCGCGTTGCGAACTTTCAAATTCACGTTCGACGGCTTAAATATCCTGGAACGAGCTTCCGAACCGTTTAACTTTAGAACGCAAGGCGCCATTCAATATTTTCCTAACGTAAACACGTTCGTAAAAATTTACGATTCTACGTCGACTTTTTTTTTATGGTAAGCGCAGAGTACAGCGGACATTGTTTTTTATTCCGCCACAAAAGCTTTAGTCAACCGTTCGTGTCTACCACGGAAAAAGCTCGTAAATAATTTCGTTGTCTTTGGAATAATATTCTTCGTGGTACAGACTGGACCAAGCCTGTCTAGCGACAAACATCTTACACTGATTTACACCGCCATAAGCGAAATCGTCAACCATATTTCAAACACTCATCATAATTCAAACCGTAAAAACATCTGACTTCCATATCCCTAATTTTCCAAATCCGTAAAAATTCCCAAACGATACGTAGCAGCAATAAACCCATAAATCAATAGGACGTCGCTTCATCATAAATCTGAAAAATTAGTTTCCAGCAAATGACCCCTTAAACTGCATGTACCATATACAGTCAACCCTCCTATAACGCGGTGAGTGCGTACCGCGTTATATGGAAACCGCGTTATAAGAAACTCAGAATTAGTACAAATCACATCATTCGTACCGCGTTATATGGGGACCAATAAATACAAAAGACAAGATAAATTATAAATTATTTTTATTGAATTGAAGAGTTCATATAAGGAAATGATAAAAAAAATGAAACAAAAACTAAACTAAAAAACTGTTTTCCAACAAAAACAAGAAAGACTTTTGTAAAATTATGTAATCTTTCAACACTCATCCTCGCTGTCAGATATGAGTCGCCTAACTCGCCTTCTTTTAATGGGCAAAATGTCTTCCTCACTTGGTTCATCTTCGCATTGATTTTCGATTGTAGCTTTTTTTTCTAACTCCACTGAAACCTCTCTATAGGGAGTTAAGCAATTTCTTAACTCTCTTTTAAACTTTGCGCTGCGCACCGTTGAATGATCAGTTTGAATGAAATGAAGTTCTAATTCTTTAGCCAAATTTAGCCGTTTTTTCACATCTTGTAAATCGAGATTTGACACCCATTCGTTTTCCTTATTTTCGTTTACCAATGCATTTGAGGTGGGTGCATCAATTAATTCTATCAGTTCTGCCTCATCTAAAGTTTCTTCCCCGAGTACTAGTTCTCTTACATCCTGATGGTTTACTGCAAATTCTTCATCGCTTAAACGAGAAGCAATGTTTACTATTTCTATCTACTATATCCAGTTAAAACCATTCATTGGGCACGGAAAGAACTGATGGGACGTTGTTGAACGGAAACCGCGCTGTAAGAGTACCGCGTTATAGGAGGGCTGTCGCAATTTCAGCTCCGCGTTATATGGAAACCGCGTTCTGAGAGTACCGCGTTATAGGAGGGTTGACTGTATTCTGCCGTTTTATTGTTTTATTGCCTGCTCCACTCGCCACTCGTCACTGACCTGCAACCCTTAATCCTTCCTGGTTCCCTCCTGATCCCCAAAAACCAAATTCGTAGATTTTCCACCAATAGTGTCTTACCTACTTGCCACACCCTTGACCACTCCTCCACAGAAACTCATTATAAAACATTCCATCTACTCATCTCGCGACTCTACTAAGAAAAACACTATCAGACACACTTCAGAGAATCATCACCAAACTCAGTATTTTATAACTTGTTCAACGTTCAAATATATATTTATTATTTGTTAAAAGTTCAGGTAAAACTTGTCTACATATTCCCCTACTACTCTAATCGGTATTAGGGCGCACACAATCGCGGTGACGAAAAAGATCGTAACGAAGATTTACGCCCTTCGTTGACTTGACCAAAACGGGAATCAGCCACATCGCGACGCGTGCTCGAATAAAGCCACAAGGATAATTGTTTTCCAGCGATGAAGAGTGTTAGGTTTTTAATATGGAACGATATTCACTTATACGCTTGACAATGCACATCTTGCTGTGACGAAGGCGAACAAAGAACTAAACTATTGGCAAGAATCAAACTCGAAACAAAAGAAGATCTGATCACGGCGACGTCACACACGCACACACATACACCGTGCACATCGATACGTTTGCAAAGAGAACAAAACGTTGTGCACTTAATTCGGTTTTTACGCGATAGATACGTTTTCCAGAAGAATACGTGTAAAAAAATATATTGCGTCTGTGGAAAAATAGAAGAATAGTTGCAGTTGCAAGAAATCAGTAAAAATAATACAATAAACCATGAGTTTTCATTCTATTACATCCGTAACAACATGTCCATCAATATTCCAGCATACTATATCAATACACATAATATAACAATAAAACAGATTAGAGTTTCAAATTTGTAAATAGTATTTAATATTTGAAGAAACTCAATAAGCTTATGAAGCCATCGATCATCGTATACTTTCTATGACCATTTTATTTTCGACTTAAGCAGCTTTTAGTTAATTTCATTTTTATCCTGGATGTTTTAAAGAAAGGTCAAGGTGCGTCATTAAGTTATTACCTGTTACGATCAAGACTTAAGACACGCGAAAGGGTGCACTTGGTACTTGCGAGTGACACTGTTTTTCATTTTTCTTTGTCATTTTTAACCATTTCTCTAACAATTCTATGCAACCAATCAGTTTTGACGTCCGCTTCCCTCATCAAAATTCGTAACATTGCAATCAACAAATCCGTTTGTCTTGGCCTCGTAAGCCACTCCCATCACGTGCTTTATATTTGATGGGAATCACACAGAACAGCAGAATTCTAATCAGACATCCACCCTGACTCTGCAGGCTTACACATTCTTTAAACACATTCAAAACAGTATAGTTCGCAACTAGTCATACATTCCAATCAAACATATTAAAATCAACAAACAACGATTATCTGCACGCATTATTACACCTACCCCTAAATATTCAAGCGTAATTAAAACATCGCTTGAAGCGCATAATAGACAAACTATCTATTCAGTGCGCACTGAACACATTTTATTTCATAAGGATTGCACGTATATCGTACAAAGTAAATTATCATTTGAAAAGGAAAAAGGCTTTTGTTAGAAATTATGTGAGATTATGTAAAGGCTACCGAAAAATATTTCAGTTATAATTAATAAAGCAAAGATTTTAAAACTGTAACTTACAATTTATTGACTTGTACGCAACATTAATAAATCTGTATTATCCATGAATTTCATTTTAATTTTTATTCAATTTTATAAACGTCAAACCTTCACTTTAAATCCCAAACTTGAAATGCAGACAAAGCAGACAAAATTCCATATTCAGGTTATAAAATTCGGAGAATTCTCACAAATGGAAATCGCGTTACATTCCTCGTTTCCAATGTCGCGGTTATAAAAATAAAAGTAAAGCAAAATTTTCTTTTTAGAATTTTAATATTTTATTATCAAAATAAAATAATATGTATAATAATATAATAATAATAAGTATATTATAGTAATATTATAAAAATTATAATAATTATATTATAATAACTATAATAATTATAATATTATACAATAATATTAGGTTGGTGCATATGAAATGTCGGATTTTCTTCGCATGTGAACGTTTGTCTCTCAATTTTCGCGATAGCCGCGAAGTACTGCCAGTATATTAATGAAATGCATGAAAAATTGAAAATTATACGTCCATCACTTGCTAATCGGCGGCATGGCCCAATACTTTTAACAATTTAATACAAAATAATTGTGAAATTAAATCAATTAAAATATGAAATTTTGCAGCAGCCAACTTATTCATCGGATCTTTCGTCAACCGACTTCCATTTTTTTTTTTTTTTAACATTTTTTTTAACATAGTTTTTACGGGCTAAACAGTATGAAAATGAAGACAGTCTGAAAAATTCCATATCAGAGTTTATTGATTCTAAAGATAAGAGTTTATTTAAGACAGGCATTTATGCATTAAAATCTCGTTGGGGAAAGTGTATTGAAGCAAACGGAGAATATTTTGATCAAATAAGCAGCTTTTGAAAAAAGATATGCAGTTTTATATATTCACTTAGAAATCCGAGATTTCATACGCACCAATCTAATAATGTTATAATAATATTTATAATAATTAAAATAATAATATTTATTATAATCAAGATAATTATTTTATTATTATTATTTTATTATTAATTGTTTTATTAGCACTAGGTTTACCATGAGTTGGCATATGCCTATTTCTACTAAAGGTATTTAATTAGAAAAAATATAAATTGACTTCATTTTGGTCGTCACTCTCACTCTCACTCCAAGACAATCTTATTTTTTTTCGTCTAGGTAAATTGAAAATATTTTCGTTCTCACTATCACTGCTTATTGTGCTTTCAGTATCGCACGAATCCAATGAAAAGGCTTCAGTATCTAAATCACTTCCTTCACCTGCTTCTGAGCAATCCTCTCTTGTATCATTTACAATGTTCAACCATCTATGTTTTTTATAATGTTCTGCCATTATTACCTCAATATTTTTTTATAATTATAAAAACACTAAATTCACTTTTATATTTTCAATATATTTGATTCAGTAAAATGCACTAACCGTCCAAGAGCTCACTTTGAATGACAATAGGAAAATATATGATCTGCTTTATCGTTCCAAATCTTTTTGTCAGAGCGAAAGAGAATGTTTGTCTAAGAAAATGGTTTTGTAACACATTGTTCGCATAAAAAGTGGAAAAAAACGAAAAAGTGTGTTGCCAAATGCAATAATATTATGGAATAAAGGAAATAAATGATTATATGAAAATGTGCTGGCAGATATAATAAAATTTATTCGAATGGTCAAAATGACCCCTTCCTCCAAAACTAAAAAAAGAAAATGATAAGATTTGCGATTATATATCTTATAAATGTAAGTAAAAATTAATGCAAATATTCTCATAAAATACGGCAATAATTTTCTCGAAGAAAATTAACGAAAAGTTTGCTCAGAAGGGTCAAAATGATCCCTTGGTAAACCGAGTGTTAAATCAACATAAGTCGTGTAAAAAGAGAATTAAATATTTTTTCTAATTCATGTTAAACCATAATCGCGTAACAGAATTGGTTGCACATTGCGATCATACGAGAAAATAAACCACATCGATCGTTTTAAAGGCGCTTTCGATTGGTATCCCTCGAGACCATTCCTTTATCCGAGACATCGAATCGTGGGAACGTTATTAAACGTTAAAGGACCGTTGCAAATGAACCTCGATGGCGGATACGAACCGCTTGGCAAAGTACGACGAGCTGTCGATAGTTATCTTCCTCGAGATTGCAACGAAACTTTTCCGCGTTCTGAGACAATGAGAAAACTTTCGCGAATCAACTCCCATTTTTTTTTTTTCTCGCGACGCGGCCCAAGCGTGGCGGATATTCGAAATTTCCGTGGAAAGTTTCGCTCGCATGAATCATCCGCGCAGAACACGGCCGGATGCTGATCGCTCGTTATCATGCATGCGACGCGCTTCGAATTTTTAACGGGAGCACACGCCACCCTGAAATCGGCTGAGACGCGCTCCGATACGAAAAGAGGGACGAAAAAGTTTGATTAACCCATTCACTGCCAGGCAAATTCAGCCCTCTGCACTCGACGACTTTTTCCATCGCACATCATTCTTTTCTATCGCTAATTTCTTCGTTAATGCAACTAATCTCGTTTTTCAACAGTACTAACAACCTTTAGGAATATTTTATTATGCAGTTTTTATATTTTATATGATTTGGGATGGATTGGCTCGTGGCTGCTTCAGCTTTTAGTATACTATCAGTCCTCGACTTACGCGATTAAAAAAAAAAGAAAAATTAAATTTTATATAATTAGGATATATAGATTAGCTGGACTCGAAGCTGAAGATTCTGATCCTGAACGATATGCGAAAGATAGAAAAGCAGTGAATAATGATGCATGCTACACTTTAACTTATGAAGAAAAGAAAAGGGCTAAAAGACAATTAACACTATAAAGACTGAAACTTAGTATATACCTGTATTGTCCAAAAGCAGCCAAAGTGACTGCATTGTGAAAGAATAACTAATGTGTAAAGAAATTTGTTTAAAATTAATTTTTAATATTTTTTATATTATTTACAGTTATATAACAAGTTATTAGTAAATATTAACGATAAAATAAATTTACTTCACTTGGAAAATAAAATAATTTATGCATTGTTGTTTGTACATTTTTTGCAAATGAAAGTGGAAATCTTTTTATGTGTACATCTTCCGCAAACATACTTTTGACATTTTTCATATATATTATTTGTTTTGTTGTTGTGGCAAAGTCGTACTTGACAAATTTTGCGTTTGTTAGAATGGGTTGAATTTGATGATGTTGCAGTTGATCTTTGTGGGTCTTCATGTTCTGATCAATTTTTCTGTCTTGCAGCTTTGTATTCGATGGAAAGCTGTTCTGCTAATTTTTCATTTTGATTATTTAAAATTTAATTTCCCAAGCAGTCAAAATGACTGTTTTTGGGCAATATAGGTATAACACACATATATATACCAGAAATGATGGAGGGGGGAGGTAACTACAATTATTAATAAACGCATTTATATGTTGTACAAAAAGTGACAAAATTCTAAGAAAATGTGTCATTATATACATAATTGTTTTTCTAATTGAAATTAAAAAGTAGTCAAAATGACTTCCTTGGGCAATCTAGTGTTAAGACACTATGGGTGGGTAACAGCGTGAGCTGAACTCATACGTATAATAGGTGAAGATTAATGAAATATGAAGAACGTGCACCCTTTAGAAAACAAGTAATATCTTCGCAACAATAATAGAAGAATTTCAATGAAATTTGGAAATTAAGTAATATATAGTATTTTAAAAGTATGGATGAAGTTTAAAAAAGCGAAATTTTTAATTTAGTTTGACAGTTTTCGGAGATTTTTGGAGTTTTCTTTACAGTTTTAGTTTAAATATTTTCGAAGACTTAAAAATTTTTTTTTAGCTCTTGTTGGGCTATTTTCGAAGATTTTTGGAGATATGAAAAATGTACACCCTTTAGAAAATAAATAATGTCTTCAATAATAGTAGGATTTCAATGAAATTTAGAAAATAGGTAGTATATAACATTTTAAAAGTATGGATGAAGTTTAAACGAAGTGAAATTTTTAATTTAGTTTTCTGTTACTTCATTTAATGGATAAAAAATCAGGTATTTTTAAAAAATGTTAAGAGTTCACGCGATAAGAGAAAAACGTACTAACCTTTAGGAATATTTTATTATGCAGTTTTTTATATACTAATTTTATTTACTCTAATATTTTTTTAATTTACGATATTTTTAAAATACTCAAACAGTTAAACCTTTCTTTTCGTTACTTACAAAGAGTTATGTAAAACAAAATATACATCAAATAAGAAAGAACAAGTATTGATAAGTACGTTACTAGTATTTACGAATGTCCTGCATAAAAGGTATTGATACTTGAAGTGGTTCGTCCATAAATATATGCTATGTGCAGTATGTCCAATAAATAATATTTTCTCGAGTGTACACATACAGATCTATTTTGCTTTCACCTATGCTTTGAAACTAAAACATTTTTTATGAAAAATGCTAAATTTTCTGCTTCCCTCGACTTAGTTAGTATTCGCTCGACCGCTGACGTGAATTCACGTCACTTCAAATTCTACCACAATAATAACATTTTCAAATAAAACACTAAATAGTAGGGCAGCAAAATTGAAAAATAATTCAGACTGCAAAAGGTTAACATAAAGTGCATCGCATAATAAAAAAATTCTAGCTAATTCTAATAATAATAAGTAGTCTATTATCTGTCTAAAAAGCGAATATACAAGTTATAAAAACCTTTTTATTTTAAACAACACATATTTACAACATTGATATTTCAAAACTAATTTTATAATTTTTATTCCCACCTTAACGATACAAGTTTGTGACAACCAGCTTAAGATTTTCATTATTCTCCAAAGACACTCAGTATTAGAAACGTAAAAAATTTGCCAGTCGCGAATGTGTTAACACAGTCACGGAAGGTAGAAATAAACAGACGATTTTATCAGTTGACTATTAGTTTAAAATGCGCAATAATTACAAAAGATTGTGGTTATATAAAATTAAGTGAATAGTAATTGACTTTACAATTTGAACGTTATAACATTTATGTCATTCTGCATCTCACACGATGAAAATGAATGCTATAGAACAATGGTCTTCAAACTTTGTCAATTTAAGAAATCTTTATGAGGATAAAATTATTTCGCGGAACCCGAGATGATCATAGACAATAGAATATTCACAATATAGTTAATGCATATAAAGAAAAACGATTTAACCTTTTGCATTCGGATTCTTTCCGGACGTTAGCAATAGAAATTATTGCTGAAATAGCAATATTTTAATTTCTATTGTTAACGTCTCTCAGCAATAGAAAATTTCCATTTTAATAGAAATCTTGAGGGAAATATGGATTTCTCAAAAAGTTACGGTGAAATAAGTTTAAACATTAGCGATAGAAACTAAAATCGTAATATTTTAGCAATATTTTAGAAATTTTTAAACAATATTTTAGCAATAGTTTCTATTGCTAACGTCTCTCAGCAATAGAAAATTTCTATTTCAATAGAAAACTTAGGGGAAATATGCATTTCTCAACAAGTTACGGTGCAATAAGTTTAAACGTTAGCAATAGAAACTAAAATCGTAATATTTTACCAATATTTTAGCAATTTTTTAGCAATATTTTAGCAATAGTTTCTATTGCTAACGTCTCCCAGCAATAGAAAATTTTCATTTCAATGGAAAACTTCAGAGAAACATGCAAACAGCAGCGATGAAATAAGTTTAAACATTAGCAATAGAAACTAAAATAGCAATATTTTAGCAATATTTTAGCAATATTTTAGCTATAGTTTCCATTGCTAACATCTCCTAACAATAGAAAATTTCCATTTCAATAGCACTTGTTAAAAAGCTGCGGTCAAATAATTTTACCCTCCTTCATCACTAATCAGTTCTGATCGCCTCTCTGAGGGGACATCCCAGTGCAAAGGGTTAATATTCTTTTATTATATTATATTTGTTATTATATTTGTAGTGTGCGGGGTATTCTGGAACCTTTAATCGCTACGCCATTGGAAAGGGAACGATCGTCGATGCGCTTTTGTTTAAAGACGTTGACGACAACAGTTAGTTGTAAAAAGTACGTAAGACGCGATAGACGTATGGTGCTTCAGCTTGTATTTTTTAATCTACTTCATTTCGTTATTTTATCTATTGTTTATATTAAGTACTAACATTCTTTATTGTTATTTTTAATCTATTTTGTCTATTTATATTTAATCTAAATTAGTAAGTAATACCCCGATTGGAAATATCATTATATATTATATTAATTTTAATATTCTTTTATTATATTATGTAGTAAGGAATACAAAATAATAAAGATAAAAATATATATATTTTAGAAGGTACATAAGGTATAACAATCAAAACTAAGGAACTGCGACTTCTCGCGAATCTAACTAAAATGCAACCGCTCTTCTTCTCCGTTTTGCAAACAGCAGAACGTCGTTGAACAGCCGACGATCGTTTTGCGTTCGACGCAATTCGCGGAGACAGGCGTGTCTTCGACTATAATTATTATATTATAATATTATTTTCATCATTTTGATGAATATTTTATGTATCTTTATGGAGCCCTTTAGGACCTTTCGTGGAACCCCAGAATTTCGTGAAACGCAGTTTGAATAACATTGCTATAAAAAATTCACGTCCGCAAACATGTTCAATGCGAGTACGTTTAATTTTCACATACATCTCGAACCTCGATGTGAACCCCACCATGGAGTACGAATTTGAAAAATTCGTCACATCATCACAAATCGTCTTGATTTGTCACACAAGATTGTAAAAAGTGAATAGTTCAGTCATCGATTACTGAACTTCATAAATTATTTTAAATTGTAACGATCTTAAAACAAAAAGTAACGCAAACGTAATGCGTCAAGTTACGTGAATCCAAGTAACGTAACTAATCTGAACAAAGTATTTACGATTAGCTTGAATTATAGATAACCACGAGAGTCTTTATCAGAAAGTGACGCGCACCGTTTAAAAATAAATAATATTTTTATTTTGTCTCTGAATAGGCGGAACTCGAGTTAGAAGACCGCTAACGACGCTATTGCCCCGGTTAATTTGTTAAACCAAGTTATTTCTAATGACCACGATCACAAAGCATCGACAATAAGAGTAGACGATTCTGAATCATCGTCTTGGTATATTAGATTACTCATTGTTCGACTGACTGATCGCATTTAACGTTTCTAGACTGTTCTCCAGCCATCGAATGTTCGTCAAAGATTCATTGAAGAGATACCACGCAGTAGCTGATGGAGTACATCGAAATGGTTGACCCGCGAGGCGCGAGATGCGATCTCGTAGAATTTTCAGATCTAATGGCGTTAGGTCAGGTCAGGTCAGGTCAGTCACGCCCATGTTTAATTCATATTTTACTACGTAACTCGGTCAGGAATTTTCAATTAAATATAGAAGTGCAAAATCATTTAGAAACTATAATGTAATACTAGTTCTATATCAAGTAATTAATTTTTCGTTACAAATGAAATACAAATGAAATATAGTTAATTCTCGATTCACGCTATTTCGAACTTGCGTGATTCAATTTTCTATTTCTGGGAAATGTTAGCAATACAAATTATTGATAAAAAACAAAAAGTAAAATTTTAACAATATGGAAGACGTCAACAATAGAAACTATTACTAAAAATGAAAATAGTAATATCTTAGCAATGGCAATACGAAATTGTGAAAAAAAATTAAATTTTGTGTAATTCGGGATGGATTAGCTGATCTCGAAGCTCGAGACCTTGATCTTGAACGATTGCGAAAGTTACAAAAGGAGTGAATAATAATATTACATGCTACACTTTCATTTATTTTTCATTCAAATAGTTTACTTTTATTTATTTCTTTTTTTTTATTTTACTTTTATTACTTTTACTGTTATATATTTTTACTTTAAAATATATATAAAAATAAAAATAACAATATATATAAAAGTAACTTCTATTTATTTATTTATTTTTCATTCAAATATTTTACTTTCACCTATGCTTTGAAACTAAAACATATTTTTGGCCAAAAATGTTAAATTTTCTGCTTTCCTCGACTTACGCGAAAACCTTCGAAACCATTTAATCGCTTAATTCGAGGACTTACTATACTTGTCCCTAATTAATAAATATCTTATAATTATCTGTTCTAAATGTGAGAAATATGTCCATCAAAAGTGTACATTGTAGACACTGTGGGTCTCTAAAAAATGCGGTGTCCGATGAATTGAAAATTTTCATTTAATTTCATTTACCGATTATTATGTTTTTGTTTTTTATAGAAATGGATAAAATAAATTTTTTGTTGAATTATTATCTCAAATTTACTGTGTTTAACTATTTGCACTCGGCTCCCTTCGTTAGCAATAGAAGCCATTGCTAATTGCTGTAGCTATTGCCATATACAAAAATAGCAATAGTTTCTATGTTAATATTGCTATTTTGGCGATAGTTTCACTGTTAATATTGCTATTTTAACGATGTTTCTCTGTTAATACTGCTATTTTAACGATGTTTCTCTGTTAATATTGCTATTTTAGTAATAGTTTTTATGTTAATATTGCTATTTTGGCAATAGTTTCTATATTAAAATTACTATTTTAGCAATAATTTCTATGTTAATATTGCTATTTTGGCAATAATTCCTATGTTAATATTGCTATTTTAGCAATAGTTTCTATTGCTAATGTCTCCTATATTGTCATTTCTAAAATATTGCTTTTTTTGAGCAATAATTTCTATTCTAACGTTTCCCATAAAATATTCTTAAAATAGCAATATTTCAGCAATAGTTTCTATTACTAACGTCTCCCATATTGCAATTGCTAAAATATTGCTTTTTATTTTCTAGCAATAGTTTCTATTGCTAACGTTTCCCATAAAATATTGTTAAAGTTGCGTACAAATAATATATATAAATATTACTAAAATATTGCTTTTTGTTTTTTAGCAATATTTTTTATTATTAACGTTTCCCAAAAATAAAAAATGTCCTTTTCAATAGGTCATGAGGAAACATGCGTTTCTCAAAAAGCTAAGGTGTAATAAGTTTATTCCTCCGCAATCTCTGATCAGTGAACTAACGTTCCAGTGACTTTAGTTGTTCATCGAAATATCAATTTCGAGTAGTACAAGTGACTCACCTATTAAATCAAAAGCGACGAGGTAACCCCAATTCTCCGAGACACTGAATCCCTCGCGCAAGAGAAACGTACGTATTGTTCCAGCGAAATCAACTCTACTGACACTTGACTTGAACCTAGTGGGCGCGCGTATAACTTTGAATCAAGTTCATTGCGAACGACATTAGTAATGCCACGCCAACGGCGTTAGAATCGACTTATCGCCTGCGATTATACTTTTCAACGAAATGATGTAGTTACGTGGCCTCTGTCGCAATCACGAGAGAGAATTTCACGGGCAAACAGAAGTATCATCGATGAAACTGTTGCGTCGCTAGTTTCCTCTTGATATTAAAAACGACTTTTCCTGTTGATCAAAATGTGTTGATGGAAATGAGTGTTGAAGGAAGAAGAGTTTTAGAAAAATCGAACTTTAAACTTCTTGTATAAATAATGTATCTGTGTTTAGTTGAGACTGGGTTCAGGATAATTTAACCCTTTGCGTACGAGAGGTGATTATCAGTGGCCATGGCGTTTCATACAGCAACTGGAGTTTTCCATCGACTGATTTTAAGTTTCGAAGCTCTACAAAAATGAACTTGGGAGGTGAAATTAGCACGAGTGAAGATGAAATTGATTCTCGACTGTTGAAAAACGAGATTAGTTGCATTAACGAAGAAATTAGCGATAGAAAAGAATGATCTTACTTGATGATAATACTTCGATTTAATACTTAGTTTTATGCTTAATACTTTATACTACTCTTTTTTACATTTACACGCTTATACAGTAAGTCCTCGAATTACGATTGATTAGTTTCAAAGGTTTTCGCGTAAGTCAAAGGAAGCAGAAAATTTCGCATTTTTGGCAAAAAATATGTTTTAGTTTCAAAGCATAGGTGAAAGCAAAATAGATCTATATGTATACACTCAAGAAAATATTATTTATTGGACATATTGCACATAACAGAATCTACACACACATTTATGGACGAACCGCTTCAAGTATTGGTCCACTGTTAGCACACTATGGGCTGGTTCAGTATTAATACCTTTTATGCAGGACATTCGTAAATATTAGTAACGTACTTATCAATACTTGTTCTTTTTTAGTTGATGTATATTTTGTTTTACATAACTCAAAAAGTAAGGTTTAACTGTTTGAGTATTTCTAAAAATATCGTAAATCAAAAAAATTTTAGAGTAAATAAAATTAGTATATAAAAAACTGCATAATAAAATATTCCTGAAGTTTAATACGTTTTTCTCTTACTGCGTGAACTCTTAACCTTTTTTATAAATACCTGATTTTTTATCCATTAAATGAAGTAATAGAAAACTAAATTAAAAATTTCATTTCGTTTAAACTTCATCCATACTTTTAAAATACTATATATTACTTAATTTCCAAATTTCATTGAAATTCTTCTATTATTGTTGCGAAGATATTACTTGTTTTCTAAAGGGTGCACGTTCTTCATATTTCATTAATCTTCACCTATCATACCCATAGTGTCTTAATTGTCTTTTAGCCCTTTTCTTTTCTTCATAAATTAAAGTGCAGCATGCGATATCATTATTCACTGCTTTTCTAACTTTCGCATATCATTCAGGATCAGAATCTTCAGCTTCGAGTCCAGCTAATCTATATATCCTAATTATATAAAATTTAATTTTTCTTTTTTTTTTAATCGCGCAAGTCGAGGACTGACAGTATACTAAAAGCTGAAACAGCCACGAGCCAATCAGCTTGCTGCTTCTCCTTTGGTGTGGAGATGGTCACTACCCGATAGTAGAAATAGGATCCCGGAAAGATCAGATGGGGTAACGCTTGGAGTTACGCGGTCAAGCGGAACATTAATTAGGTGTATTGGGTTTATGGTACGTCATTAGCTATTGAGTTAGGGCATTAAAGCTGCGAATCTTTATAAATTCCAAAACAGCCTTTAAAGACCTAATCCCTGTATTTAGAAAAATTCAAGTAATGAGGAAAAAGATAAGTAATAATTGGGAATTCTCAAAAATAGCTAGTTAATTACGTCCGCACCATAAACTTGGTTCTATTAGGTGATTGCAAAAGTTCGTGCCCGATTTTCATAGGTGGCGAAAGCATGTATTTTAACTGTGCTGGTGATTCTTTTGTAATCATATTATTAACTGAGTTGTCTAAATGCGTCGTAAGTCAACGTAATCTTAAAAAAAGTTTATTCAAATTAATTTGTGGGCAGGGTTAATACAGAATATGGAAAATGAAAAGTTACGTTTTCTTCGTGTTATGTTATATGAATATAAAAAATAAGCGAGTGTTGGAACTGCGACAAAAAATATTCAAGACGTTTATTTGGATCGTGCTTCTACTTTTAGGACAGTTAAAATGGTGACTTTAATCTAAACGATAAATCCTCGCTCTGGACGATATTTCGGCACTGATAATGGCTTTATCCGTGATTTAACGAACAATAATCCACGGATTACCACTAAAAAGATTGCTGAGAGACTAAATGTTGACCATTCGACTGCATTTCGGCATTTAAAACAACTTGGGTGCACTTCGGAACTCAATATATGGATTTCGCACGTTTTAACAGAACGGAACAAACAGAACCGTGTTTCCAAGTGTCGTTCATCAGACACTGAAAAAATTTAGGGAGTTAAAATGGGAAATGTTTCGTTCTCAACAAAATAATTTGAATGACAAGAAATTTGATTCTATGGAAGAAGTCAAAAACTACCTTACGACTTTCTTTGAAGAGAAACCACGCAGTTTCTACAAAAAGAGAATTCAAAAACATTTAAAACGTTGGGAAACAGTTATAGAAAATGATGGAGAGTACATTATTGATTAATAAATACTATTTTTCATGAAAATGTGTTGTAATCCTCCTATAACACGTTAGATAGGTTCTTCTAAAATGCCGTGTTGTGTGAAACCATGTTACATGAGATACAGAGTTAATATAAAAACGGGGATTACGTTGCGAAAGTTCATTAAAAACGAACATTCTTTTTAATTCCTTATAAGCAACTTAATTTTTATTGAATATATAAAAGTATATCTCTATAAATGAATAAATCATAATTTATTTATATATATACATATAAAGCCATTACAGTTCAGTACTCCTTCCCGCCATTATTTTAAGGTAATTTAGTTTTTAAATGTGTTAAACAAAAATCATGTTATCTAGTGCCGTAGAAGTACAATGTTGTACAAAGGTTTTCACAATTTTTGTATCGTGTTATAGGTTGCAGTGTTATACTAGGATTCTCGCAATTGAAATATTTAATTGGGAAGATTATTAAATAAAATTAACTTTTATAATTTAATCTTTAATTAAAGTAAATGTTAAATGAATAAATTGATTATTTATACATACATATATAAAGCCACTGTAATTCAGTACTTCTTCCCGCCATTATTTGAAAACAATTTAGTTTTTAAATGTGTTAAACGAAAATCATATTGTCTAGTGCTGTAGAATCATAATCTTATACAAAGGTTTTCGCATTTTCTTATCGTGTTAGAGCGAAACCGTGTTATATGTTGCAGTGTTATACGAGGGTTTTCGCATCAGACATCAGACACTGCAAAAATTTGGGGAGTTAAAATGAGAAATCCTCTATCACTCGCCATATATCCCTGATCTTGCCCCTTCAGATTTTCATCTGTTTCGTTCTCAGCAAAACAATTTGAAAAGAGATCTTGCAAGAGATTTGATTCTATGGAAGAAGTCAAAAACTATTTTACGACTTTCTTCGAAGAGAAACCACTGAGTTTCTACACAGAAGAAATTCAAATACTTGTAAAACGTTGAGAGACAATTATAAAAATGATGGAGAATACATTATTGATTAGTAAATACTATTTTTCACGAAAATGTGTTGTATTTAATGTGGTTTCAAATCGGACACGAACTTTTGCAATCATCCAATATCTTAAAACTGTCTTTGAGGAGAAACCACTGAGTTTCCACAAAGAAGGAATTCAAAAACTTGTAAAACATTGGGAGACAGTTATAGAAAATGATAGAAAGTACACTATCGATTACTAAATACTATTTTTCACGAAACTATTGATTAATAAATACTATTTTTCATGTACAGGTGTTTAATTTAATTTCAAATCGAGCACGAACTTTTGCAATCGCCTAATGTAATCAGGAGGGCGATCATTGTCGCGACGCGACAGAAGTTAAACAATGACGAAGATGTATGGGAGACGAGCTGTAGGATCGAAGCTTTAGCGGAAGTGGAACGCGTGTGGTCTCGATATACGAGGTCTTAATCTATCAAGTATGGAGGTTTTGAAAGTTCCTTCCTGTCAAAAATATTACGGAATATTTATTAAATTACAGATTGGAATTCTCTTCTCCCAATACCTATTTATCTATGTAACAATGAAAGTGTAAAAGAAAATTTCTTGTTTAAATTCATTTCATATTAATAATACAGACGAATGATGAGAAACGTTGTTATTCTGTTTGCGCTAAAATACAGACGAAACTCTGATACAAAGGCGAGTGTGATTCATAATGATGATTCAGGGACACAGAGGAAGCGAGTGGTTCCTCCAGATAAAAGGATGCAACGAACTTCTTGCGTGAATGTCGTCTCGTGAAGGTCACTTGAAAAATTCTGGAATACTTGCATCATTTGTAGTAATAAAAGCTTTATCGATGAATTAATTTAACAACGAACTTTGCGAATGCAATTTTCAAAATTTTCAATTTTCTCGCTTTCTGTAATATGATATCGCGTGCTTTACGAGCTGTGGAAAATATATTTGTTTCTCGCGTAAGAACACTGTAAAAATTTCGCGTACTTGGCAGCTCCACGTTCCTCGAGTATCATCGTTCGCGGCTCCCATTCAAAATTTCCGATTATCGCCATCGTTTTACGAGGCAGCGAGGGCTTTTCCCCGCGCACACGGGACTCTCGTACGTACAGAGACGACTTTTACGAGCGAACGCACACTTTACGGTGGGGCTCGTGGAATTATTGCAATTCTCTCATCTCTGCCCGTTTTTTATTCCGTTCTATCATCCCTAGCGAAATCCTGTCTTTATTCCCGATGAAATTGCATCGGGAGCCGCCCAAGGAAACCACCCACCGTCTTCTCCTAGCCTTATTTCCCTTTACGATCGGCCACGCGTGTCCACGGCGGACAGACTCGCGTTTCAACGTTCCACGACGCGATGAATTTTTATCTGCCGCGATTCACGTACGCTCCCAGCGTCCGCGTTCCGTCGCTAGACCAGAGGAAACTAGTGCTACAAGCACTTTTTTCCTTTCTCCGTCGGAGGGCTTTTAAAATACGCCGGTGGGGAAAAAAGTCCGGAAGCAGTCACCGTGAAAGCGACGTGGAACAGAATCCGCGCCCGATGTGTTTCGAGAGGTAAAACATTTTTTACGGGGCAAGTTCGTCGGGTTTGAGCTAGCTGCCGGCTTGAAACGTTGAAAATTGTTGCCACAGCGAGCCGGCTATTCAGAGACGGGCACAATGGCGACGGCTGCGCGTTTAGGAGAAAGCGGATTACGGCAAAGGGGTATGTTAACCGTTTCCGTGCTCACGCGGTTCTGGAGCCACGTACCAATTTCAATTACAGGAAAAGTATCGATCGCAGTCGGTTGCGCGTCGACGGGTGCGTGGCTCGGATAACGTTAACGACAGAGGACACGAAAGTGCGAAGTTACGCGGCGGAAAAACTTCTTCTCGAAGCCAAGCACGGAACGGATTAGCCGAGAAATTCGAAACGAGCGCCGCGTTGGAAACGCGGTGGCATAATTCGAATTAGGAAACTACTTTCTCCAAGCTTCCCTTGATGCGGTGTCGTAAAACGACGAAGACGATATGGAGCATCGGAGGATATCGAGGAAGAATTTTTCTGCCCGCGATACTTTCTTCTTTTTTCTTCTCCTTTTTTCACTTACTCGAGACTTAAGTAGTAACGAAAATTAAAAGTAATAACGGTGCAAAGTTGTCAGAGTGCACCTAATTCTGTTTTTACACGATAGATACGTTTCTAAAGAATACCTGTAAAAAAATATATTGCATCTATGGAAAAATAGAAAGTTGGTTGCTGTCGTAAGAAATCAGTTTTCGTGTTAGAATTTTAAATATTTTATTTTGTAAATTATGATTTGAAAAGGAAAAAAACTTGTCACTAATTTGTGAACACAAAAATTAGGCAAAATAATGAGTTACACGTAAAAAGTTTCAAAGGTAAGTCGAAAAATCGCGTAAGTCGAGGAAAGCAGAAAATTTAGCATTCTTGGTAAAAAATATGTTGTACTTTCAAGGCATATCTAAAAGTAAAATAGATCTATATACAGAAAATGTTATTTATTGCACATATTTATTGAACATTGTTGTCTTTGTACTTTACGTCTCCAATGTCGCAGTTATCAAAATAAAAGTAAAGCAAAATTTTCTTCTTAGAATTTGGGTCGATCGTGTTAAATTAAAATAAGTCTTATAAAAAATAAATTTTCCTAGTCACTATCACCAAAACCGTATGCATATGCTCAACTTTGTTGGTCACTATCAATATTCGTTAGCTAAAAAATAGAAATGGCGGTGGAGGGTGTGGCTTTATGCATTCAACAATTTCAAATAGTATTATACTGTACAAAATAACTAATCAACATTTCCGCCATTATCAGTAATATATATGGACGTAAACGACATATTGGCAAATTAATTTTTTCTTATAATGCTGAAATACGAAGTTCTTTTACTTCTAGTCATTTTTGTACTCAAATATGTGATAAAAGCTTTCTTTTCACATTTCCTTATGACGCAAATGGGTTAATGTGTGAAATCAAAACAGAATTGGATTTACAAGAATAGGTTACTTATCGAGCAACAACTGAAATATAATGCTTTAGACAGAATAGAATTTGGACGTTTCATTATACGCGATAAGAAGCGAAAAGTCACCAGACTGTCGATCTGCAATTGCTACAACAAAGGAGGAATACCAAACACCGTGCCCAATGTGCCAAGTACACAAGATCTCCTTAAATAGGTCAGGCTTCATTATCTTTCCTTCGTTCGTGGCCTCGATTCGCATTCCCTTGCTACACGCGACATCGAATCGAAACGATGCGCGGAATCGTCGACGGTAGAAGTTGTCACCGTGCATTTTCAACGAGATGCTGCAACCTGTGTATCCGAGCTATCTTTTTTTTTTTCTTTGCAAGCAGAAATTTTCAGTACCCGCGTAAAATTACAGAATTATGGAAATAAATTACGGAAAGCCACGAATTTGTTTTGAAAACTAATTCGTTAGTTTAACACATTCGCGACTGCTGATGTGAATTTATGTCACTTCAAATTCAATTTCTGGTTGCTGCTGACGTGAATTCACGTCGTTTCAAAGTCTATTCCCGGTTGTCGTCGATGTGAATTCACGTCGTTTCAAATTCTATTTCTGATCGCCACTGACGTGGATTCACGTCACTTCAAATTCTGTTTCTGATCGCCACTGTCGTGAATTCACGTCATTGCAAATTCTATTTTTGATCACCACTGACATGGATTCACGTCGTTTCAAATTCAGGGGCGAATTTCACCCCTGGTTGCCACTGACGTGAATTCGCGTCGTTTCAAATTTTATTTCTGATCGCCACTGACGTGAATTCACGTCGTTGCAAATTCTATTCCTGAACACCACTGACGTGAATTCACGCCATTTCAAATTCTATTCCTGGACGTCACTGACGTGATTTCACATCATTTCAAATTCTATTCCTGAACACCACTGACGTGAATTCACGTCATTTCGAATTATATTTCGCGCTAACGTGAATCCAGGTTGTCGCTGACGTGAATTCACGTTATTTCAAATTCTACTTCTGATCGCCACTGACGCGAATTCACGTCGTTGCAAATTCTATTCCGGAACACCGTTGACGTGAATTCACGTCATTTCAAATTCCATTCCGGAACGCCACTGTGAATTGACGACGCTGACGTGAATTCACGTCGTTTCGAATTATATTTCTCGCTAACGTGAATCCAGGTTATTGCTGACGTGAATTCATATTATTTCAAATTCTACTTCTGATTATCACTGATGTGAATTCACATCGTTTCAAATTCTATTCCTCGTTGTCGCTGACGTTAATTCATGTCCTACTATTTGTAACCGAATGCTAAAAATCTCGAGAAACACGAAGCTCACGGCGTGGCGACCCGTATTGCGTTTTCTCCTTATTTTCTAAGCAAAAAGCAAGTATACAAATGAAAATCTTTTTATTTTAAACAACACATATTTGCAACACTGATATTTCAAAACAAATTTCTTCACCCTAATGATACAAGTTTGCGCCAGCAAACAATTACAATTTCAGCCAGCTTCAAAATTTCATTATTTTTCACAGGTACTCGGTATTAGAAAGGTAAAAAATCTGTCGGTCGCGAATGCGTTAATTTTTAAATTATATCGCACATTTTTGTTGCTATGTTAATATATTTCGTGGAACAGTTTTCGTCTGCCACGGGAATTTTCTGCAATCACTCTCTCGCGTCGCAGAGCTAACACGTTTACTGCACCGTGGTTGCACGTGCCATGCTTATTGCGAACTGTTCGCGACATAACCAAATACAAGAACCGCTACTCCGAACGCGGAATTCTAAATCGTACCACGCAGTGGGAACCCAACGACGAGAAATTTGAAGAATAAACGGAGGGCAGAGCGCAACTAAATTCGCTGCTTTTAACTCTTATCACTCTCACTGCCAAATGAAAGCTAGCATTCTACTCCAACTGGCAATCTCACTGTCAGATCTCGTAATGTTATGACTACTGCTTTTAGTTTATATGAGAAATGATCTTTATCGGAGCTCAAGTGTGTGGTACTGATGAGAAGTAATCTTCTTTTGTTTTAGAGTGTGAACCAAATGAAATGAAATGACTCGTGCTGTATAAATAAAATTTAATATATAAACTGGTCGTTGCGATCGATCGCTCGCTTTTAAACTTTTGCAATTTTATCTTGAAGCACAGGCTTATCATTTATAAGGTGGACGCTCGTAGATTTTGTAACTCAAATTTATTTCCACCTCAGCCCTGTAATTTCAGAATTCTGTACGATGTATCCCTATCTCTACGGATACCTGTCAAAATAGCAGATAAGTTGATTTCATAGTTAATCGTAATAAATCGGCTTTTTTCATGAAATTATTTCTCTGCTAACAAATGTAAAAATAGTTAGAAAAATACTAGTTCTACTTTACTCTGACGAATCACCCTTCTTCAGCCATCATGAGTAATTCAAAAAGAGATACTGAATAGTTAGTATCAGCGGAGATTGCTCTGGTACAAGCTCCAAAGAGCACATAATAACCGTATCTGAAGATGAAAGATATTCAAGAAACTTCAGATAGTAGTGGTGAAGGAAATTTAACCCTTTACACTCGGCTCCTTGCTAAATTTGCTAAATTAAAAATTGCTAAAATATTGCTAAAATATTGCCCTTTTAGTAATAGTTTTTATGTTAATATTGCTATTTTAGCAATAGTTTCTGTGTTAATATTGCTATTTCAGCAATAGTTTCTATGTTAATATTGCTATTTTGGCAATAGTTTATATGTTAATATTGCTATCTTGACAATAGTTACTATGTTAATCATTTCTATTGCTAACGTCTCCTATAAAATATTACAAAAGTAGCAAAATCTTAGTAATAGCTTCTATTGCTAACGTCTTCCATATTGCCATTGCCAAAATATTGCCTTTTTTTAGCAATAGTGTCTATTGCTAACGTCTCTCAGCAATAAAAAATTTTCATTTCAATAGAAAACTTGAGGGAAACGCATTTCTCAGATAGTTGCGCTGGAATAAGTTTGTCTTCTGTAATAATTAATCAATGCTGATGTCCCCTCAGAGGGGACATCTGAGTGCAAAAGGTTAATATTTTGCAATACTAACAGATTTAATTAACTTATATTAAGTTTGTTAGGATTGTAATTGTTTTTAACATTAGGTTTACCAAGGAGACATTTTGACCCCTCTGAGCAAACTTTTCCTTAATTTTTTTCAAGAAAATTATTGCCGTATTTTATGAGAATATTTTCATTAATTTTTACTTACATTTATAAGACATGTAATCACAAATCTTATCTTTTTCTTTTTTTAGTTTCGAAGGAACTTTTACCGAAGGGGTCGTTTTGACCATTCGAATAAATTTTATTATATCTGCCAGCACATTTCCATATATTCATTTACTTCCTTTTATTTCATAATTTTATTGCATTTGGCAACAAACTTTTTCGTTTTTTTCCACTTTTCATGCGAATAATGTGTTTGTTAGGTCTTGCTCGTGATTTATCGACTCGGGTGAGCGATATTTCGAGCCTTGCCGATTTTCGTTGCGGGGGTTGAAAGTCAAACTCCGAATTAGTGGTGAGGGAAACGGCCGAATTACGCTATTGGACAAACATATGTTAGTTTTTTCTACTTTAACTTCATAATAGATAGATCAATTTATATTTTTCCTAATTAAATACCGAAAGGCGTCATTTCGACCGCTCTAAGAAAACTTTTTGCTAAACTTTACGTTGAAATATCAAAAATAATAAAAAATAATTGTTATAACTGATGCAATTTTATTGAGGTTCGTTTTTTCTGCTTTAACTTCATAATAGATAGGTTAATTGATATTTTTCCTAATTAAATACAGAAAGGGGTCATTTTGACCCCTTTGGTAGAAATAGGTATATGCCAACTCATGGTAAACCTAGTGTTAAATTAAATTAATCGTTTTTTCTTTTTCTTATTAGAAGACACGTGATTTTCTGTACCCGTCAAGTTGACTCTTTACGGGTATCCGTAAAGATAGTGTGGGATCAGAAGTTTTTTGCCAAAAAAACAAGCGTAATTGTAAAGAGCGAATTTATTAGGTTAAATTTATGATATCTTCTTCTGATACGCTAATGTTCTTCTTTAATATTCACTCATTGAACATTCTAGATTTTTTTCCCTATATTTCATGCACACTCATGCACACTCATACTCTTTTGCATAAAGTTTCGAATATTCTCGAATAATTAATGTTCGAGAATATTCTCAATTACGTTTTATGTTTTCACGCATACAAGGTCACGCGTAATAAAATCACCTACACATTCTTTTGGAATATTCTCGAATAATAAATATTCGAGAATATTCTAAATTACATTTTGTTTCTTCATACACAAAGCCACGCATTGTAAAATCATTCACACAATACAATAGGTACAAAAAAATGTTTGTATTAATGAATTACGAAGACTCGCTGCGGAGCAAGTCCCTCCATAGCAATATGAGATTCTCAGTCTCCAATTTGTTGCTATCGTATGACAAAACCGATCGATGCTTTGAGATTATTGGAGAAGGCTCGGAAGCCACGATCCTCGTGAATTACTGAAACGGAATACCACGATTCTACGATACTTTTATTCCAAGCATTATTACTTTACGTTTTAGTGTTTTCGTGAAATCTTGGATTAGGAGTTACTTCGTTGTTGCTGCAAATATTAGCGACATTTTAACACATGCGTGAGCGACAAATTTTTTATCATAAAATGTTTTAAAAGAGTTTCATAATCATGTATAAAATATTCATCAAAATGATGAAAATAATATTATAATATAATGAAAGTATATAATAATTATAATAGAATAATATAACAACAATTATAATAAAAGAATATTATAACGTTTTTCTTTATATGTACTCCCTATATTGTGAATATGTATTCTATTTTTTATGATTTTGGGTTCTATGAAATAATTTTATCCTCATAAAATTTCCTTAACACTAGGCTTACCATGAGTTAACATACCTATTTCTACCAAAGGGGTTAAAATGTCCCCCTTTCGATATTTAATTAGAAAAAATATAAATTGACTTATCTATTATGAAGTTAAAGTAGAAAAAACGAATCTCAATAAAATTACATCAGTTATAATAATTAAGTTTTCTCGAGCGAAGAAAATAAGTTTTCTCAGTGGGGTCAAAATGACTAAGTCACCTAAAGTTTGAAGACCACTGCTCTATAGCATTCATTTTCATCGTGACGCAAAATGACATGAATGTTATAACGTTCAAATTGTAAAGCCAATTACTATTCACTTAATTTTATATAACCTTAATCTTCTGTACTTATCATGCATTTTAAACTAATAGTCAACTGATAAAATCGTCCGTCTATTTTTACCATTCGTGACCGTGTTAACACATTCGCGACTGGCAAGTTTTTTGCGTTTCTCATATTGAGTGCTTTGAAAAATAATGAAATTCTGAAACTGGTTGCCGTAAATTTGTACCATTAAGATGACGATAAAAATGATAAAATTTGTTTTTAAATATCAACGTTGTAAATATGTGTTGTTTAAAATAAAAAGGTTTCCATAACTTGTATACTTGCTTTTTAGACAGATAATAGACTTCTTGTTATTATTGTGCTAGAATTTTTTTATTATGTGATGCATTTAGTGTTTTATTTGAAAATGTTATTATTGTGCTAGAATTTGAAGCGACGTGAATTCACGTCAGCGATAATCAGGAAAAAAATTTGAAATGACGTGAATTTACGTCAGCGGTCGCGAACGTGTTAAACCAGTCGAAAGAAAGAAAACACAACCGATTCAAATCGGCGAACTACTTGAGAATTGTTTAAATAAATCAAGCGTAAATTTGTATCGTTAAGACGACGATAAAAATGATAAAATTTGTTTTCAAATATCAACGTTGTAAATATGTGTTGTTTCAAGTAAAAAGATTTCCATAACTTGCATACTTGCTTTTTAGACAAATAATAGACCACTAGTTATTATTGTGCTAGAATTTTTTATTATGTAATGCACATTATGTTAACTCTTTGTAGTCCGAATTATTTTCAATTTTGCTGCCAATAATTCCTCACTATTTAAAGTATTTTATTTGAAAATTACTTCAAAAGGCAGTTCCTCCACTGCCGCTTGTAAACAATTTTCTTTACTAATTATCATTGAGATTTGGAGCGAAAGAAGAACTTGTATTTACATAAAAATTTGAAATAAGTTTATTAGGTCTTCATCCTATAAAATTCTACGAGACACTAATAAACTTTTGAAGAGTTCACTTGGTCTTCTTTTCATTGGGTTCCTTTATCTCAAACTCCGAGACGCATTATACAGGGTGGGGGAATAACTATGTCTACTTTGAATATTGCCTTAATTTGTAATAATATGAAAAAATGTCATACATGAAACTTGCACGGTGCAAAGGGATGGATTTTTTGCCTGAGTGGAGGCATAGAGGAGATTTGAAGGTCGTGTCTATTTTTTTAGATGAAGTACTATGTTTTTTTTGTAGGTAGATATGATAGATATAGTGATCATAGATATGATAGCCAGTGTTGAGACAACTTCAACAAGCTATCGTTGAAGGTCATACAAGGTCAAATATGGTTTTAAAATCAACTTTTTTACATCATTCATTGCTGTCTCTGCACTTATTCTAGCACACGCAGTACTTCATAGACCCTCGCTTGTATGTAAACAAATTGTCTTATAACATTGAAATGCTGGTAAACATCCCAGCAGTTCGTATCAATAATTATGAATCGGTAGTCAGTCTCAGTCGATCGCTAAATCAAGTAGCTGTTTACGGAAATGAAATTTTTCTTTCAAGAGGAAGAAGTAGGAAATAAGACAATTTGTTTACATACAAGTGAGTGTCTATGAAGTACTGCGTGTACCAGAATAATATAAAAAGCGATAAAAAAAACATACTATTTTATCTAAAAAAATACACACGACCTTTGAATTTCCTCTATGCTTCCACCCAGGCAAAAAATCCATCCCTTTGCACCGTGCAAGTTTCATGTATGACATTTTTTCACATTATTACAAATAACGGCAATATTCAAAGTGGACATAGTTATTGCCCCACCCAGTATGTTCAGTGCGCACGGAATAGATGGGTTGTCTATTATGCGCTTCAAGCGATGTTTTAGTTACGCTTGAATATTTAGGGGTAGGTGTAATAATACGTGCAGATAATCGTTGATTGTTGATTTTAATGTGTTTGATTGGAATGTATGACTAGTTGTGAACTATACTGATGTGAATGTGTTTAAAGAATGTGCAAGCCTGAAGAGTCAGGGTGGACTGTCTGATTAGAATTCTGGTATTCTGTGTGATTCTCATCAAATATGAAGCATGTGATGAGAGTGGCTTACGAGGCCAAGACAAACGGATTCGTTGATTGCAATGTTACGAATTTTGGTGAGGGAAGCGGACGTCAAAACTGATTGGTTGCATAGAATTGTTAGAAAAATGGTTAAAAATGACGGCCCCCAAACCAAGTGCATCCGCATGAGTGACGCGCATGGAAATTCCGCGTGTCTTAAGCCTCGACCGTAACAGGTAATAACTTGATGACGCACCTTGACCTTTCTTTAAAACATCCAAGATAAAAATGAAATTAACTGAAAGCTGCTTAAGTCGAAAATAAAATGGTCATAGAAAGTATATGATGATCGATGGCCTCATAAGCTTATTGCTGTTACGGGTCAGATTAGAGTTTCTTCAAATATTAAATACTATTTACAAATTTGAAACTCTAATCTTGATATGGTACGCTGGAATATTGATGGACATGTTGTTACGGATGTAACACAGTATATCATTTATATTAGCGATTTGAAGTGAGTTCGCATACCCCTGGACTAATCCTACGTTTTAATCCGTCTTATAATATTATATTAAATAATTATATAATATATAATATCAAATATAACTCTGAAACTTTTATTTATTGATGTCGAGTCAAGTCTGCAAAAGGTTAAAATATTATTTTCAGTAGACAAGTTGATGTGTACAATCATGTTTAATGCATTTTTCTTGATGGAGGTCATCGTTGATCCCCGAGGCGCTGAAGCCCATTTCTGTGATTATCAATATATCTCAATTCCAGATTTTAAAATTAAATTAGCAAGGCATTTAGTGAAATGTTCTGACGACGAAGTTCGCATCTCTTCAAATTACTGTTTACAGAAAAAACCTCGTCACGAACTGACAAAAACGCCGGATAAAGCACGAAACGTAAGACAATTTTGCAAAATGTATTACCAAAAAAAATTCAAAGCAAATATGGAGAACAAGTGCAAAGAATTCTACTAGAATTCTGACATTTTGAATTGAATTCTGACATGACATTTTGTGTCGATTGTATTGGGTCAACTTTTCTTTGCCCAGAGTACTTCAATGTGATTCAACGCAATGGGCGCAGATGATATACATATTTTTTATACGTTAATAAAATTATTTTTATGTGTTCTATATAGACAGTTTATTTTGAAAGTAGTGTAAGTCCATTTAAAAAAAAATGAAATGTCACATAATTTATGCTTAATTCAATGCAAACTTTTTATTTACAACGAGATATATTTAATATTTTTAAAAACGCCAACACTCTGTTCAATTTAAAATTGACCGGTACAAGAAATTGCGTGGCCATTTATTATGAAAATGGTGTAAGACCAATTTCCATAGATTACTACGATGTTATAAAACAATGTAGATAACACGATAAATTTATTTTACACGAAATGAAACGAGAGAATTTCGTTTCAACAAAAAATCCCATAAAACGCGATTAAAAAACACGTAAGAAGAAAACACTAACGAAGAGCAAGTAAATTGGCTGAAAATATGTTGGATGAGGTTTTGCAAAAGTGCACCATATACTGTTTTATATAAAACATCAATGGAGGACACAGAATTTAAGAATTTGGATTTATCACCTACGTGTCGCGGAAGACCGCCAAAATTTGAAAAAACCACCTTGGCGTCTTCGTATCAGAATGCCAAGTCTGTTACGTATGAAAAATATAAGGATATGGAGCAGTTATTACCTTATATACCTCCTGTGCATCGTTAGCATTTTAAAACACTGCCACACGAAGAACATAAATAAATAATACTTATATCTTATGTTAAGTTTAACAATATATCGATATGATTAACGTTCAAAATAAAAAATACTACTTCCATTTTATTTCTTGTTGTTATTTATAAACAAAATTGGATTAATACGAAATATATTTTAAGTGATATTTAATTTTTCATAACAGAAATTAAATGATTTTTGCAATTGATTAATTATGAAAGTGGTGTGTGTCCATTTGCAGCCCGTAAATATACATTGTTTTAATTAAATTCGCCTAAAACAAATTTATATAATCAAATTACATATTAATGTAATTAATTAATAACATATAAATTAGTAGAAACATCGTCAGATTTGACATAATTAACCTACATTTTTTAATTTGCAGATATGCTAACCTTCAAGCCTCTCGAAACAAAAGAAAATGGACTTTATACGTCGAGCACCGCTTTCAAAATAAACGATCCATATGACATTAATTTCTTCGAACCATTGTAGCAAAAATGGTATTATTGAAAAGTTTATAAATGTTGATATCAATTCTAATCGTTTGCACTCCGTCGTCGTCGATAATGCGACATTTAAAATAAGAATTTTCATTATACTAAAGATTAAAAATTTTAAACTTGTTTTGTACAATGCAGCTAAGGAATAAATATTTTGTTTTATTGCAAAAACCGTATTTTTTTTATTTATATATAACTAATAGTGTTGGAGATGTTGGTGTACTGTATGAGTCAGTAGGCTGGAGTGCAAAGACTAATTATGTACTTTTACTATTGGTCTCATCATTGGTCTCATCATTGTGACCCCCACAGCAATCAATGTGTTAAAATAAAAAGATTTTTCTCATTTGTATACTTGTTTTTTGGGTAGACAATAAACTACTTATTGTTATTGTGCTAGAATTTGAAATTACATGATTTCACGTCAGCAGCAACCAAGAACAGAATTTCTAATGACATGAATTCACGCCAGTAGCAACATAAAATAAAATTTGAACTGACGTGAATTCACGTTAGCAGCAACCAGGAATAGAATTTGAAATGACGAGAATTCACGTCAGCAACAACCAGCAATCGAATTTAAAGTTACGCGAATTTACGTCAGTAGCAACAAGAAACAGAATTTGTAATGACGTGAATGCACGTTACCAGCAACCAGGAATAGAATTTGCAACGACGCGAATTCAAACGTCAGCGGTCGCGAAAGCGTTAACAACGAATCGACGAAAGAATTCGAAATGGGACGAGCAAAAAGAAAAAAAAGGTTCCGTACTGAAACGAAGGGGGGGTTTCGTTCTCTAGCGTCGCAACGATGGAGTTAACCGGTCCCGGATGCATCAGCGACTACCCCGGAAAATCCTCGTGCTCGACTTAACTGGGTCACAACAACCGATTCAATTCCTCTCTCGTGGCTGTACGTACACCGAACCGGTGGTACGTTATCCGATACAATGTCAGCGATACGTCGAAGATGAAACGGTCGAGTGTTACGCGACGAGAGAATCAGGAAGAGGGCGAGAGGTGCGAGAGCGGGCGAGAAAGAATGGGCGAAAGCGAGGAAGAGATATAGGAAGCGGCGACTTCCGCCGATCGATTTCTGCGTTCTCGCAGTTAACTCCCGCGGGCTCCTTTATGCCACGCCTTGCAGCTCGATACACGTTTCGCCTCGTTATCGACACTTAAACGAGATCGATCGGGGACTCTCTGCCATCCGCCGTCCTCGCCATTGATACCCGATCCCCACCCTGGCGCGTCCGATCGATGCGAAATTAATATTCCGCCGGATAATACACTTCCGATTGCCGCGATCCCTGTTTTCGAGCTTTCGAATTAATTGCTCGCGGCCGGTCGAGAAGTTCGATGGTTTTAAGGTCGCGATAAGCCGCGCGGTCCGCTGTGCTCTCGGTGTGTGTATCGAGTGTCGATCGTGATTCGATCGTGATTCGATCGTGATTCGATCGCGGATCGCGCGGTGTGCTTGATTATCCGGAATTTCGCGTTCCACGCGCGATTGTTTCGCGTGGTAATCATCAATTTGATAGGGTGGTCGTCGGTTTCCTCGGTTTCGAATGAGATTTCTTCCGATACCAGAGATATTCTGCTATAACTATCGAGCGTTCTGTTAACCCAGGGATCGGCAAACCGCAGCTCGCGAGCCGCATGCGGCTCTTTGGCCTCTGAGCGAGGCTCTGCCACGAATGACGATGGTTAGAATTTAATTCTAGGGATACCTTACTTAGTTTTTCATTTATATCAGCAAACAAGATCATTGCTAAGTACGATATCAGTTTTACTCAGGCTTATATTTCAATTAAGACTTTAATTTAAGTTTTAAGTCTTAAGTAACTTTAATTTATTGTATATTAAATAACTTTAATTTAAGTTTTGAGTTTAGTTAGCTAAAAAAAGTGTAGCTTTCCGTATAATTTAAGTTTAAAAAATTTAACTTTCAAAATAAATCACAATCGTGTACTGTTGATATTTGGATCTATTGACTAATAAGTTTGCAGACCACTGTATTAATCAGTTAGTTACGTTTGACGAGCATACTCGTCATGGAGAAGTGGCAGTATTTCGTGTCACGAGTATACTCGTCATGCGTGAAAAGTAGTGACATTGGTTATTTAAATTGTAATTTTTAGCGAAACCTGCGACATATTCTCACATTTCAAGATGTTTAGATTATTTTAAGGCCCGGCTAGAATGAAACAAACAAATAAAAAATAAGAATAATTTGAAATAAATTCATGCATCTCCGTATGTACTGGCTGAAATAGTTTATCGGTTCGCATAACGAATTTATTTATGTGCTATGATAATGTTTTTTAGGTGTAAAAGCAAGAGTCGAAAGGCAACTAGTCCAGCGCTACAAGAAAAAGAAAAAAGAGATATTATAAAAAAATATTCCTGCACCTTTTGGATATTATTTATTTAAATTCTCTTTTACTATATAAAAAGAAAAATGGAACGTTAACGCGATTAATCTTTTTTATGGAATACATTGAAAAAACTATTGCATCGTAACAAATCGAACTTGTAAAATCAACACAATATCCACATAATGTTACACACTTCATCGATAAACATTTTATGGATTATATATCCGGCACTTTATCAACAAACAATTCTACACGAAGGTGTTCACATCGTTATAAAAATGAAATTAGAAAAGAATTGCGATATTGGAGTTCGACATGCAAAGTCCCATTATGTACAGTTGCTTGTTTTGCTGAATACCACTCTATAGCAGCAATTTAAATTTTTACCTACGCTTTTCGTTTATTACGTACGTAATATATGTTAACCCTTTGCACTCGGCTCTTCCCAGACATTAGCAATGGAAAGTTGCTAAAATAACAATATTTTGGCAACATTTTAGCAACAGTTTCTATTACTAACATCTCCCAGCGATAGAAAATTGCCATTTCAATAGAAAACTTGAGGGAAACGCATTTCTCAAAAAGCTGCGGTGGAATAAGTTTAACTTTTTGCACTAGGCTTCACAGATGTTAGCAATAGTTTCATTGCTAAAATAGCAATCTTTTAGCAATAGAAACCATTACTAAAATAGCAATCTATGAGCAATGGAAACTATTGCTACAATAGCAATCTATGAGCAATATTTTAGCAAGGGAAACTATTGCTAAAATAGCAATATTTGAACAATATTTCAGCAAGGGAAACCATTGCTAAAATAGCAATCTTTAAGCAATATTTTAGCAACAAAAACCATTTCTAAAATAGCAATCTTTAAGTGATATTTTAGCAATAGAAACTATTGCTAAAGTAGCAATCTATGAGCAATGGAAACCATTGCTAAAATAGCAATCTCTGACCAATATTTTAGCAATAGAAACTATTGGTAAAATAGCAATCTTTTAGCAATAGAAACCATTGCTAATATAGCAATGTTTTAGCAATAGAAACCATTGCTAAAATAGCAATCTTTTAGCAATAGAAACCATTGCTAAAATAGCAATCTTTTAGCAATAGAAACCATTGTTAAAATAGCAATCTATGAGCAATGGAAACCATTGCTACAATAGCAATCTATGAGCAATATTTTAGCAAGGGAAACTATTGCTAAAATAGCAATCTCTGAGAAATATTTTAGCAATAGAAACCAATTGCTAAAATAGCATTCTGTGGGTAATATTTTAACAATAGAAATCATTGCTAACGTCTCTCAGCAATAGAGAATTTCCACTTCAATAGAAAACTTAAGGGAAACGCATTTCTCAAAAAGCTGCGATGAAATAAGTTTATCCTCCTTAATTACTAATCAATGCTGATGTTCCCTCAGAGGGGACATCCGAGTGCAAAGGGTTAATGTTAAGTGAATAAGTAAATATTAGTAATAAAATTTAGTAATAATTTAGTAATAACTTAATTTTGTAAACTAAAACCGTCTTATCGTTCCAATATTTTAACAGCGACACTTCCTTTGCGTTTGACGAATATCCTCATCGTAGCTTAATTTTCGCGACACACAGATGCACTCTCTAAAAATAGTGCGCCACAGTTAACTAATTAACGCGAACAATGTAATCACTGATATCCACGAACCGTTAAAAATTCAAATATACTAAAAAAGTCCAATACTATGAAAACGAAACTGAAACAAAAATGCTTCACTGACGACAGAAAAATTTCACAAGGGTAAAAAAAAAAAAATACTTTCGAACATTACTTTCACGAAGAGGTTTGAAAATGTTCGTCCCCGATCGTCGTGGCAAGTGTCTCGTTACAGAACCGCGATTGTTTCGCGCGCACGATCGAATTCACCCTTTGTCGTCCGCTAACCGGAAACTCGAAGAGGAAACGCGCGATCGAAGACGGTGCGCTGATAAGCAACGTTGGCGCCCGATCGTGGGGCGCGCTACGCCCTCGGCGAAATGGAATTACGAGGACGCGACGACCGCATGGGAGGCAAGAAGAACTTGCCGCCGCGTTATTATCCGCGTTACAAAGTTAAACCGCGGCCGCCGTCTGCTGCGAAGATTCAAAACGTCGATACTAGCCGGGTGAAGGTGCTCTTCGTCGTCGAACTTCTCCCTTTCCCGTGTTCCAGTTGGAGGTTTGGCGTGTTGCTCGCGAGTGGAACAACGCCGAGAAATGTTCCACGGCTAAATAACGCGATTCCTTCCGACACGGGGTAGGAGAGGGCGAAGTTAGGAGTCGTCGCTTCGTATCGGATACACGGCTGCTGAAGTTTCGCCAATTCGATTCTTGTTTCGACGGCTTCCGTGTCACGGGCGAAGTACGCGAGCAATTGTTCAGACTTGAGATAACGATAGCAGGATGCTGTTACATGGGATCGTTACACAGGATCGTCGCTAACCTTAATTTTGCGTTCAGAGAAAATGACGGTTTTGTTCTACGGGATAATTAGATCGTATTCTGTGTCGATCGATCCATTTGGTTGTTTGCCCTTTGTATATCAGTATTGCTTAGTGATTGCAGAGGATAAAAATGTCAAGTTTTCTATTGAAATGGAAATTTTCTATTGCTGGGAAACGTTAGGAATAGAAACTACTATTTTAGTTTCTATTGTTAACGTTTAAACTTATTCCACTGCAATTTTTTAAGAAATGCATGTTTTTCTGAAGTTTCCTATTGAAATGGAAACTTTCTATTGCTGATTAGAGACGTTAGCAATAGAAACTATGGCTAAAATATTGCTAAATTATTGCTATTTTAGTTTCTATTGTTAAATGTTCAAACTTATTGCACTACAATTTTTTGAGAAATGCATATTTCCTTCAAGTTTTCTATTCGAATGGAAATGTTGGATTGCTGGAAAATGTTAGAAATAAAAACTATGGCTAAAATATTGCTAAAATATTGCTATTTCAGTTTCTACTAACATTTAAACTTATTTGACAGCAACTTTTTGAAAAACGAATGTTTCTCTGAAATTTCCTATTGAAGCGGAAATGTTGTATTGCTGGAAAATGTTAGAAATAGAAACTATTGCTAAAATATTGCTATTTTAACAATTGTTTCTATTGCTAACGTCCGGAAAGGAGCCAAGTGTAAAGGGTTAAATTAACTCTTGAAATGCATTTGAACTAATATGTATATGCGCATGGGTGTGTGAGTTCTAGAAAGGCTAAAGGTTCGTTTGTCTTTTGTTTCTTTTCTTGTACCGCTGCGCGATTTTCAATTGACACAGTCGATCGTCGTAATTTGATCAGTCTACATAGTGTTCTTTTCTTTCCTCTTGAAGCATAATTTATTTTTAGTTCTTTCTTGTAGTTTGTTTAATTTATTATCCATTACTCTCTAAATAAAATATCCAATATTAACAGAAGATATAATTTTCTTAAGCTTCACTGATTGCAGAGAGTCGACAGAAGTGCATAACTCGTTCCTGGACATTAACAATAGAAACTATTGCTAAAATAGCAATATTTTTAGTAATGTTTTAGCAATAGTTGTTACTGTTAACGACTCCCAGCAATAGAAAATTTCCATTTCAATAAAAAACTTGAGGGAAACATGTATTTCTCAAAAAGTCGCGGTGGAATAAGTTTAAACGTTAATAGTAGAAACTAAAATAGCATTATTTTAGCAATATTTTAGCAATATATTTTATTGCTAACGTCTCCCAGCAAAAGAAAATTTCCATTTCAATAGAAAACTTGAAAGAAATATGCATTTTTCGAAAAGCTGCGGTGGAATAGGTTTAATCGTTAACAATAGAAACTAAAATAGCAATATTTTAGCAATATTTTAGCAGTACTTTAGCAATAGATCCTATTGCTAACGTCTCCCAGCAATAAAAAATGTTCATTTCAATTGAAACTTTCAGGGGAGCATGTATTTCTCAAAAAGTTGCGGTGGAATAAGTTTAAACTTTAACAATAGAAACTAAATAGCAATATTTTTGCAATATTTTAGCAATAATTGCTAAAGTAGTAATATTTTAACAATAGTTTCTATTGCTAACATCTTCAGTATTGCCATTGCTAGAATATTACTATTTTTTTACTTTAACAATAGTTTCTATTGTTAACGTCTTCCATATTGCTATTGCTAAAATATTGCTTTCTTTTAGCAATAGTTTCTATCGCTAATAAGAGGAGAAGCAATTGAAAAGCAATAGAAAACTTCAGAGAAACATGTATTTCTCAAGAACTCGTTGCTGAAATAAATTAAACCTCCTCCATCACTAATCAATGCTAATGTCCCCTCAAAGGGGACATCCGAGTGCAAAGGGTTAAATCTTGGGTATCGTAACTATCGTTCAACCATTCCAAGTGTTACGCGAGTATTAATCTTTGCTACTTCCTCGGGAAACCGGAACCGATAGAACGAGGAAGAATTGCGAACGAAAGGGGGTCGAGAAGCGGGACGTGAACTGTGCTCGCGAGCCTTCAAAGGCGTTTCCCTATTCTGGGGAAGGAATAGGACCTGCTTGGGGGTCTCTTTCAATTCTTCGTATTATCCTGGCCACGGAACCCGTGCCTCGGAGAACCAGTAATGTCGTTCGAGGAATGGTTACGGAATGCAAATACCGAATCGAGTTCCTCAATGGGAATGCGAGTCGGTACCCAAGGCTGGCTATATCGTGGAAAATTGCGAGGCCTCGAGACAATGGATCGATTCGATGCAGATTGAACAGCTTGGATGAGTTTTATCGAAACTGGATTAGAGTCAATCGTGACCCGTCTGATGAATGATTTCATACGAAACGATGCGGAGACGTAGGGAATATTTCCGTGTATACAAATGTACCTACGGTTGACGTTTCGACGTTCGCATAACGAGCATAATTCGTTTCAGAATCTTACTCGCAATGCGAAACAATTTTTTCCATATAAATAAAAGTAAAATACGCCAAAAAATATTCAAAATTTTTTCATTTGAAATGTTTGTTTTAAAGAAAATTATTTATACATGAATTGTTAAGGAACGAAATCATCCTTATCTTTTCTTCTATACTGGACCATGTAAGAGTATCGATGTGCACGGTGTGGTGTGTGTGTGTGTGTGTCATTTGTTTTGGGTTTTTGCTCTACGACCCAGCCCAGTCCTTTGTTCGCCATCGCCATTGTAAGACGCGCAAAATTCATTACGTTAAATATATATTTTTCTAATATTAAAACCTAACAGACCGGAAAAATGTGATTTCGATTTAATTATATAGTTATTATGTACGAATTTATGACACACAGCCAATTCTTTTTTACTAAAAAGCTATCTAGCGACATGTGCATTTGGTGGCGCTTCAAAATTTGGTGCAAATGTGACACCGCATTATCATTGAATAAAGAAGAAGAGTCTTCTCCTTTCCGCGTTAGAACACTCGTTATGCAAAATGTCGCTCGTTAAGGGAATCATTCATTTGCAATTTATTTTGCTCACTTTGCGAAATACTCGTTATGAGAGGTGCTCGTTAAGCGAGGTTCAACTGTATTATAAACATATATAATGGAATGTTCGGTGAAGATATTGGGAAATTATAGAGGAGATTCTGTAATGGCTTCATTTTTCACGTCACGTCCCACTTAATTTCCATGCATGCTCTCCCGAACTATCCCTTTTATCATCTCTATGACGTTCCATGAAATTCCAAATAGGCAATCAGGTCACCGATCTATTACCAGGGAACCATTTTCCTTGCCATAAATTCGAAAAGATTGTCCCTGTGCAAAGACAAACGAGCTCCTCTGTCTCACCTTACGCGCCTTTAAAAAATTTCAACCAACAACACCCATCGATCCTCCGGAAACAGCAATTAGCTAAGAACCATCAGTCTCGTTAAATAATAAAGAAAATACACCCAATTCTGTTTTTACACGATTTTGATTCAACATGAATTAGAAAAAAAATTTAATTTCCTTTTTGCAGGACTTATTTTGATTTAACACGATCGACTCAAATTCTAAGGACATTTTGCTTTATTTTTATTATTCTAATTGCGACATTGGAAATGAAGAATTTAGTGCAATTTCTATTTGTGAAAACAAACACAAAAACACACACAACGATTAATTAGTGAATTCGTTCTTAAATCCACTGAAACATCGGCACTACAGGAGACTAGCCTTAATTTTGTTCAAGAAATTACAGAAGGAATTTCACCAATGGAGCATAAATAAAATAACCAAGACATTTCTAGTGATAGCAATAATATTGCAGTCCTACGTAAACGTATGCTTTTATTGTTTATTGTAACTCATTATTTTGCCTAATTTGTGTGTTCATGAATTAGTGACATGTTTTTTTCCTTTTCAAATGATAATTTACTTTGTATGATACACGTGCAATCTTTATGAAATAAAATATTTAAGATCTCAACATGAAAACTCATGATTTATTGTATTATTTTTGCTGATTTCTTACGACTGGAACCAATCTTCTATTTTTCCATAGATGCAATATATTTTTTTACGGAGATTTTTTTACACGTATTCTTCAAAATCGTATCTATCATGAAAAAACAGAATTAGGTGTATGTGAAAATCTACGCCAGCCTTTCCCAAACTGAATTCCGCGGAACTCTGGTGTTCCACAAACAATTATTAAGTATTCCGCAAATAATGATGAAATTCAGGTTAAAGTACAACAAAACACTGTCTGCATTTATGCGTTTCACGCAGGTTAAAACAATTCTCAAAAGGAATTATAATTATTGGATACTTTATTTAGAGAGAAATGGATAATTAAACAAACTACAAGAAAGAACTAGAAATAAAATTGTAGTAGACTCCTGAATAACGGGCTCTATTAAAACGTGATGAAAAATTTGTGACTGGTACTTGTACAACGCGATAAGCAGTCCCGTGTAGCGCGCAAGATAACGTTTTCACATAGTTTCTGATTTTTTGTCTAGACAAGTAAAAGTGTATACACTTATCTGTTGTTTACATATAAACAGTAAAGCTGACAGTTTAACACGTTGACTGCCACGCGTGTTTCCAGTAAAATCTCCTTCAGGCCACGCGTACCGCTGTGCGCAAGAACAATCTCTCTCTTTCGTTACTTCGCATTTATTTCTCATCTCGCCATTGTTGTACAGGATTAGTTTGACTTGTTGCGACCACCCCGTCGTGGTGCACCCCGTGGTGCAAGGCGGAAAGACATACTTGACCCTCGAAGCGAGGAGACCGGAGACAAAATTGCAACAAAAAAGAATGTAAATATTAGAAGATTTAGGGAATTATTAGCTTCAAAATTATTAGGGTTGACTGAAAATATAATAAATCCTGGACGTCGTCAGAGTCAACACAATATCGCCGTTCGGAAAAATGATTCCGGAGAAAGCATTAGACGCGCATGCAAACAATGTTATGCAGATAAAAGTCGTCGAATGGGCCGATCAGACACAAGAAAGAATGTAAAAAAAAACAACAACTTATTGTCCAAGTTGTCCCGACCAGCCTCAACTTTGTATAAAATGTTTTAAAGTTTTACATTCTATATAGTTTTTTTAATAAACCATTTTAAATTTAAGTTTATATTAATAAATATAGTTTATATTAATTAATATTCAATAGTTTTGTTACTTCCTCAGCGAAATATCTTTTTAAACACATACGAATATCCTTCGCAAGTAGCCAAATAAGCGTCACCCCAATACGGGTGACGCGGCCCGATCAGAAACTTTACTGTCACCCGAATATGGGTGACGTGGCAGTCAACGTGTTAAAAAAGGTAACAGTTTATAAAAACAAATAATACATATTATACACATTTAATGATATAAGAGAAAAATACTTTGATTCAACTTTTAATTAAAATAAAAATATGAACTTTACTATTTAACATATATTTTTCTTCTAAAAATGTTATTATAACGTGTACGATACTTTTCTTTATAATGAAGTCACCTGTATTCTGTTTCGACTTCCCTTATTAAAAGAAATTTTATTGGAAACAAGTTCGTTACGTTACATAACGCTAACAGTCTGTTCGCAATGAAATAATATTTCATGAGAAATGGTTGAATTTGCATAAATTGGTCCGATAATAAATATCCCATATAACGCGATTTCCTATAACGCGGAACGTGTCCAATGGGAGTTTACTTTACGCTTTAAGAGGAAAGAAAAAAAAACACTATATAGACTGATCAAACTAGGACGACCAACTGTGCCAACTAAAAATCGCGCAGCGGCACAAGAAAAGAAACAAAAGACAAACGAACCTTTAACCTTTCTAGAAGTCACACACACACGCACACATGGACAAATACATATTAGTTCAAATACATTCCAATAATAACTAACCTTTTGCACTCGGATGGCTCCTCTGAGGGAACATCAGCAGTGATTACTGATTATGAAGGTTAAACTTATTACAGCGCAACTTTTTGAAAAAATGCGTTTCCCACAAGTTTTCTATTGTTAAAATATCGCTCAAAGATTACTATTTTAGCAATAATTTCTATTGCTAAAATATTTTCTCAAAGATTGATATTTCAGCAATAGTTTCTATTGCTAAAATATTGCTATATTAGCAATGATTTCTATTGCTAAAATATCGCTCAAAGATTGCTATTTTGGCAATAATTTCTATTGTTAAAATATTGCTCGAAGATTGCTATTTTAGCAATGGTTTCCCTTGCTGAAATATTGCTCAAAGATTGCTACTTTAGCAACGGTTTCTATTGCTAAAATATTGCTCAAAGATTTCTATTTTAGCAATAATTTCTATTGCTAATGTCTGGGAATAAACCTAGTGCAAAGAGTTAAACTTATTTCACCGCAGCTTTTTGAAAAATGCATGTTTCCATCAAGTTTTCTATTGAAATGGAAATTTTCTATTACTAACGTACCACACCAAGTACTGCTATTTTATCAGTAGTTTCTATTGCCAACGTCCAGGTAGAACCAGAATACAGACGGCTAAAAACCAAAATTTACTCCAGCGTTCCTTAAAAATTGTACAACTTAAAAAGTTGTAGATTCGCGTTGAGAAAAGTTTGGGAAACACTGATGTACGCGTACGCGATCACCGCGGCAGCAGAGAAATTCGAGCAAGGTGTATTCGAGTCAACAGAGCGGTTACCGCTCGCCCACCTACGCATTCGTCCTGGCAATCCTAGCCCCGACAGGATTTCTCGCATATTTCAAAGTCGCGCCGGAAGGCTGTACAAATCTGACTCGAGCGATTCGAGTCGCGGCGGCGGATAAAAAATAGCTCGAAAAATAGCTGTTCGTAGCCAACGGCGGTCGTAGAGATCTACGGGTTCAAAATAAATATCGTCGCGAGCGCGTTAGCCGGAAGTTTAGCCGTTTAAATCCACGAGGCGGACTTTCAAGGGTGAGAAACGATATCTACCATCAGATCCGACGAAGAGCCCTGGCGCGAAGGTAGATCGGGTTTTGGTAAGTAGCGAGGGGAGACGGATCTCCTTCGACCAGATGCCATCGAGCGTGTGCTTCCTCTTGGTAGAAAACGGGACGATTTACAGCGTTCCGTGGCGTGCGTCCGCGTAAACAGGATCGTCGACCAGATGTTTGGGAAATTTTTCTCTCCCTGGTCAAGTTCTCCCTGTTCGTTTCCACGCGGTTTGCGAAGCGTTTCGGTCACTTCGCTTCCCACAGTTCTCCTGGGCTGGATCTACCCAAGTTGAACGCGGTTTTGGTATCGAGAGGCAATTCTCGTGGAAGATGTATGCTTTGATATTTTCCGACAGCGCCGTGCGCACGCGAAATAACGCGCGAAGTAAACGATACAGTTTAACGTGCACGTACGTCCGTGCATTAAAAAAGGTTATTGGAACAGCGTGTAATCGAAAGAAGTTCAACCGGAGCAGAGAAAACGGAAAAACAATTTTAACGCAAGACGGCTTACTTTTTTCGCTTCTTTGCACTCGGTTCCCTCTTTCTTCTCGCTGCGTTTTCTGCTCGCCTTTACTCGAGAACTCTCCACCCGCGGATATAACGTTTCTCAATCATTTTTAAACGGGAATTCTTCAGCGGAAACGTTCTCCATAATCGAATATCGATCGAGAGGCGTTCCGCTCATCCGACGAGCTCCTACTCCCGCCACCCCTTGGAGAACCTCCTCGTCGCTTCGCTCGTTTTTCGCGCAGCGGAAACAAGAAAGGGGAACGCGGATCTATCCGCGGAAGAGGTTTCAGCGAGAAGACGGGACGCGGACTCGCGGTCATTTACTCGTGAAAAGAAATCCAACGCTTTAACTTTAATATTGCTCGCGTTTTATGGTAATTACTTCCCTCCGCGTCCATTACTCGCTCCCACGCTGGACGTTTGTTGCTGGATGCACGCGAGGCTGCGCGCCCGTGCGTTTCGATGCCGCGGAGCAACGCTGTTTGCGCTACTTTCCGGGGCTCGTTTTTAATTACAAAAGTTTCCCTTTGCCCGCTCTTCGCGCCGCCAGCCCGTTCGACGATTCCGTGCAACTTTTTAAATGCACCCACCGATGCACGACCACCCTATTTCTTCTTACGGAAGACATTATTACGATACGTTCGTCATTTTTAAAGGTTATTCATCACCCTACTCTCTCGAACAGAACGCAGTGGCTGCAGAAATTTCGATACGCGCTCGTATCTTTTAGTGGCAAATCCTTTTTTCATGCACACTCGATTCTGTTTTTACAAGATATTGTAGGGTGTGAATGATTTTGCAATGCGTGGCTTTGTGTGTGTAGGAATAAAATGTAATTTAGAATATTCTCGAATATCTATTATTCGAAAATATTCCAAAAGAATGTGTAAATATTACGTGTGACTTTGTGTGCGTGAAAACATAAGACGAGATTGAGAATATTCTCGCACATTAATTATTCGAGAATATTCGAAACTTTGTGCAAAAGAGTATGAGTGAAAAACAAGTGAATGAATGGAAAAGAATCTAGAATGTTCGATGATTGAATATATATAAGGATGTGTGTGCGCAGCGATAGTCAGAGTTAGGCAGAGTTAAAACCTAATAAATTTACTTTCTACAATTACGCTTGTTCTTCGGCTAAATCTTCTGATCCCACAATATTGAATTGAAATTATGATAAAACGTATCTTAGAAGTAAACATCAAACATAAAATTTGGTATTGCTTTCTATTTAGTCCTCAAAATGAGTGACCCAAAGCTGGGACCATCAGGAATGCAGAAAATGAGCAGTGATAATAAAAGTGATGATTTATTGCTTACAGGAAATAGAAAAAAGAACCGAAATTTTATTTAAATTTATTTTTTTCTTTTAATTTTGTTTTTTAAATTTTTCTTTTTTGTTACCATCAACCACAATGAAACCAAAGGTCATTGTTCCAGGAAAATTTATTTTATTTTTTGTGGATTATATTCTCTTTTTCATTACTGAACTTAAAATAACGATTTCCTGTTATCTGATTGTTTTTGGAATAAATGCTATTCCATTTTAACAATGACTTTTTATTTTATTTTGCATTGCACACATGATGTTCAATTCCGTCCTCGTAATAAAAATACTTCGAACGCGACCTGCAAACACGGTGTTTATTTGTACGAAGCGAGTTATGAAGTGACTGATTTCTATTGTAAACATGTTTTCTTCAATAAAAATGGTCAATATAAAACAAAAACAAATTTCAGTTTTTGAAGTTGGACTTAAAAAAAAAAAAAAATGTCGCCTCGAATGGGTTAAAAGAATTGTCATTAGACCAAAAAATAGAATTGTTATTTGTGCTTATACATCGTATTCTGTTTTTGCACGAACTTCTGTTTTTACACGATTTTGATTTAACACGTATTAGAAAAGAAATTCAATTCTCTTTTTACGCGACTTACTTTGCTTTTATTTTTATAACCACGACATTGAAAACGAGAAATGTAATGCAATTTTCATTTGTGAGAATTCCCCTAATTATATAATCTCAATATGGAATTTTGTCTGTTTTGTCTGCATTTTAAGTTTGGTGTTCAAAGTAAAAAGTACCATTTTGATGTTTAAAAAGTTAAATAAAAATTAAAATAAAATTCTTGCACAATACATATTTATTAATTTTGCGTAAAAGTCGATAAATGGTAAGTTATAATTTTAAAACCTTTATTTTATTAATTACAACTGAAATATTTTTCGGTAGCCCTTACGTAATGTCACATAATTCACCTATAACAAAAGCGAAAAGGAAAGCCATCTCTTTGAATATTTTTCCCTTTTCCTTTTCAAATGATAATTTACTTTGTAGAATACATATGTAATCTTTGTGAAATAAAGCGTTTAAAAGTCTAACGTGAAAACTCAAGTTTATTGTATTACTTTTGCTGATTTCTATCTATTTTTGCATAGATGCAATATATTTTTTTGCACGTATTCTTTAGAAACGTATCTATTGTGTAAAAACAGAATTAGATAAATAGTTACATTTTTGGAGTCAAGCGAAAATAATCCATCGAATGGTAACAATTTCACTTACTTCGATTTATTTTAGCAATCGTGATCTCATAGATTTCTATTTGTTGTAAAATTCGCCTAGCTTCCCGAAATTCGCAAGAGCGAGGTTAATCGAATTTTTCTATCGAGAGATCGTTGCAGGCTTTGTGAGTTAGTCGGGAACTTCCTTTTGAACGATAAAAACTAACTCGTTTAGTGCATTTAATAATTTCAACGCAACAAATTTCTCGATCTCTCTTTTTTGAAGTGAAAACGAGGTGTAACAAGTTATTAAAGTTAATCACGGAAGACAATGTCATTTTTACGATTGACTAATTTTGCAGCTCTCTCGAAACCCGTATGTTACTAAAAAATATACATTTACGCGTTACAAACGCGTATTACAAAAAAATCAGAACTAAGATTTACGACAAACCCTTCTTAAAAAGTCTAAAGCGAGTCTTAAATCCTTTGCGTTCAAGGAATACTAAAGTTAAACAAATGAACGAACGTTAAGTGAAATTAACGTCTGGTGTTAATAAGGAGCGTCGTTTAATCTCCATCGACTCGAATAATTACAAAAACGTGTCGAAGTCGACGGACGGCCGCGTGACGGGGATAATTTTTCTTTTCATCAAGTCACGAGGAAGATAAAGAGACAGCGGGCCGGAGCGACACTGCACCCGAGGCAGTTCTGCATAGTTTGCTCTGCAATTCTACCCCTAAAAAGTCTCTCTCCCCTGGACTGCCTCTCGCTCGTCACGCGTAGCGTCTTCGCGGAACGAAGCCCGAAGCGTTTGCACGGGAAATTCAGCCCCCCGTGAAAAGGAACGTCGCCGTGGAACGACAAGAGAACCGACGTGTCGCACAGCCTGGCGATATTCCGCGCTGTTAATTCAATGATAATTTGCGGCAGAAACCGGCTGAAAGCTGCAACGCTCCTCCCTGGCGCGTTCTTTATATTTAAATGATTATAAGACGCTTTTCAGCTATTCCTTCGGGACCGGCGTGCTCGCTTTTACGCTACGGGGCTGGCTTTGTTTCCGACGTTGCCGCTGAAACGGACGGATCGGAAGAAAAATGGCTGGGTCGCTTTAGAAGATTACTTTGGCCGTGCTTTTAATTAAAATTTCATCGCCAGCTACTTCGGATAGGCGCTGGGTGGCTGCATCGACTTGGTAAACGAGCGAACCCTCGCAGTCATTTTGGTATCGACTAAGATGCAGTCCGTCGTCGACTTACGCGATTCAATCCTTTGAACTCGGATGTCCTTTCTGAGGGGACGCTGAGGGGACATCGGCATTGATTAATGATTACAGAAGTTATACTTATTTCGTTGCAACTTTTTGAAGAATGTGTTCCTCTGAAGTTTTTTATTGTTAAAACATTGTTCAAAGATTGTTATTTTAGCAATAGTTTCTATTGCTAAAATGTTGCTCAAAGATTGCTATTTTAGCAATGGTCTCTATTGCTAAAATATTGCCCAAAAATGGCTATTTTAGCAATGGTTTCTATTTCTAAAATATTGCTATATTAGCAATGGTTTCTATTAGTAAAATCTTGCTATATTAGCAATGGTTTCTATTGTTAAAATCGTGCTATATTAGCAATGGTTTCTATTGCTAAAATATTGCTCAAAGATTGCTATTTTAGCAATAGTTTTCCTTGCTAAAATATTGCCCAAATATTGCTATATTAGCAATGGTTTCTATTGCTAGAATATTGCTATTTTAGTAATGGTTTCTATTGCTAAAGTATTATTCAAAGATTGTTATTTTAGCAATGAAACTATTGCTAACTTCCAGAAGGAGCCGAGTGCAAAAGGATAAATTTTATATGATCCGGAATTGATGGAGATATTACTTGTTTTCTAAAGAAACGTTTTTTATATTTCACTAATTTTTGTCCGCCACACGGATGAGTTCAGCTCACGCTGTCAGCCGCCCATAGTGTGTTAACAGTGAACAGATACTTGAAGTAGTTCATCTATAAATATATGTATGTAGATTCGGTTATGTGCGATATGCTCAATAAATATATGCAATAAATATAGTCTATAGATCTATTTTACTTTCACCTATGCTTTGAAACTAAAACATATTTTTTGCCAAAAATTTTCTTTCCTCGATTTACGCGAAAACCTTCGAAACCAATTAATCGCGTAATTCGAGGACTTACTGTACGTACATACAAGATACGGTAACGCTGAAGCATTCCTCGAAACTAGAAGCTAGCCGAGTTGACTAGATCGAACGAGTTTATCGGCTGATAAAACGGTCGAGCTCTTGAAAGCCTCAATTTGTTCTAAGACTGGGACGTTTAATCAGTTTATCGCGCGAACAATTGGACCGTTCAATCGTTGGGAAATGGATAGCTAGGGGATCTTGTTCGATGTACCCGCGATTCCGAGTCAATCCTTACTCGAAAGTACCGAGCTACGACGAAGTTCACTTCGTAGAATTGGATTGGCAATGAGAAATAATGTTTCAGTTATTTGGATTAGCAAAGTGCTAGGATTATACAAGGTGGTTCCAAACGTTGGAACCAATATCTACTCGTTGGGTTGGAATGCGTACTCATCGAAGAATCGACCCTCGTTAAAGTGCTCGAAACCTCGAAGGCAAGATGAATTTTGTGAAAACTTGGCATCGTTCCTTGAAATTATTCAGAGAAGGCGGAAGGGGGAATAATTTTAATGGAATTAAATAGAAATTGATATACTCGACAATTTGGATGGTGCAGTACAATACAGTAGACTCCCGTACAATGCGGAGAATACATTCCACGTAACAGGAAGTAGCGTTAAATGGGACATAAATTATCGGACCAATTTCTGCAAGTTCAAACAGTTCTCTAAATTACAACGGTTATCGCATATCGCTAATGAGATGTAATTCAGTTTGAAATATTATTTCCATTGCGAACAGACTGTTAGCGTTATACGTAATTAACTCGTTTCCAATAAAGTTTCTTTTAATAAGAGAAGTCAAAACAGAATACAGGTGACTTCATTATAAAGAAAAGTATCGTACACGTTATAATAATATTTTTATAAGAAAAATATATGTTAAATAGTGTACAACTGTCAGCTTCACTGTTGATATGTAAACAACAGATAAGCGCATACTTTTGCTTTTCTAGACAAGAAATCAGAAACTATGTGAAAACTTTATCTTGCACGTTATACGGGACTGTTTATCGCGCTGTATGAGTACTAATCGCAAATTTTTCATCGCGTTACACGAATTCGCGTTATAAGAGATCGCGTTATACAGGAGTCCACTGTATTTCGTAAACTGATAATTCAATTTTCGTAGAATAATACAAAATTGAATTTCCTTTGGTCAGAAATGTCGCGAAAAATTCTGACGATAGAATAGCAATTACACAAAGTACATTTCTCTAACGCGAAGCTCGGATCTACTTTTCTATTGTCGAGGCAAACAGTGTTCAGTCCTCAGCGTTTTTCCTCCGCGGTGAATTAATAGCGATAGAAACTGTTTATCCGATCAGGATTAGTCTGGATATCTGGTCCTAAATTCGAAAACGTTTACGTAAACCGTCGTACCGAGACGGTTATTGCCTGGCGGTTGCTCGATAAGCAGAAGAGAAAGCTCCGAAAGAAGTTATCGGATAAGCCGGTTCCCTAACCAGTCTGCTTACCTCTCCGAACGGACGTGATTTTTAATTTCGAGCAAACTCCGTTTCCGTTCCGTGGAACTCGATGCAATTTGAGGACCGTTTGTTACCTGCCCGTCGCCGATTCTTTCCTGTTAATCGAGTCTGAAACCCTTTCAACGCTCCTCGACCGTGTAATAACGTCTACTTTAAATCATGGCGGGAGAAATTCGATACAGTTTCGATGTACAGACAACCCATCGGTGTGCGTGCATCTACTTTCCATTTGTCCGAGTTAATCGGATATAATGAAATAGAGCAAATTATGCAACACAGAGCATAATGAAATTTCACTTTACTATAATTCACAAAATTGAAAATCATATAATACATTATGCGTTTCAATCATAATATACAGTAAGTCCTCGAATTACGCGACTAATTGGTTCCGAAGGTTTTCGCGTAAGTCGAGGAAAGCAGAAAATTTCGCATTTTTGGCAAAAAATATGTTTTAGTTTCGAAGCATAGGTGAAAGTAAAATAGATCTATATGCATACACTCAAGAAAATATTATTTATTGCACATAACAGGATCTACATACATATATATATGAACGAACTACTTTAAGTATCAGTCCACTGTTGATTATCTTTTAGTCCTTTTCTTTTCTTCTTAATCCTTAACGCTCCAAGTGTGCCTCTCAGGCACCACCGAATTATAATTAACATATATATTTTAATCAAAATTTTATTACTTCTAAGATGAATAAAGATTGTTTTGAATGACTTTAATATTATAATTTTCACGTCACTGTAGAATTGAAAATCTGGCACTTAAAAACTTGCAAGTAGGAGTATGATAAGAATAAGTTGGAATTACCGCTCGATATTCACAATTAAAAGTCGGAACGTTAAGGGTTAAATTAACTTCTTAGATACGGTGCACGTGTATCAATAAGTATAATATTACACTTTATGATCCATTAAATTTGATGGGAAGTTTTTGTATATAAAAAATATATCGAGGAAGGAATAATTTTCTCCACATACTCGTAACGTCTTTTATTTCTAGAATTTAAATATTACCAGCTAATATAAAACAGTAGACGCACTTGGAAAATTACCATTACCAAGTCAACTTATCTTAATGCAACGCTTTATACTTGCAATTTTATTGATGAAAGAAAAGAAAAATATGGAAAATAAAATGTTACGTAGGCGTAACATTAGTAAGTGCGCGAATTTTCTAAAGCGTGCACGTTCTTCATATTTCATTATTCTTCACCTATCATACGTATGAGTTCAGCTCACGCTGTCACCTACCCATAGTGTCTTAATTGTCTTTTAGCCCTTTTCTTTTCTTCATAAATTAAAGTGCAGCATGCGATATCATTATTCACTGCTTTTCTAACTTTCGCATATCGTTCAGGATCAGAATCTTCAGCTTCGAGTCCTGCTAATCTATATATCCTAATTACATAAAATTTAATTTTTCTTTTTTTTTTAATCGTGTAAGTCGAGGACTGACAGTATACTAAAAGCTGAAACAGCCACGAGCCAATCAGCTTGCTGCTTCTCCTTTGGTGTGTAGATGGTCGCTACCCGATAGGAGAAATAGGATCCCGGAAAGATCAGTTGGGATAATGCTTGGAGTTACGCGGCCAAGCGGAACATTAATTAGGTGTATTGGGTTTATGGTACGTCATTAGCTATTGAGTTAGGGCATTAAAGCTGCGAAACTTTATAAATTCCCAAACAGCCTTTAAAGACCTAGTCCCTGTATTTAGAAAAATTCAAGTAATGAGGAAAAAGATAAGTAATAATTGGGAGTCCTCAAAAATAGTTAGTTAATGCATCCTTTTTTTATTCGTATATTTCTGTACTCCAGAAATGAGTAATCAATCAACTTCCTGCTGAAATTTGCAACAACAATCTTCTAACAAAAAAGTCTGTAGACCGATACTAGATCTATCCGAAATAAATTCTAATAAAACTAGGTATATATTTCAAGAGGAAGAAGGTAGAGGAAGAAGGTGACCATATCTTCTTCTACACAGTGACCAATTGATGGAACGTGGGAACTGGAAATCTCCAAGGACAGTGGATTCAGTGATAAATATATTTTCGATCGTAGTGGTTTAACAAAACTTATCAACGAGATAGCTCAGTGATTCAGCCTGTATAAACGATTGGATATTTAACAAGCCCTGTCCTTTTGCAAGAATTACACGAACGTTTCGCAAGCATTGCCAGGGCTCGAATGACACACACTTGTCATTTAACCGTGCTTGTGAAACGTTCGTGTGGTTCGTCTAAAAAGTGCGTTGTTTAATTTCAGCACGTGTGATTATGGAGGAATAACAAAAAGCTTTAATTTATACAAGTGCTCGCAAAAAATGATGTCAAATGAATGATTCGAGGTGGACTAACATCTCATTCGAAGCGACTATAATACGAAGCGCACTCAACGAATGAGAGCCGTAATTCTTTCGGGTTACCTCAAGCTGGAAGCATAACAAGCCAAATAATTGAGTACTCGTCCCCGCTTCGATAACGAGAGCTTCGCTAATCTCCAGCCTCGAGTACACTACCAACTCTCGAGTATAGTTTAAATACTCGATTAATCGAACGCGAAATAATTCGAAACTCCCGGAAGCATCGAAATTTCCAAATATAGAAAAACTCTGATTAAATGAAATCGTTTATGGCTTCTCAGTATAGCATCGAAATTTAAAGGGACGGTAGCTCGTTTTTCGATAAATGGAAAACGAATTTCTAAGGAACTTGGAAAAATAAGTGTAGTAGTGCGATTTTTCAATAAATAGAAAACGAATTCGTATGAAACTTGCAAAAATTATTTTCTTGCGATCTAATACTCGATAATTCGAACGCGAAATAATCCAATACTCCTGGAGACACCAGAATTTTGAAATATGCAAAAACTCTGACTAAATAAAATCGTTTATGCTTCTCAGTATAACATTGAAATTTAAAGGGACAGTGTCTCAGTTTTTCGATAAATGGAAAACGAATTCCTAAGAAACTTGCAAAAATAGCATTAAAGTTTAAAGAAAGTGTTGGAATACAACGATGGCGGATGAAAACCCTACTCAAGGACCTTCCACGGCTATTCACAATAGTTTTTCTTCAAACGGTCCAAGGAAAAAGGACACAGGACACAGTCAAAAAGCAGCAAGCATATAGAGCGCATCAAGCAAAACCCCACCTTTCATTATTAAACAGTTCATTGATAGTTGTTAAATATTTTCCTATTATAAATAATAAAGTTTTGTTAACACATTCAAAGAACCGTTCCAACGGAAAAAGTAACGCGATTTTTCGATAAATAAAAAACAAATTTCTAAGAAACTTGCAAAAATAGCATAATATTTAAAGAGTAGCTCATTTTTTCCATAAATGGAAAACGAGTTCCTAACTAAAACTTGCAAAAATAGCATTAAAATTTAAGGAGAGAGTAGCTCGTTTTTTCGATAAATGGAAAACAAATTTCTAAGAAACTTGCAAAAATTGTTTTCTTGCGATCAAATATAAAAAAGCTCAGACTAAATGAAATCATTAGTTAATGCTTCCCAATATAGCATCGAAATTTAAAGAGACGGTAGCTTATTTTTTCAACAAATGAAAAACGAATTCGTGCGAAACTTGCAAAAATAGCACTAAAATTTAAAAAAACAATAGCTCGTTATTTCGATGAATGGAAAACGAGTTCCCAACTGAAACTTGCAAAAATTATTTTCTTGCGATCTATTTAAAAAAAAAAAAAATATCGTTTCGAAGAAAAGAAGAGCACGAAACGCGCGACCCGTTTACAGCAGAACGGAACGAGTCCGTTCAGATGGAACCTCAGATTTCCAGGCGCGTTTTCAAGGGTGAAGAAGCAAGCAAGCGAGCCGACAGGCGAACAACGGGCATCGGGAAGACTTCCCACTCGGTCAAACCTCGCTCCCGATTACTTTTGTCTGAAAACGTCGGCTTTTTCTCCATTCCGTGGTGGTTTGAATGAATCGAGCGCCTCACCTTGCATACCGATCGTTTGTTTAAGCCTGAGACACGCTATAGATCTGATCGACCACCGGCGAGCGCCATCCTACCGACGCATATATAGCGATGCATCACTGCATTCCAATGAGCCGCTCGGCTGTATTGCCGATTCGAAAACGCTTCCGTTCGATTCAGCATCGAAACACGCGCGAGAACGTGGTCGCGTGTCACGCGAAAATCTGCTCCTCTTTGTACGGAACCGATTAGCTCGACGTCCGCCGTGACTTTAATGCCACGATGCGACGAATCGTTTTCGTTCGAGTCGTGCGAATATTTTTTTTTTATCTTTTTAACGAAAGCATCGCTTTCGTTATTTATATTCGTTATTCAATGGCACGACGCAATGAATCGTTTTCGTTCATGCGAATATATATATATTTTTTGAAGATATACTTCTTCAGGCGCGTTAGGAAAAAATGATGAGAGTGAATTTTTACGATGCGCGCGCACAGTGTAACGCAAAGTCCATACTATGAAGCTCCTTGCGTGTTGCGTTTGATAAATGCATTCAACTGTTCTATACTATTTGCATACGTGTTTATGAACGTACGACACGTGTTTTATTTGAATACTAAGAAAAATTATATATGTGTTTATTAATTATAATACAGTAAATATTATTTAAATCATTCGATAGTTATGAGTATTAGTGGTAGCAAATGATAATTGTTTTAAATAGTAAAATGAATTAATAATAATTGTACTGAATAATAAAATGAATTAATAATAATTGTATTGAAATTTTTATTTTACTTTGTACAAAAAAAATATTTTTTCTTATACCAGTCCAATCCTTTTGTTATTTTATTTCAATAAATTTTTGTCGTACAAATAAAAAATCATTTTAATCACGTCAATAAACTATAGCTTCTAACGCGCGTACACAAGTACACGCACAATTTTCTTTTTATCTTTTGCATTGCTTTCGTTATTTATATTCGTTATTTAATGGCACGAATCGTTTTCGTTCATGCGAGTACTTTTTTTTATCTTTTGCGTTGTTTTCATTATTTGTTGATAAATGATAGATAATTCGTTAAGTGCTAATTTTACGCCAACGTAACATTTTATTTTCCATATTTTTCTTTTCTTCTTTCAAAAAAATTGCAAGCCTAAAGCGTTGCATTAAGATAAGTTCGACTTGGTAATGGTAATTTTTCAAGTGCGTCTACTGTTTCGTGTTACATGGTAATATTTAAATTCTAGAAATAAAAGAGGTTACGAGAGCAGTATGTTGAGAAAATTGTTCCTTCGATGACATACTTTTTATATATAAAAACTTCCCATCAAATTTGATGGATCATAAATCGTAGTACAATAATGTTCCTGGTATTTCTATTCTTTATTGGTACACGCAGCCTCTTTTTATGTCCAGTCCTCGATAATTATGACTGGCACGTGTAATCGCGCATCCGGCGACCAGCGACGATTAACGGAAGAAAAACTTTCATTGGATGAGTAGCGAGCAAAGTAAGTGCGAAGAGGAATCAAAGTACAAACGTATCTGTAAGGAAGTAACACGCGTACATACACGTACACATTAGAGTAAAAACACCCGATGTTGAAAAAAGAGAAGCTTAGCCAAATTTGTCAATTATGAATTGTTCTGTTGCACCGAATACTTTCGAAAAATGAACTTTTCAATAGACTATAGACAATGTTAGGGTCTGCTCCAGGGTGAACTTCGAGACTTAATTCACCCTGGATCATATGAAATTTAATTTTTTTATAACGCTTTGCACTCGGCTCCTCTCGAAAAATAGCAATAGAAACCATTGCTAAAATAGCAATCTTTGAGCTATATTTTAGCAATAAAAACCGTTGCTAAAATAACAATCTTTGAGCAATATTTTAGCAATAGAAACCATTACTAAAATAGCAGTCTTTGAGCAATATTTTAGCAATAGAAATCATTGCTAAAATAGCAATCTTTTAGCAATATTTTAGCAATAGCGTCTATTGTTAACGTCTCCCAGCAATAGAAAATTTTCATTTCAATAGAAAATTGTAGACTATACCTATTACGTACAAAATTATTTAATTGAACTATATTCTCATGTGCATTTAAATCTCTCGTTTCCTGTTTTTAGTTTGTTTTCAAGACGTACAAAATTATTCATTTTTGACAACAGAATATTATTATTGATCTTTGTGGCATAAATAATAGGAATATATCTAGTTCAAACATATTTACTGCCTACGAACGCATTACGATGGTTTTACTTGTCGTTCAAGTACATTAGAAGCGAAGGATGAACTAAGTGGAGTCGTGACTATTGATTGGCCCAATTATTTCCAACGAGTTAGAAACATCGTGCGTCGACGTTTAAATTGGACGACTGTTTTCTTATACGTGTCGTTCGTTATACTTTCTCTCGACTGCTTCAAAATATTGAATCCATTCGATGATGAATGAACGAATGAATGAATGAAAGGATGAATGGTCGGCTACGTTAATTATTCTTAATGAACAGCGGATATTGTGCAGCCTAGCAAGTTCTCAACTATAAGTTCTTAAATAACTTTGATTCGTCGAATAATAAATTATGAATTTTTTGAAATTATGAATTAACCCTTTGCACTCGAGACTTTCCAAAAATGGTTCAAATTGGTGACTGAGAATCACCTCTCGAGTGCAAAGGATTAAATTATAAATTCATCAAGTAAAAAATAAATAATTCTTATTGAGTTACTTATAGCTCTTATAAAGCATAAGAGTACTCCTCTTTATGCGTGAAAACATAATATTTACAAATATGAAATTAATTGCCACTCAAACTGTATAAATAAACTAGAAAACTTATAGGCAGACAATTACCTCGTACCGTTAAACGATGAAAATGGTCAGTCACGAGTGCATTTAACGAGCCATCCGCAACTCGAATAAGATAACAAAAACTACTTCGTTATTTACCTGGTTAATTATCTTTGCCCGTGATCAGACGCACGCATATCTACCATCGATGTACTGTTCGCGGTGCACACAACAGCGAAGAGTCACTTCTAGTCGAAAATATAAATATTTTCGCATAGCCCGGTCGGTAAATTTAAATTCGTCGCGCACACCTCGAAATTAACCTTTAACGCACGCCGCTCGACAAAATAATACAGTCAGTTCTCAACTTTCGCGATTTCGACTTATGCGATTTAACCGTTTGCACTCGGATGTCCCCTCTAAAGGGACATCAGCATCGATTAATTATTACACAGGTTAAACTTATTCTATCGCAACTTTTTGAGAAATGGATTTACCTGAAGTTTTCTATTTCTAAAATAATTCTCAAAGATTGCTACTTTAGCAATGGTTTCTATTGCTAAAATTTCGCTCATAGACTGCTATTTTAGCAATGGTTTCTATTGCTAAAATATTGCTCAAAGATTGTTATTTTAGCAATGGTTTTTATTGCAAAAATAATTCTCAAAAGACTGCTGTTTTAGCAATGGTTTCTATTGCAAAACTGTTGCTCAAAGATTGCTGCTTTAGCAATAGCCTCCATTGCTAAAATATTGCTCAAAGATTGCTAATTTAGCAATGGTTTCTATTGCTAAAATATCACTTAAAGATTGCTATTTTAGAAATGGTTTTTGTTGCTAAAATATTGCTTAAAGATTGCTGTTTTAGCAATGGTTTTTATTGCTAAAATATAGCTCAAAGATTGCTATTTTAGCAATAGTTTCTATTGCTAACTTCAGGGAGGAGCTGAGTGTAAAGGGTTAAAAAAAAATTAAATTTTATAGGATCCGGGATGTATTAGCTGGTCTCGAAGTTCAAGACCCTGGTGCTGAAAGATCTGCGAAAGTTACAGAAGTAGTGAATAATGATATTGCACGCTACACTTTAATTTATGAAGAAAATGTTATGTGCAATATGTCCAATAAATAATATTTTCTCGAGTGTACATATATAGATCTATTTTACTTTCACCTATTCTTTGAAACCAAAACATATTTTTAGTGAAAAATGCTAAACTTTCTGCTTTCCTCGACTTACGCGAAAACCTTGGAAACCAATTACTCACGTAATTCGAGAACTTACTGTACCTCGTAACGCTCTAGTTTCATTGAAATTAACATCACTTTCAATAGGTCACTGTTGACTCGATACATCTCGATAACTTTTCCGTTAAATACAAAACAGAGACAGATAATTTATATTGACGTTTATCAGTATGTGATTCTTGTTTTATTACCTACGCGAATGCTAAAATTTACTTCTCCTGACTATGCACGTGGACTACACCGGACACATGCGAATGTTGTCGATTTTACAAACCACTGGTAAAAGCAAAAAACGAGAAAGAGCCAACGGTTTCCAAGCGTTGATACGTTACTAATGCAATGTACACAGTTTGTACACCTGTCTTTTTTTACTGTTTATCAACCTACCACGTCGAGCGTACACACGGATAACAGCAATCTCACGCGAAACTCACGGTCATTGAAACATTTCCTATCTCGTTCTTCCTCTCGATGTATCGATCGTTTCGCACGAATTTTTAATGCGTTTTAAACGCATAATTTATGTCGCAAATCGATTGATGTAACTGCGATCTTGGTTGTCGTAACAAGGAAAAAAACGCGAGAGCAGTACGAAACAATAGTTTCGTCGAGCATTCTAATAAACGAACTGGTTTCTTCGACAAAGAAGAACGTTCAACGAGAATGCTTACCTATTTATATAGGTTGAAAATGTAGAACCGAAGTCATAGGTGAGTCATAGGACGATTCGCAGATGGTGCGCGCAACAGCTAGGGTCGTTAATGACAGCCGCTCGAGAATTGTAAATAATAGTCGAGACGTTGTGAACAAGGTACAGTCAGTTCTCGACTTGCGCGATTTCGATTTACACGATTTCGATTTACGCGATTTCGATTTACACGATTTCGATTTACGCGATTTTGATTTACACGAATTCCACTTACACGATTTCAACTTACACGATTTCGACTTACGCGATTTCAACTTACGCGATTTCGACTTACACGATTTCGACTTACGCGATTTCGATTTACACGAATTCCACTTACACGATTTCAACTTACACGATTTCGACTAACGCAACTAAAAAAGAGAATTAAATTTTATATGATCCAATTTTATATGATAAATTAGCTGGTCTCCAAACTTAAGAGCCTGATCCTGAACGATCTGCGAAAGTTACAAAAGCAGTGAATACCGATATTATACGCTACGCTTTAATTTATGAAGAAAAGAAAAGGACTAAAAAACAGTTAACAGTGAACCGATACTTGAAGCAGTTCGTCCATAAATATATGTATGTAGATTCTGTTATGCGCGGTAATTAATATTTTCTTGAGTGTATATATATATATAGATCTATTTTACTTTCACCTATCCTTTGAAACTAAAACATTTTTTGCTAAAAATGCTTAAAAATTTTCTACTTTCCTCGACTTACGCGAAAATTTTCAGAACCATTTAATCGCATAATTCGAGGACTTACCGTATATACAACAGTGCTCTCTATACGTTTCTGTTTATTCGATATATTCATTAACTTGCTTTACAGAATTTATCACCTCAAGAAAAATCATTAACTTCGTACTTCAAAAGAATATCAAACTAAACGTTTCGTTAATTCCACCAAACTTTCATTACCTTTGATGCGCAAATTAAACAAATTAACATTTAAATGTTAATCTCGAAGTGCATACGTGTGTACGCGTACCACCTGTTCAATCGAGATGATAAAAAAGCTTCACGAAACCCGATATGAATGTGTTCGCCGATAAACAGGGTTGTTCGTAAAACCGATAAATAGGTTAGGATATTACAATTGATCGTTACGTAAAAAGACGGTTCGACGACGAGCTAACTTAATCTCGTAGGATCGCGCGCGAGCTGCGGTTCTTCGGTTCCCACAATCAGTCGAGCGTATTATGATTATCCTGTTGTCGGTCACTGTATACCAACTTCCAGAAGTACACGCGAGAAAATGTCGGATTCGTTCGATACGAGAATAACCGGCTAGCCGAACGGCTGTACAGCAGCTACGTGCTTTTAACTTTCGACTTCGTGGTAAAAAGAGGCATATTCCCGTTATAAATTCAACCGGGAATATTGGAAACGTAGCGTGGATATTATGTCGCTGGGAAAAGAATTTGCCTCGTATTATTGCTCGTTGTCACGCTACGCGTATCGCCGTCGAATATATATTTTTTTTCATCGAGATTAAGAGGTGCGTCGCGCGAGCGAAATAATCGTTTTCCTGCTTAGCGGATCGAGATTCGAAGTAACTTGACTTTTATCCTTGTATCTAAACGAACGTTCGATGATTCAAAGCGAGTCTTCGATATTTCGCATGGACAAATTTACCTGTTACCTAACTTTATCGGAATTTCAAAACACCGACTTGTAAAAACGGAATAATATTACTTTTTAGTGACAATGTATGTATATAACAGGTATAGCGCTGCGAACATATCGATAGAACTCTCATGGAATGAACGGACACCTATGATGGAATTAAATCTATACTTTGTTTCAACCGTCTCTTTATTATTCCGGGTGACAAAAGCGATACTAGTCGGTGACGTTTCCTATTTAACGTATTTAATTTAGAGGCAAGTCTCCGGCTAAAGGAGCTCCCCTTTATAAATAAATCCTTGCTACGCTTACTTGTCATTCTCACGCGCGTTTCTTTTCAGCATCGACTGCCGGCGCGCTCGCACCACGAGAGAGGGTGCGTTTCACGAGGTACCCGCATAGCGCGGCGTGTACTTCTCGATTTCTTTGAATTTTTCCGTAGGCTACACCGAAAATCCACCCTCGCTCTTAGGGGCCATGCACGCAGACACGTAACACAACGAGACGGTACGAGAGGCAAGCGTGGAAAGAGGCATACACACCCGCATGCGATCCCGTACGAACCGTAACCTTACACGAACGTCGCGCCAAGTGTGTACTGTACGTATCGATCCCGAGAGTACACACGAAGACGGCTCTGAGCGCCACCACGTTCTCTCTGTCTCTTTTATCTCGTGGGAGAGGCGCTGTCTCTTGTTATTGCATTCGTTAGAACGCCGACGGTTACTTAGACCCGGTACGTATTTCGAGCGCGAGCAAAGAAATCATTGAAACTCGATCGCGCACGACACTCTCCGTCTCCACGCAACTCCTCGGTTAACAACGAGAACAAGGACAGTTTTCGGTTAGAGGACTCGCCAGCTTTGTGTACATCGGCCGCGATTATTCGTTAAATTTAAAGGACGCCTCTCGTTGTTACGTGTTCGATTACGTATCGAATGAAAATGTTCGCTTACCTTAATTTTCAGTGAATAATCTGAACACTAACACACGAGGATACGACACGCACTCCACACCCGACGAAGGCCCGAGCTCGACTGAAACCCGTCGCGGAGTGGGGTGGCGCCACAGCCAATCCCAGCGTACTAGTACGCAATTTCATCTTCCCCGTAAGACTGATGTGTATGGCTCGCTCGGATGAATTGTTCCACTCGAAGTAAATATTGGCAAAGGAAGACTCCTGCAGCTCGACGTACTCCTCGATTAAACTCCTTGCGATGTTGTTCCTTGTCGCTAACCCTCCGGTCAAGCTTGCGCTGCTATCGTGCCGGTTAAACGAAATTTTTTAGTACCAACGATTCAACGAAACGATTCACACCGAGCAGACTATGTAACGTACATAGGAGTCACTTGAATCTCGTTCTACGATGCAAGGAATATATCATGAATCTCAATGTATCATCGTGTTCCTTGTTGTGTCTATGTTTAAGGATTTGTAATATTTCTCCGTCTGCAATAAGTAAACGTCTAGAATATGTTGCGTTGTACACGCTTCGTGTGCAATTCTAATATTCCCAAGCTTTTGAATATCGATGAAGTACGTGGAACGAACGACGTTTCGAAATATTAACAATTATGTTTTATTAAATCTGTGTCATTTCGTTACGAAGCGACAAATTCGGTTTTATCAGTCACGTCTTTCTCTTTTGTTACTTAAAATTTTTGCAACATCTGCAGAATAATGTACGTATGTAATTCATTAATTAGATGGTTAGATGTGGCCAATTTAAAAGATTAATTCCATTAGGTGATTGTTCTAAAATGCTTTTGAATAAGATTAAGTTTTATTACTTAATACGTAATAAAGTAATAGACCGAACAACATAAGTGGGCTGTTTCAAGCTTAAGCACGTATTTCAATTAAAGTTAATGGTTACTAAATTTACAAACAATTGGTAGATTGGAGAAACTGAAACACCACGGAAACGTAGAAGTTTACACAATGAAAATTTGAATTAATTATTTTACATAAAATATAGTTCTCGTACGCTCGATATTATGAACTTTTTTTTTCAAATATATAGTTCATTATCGACTGCCAATAATTATTACTTATCGACAGCGTTGCTGTACATATTACTAAAAAGCAAGATCTTGTTAATAATATATCGAATATCGGTTTTATACACAAACAGAAAAAGCAGTACCAAACAACGTAAATAAATAATGAAAGAAAATGATTGAAAACTTGGAAAACTTTCTTCACATATCATGTAAAATACGATACCTGACGTACCGGTTAATTGTAAACAAACATTGTAACATTGTAAACATTATAGGTTCAGTTAATATCGATATTTTTCTACTTTGAACGTCGAAATCTCATTCTTGAACTCTCCGCTCTAAATTGTATAGAGGGCATAAAAAGAAATTTGTGCCTTTTTTTGCACGACCGGTATTTCAGTCGATGTTATTAATAGAAGGTATTTATTATAAAAAATAAGTGATATTTATAACAAGAAGTTCGTAAGTTACTTCAACGAAACAAAGGCTTTATTTTGAATAAATAATAAAAGAAATCGAGGAGTTCGTTAAACATTGTTTCATGTTTTATAATCGATTTTTAATGTAAACAATAGTCAAATACAGAATCGTTATTTTTAAATTACTATATTCCAAATACTTTACGTATGAATATTATTTTTTATTGACAAATCTCCGTATATTACGATTTATTTTATAGCTAAATTATTTATAAACTTTTTACAGTAGATTTTAATAATAATATTATACAACGTCTCGTTTCGAATTGAAATTTACCTCCTCGTCTACGCAATCTACGATCTATGGTTTATGAAGAGGTGTTATTAAAATAAATCGAGTGTGAACATGTTGTCCTTACAAGTTATCGTGTTTCGCAAGCTATAATAAAATATATTAGACTAGTGAACAATTGGTCGATATTTCTTCCATACGGAAAGTTTCTCAAAATTTCGCAGGGGAATTCCACCCGAGCGTGCTCTTTAAAAAAAATCGTAAGAAACACAAGTAATTCCTACCATTAAACGCGAGAAGCTTCAATGACGGTTACTTCAAAAACGAGAAGTACATAGAATCATAGATCAAAACTGATATAGCCCAGCGTGCACAAAGTGGAATGACGTTTCATTTATATATATTTAATTAATTCCAACGAAAAAAGCAGTGTTAATATGAATATAATTAATAAAGTATCCCTCAGTCGAATAATGTGAACGCGTTTAAATTTAAAGATCATAGAATAATAAACAGGTAATGGCTTCCTGCTGCTTCTTTCAACTACCCATGCATTCCACGCATTCATCCCCATCGTTTACAGTTCGTTAAGTGCCACGTAGTGAACATCTTACTTTTAACTAATAAACGACACTCGGTCATCTGACGTGGAATTTATTTCCAAGTCGATAATTGGAATGGCTGCAGAAATATCATTTTTCTCCTTTATAAAACTTAAATTAGAAGCAATTCATGTTAGTAACTAATTTCAAAACTACTGCAAGTATTCAATTGGTAGATTTGAAGGGAAAAACCCTTTCAGGTGACCGAGCGACAAAGAATTCGAATAAATTGTTGAGTATTACACCGTCGGGACTATCATGGCACTCGACTCGATCCGACTTTTCTACAGGAACCAACTTGTAATAAAAACATTCGTTGAACCGAGTATACCGAAGTATATCTTTCGCTATTTAACATCAATCGAATAACATCCCTTGCACGATTAACGCTGCATTCGATACTAACCGCATTTACAATTCGTGTGACTAGTAATAAAAATGTTATCTTTAAAATAATATAAATATCTTTCGCTCGTTAATTATACACGCCACGCTTTCGCTTTCCATCGCTTTCCTACGTATAAACATGTGTAAGTGGAATGATCGTTACAACTGGGAGATTAGAGATATTCGACGATACAAAACCGAAGGAAAAGAAGATCGTTCAAAAATATATACAGGATCGCTCAAAACTTCTTCTAACTAAATTCTACCAGTTTGTTTCACGTTGTAGATTATAAATTCATTGTTTATTTTTGTTCTGTAGTAACTGTAAACCATTGCCATTCCTTTCTTTCCTCGTTACGACTTTTTTCATAATCTTGTTTATGCTCACAAAACATACTGACACAATTTGATCGAAAAGCTGGGATATCCTGTATATTAAGAAAGCCACTCCGCTGAGAGCCGACACACTTGCTTTTTTCGAATGACAAAATTCAGTTGTGCCGATCGTTACAGGAAGAACGAGACTTTCGTTTGGAAGTGTACTGATTTTTTTGGTCGTCGATTCGTCAGAATCCAAAGAAGAATGATCGATACGCTTAATTGTAGTTCGGTGGCTTTGGCGATACAATGTCGATATTTAATGTAGTAATGAAACGCCGTGTCGAAGTAGTATGTTTATACAATTGCAAATGACATATCGATATTACTATAATTAATGAGATAAGGCCACTAGTGGGTGATATAAATACAATATAAATATTATAGTTAAGCATAGATCCAAAGCAATGGTTAGCGACTACATAGTACCGTCCAGGCAAGAATTATCCTCGAAAACGAAATCACTGTAATACGTGAATCCTGTCACGCGCAAGATTCAGTTATTGTCATAGTTTCGTTTGCAACGCGACGTGCACGACAACTTCGACTCGCAAATTGTTCGAGGGGGGGGGGGGCGGAAGTCGCGCGCAAAGTTTCTTTGACACAGTTACATTCTTGCTAGACATGTATGTAGGATAATAATTACCTATCGCGTTTTAAAGTATATGTGTATATTAACAGTAGACGATTCGTAAATGAGGGATTCGTAGATTTTGATACCGAAGAATAATATTTGTCCATTTCTTAAAAAGTCTTACCAACAGCTACAATGTACAATACAATTCACGCAATTTGTATACAAACACATTATAAATACAAAAATCACTATAATGCCTCGAGTTTTGTTTCTATCCGTATAGAACGCTCGCAGTTTCTTTTTTTACCCCTTTGAATATCAAGAAGAAAGAAAATAGAGAGGCTCTCGCGATAGTTTTTGCTCGGTCGACTCCTAAATCGCAAAGGAGAGAAACATTTTCGTACGTATAAATTCGGAGCGAAGGATTCTTGGATTCCTTTCTAAACAGACTATATCGACTCATCGATACGAAACGAGTGAACTTTTTAGTTCAACGAGAAATTGTCTTTGTATTTTCACGATTCTAGTATTTTCTGATCGTTCGCACACTATGTTCCAGGCACTATAAAACATTGAGCGTTGCTCGAGCCAGATCGGATCTGGCTTAAATTGTGTGTTACAACGTTGACTCGTGCATTATCGTTGTGTCCGGATCACTACTGGCACTATGAATAATCGTGGATCGTGGTACGTGTGGAGTTAACGTAATGGACGACATTTTTCGAACAGGTTTCGGTGAGGCCTGAAACCATAAATGTACAATTAGTGTTCAACATCGTATACAATGCCCTTTTCTGGAAACAATGGAACGGTTTTCATTGAAAAATATTTACAAAGAAACAAACTTGATCTTTCTTCTCTACTTTCGCATCTGCAATAATGATTTGTACCATCAACAATTACTTCAAGAAACTAAACTATCGATATCTTCGTTTATTCTACGTATCGCATCGTTTCCAGATACAAATTCACGCGTATCTTTTCAGAACTTACCCATTCCCTGGTACACGGTGCCTCGTCGTCCGAGTAATGGTCTATCTGACCGATATCCGTTTCAGTCGCGACGTTCCTCTTCTTCGGTTGCAGCGTGGCATAATTTCGACATCCCCTATTGAAGTTCGTTAGGTTCTTCTCCTCCACGATCTTATCTTGACACAACACTTCCTGCGATTTAGTTTGATTGTTGTTCGTGATGTTACTGTTGGTCTTGTTGTTGAAATAGAACGGTGGCATCTTCGAGACCCAATGATCAAGTCCGGACCCGGCCGAACTCGTGGACGCGGCCGAGGAATTCCCCGAATTGTTAGTCAAACCTCTTCGTTGATAGAACAACATGTACGCGGCGTTGGTTATTAAGTTGGTGTCGTTCACTGCTTCTACTCGGGTATCGTCGAAACAATACCATTGGGTGTCGTACGGGTTTCGACAGAAGGCAGTGTAATGACCGCCCTGCAAGTCTTGGCCATGGTGATTACAAATCGCGTAAAGGTCGTAGACGTTCTCGTCGTACTTTGGGATGTTCTGTTGGCGAGGTCTGGGTTTCTTCCAGGGCGACCAGCCTAACCCACCTAAGCTACCTACGTTGTTATGCGGCTGGACTCCGTTGTGAGCCAGGTGAGGTGTCATGTCGAAACCATATAAAGGGAAATCGACCAACATGGTCAGCTTCGACGTGGATCTTTGTTTAGATTGCTGTCGAAACCTTTTCAAGTGAATGACCAAGATGTCGGGCAAAGACCAAAGTCCCAATTTCTTCACAACCTCTTGTTTCTTGTTGCAGTACGGACAATGCCACGCGTCCTCCGCGCCCAGTATCTCGGCTCTGGTGTACAGATCGAAGCATTCTTCGAGGGTAACAGCCCCGCCCAGTTCCGAGTTGGTCTTCAATTGCTTCACACTGGCGTGCTCTTCGATTTGGTCGGTGTCGTCCTGAATGATATTACACTTGGTTGCTTCGTCCCACTCCAGGATCAGTTTAACGTGCTGAGGGCCGGAGTCATCGGCGCAGAGGGCCAGTGCTTGCTCGATCTGCTCCGTGTAAAGCGGATGCTCGACGCAGGGGTCTATGCAGGGATGCTCGTCCTGTATAGGCGTAGCTGCGGGGTCCGCAACGCGGATATTGAACAGCCCTGGACTCTGACTCGACGTGAGAACGTCGTCGGCCAGGACGCTGTGCATCTCCTTTAACAAGAGCTTCTGTAGATCCTCGTACGACGTTTCTCTGGACACCTGCATCGTGTACGGACTGCCGAAACGTTGCCTCAAGTCCCCTTTCGCGAGTACGTTGATCCACACGAGCAAGATGTACGCCTGCTCCGTGGGTTCTTTCAGTTGTGGCAGTTCTACGCAGTACAGGGGGTCGTTCTCCGTGATCACAGACAGGGGTTGGCAATCGGAGAATGTTCTGCAACAAGAAAACAATAAAGTTAATAACGATATTTATGGATTTAGAAGCTTCTAACGCTAATTATCATTTTTCGAGCGCGTTGCACTTTGTGTGATAGATATAGTCTGTATTTAATACATTTTATGAATTTTTTAAATGTTATATAATAAAAATTTTTTTAATAATTTTTAGCAATAATTTTTAGCAATATTACTACGTATAAAACAATGTTCGCACGTGAAACTACTCCTATGTTACATTCTAAATCTGATTTCTCTGATATCGAACGCGATCGTCAAAGCACTGTATACATCGAATACTTTCTACAGATATAGTCTTTGCATTTTTCTTTCAAGATAAGAAGAGCGTAACGAATCCGTTTGCACGATTGCTGGATATCACGACACGTAGAACGTTCTCCTTTCTTTACGGACAGTGTTCTTCGCGTGAAGAACATTTTCTAAGCTATGAGTTCGATAAAAGCCACCCCCATCCCTTAAATACTCAAACATTTCTAGGGCTATTACTGCAACAAGTTAATTAACTCTTTGCACTCGAATGTCCCATCTGAGGCGACATCAGTATTGATCAGTGATTGCAGAGAATAAACTTATTCCATCGCAAATTTTGAGAAATGCATGTTTCCCTGAAATTTTCTATTGCTGAAAGACGTTAGCAATAGAAACTGTTGCTAAAATATTGCTATTTTAGCAATAATCGCTGTTCAATGCACACATTTATTGGATTTAATGAAATTTTTAATGCGAAAATATCGGAAGTTAGATCTACGATGAAACTTACTTCGCGTTAATATGCGAGTCTCAACCCTTTCAGCGACACGAACCCGTATATGTGAGTTTCAAAAAACTTTGTTCACCGTGCGTTACGAATCCATTTATCAGTTCGTCTGCAACCATTCAATACGTGCTACGAACCCATACATGCGCCCGATACTTATGTTATTCCTGAGACTAGGGGTAACGAAATGAGCCAGCAAGCAGACAGGAAATACAGTTTTTCTACTCTGCATTTTAATCTCGGCATTATTCTAATATTCTAATCGTTACATTTTACTTGGGAGATAAATAACCCGTTCACTGCACAAATCGATTAACTCCACCTTTTGAAATATCTTAACCCTTTGCACTCAGCTACTTCCCGGACGTTAGCAATAGAAATTATTGCTAAAATAGCAATATTTGTGCAATATTTTAGCAATAGAAGCTATTGTTAAAATAGCAATCTTTAAGCAATATTTTAGCAAAAGGAATCATTGCTATAACAGTAATTTTTGCGCAATATTTTAGCAAAATATTGCTAAAATAGCAATCTTTGAGCGATATTTTAGCAATAGAAATCATTGCTAAAGCAGCAATCTTTGAGCGATATGTTAGCAATAGAAATCATTGCTAAAGCAGCAATCTTTGAATAATATTTTAGCAATAGAAACCATTGCTATAATAGCAATCTTTAAGTAATATTTTAGCAATAAAAACCATTGCTAAAGCAGCAATCTTTGAACAATATTTTAGCAATAAAAACCATTGCTAAAGCAGCAATCTTTGAACAATATTTTAGCAATAGAAACTATTGCTATAATAGCAATCTTTAAGCAATATTTTAGCAATAGCTTCTATTACTAACGTCTCTCAGCAATAGAAAATTTCCATTTCAATAGAAAACTTCAGGGAAACGTATTTCTCAAAAAGCTGCGATGAAATAAATTTAACTTCAAGTATCAAAACACTTCGTTCGGTCGTAGCTTTTTATATTTATAATAAATTTGCCAAATAATAAAGATTAACGCCATTAAACGAAAAAATTGTATTGGTCATTGAATAATAAATAATTTATTTCAAAAACCATTTCGATTAACTCCGTACTATAATGTACATCTGTGGGGTGCGAGAAATGAAATAACGAGTGTTTGAACTGAATGAAGTGTGAACGTATTCTTGAATTTATATCATAAAAGGAATTTTAAAAAGAATGTATATTTTTTCATCGTATTTCTCTACTTTTTGTTTTATGGAGTTAATCGATTTGTGCATTTATCGACTCGAATAGCGTTTGAAAGGATTCACGTACTTCCTCCTGAAGACGTATGAGATACGATATTTGAAACAATCGTATCGAAACAATTAAATATCCACACGTTAAAACTGATCTCGATACAAGGACTCGTAGCACTGAAAAGTTATCATATATCATTTAGAGCAGTGCTCCACAATCTTTTATCTTTCATGGCACATCAACGTTTCTTCGACAATTCATTTCACAATTCTTACAAATACATAAATTATAATAACACGTATATGTTTTGAATTAAACAAAAAACAATAAAATAGCTCAATGTATGCAGATATTTACTTTTTTTAAAAGTTTTATTTAAAGCTATTTGAATTGTATACTAATACAAGAACAAAAATATTTTGTTATAGAGTATGTGTAAAAAATGTCCTCTTCAAATTTAAATATAAAGTTTGTTGTTTCGTATTTACTTACACCTATTTTATCAGTGTTAATTTAAACAGAATAATTAATTTATTAATGAGATATTTGAACTTGTCATGATGAACATATACGTTTTATATTTGACTCTACATTAAACAGTGCTAGCTGAAGTTCATGATCAAGACCCTTTAAACACGATCGTTTGTTATTTTTAATTAAAACCAGTGTCGAAAAACTTTGTTGAGAGGAGAACTTTGATGTGAGAATTATTCGACCAATGTGGCGGTTGAAAAATTTAATTAGTCTCGAGAAAATCTCGAGAGCAAAATCTCGCAGAGCACTAATCTGAGTCTAGAATAGCGTTTCCCAAACTATGTTTCGCAAACAATTACTAAGTGTTCCACAAAAAATGATGAAACTGAGGTTAAAGTACAACAAACATTGTCTGCTTTTATGCGTTTTATGAAATTTAAAACAGCTCTCAGAAGGAATAACTAAAAACTGAAATTTACTCTAGTGTACCTTAAAAATTATAGAACTTAAAAAGTATTTTGCAAAAAATTATGAAATTCAGGTTAAAGTACAATAAAACATTACTTTTATGCATTTCAAAAAATTCGAAACAACTTTTAAAAGGAGTTGTTTTAATCTACAATTATTATTATTATCTACAATTCCTTAAAAATTGTAACTAAAAACTGAAATTTACTCTACTGTTCCTTAAAAATTATACCACTTAAAAGGTGTTACATTGTTTGCTTCTACGCGTTTCATGCAATTTAAAAAACTCTCTGAAAGAATTATAACTAAAACCCGAAATTTACTTCAGTGTACCTCAAAAATTTTTAAACTTGAATAGTATTCTACCAGAAATTATGAAATTGAGGCTAGAGTACAACAAACATTGGACTTCTTTTATGCGTTTTGCGCTATTTAAAACAACTCTCAAAAGGAATTGTAACTAAAAGTCGAAATTTACTCTAGTGTTCCTCAAAAATTTTAGAATTTAAAGTGTTCCGCAAAAATGATGAAATTCGGGTTAAACTACAACAAACATTGCCTTCTTTTATGCGTTTCACGCAATTTAAAAAATTTTTAAGACGAATTGTAACTAAAAACCGAAATGTACTGTAGTGTTCCTTAAAAATTTTAGAACTTGAAAAGTGTTTCGCAGAAAATTATGAAATTAGGGTTAAAGTACAACAAACGTTGTCTGCTTTTATGCGTTTTACGCAATTTAAAACAGTTTTTAAAAGGAGTTATAACTAAACACCGAAATTTACTTCTAGTGTTCCTTAAAAATTGTAGAACTTAAAAAGTGTTCAATGAAAAATTATGAAATTAAGGTTTGAGTACAACAAACATTGTCTTCTTTTATACGTTTCACGCAATTTAAAAAATTCTCAAAGGGAATTATAACTAAAAACGGAAATTTACTCGTGTTCCCCAAAAATTTTAGAATTTAAAAAGTGTTCCGCAGAAGTGATGAAATTCAGGTTAAAGTACAACAAACTTTGTCTTCTTTTATACGTTTCACATAATTTAAAAAATTCTCAAAGAAAATTGTAACTAAAAACGGAAATTTACTCTAGTGTTCCTTAAAAATGTTAGAATTTAAAAAGTGTACCACAAAAATGATGAAGCTGAGATTAGAGTACAACAAAACATTGCTTTTATGCGTTTCATGCTATTTAAAACAACTCTTAAAAGGAATCATAATTAAAAACCGAAATTTATTCTAGTGTTCCTTAAAAATTTTAGAACTTGAAAAGTGCTCCGCAAAAATGATGAAATTTTGGTTAAAGTACAACAAACATTGTCCGCTTTTATGCGTTTTGCGCTATTTAAAACAACTCTCAAAAAGAATTATAATTAAAAACCGAAATTTATTCTAGTGTTCCTTAAAAATTTTAGAACTTGAAAAGTGCTCCGCAAAAATGATGAAATTTTGGTTAAAGTATAACAAACATTGTCCGCTTTTATGCGTTTTGCGCTATTTAAAACAACTCTCAAAAAGAATTATAATTAAAAACCAAAATTTACTCTAGTGTTCCTTAAAAATTTTGCAACTTAGAAAGTGCTCCGCAAAAAACTATGAAATTTTGGTTAAAGCGCAACAAGCATTATCCGCTTTTATGCGTTTCATGCTATTTAAAACAACTCTTAAAAGGAATCATAATTAAAAACCGAAATTTATTCTAGTGTTCCTTAAAAATTTTAGAACTTGAAAAGAGTTTCGCAAAAAATGATGAAATCGAGGTTAGAATACAATAAAACATTGCTTTTATGCGTTTTACGCAATTTGAAACAGCTCTCAAAAGGAATTGTAACTAAAAACTGAAATGTACTGTAGTGTTCCTTAAAAATTTTTAAACTTAAGTGTTCCGCAAAAAATTATGAAACTGAGGTTAGAGTAGAATAAAACATTGCTTTTATACGTTTTACGCAATTTAAAACAACTCTGAAAAGGAATTGTAAAAATGATACGCGAACATAAAGAGTGTTCCGCGATGAGAAAAGTTTGGGGAAAAACACTGAGCTAGAGGAACTAAAAGACTGTACCTATGAAATCCTTCGTCGTGGATTTCCGTGAGTAACATGTGGTTCTCGTCGATGCCAGTGTCGCTGGCCAGGATCTCTCTGAGCTCCCTGACGTTGGCCGTTTGGTTGACGCTGACGCCGATCTTCACCTGCCGTGGTTGCTGGGACGTGTAGAGGACGTTCACGAAAAGGTTCATCTGCCGATGGTGCTGCGGCACAGGCACGGAGACGCATAGGAAAGGGTCGAACGTGTTCGACTGCCGGTGACACCTTGGGCAAGTAAGACTAGACCGAAACTGGGCTTGGAACACCGCGTGCACGAACGAATTGTTGCAACGGACATGATTCGCCAGAGTTTCCGCCGCGACGATATCATCCGGCCTTCCAAACGAATTCTGCAACCGAACACAACAAAGTTTTTCTATTAATAGACGCACGTACTATTTACGATTGTAAATAATATTCCAGTCCTTCAAGGCATCAGCCAGAAATAGCATCGCGAGCATTTCTTCGAAGCAGCATTATTTCACAGTAATAAAGATAGTGATTAAACAGTAATTACAACTAAGGGATAGAAGGTATGACTGTTGACGCGCGTGTTCTTTTTTTTCTCCATGAATTTTAATCAGCGTAACACGAATATAGGTCTAAACTTGGATTCATGAATAATGTACAAATGGTACGATTGCGTAAAAATATACCACGATTAGACAAAAATTGTAAACATTTTACTGTCAATTTGCATTTCAATGCTTGCTGCGTGAATTTTTAACAGTTTCAAATGTCGTCGTTAGTTTTCATTCGTTTGAATCCAAAGTAAGAATGAATATAATTCATTACTAAAAATTCTTTTACATACGTTTTAAAATTCTACGTTCTATCGTCCGAGATACCATTAATGCTTCGAAGGGTTCGTTTCGTTGATTCTCTCTTCTTTTATCGACATAGAAGTAACGCGGTAATTTAGGGGAAACGAGGCGAGTGGACGTTCCAAGAGAAAACGGAGAAACTTTCTAACCTGCGAAACATTGTTTTGCTCTACCGTTCGTCGGCGGTTTTAATTAAGTATCGGTCCGGAATTTCTGGAATGCATTGTGGAACAATGCATATCGTAGTGCACACTGCGCGCAGATTATCGCATTGAAATTGCAACAGCAAGAATTCACAACTTTCACGTTATGCTTTCTTTTTCAATACTATCAAACTACAAACTACCGTGGTGATTCAAATGAAATAATTTGCGTGAATAAAAAATGAAACAATTTGAAGAATAACGCATTCTTTTCAGTTCAGTGATTAGTTACAATTATTAATGCATGTCCGATTTATGCGGTAAGTCTTCGAATTACGCGATTAATTGGTATCGAAGGTTTTCGCGTAAATCAAGGAAAGCAAAAAATTTAGCATTTTTGACAAACAATGTTTTAGTTTCAAAGCATTGGTGAAAGTTGTATAATCTATTCAAATGAAATGTAAATAAATAACTACATAGATAAAAGTAAAAGTAATAATATATATGTGCCCATAATTATGAAAGTGGTCTAAGTCATATATTTCTTGTTTCGAGATATTATATGAATCGCATTTGAATAAATTAAAAAATATTTTTACATTATGCGACATTTTAATTTATAATTTTATTAGTCTTGATTAATGGAAATTTATTATAGATATGAAATTTTGTGTGAATTTCATAGGAAAATGTTTTTAAAGCTTGAATTGACTTAGACCATTTTCAAAATTAACTGAATGTCCTATAATTGACTTAAAGTAATAAAAAATTGTGATTTTTATTTGAAACAACAACTTTAACGAAATAATTCATAAACATTTATTAATCATTTTTAAAAAGTAATCCATTTTTATCATAATTTCGAGTTTTTAAGATTTTTAAAATGTTCCTGAAAAACTGGAGTGATGTATGGTAGTAAACACATAATATCTTTATGTTTTCTTCCGTTACTGGTCTAGTGATGTTGTATAATGGAAGTAACTGAATATTTTCGTATATTTTTGGTCTTCCTCTTTTAGGTGAAAGATCCAAAACTTGGAATTCTGAATCATCTAAAGAAGTCTTATAAAACATTTTATATGGTTCATTTTTCAGGAATCTCATCCATTGAATTTTTAGCCAAGAGACAGATTCGCCCGCGGTATTTTTTACTCTCCTCGTTATTGATTTTTCAAGTGATTTCGTTGAAATAAAATTCGGCTGCGACATTCGTTTGATCGAAAATGTATTTCTTTTTCTACAAGTTTCGATCAATTCATAGTAATGTTCAGGATTGTATAAGTAATTTGCTTTTTTTATTTTCATCTTATTTTATTTTATTTTATTTTCAAGTTATGTTTATATAATTTCTTTAAATTGTTGACTTAGACCACTTTCATAATTAACACTAAATGAATTCCGTATAACGTTGTAATTACAACTACTATCTAAAGGTTCATTTTTGACGATATCGTAAAAATTACATTGAATAAATTTAGTTTAAAATCATGTCGTGTGAAATAAGTGATAAATTCATTTTTTGTTAAATTTTGACTTAGACCACTTTCATAATTATGGGCACATATAACAGTAAAAGTAATAAAAGTAAAATATTTGAATGAAAAATAAATGAAAGCGTAGCATGCAATAACATTATTCACTGCTTTTGCAACTTTCGCAGATCGTTCATATGGATCTGGGTCTTGAGCTTCAAGACCAGCTAATCCGTCCCGGATCATATAAACTTTAATTTCTTTTTTTTTTACCCTTTACACTCAGTTCCTCCTGAAAGTTAGCAATAGAAACCATTGCTAAAATAGTAATTTTTGAGCAATATTTTAGCAATAGAAACCATTACTAAAATAATAATCTTTGAGCAATATTTTAGCAATAGAAACCATTGCTAATTAGCCATCTTTGAGCAATATTTTAGCAATAGAAACCATTGCTAAAATAGCAATCTTTGAGCGATAATTAAGCAATAGAAGCTATTGCTAAAGCAGTCCTTGAGCAATATTTTAGTAAGTGTAGCACGTAATATCATTGTTCACTGCTATTGTAAGCTTCGAAACCAGCTAATCCATCCCGGATCATATAAAATTTAATTTTTTTTTTTTATCGCGTAAGTCCGAAATCGAGTAAGTCGATGACTGATTGTACTAACAATTGTTTAAACCGCTATCCTGGTACAATGTTCCACATTACTGAATACGAAACATGATATTGCATAGCCCTTATCGTTAGAATATTGGAAACCATTTAAGTAAATATAACGAAGTAACGTATTCCGTACGAAAAACTATACGAACGTTGATAACGTTCTATGAGAATGCAAATAACAGTGCACACGTCTGTAGACCTGTATTTAACCAATCGTACGGGTATTTTACTTCGCGTCATCAATATATTGTTAAACCAGATAAGAAGCCAAACGAATGGTATATCACGCGAATTAAGTTTCTAAAACAGAGCACGATGGAAGAATACAAACAGAAGAAACTGAACTTGAAATTGTAAAACTTTACACGAGTACCATCGTGTATTACACAATCTGAATGAATGAGCGAGTGATAAAAGGAATATTCGTTACAAACATATCAGACAAGGATTTAATGAAACGACGTCAACGATAAGTAGTTTTTATATAAATTTACAATTGACTCGTTCAATTGTTATTGATGTTATAGAAGGAATAGGATTTACCAGGTGTTCACTATTTAATTCCGAAAACCGGTAGCGTCGTTGCTCTCGTTTCAGAATTTGCGGAAACACGTGCCTATGTGTAACGAGAAATCCAGAGGGATTAATTTTTCAGACGCTCATAAAATGTTTATCCGTCAAAGTATACAAGGATGATCATTTATAATGCATACATTCTATTAATAACCGGCAGTTTGCTTCCGTCTATGTGGCGATGCACTTGTCGATCTCGCGATAAGCCCCACAGAAGGAACAAAGCAAGTGGAATATTCTAATAAACACCAGATAATTCTCGCAGACCCGTTAAAATTCGCAACTTTGTCTTCGATCCATTCTGTAGCGATCGGGATGCCGCTCCAACGAACCAAAGCGATAATTTAAAAAAAGTATTTACCATTGATTTCGAGCGCATCTTATTTTAGTACATTCCACAATTTCTATCGATACGTATCGAACGCGAGATTGTATTTATTTTCCTCTGCACTGTATATTTGCATTTTTATCATCGCTTGCATTAGCTGGAAATTTTTAAATGATAATTCAATTAGCTCCATCGTTAGTATTTAGAAACAGACACCGGTAAGCTTCGCGTGCTATTTTTCTGTCCTCCTTTGCATCAGCGGATTCCCGCGACAGAGCGCTCGGTCGGCATGGAAGGCTTCCCCTAATCAGATCACGAATCTTGCGTTTTCGTGACCTTCGAACCACACCATTTTCGAACGAAAAATAAACGCTACATTGTTATCGTGAAATTCTAAACGATCAGTAATACCAAATTTATATTTTGACTTCACTAAAAAGAGATACAGAGAGCGAAATTTTCTTAACCGATGCAAATTTGTTAACATTTAACGCCTTTTTATTTCGTCCTACGAGATAGTCTAACGATGATGGACTCTGCGATAAAACGATAATTAAACAAATTTTAAATGCCAACAAGACGACGATTAACTCATTCGAGACGGATTGCATAGCGTGTATGCAATGCATTTCCGAGGCAAAAATACGGGTTGCACATCGTGTATGCAATGATATCGAATTGAAATTATGAGTCAGTACGGAAAAAGTAGGCGTCGCAATAAGACTGGTTTCAAATAAAACGTATCTTAGAAGTGCGTAAACGTAAAATTTGGTATTGGTTTCGATTTAGTCCCCAAATTGAGTGAACCAAAGCCAGGACCATCAGGAATGCAGAAAATGAGCAGTGATAATGAAAGTGATGATTTATTGCTTACAGGAAATAGAAAAAAGAACCGAAATTTTATTTAAATTTATTTTTTTCTTTTAATTTTGTTTTTTAAATTTTTCTTTTTTGTTATCATCAACCACAATGAAACCAAAGGTCATTGTTCCAGGAAAATTTATTTTATTTTTTGTGGATTATATTCTCTTTTTCATTACTGAACTTAAAATAACGATATCATGTTATCTGACTATTTTTGGAATAAATATTATTCCATTTTAACAATGACTTTTTATTTTATTTTGCATCGCACACATGATGTTCAATTCACTCCTCGTAATAAAAATACTTTGAAGCGCGACCTGCAAACACGATGTTTATTAGTACGAAGCGAATTACGAAGTGACTGATTTCTATTGTAAACACGTTTTCTTTTATAAAAATGGTCAATATAAAGCAAAAACAAATTTCAGCTTTTGGGGTTGGTCTGCAAAAAAATAAATCACCTCAAATGGGTTAATAGAATTATCATTAAGCCAAAAAATAGGATTGTTATTTGTGCTTATACACTCAATTCCGTTTTTACACGATTTTGATTTAACACGAATTAGGAAAAATAATTTAATTCTCTTTTTACACGACTTATTTTGATTTAACACGTTCGACCCAAATTCTAAGAAGAAAATTTTGCTTTACTTTTATTTTTCTAACCGCGACATTGGAGGCGAGGAATGTAATACGATTTCCATTTGTGAGAATTCCCCGAATTTTATAACCTCGATATGGAATTTTGTCTGTTTTGTCTGCATTTTGAGTTTAGTGTCCAAAGTGAAAAGTACCATTTTGAGGTTTATAAAATTGAATAAAAATTCAAATAACATTCGCGCATAATACATATTTATTAATATTGCGTAAAAGTCGATAAATGGTAAGTTATAATTTTAAAACCCTTGTTTTATTAATTACAACTGAGATATTTTTCGGTAGCCCTTACGTAATGTCACATAATTCACCTATAACAAAAGCGAAAAGGAAAGCGATTGCTTTGGATATTAAAATTCAAATTTTTGATCGCCTTTTTCCTTTTCAAGTGATAATTTACTTTGTGTAATACATGTGCAATCTTTATGAAATAAAATGTTTAAAATTTTAACACGAAAACCCAAGTTTATTGTATTACTTTGGCTGATTTCTTTCGACTGGAACCAATCTTCTATTTTCCTATAGGTGCAATATATTTTTTTACACGTATTTTCTAATAACACGTATATCTTTCTTGCACAAAACAAGAACGTTTCCTTTTTAGAAAGGAAAACGACGTTTTCCAACGCGATAAAGCAATTGTCTCCGTCGAGCGATAACTCCTCGCATACGTTTGGAAGCCGCGAAACGCGATAACGGTCGATCCGTTCGCAGGATGTATCGCCGATCCCGTTGCCGGAAGTAATTTTCGATGCTTACAGGTTGTAACGAGTCACGCTACAATTCGCGACTTCACAATTGGCCAATGTCATACGTCGTTGCGCGTGTGTACGTACTTGTGCGAAGGTTGGTTAACTTTGGTTTGTCGAAATCCTTTCGCGCGCCAATCTTTTTCCATTTCGCGTCCTCGATTCTGATTTTCATCCTTTGGAACTTTACGACATCGAACCGGAACTAATCACTTTGGAACCTGTGGCTGATGTTATGACAAAATGCAACAACTATCGGCGCATCGATGGTTCGCTTCCTACAGAACCGCAAAACAAAAGGCAGGAAGTTTGGTCTCCCTAAACATTCTTTACGTAACAGTAGCAATCAGCGTCCCTCGACCCGTAACTTGTAATTAACTTCTTCCAGCCTGACAGATATGGAATGCGCTGGAATATGTTTCTACGGTTGGAATTCGAAAGTAGATAATACATCCAACCATTTCTAATTGTATCTCCTGCTACATACGATGTTATGCTGTATGTTACGTTATATTATGCACCGCCCTTCATTTTAATACGTACAATCAACGTACAGCAGTATTTCCCAAACTTTTCACATCGCGGAACACTTTTTAAAGAACACTAGAGTAAATTTCAGTTTTTAATTATAATTCCTTTTGGTAAAAAGCATAAAAGCAATATTTTCTTGTACTCTAACCTCAATTTCATAATTTTTTGCGGAACACTTTTTAAGTTTAAAAATTTTTAAGGAATACTAGAGTAAATTTCGATTTTTAGTTATAATTCCTTTTGAGAGCTGTTTCAAATTGCGTAAAACGCAATTAAAGCAGATAATATTTTGTTGTACTTTAACCTCAAATACATCATTTTTTGCGGAACACTTTTTAAGTTCTACAGTTTTTAACGAATACTAGAGTAAACTTTGGTTTTTAATTATAATTCCTCTTAAGAACTATTTTAAATTGCATAAAACGCATAAAAGCAGATAATGTTTTATTGTACATTAACTTCAAATACATCATTTTTTGCGGAACACTTTAAGTTCTACAGTTTTTAACGAACAATAGAGTAAATTTCGGTTTTTAGTTATAATTCCTTTTGAGAGTTGCTTTAAATTGCGTAAAACGTATAATACTTTAACCTGAATTTCATAATTTTTTGTGGAACACTTACTAATTGTTTGTAGGACACCAGTGTTCCGCGGAACACAGTTTGGGAAACGCTGATGTACAGTAAATACAATGATAGTACAATAAAGACATATGGAATATTTGTAACGTCTTGCTATCTTGGATTTTTCGACAAAAGAGGTTTCTCACCGATGCATTAAATGAGTTTCACTTTTTTTTTACTTGCTTTGTCACGGATCTGCTGTTCTTAGTAATCTTTGGTTCGTTAATAAGAGTAAAGGTTGCGTCAGGGTCATCTAGTTCTGGTTGACGGTAATTAGACGAGCAGAGAAATAGTAATTAATTCGATGTTATGATTCGGTGTGTGTAACACAACGCGAAGGTCGTGCATAGAAACGGGGCGTCATAATTGAACGTAACCAAGAAATCGAAGCTCTAGATGCCTGGTTATGCTTGTGTAAACGATTAGCGTCTCAAATTACATTTAGCGATATATTTGCAACCGTTCGGGTGGATAAAAGTTTCTAAACATTTTTTTGGATTCTTTAATAAAGTCTGCTACCATATTTTCGAATCGAATTATTCGAATGATAAGCAAAGAACATGAGCGAAACTTTTTTTAGAGGCACATTTATTTCTCGATTTACGAGATCCCAAGAATTCGTTTGCCGAAAACAGCGCTCAACCTTAAACATGCGAATCTGTGAACAAGTTTTACAAGTAACTGATATCACGGTCCTAATTGGAATAACGATGCGACAATCTCTGGCCTTGAAATTCGGACTGGTCGGTTAACCTGTTAATCCGAAGATATTTATATCTTTACGACTGGCATGCTGTGTTTCCAAAATCATACGACGAGCTAAGAGAAAACAGTCCAGCTCGAAAATTCAGGGAGAAAAGTGAGAAAGAGAAAAGAACTGCTTTAATTACGTGTACCTGGAAAATTACACCGGCATTACCATTTCTTTCATCATCATTAATATGTTACGTAATCTCACGTTTGCATGTTAAGTCGTTCAGTCCATGCGAGATTAAATAAAATTCAATTACGCAGCTGTAAGAATAAGGTATTTGTATAATTACGATTACACAAAGTAACACACGCGCGTGCAAAGAAAAGAAATGGTAAAAAAGTAGATAAATATCAATGGAAGCTATAAAAAGTCACGTTGACAGTGTTTTGTAATATGGCTCTAGAACGATGACTGGTTAGTGGCCCCGTTCAAGGTCAACTGTTGTTACGGTACCGCAACTGTCCAGTACCATTGAATACAACTTTTTCGTAACGTAACCGTACAGAAACTCGACCAACGGTTCGAAACGTCTACAAAAATAAAATAACAATATCTGCGACGCATCGAGCGACGAATCTACCGCGAGGGATGTTTGTTTTAAATTGAAACAACTCTATCGCCGTAGGAGAAATTTATTGCAGAGACGTTTGTTAAAACAGAGCAAACTGCTGAGAATAACGTTAGCGAGTCGTGAGGTATAGTAACTGTAACTCCCTCAGTTTTCCCCTCGGAGGGGGAATTGCGCGCAGAAATTTTTCAACGTCAACTCGACGAGGCGAAATTAAACATTTGCAAAAGTCCACGGAAGATTTACAACGGCGTTGAAAAGCGGCTCGTCGTTTCCACAATTACGTGCGAATGCGCGGTTATTTAGAGCAAAATGATATTTCGACGACAAGAATGGATGTTCGAAAAGGGGAACGCGTGACGTTGATCGTCTGTTTAATAACCAATATTTGAGCGTCTCTCTTGGTTTTTCTGTTCCGCAACTCTTATCCGCAGACATTCCGTTCAATATTAGCTCCGTTCGATGAAGAACGATGATACTTGGATGTCTATGCCCTTTCGCGATCGATGAAGAACGACAAATAAGAGACATTCGAAAATGAAACCTTTCAAGTGTATCGCACACGGTGTAGTTAATTTATGGAAATTGAAATAGCTTGTTAATAGATATGTACTCTGGTATACGCGGTGGTCGAGATACGAACAGAAAAATACTTGCTCGGTTTTACATTGAAACGCGTAAATATTCCTTGGGATTTTCTTTCCGATCGCCAGAGCGAGACGACCTCTCGCGACGTAAAAACGCGCGTCGCGTTTGCACGCGCGCGACAAGGTCTCCCTCGAAGGTGACGGTTTCGCGAGGCATCGCAGCCACGGTGTTTCGAATTTAAACGGCTGTCACCTTCGATAATCGTCGGGTATTCTTTCGCACTCGTCGACGTCCGATAGTAAATCATAGTAAAGACATAGTGGGCACGAACGTAGAAAAGCAACGAAGGACGTCGATAAATTGCGCTCCCGGCCGTGTCACGCGACGAACGCACAGTCGAAGGCTCGAGGAAGCAGCGACGGCGATAAGAGGGGCATAGGTAATGAGAATCGTAAAATGATCGACCGAGGACACGTGGTGTTTGCTCACGGACGCCACGAGGCGGCACGATTTTACAAACACCACAGGCTTGATTCACGTGACGCGTCGCATGAAACTAATCGTGCGCCACGGATAAAGACGTTCGCAAGTAAACGCATCGAATTTGTCCAGCGTAGATTAATCGTTCGGGGGATGACGATTCGTCGCTTTCACTCGACGTGAAAATTGGAATATTCGATTGCGTAAGTGCTAGCTACGATGATAAATTAATGATACGACTTAACGACGAGCGTCGAGATATATTTACAAATGAAGTTGGAACGTATTTAGCTGCTTTGCATACGTCACGTTCGCACGCATACAATTTCTAGAAAGTAAATTGTAGGTTTTTAGAAAGTATAAATCATCCGCGAAATCACTTTTCTTTGCGACAAAGAAGTCCGAATGGTTTCTCGTTCTCTGTTACGTTTCAATTTCTGTCAATGTCAGTAACGTGATGTCTTCGACTATCGTGAACCGAATATCGTAATTTTAAAAGGACAAGAGCTAACGATATTATCGGAAGGTCAACGATACACGATAACGTCATTTAGCACGTGCTCGAGTGGCTTCACGCATTTTGAGAAGCATCGGGCCTGTCTGGGACACTTTCCAAGGTGTCGATTCATTCGGCATTGTCGCCGCTGCATATAGACACACGTGACACACTGTCCTTTAAATAAAAATCTATACCTTCCGAAACAAGGATACGCGTGAATTCCTTACACTATGAGCGGTATGGGTATTAATACCTTTTATGCAAAACGTTCGCAAATGGTAATAACGCATTTATCGAAGCTTGTTTTTTCTTTTTTAAAGAATACTTTCTTTTGCGTAACTCTTTGTAAGCAATAAAAAGGAAAGTTTAAGAGTAAATAAAATTACTATATAAAAAGCTGCATAATAAAATATTTTTAAACGTTATTACACTTTTCTCTTACTAGGTGAACTCTTGAAACTTTTAAAAATTAATTATTTTTTGCTCCATGTTATACATTAAATGAAGTAATAGAAAACTAAATAAAAAATTTCATTTTTCTCCAATTTAATCCATACCTTTAAGATACTATGCACTACCTATTTTCCAAATTTGGTAAAGATATTACTTGTTTTCTAAAGGGTGCACGTTTTTCTAATTTTACTCATTTTTGTCTGCCACACGTATGAGTTCAGTTCACGCTGTTACCCGCCCATAGTGTGTTAACACTAGGTTTACGACTTGATATGTACCTATTTCTACCAAAGGGGTCCAAGTGTCAACCTTTCGGTACTTAATTAGAAAAAATATAAATTAACCTATCTATTATGAAGTTAAAGTAGAAAAAACGAACCTCAATAAAATCACATCAGTTATAATAACTAGTTTTTATCATTTTATTTTTATTTTTGATATTTTAACGTAAAGTTTAACGAAAAATTTTCTCAAAGGGGTCAAAATGGCCCCTTGGAAAACTTAGTGTTAAATATCCAAAAAGTGTTTTTGATGTACGACAAGGTTTTTAAAGAGTTTTTAAAATATTTTAAAGTGCCAGTTTAATTCTTCAATTTCAAATTGTAAATTTCACATTTTGTCGAAACGTTTGCATTAATAATTGCAAGGTGAAAAAAAAATTTGATTATGCATTCGTACAAAATTCCAAGAATCATCTTGAAGAAGTAAAATTCATTGAATATCCGAAAGATGTTTCATCTGATGTACGATGAGCACAATGAAAATTTTTTAAATATTTTCAAACTACAAATCTAACATTTTATCGAAACGTTTACATTAATAATTACAAGGTGAAAAAAATTTGATTATGGACTAATAAAAATTCCAAGAATTATTATGAAGAGTTTAGTTCGTTTCCCAAAATTTATTTTCCCAACTTTACTCTTTCAACCTCTTTAAAAATCTGGAATTCTCGTAGTACGAACACTGAACATCTTTTACCAAGATGGGATTACTCGAGGCGTTATTCTTCTCGCTGAATGAAATCATTATTTGACCGGTGAGCCACGAATTAATCGCTACGCGTACGGTTGAGCACGCAACGAACGAAACGCGTACGAAGCACGCGCGACGGCTTTCTACGGGTGGAGGCGTTAGTTAATACCCTCGAAGAGCATCTTCGAATTTTCAAGGCGTTTCAATGACCGGTTTCCGAAGAAGTCGGCCAACGTGACCGACGAGGGGCACTCGAGGGAAAAACTGGTTACGAAAAAGTGGCACGAGCAGCGAGTTAACAAGCCACGCGGACGACATATCGGGCACATTGTTGGTTCCTGATCTGGATTATCGACTTGCCCGCCCGAAGATCGCTTCCCTTATCTGATGCTTGGCAAACAGTTGAATGGTGTGCAAGAAATGGCTGATAAGATAACGGGCCAAGTGGAATTGTATGCCCGGAGAGTGAACCGTGTCTGCGAGGATGCACCGAGTCGGTAACAAGTTTATGGTAAACGTGTCAAATGTTTCGAACGAGCAACGTTTGAAGCAGCGATTACGGCTTTGCTCGAGAAGAGAGAAAGGGGGAGGAAAAAAAAAAAAAAAAACGATAAGCCACCGTCCGGCGAGACAAACGAGATAAAGAAACTCTGGAAAAGGCGAATGTCTCATTAGGGAGAAAAGTAGATACAAAAGTACCGATTCGATACGGTGAAACGACGGAGGCAAGACGCAATAAAAAGTTGACGAACAATGAAACTTTAATTATGGTTTAACGTAAAATAGAAAGTTTATACGTAGGATTAAATGGAAATGCAGCTGTTTAGATAGCTGGCGATTAAATTTTACCGAGTTAACCATCCCGGCTATTAGTCTCACTAGACAAGGAGCAACTATTCAGAAGCGAAACGAAACAATTTCACATTTTCTCTTCGACTATGAATAACCGCTGTTTTTCCACGCGACGAATGCTTGAATTCGCGTTCCAAGACAAAAGAACGTATAAATAGCATAAAATAAAATTATTCATATGCAAACACTACGTACAATTACACCTGCTCGTTAAAATTTGTAAACCGCGAGACAAAAGGCGCCGTCCGTACAATCGTACCACTTAATAAAATTATTAGCGACACGTGTAATATGTATACACGAATAATACAGGGTCGAGGCAAAAAAGTAATATTTTTTATTACTTTCAGAATCGAGTTTCTTCGCGCGCTCGATCGCAAAGATGCGCACCGATGAATACCAACGGTCGATCGATTCCTAGCGCATCGACAGCGGTAAGAAAAAACCGAGGAACAATATCTGGCTTCGTTTCGACTTTTCTCGTCCTTGTGCCGCGACCACGAGCTCTGCTCGCCTTTTGTTCGACGAACGGGATGAATCACGCTTCTGTTTGCAGTCATTTTTCTTCGCCTCTTACCTCATCGTTCGTGTAATCACGACCGCATCGTTGCAGACTATTTAGCCGGCAAGAGAACGCAGCGCCCATCGCGCGAAAGCAGAAAAACCATCTTGTCACGACCTACGGGGTCGAAAAAAGCGTCATCAATTACGTATCCATGGGACCAGGTCTGAGCGCATCCCGAGCAGAAAAAAATACTCGTGGAAAACGGCGAGGCTAATTAATCGGTGAGAGCGATACGTACTTTTTTCTCTTCACGTCATTTATCGGTCGCAGGCATCTCGACGCGGTGAATCAGCGAACTAAAATCTCTTTCTATGTGACGCATTGGCATAAAAAGCGATCCACTATTTATGTACATCAAGTTCGCGGTTTATCGAGTGCCAACTATATTTAGTCTCAAAATTGTACCATCACCTCCGTTTATATTTCAAGACGATTCTTTTTTTCCTTTCTTTTACGAAAACAGACCACGTTGTTTTTTCCCGCACATGTACTCGAGACTATTGTTCTCTTTGTTTTACGCATCTGTTACACGGTTACGTGTAGAATGATGGTTTCGACGAACTTTCGATAATTTTACTGTTATTAAATCCAAATACGCGCGTCATTAATCACGAGATGGAGTTTATGTATGAATTTTTTTTATTCTTACAATTACTCTTTCCACGCTATATCAATGTCGAGATAAAGTGTCAAGATATCGATACCAATAACAATTTACTAATTATCTAAGCTATTCGCGATCAAGACACTTGTAACTCGCAACCCATCAACGATAAGCAAATACTATATTGTTATAGTCCGACATTTACCGATACGCTCGTCTTCGTTAAAAAATTAAGCACTTCGAAACGTTTCGCAATTGGTATTTAGAAAAAAAAAAAATGCACAATGTGTACAATAACAAAAGCGTAGTTCAATGGTGCAATAAAACAATTAGAAATATCGGAGAATATGTGTAACAACAGAAGATTATACGCTGCGATAAATATATATGTGCTATAGATATTTCTGTTATATTTTCCCTTTGTTTTTTCCGGAGTATTCACTTTCCCGCGGATCCGTAGCGATTTCAATGGGGACCGTTCTTAAAGCGCGGCACGACGTGCTTTTCGAAGAAAGCGAAACAAATTTAGGTTAAGGTCCGATCGCCACCGCTGTTTCTCCGAGTAGCGAATACACCTCGTTACGCGTCGCGTACGAAAGAACGAGTCTCGCGGGAGGGATCGGAAATCCGTGGTGAATAATTCCGTGTTTCCCGCGAACTCGAAAACTTCTTCTACGGTCGGAGAAAAAAAAATGGGAGGCTCAACGAATTAACGTAAGCCGGCTAACGATTATACGCATTATGTAATCGAACGCCACGAATGATTGTAAACCTGTCGAATGACGCTGTCGTAACGTAACGGAGGAGATATTGTTGCCATTATGTCAAACCTTGAGAAATTTCCCGCGCCCTACGCACCTTGATGATTTTGTATTTCTTTTTGGTGGCTTGGTTCAAGTCCTCGTGCACTTTGTCCAGCAACCATAGCAGAAATTCCTGAGCGTCGTGCTGCAGGTTCCCGCGGTACTGGCTCCCGTATTTGTCGACGACGCTCTTGAACGCCGTGCTCATCTCCGGGTCGTATTGGCAGCTCCAGATGGCCTTCAACAGAAGGGCCAACTGTTCCGTAATTTCACCCTTCGTACCGTACTTCTTCGAGTTCAGTTTGTTCCGCCTGGACAAATCGACCTTGTACTGGTCCAGCACGAAATACTCCGCGAGTATGTCCGTGTGCGATAAACACTGCAAGACGGCGTTCATGAAACACGTGTTACCGTGGTTGCGTAAACCTATGACCCCGGGCACTCTGTCAGGCGGTATATGCGCCGGCCTAGGTGGAGGCACCCTGATGTCCCCAGCGCTAGAGCCCAGCTCGTCCCTGTGGGACGTTTTGTGATTCTGCGTGCCCACGTTCGACATGTGCTGGACCATCTTGTTGATGAACTTCTTCCAAGAAGGCCTGCGGAACACCTTCTTCACGCCGGGCCTGTCCGGGTAGCTCTGACTGCTGTGTATTCGACCCATATTCTGTTGCATGCATTCCATTTGCTGCTGATGCTGCATATTGTTTCTACTGTCTTTGGTGCCCGTCGCGCCGCCGCCGCCGTCTTTCGAATCGCGATTCTGTTTCGGACGCCTCCGCGACATCCTACTGCTGGCACTCTGGAACGGATTCCTCGGCAACGTGAACGTGCGCTTCAAACGGGACCCGGAATCCCGTGTTTTCCGCTCTGACAATTTAACCTCTTCCACGCCCAGCTCACCCTCCGACACCGATTTCATCACCACACTGGCCTTCTCACCGTCCATCGCCGGCCACGGAAACACCGTTCAACCGTCCGCTTGCCGTTCACATGACGCTATGTTTCCATCGACCGATCGGCACGCGCGTCTTTTACATACCGTACGTCAGAAACCGTCCGCGGAAAAACGTCATACGCGTAACCCGCTCTCGTACACCACGGCGGCCATTTGCCTTTATCACGGGCTTCCACGATTTCGTGACGCTTCGACCATAGACTGAGCGGAACTGTTGGATGGGGGGCTGCATGGCAATGACGATCGACGCACCCTCTTTCAAAGTGGACAAACGGTTCGACCGCTCGGTATGGTAAAAGCCTTTCTTATCGACGCTGGGTATCGTTGGAAATAGGTTTTGGGATAACGACGTTCCCTTCACGTTCTGGGTCGGTTTCAATCTTTTTATACGCGTTACCAAGTACGCGTACGAAATGCACCCAATTCCATTTTTACACGATTTTGATTTAACACGATCGATTCAAATTTTAAGAAGAAAAGTTTCCTTTACTTTTATTTTTATAACCGCGACATTGGAGGCGAAGAATGTAACGCGATTTTCATTTGTGAGAATTCCCCGAATTTTGTCTGCTTTGTCTGCATTTGGAGTTCGGTGTTCAAAGTGAAAAGTACCTTTTTGATGTTTATAAAATTTAATAAAAATTAAAATAAAATTCGCGCGTAATACATATTTATTAATTTTGCGTACAAATCAATAAATTATAAGTTATAGTTTTAAAATCTTTGCTTTATTAATTATAACTGAAATATTTTTCGATAGTCCTTGCATAATGTCACATAATTCACCTATAACAAAAGCGAAAAGGAAAGTGATCTCGATGGATATTAAAATTTAAATTTAAATTTTTCCCTTTCAAATGGTAATTTACTTTGTATGATAAATGTGTATCCTTATGAAATAAAACGTTTAAGATTCTAACATGAAAATTCATGGTTTATTGTATTATTTTTGCTGATTTCTTACGACTGGAACTAATCTCTTATTTTTCCATAAAAACAGAATTAGGTGTACAGTGCAACCTTGCATAACGAGCATAATTCGATCCAGAATCTTGCTCGTAATGCAATCCACTCGCTAAGCGAAACAATTTTTCCCATATAATCCAATACGCCAAAAAATATTCAAAATTTTTTATGTGTAATGTTTATTTAAAGAAAATTACTTATACATACATTGTTAAAGAGCGAAATCATCCTTACCTTTTTTTCTACACCGGATCGGAAAAATGTGATTTCGATTTAATTATGTAGTTTATTATTTATGAATTTATGATACATACTTAATTCTTTTTTATTACAAAGCTATCTAGCGACATTTGCATTTGTCTGCGCTTCAAAATTTGGTGTAAATGTGACACCGCATTATCATTGAATGAAGAAGAAGAAAAGACTTTTCTTTTCCGCGTTAAAACAATCGTTATGCGAAATGTTGTTCGTTAAGTGAACCATTTTTTTACAATTTACTTTGCTTGCTATGCGAAATATTCGTTATGGGAGGTGCTCGTCAAGCGAAGTTTCATTGTATATATTTATTTATATCCTTAATCAATACTCTGTATGTAATAAAAGAATTACCCATTTTTAATCGACACACGACTCTGTAAGACAATTTATCAATTTTTAAGAATAGTGTATCGAATGTAATATATAATCAGTTCTCAACTTACGATTTCGGATTTACGCGATTTAAAAAAAAAAGAAATTAAATTTTATATAATCCGTCTGATGGATTAGCTGGTCTCGAAACTCGAGACCCTGATCTTGAACGATCAGCGAAAGTTACAAAAGCAGTGAATAATGATATTGCATGCTACGCTTTCATTTATTTTTCATTCAAATATTTTACTTTTATTACTTTTACTTTTATATACATTTTTCTTTTATTTATTTATTTATTTTTCATGCAAATATTTTCATCTGTGCTTTGAAACTAAACATGTCATTTGCCATAAATGCTAAATTTTCTGTTTTTCTCGATTCACGCGATTTTTCGATTTACGCGAAAACCTTCAGAACCAATTAATCGCGTAATTCGAGGACTTACTGTATTATATGTAAGATCAGAACTTTCATTCCCAGAATCTATGGAATGTCGTATAAAACGCTGATTTGCTAATTGCAAATGTTTCAACTTCTGCTGACGCCTCTTTCGTGGTAGACGACACGGTCGCAGCACGTTAATCGATCCATAAAATTCAAATTCCTCGGCTGTGTCAATTTTCGCCATGATCGTTCATACTCGTACAGCCGTTTCTTTCTCATTGTACATCACGATACTTCTTTTCTTCGCGTTTGTTTGCATTCCACGAATAGTGATCTGCTGGCAGTTTGCGGCAGCGAAGCTACCGGAAGACGTATTTATTTGGAAATTCGCTGTGTGGCGAAATCGTGCCTTCCTGGCCATTCCAAGGTACTCGTGTTTTATTATTTACATTTGTATTTACAAGGTTTCACAACAAAGTGTTTCATTTTGTAACAAACGTTTTATTGGCCTTAAGCTGGCGAAAAAATGATACCTCGGAGAAAAAAGTGACTCTTTTCGAAGCGATCTGGCCGGAATCTAGATTCTCGCTTGTCAAGCCAAGCAAAATACACTCATCTACGTTGCTTGGTAAACGTAGAAACGATAAGAACTGTCTGCGATCGGTTGTGGAATTGGACGTCGATATTCGAGGACGTTTATGGCTGCTGGAAGTCCCAGATGACCCAACCTGTTTCGCCAGGATCGTTATTTATAATTTGAAACGAAACAATCAATTGGTAAAGCATAAACATTTTATAGATAATATTCAATTAATTGTTTTAAATATGGACGCGCTATATTATTGTTAAAAAATGCAAACGATCATTTAGACGCGTGATATACGATAACTCTAAAGGAACGCGTGTTTCGTCACTGTTTCGAGCAGCACTCTTAAATTCATTTGTTTTCTTGTGTCTGATTAATCTATTTTTGTTAAAGATATCGTCTACCGACCTGGTCAACGTTCCGATAAAAAATTTGAGAGCCCTTGTCGTCGATTATTCGGGAGATAAAGCGTACATAGGAGATCCTGGAGATGAATCTATTATAGCATTCGTGCCTGGTAGATGAATGAAATTAAATTAGAACGAAGCTTCGAGGTTCAATAGAGACTCCATTTTTACGCGGACTTCGTTTCAGGGAAAGCAAGATGGTGGAAGATAAAGATGATCCATGGGCCGGAAGTACCGCGCGTTTTCAGCACCGATCTTGCCATTTCCGGGAAGAATTCGATGTTGTACATGACAGGTTCCAATACGCTCGACTTGTTCAGCATAAATCTAGAAGAAGTATGGAACGATCAAAACACATTGCTTTGCAAGGATGTACGTAACGGTTACATTAAAATTCAAGTTGAGTCGAACGATGGATTTTAATTTATCATTTAATAATTATAATAAATGTACAATAACGTATAATAATAAATATAATATAATTTATAAACCAGAAGCAACGAAATGTAACGGTTGTCTGGCGCGGCACCAAAATGGGCACATCCTCTGGTCTTTTCTGTGACGTCAAAGGTGGTCTTCATTATTTCATGTCTTCGGAGAGAGCCAGCGTCCGCTGGGACACGAAGCTTCCTCTCAAAGTAACTCTTCTGTTTCGCACACGAAGAAATGTCTTTTTTTCATTATTACAAATCCATGTTCCCGGAAATCACGTTTTCCTCTTTTATTTTCAGGCAGAAAGTCACGCGGTGCTTGTACAGAACCAGAATTATCCGTGTATAAGCGACTACGCCATGGACGGACAGAAAAATTTGTGGGCTTTGATAAATTCACGGTGTCCCTTTACAACGGATTTCCATATGATTCATCCATTTAATGTATCTCTTAAATCAAGAACAACGCGAATTGGAAGATTTTCAGTCTCGTGAGGTTCAAATCTCGTTAGTTTCATATGGCGGATGGAATTTAGATCTGATCAGAAGTGAAATTTCTATAAATTAGAAAGCAAACAACTGTCGTTTCTAGTTAATTACGAAATCGTACAATTATTTATTTAAAAGTTATATAATTATTAAACTATAAATATCCAAATCGGAGAAACTTCAACAACAACCCTTTACGTAAAAGGCTAATGCACGATTTTTTATTCTTTATCGTCTTGAATTACATTTACTCGTCAATCATATAATCACGTGAATAATTTAATTTTTTTATCAAATACAACTATCTGGCTTTCATAAATGTTACCAACACCTAACAGGCCTTTTACACAATTATTATATTATCTGTCTCCAGACGATTCGAAGCCAGTACTTCTTGCTATATTACATAACGCAAGCTGAAACGGACAACGTTTGCTCTGAGCGCTAGAAGAAAGATTGCATCAAAGATTCGGAGTACTTGCAAAATCAATAATCGTAAACCCAAGTGAATTTTAACCAGTCGTTAAGTAATGATTATTGATTATCGATACTTACATAACTATTAAGCAAGATTAGACATTAATTAGTGGGAATTTACGATTTAATTTCACGTTATCAGCACACGTCTGTCCGATGTGTTACGCCTGCTCTCGTTTTATGTAATATCAAGACAGATTCGTCATAATTTTCATGACGCGTTTTAATAGCGACAAGAGTTGATAATGATACGCGATAAAGTGATGGAAAGAGCAGCAGCGCGTTTCATAAATCTGAAGAATTTCTGTTATGACACGCGAACTCGGTTCGCGTCGTTTAGAGCATTCTCAGTGGATTAGATTAAGGACAAATTTATTCATTTACACAAGTGTGACCGTTTAGAAAATGCCCGTCGAATCCTCGTATCTAACACTGGTTGATATTTGTCCAGCTTCGATGTTCCTCGGAGTAAAATTTAGCTTTGTACGGAATGCTCGACGAAGAGCTTCTTGACTAGATTAACCTTTCAAGCATCAACCGTAATCGTCGCGACCATTTTCTCTAATTCTTTATACCAAAGATTCGATTAATCATAATTAAATGTAAATTCATTAGTGGTATCGAGGTGTAGCAATGTTTTCAATATTCCGCAACGCTTGAAAGGTTAATAGCATCGATTTAAGAATACGCAATACGGAACTGCGTTCCGTTCGACGCGTGGATCGGAAATTTTAATACTGATCGTCGCAAGTGTTCACTAATGGATGAAGTGCAACCGATGCTCCGGAACAGCTGACAGCGTTTTCGATGTAATCTTGGAAATTGCTCTCGATTACCCACATCAGTCCCCCGTAGCCAGGAATAACTTGAGTCGGTAGTCGGCATTCACCCGGTTTCTCGACTAACTGGAAGTTGTCCTGGACGAAAGGAGTGTCGGTGTTCCACATATAGATGCTCGAGTCACCTAAGCACATAATTCAAATAATCGCGAAATTAATCAACCGTTGGAATGACACAAGCGTAAATTAACGTCTTGGGTACGGCTGATTTTTGCGCGGGGCTGTTTCTCTGTACGGCAGAGTTTCAAGCGAATTACGCGTAAATGATACAGCACTGCGATGCGTGACGGACAATGCTGTTTAGAAAGATGACGTTCGCAAAAGCCCTACTACCGTAGCGCGTCATTTGGAAAGATGACGTCCGCGAAAACCCCACTATACTGGCGCGTCGTTCGGAAGATAGCCACTGTAGTGGCGCGTTGTTCTGAAAGATGACGTGTGTGAAAGCCACTATAGAAGCGCTTTGTTCAGAAAGATGACAGCCTCGAAATCTACTATAGTGGCGCGTCGTTCTAAAGAAAACCACTATAGTGGCGCGTCGTTCTAAAGAAAGCCACTATAGTGGTGCGTCGTTCAGAAAGATGACATCCGCGAGAGCCACTATAGTGGCGCTTCGTTGAGAAAGATGACGTCCGCGAAAGATACTATAGTGGCGCGTCGTTCAGAAAGATGACATCCGTGAAAGCCACTATAATAACGCCTCGTGCCTAAGAGGTTAAATCTCTACCATCTGTCGCAATTTTATATCATCAAAATTTAATAAAGAATCATCATCCTAATTTTCCTCACCCTTGATCCTAAAGAAGATGGCGCCGCCATTGTCGGTACCCAAAAGCACGATTTTATTTTTCTTCTCTCCGATGTCTACTATGGAGCCGTCTGCGTTTCCGGTTCTCAGATTCACTACTTTGATAGCGAACATTCTGTTGGAGCCCAGGTAAGTGAAGTACAAAACCGGAGAATTGCAGGTTTGTCTTCTAGCGAGTGCCAGGTAGAGAGCGTCCGGTTTATCCGTGCCGGATGCCACCGCTGCTGGGAGGATCACGCGATATCCGCTGTCAATGGTGGCGTTGTAAACGATGATGGCGCCAGTGCCAGCGTCGGAGATGTAGATGTAGAGTTGGCCATCCTCGGCGTAGTCAATGGCCATGTATTGGAGACGGGAAGAGACGTCCACCAGAGTGCTCAAGTCGATCACTTTCACAACCTAAAATTGACAGTTCTCGCGTAATCCATTACCATTGTTAAATCTTGCATTATCGACTTTATCATTTGCGAAGACACAGACTTCTTCGAATGACCCAAAATTTTACTTTCAAGCGATTTCCTTTAAATGATTCCATAAACTGTACAATTGAACAAAAAATTACGTTTCCTCGATGTCGCTGATCACAAATTTATTGCTCACCTTTCCGGTCTTGGCGCTGACTCCAACGACCTTAGGAGGACACCTGCGTACAGGCTGTTCCAAAGTGTTTACGATGCCAACGTCGAGGACCCACAAGATGTCTTGCATGTCCAAGACGATGTCTACAGCACTCTGCAAAGCTTGACAATTTCCTTCTTCCTGGATGGCCCAGCAGGGGAAAGGAGCTATCTTCGGTTCGCAACTCTGTGACTTCAGCGAGACGATGCCCAAAGTGAATGGCACTCCTGGCTTGTAACGTGGCAGTGCTAAGATAGCTTGGTCCTTGTATATTTGCGCTCTGGTAGCGATCACATTTCTGGATATGTATCGACCACTCGTCTCGTAGATGTTCTTTGTGCTCTGACACGGCCAATCTAAGCTAAGACCCGAGAGGATCAACGGTTGCGGTAGCACCGGATTGCCATAAATTACAGGCACGGTCTCCGTTAACGTCGTCAAACAGAAGACGATGCAGAGAAATCTTTTCATCCTGTTGCCTGTTGTCGGAAACCTCGTTTTAGACGACCCTAAAAAAGAAAGCGGATTAGCTGCTGGAACGAACGAGTCAAATGAAAGATAGTAAAAGGCGACCTACGCGACTTTGCGTTGTTAGTAGGTGCGAGTGTCTGAATATGCGAATTTTATATTCGACTGTATGCTTATATACAAACGTGCCAGAGGAATCGATCGACTGCATGCCCCTTGTATATTTATAAAGTAGCATTGTCTTCCTGCTGTCGCAACACTTCCGCCCTGGTGAGATTCCATGAACACTTTGGAGCAACAAGGAAGTGAAGTATTCGCGATGATGTTTATCGAGTAATGTGATAATTCGGATCGCTTTGTCTATAATATATTTTATTATCAAGCTATGCTAATATAAATAAATGAATAATTCAATTGTCAATAAGTTCACTCCATAATCAATAATTCCTCTCCTCTTCAATTTCATTGACAATATTGACAATGTGTATTACCAATACAACATGCATCGTATACAAATTTTTATGTAATTTACGTCGTGAAAGGTTTTACCCTTTGTGCTCTGATATTTTTCAATTCTCTGCTATTTAAAGTATTTTATTTCAAATTTACTTCGAAGGACAGTTCTTCGACTGCTATACTGCTTTGTAAACAATTTTGTTTACTGATTATATTAAATATAGCTCTGACACGTTGTTGTAATTTATATTTATAGAACTTACATTTGTTTTTTTTTTATTTCGAATCTTATGTCGAGTTACACTCGACAAAGGAGTGCAAAGGGCAATTAATACGTAAAAATTGAAACAAATACAAAGGTACAGAAATGTTTCCTAGCTATATTGCGGTGTCACTCAACACACAACAATTATGCTGTAATTGTAACCAATTACATACGCTTGGCTATTTACCCGCCGACATTTTAACCACAAAACATTCAGTTTGTTAAACAACCAATCCATCATAATATTTTCCGACACGTAGCACGGAAAACAATTAAATCAAAGAGCGTCAGAACGCGGAAGAGATGGATGTTTAGCGGAAACATTAAATATTTGAATGAACTGTTCCATTTCGTCATATGACGATCGCATCACCCGGTATATAACTGGTGTAATCTTAAAAATTTGCCAGTTCGATCGGTGGTTAACGATACGAGAAATACGATGCGCGTCAAAGGACAATTCATTTCAGTGACGGCCATATTGGTCGCCGTTCTCGCGGTAGGGACTAATGGAAATTCGCCTTTGGACGCGAACGTGAAATGGACCGGTGGAACCTTCGAGTGGCCGTGCATCACCACGAAGAACATGTTCAAAAGCAGCGGTCGTTACATTCCGAAGAACGTGATCGCGACTAGGGTGGCAATGCACGACGACGATGCCATCGTCGCTCTGCCCAGGTAGAAACGAAGTAGATACGTTTATAATTTATTAAAATTGGTGCACGCATTTTCAGAGTTAACACGTGACAATTTTGTTCCTCTTTGTCATTAAAGACATACACGAGTTAATTTTTAAAAAAGTAGATACGTTTGTAATTCAATTAAAATTGGTGCACGCATTTTTAAAATTGACACGTAAAAATTTTGTTACGCTTTGTTATTAGATACAAACACGAGTTAATTTAAAAAAACGTAGATACGTTTGTAATTCAATCAAGATTGGTGCACGCATTTTTAAAGATAACACGTAATAATTTTGTTCCTCTTTGTCATTAAAGACAAACACGAATTAATCTCCATGTTCGATCTCGAAGAATTCAGCAACGCAACGTACGAAAACTTATAATTACGCATTGATTACCCCGAACAAACTGATTTTCAACATAGGTTCAAGGCTGGTGTTCCAGTGACATTGGCAAAAATTTCTCAGGACGATCAGAGCTGCGAAGCGACGCTGGTCCCCTATCCTTGCTGGTCCCTTCAAGAGGAGGGAACCTGTACAGCTTTACAGAACGTCGTAGATCTTTACTTGGATCCACAGAATATCCTCTGGGTGCTCGACACCGGAGTGGTGAACACCCTTGGCGATCCAGTGCGCAAATGTCCTCCAAAGGTTCTCGCCATCAACGTCAACACGGGAAAGGTACGCTCCACTTTCTTCCATGCCTCGTGACTCGTCGCATAACCTCGGGTAACATTCTGTTCACCCTGAAAGTCATTATCTTGTACGTTCTGATAAACGTGTAAAAACACCGAAACAAACTCGACGCGAAAACTTATTGCTGTAACCAACGAACGATAATCGATGCGTTTCGCAACCATTAAAAAGCATCGACATGTTAAATAATCAAAGGCCAAGCACGATCGCAAAGTGTGCCCGTCAGGCCACAACTATTTTTCTATTATTACGCGAAGTTTATTGGTTCTTTAATCCTTTCACCTGACGTATTTAACCTGACGCGAGGTATTTTTATTTAAATTCGAACAAGATATATTCTTATTACCTGTAATCGTTGCAAAAGTTTTTCTGTAAGTATAGCCTCCGCGTTTACTGCGTGTCGTTGGCACGCGTTAAAAATCATTGGCTTTATCCTTAAGAAAGGGAATTTCAGGTACAGACCACTTGATTATTTTGCAATACCGTCACGATAGTGACATGTTGTATTCACTTTCAATGATCTAATGCACGAACGTACCTCGGGTTTCGATCGTGACTCGAGACACGTTGAATCATGACTTCCGTTTCATTCGCAGTGGTTGTACGCTTTCGTTCCGTTCGCCAGTATTATGTAACATAATTAAATGTTATGTGCATACATACATGTAACGCAAAACATTTTTAAAGTTAACACGTGACAATTTTGTTCCGCTTTGTCACTAAAGACGAAACTTCAGTTATGAGTAATCGTCAACAGTTATCAATACAGCTTTACGTAACATCACAGATACAAAAGCTCGATAGGGGTTTAGTTTTTTTTTTTTACAACAACCCGAAACAGATGGAAATTGTCGATACAAATAATATTATTACTTACAATTAACATTAATCGACTGAAACTTAAACATTTTGTGCGCCGTGTAATCGTTAACAATTGTTGGCAAATGCTTTTTCTTGAATTTTCAAAACAGAATATTAAATTTTTCGTTATTTTTTAATGCATCTTAATACATACATTTAATTCAGTAACACAGTTTCCAATGATATAGTGATTTGTATAATGATCTATTTATTATACAAATTTTCTAATCTCCGGAAACATCTCTTCCATCTTCGAATACTAAAAGCAAAATTATACAGTTTATCTCGATTACAGACTCTATACGCGATAGATTTGACAATACAGTAAGTCCTCGAATTACGCGATTAATTGGTTCCGAAGGGTTTTGCATAAGTTGAAAAATCGCGTAAGTCGAGGAAAGCAGAAAATTTAGAATTTTTGTAAAATAGATCTATATATATACATTCAAGAAAATATTATTTATTGCATATATTTATTGGACATGTGACACATAACATATGTTTATGGACGAACTACTTCAAATATTGGTCCACTGTTAACTGTCTTTTAGCCCTTTTCTTTTCTTCATAAATTAACCTCTTTGGTACAATGCGCCATTATAGTGGCTTTCACGGATGTCATTTTATATTGTTAATTGTTAAAGTAAATTATTAAAGTTGAAGTATATGTATCATATCTTTGAGAAACATTATAATTCAGTTATTAAAAACTTCATTGCAATGTGCTCGCGTAGAGAACAGCATTATCAGCCCGTGCAAAATTCAACGGTACCTAAGAGGTTAAAGGGTGGCATGCAATATCATTATTCGCTGCTTATGTAACTTTCTCAGAAAGGTTCAGGATCAGAGTCTTGAGCTTCGAGACCAGCTAATTCATGCTGGATTATATAAAATTTAATTTCTTCTCTTTTTTAAATCGCGTAAGTCAAGGACTAACTGTATCTTAGTCGATACCAAAATGGAGGTTCGCTCGTTTACTAAGCCGATTATATAAATGAAAGTGTAGCGTGCAATATCATTGGTCACTGTTTTTGTAACTTTCGCAGATCGTTCAGGATCAGGGTCTTGAACTTCGAGACCAGCTAATCCATCTCGGATTATATAAGATTTAATTTCTTTTTTTTTTTAAATCACGTAAGTCAAGGACTAACTGTATCTTAGTCGATACCAAAATGGAGGTTCGCTCGTTTACCAAGCCGATTATATAAATTAAAGTGTACCTCCAATATCATTATTCACTGCTTTTGTAATTTTCGCAGGATCAGCTTCGAGATCAGCTAATCCATCCCATAAAATTTAATTTAGTTTTTCTTAACCCTTTGCATTCGGCTCCTCCTGGAAGTTAGCAATAGAAACCATTGCTAAAATAGCAATCTTCGAGTAAAATTTTAGCAATAGAAATCATTGCTAAAGTAGCAATCTTTGAGCAATATTTTAGCAATAGAAACCATTGCTAAAATAGCAAACTTTGAGCAATATTTTAGTAAGTGTAGCATGCAATATCATTATTCACTGCTCTTGTAACTTTCGCAGATCATTCAGGATCAGCGTCTTGAGCTTCGAGATCAGCTAATCCATTCCGGATCATATAAAATTTAATTTTGTTTTTTTTTTAATCGTATAAGTCTGAAATCGCGTAAGTTGAAAATTGAGACTGTACTAACAATCGTTTAAACCGCTATCCGGGTACAATGTTCCACATTACTGAACACGGAACATGATATTGCATAGCCCTTGTCGTTAGAGTATTGGAAACCATTTAAGTGTGTGTACCAACGATAATAACGAAATAATGTATTGTGTGCGAAAAACTGTGCGGACGTTGATAACGTTTTATGAGAATGCAAATAACAGTGCACACGTCTGTAGACCTGTATTTAGCCACTCGTACGAACAGCCACTTTTACTTTGCGTCATCAATGCACTGTCAAACCAGATAAGAAGCCAAACGACTGATATATCATGCGAATTAAGTTTCTAAAACAGAACATCGTTACTATCATCTATCCTCCGTTTCTTCGCAGTTATTGAAGACCGTGGACCTAACAGGATTGACGACCTCCACGTCTCGCCTGCAATACGTCGTGGCCGACTACAGCCAGGACGGGAGGGTGTTCGTCTACGTGTCCGACGCTGCCTCAAGGGCCATCCTCGTCTACGATGTCACCTCAGGCCGCGGTTATCGCGTCGTTTTGCCCCAAGCCGTCACCATAGGCTGCACAAGGCGCGACGTTTTGTACCTCGCCCTTCTTCGACGTTCAGACGGAAGCACTTGTTTAATTTTCACTTACCTAAGCAGCAGCCGTATATTTTCCATAAGAACCGTGCACCTTCGCAATGGTTCGGCACATGGGAAAATCCACGACCTTGGCCAGAAGCCGAAGAAGATGGTCTTACTGGGTACGGATAATGGGAGCGCGCTCTTCTTCCGGTACGAGGGCGAGGCGGACATCTACAGATGGGACGCGATGGAGCCGTTCGATTCGCGACGTTTCAAACTGGTCTACACCAGCCCGGAGTGTTCCCTGGCTACTCACGTTGTTGCTGATTACAAGAGGGACAGGATGCGCGTGCTCGAGTCGAATTTCCCGGATTACATGCTCGACACTGTCGGATGCGGGGCCTCGCAGGCGTTGAGCCTCATTTAACGTTCGAAGTCATAAGATAATTTGTTTAGGACTAAATATATATGGAATTAAAATCGAAGTGCTTTTTCCCTTTGTCCGTTTTGCCGTACGAAACGCCGATTTGGGAGATTGTAGAAGGTATTTGGTAAGTGATTGGTGGTGAGAGTAGAAAACGAGTTGCTTGCGGAGAAGAGCTATTATCCAGCATAGTGTTTCCCAAACTTTTCTCATCGCGAAACACTTTTAAAATTCTAACATTTTTAAGAAACACTAGAGTAAATTTTGGTTTTTAATTACAATTTCTTTTGAAAGTTGTTTTAAATTGTGTAAAACGCATAAAAGCAGACGATGTTCTGTTATACTCTAATCTCAATTTCATAATGTTTTGCGGAATACTTTTCAAGTTTTACAATTTTTAAGGAACACTAGAGTAAATTCCGATTTTTTTCAATTTCGACAATGTTTCGTTCTACTTTAACCTCATAAAATTTATAATTTTTTGCGGAACACGTAGTAATTGTTTGTGAAACATCAATGTTTCGCGAAACACAGTTTGGGAAACGCTGATCCAGCATTAGTGAAGATTAAAGTGTTTCTAATTGCAAGAACTGGGAAAAGTAAAACAAAACTGAGGAGTCGATAACGAAAGCTTATTTTAACAAATTTCGAAGTTCAATCTGTTGCTCAGCAAGGTTCGTGTAGAATTGTCCTTTTCTCGTGCACTCTCGAGACGGTGGTCTCAGGCCCTTCCCTCGAGTGGGCCTCGAGAATTTAAGGGGGTTGCGTCACCAGCGAACCGGGGTACGTCACGATGTCTGCCACAGGGCACAGACCAATCTAGGTGGAAAAAATTAATAACTTCTGTACTAGGAACACTATCTCATTCAGAATTTCTATGAAACCGTTTTTGGGGTTGCTGAATCCAAATATAGAATCGTCTGTGTTGTGCGGATCAAGGGAATAGAATTAGGAGGGGATAGAGAGACGTAAAATAGTCGAGAGCAACGAAAACCTCGTAAAACAGACGCAGTTTCGATTTCTCGACAATATTTAAAGACGAACATTGACTCGTTATGCATCCAGTAGTTCGTTAAATATTAACTCCAGTCTAAAGCAGTTAATTTTGGGTACACAATGAGTAATTATTTAACAGAAGCAACCTTTTGTTTTTGTTCACTCATGTTTCGAAATTTTTGAAAAAAAATGAAATATCCTTTATTTAATCATTATTCGATTCATCTGTAGAATCCATAACATTGCATGAAAGAGTAAAAGCTTTAGTTTATTATTTTTTTAATAGAAAAATGCCGTTATAATACACTGTAAAATCGCTGAGTCGTCTTCGCGTTGTCACTAGGACGTTCTCAGAGAGAATGAATGTCCTCGCACCGCGCGGTCAGGCTCTCCTTCCACGACGGAGCATTGGAAAGGGTCTAATTTATGACATCCCCTTGGCGTCTATCGCTTTCCCCTTTCCGCTCGAGTTTCGCTTAGATGCAATAATTAGCGTTTTGATTTTTTTCATTTGACGAGATAGTATCTCGTGAGATATTCAGTAGCTTTGATACTTCCGAACTTAATCTAGCAGGCGCTCTATTTGGCACTGATCGATATTCATTTGCAATATGGATCTGGTGTAATTAACAACATGGTAAGTTGTTAATTATACTCAATTATAGCTCCATTCTTAGAGCCCCGACTACATTTCTGGGTGTACAGTTCTATAAATATTGTTACGCATCCTGAGTTCCTCAGTCATATTTGAATACAAGAACTCACTAATAACTAATTAAAACACTTTAATATACAAATATCTATACAAAGAATTGTCTCAATCGGTAATGTGTCTAATCAGTAAGACTTCTCATTATCGACTCAACTCTTGTCGTTATCGGTTGTCTAGTCTACCGCGACCGATAACTGTTTCTACACCAATACTAATTGGCCATGGTTCTTGATATACTGGGTTGGTGCTCATAACAATATTATTTACAGTTCTTGCCTCCTGGACTTTTTTTGAAAGGATTCCAATTGGCACAAGAAAATTTTCAATTATCTGTATACTGTGGAATAATATTTTATGCACAGTGATAAGCAGGTTTGTACCATGGATATAGATTGACGTATAAAGCTGCGATACGTTCAGCAAAATCTTTGAACTTTTCAACATTAATTTTATGGCAGAAAGAAAGTGCAGTTAACGATACGTAATATATTTTTATTAAGCCTCCATCAACTCCCAAAATGTGTAAATTTGCCCCATCGAGCCATTATTTGTGCATTACTCTAAAACGATTCTCTTTTCGTATTGCCCTCTTTCGTTTGCTATTAATATTGAAGGATATAAGCCTGATGTTGCTCTTGATTTGCTGCACCTGCTTGGCATTAAGGCCTACAGTCTGAAATCTGTTTCTAATATGCTCAGAAATCTATTCTGAACGTGTCTCTTTTGGACTTGCCCGCCAAAAGATAGAAAAATCCTTCTGCGGTAAAACGCATATGGTCTCCGAAAATAGCAGAAAACGTGATTTTGCTCATTCGTGCGCAAGCAACCGTTAACATATTCTGAATCTATATTAAATTTCCCATCTAATGACGTTAAAAGTAAGCCGTGATTATATGATACTCATAAAGTTTTTCTCTACCAAAGTCTAGAAACAGCCATTTTTTTTGTAACGGCTTCCTTCTTGTAAGAAAAGAGCGTAGAAAATATACTAAGTGTGTATTAACTATAAGAGCGTTTATTTCGCTCTACCTTTACTAGGTTAATAGACTTGTGTTTATCCTGGAGGTTCGTAGAAGAAAGAATGCCTTCTTAGGCCACTCGTATTAGCTTTGAGGACATCCCCGACGCCATGGTCCATCCAAACGTTTAAGCAAGGCCTCAGAGAAGGGTGGTCCTCCTCAGCCGCTCGTGCACCCTGACCTAATATTTTTACATTTTATTACCTATTTTCAATAGTAATTTATTGCCTGCCATGCAATAAAAGAATGTGCTTCCTACTACAACTCTAGTTAGTCTCACAGAGAAAACTATTCGGTAACACCTTTAACCCTTTGCAGTCGGAATTATTCTTCAATTTAGTAGCTCAGTTGCCAACAATTCCCTACTATTTCAAGTGTTTCGTTTGAAATTCACTTGAAATTTACTTGGAAATGTTGTCAGTTGCATGACAATTCCTCGACTGTTACTTGCAAACTCTAAAACAACTCTAAAACTTTGTGGCAATCTATATTTGCGATGTCGAGTCACGCTCGACAAAGGACCGCAAAGGGTTAATATCTGCACTTACCTTCCCTCGATGACTCGCGTCAAATGACCCGACACAGCGAAGTGGGCGACTTTACTCTGCTCATCCTTCGCCCCATGCAACATAAAACCCTGCGGGCCCTTGGCTGGATTTCAATTTTTTATATAATTGTCAAGCAAATAGTCTAATATGAAACATTAACGAGTTTCACGATGCAGTTTACGAGTTATCAGAGATTGCACGTTTATTATTGTAGAGTGTGAATAGTTTTATTACGTGCGACTGGGTATGCGTGGAAGCTTAAGACGACAGGATGTTTGAACCGAAATAAATAGAGTGAGAGCCCAAGCGGCTGAGGTGCGAAAGAAAAGTATTTGGAAGGAAATAAATAGCGATTTCGTGCGATCGAGTTCAAAAGACTGAGATGAAAGAAGAGTGTTTGGAACCGAAAGCAGGACCGTGTGACCGTGGATGATAAAGGTTGCGTGGACGTGATCGCGAACATGTGATTCTGAATCTTTGGAGCGGATGGAGTCAGTTGAAAGCGAGCAGCGAACGAGTAAGGAGCGAATAGTGATAGTTGGCATTAACAGCGACTGGTGTCTAATAAAGTATTCTTATATACATTAGCGGGAGTGATTATTATTTCTCTGAGATGACCAATTTATCCTACATTACTTACTTCCCACACGTCAATCCCACATCGTTAAAATCAACGTCGATCGATCGTTAGAACTTCTCGAAGAACAGTTTAATGACTGTTGTTAATTGATTGCAATAAAAAAAGTACAGTGGCCGATCGTTATTTCCACGCCAATGAGCCGCTGTTATTTCCACGCCGGGTCTATAAATCAAGATGCAAATAGTTTCGTGATGCTGATCATGTATCCTGTACCTTTAACGCAACGGCCGTAGAACTGAGTCAGAAAAAAAGGAACCTTTCTCTTACGGTCACTCCTTTGCTCCTTGAATCGTGATTAGTCGGCGTTTACCTCACAACGAGGAACAGTCCGCCTCGAATACAACGGGCCATAAGTCACCGGAGTGTTGAAACGCGAAGAGATAAAGCTAGTAACGCGAAGTAATATCGATCTGGGCCAATTTTTCCCCGAGGCGGCATATTTGGCGAGTGGCCATAGCTACAGGTCGCTTGACTGAAGTGGGATTTTACGATTAAGGAAATGAACAACTTTCCAAAACACGGTTATGTAATTAGGAGGGGGCGAGGAGACGTAAAATAATCGAGGGCAACAAAAATCTCGCATAAAGGGCGCAGTTTCGATCTCTCGACAATATTTCGAGACGAACATTGACTCGTTATGCATCCAGTAATTCGTGAAATACTAGTTCCTGTTTGAAAGAGTTAACTGTGGGTGCACAACGAGCAACTATTTAACAGAAGCGACCTTTTGTTTTTGTTCGCTTATTTAATCCTAATCCTAATCCTAATAATTAATAATCCTTTATTTAATCGTCATCTGATTCATCTGAGAGTCCATAACATCGTAACCATTAGCGCATTATGATTTTGTATAAATTAAATGTATATACACATATATGTTACGGTAAATGTGATTAGTCCGGTGATTATAATTGTCAGTTATTATATATAAATACCACTAAGTTTGGTAAATGCGATGAATTCTTGAATATTTACCAAATTAGGCGAGTTTATATAATTCCCAACTAGTAACGGCGAATGCGATAAATATCTCGACTGATCGAGCGAGTAGAATACAGCGCATTTTTTTTCAGTAGTTACGAGTCAGAAGAATAGTTTTTCGTTGGACACTGGGACACAAGAGGCTGCGAATAATAATATTTTATAATTTACAATTAACAATTCAATAAACGGCTATTTTAAGTCACATGGATGCAGCCTGAACTAAATTTGAATAAGGGTCTGTCATGTCTTGTCGAATGAAGGATCTAAGTAGAGAAAATAATTTTATCGTAAGAACTCATACAAAACGGTTACATATCAAAAACAAACTAAACCCATATTCTAAAGAAAAAAACATTTTTCCAAACAACGCTTATTGTTACTACCACAAATTATGAAATATTTTAAGTTTACTTATTTAGTCACGCTAGACTGTCATGACATCCAGAATTAGCGTAACTAGAAGAACGTAACCTTTCGGACCATTTACTAATTTAATTGCTTTCTAACCAAGAACTTGGAACACTTTCTATATCCTGGTTTAGGTTAGATTGGGTCTAAGTCATGATAGAAGCCAAGCAAGACTTTTATCACATTCGCTATTACGAGTTGGGAATTATATAAATTCGCCGGTTAATTTAATAATTATTCAAGAATTCATTACATTTACCAAACTTAGTGCTGGTTATATAAGAAAAAAAAAATATATATATATATTTTTTTTTCTTCTTCGCTTACAATCATTGTAAGTACCTTTGTCGCCATAGCCACAGATACAGAGTTATACAGATATATATATATGTTACGATAAATGTAATAAACTGGTGATTACGTATAATCGAAGGTTATTATATATATATATATATATATATATGTATTTTTTTTTTTTTCGTCTTTTTTCTCATGAATGGAAAGGTGAGAAAAATCATTGTATCATTGTAGCCATGATACGACAGATCGCTTGACTGAAGTAGGATTTTACGATTAAAGAAATGTCCAACTTTCCGAAAGATGGTTGTATAATTATAAATAAACAAATGTATATACATATATATTTTTTCTTTTTTTTCTCATGAATGGAAAGGCGACACAAATCATTGTAAGTATCTTTGTTATAACATCTTATTATGTTTAGAGAAACTACTACTAGCAAAAGAAGCAACTTTCAACAAATGAAAATTGATATTCGGTATCAAGTTTGGTTCCTGGATGGCTAAGAGTGAAAGTTCTACCAGTACACTACTGCATCCAATAGTTGTTCGCAGCGTCGGTTACTTCATTGGTATTATTTACCATTTATCAACGGATGGTAGATAGCGTAAAGATCGCTTGAGGTAAAATCCGGGCTGAAAGTGTCTTTCTAACGTGCGAGTCAACGAAACATAATCTCGCGAACGTGTAACCAAAGCACGATCGATGTCGAGAAATTTAGACGCCTAATAATTTTATCCATTCATTTCATCCCGCGATAACTTTCTATTCTGCCTCTTTTTGAAGTTATGCTTCTTTAAACGCGTTATGAAGGAATTGATGAGAGTGAATTTTGACGATGCACGCGCACGGTGTAATACAAAGTCTACACTACGAAGCTGCTTGCGTGTCGCGTTTGATAAGTGCATTCAACTGTTTTATACTATTTGCATACACGTATATGAATGCATAACACGTGTTTTATTTGAATACTAAGAAAAATTATATATGTGTTTATTAATTATAATACGTAAATATTATTTAAATCATTCGATAGTTATGAGTGTTAGTGGTAACAATCGATAATTGTATTAAATAATAAAATGAAATTTTTCTCGTGCAAATTAAAAATCATTTCAATCATGTCAATAATGTGTAATTTCTAACGCGTGTACATAAGTACACGCACAATTATTTCAATTTCCGAAACTTCCGTTCCCATAACTTCAATCGTGTTATTCAATTAAATAAATGCGACGAAAACGGATTATTAACATTCAATCGTATCGTGTATGCTAATTGAATGACTCAATGTGTTTTAATGGCACAACGTTGTTTTTGTGACGCGCGTAATGGCCTAGGATCACGACATGGTTTAATCAGCCTCTTGCAACACGTGGGCGTGCGCGTTGCCAGGTCATGTCCCTCTATGACAGGGAAAAATGGTGGTAATTGGGAATATGGAAGGTAACCCGGCAATTATAGCTCGCTTATCGAGAAGATTAACGATTCACTTTGCAAAGTGAATTTTTATCTATGCACGATTTGTTGCGATCTATCAGGCCTTTCTTCTAATCTGACGAAATGAAAATTCTCCGAACGTTAATCGGTGTTCACTTAATAACGGTTAGCAATACCAAAATATTTTATCTAACAGACTTCATCGATAAACAATAAAAAGTGTTTAGAAAATTAGATTCAAATGTAATTAACTTAACGCACTATGGGCAGGTAGCGTGAGCTGAACTCGTATGTGCTGGGCAAAAATTAATGAAATATGGAGAACATGCACCCTTTAGAAAACAAGCAATAAATTCGTAACAATAATAGTAGGATTTCAATGAAATTTGGAAAATAAGTAGTATACAGTATTTCAAAGGTATGGATGAAGTTTTAAAAAAGTGAAGTTTTTAATTAAGTTTGATAGTTTTAGTTTGATTATTTTCGGAGACCTTTGGAGTTTTTTTTAGCTCTCGTTGGGCTATTTTCCAAGATTTTTGGAGATATGGACATTTTGGAAATATGAAAAATGTGCACTCTTTAAAAAATAAATAATATCTTCACAACAATAATACTAGGATTTCAACGAAAATAGGTAGTATATCGTATCTCAAAGGTATGGATTAAGTTTTAAGAAAGTGAAACTTTTATTTTAGTTTGACAATTTTCGGAGATTTTTAGAGTTTTCTTTACAGTTTTAGTTTGAATATTTTTTTAAACCTTTGGAATTTTTCTTTTAGCTTTCATTGGGCTATTTTCCAAGATTTTTGGAGATGTGGGCACTTTAGAAATATGAGAAATGTGCACCCTTTACAAAAATAAATAATGTCTTCAATAATAGTAGGATTTCAATGAAACTTAGAAAATAGGTAGTATATGGTATTTTAAAAATATGAATTAAGTTTAAAAAGAGTGAAATTTTTAATTCAGTTTTCTATTACTTCATTTAATATATAACACGGAGCAAACGATAGTTATTTATTTTTAATAGTTTCAGGAGTTCATTTAGTAAGAGAAAAACGTAATAATGTTTAGAAATATTTTATTATGCAGTTTTTTATATATTAATTTTATTTACTCTAATATTTTTTTAAGCACTCACACAGTTGAACAGTTAAACTTTCCTTTTTATTGCTTACAAAGAGTTATGTAAAACAAAATATTCATTAAATGAAAAAAAAGCAAGCATTGATAAGTGCGTTACTAATATTTACGAACCACTTTGTGTTAACAAGGTAGAAATGCATTAACGATGGAAAGCATCTACTAGATAAGGAGGCATTACAAATTCGTTTTGTATAATAAGCAGCTGATTACCTCTCGATTTGGTATCTTCCAGGTGTGGCAAAGCACATACATAACATAGCTCGTTGAGCAATCGTTAGAGACCGAAAAACAGAAAAAAATAGAACCACCTTATGTTCCATTCTTATGTTTCTCCGAAACGAGCTGAACGTGACGTTTTATATCGTCATTGACCCTGTTTCATCGAATACCTACTTAGCCTGTCAACATTAACTTTACGTTTAAATGTTATTTATAACATACATTAAAATGTAACGATAGCGCGACGTAAATTTAACTGAAAAACTGATCTCTGCAATTTTTTTAGTTTTAGAAGAAAGTGGTTATATAAGTTTTTACTCAATTGGTTAATTAAAAATATTTTAGACAAAAATATTTTAGAAATTGTGAGAAATGATCGCCACCTGCGTTCCAGTATGTTGTACCGCTGGGTAAGTAGTCTTCTTTTGTTTTAGAGTGTTGATGGATTTCGGTTCGAACAGAATCGAAGGAATCGAGTAAACACTTTTTCTATATTCAAAGAGGTTTTATTCAAAAGCTGCGTGGTTTAGCGAGAGGAGGCGTATACGGAATTCTGAATATATGAAACTGTCTGATTCTTTTTCGGGTCTGGTATTTAAGGGATTTGTAAGGAGCTTGGGAAAGGATAGTTTTGGAGGAAGTAGTCAAGGGTCGAGGGTGAGACAAAGGTTAGAGGTGACGCAAGGAATGAGTAATAGTACATCACTGTTTGGAATGAATCCGTACTTGCAAAGATAATGATTATGGCTATGGCTATGGCGATGGTAAATAATGAATTGGCACTCAACAGTGTGAAAAATGAAATGATTCGCTCTGTATAAATATAGTTTAAATAAAAAAATGGTATTATAATAAAAAAATAATGATATATATAATAAATAGTTCGCTAATATAAGTTGCTAATATAGTTTGCATGGTTATTAATATAGATACGCGTTTTGTAAATACATTTATTCCCAAGTTTAATAAAACAGTGCATGAGCGTGCAAATGTGAACAGAAACCCCGAAATTTCTGATTTTTCACCCTTATTGCAACTGCTTCTCGCCCCTTGGTTTCCTAAGAACGTTTCTCCGACGAATCGATTGACAGACAAAAGGTTCGCGTGCTGGAATATCGCGATCGACGCCAGATTTTTGACCGTTCTCTCGTTCGAGCGTACAATGTAACCGTTTACCGATTCGGATCAAGTTAGTTTTTCTTTCCCAAATCTTGATTCGATTGACACGAGCTTTTACTAAACGGACGATTATGTACTGTAAATTGAAACTCCAGCAGCGAGAGAACAACGATAACATCGGGCTATTTTTCTTGTCACGGTTAAGAACCGCGAATACCGAGATAACAATTTTTTCAAATTTGCTACATCTTTTAATCGAGTTGTTTTCTTTAAAAGTGATGTAAGTCTATTTTATATCATATGGAGATATTTAAGGGTTTGTATTTGAATGGTTTGAAAAATATTGGTATACGTTAATACGCTCATTTTATGTCTTTTAAATATTAAATTGATTTAAGTTTATAATACGATCGTTTTTAAAATATTAATTAAAAGAAATTTATACTTTTGATGTCCTCGAAGGACTTACACCGTTTTCAAAGTCAAAATATGAAAATCATACACTTACGAAATATTATCAAACCAACTCTTTTATGAAATTTTTATTAAATACGTCAAAAAAACAAAATAAAAAGACTTTATTTTAATATTTTTTCAGGTAATAGCATGTAAATTACTTTAATTACAACTTTATATTAATATGTGCCATTTTTAATTTTTATTATTATGAGAAAGTTTTTGAAAATAGTTATAATCTATTGGAGGAACTAAATATTATGTCTTTGCGGAAAGTGGATCTACACCACTTTCAAACTAATTATACTACGTAAATTTATATTGACAAAAAGATGAAAATTTTGAAGGATTCTTTTTTTGGGAACTGTCTACAGATAAAAAGCTCATAGCAGATTGCGTTCATTGTTATCATTAACTAATTTTTTGTCAAAAATGAACTTACCAACATCAATTTTATTGGACTAAAAAACAGTTAGCGTGTGTTTATTTTTGTTTACCACGAAAAAGGTCATTTTCTATTTCACCTAAAAAATAATGGCGCATGTCGATCTCAATTGAATAAAACAAATTAAACATTCTACTTTTCTCGCTATGCATATAATCGATATAATTAAGACAGGCGAATAAATAAAGACGCTTACAAAAGTTTATTTCTGTCGCGTCCAGGCGCACTGGTGGTCATTTCTAACGTGAAAGAATCGCCACGAAAAATAATAGGGACGAACGAAATATTTGTTTCGCATAATTCGGAAAAGGTAAGTCAGTAACGAAAGAAACTAGTAAACTAAAACTAGATGAAAGGGAAATAAAGAATGTTCGATAACTCAAATGGCGTACGACTATGGCACACACGGTCGAGTAACAAATTAAAACTAGACAAAAAAGAAACAAAAAATGTCAGATAACTCAGAAAGCGTACGACAATGGCGTATACGGTCGAATACCAAATTAAAACTAGACAAAAAAGAAACAAAAAATTTGGTATACGGTCGAGTAACAAATTAGAACTAGACAAAAAAGAAAAAAAATGTCAGATAACTCGGAAAGCGTACGACAATGGCGTATACGGTCGAGTAACAAATTAAAACTAGACGAGAAAGAAACAAAAAATGTCAGATAACTCAGAAGGCGCACGACAATGGCGTATGAGGTTGAATACCAAATTAAAACTAGACAAAAAAGAAACGAAAAATGTCAGATAACTCGGAAAGCGTACGACAATTGCGTATACGGTCGAATAACAAACTAAAACTAGACGAAAGGGGAATAAAAAATGTCCGATAACTCGGAAGACGTATACAGTCGAGTAACAAATAATAAAACTAGACGAAAGGGAAAGAAAAAATGTCCGATAACTCGGAAGGCATACGACAATGGCGTACACGGTCGAGCGGTCGCGTTCGAACTTTCCAAAGCGGACACGTATGCACGCAGCAGCGTTCCGTGGCGGAAAAGAAATGAATTCTGTACGGGAATACGTCTGTGGACCACCGTATTCAATGATTTCACGTAAGTCACGTAAGTTTACGTAAGCTCCGTAAAACAACCTTGTAACACGCAAGATTTTGCGCGACAAAGCTGACCTAACGATGTCACGTTATCGAGTTCTTTCGCTCGCATTTCCTGATCAGTCGAAAGTTATTCGTCTTAACCATAAATTATATTTTCAACAACGAGGCGTTTCACAATTTAAACGAATGTAATACAGTGGTGGTTTTTTGAATTAATTATTAGTCTGAAAGTAGCTGAATGATTCTGCACAATGTGACGCGAAACTGATCGACGCGATCTTTTAGATCGACCAGTCATTTGTCATCTAACGTTACTTTTACGACTACGTACGTACTTTGCAATCACAATTCATTATCGAACACTGATAGTTCAATTCGTATACTCTAAAGCAGCGTTTCTCAAACTGTGTTTCGCGGAACTCTGTTTCACAAATAATTACTAAGTGTTCCGCAAAAAGATATGAAATTCAGATTAAAGTACAACAAAACATTGCTTTTATGCGTTTCACGCAATTAAAACGACTCTCGAAAAAAATTATAACTAAAAACCGAAATTAAAAAATTATGAAATTGAGGTTAATGTATAACAAAATATTGCTTTTATGCGTTTTACGCTGTTTAAAACAACAGTCAAAAGAAATTATAACTGAAAACCGAAATTTACTCTAGTGTTCCTTAAAAATTTTACAACTTAAAAAGTGTTCAGCAAAAAATTATGAAATTCGGATTAAAGTACAACAAAACATTACTTTTATGCGTTTTACGCTATTTAAATCAACTCTCGAAAGAAATTATAACTAAAAACCGAAATTTATTCTAACGTTGCTTAAAAATTTTACAACATTAAAAATGCTCCGCGATAAGAAAAGTTTAGGAAACACTGCCCTGAAGCATAACCGAATGAATTTAATTTGTACGAGAAATGGCCAAAAACCCAAACACGAATATCGTTCGTCAATTTCAATCACAGTCCATCGCGTACCGTTTGCAATTTAATGCGCGACAGACACAACATTTCGGCAAACTGTTATTCGCCAAGTTAACGATCCGGAATCACGTGAATTGACGAATGGCTTCCGTTGGTAATCGTTTGCTGAACATCCCACCCTGTTTCGCATGATCGATAACAGCAAAAGCCGAACGGTAAGATTTCGTAGCATTTCGTTGCTTCCGTTCTTCCGTGGGAGTTCTCGTAGCCACATAGCTGAGACCGATTCCCATGATATTTCACGTCGAATGACTTACGCAAGCCCAAAACGCTTCATTCTTCGCGGCTACATCAACGATGAAGGGAATTCTTGCGCAATGTTTACGTTGGTACCCAGTAATTTCCTTCGATCTTGATTCGAATCTACTCGCAGAGACGTTCTCCCTTCGTTCGCCATTGAATTTTTTCTTAACTCTCCCTGCTTCAATGACCGGATGTTCGTTTTCGCGATTACGACGATTCGTCTATCGCAGAAGTGGGCAAACTTCTTAGTCGACAGAGCCCAATATCAACAGTACAACGGTTCAGATTTATTTTCAGAGTGAAATTTTTTAAACTTATCCCTTCGCAACTCTCCCTTTGCAAACTTATTAGGCAATAGAGCCAAATATCAACAATACAACGATTAAACTATATTGATAACTACACTTTTTTTAATTTAATAAGCTTTAATTTAAGTCTTAAGTCTTAATTAAACTTTATATCATACTTAACCCTTTGCGTTCGAATGTCTCCTCTGACGTCAACAATGATTAGTGAGTACGAAAGTTAAACTTATTCCATACCTCGTAGCTTTTGAAGAAATCCATGTTTTCATAAGGTTTTCTATTGAAATGGAAATTTTCTATTGCTGGGACACGTTAGAATAGCAATATTTTAGCAACAGTTTATATAGTAAGTAATAATGATTTTATTCAGTGATACAAATTAAATAGTAAGCTAAGTATCCATAAAATGAAATCATGACAATCGTAATTCGTGGCAGATTTGCATTCGAATGGCCAAAGAGTCGCAGTTTACCGACCCCTGGTCTATCGTTTAGAGAAGATCAGGTAATCGTATTTATAGGAACTGTTTAATTATTTATTTTTTCATTTATCGTTGTTCGTTTACTTATGTCTAATGCAATGTTAATGTATTCATAGTTGACATACAGCGAGTTGACGTGTAACGCGTGGCTGCGTTGACTGATTCTCCTTCTTCTTCTGGAGAATCACCTAATTACCTAATCTACTGACAAGCGTCGCTCTACTCGAGTGACTTGACCATTCCACTGCGAAATGACATCGGTAGTAGATAGCCAGAGTCAATGAACTAATTTTCTGTTGCATGAAAAAATGGAATCCTCCTTTATAAATAATTTTATAAATACAGTAAGTCCTCGAATTGAGTGATTAATTGGTTCCGAAGGTTTTCGCGTAAGTCGAAAAATCGCGTGAGTCGGGGAAAGCAGAAAATTAAGTATCTTTGGCGAAAGACATGTTTTAGTTTCAAAGCACAGATGAAAATATTCGAATGGAAAGTAAATAAATAAATAAAAGTAAAATATATATAAAAGTAAAAAACAATAAAAGTAAAGTAAAATATTTGAACGAAAAATAAATGAAAGCGAAGCATGCAATATCATTATTCATTGCTCTTGTAACTTTTCTTGTAACCCATTCCGGATCATATAAAATTTAATTTCTTTTTTTTTAAATCGCGAATGTCGAAAATCGCCCAAGTTGAAATCGCGTAAGTCAAGAACTGACCGTAATTCCAAAAAGTTCCGCAGAAGAGCTACTGCTTCCGATATTCTACTGAATATCCTCTGTCTCTTCTGTTTTTCGTTCCTGTGCCTGAAAGCCAATCATAATTAGTGCGTGTTACCTTCGTGTTTCCGATAAGCGATCGTTGCATCAAATTGGAGACAGCTGTTTCTTATGGATAACGCGTTTATCTCTAAAAGCGTTATGAAAATAAAGTAACTGTAATAAAATAAAGCGCTACAACGCGACTTGTCTCGCCACCTGTATTTATTTCTCGTATCGGAGGCGAGTCTCCGCGTAACGGCCTTGTATCTGGAATAAGATAATGGCATTATAATGGCATACGCAACAGTTACGCCATTATAATTGACTTTCAGACGTTAGCAGCAAGCGACGCGAGGCATAAGAAGAATATTATGCTGATTTTACTGTTTCACGTAGAATCAATTGTAAACAAATCGCGATAATGAACTTTATCGAGTTTACGAAAGTATTTCGATAAAGATTTGTATTATTAAATAAAGTCAGGATATAAAATGCGATAGAGAGAAACGTGGCTGTTCCAATCTAACGAACCCATCGTACACGATTTGTTCGCAGACTGCACGCCGAAGCACAGTTAAAGAGCAAACGAAACGATAAATACGTCGATTAAAATCGAGTTCAGAACCTCCGATACACGCAGTTGCGACCAGTGTGCGAGGCAAATGGCAATTGTGTGAGCCCATGATACGAGTTGGTAAATGTTATATGGAAGGCCTTGATACGTAACTTCGATCGAAAGTGCCCGGAACTAAAGGCCACACCCATTGCTCCTAATACGCCTACGTTTTTGGATAGAGGATAATAAAAGAAATAAGTACGGTGATTTTGGATTTACGAGATTTAAAAGTCAAACTTATTTCATCGCAACTTTTTGAGAAATGCGTTTCCCTCAAGTTTTCTACTGAAATGGAAATTTTCTATTGCTGGGACACGTTAGTAATAGAAGATATTGCCAAAATATTGCTGAAAGATTGTTACTGTAGCAATGGTTTCTATTGCTAAAATATTGCTCAAAGATTGCTACCCTGGAAATGGTTAAATATTGTTCAAAGATTGCTATTTTAGCAATGCTTTCTATTGCTAAAATATTGCTCAAAGATTGCTACTTTAGCAATGGTTTCTATTGCTAAAACATAGCTAAAAGATTGCTACTTTAGCAATGGATAAATATTGCTGAAAGATTGCTATTTTAGCAATGGTTTCTATTTCTAAAATATTGTTCAAAGATTGCTACTTTAGCAATGGTTTCTATTGCTAAAATATAGCTCAAAGATTGTTACTTTAGCAATGGTTAAATATTGCTCAAAGATTGCTATTTTAGCAATGGTTTCTATCGCTAAAATATTGTTCAAAAATTGCTACTTTAGCAATGTTAGCAAATTATAGCTAAAATATAGCTCAAAGATTGCTACCTTGGAAATGGTTAAATATTGCTCAAAGATTGCTATTTTAGCAATGCTTTCTATTGCTAAAATATTGCTCAAAGATTGCTACCTTGGCAATGGTTTCTATTGCTAAAATATAGCTAAAGGATTGCTATTTTAGCAATGGTTTTTATAGCTAACTTCCGGGAGGAGCCGAGTGCAAGGGTTAAAAAAACAAAATTAAATTTGATGTAATCCAGGATGAATTAGCTAGTCTCGATACTCAAGGCGCTGATCCCGAAAGATCAGTGAAAGTTGCAAAAGCAGTGAATAATGATATTGCACGCTAGATTTTAATTTATATAATCGGCTTGGTAAACGAGCGAATCTTCATTTTGGTATCGACTAAGGTACAGTTAGTCCTTGACTTACGTGATTTAAAAAAAAAAAGAAATTACATCTTATATAATCCGGGATGGATTAGTTGGTCTCGAAGTTCAAGACCCTGATCTTGAACGATCTGCGAAAGTTACAAAAACAGTGACCAATGATATTGCACGCTACGCTTTAATTTACGAAGAAAAGAAAAAGGCTATAAGACAATTAACAGTGGACCGATACTTGAAGTAGTTCGCCCATAAATATATGCATGTAGATTCTGTTATGTGCATTAAATAATATTTTCTTGAATGTATACATACAGATCTATTTTACTTTCACCTATGCTTTGAAATTAATACATATTTTTTACTAAAAATGCTAAATTTTGTGCTCTCTTCGACTTACGCGAAAACCTTCGGAACCAATTAATCGCGTAGTTCGAGGACTTGCTATATGCCAAAAAAGAAGTAAAGCATACCAAATTAACTGTGAAAGGATACCAGACTGGTGGTTATTTAAATCCCTGACGCTTTCGTAAGAGTCAATGCCAGCGTCGTGAACGCTTGCGCACATTTTTTGGCTGCAACTTTAAAACAACTCGATCACTTCGTTATTAAAAGTTATCGGAATTATTAAAATTATTTGTTGCCGGAAACATGGCTGGAATACAATTCCTCGAATTCTCACCTGCCTTACGACCGTGCTACTGCATTCTTGGTGGGCGTTTGCTAGCCGTCGCGTGTGTGATTGCCAATTGCCCGTAAATCACTTTCTCCAGTATAATGATTAACATCGAGCGCACACACCTATCTCGACATCCTGAACGTCTAAGCTTTATCATCGTCCAGCGCGATCAGATCCCTTGAAATATCTATGTCGTTAACAGAGAAATATCTCAATTAATACAGGTGTTCTCTGCACCCCGTGGATCGCTAATATTGCATCAATATTATGTCGTCTTCTATAACTTCACCTATTTGTAAGAGCATTTTGCCATCGAATTTAAAATTTGACTCTTATTCCTTGTTCAACTTGCGTTCTTTTCCCTTACAACGGAACGTGCTACACCAGTAGTCAGCAAGCTTATTAGTCAACAGAACCAAATATCAAAGGTACAACGATTGAGATTTATTTTCAGAGCGAATGTTTTTAATTTAAACTATATAGGAAGGGGTACACCTTTTTTTTAACTTGATAAACTTTAATTTAAGTTCTAAGTCTTAATTAGACTATAGGTAAAACCGAATAAAACTCTATATCGTACGTAATAATGATCTTATTTAGTGATATAAATGAAATAGTAAACAAGGTATCCGCAAAATGAAATCATGACAATCGTCATTCTTAGCAGAGGCGCATTCAAGAGGCTAAAGAGCCGTATGCGGCTCGCGAGCCGTGGTTTGCCGACCTCTGTGCTATACTATTGCGATTCATTTGACTACTTGGTACCATACAGACGACGCTATGCAGAATGCTATCAGAGAAATACTAGAAACGATTATCGAATGAAAAATAAAAACAGAAAAAACAAAATTCACATCGATTTACTTTTTCAAAAATTCTGCAAACTGTTATTGGAAAAATTGTAGAAACGATCATCGAATGCAGAATGAGAACAGAAGAAACGAAATTCACATCGACCCTTTTTTTTCATGAATCCTGCAAATTGCTATCAGAGAAATTCTACAAACGATCATCGAATGCAGAATGAGAACAGAAGAAACGAAATTCACATCGACCCTATTTTTTCAAGAATCTTGCAGACTGCTATCAGAGAAATACTAGAAACTATTATCGAATGCAGAATGATAACAGAAGAAACGAAATTCACATCGACCCTATTTTTTCAACAATCCTGCATACAGCTATCGGAGAGATGCTAGAAAAGTTCATCGAATGCAAAATGAAAACAGAAGAAACAAAATTCACGTCGATCCTACTCTTTCAAAAACCCTCTAATTTCATTAACAGCTTCAATAGAGAATCGAATTGGTCGTCGAGTGAACCAGTGGGGGGAGAGGGCTGGTAACCTTTCGCACAAACGAACACACCCAGGTCTGGACAGACACGTTCCGCGAAGGCGTATTTCTGAATGTCACGAAGGTCCGTTCGATACGTTGGGCCGCCGTGTCCACGGTTACACAATATGATGATTTTCCACCGCAAGCTTGCCTCCTGTCTCTTGGAACACCGGGACTCGGACCGATGCAGGGAAATTAGATCAGTCGGTGCTCAGACGGCGGGACTTGGTTCACGCTCGCAGAACGGACTCGCAGCTGGTCCTAGTCGGTCGCACGATCTCGTTCAACGCGGCTGCGGTGCCGGCGGATTACTTCAACTTTTCATCCAATCTTTTCGAACACGAACTATGAGGTTGGTCTCTCGCATACAGTTACTACGTCCCTCAGGTGGTATTCGTATTAATCTCGTTCCGCTTCTGGTGGTGGTGGACCCATTGTTCTAACGAGCTTGTGAACCGCACGTTCCGATCCGAACGTATTACGAACGTATTACGAGGGTTGTTGCTTGTTCCGGTTGCAATGAAATTACGTACGATACGGTTCGACGATTTGCAAACGATTTGAAGTTCACTACGAATCCCGTTACTCTACCGTTTAAGTGATCGTAGCAGACTGACATAATTAGTATGTAAAGCTTGACATTTCTACCTTCATGAAGTAAAAGAGAATTCCGAAGCAATTTGACGTATCTGAATTGCTAATGGTTCGAAGCAGGGTTTAAAGATACTTGCGATCGGTTGCACTTGCCTTGTTCGAAACATTCGCGGCGCGATTTACCAGACGCGGGTCGATACGTCGAACGCGATAAATTTAATAAGAACAATCGAGTCAAGAAACAGAACACTTTCCTCCGTTATTTAAACATTTCCATTGGTTGAAAAATCAAGTTTGAAATCCAATTAAATATAATCGATTCATATTAAATTAGTTTCAGATGCCGTTTATATTCTCAATTAACTGAAACGCGTATTAAATCAGTGCGAGTGTTACAGTGTTATACTTCTACTATATAACTTTGCATAATGGTAATAGATTGGAACAAGTTATACGGCATTGTTCGTAACGCGTGAACAACGTTGCGTATAAATTTAAATTAATTTCTTCAGGTCTCTCTCGTGCCGGATATTGTGTCTGTTAAACCTGTAACGCATCGGTGCAACGTTCTATCCTTAAATCGATTGGTTACATTATGCGAATTAATATCCTCTCTTTGGACGAGATGTGATTTTAACCCTTTGCATTCGATGCTTTCCCAGCAATTTCCTGTTGCTGGTAAAAGTTAGCAATAGAAACAATTACCAAGCAATCTACCAGTTATAGAAAATCTCCACTTCAATAGAAAATATTTGGGAAACATGCGTTTCTCAAAAAGTTGCGGTGGAATAAGTTTTTAACCTTTGCAATCAGCAATCAATTCCCTCAGAGGCGACATTTGAATGCAAAGGGTTAAAACGTTTTTATTAACTCGCTTTCTTGTCTGTCTGTTTGTCTGTTCGGTACAAATTTTGTAATTAACTTTAAACTAACTTCCCGATGTGCTAGAGACTTGAAACTTGAAACGTAGCTTAGAAATGGACGACAATGCAGCATTAACTCGCTTCTTTGTCTATCTGTTGGTTAGAGTTCCGTACAGAATCCTATAACTAAGCTCACGCTATTCGTTCGCCTGTCTGTTCTACCTTTAAAAAACTTTTGAACCGTAAGGTTCAATCCGGATTAGGAATCTGTGTTAGTAATTAAAATTATAAGTCTGGATAGAATTAATAAAGCAATAATAATAAAATATTTGCTAATGCGTGGATCACGTGATGAAGTGGTTCTCGAGATATCGCATTCACAGAGATAGAGATACAGACGAATAAACGCAAAAAAATCGATTAAAAAATTTCACACACACAAGACTAAAAACCAGAAAATAATTATTTATAATTAAATTATTAAATTAATCAAATTTTATATTTTATATTAAATAATTTGTTTATGAATCACGTTTTTAACACGGATTAAGGAGTATAAAATAATTTTTCTTAGCCCCAAATTTTTGATTGTGAATGTTTAATAGCTATGAAAATCTTTGTAAGATTTAAAACGAGAAACGTGGGGCGCATGCAATAGATAATTGACGCACGAATAGCTCACCTAAGTCGCTAACAATTTTAATGCATGCGCCCCAAATTTTTCGTTTGAAATCTTCCACGTATTTTCATAGCTGTTAAAAATTCACAATCACAAATTTTCAGGTCTGTCTGTGTGAGATTAGTAATCTGTATGCGGCTAAGAAAAATGATTTTATACTTTTTAATCCGTCTTAAAAACGTAGTCGATTAAAATCTATTTTTATTTAAGTAATTATTATATTGCAACCGCATATCTCCGTTAATTTATACGTCTGTGAAGCAAACTCATTCGATGAGTTCAAGAGCAAGTCCCGATGATTCAGAGGGAAACATTTATCTACTTTACTACAGACATTGTTGCTAAAATGATCATTTGTTTCTAAATTTTAACGTAATTGAATAGAATTGAAATTTGAAATAAAATGGACTGTATTTTCCAAAGGAAACATCTCGAAATGAAGAAATCACGCGATAACGCTCGAGAAGTACTTGTTAACGGATATCCGATCAACATCATTGTGTCGCGTGCATTGTGATCGCTGATTGTTACAAAACACACGGAAAGCAACAACGTTCGTTACCTTTCTCGACACGCGTTTGTCATACGCGATGTAAGATTCGATCGATTAATAGCTGGCAAAGAATTATTCGAATGCCTATCCACAGTCATGGAATCGGGATTCGTGCGTTCGTGATTTTCATACTTAACTCCAAACACGGTCGAAAATATCTATGTACAAATATTTTCCCAATACAGATTGCAACACAAGTAACAATTAGTTCCAAGCACACGTTGTCCACGTTCTAGATCGAAAGATACAGATAACTAAACTCAGTGGTCAACTTCTACATAAGTTTGAAACTGCTTTGCAATTCTGTTTTACATTATAAAATCACAAATGTCAAATTTCAAATATAAATCACATCTGTCTGGATAAGGTAAAAAAGGTAATTGTTTTTGTTAAATGTACAACTCCACTTTGTCGACCAAAAAACACTGGTAGTTCCCTTTCACTAACTACTTCCACCTCCGTTCATTATATCGCCAAGAATAGTAGGGTTGTAAGTTTTAATATTTGTACAAAGTACTGGAAAATGTTTAGAGTTCTGCTTCAGTCGCCTAACGGGTTATACGAAAATAAACTGCGCTCGTGCGTTTCAAGTTTAATTTAATTATTCGATCTCTCGTACGAACAGTGAATCGACATCTCAGGTACACGAAATATTTGATACCACTACAGTAAGTCCTCGAATTAAGCGATTAATTGGTTCCGAAGGTTTTCGCGTAAGTCGAGGAAAGTAGAAAATTCAGCATTTTTGGTACAAAATGTGTTTTAGTTTCAAAGCATAGGTGAAAGTAAAATATTCGAATAAAAAATAAATGAATAAATAAAAATAAAATATATATAAAAGTAAAAGTAATAATATATATATAAAAGTAAAGTAATAATATGTATAAAAATTAAAGTAAAATAACAGAAGAAATAAATAAAAGTAAAATATTTGAATAAAAAATAAATTAAAGTGTAGCATGCAATATCATTATTCGCTGCTTTTGTAACTTTCGCAGATCGTTCATGATGAGGATCTTGAGCTTTGAGACCAGCTAATCCATCCTGGATCATATAAAATTTAATTTTTTCTCTTTCTTTTAAACCGCTTAAGTTCGAAATCGCGTAAGCTGAGGACTGATTGTATTTATATTTACTAAATATTGAATACTCGATGATTAACACTCTATGAGCGGATAACAGCGTGAGCTGAACTCATACGAATGCCAAGTGAAAATTAGTGAAATATGAAGAACGATCACCTTTCAGAAAATAAGTAATATCTTTGCAACAATAATAATAGGATTATCACTGAAATTTGGAAAATAGGTAATATATAGTATTTCAAATGTATGGATGAAGTTTAAACGAAATGAAATTTTTAATTTAGTTTTTTATTACTTCATTTAATGGAGCAAACAATAACACGGAGCAAACAATTATTAATTTAAAAAAAATTTTAAAGTTCACGTAGTAAGAGAAAAACGTAGTAACGTTTAGGAGTATTTTATTATACTGTTTTTTATATAGCAATTTTATTTACTTTAATATTTTTTAAATGTATAATATTTTTAGGAACACTCAAACAGTCGAACAGTAAAATTTTCCTTTTTATTGCTTACAAAGAGTTATGTAAAACAAAATATTAATTAAATAAGAAAGAACAAGCTCTGATACATGCGTTACTAATATTTACGAACGTTCTGCATAAAACGTAACAATACCCGACCCGCCCATATTGTGTTAATATTCAGTATTTACTTAGCTAATACAATACTACTCGATACTCGGCATTGAACTTTTAAACGTTCACTCTCGATACATTTCAACACCCAAATCAAAACCCACAGAGCCTTCTATTTTTTCTAACGTCAAACTACTTTCATCGCAGGATGCTGCTGCTGGTAATTCTTCACCTGATAGGATTCACCTGCGCCTCAGGAACCGCGGATATGCTAGAAACTATTGCCCAATGGCCGCTACTGGACTTCGCTCTCCCTTACAATCAAGAATATCTCGATCAGTATCGCCCAGAGAACATAGTGCCGACGGGTATCGAAATCGCTTGGGACAAGATCTTCATCAGCGTTCCAAGGCTACGAGCAGGCGTCCCAGCGACCTTGAGCTACATCCCCAGGAATATTCCGGCGGAGAGCAGCCCGCAGCTTCAGGCTTATCCGTCCTGGGAGTGGCACACCGCTGGAATCGGCGATCTCAACTGTTCGAAGCTGATCTCGGTTTATAGAACGAGGCTAGACAGATGTAATCGACTATGGGTGGTGGACAGCGGCATCATGACGTCGATCGACGACTTCAGACCCGTTTGTCCGCCGAAAATAATGGTGTTCGATCTGAAAACCAATCTCCTCGCGCGGCAGTACACGTTCCCACGAGAGGTAGGTTCGGGACTTTCGTTCTTTTCTCGCGTATCAATTACAGTGGATACCTCGCTTAACGAGCACCTCTCATACAGGTTTTCCAAATTAAATTAATCCTTTTGCAAATGAAATTCAGTCTTTGGTAAATCAACTACTTTTATATATATATATTATTTTTGAAAATGTATCAAATAATGTTAATTACATGTGGGGAACGAGACGAATGAGTGCGCGCGTGTGTGTGTGTGTGTGTGGAGGGGTGAGATAAACAAATGAAGAGTGGCGAGGCGCGTGACTTTTTGGGAAGAAAGGCACTTTTTGTGCCGGAAGGCAGTCCGCGTTTAACCTTGATAGAGTCCATTTACTGCAAGAGAAATCATTCTCTATAATATATTGTTATGGTTACTGTTGTGTCCTCATAATTTATCCCGTCTTCAGGGTTCCTCTTTCGAGACGTCCTTTAGGAAAACTCGAGTCATAGGCGGATTCCACATACATAATAAGAAATTAAAAACTCATACATACATCATTTAAGGTATGTTGGTTCTCCTGCAGCAGCAGTTAGTGACAACATACATATTCGTATAATAATTATAACAATTTGTAGACGTAACAGTTCCAACAGAGTTATTAATTACATCCACTAAATTTTGCCGATTTAAAGGATCAGCTAACATATTTCTTGCGCTAAACTTGATTTTGGAAAAGACTTCTTTGATAGGGTTCAGCATTGGAGAATACGGTGGTCGAAAAACATACGAATCGACATACGTTAAATTATGTATGCATGAGTTTTTGATTTCATACTACCTAATTAACATTATTTGATGTTTTTTTAAATATAATATATAAGTAAAAGTACTTGATTCGCAAAAGGGTGAATTCCATTTGCAAAAGGATTAATTTAATTTGTAAAAGAATTAATTTAATCTGTAAAATCTATAAAACGATTACGATTTTTAATCGCTTGATTGTAAAATAAAAAATGGCCAAATCGTTGAAAAGCTATTTGCTTGATTTAAAGCGTTTTATACTTTCGGAAGTAAAATTATAATTTGATTACGTTTTTTTCTAAAAGGAGTCACGAAAGGAGATACAAAATTTGACGTAGAAAATTTGATAAGAAAAGATACAATTGAAAAAGAGATTAAAGTTGATTTGGTGTTTCTTCTTTCTCAGGAGTATTGCAAGTAATACAATGTAATATCCTTTGACTGTTAACAAAGGAAAAGTACTGCAGCTCCATTTACGATAAGAGATGTAATATTTATAATGACGGAAAAGGCAGTGCTCATTAAACTGAGTCTTCGAAAAGTAGTAAAAATATAAAAGGTAAAAGTACTTGCTTTGCAAAAGAATGAATTTAATTTGCAAAAAGGTGAATTTCATTTAAAAAACATATAACGAGTATTTCGCATAGCGAGCAAAATAAATTAAAAAAAAATGGTTCCCTTACCGAGCAACATTTCGCATAACGAGTGACGCGGAAAGGAAAAGTTTCTCTTCTTTATTAAATGATAACGCGATGTCACATTTCCTTCAAATTTTGAAGCGCTGGCAAAAGCAAATGTCGCTAGATAGCTTTCTAGTAAAAAATAATTAGGTACGTGTCATAAATTCGTAAATAATAGACTACACAATTAAATCGAAATCACATTTGTTCGGTCCAGTATAGAAGAAAAGATAAGGATGATTTCGCTCCTTAACAATGTATATATAAGTAATTTTCTTTGAACAAACGTTGCATATAAAAAATTTTGAATATTTTCCTGCATAGAATGCATTATCGTATTTTATACTAATTTATACGTAAAAAATTGTTTTGCTTAACGAGTGTATCGCATTACGAGCAAGATTCTGGAACCAGATACTGCACTTTGATTGAAACCCAAAATGTACACACTTTTTATTAAATTTATATCGTTACGAGAGAGTTCGTATTCTGTAAAATTTGCAGTTTTTAACAATTTTGCTTGCATTTAGGTTCTGAGGCCTAACACGTTGCTGACGAATCTAATCATCGACGACGTGTCGGCGACAACTTGCGACGACGTGTTTATTTATATGTCTGACACTGCAGGACCCGGTAACTAAGATTCCTAGGAGTCCATTTATGTGATTCCCGATGACAATCTTCTTACCATTTTCTTTTCTTTTCCTTTTCTTCTTTTTTTTTAAGGTATGCTGGTCTTTGACGGCGCGGCAAACAGAAGTTGGCGCGTCACACACGCGTCTATGTACCCAAATCCGGATTTCGCAACGTACAGGGTAAGATTCTATCGACTCTTTTACCAGCCGCATTTCCGAATCGTCGTTAATCGTTGCGCAAGCGAATTACAATTTCAAAAACTGAATAAAGAATTATTCGCCGCCGAAGATATCGCGCGAATTGTTCGCACGAACGAATTTCACGGTTGCTCGTGGTTTTCTCTAGCATTGAATATTTGCGCGTTCAAGTTAAACCCTGCAACGCTTGCTTAGATTTTACTTTTTCCGCCGTGTACTTTTCTACTCAGGAAATCTCGAGGAATTTCACGCCGAGGTGGCCGTTGCACGCAACTTGTGATCCGTAAAAAGTCGACAACGAGGCCGCGCGAATATGAAATATGAACGCAGCGTAACGCGAGAACCGCGAAAAATTTAAAGGGCAGCCTGGATCCTTGCAAAAGTTTAATGGAACGAAAAAGAATTCGTTTAACGCATTGCACGCGGGACACGCTTGAACGCCTCTTCTGTATATTGTTGGTAGAGGGTGGGAGACGCTTAAACGCGTTGTAGAGTAAAAATTAGGCGCCAGCCGATAGAACGGAACTTGTCAAAAATAGAAAAATTTCTAACAATATCGTAATGAAAGATTTTATTTAAACGTAAAAAAGTTTCGTTGAGAGAAACAAAGTACAGATAGTCCTCCTACAGCATGGCATTATACAACACGGTTTCGCTCCAACACGATAGGATAAATTGCGAAACCTTTGTGCAACACTATACTTCTACAACACGGTTTCGCTCTAACATGATAAGAAAATTGCAAAAATTTTTGTACAACGCTATATTTCTATAACACGGTTTCGCTCTAACACGATAAGAAAATTGCAAAAATCTTTGTATAACACTGTACTTTTATAGCACTAGATAACATGATTTTTGTTTAACACATTGAAAACTAAATTACCTTCAAATAATGACGGGAAGGAACACTGAACTAGAGTGGCTTTACATGAAAATGTATAAATTAATTATAATTTATTCATTTATAATTCTATTCTGATGTCGCTCTGCGACGAAGATCGCCGTCACAGAGATGTATAAATATTTTATAAAAAATTACATTGTGTGTGCTTATATAGAATTAAAACAAAAATTGTGTGTGTATCTATGTATGCGCGTTAGAAGTTATACTTTATTGACGTGATTAAAATGATTTTTAATTTACACGAAAAAAATTTAATAAAATAAAATAATAAAAGGATTGGTGTGACATAAGAACAAATATTTTTTTTATACAAAGTAAAATAAAAATTTCATTTTATTATTTAATACAATTATTATTAATTCAATTTATTATTTAAAACAGTTATCGTTATGATTTGAATAATATTTACCAGTATTCAATATCAATCATTACTGTATATAATTAATAAACATATATAATTTTCTTTTAGTATTCAAATAAAACACCTGTTGCGCATTCATATATATGTATACAAATAGTATAAAACAGTTGAATGCGACACGCAAGCAGCTTCATAGTGTAGACTTTGTGTTACATTGTGCGCGCGCATTGGAAAAATTTACTCTCATCATTTTTTCATAACGCGCCTAAAAAAGTATAACTTCGAAAATGTTTGTAACGAGTTTTCGCGGTTAACACGGTTTCGCACAACATAGCATTTTATAGGAACCTATCTACCATGTTATAGAAGCATTACCCGTAGTTTCCGGTTTATTGCGATTTTATCGAATTACTAAACTCCCACGAAATTCACGCAAGAACACCCGCTACACGCGCAAGTCCCTGGCGAAATATACCCGCATGCAATGCGTTAATCAACGTGAAATTTAAATGAAAAAGGCATTCTTGGTGAAAATCTGCAGAAAAGTCCATCCTTGAAAGAAAAAGAAATGGAATAAGAGGAAGAATACAGAGGGCCCTCGATATTCGCACATTCTACTTTCGCACAATTCGTTATTTCGCAGATTTTTTAAATTTCAACTTTTTAAATACTTTTGTCCAAACACCTAATCGAGCAACAATGAAGTACATAATGAAAGTGAGGAAGAAGAAGCTGATAAAAACGTCAAGACTTTGATAATTAGAAGTATGAACGAAGCGTTCGTGCATCTTGACAAATTTTTGGCCATCATGAAAGAATGTGATCCCAACGGAGAACGTATATCTCGAATACGTAGGACGATTGAGAAAGACACAGCATGTTATAGAAATCTTTATCAAGAAAAGAAAGAAAAGGGTGGCATTCGACTAATTCTTGACAAGTTTGTAAGGAAAATACCCGAAAGCAGTTACACATGCCTCGTTAACTTCATTATAAATACATATTGATAAGTAAATACTTTAAAACACAGTTTTACATCCCTCTACTTTCGAATATTCAATATTCGTACATATTTTCACGAACCAATTATGTGCGAAAATCGAGAAGAAAATCGAAATTCCCGTGTATTTTTGCATAAAATCCTTTGTTCATAGATCGCTGGCGACACCTTCGAGTTGTTCGACGGTATCGTTGGTCTAACGTTCTCCGCGAGACTCGGATTGGTTTACTATCAGCCCCTGGCGACGGACCGCCTGTTCAGCGTGCCAACCACCGCGCTTCAGGCAGGCCCTCCAGCATTTGGCGAACAACTACCCGTGACTTTGGTGGGCAAAAAGTCCAGCCAAGGTCTCGCTCTGGCCGTTGATCCCCGTGACGATACGATTTTGTTCGCGCCGTTCACAGAAACGGCGATCGCCGCCTGGCAACCGCGGACCAACCAACAAAGGTACCAGTTTATTTGTCCCCTATAATCTCGCGAGCAAAGACTTTTCGCCTTGCACGAAAAGATCGCCTCCTTTGAAAATAATTGCGTCCTCGTGTTCAGTGATTTTATGGCCGACGACGTTGCGTTTAATTTTACGTTGCTGATTATTCTGCTCCCTTTTTCAAATTTCTCTGAACACAATTAACGTCCAGAGAAAATATGTATCCGTTTTTATTAATTTCATGTATATCTCTTGGTATTTCCCGGTTTGTACCGTAGATTTCTTACGCGATTGAAGAATTGAATTTCGTGACACTTTTCTTGAAAATGCGAAAGTACGTTGATTTAAAAAAGTAATGTTTCATTGTACGTCAATACGCTCTAGGGGCGGGTAACCCAGACATTTGACAGGGACGCAAAAATTTAAAAGCGCTATTTGGCTGTAAGTGTAAGAAAAATATTGATGTGATAAATATTTAATTAATAGAAAATTTCACATATCTATTTTTTTATTTGCTAAAAATTGACAGTGCGTAGCGTATTTATATTGTTTATGTTTAAAAGCTAAAAATATTTACACTATTATTGAAAACAATAATGTAATCTAATATTATAATATTAATAATAATAATATTATATTATATTATTATTTTAATAATAGGTGAAGGTAAAGTAAATATTTTTTTTAATATATTATTATTATTATTATTACTATTATTATATCATTATTAATATTAATAGTATTAATATTATTATAATTATTATTGTTATTATTATTATGGTTAATATTATTATTGTTATAATATTATTACTATTAATATTATTGTGGGATCAGAAGATTTAGCCGAAGAACAAGCGTAATTGTAGAAAGTAAATTTATTAGGTTTAATAGATGACGCGTACCACGCTGATGTCTTCTTCAACTCTGTCTAACTCTGACTATCGCTGCGTACACACATCCTTATATATCTTCAATCATCGAACATTCTACATTCTTTTCCATTCATTCCCTTGTTTTCCACTCATACTCTTTTGCACAAAGTTTCGAATATTCTCGAATAATTAATGTTCGAGAATATTTTCAATTTCGTCTTATGTTTTCACGCACACAAAGTCACACGTAATATTCACACATTCTTTTGGAATATTCTCGAATAATGGATATTCGAGAATATTCTAAATTACATTTTATTCCTGCACACACAAAGCTACGCATTGCAAAATCATTCACACCCTACATTATTATTATTATTATTATTATTATATTGTGGGGAACGAGAAATGTAAGAATGAGTGTGTGAACGATTTTATTGCGTATATCCTTAGTATGTGTGAAAAATGAAAAGTAATCGGGAATATTCTCGAATATTGATTATTCGAGAATATTCGAAACTTTGTATAAAAGGCAGAATGTGTGTGCGAATGAGCGAGTATGAGAGTGCTTTGAAAACAAGAGAAAAGAATCTAGAATGTTCGGTGAATAAAAGGTATAAAAGCGTGTGTGTGCGAAGTACAGAGTCAGAGTCAATTTGTATCTGAATAAAGTAATAAAAGTGTACTTTCTTAAGTAATTCCTACAATATAATAATAATTTGTTGGGGTCGACGTGAAGCTCTTCGATGGTGGGCTAAACGTCTGCTTCAATGGTTGGGCTGTAATGTATGCGTAAGAGAGGGTAGGAAGGAAAAAGAGAGGGAAGAACGTTTCGTCCTGGCCCTGCTAGTGGCCTCATCCCTGCCTTAGACGCTGAGATCGTAGGGATAGGTCAGAATTTCTATTATATAGAAACGGTATAGAAATTAACGAGTGTGCTGTCCCCCTAGTGGCGAGGACCGCCACAGACGTAACCGCTAAAGCGGGCGCTGTGTACGCAAACTTTTGTTTTCCCATTAAACTTGAAATCAATTTTCCAGGATCCTAGCGTACAGTCCAGAAAAGTTGCAGTTCGTCGCTGAGATCCGCTGGGCGGACCGCGATAACGGTAACTTTTGGTTGCTCACCAGCAGATTTCAAAAATTCTTCAGGCGGGAGGTGAACGCGCGCGACATCAACATTCGAATCATGAGATTGACGCCCGTGCAGCATCCACCGAAATCTGCGATCATCAACTATTTCACGCAGCCTTACTTTCCGTCGCCGTTCTACAACAACACGATAGGTTTCTAAAAGGGAACAGGAAAAGGAGGATCGCTCGTGTTGCTCACAACGTATACGTATGCCCACGCCCGATAGGAGATTCTCCTCAAGTTAAAAGTCTCCTAATATCGTATCCAGATGGAAATATCATCGAATAAAGGGGATCGAGAGTGTCCTCCGAATTTCTTTTGTCAGGGTGTCCTAGTGGACAGTGAAGATAAAGATGCTCATGGTTGATCCTTGTAGTATGTAATACTGTAGAGTATGAAGATAATTTTAAAGATATTATACATGTATTTAGTAGAAGAAAATAGAAGACGCGGTTGTTAAATAATTTAAAAATAGATGATAACTTTAGAATAGGAACGATGCAGAGCATTAAGTATTATCGTGACGAACAATATTTACTGCAATACCGACCTATTTGTTCGTTGAAAAGTAGTGTTTTTTAACAACTGTAATATTTCTCTCCTTGTATAATTACTCCTTTCACGCTCTGCATCCGAGCGTCGTTCCTGCAAAAGTACTCGCAAGATACACAGTACTTACAAGACTCTGTAAATGAAAAGTGATTAAAAGGCTAGCGAAAGCAAAATTTATGTACCAAACGTCCAAGGACATTGTGTCAATAAATTATTCGAAAACAATTGGGATTACGTGTAAATTTCTTCAGAATATACATTCCCCCTTTTGTTTCAGGATATCGAAGTAATTTAAAAAAAGAAACGACGTTCGATGGAAAATTTACTGTGCGAATGGGATGTCATAGAATTTCGTAGAAATAATTAAATAATTGATGAATAGTTGATTGGAAATTCATAATTTCAGGGAGATAAGCGATTATATTTATCTATTAAATATGCTTTACGCGTGCGGTTACATGATTGATGATGATATTATACGGTCATCATGTGCATATATATATATACATATATATGTTACGGACAATGTGTTCAACGTGGGCATTTTGTGGGATGATTGGGCATTGTGTAGAATTCCTGTTCGAAAAGATATTCTGCAAAATGGCCGTAACAAGTTTCAGTCAATCTATAAAATGTCCGGTTGTTCTCACAAATTTCTGGAGTTTTTTTCTAGTTTTAGTTGGGCTATTTTTGCAGGTTTCTGGAGTATTTTTTTAGCCTTAGCATGACAGTTTTTGGAGATTTTTGGTTTCTTTTTAGTTTTAGCTATGCTATTTTTTGGAGATTTTTTTTAGCCTTAGTTCGACAGTTTTTGGAGATTTCTAGAGATTGTTTTTACTTCTACCTGAACTATTTTCGAAGATTTTTGGAGTTTCTTTTTAGCCTTAGTTTGGCAGTTTTCGGAGATTTTTGGAGTTTTTTTAATAGTTTTATTTGCGATATTTTCGTAGACTTTTGGAATTTATTTTTTCTTTAGCTCTCGTTAGGCTATTTTCGGAAATTTCTGCAGTTTCTTTTAGCCTTAGTTTGGCAGTTTTTGGAGCTTTTTTACAGTTTTAGTTAAGATATTTTCGTAGATCTTTGGAGTTTTTTCTTTTTGGCTCTCGTTGGGCTATTTTCGTAGATTTTTGGAGATTTGTTCATGGATTCTACACACATCCATACTATGGATTCAACACACTACCCAACGAACCGTGGTCATTATACAAAATATCCAGGCCATTTGTGAAATACCTGCCCATTATATATTTTGCCCAAAAAATTGGGCATTCTACGCAATGACCCGTCATTTTACAAAATGCCCACGTTAAACACATTGCCCGTAACATATACATCTCAGAGTTATCTCATATATAAAAATTATTCTGTCATATAATTGTTGGAATAAAAAAATTACCATAAATTACTTGAAAAAATTTGTCGCGTTTATTAAATTTGTTACGTTTATTGTGTTATTCAGAGGTTATTGACATTAAAAAGTGTAATGGAGTCAGTCTCATTAAAGCAAGTCAGTGCGATTAGGGAAATACATTAAATGAGATCATCTGTAAATATACTTGTTGTTTCAATGAACGTTTATGTACTTATATCTTGAAGTATTAATAAATCGTTCGTTCAGTCTAAACAAGTCATTATAACCATAGAAAATGAGTACATGAGTTCTGTGGCGGTCCTCGCCACTAGGGGGACAGCACACTCGTCAATTTCCCGCGAGCATTCCATATCCTACAGTTTCTATATAATAGAATTTACTTATTTTAACATCACAGCGTCTAAGGTAAGGTCTGCTAGGTAGCCTTACCGATGAGTTCACTAGCAGACCCAGGACGAAACGTTCTTCCCTCTCGTTTTTCTTCCTACCCTCTCTCACGTTCTCATTACAGCACGACAGCAACTATTGAAGCGGCATTCAGCCCCCACCAACACACGTTTCAGTTCCATTCCCAAGAAATCAGCAAAAATAATACAATAAACCATGAGATTTCATGTTAGGATTTTAAATATTTTCTTTCATAAAGATTGCACATGTATTACACAAAGTAAATTATCACTTGAAAGGAAAAAAAATTATGAGACAATATGTAAGGATTACCGAAAAATATTTCAGTTATAATTAATCAAACAAAGGTTTTGAAACTATAACTTACCATTTATTGACTTTTACACACAATTAATAAATATGTATTATGCACGAAGTTTGATTTAATTTTTATTAAATTTTATAAATGTCAAAAGGGTACTTTTCTCTTTGAACACCAAATTCAAAATGCAGACAAAGCAAACAAGATTCCATATTGAGGTCATAAAAGTAAAGCAAAATTTTTCTCTTAGAATTTGGGTCGATCATGTTAAATCAAAATAAGTCGCGTAAAAAGAGAATTAAATTTTTTTCTAATTCGTGTTAAACTGAAATCGTGTAAAAGAAGTTCGTGTAAAAACAGAATTGGGTATACTCTATTTATTAAGAATTCGAAAGCGAAATTTTTCATTTGAAATGACACAATACATCTGATCTTTAATTATTTTTTACACAAGTTTTCAGTTTATATCGTTTTCTTCATTATCGAAACCTTGTAAGAACAAATTTTAAATTAATCAAAGATACAAGTAAATTCGATTAATCAAATTTCAGTACATTTTTCGCGGATAATTGTTACGAATAGATGTTAGTACCATTGTAGTTATTTTCACTGTTAATACACTATGGGCGGGTAACAACGTGAAAATTAGTGAAATATTAAGAACGTGTACCCTTTAAAAAGCAAGTAATATCTTCACAACTAATAATAAGATTTCAATGAAAGGACTCTATTCAAAAGCCATATATTTTCGCCCCCAACCGATTTTGTTCTTTGGAAAATAGGTAATATATAGTATTTCAAAAGTGTGGATGAAGTTTAAATAAAATGAAATTCTTAATTTAGTTTTCTATTGCTTCATTTAATGGATCATACAGACCAAACAATAATTGTTAATTTTTCAAAGTTTTAAGAGTTCACGTAGTAAGAGCAAAACGTAGTAACGTTTAGGAATATTTTATTACACTGTTTTTTATATAGTAATTTTATTTATTCTAACATTATTTTAATGTATGATATTTTTAGATACACTCAAACAGTCGAACAGTTAAACTTTTCTTTTTATTACTTACAAAGAGTTATGTGAAACAAAATATTCATTAAATAAGAAGAACGTCCTCCATAAAAGGTATTAATACCAGTCCCGCCCATAGTGTGTTAATACTCCGATAGTAGCATAATAATGTAGGGTGTGAATGATTTTACAATGCGTGGTTTTGTGTATGAAGAAACAAAATGTAATTTGAAATATTATCGAATGTTCATCATTCGAGAATATTCCAAAATAATTTGTTGATGATTTTATTACGTATGACTTTGTGTGCGTGAAAACATAAGATGTAATCGAGAATATTTTCAAATATTAATTATTCGAGAATATTCCAAATTTTATGCAAGAGAGTATGTGAGTGCCTGGAAAAACAAGGGAATAAATGGAAACATGGGGAAAAGAATCTAGACTGTTCGATGAGTGAATGTATATAAGAATATGTGTGCGCAGCGTGAGAGAGAGTTGAAGAACATTAACGTATCAAAAGAAGATATCATAAATTTAACCTAATAAATTCGATCTTTACAATTACGCTTGTTTTTCGGCAAAAACTTCTGATCCCGCAATAATAAGCGATACAATAGATGCAAAGTTCGATTTAATAAAATAGACGATATTTTGTGCGATTTATTGAAACACGTACTGTTACTTAAAGTTTGACTTTGGGACGTTGCAACGAATACGTAAGAATTTCATTTTAAAAACCGAGAACACACGCAATCAGTAATTTCGCAACTCTCAATGCTCGTGCACTAGCTGATCAACAAAACATAGTTTTTACTATTTCCGAAAAACTCTTGTCGAGTCACTCCGTTAGAGAGATGATTAATTGACTGGAATTCCTCGAAAAATAACTGTTGTTCGTAAGAAACTGTTTGATTTTACTCAGAAGCAGTCTGGATTTTTCCAACTTTAAAACAAACAGTGTGTCGTATTGTTTTAAAAATTTACAATTCGTACTTACGGTCACGCAAAACACTTGTCTGCAATTCCATTAACGATATCGGGGCTTACCCACCGCGTGTTTTCTTCCAACGTTACGCTGCGTGTGACACACGTCGATGCATTGTAGTCGATCATTACGAAAAAATATGACCTATGATTTTTTCGGAAATTCCCTTTGCGCTGCATTCAATTTCCTCGAATTCAGAGTTTCTAATATAGGTTTTTCAAATTAAATTCAACCTTTTGCAAATGAAATTCACTCTTTTGCAAATCAGATACTTTTACATATATATGTATTGGATGATTGCAAAAGTTCGTGCCCGATTTAAACCCAAATTAAATACAAAACAGTTTCGTGAAAAATAGTATTTAGTAATTAATAATGTATTCGTTATCATTTTCTATAACTGTTTCCCAATGTTTTACAAGTTTTTCAATTCTTTCTTTGTGGAAACTGCCTGGTTTCTCTTCAAAGAAAGTCGCAAGGTATTAGGTAATTGCAAAAGTTTGCGTCCGATTCGAAACCAAATTAAGTACAACACATTTTCATGAAAAATAGTATTTATTAATCAATAATGCACTCTCCATCATTTTTTATAATTGTCTCACAACGTTTTACAAGTTTTTCAATTTCTTCTTTGTTGAAACTGCGTGTTTTCTTTTCAGAGAAAGTCGTAAAGTAGTTTTTAATTACTTTCATAGAATCAAATTCCTTGCCATTCAAATTGTTGAGAACGAAACAGATGTAAATTTGAAGATTTCACATTTGAACTCCCTAAGTTTTTGCAGTGTCTGATGAGCGACACGTGGAAACACGGTTCAGTTTGCTTTGTTCTGTCAAAACGCGCGGAATCCATATGTCGAGTTTCGAAGTGTATCCAAGTTGTTTTGAATGGTAAAATGCAGTCGAATGGTCGATATTTAGTCTCCCAGCAATCTCTTTAGTGGTAATTCGTGGATTATTGTTCGTTAAATCACGGATAAAGCCATTATCAGTGCCGAAATATCGTCCAGAGCGAGGATTTATCGTTTAGATTAAAGTCACCATTTTGAAATCGACTAAATCACTTTTTAATTGTCTTAAGACCAGGGACGCGATCCAACTAAACGTGATGAATATTTTTTGTTGCAGTTCCAATACTCGTCCCTTTTTTAAACTCATATAATATAACACGAAAAAAACAACTTTTCATTTTCCATTTTCTATATTAACCCTGCACGCAAATTAATTTACATAATTTTGTTTAAGGTTATGTTGATTTATGACACATTTAGAGAACTATTTGACTACATTTAGATAATAAAAGTGTATGCTTTCGTCACTTATGAAAATCTGGCACGAACTTTTGCAATCACCTAATAGTATCGGAGTTTGAAATAAAAATAACGTATAACGAGTGAATGATTTTATTGAGTGAAGTTAGTATGCGTGAAAGTTTAAGATGTAATTGTGAAATTAGGAATATTCTCGAATAATTAGTATTCGAGAATATTCCTAAGAGTAGGTATGTGTGTGAATGTAAATGTTTGAAAATAAGAAATGCATGTAAATTCGAGAAAGTTTGATGAGTGAATTTATATAAACGATGTGTGTGCGGAGTGAAAGTCAGTTTTTAGGAGAAAAGCAACGATGTACCACGTTATTAAAAAAAAACATACATTTTTGTATATGTTATACATATATATTATATTTAAAAAAACATCAAATAACGCAATAATTTTGGATGCAGTTTGGTTAATTTTGAAGGATAGCAAAACTATCCTTGTTTAATAATTTACTATCCTTGTTTGTTAATCAATAATTTAAGAGTTTCAATTTTTATGCTATGGAATATTCTAGAATGTGAGTGAGAACGAATGTGCGTGTGAATGAGTTTTTCAAGCGAATGTTTTTAAACAAATTGAGTCAGTTGTTCATCGTGCGTTATTGAGAAAACATATAGTTATAAAGACCTTTTAATCTCCTTGTATTTAATATTAAAATAATAAATATCCTACAATTTTGGACAACGCAAGTATCCATAAGACGCAGGAAGATCTTGTTGGTCAGACAAGGTACTCTCTAATTTTTCTAACACCACATTCTCCAATGCTGAATCCTATCGAAGAAGAAATCTGTTAGCTGATCTTTTAAATTGGCAAAATTTAGTAGATGTAATTAATAATTCTATTGGAACTGTTACATCTACAAATTGTTATAATTATTATATAATGTATGGTGAATTTGATTTGCAAAAGTGTGAATTCCATTTGCAATAGAGTGAATTCAATTTACAAAAGAGTAAATTTAATTTGAATTTTTTAATTTGAATTTTCATCCGTTGAAAATGGGTTTAGAAAATAACTAATACCGATTTATAATCTATAATATTCTTTAGGTTTAGGTTTAAGTTTTATTTTTCCACAGTTTATAACAAAAATATATATCTTGTAAATGGCGTTTGTGAGGACTTCGCGCGCTTATCTCAAGCCGAAAATAGTTCTTATTTTTACTATAACATTTTGTCTATAATCTATGACAGTTTTATTATTTACTTTATTATTTTTGTTAATGTGCATTCATATTTTTCAGTCACTTATTCGTTTGCATTCGTGCTTACATCTTTCTTAACTTTACATTACCAGTCTCTGTCTTTTTTCCTTTCGCATACATTTTTCTTATACATTTTTTGTACTTTTCGTCTTTCTTATCCTAATTTGTAGACAGTTTCATACTTACTTACTAACATTATTGTTAACAGGCTCATACTTATGGAATTTATGTTATATATAAAATATATAAAAAAGTATCGTTAGTAATACTTATATAAAGATGGAAATAAATAAGTTATCCTTTTTGCTTTAAACGGTAATATTTTTTTTTCCTTTGGTCCTTCTTACTTTCTCTTTTTCCTTCTTCTTTCGTTTTTTTCCTTTTTCTTTTTATCCTTTTTCCTATATATTCCTTTTGATACTGTTCATTTTCCACGCACTGGAAGCGACTTCTTTAATCTTGCACTCTCTCGAGGGAACTGAACTAACATTAAAACACACAGAGCCGATGACCTGAAGCATCGGTGACCAATCTTGTGTGTGCGCTAGGCACAAACAAAAGACTTTCTTTTATTCGTTTCTACATAAATCTTAGAATCGATACTACTCTTCTTTTGCTTTATCCTCCTTTCTTAGATCCTATTGAAGTTATATTTCTTTAGGCGCGTTATGAAAAAATGATGAGAGTGAATTTTTCCAAGGCGTGCGCACAGTGTAACACAAAATCTACACTACGAAGCTGCTTGCGTATCGCATTTTGTAAGTGCACTCAACTGTTTTATACTATTTGTATGCATGTATGTGAATGCGCAACACGTGTTTTATTTGAATACTAAAAGAAAATTATATATATGTTTATTAATTATATACAGTAGTGATTGATATTGAATACTGGTAAATATTATTTCAATCATAACAATAACTATTTTAAATAATAAAATGAATTAATAATAGTTGTATTAAAAAATAAAATGTATTAATAATAATTGTATTAAATAATAAAATGAAATTTTTATTTTACTTTGTACAAAAAAAGTATTTTTTCTTATGCCACTCCAATCCTTTTACCACTTTATTTCAATAAATTTTTTTTGTGCAATTTGAAAATCATTTTAATCGCGTCAATGAAGTATAACTTCTAACGCGCGTATGTAAGTACACGCACAATATTTTACATTTTTGTCTCTTTTAGGAGATTCTTACAACTATTTACATTCATATCTATCATGTCTTATCAACTATTTACATTTTTACACGTTTGCTAATTTAGCAACTATTTACATTATTCTCCTCCTTAATTAAATTTGTTACTCTTATAGAATATTTATTATTTTAAAATTAAATACAAGGAGATTAAAACGTCTTTATAACTATATGTTTTCTCAATAACGCACGATGAACAACTGACTCAATTTGTTTAAAAACATTCACTTGAAAAACTCATTCACACGCACATTCGTTCTCACTCACATTCTAGAATATTCCATAGCGTAAAAATTGAAACTCTTAAATTATTGATTAATATAAATTATTGATTAACAAACAAAGATAGTAAATTATTAAACAAGGATATTTAAGATTACTATCCTTCACTCTTTTTTGTATCTTCGTTAACCGTTTCTTCCCCATTTTAGTCGCCTCTTACGATAAGCAGGGGAAATTGTGGGTAAATTCGCGAGGCCCTTTCGCTTCTTATATAAACGGATCTTAGAAATATATGCGTAGAAAAAAATGCCATCTCCTCTCTCTTTCTCTCTCGAAAATAAACGATTAATTTTTGTACTTGATTGTCAACGAAAATTTAACATCATCAGATATAGTACATACGTTTCATGTAACAATAGAAACATCTAGAATCCAAATAACCAAATTTGAACGAAGCATGCAGCAAACTTTGAGTGGGTAACAACGTGAGCTGAATTCATACGTCTGGTGGGCAAAAATTAGTGAAATATGGAAAACGTGCAGCTTTTAGAAGGCAAATAATATTTTTACAACAATAATAGCAGGATTTCAATGAAATTTGAAAAATAGACAGTATATAGCATTTCAAAGGTATGGATTAAGTTTTAAAAAAGTGAAGTTTTTAATTAAGTTTGATAGTTTTAGTTTAATTATTTTCGGAGACCTTTGGAGTTTTTTTTTTAGCTCTCGTTGGGCTATTTTCGAAGACTTTTGGAGATATGGACACTTTAGAAATATGAAAAATGTACACCCTTTAGAAAACAAATAATATCTTCGCAACTAATAGTAGCGATTTCAAAGAAATTAGGAAAATAGATAATATATAGTATTTCAAAGGTATGGATTCAGTTTATAAAAAGTGAAATGTTTAATTTAGTTTTCTACTACTTCATTTAATGTATAACACGGAGCAAAAAAACTAATTATTAATTTTTAAAAGCTTCAAGAGTTCATTTAGTAAGAGAAAAACGTAATAACGTTTAGGAATATTTTATTATCCAATTTTTTATATAGTAATTTTATTTACTTTAATATTTTTGTAATGTATAATATTTTTAGAAACACTCACCGGTTTCACCAATGAAGGAGAAACTAACAAAACTTGCACATGTAAGAAATCCAACATCCTTTTTATTACTTACAAAGTGTTATGCAAAACAAAATATTCAATAAATAGGGAAAAACAAGCATTTGTAAGTGCGTTAATAAATTTCTGAACGTCCTGCATAAAAGGATATCTTTCTTCAATCTTTGATCAATTTTGTACATAAAGTTTGAGTTAATTAAGAATAATTCACAAATATACGATAGGTGCTGTTGTTATTCATAATTATAGAAATTTTTGTTAGGAGATAGCAAAGTCAACAAAATTCTTAAAAAGATCTGATAAATCGAGATCGATCTAATTTTGAAGATGATGACAGTTATCAATGACAACTGTTTTCAATTAATTAATAAGCACTCAGTAATTTGTAGACGGAACGATCTTTGTTTTTATCAGAAAAAATAAACCTCCATTCTGTCGTCCTAACTTGTAAATCATTTGTAAATAATACTTGGGAAAATGATTGAATATAGGTCACGGAACCGATTACCGATCATTGGAAATCCCGCGTCCAGTTCCGTGAATTCTGACGAACCTGCTTCACGACCCTAACCAATAAATTCACGTCGTTCCCTCGAACTTGGCGACCTATTAGATTCCCCTGAAGAAATACTTGTTTGACGACGGGATCGTTGCTCTCCGAGCATCTGTGCTCTCAGTCAGCGGTCAGACGCGACAACGCGCGCAACGTTCCGCTCTGTCTCATCCTCGACGAGCTGATCGTGTCGAAATTCGATTCGTCGCTTCTTCTCCGCGAGTCAGTTAGTGTCGGTCCGTGCCGTCTTTCAAACGTCGCTGCATCGCTCCACGCGTTTATTTCAAACGCCACAAAGAGTGGTTTAGTACGCGGCATCTTCGAGATCTGAGAAATAAATCGCGCGATCGTCGTTTCACGCGGAGATAATTATTCGAGCAGACATTTCGGAGAGTGTCAGCGAATCGCGCTTAATACATTCGAGGATATTCTGATTTTGTCAGTTTTGTGCCCAACGATAACTCGAGATTCCAAGGGGATTCCATTGTTGCAAATTGGATCGTTCGATCGTTCGAAAGGAAATTTCTGCGATCACTTTTTTCGACGCTTCACGTCGATATCTTTTCTGTGACGGTGAAAGTTCCACGGAAAGACAGAGCCAAGTGACACCGATAGCGGACCACGTTTGCAAGAAAACGAGCAATAAGGACAGCGTTGCGTTTCCCTGAACGATTCGGGGCAACGGAAGTGCACTCGCGGCGGTCACGTTGGGAACCGGAAGCGAGCTACCCTGCGCGCCACTTCGCTACGTTTCGAAACCAGGTGAGTTTTCAAATGTCCGCGTTTTATCGTCGTCAACTTTTTAACAATTGGAACGCGGGAATTAAATGACCATTTGTCTCGTTTCTCTGGAGAACGGTCCAGCTACAGGTAACCCTTCTATAACACGGTAAATAGGTTCCTATAGAATGCCGTGTTGTGCGAAACCAAGAGTCAGTACAAAAAGAGCGATTGCGTTTCGAAAACTCATTAAAAAGAAACATCCTTTTTTAAATTCCATATAAGGATATTAAATATATTTTTAATTCCTTTTAATAACTTAATTTTTAATAAAAATATGAAAGTATCTCTGAGACCTATAATAATGAATTTTTTATTCCATATATAACTTAATTTTTATTAAAAATATAAAAGTATCTCTGAGACCTATAATAATGAATTTTTTACTTCATATATAACTTAATTTTTATTAAAAATATAAAAGTATCTCTGAGACCTATAATAATAAATTTTTTATTCCACATATAACTCAGCTTTTATTAAAAATATAAAAGTATCTCCGAGACCTATAATAATAAATTTTTTATTCTATATATAACTTAGTATTTATTAAAAATATAAAAGTATCTCTCATAGCTTTTCGTTACGACATCGGAATAAAGTTATAAATGAATAAATTTGTACATTTCCATTTAAAGCCATTATAGTTCATTATTCCTTCCCATCATTATTTGAAGGTAATTTAGTTTTTAAATGTGTTAAACAAAAATCATGTTATCTAGTGTTATAAAAGTACAGTGTTGTTACAAATACAAAGATTTTTGCAATTTTCTTATCGTATTAAAGCGAAACCGTGTTGTAGGATCTCGTGCTGTAGGAGGGCTACCTGTACTTACCGATACCTGTTCCATTGAATTTTAATGAGCCGATCGTTAACCTTCTCAATACTTCTTAACGTAACTTTGAATTTCGATGACAGAAAAATAGATTTTTGTTGCATACTGTCATCGTTTTAATCATCGAAACCTGGAAGGTTAATGGAAGAAAAATATTTACATTTACGAGTACCGACTGCGATTGCCAAATGTATAAATGGAGAGTCACAAATTTGCTTTGTCTGTGTCTACAAATTCTGCACACATCGCTGGAGATGTCGCTTCCAGAAAGATTAAAAATTCAGAGGTGTTCCACTTTTTAAGCACGAAATGTAAATGAACCTCGTAAACAAATATCGAAATTGCAAATTCGAGATTAGCATTCACGATCGTTAGACGATAAAATCAGAAGTGGAAAACAATAGACTCGTACATGTCGCAACACTTTTAACTCCAAACGATTATGCACGATACATTACAAAGCATCGGTGAAAAATTATTTTTCTCATCTAACGTACTTAAAATTGCATAAGAGTAAATTATAAATAAAGACGTGTAATTACTCTGTTTGCAGTTCGGAGATGAGGCGATTCTACTTGGCGATACTGTTGCTGTCGGCAACAGTCGGTTTAGAAGCCATTGAAAAATTGAAGACCATTTACTCGTGGAAAAGTTTGGAATTTGCATTCCCAAACGAGCATGCCAAACAGACTGCCATTAATAATGGAGCCTTCATATATGGCGCCCCGGTACCCATCGACGTGGATGTTTACGTTGAAGGTAAAAATCACTTACCATTCAAACGTAATGAAAATAAATCAATGAATACGTTTGCGAGGAATTTTCGACGACCATGTAAAAACTGTACGTTCTTTTATTTATTGAAGAACACAAATCGAAGGTCTTTGTGTCCGTCCCACGGTTTCAAGACGGTGTGCCTTTAACTCTGGGTTATATCACCGAGCAGGTGTCTGTAGATGGCAACCCTATAATTGCACCCTATCCAAATTGGGATTACAATACTCTGGGTAGCTGCGACTCGATCACCAGTGTTTACAGAATGCAGGTATACCACTTGAATGGAATTTCTTTAACGCATTCGCGACCGCTGACGTGAATTCACGTCACTTCAAATTTAAGCATTATAACGACACGTGATCTATTGTCTATCTAAAACACGAGTATACAAGTTATGAAAATCTTTCTATTTTAAACAACGCGTATTCGCAACACTGATATTTCAAAACAAATTTTACCATTTTTATCCTCGCCTTAACGATCAAAGTGTGCGGCAATCAGCTTCAGAATTTCATTATTTTCCAAAGGTACTAGGTGTCAAAAACGTAAAAAATTTGCCGAATGCGAGTGTGTTAATATACTTAAAAACTTCGATTTTCGTTTCATCGTTTGAAATATGGGAAAACTCCGTTGCGTTGATTACTTAGAAGTGACATTCGCATTAGAGTAGTAAACAATCAGTCTGCAATTTATTGTGTCGTTCTGACACATTGATGATGAATCTGTAAAGAAACAATGACAGAGGTACGTTCAATCACAGGTGACTCGCATTGTTCGCCAACTATTAGCAAAATATTGCTAGTCCGTAACGTGGACATTTCTCGATTGCTAATCTGTCATTAGTTCCACCCAACGGAATTCCCACGCTTACTCATGTTTGAACACAAGCAACGACCGATAACTTATCAACCTGCGAATATTCCTGAACAGTTTAATCAGTATCTGGCTGGAAAATACTTATTTTGCTTCATTCAAACGCGTATTTCTTTATCGTCTCTGTCGATCTCGAATGCTTTTATCAACTTCATTTCCATTGACGTACATGCACTATCAAAACTAAACGCAACGATATATCTATATGTACACAGTGGATTCTCCTATAACGCGCTATCTAATAATGCAAATTCCTATAACGCGATAAAAAATTTGCGATTAGTACACATACAACGCGATAAACAGTCCCGCATTACGCGTAAGATAAATTTAACGTTTTCACGCAGTTTCTGACTTTTTTGTCTAGAGAAGCAAAAGTATACACTTATCCGTCGTTTATATATGAACAGTGAAGCTGACAATTTAAAAAAAGTACCAGTTTATAAAAAAAAATAATACATATACACGTTTAACCGTTTCACTGCGATGAGCTCTCGCAGCGAGCCATCAATACGAACGTCACGATATTCACATGTCAGGTTTTTTTATTTTTTGTTAAGTGGTGTCTTAAGGTATTTCTAAAAATTGCATAATTGATAATAAGAAACAAACTTATGATGATTCAAATTTACGGACAAATTTAATAATTTTAATAATAATAACAACAAAAATAATATAAAGAAATATACGTAATAGTAAAAATGATTTAATAATTAATTTCTAAGGAAATTGTATATATTAATAGACTGGTGAGGGCGTATATATACGCCTATCGCAGTGAAAGGGTTAAAGATACAAGAGAAAAATAATTTGATTCAATTTTTAATTAAAATTTTTAAAAATTGTGCATGCACTTGTGTACGCGCGTTAAAAGCTATACTTCATTCACATGATTAAAACGATTTTTAATTTGCACGAGGAAAATATATTGTAATAAAATGATAAAAGAATTGCAGTGGCGTAAGAAAAATATTTTTTTTATATAAAGTAAAATAAAAATTACATTTTATTATTTAATACAATTATTATTCATTCATTTTATTTTCCAATACAATTATTATTCATTCATTTTATTATTTAAAACAATTATCGCTTGTTACCACTAATACTCATAATTATCGAATGATTTAAATAATATTTACAAAAAAACAGTTGAATACACTTATCAAACGCGACAAACAAGCAGCTTCGTAATGTAGACTTTGTGTTACACTGTGCGCGTGCATCGTCAAAATTCACTCTCATCATTTTTTCATAAGGCGTCTAAAGAAGTATAATCCCAATACGCACTTTACTATTTAACACATATTTTTCTTATAAAAATATTATTATAACGTATAAAATACTTCTTTTTATAATTAAGTCATTGTGTATTCTGTTTAGACTTCCCTTTATTAAAAGAAACTTTAGTTGAAACAAGTTAGTTACGTATAACGCTAACAGTCTGTTCGCGATGAAATAATATTTCAAACTCAATCACGTCTCGTTAGCAATGTGCGATAGCCGTTACAACTTAGAGAAACTTTGAACTTATATAAATTGGTTCGATAATATATGTAACGCGATTTTCTATTACGCGGAACGTATTCTCCGCGTTGTAGCCTACTGTATTCCTATTTTTATCGATACACAATATACAGAAATGCTGCGAATCAATTTAACAGTAGGTTTACCATGAGTTTTTTCGGAATTTAATTAGAAAAAAAATATAAATTGACCTATCAATTATGAAGTTAAAGTAGAAAGAACGAACCTCGATAAAATTACATCAATTATAATAATTAGTTTTAATGTAAAGTTTAACGAAAAGTTTTCTCAGAGGGGTCGAAATGACCTCTCGGTAAACCTAGTGTTAAATCGCTCCAATGACTCTTGGTTGGAAGTACGCGAACCATTTTATCATTTTCTTATTTCCGTTTGTCAGATCGACGAATGCGGACGACTCTGGGTGCTCGATACAGGAGTTTTAAAGAGTAAGAGGATATGTCCACCGCAAATCCTCGTGTTCTCCTTACGGCAGAACGTCCTGATCACACGGTACAAATTTCCGAAGGAGTATTTGAAGGAAGATTCCTTGTTCGTCACCATAGCCGTGGACGTTCGAGACGCGGACCGCGGGTGCAAAGACACCTTCGCGTACATCGCGGACGTCTCCGGATTCGCGTTGCTCGTTTACGATTTCCAGCACTCGAGGTCCTGGAAGATCGTGAACAATCTGTTCTATCCTTATCCGCCTTACGGCACGTTCAATATCAAAGGGGACACGTTCGATTTAATGGACGGCATCCTTGGTCTCGCCTTGGGACCTGTTCGAGACGGGGACAGAACTCTCTACTTTCATTCGTTGGCCAGCAGAGTCGAGGCGCGTGTACCCACTTCTGTAATCAGGTGAGTTATAGCGCTGCTAACGATACAGCGATAACCATCGCCGACTGTTGCGTTCCCCAGTCGCTTTACGTTCCCCATACCGATTCCCATGCGTGATCGTATAAAAATCGATCGATTAGAACTGTCGCTGGCAGGCATGGTTTGAAATATCGTTGTTCGATCGTATCTAGGAATCATACCATTTTTCACGAGAACTTCGAGGCTGCAGCGAGGTCGTTCGTTCCGTTCGAACGCGAGAGATCGTCGCAGTCCGCGGCCGAGGTCATGGATCGCGATGGAGTGCTGTTCTTCGGGTTGCTCTCGGAACTGGCGATCGGATGCTGGAACAGCAAGCATTATCCCGAATACGGTGGCAAGAATATTCAAATAGTTGTCAGCGATCCGGAAAGGTTGCAGTTCCCGTCTGGCATGAAGGTATAAATGAAAAATCGAACCTATTTCTACAATTTTAACCCTTTGCACTCGACAACTTTTTCGATCGCACGTCATTTTTTTCTATCGCTACTTCTTCGTCAATGCAACTAATCTCATTTTTCAAGAGTTGAAAATCAATTTCATCTCCACTCGATCTAATTTCACCTGCCAAATCCATTTTTGTAGGGCTTTAAAACGTAAAGTAATCGATGAAAAACTTGAGTTGGAACGGTCGTGGCGACTGAGAGTCACTTCTCGCGCGCAAAGGGTTAACACATTATGGGCGGGTAACAGGGGAAATTAGTGAAACGTGAAGGACGTGTACCCTTTAGAAAATAGGTAGTACATAGTAGTTTAAAAGTATGGATGAAGTTTAAATAAAATCAAATTTTTAATTTAGTTTTCTATTACTTCATTCAATGGATAATATGGAGCAAACAATAATTGTTAATTTTTTTAAGTTTTTATAGTTTACGTAGCAAAAGAAAGTAACAAAGTTTAAGAACATTTTATTATGCAGTATTTTATATAGTAATTTTATTTACTCTAATATTTTTTTAATGTATGATAGTTTTAGAAATATTCAAACACTCGAACAGTTAAACTTTCCTTTTTATTGCTTACAAGGAGTTGTGTGAAACAAAATATTTATTAAATAAGAAAAAACAAGCATTAATAAGTGCGTTACTAGTATTTACGAACGTCCTGCATAAAAGATATTAATACCTGACCCGCCCGTAGTGTGTTAAATATTCATGTGTATTATTCAACACATTGCATGCGAATATATTTCGCCGTGGACTTACGCGCGCAGCGAGCGTTTTTTCGTGAATTTCGCGAGACTTTGGTCACTCAATAAAATCGCAATAAATCGTAAGCTAATTCGTTTCTACCAACGAAACTTTTTTATTTTACACTCAAATAAAATCTTTTATTATTAATCTTTTATTCCGCAAGTTCTGTTTTATCGGAAAGCGCCTAATTTTTACTGTACAACGCGTTTAACCTCTTAGGCACGACTGAATTTTGCGCTGGACTGTTTCTTTGTACGGCTGAGTTCTACGCGAATTACGCGTAAACGATACAGCACTGCAATGTGTGACGGCCAATACTGTTCAGAAAGATGATATTCTCGAAAGTCACTATAGTGGCCCGCCGTTCGGAAAGATGACATTTGCGCGAGGCAATTATGGTTGCGCGTCGTTCAGAAAAATGACGTGTGCGAAAGCCCCACTATAGTGGTGCGTCGTTCAGAAGAAAGCCACTGTAGTGGTGGCGCGTTGTTCTGAAAGATGACGTCTGCGAAAACCACTATAGTAACGCTTTGTTCAAAAAGATGACATCCTCGAAATCCACTATAGTGGCGCGTCATTCTAAAGAAAGCCATTGTAGTGGCACGTCGTCCTAAAGAAAGCCACTGTAGTGGCGCGTTGTTCTGAAAGATGACGTTTGCGAAAGCCACTATAGTAGCGCTCCGTTTAGAACAAAACTTCTATAGTGGCGCTTTGTTCAGAAAAATGACATTCTCCTCGAAATCAACTATAGTGGCGTATCGTGCCTAAGAGGTTAGGCGTCTCCCGCTCTCTACCAACGCTATGAAAGAGACGCGTTTAAGCATGCAATGTGTTAAAATTATAAAAAGCGTATTTCTTTTATTCTTTAGTACGTGTAAACAAAATTCTGTAATCTTCCGTTTCAGATTGTAACATCGAAGAATGGTAGACAAGAATTATGGGTCCTCACGGCGTCTTTTCAGAGATACATGAGCAATTCGTTGCACTCGAACGAGACCAACTTCAGGATCCAAGCCGGTTTCATACACGAGTTGGTCCGCGGTACCAAATGCGACGTGTCTTCCTTAAAGTACTTGCACCGCGCGACCCAATGAGAATCATCGCACCGTGAGCAGTTCTCCAACTTTCCATCGTGGCGACAATCGTCTTTCGCCAGCGAATCGTTCTCCACGATAGATCGCTTTTTTCACTATTTCCGTCACTTCGACAACCATTTTTCTCATGACTCGCGACGTCCTTTCGCGACGAGCTCATCGAAATCACCTCCTCCTTATTTTGGAAATGAAAATTATCGTCGAAGTAACGGCGAACGCGATGAAACAACGGAATTGGAGGAATTATTTATTTGGAATTGATTCTCGTCGCTGCTCGTGGTGCGCACAAAGAATATTTATAAGTTCATCGTAAGACTCATTGTACGTGTGTAATATAAATTTAATTTACTACCGCGACTATTTATTGTTACACGTGTAAGGGCGTAGTAAGTTTTTTTAAAGAAATTCTAGTTGTAGTTGCTTTAGAAATTTTAGACGTCCATTTCGCTGTTTTAATTGACGCTACTGTTTTACAGAAATTAGATGCTTTTACTTTCTTCTTTTTTTTTATGTATGTACATATAGAACGTATCGAAGGATTGCTAATAGACTAATTGGTAAAATAAACAATTGGTAAATAGTTAATAATTATTTGTAACGTCTCGTAGTTATTTATAAGGGACGATATTATTGTACCATCGACAGACGTTTATGTACAATGGAAACTATTCTATTCGCAATTAAAAACATTATAAGAATAGGAAACGCGTGCGTAATGGTACCGAAGTATAATTTATAATTTCGTCATTTCATGCTAATGTGTACGATTATCTATGAAATTCTAGATAGCGTATGTTACCTGCAAAGTGAACTCTAATGTGATTTCGTTGTAAAACACGAGTTATACAGGAAACATTTTCAACGTAATGGCAGAACCTTCGAAATGTGAATCATTTGTTCCGATTAGAGTACTTTTGTTATTTTAATCACTTTAAACTTTCCTCGCAGATGATAAAGCAAAGGCGTACATAAGTAAAAATTAGAAAAATACTGTAGAATTAGTTTAAAACAACGGCTCTCAATTAATACCGTGCGTATACATTAGATAGTACAATATTTTGCATGGAATAGTGACGTTTAACAAATTTAATTTCGAGGATGCGCATTTATAAAAAAAATTGAGAACCGTTGCTCTCGAACGTTATTTATGTATATTACTAAAATGATATTCGTACTATGTATTACATTAAATACGATATTTATTTAGGATTCAAAGGGTACAAAGAGTAACAATTAGAATAGAAATGACACTCGGAAGTAGAAATAACGATTTCTTTCGAAACTTTTAAACCTAAATGTTCTATCGAGTATGACTTCCAAGTTCCGTCCACAATTGCGGCAATTGATGAGTTTGCGACCCAAGTACGAAACAACGTAGCTGGGATGTCATCAATTTACTCTTTTCCTCGTAGCCCCTTCCAAAGTTACTTATTTTTCCAGCAAGGAAAATTCTGCTGCGTTTGACCTAATTGCGATTACGTATAACTAGCATCCGAAAATCTGTTATCGTAGGCGAATGATATCGTTATTCACGTCGAAGCGTTTAGAACCAATCAGATATGGGTTCTTTTAAAGGCTAGAAAAAGTAGAAATCTGACGGACAGTTAGAATAGATCGTACGATTTGACCCAATGTATCGCGGAATGAAACTTATAAACGATTAAAAACATTATTTATCGTTAATCCATAGATTTTTCAATCGATCCTTGTGTACACATGCACAAATATAATAAACTGTACTCTTTGAAATTCGAGTACAACTACAAATTATTATGTGTAATAAAAGTACACAGAAATATAGCAACGATTGTTAAGAAACAAATTTTTTTATTTATTCTCTACCGATCTTATCAACCGAGTATGCACGAAGGGTATTCACGTGTCTGGTTTTGCAAGATGCAGTTTGTATTCAAATACACACGTCTTCTTTTAGCTTGTCCAAGATAAAGTCTGTGGCTAAAGCAATAATTTTTAAGATGTAGAATTTTTGACTATGCACAGCTATTTGATTATGTAAATATCTAATTCTTAACTAAAATGTACGCGTACACATCTATTTCCATAATAAAGTCCATCGAAAGCTCTCGCTTTTAGAAAATTGAATTAGCTCCATTTTGAAACGACTATCGAGAAATAGATGCGAGACGATGTATCGGGTAATTATTTATCTACTCTCGCGCAACACCTATTAGCAAAGTGTTTATGAATGCTATACTTTATTGTCACATTCACAGCTGTCTTCATTGAAGTTGCGACACTAGCCGCAAAACGTAGTTTACTTACGCTGGCACGGTAAGTTTTGTAATTTATTACCCGTTTAACAATTTCGCGGAACATGTTGGTGCTTATTCAACGTTTACCTAGACTCGACGGTTTAAACGATGTTAAAAGTAAATTGTCTGTGCCCAAGGAAAACAAGCATTAAATATGCGACGATACAAATTTCCTCTTATCTCTTATCTGTAAAATATAGGTCATTCTGGCTTCTATATATCTATTTATTGGATAGCTATTGGTCGCAATTGTTCGTTCACTCGTGGCCGCTCCTTCGTTCAAAATCTAGCCAAATTGCTCTGCTGTCGCCCATTCCGACCGCCAGACTACAAAGAAGCGAAAACACAAATGAAGTAAGAAGAAAGTGAACGCTTTCTTTTAACCAACTTACTTGGTTTATTAAACGAAGTATACTCATTTGCTCGAAAACTAACTTTATTTACAAATTTCTTATTCCTGACGTTAAAAGTCGGCATCGACGATCGAAGATAAATATTTTTTTGAACACCATAAAGGATTCACGAGGGTTTACTTGAATCGTACATTTGTTTCTGCTACGCTAATTTTGCTAATTTTTTTTCGCGCGCGTGCTCCTTCGTATTCGTCCATTCTTTTCGTTATAGAAAGACGATGATCCGGTCGATAGTATCGGTATTGTGTCTCAGCGCGGTTAGTCGCGCATGGCTAATTCCTCTACCGCCGAGAAAAAATTTGGCCAATTCATTGAACGTTGTTTACGAATGGAAATACTTCGACTACGATTACGGGAGCGAAGAAGCGAGAAAAGCTGCCATCCATTCTGGCGAATACGACTACAAGAATGCCGTCCCCATAGACGTGGACAAATGGCACGGTAAAGTAAACATTCTGTGAATTTCTTTTTACGTTTGCGTCGGAACGATACCATTTGTCGCAGATATGACTTTCGTCACCATATTAAGAGACAAGGGTGTGCCTTCCTCTTTGAACGTGGTATCGAAGAAAACTGGCAAAGGAGGACCTCTCCTGGAACCGTATCCTGATTGGAGCTGGGCGAAACCAGGGGACTGTTCCGGTATCACAAGTGTCTACAGAGTTGCGGTAACCGAACATTCTTTTCTAATCACGTGTAACCCTTTTGCGTCGTTTGTGAATCAGTTACGCGTCGAAGATTTTCAGGATGCCCACGAGAAAACGAATTTTTTCTATCGCGTCTTGTGCTGTAGTGCGACATGTACAGTTCTGCTGCATATAAAGTGCAATTCTTATATATAATATAATTAATGCACGGATAAGAAGTTATCCAAAAGCAGTGAAACGATACAAGTACTAAAAGCTACTTTTATCGGAATGATTCAGTTAAGTTGTGCATGCTCGATTCTCAGATCAACAAATACGCCAGACTGTGGGTCCTAGACACTGGTTACAGCGGTAACCAATGAAGTGTAATGACCGTAAAGTGCAATTTTTATATGTAATATAACTAATGCACTGATAAGCAGTGAAACGATATAAGTACTAAAAACTACTTTTGTCGGAATGATTCAGCTAAATCGTGCATACTTGATCCTCAGATCGACAAATGTGACAGATTGTGGGTCCTAGACACTGGTCACAGCGGTGACCGCGAGGTGTGTCCACCACAATTGCTGACGTTCGACCTGCACACTTCGAAGTTACTGAAGAGAGTAAAGATACCGAGCAACATTGCGACGAACTCGACTACCGGAAAGGGATTATTGGTCACGCCTGTGGTTGAAACCCACGGTCAGAGATGCGAGAACACAGTTGTAAGTCTTGTTTTGTGATAGGTTAAGACAGGAATTGGCAAACCGCGGCTCGCGAGTCGCGTGCGCCTCTTTGGCCACTTGAATACGGCTCTGCCACGAATGACAATCGTCACGATTTCATTTATAAATTCAAATAAGATTATTACTAACCCTTTGCACTCGGTCCCAGACGTCAGCGATGGAAACTATTGCTAAGATAGCAATCTTTGAGCAATATTTTAGCCATAGTTTCTATTGCTAACGTTTTCCAGTGGTAGAAAATTTCCTTTTGCATTGAAAACTTCGTGGAAACATGCATTTCTCAAAAAGCTGCGGTGGAATAAGCTTAACCTCCGTAATCACTAATTGATGTTAATGTCCCCTCAGAGTGGGCATTCGAGTGCAAAAAGGGTTAAGTATGATATAAAATTTTATTCGGTTTCACTTATAGTTTAATTACGATTTAAAATTTATTAAGTTAAAAAAAGTGTACCTATTCCTATATAGTTTAACTTTAAAAAATGTTGCTCTTAACATAATTCTAAATCGTTGTACTGTCTGATATTTAGCTCTGTCGACTAATAAGTTAAGAAATTATTAGGCTCGCATTAGCGCCAGCACGTGAATCACGAGATCGATTTAATAAATATATCTCGTCGTAGCGATACATCTTACGGTTGCTCGCTTTCGCGTGTGCAACATTAATTTTATTATCATACATTAAATACGACATTCGAGAGTAATGTAATGTTCAGCAATGTTCGTTTAGCGCTAAAAAACAATTGACGAGACGCGACCGTTGAAATTGAACAGGCGTAAAGAGACACGCGTAAAGCTAACGAGACAGCTATTCGAATTAACGTAAGAGAATTTATTTGAATTTTATTTCGCGATAGGTCTACATAGCAGATGTGGACGGTTATGGTTTAATCGTGTACAATGGCCAGTCATTTAAACGTTTAACCTCGAGCGCTTTCTTACCTGACCCTAAAGCTTTCACGTACACGATCGAGGGACAAAGTTTTCAATTAGAGGACGGGATCGTGGGAATGGCCTTCTCCAATAAAAGATCCAGACTTTACTTCAGTCCTATGTCCTCGTATAATTTCGATGTTGTGGAGAGTGAACAGCTCAGAAATTCCCAAAACGGCAATATCAAATACCAGGTGTAAGTATGATACAACGATAAATCACGTGTGACTGACTTGCACAAAATAAATTAAACACAATCGTACGATGGTTGAAAATGAAGAGCGACTCAGTTGGGTTTCGTTCTCAAGGAAAACACCGCTGGTATCTGCACACAAGTGCAATAGCGTTTATTGTTTTACGAACAGTTTGCTACTCTGATGCGTACATTTTTTATAATTGCTTTAAAGCGTAAACACATTGTCTCCTTGGTTTTAGCACGCAAACAAGTTAAATGTCTTGCGTTTTTGTTACTTATTTTAGATACAACGATATCCTGCCGACTCAAGCGAGTGCTAAAGCCATATCGGACACTGGTGCTGTCTTTTTCGGACTTGTGAATAGCACGTCGATCGGTTGTTGGAACGAGCAGAGACCACTTACAAAACATAATATCGTAAGTAATCGCATATGTTTATTAAAATGTTTCCCTTATTGTTGATAAGAAAGATTTGGAATAAAATCAAACAAAATGTGCGTGCAACAAATAAGAAAATATTTTGCGTGTACTTACGTACGCGCGTTAGAAGTTATATACTTCATTGACGTGATTAAAATGATTTTTAATTTGCACGAAAAATAATGAAAGGATTGGAGTGGCAAAAGAACAAATATTTTTTTTTATACAAAGTAAAATAAAAATTTCATTTTATTATCTAATACGATTATTATTAATTCATTCTGTTATTTAAAACAATTATCGCATGTTACCACTAACACTCATAACTATATAATAATATTTACCAATATTCAATATGAATCGCTATTATATTAAATTAATAAATACGTATATAATTTTTTTAGTATTCAAACAAAACACCTGTCGCGTATTCATAAACATATATACAAGCAGCTTCGTAACGTAGACTTTGTGTAACATTGTGCGCACGCATCGCAAAAATTCGTTCTCACCATTTTTTTCATAACGCGTCTGAAAAAGTATAACTTGAAAAATTGAAATAATTTTTATATCGCAGGACGTGGTCGCCAAGAACCCTAAGACCCTTCAATTCACCAGTGGCTTAAAGGTGAAACGTACTAGAAGAGGCGAAGTACTTTGGGCTATGACTAACAGATACCAAAAGGCGGCTACAGACACGTTGAATTTCGACGAGGTGAATTTCCGAATCCTGAACGGGAAAGTGAAGGACTTGATATGCGATACTCGTTGCACGCCAGTTCCATTTCACTGGGGTCCCTCACACTAAGAAACAAATATTACGAAAAATGTATATACGCTCCGAGTAATCGAAACTACTTTGTATCAGAACCATGAAATAAATCACTTTGAGTTTGCACGATATTTATTATAATCATTCTATAATTGCGAGCCAAACGAAAGGTTTCGTTCCAATCGAACAATATTCTTCCTTCTATATTTAACCTTAACATTTAATTCTATATTTAACCCTTTGCGGACTACTGCCGCATATACGCGTTTTGCGTAAATTTTCAATTTCGCCGAAAAATTCATATATGCGTTTGGCAAAAACGACCGATAGACCCGCAACACTCGTATACAGGTTTTTCAAATGAAATTCATACTAAGTTGCAAATTAAATTGATTCCTTTGCAAATGAAATTCGCCCTATTGCAAATTAAATTAATCCTTTTCCAAATTAAATCCACCCTATTGCAAATGAAATTCACCTTTTTACGAATTAAATTCATTCTTTTGCAAGTGAAATTCACCCTTTTGCAAATTAAATTAATCTTTTTGTAAATTAAATTCACCCTATTGCAAATTAAATTAATCCTTTTGCAAATTAAATCCACCCTATTGCAAATGAAATTCACCTTTTTACGAATTAAATTCATTCTTTTGCAAGTGAAATTCACCCTTTTGCAAATTAAATTCTCCTTTTTGATAATTAAATTCAATCTTTTGCAAATTAAATTCATTCTTTTGTAAATGAAATTCACCCTTCTGCAAATCAGATACTTAGAGGAGATTTGAAGGTCGTGTCTATTTTTTTAGATGAAGTAGTACGTTTTTTTTATAGGTAGATATGATAGATATAGTGATCATAGATATGATAGCTGGTGTTGAGACAACTTCAACAAGCTATCGTCGAAGGTCATGCAAGGTCAAACATGGTTTTAAAATCAACTTTCTGTTTACATACAAGTGAGGGTCTATGAAGTACTGCGTGTGCTAGAATAAGTGCAGATACGATAATATTATCGCCACATTGAATAACTCCTGTGACGTAAAAAAGTTTATTTTAAAGCCGTATTTGACCTTGCATGATCTTTAACGATGGCTTGAAGTTGTCTCTACACCGGCTACCATATTGCAATAAAAAGAACATACTATTTCATGTAAAAAAAAAACATCAAATAACGTTAATTACATAATTACATATGGAGATAAAGGTATGCATAAAAACGGTGTGCAGATAATTCAATAACAATTATAATTCAAGGAGCAGCTTCTTCAGCAGCAGCAGCTGATAATTTAACATACATATTCAAGTAATAATTATAGCAATTTGTAGCAGTTTCAGTAGAGTTATTAATTACATCTACTAAATTTTGCTCATTTAAAGGATCAACTAACATATTTCTTGCACTAAATTTGATTTTGAAAAATTAGAGTGTGCCTTGTGTCTGACCAACAAGATCAAGCATTTTCCAGATGCAAAAAATCAACCAGACTTCGTCCAGGTAAATGGAGAACCGACATACGTTAAATTATGTATGTATGAGTTTTTGATTTCTTATTATTTAATTAACATTATTTGATGTATTTTTAAATATAATATATACGTAAAAGTACTTGGTTTGCGAAATGGTGAATTTCATTTGCAAAAGAATGTATTTTATTTGCAAAAGGATTAATATCATTAGTAAAAGGGTGAATTTAATTTGAAAACAATTGATAGAGTCGAAAGACTAATATGTGTGTCTGACATAAACATATTACTGTGGTCGATGAAGCTAACATTTCATTATTAAGGGAATCTTAAGTCATCTTAAGTCAAGAGAATCAGCGTTAGCGCAAAATCAGTCATTTTACTTGCTATTCGACAAAGCTATTATTTAAAAAATGTTGTAATCCCCAAAACGAAAAGAAAACGTAAAGTAAATGAGCAAAGCAGCAGTATTGCAAAAATAGTAACATTCGACGAAGAAGAAACGTATAATGAAGATAGTACAGAGACCATGGAAACATCAGATTTAGAAGGTGAAAACAATATTACAAATAACAATATAAAGTTATCGAATGGGAATAGAAAAAGGCGCAGAATGTTAAATACGTGTTCAGAACATTCGAATAAGAGATTAACTGCTAAAGTACGAGCGCACACTTCTCCTCGTATCCCAATCGAATTGACTACCCACTAAAATGCTTTCTAAGCTATGCTTTCTAACTCCCCGACCTAACTTCAACCTCCCCAAACTCGTTTTTTCCGAACAAAGTAGGTCGCTTTGCGTAAAGTTCCTCGACCATCGCCGTCGACCCTCGATCTCGAACGATACTCGAACTATAAAAATCCATTACATTACCTTGCCAGCAGAGTGACCTGTTCTCATTTGTACCACGATAAGAACCATCAATCCCAGCCGTTCCATTTTCGTGTCCACCGCTCAACGAGACGTTCGGTTCGCATTTATTTTAAAACGCTTGCGTAACGTGATTCGAAAACCTCTTGAACCATTGAGCAATACTTAAAATCAAATGATCACCCGTAAGTTCCATAGTCACCCGTTGACGAACGTCGAAACGCGGCAGAACTTAACGTTGCACTATCTTTACTGAAAATCTATATACTACAATAAATTAAATTGTATCCTTTGCAAATGATAACTATGCTATACTCGACTGCACTAGCGTGAGAGTATATGAAAAGTCTAGTATTTTAGGATCAATGGATATCAGTTTTATGAAGAAGGTTCCGATGATTTTCGTGTTAGTCGAAAAATCGCGTAGAGTAAAGCAGAAAAGCGGAAAATTTAGCATTTTTACGACAAAAAATGTTGTAGTTTCAAAGCATAGGTGAAAGTAAAATATTCGAATGAAAAATAAATATATAAATAAAAGTAAAAGTAATAATATATATAAAAGTAAAAGTAATAAAAGTAAAATAAAAAAAAAAATAAATGAAAGTAAAATATTTGAATAAAAAATAAATGAAAGTGTAGCATGCAATGTCGTTATTCACTGCTTTTGTAACTTTCGCAGATCGTTCGGGATCATGGTCTTGAGCTTCAAGACCAGCTAATCCATTTTGGTTCATATAAAATTTAATTTCTTTTTTTTAAATTGTGTAGGTCGAGGACTGTCTGTATATGAGCCGCAGTTTTTGAAAATGGTATAGATCCAATTTTTCTTATTAAGTAACTGAGAAAATTTAATGGTTTGCTTTCAAATCAGTTTAAAAATATTGGCAAACGTTAATCAATTCGGGTGATGCTTTTAACGTTATAAACCTGTCAAATTTTATTACGCAATAATAATTATTAAAATTGTTAAAGAAAATAAACGATTTTATGACTCCAAATGGACTTATACCATTTTCGGTAATAACAAATTATAAACAAAAAGATAAGAGCAAATTTAAGTTCATATTTTTATAGACATTGGCTTTACCGAAGTGAATTTTTTAAGGTAAAAAATAATAATTAGTATGAAAACCTGTAAATATATGAATAATTAAGATTATTAAGAATTAATTTCAGTTATATTAAAAAAGAAGATATAAATAAACAAGTGTAAAATCCAATAACTTCGTCAAGCTAACTAAAAATAGAAAAAAATTTATATTTTAAACTTATTTCTTCTTTACAGTTAACATAGTGAAATATTCATGGTAAATAGGTGGTATGTAAGTTAAATAAACTCATCGTGTCGGTGTATTTCTCTCTGGTTATAGGTCTTGACGTTTTATACAGTGGCAACCTAATAATTTTGCTAAGATGCTTGGGTCTTCCTTGTTTTCCAAATAAAAGAATAACTTTAAATGGTGGATTTTTTTTCATACAGGTCTTGTAGAAAATTTTGCGCGGTTCATCTCTTTTAAATCTCATACAGCATATTTTCAGTCAATTCATAATTTCTCCGTCCGTATTTGTTTTTCTCTTTGATATTGCCTCTTCTAGAGATTTGGTCGAGAAAAAATCTTCTCGTTTCATTGCATATAAAAGAAGTCTATTTTTTTTTCTGCAATTTTGTATTACTAATGGACTTATCCCATTTTTAAAAATAACATTTTTGCATTAACATTTTACAGTTAAAATCCTTATATCAATTCATGAAAAAATCGTGCTCCGTTCAATGTGCGATTATAAATATAAAAAAAGATTGTATTTTACTAAAACTACCATTACCTCATTTTTTTCTAAAAGTGGACTTATACCACTTTAAAAAAGAAAAAAAAACGGCTCATATAACGAATATGATATATTAAACAACATTCATTATTGGATATAGAGTTTTCAAATAATAAACTACATTTTAAGTAGTACTTAATTATTGTAGGAATCGTGGTTTTAAACGAATTAACTTAATCTTTATTTTTCTCAATTACAATCAGATCTTATGTTCTCTCATCAACTCTCTGATGTTTCTTCTTTACACTTGTCATTCATTTCCAAGTCACTCATGTAACCGCTTGCATCACACATACTCATTCATTCATTCCCATTCCCACACTCTCTCAGTGTCATTCGTTTTGGATTTTGTCGTGTACTGACAGTTGATCATCAAACACAATTTTAACTTAACCTGATTACGAAGGGTATACACGAAGAGTACACAAGTGAACGATAGTCTCGAAGAGTGCCTCGACCAAAAACTGGAATCGTGAATGTTGCAATAGTTCCACTTATTAGGTTCCATTCGATTTTATGCAAATTATCAAGGAGTATATGTTACGAAACTGAATAGATCTAAATGGATACAACACGATGCAATGGACCGAATACATAAGAAATGATTTGTTAAATTTCTCCATCGCTAGACTGTTATTTATATATTAGGCTGTAACGTATGAAATGGCGGATTTTTAGGATTAACTTTAAATAAATACAACTTCTATAATGATCAACATTTTCAATCAAAATAACAACCATTAGATTCTACACGCTTTTCCCAACAAGTTTGTAGCTTTTTTATTCCATTTTTATAAAAATCCAGCGTTCTAGTATTAATAAATTTTTTAACGGTGTCCAACGTTTGTTTAATTGCTTTTTTCTTCGAGGAAGCGACTTAAATGTTTAAAAACGTGAAAATCCTTTGGTGATAGATACAGCGAATACACATTGCACAAAATTGGCTTCTTTCGATTGATCAGTGCTACTTGTTTTTTCTGCAATTCCTGATGCATTCTTTCAAAAAAATTGTGCTTGTACTTATGTACGCGCATTAGAAATTCTACTTCGTTGACGCGATTAAAATGATTTTTAATTTGCACGAGAAAAATTTATTGAAATAAAATAACAAAGGGATTGGAATGGCATAGGAAAAAATATTTTTTTTATACAAAGTAAAATAAAAATTTCATTTTATTATTTAATACAATTATTATTAATTCATTTTATTGCTTAAAACAATTATTGTTTGTTACTACTAATACTCATAACTATCGAATGATTTAAATAATATTTACCACTATTCAATATCAATCACAACTGTACATAATTAATAAACACTTTTTAGTATTTAAATAAAATACGTGTTGTGCATTCATAAACATGTATATAAATAATATAAATACAGTTGAATGCACTTATCAAACGCGACCAGCAAATGGCTTCATAGTGACTTTGTATTACACTGTGCGCGCGCATCGTAAAAATTTTCTCTCAGCATTTCTTCATAATGCGCCTAAAGAAGTATAAGTTCAAAAAATTTGTTTTAAAACATAATTGCGAAATTGCGAAATTGCGAAAAATGAAACATGTGAAGAACTAAGCGGACAAAGAAATGATTATTAATAATAATTGAAATATAAATCCTTAGATAGGATGCGAAGATATAAAGGACAGGTCAGAAATTCTATTACGGTAAGTCCTTGAATTATGCGATTAATTGGTTCCGAAGGTTTTCGCGCAAATCGAAAAATCGCATAAGTCGAGGAAAATAGAGAAGTTAGCATTTTTGGCAAAAAATATATTCCAGTTTCAAAAGATAGATGAAAGTAAAATAGATCTACATATCAGTGATTACAAAAGTTCACTTTTGGCAACAAAGCACGCGCTCTTGACTTTGCTGGTGTTTCTTTTATGAATCATCTTATTAACTGACTGTTATCTACGTGCGTCGTAAGTCAATATAACCTCGAAGAGTATGTATTGAAGAGAAAGTATACTTAATTTAATGCGTGTGCTGTGTTATATTGAAATATCTTAATCATAAATTCCTTTGTGCCCTTACTTCTCCACATGTTTTTTTTTTTGCAATTTATGTCGTATCTTAAAACAAATTTTTTGAAGTTATACTTCTTTAGCTGCTTGCTGGTCGCGTTTGATAAATGTATTCAACTGTTTTATATTATTTGTATACATATTTATAAATGCGCAACACGTGTTTTATTTGAATACTAAAAAAAATTATATATGTGTTTGTTAATTATCTGCAGTAGTGATTGATATTGAATATTGGTAAATATTGTTTAAATAATTCGATAGTTATGAATATTAGCGATAATAACCGATAATTGTTTTAAATAATAAAATGAATTAATAATAATTGTATTAAATAAAAAATAAAAATTTTTATTTTACTTTGTATAAAAAAAAAATATTTTTTCTTGTGCCACTCCAATCTCTTTATTATTTTATTTCAATAAATTTTTTTCGTACGAATTAAAAATCATTTTAATCACGTGAATGAAATAGAACTTCTAACGTGGGTACATAAGTGTACGCACAATTTTTTTGTTTAAATCGCGTAAGTCGAGGACTGACTGTACATGGAAACGAAGGCGGAAATGAGTGCTTGCGGGAGACTGTGTCGCTGCGTGTTACATAAAAAATTGTTACTTTCCATCGAATTCTAACAATTGTTAATTCGTTTCTTAACATTTCCCCGTTTCCGATGGTTCGATGCGTCGAACAAGCCTGCGATTTCTAAAATTATTTCAGCCATGCAGGAAATCTGATCTGCCATAACATCAAATGAAATTCTACCGTAACAAAACACGAATCTTACGAGGCTATGTTTGAATTTTTCAAAAATATATTTGATCGCAGGTACTTATTAATATAAATGATAACTCTCCATTTTTGAAAGGGAATGTTATTGCTGCGAAGTAAAATCCAATCTAACGCAGCGTTCCAGATTTAATTTTACCGATGTCAGATAAAAATGCTAATATAATATATTACGATGTTTTTCAGAATCAGATAAACCCGACCTATAATTAAATACGAACGTAACCGCGCGAAATACTCGATGAAGCAACGTTCAGGTGTAAGAGCGATTATTAAGAGATGAACCGATAACGAGTCTCCCGTGTAATAAAAGGACAGTAACGGAAATGAAAAGCAGTGGCTGGAAGAAATTCGCTGCTTTCAGCTTTCGTAGTTCGGCCGAACCTTTCGATCCAATTTCAGACCGGCCATCGGTTCTCGAGTGCCAGTCCGCCAGATTAAAGAATACCGAACAGTTCTGTGCATCGTACGCCGGCTATTATCCCTCGAAATTTATCAACAAGAGGAAAAAACAACACTCCAAATGTTTGTAGTCATTTGGTAACCGATAACTTTCAACAAAATTTCGAGTTCGAAAAAAGTGGAAATTTACAAAACTTCTACGATAGTGATATTATAGTTGTTTACTCTAAAAATTTAGTGAACGATAGAATTTTTTTATTTAGCCAGAATAAAGTAAATTTGTCAACCAGGGCGAAGAACAATATTCTAAACGTTCGTAGTCATTTGGTAACCGATAAATTTAAACAAACTTTCGAGTTTGAAAAAAGTGGAAATTTACAAAATTTCTGTGGCAGTGATATTGTAGTTTTATATTCTAAAAATTTAGTAAACGATAGAATTCTTCTTTTTTTAGCCAGAATAAAGTAAATTTGTCAACCAGAGCGAAAAACAATATTCTAAACGTTCGTAGTCATTTGGTAACCGATAACTTTCAAAAAACTTTCGAGTTCGAAAAAAGTGGAAATTTACAAAATTTCTGTGGTAGTGGTATCATAGTTTTATCTGGAAAAATTACTCGAAAAATTGAGTAAACAATAGAATTCTTTTCTTTTTAGTGAAAATAAAGTAAAAGTGATCGACGAACGAAGAAAAAGGGAGAAGGGAGCTTCTAGAATAACTTCCGGCCACTCTCTTTGGCATAAGGGTTGAAAAATGGCTGTCAGGTGAGTCGCAGAGAGCAACTACGACGTGTTGATCCTCGTGAACGATAAAGTAGCGCGCAACGATTTTCTTACTCATCCGGTCGTGCTCCTCGATTCGAGGCGGAAGTGATTCGCGAAACGGAAAGTACTCTCCGATGGAAAGTGACGTTCGCGCTGAATTCGCGCGGTTTCGCGTCATTTACCGAGCGAGAGTCATCGGAACGAGAGCGGTACTATCTCAGGTAATGAGAATTATACGTTTCTCCAGCTTTTCAGTCAGTTCGATAACCATGAGCTTGACTCTTTAACGATTACAGTCGAATCGGGCCACGAAAGAAAAGATTATATCGCATATCGTCGTCCCTTCGACGATAATTATTATCTCAAACTTGCATCAGAGGGTATAGCATACTTTTAATGAATGCAAATTTTTTTTATGAAACCGCGAAAGTGTATCGATAACTAATTGCTTTTAATTTACATGCATAAACGCGCATCTTCTCGGTGCGCTTCCGGTACACCGAGCCGTCTGTTAAGTAAGCGTGGCGAGTTAATGAATGGTTAATAAATCATAAATTACCATAATGTTATCGCATAAGCTAAACAACTGAGAATATGTTTCAGATATTAATATTAATGATATTCATGTCATTTGTGTCACTAGTAGGTAGTTATTTGCTGCAATAGAGATGATTGGTATGCGATTTTTCGCTTCTTTTCTTTTTCTAATTATAGCAACGATATAACTATTGCGACATACCACTATGCAGAATTAAAGTAAACACGTTTCCAGCGCGAGAAGAAAAAATCTATAGCTTCCTTTTTGTATTTAAATCGTTCTCTTTCTTCGAGCCGCGTTGAGAAACTATTGTGTTGCGCGAGAAATAAAGATTTTACTCGCTATCGTAAAAGTGCCTCGAACATTAAGCAAATAAATTTTCGCACGCGAAAAGTAGAGCACAAACAGCTAACGTTCGCTAACAACAGACTACAGCGAACATTAAACGACGTAGTAAAATATTTAATTATCGATCACACTTCTACCGATCGATTTCGTAATCAATCGCGTCAACGAATTAACGTTCCAAATATTTGAAAGTCAAATTAACCGTCTCTATTAACGTAACGTAAAAGTTGTGTGCCAGCACGGTGGGTCTTTGTTACGTACAACATTTCTTTAATTCAGAAAAAATTGCAAGAAGCATTAATTTCGAGATAATTAGAGATTATTGTTTCGAACGCTTCCGTATCGAACGATACGGAAACTGAACGTCAACTGAATTCCGTTAACAATCGACATTACTTTTCCATGGTGAATAAACAACTTGTTATTGCGGCTGTTATGAAATTCCACCTTGAATGGCACCGCGATACTATTACGTCGCTGCTGCCTGCCTTTTTTCCACGACACTTTCTCGCCGACCCAATTGCGCCTCCTAATTGAGACGCGCGACTAATCACTCGTCACGTTGCCGCAGACATACCATGAGGAGAAAAAGGAGGAGCATCGCGTCGGAAGCCGGAACCGGCGACTGGTCGCAGAATTCATGGACTTCGATTAACATTCCGAAGCGATCAAACGACTATGCCCACGTCTCCCCGCGCCATTCCATGGCGTACAATTTGTACAATCCCGCATTGAGATACCAACAGGAGGACTTCGGACGAAAATTGCCTAAGAAACGTCCACCTGCAAGTACAAGTCAGTCTAGCTTCCATTTCGCTCGAACGACCCGTTCTCCCTAATTATGAAGAACAATGGAGAGATAGTAATTAATACTGGCTTTCTTGGTAGTAATGGCGGGTGCTAAATGGTTAGGTTAGGAAAAATGGTGGCTGCAGTGGATGGAATCGTGGTAACGATAATTGAGTCACTAATTATTAATCGAAGGTTATTTAAAATTAACCCTTTCCACTAGGATGTCCCATTTGAGGGGACATGGATTAGTGATTACTGAGATTAAACTTATTGCATCGCAGCTTTTTGAGAAATGCAAGTTTTCCTGAAATTTTCTATTTCTAGGAGACGTTAGCAATAGAAACTGATACTAAAATATTGCTCAAAGATTGCAATCTTAACAATAGTTTTTATTGCTAACGTCTGGGAAGAAGCTCAGTGCACAATGTTGAAATTATTCTATTACTGGTAACTATTGCTAAGGCATTGCTAAAATATTGCTATTTTAATAATAGTTTTTACTGCTAATGTCCAGGAAGGTGCCGAATGCGCAAGGTTGAGTAGCAGTTGCAACTTGAAGAAGCTTCACAGGAGAAGCGAAAGCGTTCTCGAGCATAATTACCAAAGAAACGACGCATTTCAGTATAACACTTTCAACCCTTTGTACTCGGATGTTCCCTCTGAAGGGACATCAGCATTGATTAGTAATTGCGGAGGATAAACTTATTACATGTTTCCTTGAAGTTCTCTATTGAAATGGAAATTTTCTATTGCTGGAAGACGTTAGCAATATAAACTATTACTAAAATATTGCTATTTTATCAATAGTTTCTGTTGTTAACGCCCGGGAAGGAACCAAGTGCAAAGGGTTAACACCTTAATAACACACTTAACGGTTTAAAGGCAAATAAAATTGAACTCCTTAAAACCAGGATCATAAATGAATTTGTCAAATTAATCGAAAACCAAGACAATGGTATACGAATATGGCACAGCGCGGTGACAAAGGAACAAAACTCGAAGGACGTAAACGCGTGGGTACGTAACTTTTAAGTCGTACGGTGTACTTCTTGCTTCCAATTTTGAAATCAAACACCGGAACAAAATATTCCACACTCAAGTTTAAAAGTGTGAAACAAGAATGCAGGCAGAATCAGGATAAGACTGGCTGTCATAACGAGTTCCGTCGCGCAAAAACAATGTAAGTGAACGGGTCGGTTTGTCCTCGTAAAAATAGGATCACGCCGTAAAAGCAAATTGCTTTCCGGAAAAACGTACACGCGCGGTTGTTCCAACATTTTCTTCTGTTTCGGCCGGCAGCGAGAATTATCGCGGTTCACCATTGCGTAACACGGTTCAGTTGCATAAATCGGCTACGCGTGCTCGACATGTTGCACGAGATTCTATCAAATTCCTTCGAGTTACTTCTTTTCATCGACTAAAGTAATCGGAGATGCTATCGTGAATCGTAATCAATTCAGGTGAATCCTAAATCTTGCTTCAACTTATTGTTTTTCAAATACTCTGATGCTCTGATAATTTTCCGTGTCTCAAACAGAAATTTGCTTCCATCCATAAAAGCATAAGAGCAGACGTCCAGCAGGTGTATTGATAGCAATGCAGTCGTAGAAACGCTTATATGCACTTTCTAAGCGGCTATTAAGCAAGTGTGAAATGTTTTTGCCTTGAACAGAATGGAAGAGAATCCTCGCGGAATTTGAAACCCATCCTCGTTCGATTCATCTCCGTCTTCCACGTCCCCCTTTTTTCTTCTCTCTCTTCTTCTCCCGCGGCTTCTTCTCGCTTGAACTTAAAGACTTCTCGCGAGATTAATACATAAACATAACGATGCTCCGACGCATTCGTCCGTACGGGTTCCCCGTTTCGCAAGAATCCTCAGACGATTGCTCAGAACTTGCTCCAAATATCGAACATCGCCGCGATTAGCAAATACGCTGATGCCTGAGATTGTTAGATACGATACGGTAGCGATGTTCCTTTAACACGTTGACTGCCACGCGTGTTTCCAGTAAAATCTCCTTCAGGCCACGCGTACCGCTGTGCGCAAGAATAATCTCTCGCTTCTTTCGTTTCCATGGTATCGTGCTCGTCCATATGTTTTCGTTAGTTCGCATTTATTTCTCATCTCGCCATTGTTGTACAGGATTAGTTTGACTTGTTGCGACCACCCCGTCGTGGTGCACCCCGTGGTGCAACGCGGAAAGACATACTTGACCCTCGAAGCGAGGAGACCGGAGACAAAATTGCAACAAAAAAGAATGTAAATATTAGAAGATTTAGGGAATTATTAGCTTCAAAATTATTAGGGTTGACTGAAAATATAATAAATCCTGGACGTCGTCAGAGTCAACACAATATCGCCGTTCGGAAAAATGATTCCGGAGAAAGCATTAGACGCGCATGCAAACAATGTTATGCAGATAAAAGTCGTCGAATGGGCCGATCAGACACAAGAAAGAATGTAAAAAAAAACAACAACTTATTGTCCAAGTTGTCCCGACCAGCCTCAACTTTGTATAAAATGTTTTAAAGTTTTACATTCTATATAGTTTTTTTAATAAACCATTTTAAATTTAAGTTTATATTAATAAATATAGTTTATATTAATTAATATTCAATAGTTTTGTTACTTCCTCAGCGAAATATCTTTTTAAACACATACGAATATCCTTCGCAAGTAGCCAAATAAGCGTCACCCCAATACGGGTGACGCGGCCCGATCAGAAACTTTACTGTCACCCGAATATGGGTGACGTGGCAGTCAACGTGTTAATTGGTAGAGTTACTCGATCCATAAACGCGCAAAGAACATAATTTACATTAATTGAAGTCGATCCGATAGGCTCGGTGATAATCGCGTGTCATTAGTGGAATCATTCAACTGGTTAATTAGATTACGTTTATCAGTTACGGCCGCTGCTAATCGTTACCCTTAATCAGCTTATCATCGATCGCTCTCGTTTAGACGATTACACGGGTGGCTTAATTCTCTTATCTTAGATCGGGTTGATTAGTTGCGTAAATGAATAAAACCGAGGGAAGATCGTTTCGCAATGCGTCTTTGAAATCGACGATATGAAAAATAAACGACAAGCATGTCTCAGGAAATGTCACTTTGGATTTTGCTTGCACACCATGTCCTGGTCGAATCCAATTGCTCGATGTGTTCACCGATTCGCAGTCGCAGATAATAGGATGCTTCGATCGGAACGTGGTCATCGCCATAAAAGATCAGCTTCGATACTGTACATTCCACGCTCGAACAATTTTCAAACGAAACCGTGACTTTTCTAAGAACGTCCCTTTAGTTGCCAATCGATGTGGCATTTTCGTGTCTGGCATAGTTGCAGGGGCAGGCGGCTCTGATTTTTTTTGGCCCCGCAAGGCACGAAACAGAACTCCCATGAACTCGCCGCCAATGACCTATACCGTGATGCCTCTCGTAACGCGGATGAGAGGGAAAATCTTCTTCGAGAGAAGGGATTCGCCATTCTCTCCTTTCGTAGTACACCTAGACACACACTTATGACCCGGATAGTGAATATGGCAGTCTGGTAACGTCCACGCTCTCATCCCGAGCGGACATCTTCATCTGGCATTTGTCGCGCGGTGTTGGCGGTCCTCCACCGGAAAATCGAAAAAAATCGAACAAATCGTTAATTTGACGACAATCTTTTTATTCCTCTCTCCCTTGGTGTTTTTAATTTAAATACCGTTCGACGATACGATTTGTTATTTTCAAAGTTAGTGTGGCCGCCAGGCTGCTGGGACGTTTGAGAGTCAGTGGGTCACCTTGAGGAACGTACCTTCGCAGTTTTCAGGACTACCTTCCAGGTAGTCAGTTGTTCGAGGGAATAAAATTGATGTTGCCATTCAAGATTTCGAGTAAGTTTTCCGTCGCACAATTGCGATATTATATTCTTATACCGTTCTAAATGTTCTCCAATGTTCTTCAATGCGATTAATTCCGTACGATGGAACCGGCATAACTAACTTTTAGGCAAGCAAGCTTGAAAAAAATGAAACTACTTTCATAAATCATATTTAAGTGATGAATGCGCATTTAGAATTGCGATTAGTTGTTCTTGCGTTGAAGAATTTTTCGAATCAACGATGCGCTCAACTTGCGCTTTGCAGATTTTCTAACCTGTGTACGTACATACTGCTAATAGCTTGCCGCTTGTAACTAATCTGCAAATTCACGATGACGAGATAAACAAGTCATCGTTTAATCGATGAATCTTCAATTGCAAGAGAATATGTAATTTGTCCAGTGATCTTATTATTAGATCCTGACGCGTTCCACAGAGTTCCTCGAGTCACTTGGATCGAACAACTCTATCAAGAAGCGATCCAGCCCGTAATGTTCTGTTTCTATCATTGTCCTTTTACGTCGGTGGAATTTATTGTACGTTAGATACAGGGATCGCAATAAGACTCGTTATTATAGAATCGCAATTAGGCGCAACGTGCTACTTTTCAGGATTTTCTCGAGGGAAAGTGTATTCGAGCGACACTGTCCACCTTAAAAGTCGTTAAATCGGAAAATAATCTTGGGTCTACGAACGCGCACGCTTTCATTTTAAATTCACCGCCTCCCCGAGTAGCACGAAGGTGCACGAGTTAATTACATCTTGTCGCGGTCTCTTACGGTGCAGTTAACAGTTTCATTGATATGCCTGCGAGGTGTGAAGTAATTTCACCTTATATTAAACTTTTCGTTTTCTTCTAAATACTTCTTTCCGCTTCGCGCTTTTTATTTTATTACTTTGTTAACATATTTACAAGACGCTTTGTAATTCAGATATGGATAATAGCCTGGGAATAGATACCTATCTTGCTACTGAATTGTAACGCGAATATCTTGTGTTCACACATTTCATATTCGTTCTTGTGTTGGCGAAGAATATAATTAATTAGGATCGAACAAACTCTGAATTTTATGCAAATCCATTTTTTTTTTCGAAAAAGGCTAACGAAGCGAGACACCCATACAAAAGTTTGATTTTACAATATTTTCTCGCGTACTACTTGTTCCATTATTTCCCTTCGTGAGAAAGCTCTTAAAAAATTGTCGTATTCTACTTTCAAAGATCAAAATATGGTTACAACGATACAATTCATTTTGTACACCTCGAATAAGAGTTTAAATCCTCTTCAACGCGATATTTCTTGGGTTATAAACTCGAGCAAGGAAGAGTGTTCCGTCTAGAAGAAGTATCGATGGGAAAGTTACGATAATTGTAGAAGCTAGTCACGACACAGCCAAGAATGAAGCACTGTTGCAGTTGCAAGTCGCACCCAAAGTCTCCTTCGGTGACTTTCGTAGACTCAGTTTAATGAGCATTGCCTTTTCCGTCATTATAAATATTACATCTCTTATCGTGAATAGACCTATCGTGAATTAACACCCGTGTTAACCATCAAAGGATATTTCTCGCAATACTTCTGACGAAGAAGAAACATCGAATCAATTTTAATCCCTTTTTCAATTTTATCTTTTATTATCAAATTTTTTTTCTTTTTAAATATAATTAACTTCTGATTTTACTTCCGAAAGTACAGTTAAAATGCAATCGTTTTATAGGTTTTTCAAATTAAATGCACACTTTTACAAAGTAAATTAACTCTTTTGCAAATGAAATTCACCCTTCTGCGAATCGAGTTCTTTTACATATACATTATACTTAAAAAAACATCAAATAATATTAATTACATAGCAAGAAATTAAAAATTCACCCACACATAACTTAACGTATGTCGGTTCGTATGTTTTTCTACCACCATATTCTCCAATGATGAACCCTATCGAAGAAGTTTTTTCCAAAATCAAGTTTAGCGCAAAAAATATGTTAGCCGATCCTTTAAATCGACAAAATTTAGTAGATGTAATTAATAACTCCGTTGGAACTGTTACGTCTACAAATTGTACGAATATGTATGTTAAGTCACTAACTGCTGCTGCAGAAGGACTACATTATATGTACAGGAGAACCGACATACGTTAAATTATGTATATGTTGAGTTTTTGATTTCTTACTATGTTTTTTTTAAATATAATATATGTATAAAAGTACTTGATGCGCAAAAGAATGAATTTCATTCGTAAAAAGGTGAATTTCATTTGAAAAGCCTGTATTCAAATATTACTTGTAGCAGCGCATCGACTATTTCCGTTGAGTATTATCGAAACCACACAATTTATCTTCCCACTTTCCTATCGCACCGACATTATCCAATAGCGGGTATTACGCAACGACGGCCGATACACGCCGTTGAAATACAACAACCGCGATCTTGATAACCGGGTTAACGTGAACTTCGTTGGGAAATCGGTCAGCGAAGGTCACCATTCCCGTACACGCAACGGAATTTCCTTTCTTTTCAGGCATGGCGAACACGGTGCCTTGGTTACTGTCGGTGTGCCTGCTCGGTCTCCAGGAGATCGGGGTCCAGCCTGGAAGCAACGCGCTTTCACGCGATCTTGAAACCACTAGTCCGAGGAGCATGTCTTCGGGCTTTCGCTCGGTACGAATCATTTCCTTCTGATGTAATTTGATCGCGGTGAAGCGTTCGAATTAGCTTCGACAGGGAAAACAGTAATTGCAAACGAGAGCGATTGAAGAATACGCGCACGAGTTTCATATTAGCGTAGTGACGCATTTCATATTAGTGGACAGTTGTTATCGTATTATCGTTGGGTGTAATATTTCTCTAGTTACTAATAAGCGCAAGACTAAGCCTACATATTAGGGGTCGGCAAACCGCCACCAGAATCTTGTTCTGTTTGACTTATAGTTTAATTAAGACTTAAAACTCAAATTAAAGTTTAAAGTTTAAGTTACAAGAAATAAATTTCAATCATTGTACTGTTGATATTTGACTCTGTCGACTAGTAAGTTTGCCAATCACTGCTCTATATAAATGGTATATTTATTATTATTGGGTATTACTTCCAGTCTTTGAAAAATTACAAGATCTTGATATCGGGCCACGACGAGCTTCCTGGCCACATAAGATGCGATACGCCAAAACCTGAGGAGAATTTGGTGGATACGTTACCCACTACACCTAAATATGGTAATCATCTCTACGGATCAACACCAGACTCGAGGGAATACTTCTCGAGGACTTTCCAGAGGAGACCTGGCTCGAAAATACCTAATAGAAATCTAAGTGTACTCAAAACAGACTCATCTTCGGTGAACCAGCTAGAATCTCACGGATTTAATTATGATCCTGGTCGTGGACATATCGAAGATGATTACGTTGGTCCTGCTATGGAACTAGTAAGTTGTTCGAAGAATCAGATTCGCATAAAAATTAGAGTTACTTCGCCGTATAAAAGCTTTGCTTCCGATTTGACAGGTTTATGCATGGCCCACCATAGATTTCGACTACGACAGCATCGAGGCGCGAGATTCCGCGATTTTCAACGGAGACTACATCGCGGAAAATAATTTACCACTCGGTCTCGATGTTTGGCGGGACAAAGTGTTTATAACTCTCCCAAAATGGAAAACTGGCATTCCGGCGACGTTGGCTACGGTGCCTAAAAACTCAAAGACGAAGAGTCCGAAGCTACGACCATACCCGGACTGGACATGGCATAAAAGTGGTCAGCGCGTGATGCATAAAGCATAGTTACTTGGATCAGTCGCACATTTGCATAAATTCATAACCGTATAGATAAACAGAACCATAGTTACAAATGTGAATAAGGTCCCATGCGTTATCCTGTGTATATACATACACAGGTGCACAGATGCATAATTACGCAGGTGTACAGTTGCATAGCCATATGATTACGTAAGCGTACGAATATGCAAGTGTACAGTTCCATAAGCATGTATTTAATTGTAAACATCGACAGACAGACGCGCGATCCGATCGAAATTTAAACATAATTGCATTTTCAGGAAATTGCGACGGACTAACTTCCGTCTTTAGGGTCCAAGTGGACGAATGCGATCGTCTCTGGGTCCTTGACTCTGGCAAAGTGGACGTGTCAAAAGGCGGCAAACGAGCATGCCCGCCAGCAATTTTCATCTTCGATCTCACAACGGACAATCTTATCAGGAAATACATCATACCGGACGATCAAGTAAAAGAGGACAGCTTGTTCGCGAACATCGTCGTGGACATCAGAAACAACGACTGCAATTCAGCAGTAGCCTACATTGCGGACGTGTTCCGTTATGGGTTGCTAGTGTACGATTTCTTCAAGGACTCGTCATTCAGGATCCAAAATCGTTTCTTCTTTCCCGACCCGTTGGCTTCCAAATACGAGCTCCACGGCATCAAATTCCAATGGACCGACGGAATCTTCGGCTTAGCGTTAAGTCCGGTGGACGTCCACAACGACAGGACTCTGTTCTTCCATCCGATGTCCAGCTTCCGAGAATTCGCCGTCTCCACGTCCATCCTGCGTGACAAAAGAACAGCCGAGGAGAACCCGGACTACTTCGTGCCTATTGGTCGTCCTAGAGCCAAAGATTACGGCCATTCCTCTGGTTCCGTGATCGATAGGAACGGGGTGATGTTCTTCAATATGGTGACCAGGGATTCCGTTTGGTGCTGGGACACTAGGAAGGAATACATCCCTCAGAATCTCGGAGTTGTCGGGACCAGTAACCTGTCCCTGGTCTTTCCGAACGACATCAGGGCAGACCATGAATACGATCAGAATGTCTGGCTGCTCTCCAATAGGTTACCCATGTACCTTTACGGTAGCGTCGATAGCAGCAAGATTAACTACAGGGTGTACAAGGCCAATGTCCAGGAGGCGGTGAAGAACACTGTTTGCGATCCTGGTTACGTTGTGCCTGCTCACGAGCACAGTTACGATGAGCCATGTTAAAAATTCGAACGTATCTGTACAACTGCGCCTTGCGCGCGCGCGCGCGAACAAAGCACTTGTGGGACTACTGTGGCGTATGTTAGAGAATAGAGAAAATGTGAATCGAATTTAGTTGAAATTGAACACCAACCTAATTCAAATTGATCCAAACCATTCCTATAAACGTTCCAAATACGATGTATGTCGATATGCATATTTTTGCGTTTTAAAATTAAAATCGTACGATAGTCATATGAATTGGTGAAATTACTCGGGATGTTGACCTTGAAAATCAATGAGATCCAAACAATTCACCACGGATTATATAATATTATTTAGGGATCTTCGCTTGTCAACGTCTAGGCTTGAGTTGCAGAGACCTCGATTAAGAGGCATTGAACGCACATTTTGGAATGCGTGGCTGGGAAGAATTTAGTTGAAATATTTGTAAATGAAGAGGTGTACACGTTGAAAATGCAGGAAGGACGATAACTTAATTGTTGTTGTTATTTTCGGAGGACGAATGCGAATAAATGTTCCACAGAAGCAACCACCTCAAATACGTCCACTTTTGAAGCAACGGGAAAATGTAATAGCCTTAAATACCATCGGCGTAAGAATTTTAAGTGAAATGGATACAATCATGTTTAATTCAACGCGATCGAGGTACTAGTTCCATTGTATTCTGGTTCAACGAGCGACAAGTCTAACGAGCCAATGAAGAAATTTGTACAGTAATATCGTGTGCAACCGGAGAAAGTTTATTGTTAAATAAACATACGACTAAAGACGATTTTCTCTTTCGCTCTTATGGGAAGAAAAATTTTCTCATGTTTCTTCGTTGGACAGAGAATAAGTACATGCTCTGGATGCCGGTTACTTCTAAGATAAATTATATTGCGAGGTAAAGGAATGTTTGGAACGGACGATTCTTTTCCCAGAAACATTGGGAGCATACTATGCGCTCACGAGTTTATTATTCTGTTAGGCAATAAAAGTGATTTTACTAATTAACGACGTGACTTGCTCGAGATGTTCAGTTTTTTCGTTTCAATTGGTCTATTTTTGTAGATTTTTCTTTTAGTTGGGCTATTTTAGGAAATTTGTGCAATTTTTGCTTGCCTCGGTCTACTTTAAGACATTTTTGGAATTTTCCTTTTGTTTATTTAGGCCACTTTAAGAGATTTTTGTGATTCCTTTGCTTTTTTGGTTTTAGTTGAGCTGTTTCAGAAGATATTTGGAATGTTTTTATTTTTACTTTAGTTAGGTTATTTCAGGATTTTAGAATTTTTATTTTTTTGTTTACAGTTGGACTATTTCGATTTTTCGAATTTTAAAAATTTTAGTTCGACTACTTTGGAGGATTTCTCGAATTTTTTTGGCTTTGGTTTGTTTATTTTAGGCAATTCTTCGAATTCCTTTGGTTTTAATGTGACTATTTTAGTGAGCTATTTTTCGGATTTTGGTTCAGCCACTTTGGGCGATTTTTTGAATTGTTTTGGTTTTGGTTTGGCTATTTGAAGCGAGTGTTCGAATTTGGGTTGGTTTAGGTTGGCCCTGAACCCGGTTAGGTTCGGTTAGGTTTATCTAGGCGGTCTCTTCTCGTTTTATGAGAGCTTAATCCTCCAACATCCTCGCACCGACGATCCGGAACCGGCTCCATTATTTCGAATGGTCGTCCCGGCAACTTATTCCTGGGACTTTGCACTCTCCATGCATCATTATCTCTAATTTAATTTAAGAGTTCATAACTTAAAATATATTTATAGATGTAGACATATGAGCATAAATCGATTAACTTCGTTTTTTGAAATATCTTAAATTCAAGTGTCAAAGCACTTGGTTCGGTCATAGCTTTTTATATTTACAATAAATTTCCCAAACAATAAAGATTAACACCATTAAACGACAAATTTTTATTTTTGGTCATTAAACAGTAAAAAATTTATTTCAAAAGCCATTTTAATTAACTCCGTACTCTAATTTAAGTCTGTGCAAGAGATGCAAGAATGGACGTTTGAAGTGAATGTGGTGTGAACGTATTATTGAGTTTATAATATAAAGAGAATTTTAAGAAACAATGTACATTATTTTATCGCATTTCTCCACTTTTTGTTTTATGGAGTTAATCAATTTGCGCAGTGAACAGCTCACATATGAATAGTTATCATCGCAATCACTGGCTCTCATGATAACCGCAGGTCTCCGAGATGTTGTGTCAACCCACCTTCGGTTCCTAACGCAGCATCATTATCAAATGATACCCCATCTGTCGGTAATCGCTCGCTACCATGCATCGGTAATTCCAAGGGCAACTGATCTACACAATTTCTATGTACTGCGACGTCGAGCGAGTCGACAATGAAGTTAGATAAAGTAGAAATAAGAGTTAGTTTAAGTTAAAACGTGATAAGCAAGCTAAACACAAAGCGTGATATTACTAAGTACCGGCTGCGCCATCGATACCTACGATTTATAATTATAGTACAGAATCCAGAAATTATAATAGCGGTAACCAAGTAATCACACACTGAATCACATGCTAATTAAGCGACCACTTCCGTTCATCGGAATACCATAGCACTTATCACACTAACTAAAACTCTTGTATAAAAATCATCTGCACTACTTACCAACACAGCTCAATATACAGTAGCGAAACTCTATGTCGGCACCTTTGATGTCAGTGTCACCGAAAATGGAATACGCTTGTGTGTAATCAGCAAATTGTTTCGCAAAGCCACCTGAACGCTATATTGTTTGAAGCGTTTGGCTGAACGTCGCTTTAATTGTTACACGCTGTAAACAGAACATGAGATAGAGTAGGAATGGAAAAAGGGAGCTAAGAACGTTTCTTCCTGGGGCTGCTAGTGGACCTATCAGTAAGGATAGGTAGCAGGATATCCTAAGTAAGATAAATACCTAAGGCACCTGCCTTAGACACTGGAATGGTAGGGATAGGTCAGAATTTCTATTATATACAACGGTGTAGGACATGGAGTGCTTGCGGGAAACTGGCGAGAGTGTTGTCCCTCTAGTGGCGAGGACCGTCACATGTCTCTCTCATTTGTTCTTTATTTTTCTGCTTTCTTGCTATGTCTTACCGATTTATTTTCACATCCAGTTGATCTAAATTTAATAAAAATAATAAATATATTATTTCTAATACACTGAAAAATAAAGGAAAAAACTAAAAGTCGAAAAAGATATGAAATTCATATCTTATAATATCACATATAATATACATGTGTCATATATAAATATATTTATGACTATAAAAATATAAAAACATAAATGTTATATAAGATAAATAACAAGAAAAGTAAAATATAACGAAAAATACAGGATATATATTATACACATTAGATTGTGGAAAATAATTACAAAATATTTAACAAAATTGTTTTATTACATTAAATAAAATAAACAATTGTGTTCAAAACAAAAATACAATACATTCAAATTAATTTTTTTCCATTTCCATTTGTGTTATCTCCCAAAAAAATGTATTTATTTTTTATTTTTATATACTATTTATATAATAATAAGTAACATGAATATTTTATCAAATTGCCGTAATAATCATTGAATAATTTAAATGACTATTATTACAAAATTTATTGTATATTTTTTATATACAATCATTTTATATAGTTATAATATCATTAAATTTAATTTTTTATGAAACAAATCTATTTTCATTAATTTGTATTATGTTAAATTAGTAATTATTATAAAACGTACTATTGTTTAAAATGAGGTTTAAAGAATATTGTTGATACAGCATCTGGGTGAAGACGGGCGTTCATTTTATTAATTTTGTACCAATTTTTTTCAAATGCAAATGGCGCAAACGAATATTTTCATATGAATATTTTGAACCTTTAGGTTCTAGATCAGATCTTCCACTTGCTCGTATTCATTGCAACCATCTATAATATTAAGTTATAGTAGTTTTATCAACATATCAATATATATAAATATATATTTTTTTTATATGTGTGCTAAAAAGAAAGCACCAAAAAATTATAAGGCAAAATTAAAGTTCAAATTTTTTGATGTCATACTTCTTCAGCAGTTTGCGTAACAATTAAAAATGTTATTTATATAAAAAATAATAATTATAAAACAATGTTATACTTGTTATGTTCCTTTGGAAATTTGAAAAGGTGTCATTCCACATCAAATTGTAGCATTCCGGTACTGAACAATTGCGTTTACTTTTTTTGTTCATTTTTTAAGTAATAAATTTATACAGCAGCACTTGAAACAAAGGTAAGATGAAAGTGCTTCGAAAAGAATATATAACCTTTAATATTTTATGACGTAGTGACGTCACAAGCCCTTCTCCACGTGGCTTGGAAGCCACCATTCACTGGCATAGGGATATCAACCGGCAAACTGCGCAAGAATTAGAGTAGAAACCCCCCTCCCCTCCCGTATGAGTATGGCAGGCTCAAAACGACCAAGACGACCCCTGAGGAACTGAGACCCAGAAAACGCATCACCCACCGGGACTGGACTGGACCCATCGAGGAGGCTGTGTGCTGACGCAGCGGAAGGTAGTTCGACGACGGACTTCAAGAAAAGCAGCCCCAGCTCTGAGTGCTAACCCGACCTTCCACGAAGACTCGCGGGGGAAAAAGCACGGTTTAAGGCCCTGACTTCTACGAGGACAGCAAGAGCTTTCTGGAGAAGCTCGAGACAAAGATGATGACTACAGATCATCGTACGACGTTATGTTATTGTTCCACATCACGTGGAAGACAAACCAGGCTTCAAGAAACAGTGCGCCACCATTGTTGGCGCGTCGACAAAAATAAGAAAACAGTCGTCTTCAAATACACCTAATTCTGTTTTTACACAAACTTCTTTTAGACGATTTTGAGTTAACACAAATTAGAAAAAAAATTTAATTTTCTTTTTACACTACTTATTTTGATTTAACACGATCGACCTAAATTCTAAGAAAAAAATTTTGCTTCACTTTTATTTTTCTAACTGCAACATTGAAGACGAAGAATGTAATGCGATTTCCACTTATGAGAATTCCCCGAATTTTATAACCTCCATATGGAATTTTGTGTTCATGAATTAGTGACATGTTTTTTCCTTTTCAAATGATAATTTACTTTGTGTGATACATGTGCAATCTTTATGAAATAAAATGTTTAAGATCCTAACATGAAAATTCATGGTTTATTGTATTATTTTTATTAATTTCTTAGGGCTGGAATTAATCTTCAATTTTTCCATAAATGCAATATATTGTTTTACACGAATTTTTTTTACACGTATTCTTTGAGAATGTATCTATCGTGTAAAAACAGATTTAGGTGTATAAGATCCGTCTGATAGTAAGCGAGATACTCAAAAACAAGCGAAGATATGGATTACACACTCGTGAAATCAGCTGTTGGCTTCGGGAAAACGTTGACGCCGAACACAGCCGAAAGCGCCCGAGCCAGTGTCTCAGCCACCCTGCGAAGATCCGACTGATAGATCCTTAGGTTGATGCCACTGACCAATGCAGGAACGCATAGCCCCCTCCGTCTAGGCCGAGACGTCCCGAAGATAGCCGAAGACGTCTCCTACAACGACCATCAGTAAGGACAAAAGGAAGAAAACCCAGGATGGATCATTAGCGAATTACCGTTGCGACGATCCTGAGTCACGTGCGATTTGCTTTAGGAAAATTTACGAGAAAAAGAGAGAAAGAGAGAAAGCGATTGCAAACCAGCAACATTTTGGGACCCGTGTATCTGCTGTAGAATTGTAGAGTGAGTGCTGATCCGCTAAAGCGTACCTTTATTTTGCCCTTTTTTCTCCCATTATTAATAATTTGGCGATATCGTTATTTCAAATTCTTTGCTGGCTGCCTTGTGCGCCGACCTTGTATATTCTTTTGTTGTTCGGAGGTTCACCAAGCACCCTTAGAATTACAAATTGCGCGTAAATAGCGGTCGAAACGGAACGGTGTTAGTTGTGAAGCGCGTCACACCGTGTTGGTGGGGCTGAACGCCTGGCTTCAATTATACTGTACTGTAAAAAGAACGTGAGAGAGGGTAGGAAGGAAAAAGAGAGGGAAGAACGTTTCGTCCTGGGCCTGCTAGTGGACTCATCGGTAAGGCTACCTAGCAGACCCTGCCTTAGACGCTGGGATGGTAGGGATAGGTCCGAATTTCTATTATATAGAAACGGAGTAGGACATGGAGTGCTCGCGGAAAACTGACGAGTGTGCTGTCCCCCTAGTGGCGAAGACCGCCACAGTTGTAAAAATTCGGATAATTATTGCGCTGCGTAAATTTCACTTTGTAATTTCCGTCTACCGAGACAATAATCCAAGAAGCCGTATAGTCAGTATTCCGCACTCCGAGGTCCTCCCAGCCCTATTGCTAGCCGTTTGAACCGTAGAGACAATCTTTCCCGTTTCACCCTTTTGGTCTGACCATTACTCGCGAAGTCCTTCACCTTCGATAGTTTCCCGGTATGGGGCTACGCCGTTACAGTAGCTGACGTTCAACTTTTGCGTAATTACATATCGGTAAATACTTTTGAATATTGCGTCGCATTTTTGTCGGTTAGCTCTCTTCCCCCTCTTCCTTTTCCTGCGCTAGCGTAGTTGCCTTGTCCTTCGAGCCTCTCGACCCTGTGCCCCGCGCCTCGACTAAGATCGCGTTACGGTTGCACTGGATTCTATTCGTTCAGTTCTAAAAATTTCTGTTATATTATTTCGCGCCGCGGAAATTTCTGTTTTGTTAATTTTTCTTTTCTGTACCATTTAAGTCATAGTATTAGGATCAATTAGAATAAAAGATAAATCCATTATCGTGTAAACTTAGCCCCCTTTTATTTCGTGACCGCCTCTCCCTATCCGGTATCCCACACCACTTAGATCTGGTCAAAATATTATAACTATTTAAACAATTTAAATATTTTAAATATTATACTTTGTTTTATCTAATTAATAGTAATACTTATAATGTTAACCCTTTGCGCTCGACGACTTTTTTGGTCGAGCGAAGTAGCAATTTAAGATGATTTCGCGCGGGTGTCTTATAGGTAACGTCATAAAATGATTTTATATACAAATTAACTTACAAAAACGTTATATTTTAATATTTTAGCTCTATTTACACCGTTAAGAACGTAATTTCGTAATATTAAGTTCTGTATTTTTTGTTTGTATTGTGATGCCCAATTCTGCTTCAATGCCTCGACGATCGAAGCGGGTTTTGGGAGGTAGCACGTAAATTAAGAATTAAGGATCGACGTTTTGTAAAAAACTATACTTCATTCTTTTAATGGGGACTACAAGTTTGTGAGATGCGCGTGACAAAACAAAGAGTGACGATATGGGAAAGTATCAGCTATTTAAAGATTTAGGTGAAATGAACTTTGAGCTACGACGGTATAGGAGAATTGAGAAGAGAGTTGAAAGATGAGCAGTAAAAGTATGATGACTAATGAGTAATGGTGACAAATTTAAGATTATTTAAATTAATATTTATAGGTATGATAGTATATAGTATGATATGTAGTATGATAATTTATAAAATATTCGCCAAGGTGCATCCTTGGTTTATCCGGGCAAGTATCGGCAGTAGTAAGTTGTTCCGTGTCTTCCACCTGGTTTGTTTTGACAAGAACAAACCTTACAATCAAATCACATGAAGTTTCCCATTTAGCCGAATTGTATCGTAATTGAAAATCGACATTGAAGATCGTCTACTATAATTTTTGCATATTGTAAGTGGTTATTCGTTCTTCTGTTTTTTTACTTTATGAAAAATATAGGAATTAATTAGACGGATTTCCAATCCCCCCCAAAAAAACTTATGCCACCACTTTAATGTCTTCCTCATGAAACTGTATGCCGAGGCATACTAATCGGCTCGATTAACGCCATCCATGAATTTTAATTTATTTATAATTATATTAATTTATAATCACATTAGGTTTTTTGGCAACAGTCTGAACACCACGGCGGAGAGGTACTCATCTCATCCGAACTAACGTCGGAGATGTTCTCAGTTTCGTGTTTTATTGTAATTTTTATTTATTTCCTTTCCTTTCCTTTATTTATTTTTTTTAATCTTTACAAAAAGTATTTAGTCTAGAAAGTAGCGTTTGTAAACGTTGGCTGCCCTTATATTGCCCAACGGAAAACCGTCTTTTCTATTCGTTCCTACATAAATCTTAGAATCTATAGTAGTCTTCTTTTGCTTTAGCTTTTTAGATTCTAACAACCATTTACATTTATATCTATCATGTCTTATCAACTATTTACATTTTTACACGTTTGCTAATTTAGAAACTATTTACGTTATTCTTCTTTTTAATTAAATTCGTTGCTCTTTCCTACATCTTCGTTAACCCTTTCTTCCCCTTTTTAGTCGCCTCTTAAGCACGATGGACTAGGCTTATTCGATCAAACTCATGGGTACAACGGTTTTACATGTTTGATACCAACTTTAACATTATTCTAACACTCGGACCACAGTCTCGGAGGAATTTGAGATTAAATATCTTATCCCCATTTTAAACTGTATCATTTCACGCTTCCAATTAAAGAACATAACTGCGCTCCTATCAATTTGAGGTAACGAAATTTAACATAAACAAAGACTGTCGCCTCTCACTCGCCACTCGAGTTGTCACGCGAAACGCAGTGGCGACTGAGTCCACCTCTCGAGCGCAAAGGGTTAATATTTTCGATGCACTATAGAGAGCAGAACGTGCCAGTAAATTGTGCAAAGGTGCATTTCCGTTAGAAAATTTTCCCGGAAGTAAAATGCGCTACCTTTAATAAAAAGACTCGCGTACGCCCCCGCTCTGTACAGACCGCATTTCATCTAATTATTTGTCGACACTTTTATCCGCTAGCTTCTATTGTTCAATCTTAGCAGTAAGTGTTAGTTGTTGTCTAGCGAAGTAAACTGTTATAGAAAAATTAAAACAGATTCCTTTTCTTTAAAAACATACGATCGATCAAAGTAGAGATCTATCAACGCGATCGATAACGTAAGGCAATTCTGACCAGAACCCCTACAAAACTGTGGCGACCAACATTAAAAGCCACACGAAACGCCATCTAGGATAATTTAAAATAAGTTAGGATAAGTTAAATAAGATAGTTTAAGCCTAGTTTCTAAGATAGTTTAGATCCATCTAGTCCTCAGATTTAGTAACTTTAGAAATAGTAAATTGGCAATAAGACGTAGGCTAAGAAAATGTATAAAAAGTTTAAATCTTTCTATTCCGTAAGGAAACTTTCAAGAAATCAGATGTCCACAGCAGAAAGAAATAAAGTTAAATACGTGAAGAAGAAAACGTGCAGTTTTTATATCTGTCAATAAAGTCATCCTCCGATCCAACAGTTCCTCCACAAAACTGTGAAACTTTATCCTGGGACTCTCGTCGCTAGCACGCCCTCGCAGGGTATAAGAAACGAATAACGCGTATTTCGATAAACTACGTTTTTTTATTAATGTGCCTTAACGTTCTTCGACCCGTCCTTTCGCCTCAGCGACTCCAACAAAATAAGGACGTTACAACGTTCGTTTTTTTAAATTCTAACATGCACAAAAAAAATTCTAGACGGCTTACTCACTAAAGAGCTTAAAAACTAGAATTACTTGTTATTAGCCTAAAATTAACTATACATTGTTTTGCTTTGGAGAGTGAAGATGGCGCGTTAGTCGCCTTTACGCCGGTCGCTACAAAACTATGGTTATGTTGTAGAATTATGGGTTAAGTTACTTTTATAGGTCCTGGTGGATATATATTTATTCATTAGTGAGCTCTACATGGTCCATATAGTACCAGTTGCTTATACAAGTTTCAGTGGTATTAACGCGTTCTATTTCAATTTAGCTGTTCCGTTGCTATTATTCCTATATCTATTAATAATGTATAGATTAAGCATCTGGATGAAATGAAATCAGCGTCATTCAGAAAGAAATTAGATAAGTGTTGTTCGATAAGACACTAAACGTGTTTACTGTTTGTTCTTTGATTATCGCATTTAGTGCGCTAGGTTATGTATTCCTATCTATAGTATGTATAATAATTTAATTATGCGTTCATATTCCATGTGAAGTTTCATTAAACTTGATTTAGGCTAGGTTAGGTTGGAGTTAGGGTTTGAAGATCCTATTTACTGTCAGGTGTGCTATGTGGTTTTAATCTGTTTAGAGTAATAGTCGATTGCATTGTATAATTTCTATTTAGAAATTTGTGGTAACTATTATTGATGCTTGTACTGATAGCGTATTGTTTGTATGAAGCTTCATACAAACTTCATGTATTTTATACTTTGCCAATTACTATATTTTGGCCTTTATTTTTATCTTGTTATTTATATGTAGAGTAAGAATAAGAACATGTGTTTTTCAACAATTGTTTCTAAAGAACACTTCCTGTGTCTTAGTTTAAGGTTATTCAATAATGCATACTATATCAACTATCTGTATATCTTTCACATAGTCAATTTATATCCATGAGATAATTTTCATTCTATATCGCTATAGAAAGAATTCAGTAAGTATTAACCAATGAAGAACTGTTTGTATTTAATACTTGTTCATTAGTTATCAAAATTTGAAGTTATACCTTATCTATTTTAAAGCTTAAAAGCTTAAAATAAAGCTTAAAAGAAAGTAAAGATCTTCTATATAGTGTATAATGCAATTTTTATCATTTAGGATAATAGTTTGTTATGCCGTATAGTTTATTTTTAAGGGAAATTTTTAATTGTTATTATTGATGTTTAACTGTTGGATTTCGGCTTGGACAGAGTTGAAGAAATCGAGTAAATACTTTTTCTATTTTCAAAAAGCTTTATTCACAAGCTACATGGCGAATATAGAATTCTGAATATGTAAAAACTGTCTGATTCTTTTGCGGGTCTGGTATTTAAGGGATTTGTAAGCAGTTTGGGAAGGGATAGTTTTGGAGGGAGTAGTCAACGGTCAAAGATGAGAAAAAGGTTAGAGGTGAAACAAGGAAAGAGTAATAGTGCATCAATGTTTGGGATGAATCCATATTTACAAATCGTGTCTCTATTGGTAAATACAGTACAAAACATACAAAAGAAAATTTTGTTAAATTTAAAGGTGAAGAAATTAACATTAACTCCATTCTACTTTTGATTGCTTTCATGATTTTCATGGGTATTGCCGGACCATTTATGATTCCTTTCGTGTCTAGTGTATATTATCATTGAAGCTAAAAATGCAAATACCGATATTGATTAATTGTATGGTTCTTAAGTATTTATGTGTATTTTGATCTAATAGATCTCTTCATTCAACTGCTGATTACTCCTGTTTTCTTTCCATCCTTTTACCTCTGCATCGTAGAACCTTTGCCAATTACAAAACCTACAAAAATGAAATGTAACTATAAAATTTTCAACCATCTTTCACTACAATTGCAGATCGACGTATCTCCTGCTTAGAGTTCATTTATATTCGATTCTCCGATTACATTTTTTCTAAATATAATAGTTTACTGAAGATTTTGTTTTTTCGATACAAAACATTGAGTCACTCGTATGCTTACACAGAAAACTGTATTTTCTGACCATATTCAATGAATTTTTAAACTGGTAAAGGATTTAATGAAGCCATGAAAAAATTGTAAAATTATTTATAACAGTTTTTGTGTACACATAATAATTTTCGAAGTAATCCCATTATAAATACATATGTATTTCTTAATAATACTTTTAACAAATAATCTTAATACACTATTGCAAAGTAATAAAACTGCAAATTGTAAGTATGACATTTTATAGCATTTGTAAACTATTTTTCATTACCTGTAATTGTTTAATTGCAGATTTTTTCGATTTAATGAAATAGATTATTTATTGATATCATTTGAAAGAATATAACTGAAAGTTAAATTATTATTTACTCTTTAACTGAATAAGATTGTATTTGACAAAATAACTTCTGTACCAGTACTAGAAGGAGAGGAGGAAAGAAACCGCTATGAACAATATTTAACAACTTTAAATTGTATACTTGTTAATACTATCCTGTAATTAGTTTTTCTTCTCGTATTAATAATAACGCATGCATTTTGCAAAGCTTACTAATTTTGTTTGTTATTTTTGTTATTTGTATACGTGCAAGATTTAATTATAGATAGGAGTATAATAATTGATAATAAATACGTTATAATATACAGTATGTTAACAAAAGAAAGCCTACTCTTTCTACGACTGTCGGTTTCGCTCGAATCCGCTTTTCTTTTTTTTTGCCACTCGATCTTTCTGGCTAAAATCGCCTCGTATTGGAAGACAGCCCGCGGTTCCTCCTTTATCCAGAGTCAAAGTCCTTTGTCACTCCTACATAAGAATATTTTAAATAGCACAACAAAATTTACAAAAACAAATATGATTGACACTAATATCCAATTGAATTTTAATCTGTAATATCCACTGAGTGATTCTTGCAGATTATCACCTTATATACACACGATAGGATAAAACAAAGCGAAATGTTTTAGTTGCGTTCAACAATAGTGATACATGTACTGAATGAAATTGTAATATAAAACTAGCTTTATTTTTGTTATAATTGGCTCAAAGTTTAGAAATATAGTATGGTGTATAAATGGTGACTGTCGGTTAAAAACGAATAAAAAATATATATATAACAAATAGAATACAAAAATAAGATTAACGTAGATATAACTGTGGAAGGTAAATCACTTATAAAAGCTGACTAAAGATTCTGTTTTTACTCCTCTCATGGTCATCCATCGCACCCGCTAAAAGCTCGGTAACGGAAAGGACGGGAAAATTCCCAGGTATCCGTCTTGACCCCCGAAGACCAAGAAAAAGTACGAAGTGCAAAATAGATGTTTATTCTCTCCTGACTCTTCGCTTCGAGAGTATATTATTACAGGAAAACAAAAGTGAATATCTCATCGCGCTAGTTTAGTTAAGAAATAACTGTAGAATAGGCAAACAGTGTAAAGCGAGAGTGGGTAAAAGAGAAAAGACTTCGGAAACCGATCCATGGGCATTATACTTTAATACCAACAACTATGAATAAATATTTTATGTTTATAATCAACAACAGAATTCTATATTTTTACGCAAATCGCGATTACCGCGATCATAACTGTTGGGAAATGGGTTTTAAATAAACTGCTTCAGCTTTTAATACTTTGATATTTTATTCTTCACGCATCGGAAGTGACATCCTTCTGTTATTAACGTCTTGAGAGGACTAACTGAGCCGTTCAGTGCACAAATCGATTAACTCCACTTTTTGAAAAATCTGAGATTGAAGCGTCAAAGCACTTGGTATAGTTATACTTTTTTGTATTTATAATAAATTTCCTGAATGGTGAAGATTAACACCATTAAATGAGAAAATTTTGTTGACCATTGAATAATAAGTAATTTATTTGAGAGGCCATTTGGATTAACTCCATACTCTAATGTAAATCGTTTCAATAACGCAATTCAAATGCAAGTGTCGATGATTGTATCCTCATAAATTAACTAAAGGACCACCTAGTCCAGTAAATTGGCTCAAAATACGCTGGATAAAGTTAGAAAGGTCTAATAAAGGATAAAGCTAGTTGCTAACCGGGCACGCAGAGCCGGTGACACGAGGCACCGATGACCTCATTTGACAAGGGTGCGTTATCACCTAACTCACATAAACAGTGTGAGAAACGGCATCTTCGTTTATTAAGAGTATAAGCAATTAATTTTTGCATTGATTTACGAGAAAAACTAACAATAACTGTAGCGATCTCCTAAAAGTCCTCACTTCAGCCTCTAGTTATTATACAGAGTGTCCCAGGACTCAATAGACAACGTTTAAAGCTGAGGTCAGTTTAAGCAACTTTTCTGTTCTCCAAAATTTCTGATTTGGCTTCATTTTCGAATTAATAACAAAACAAAAAATAGCCCATCTAAGAACATAATATGTGTATATGTTAGGAAAACAAGATGACTTTAATATAAAGACTGGTTTATTTAATCATAAATACAATACAGTTATCCAATTCTTTTCTCGCGCGATGTTAACAATACGGCATCCAGCGACGAAACAAAAGAGCAGTGCGTCTTTCGCTACTGCTCAAGTTTACATCATACAATACTCACGTAAACAATAGGGAGGAGAGACATGCATGTGTGTGCAGTGTCTGCAAACACTCGGCAGACACGGTTACTTCGGTTATTTCCAACAATATAAATAGTTTTATCAAGATTAACTAGAATAAGAATTGGCCATACCAACCTTACTCACTCCTACCACAACACAATAGAAAACAAACCAATGTGCAATAGATGTAACACAGTGAACTCAATCGACCACATCATCATATCGTGCACAAAGTATCAAAGAGAAAGAAGAAAGCACCAAGTAGGTAGTCATCTCGAGGAAGCAACCAAAATAGTCTACTCATGCTACAGCGTCTTCAGATTTCTAAAAGAAATTTTAGACCAGGCGCAGTATATTTGTCTAGCCACCTGTCCACAGTGGAAAAACAACCATTAGAAACAAATACTTAAATGACCCACCCGTAAATATAGAGTAGTTGCCAACTGCCCAATCGGGTTGACGCAACTTAAAAAATACAAGAAGAGGAAATAATTTTCATTGGCAAGTCCACTAGCAATTCAAGAACGAGACGTTCTTCCTTTTTCTTTCTCTCCCTTCTCTCTTAAACACACACACACTACACTTTAACCTTTTTAATTAATTTTCCGTTCTAATCATAAAGTCAATTTTACAATAAAAATGTTTAAAAAATTTTCATTTTGCACTTTTAATCTATTTGTCAAGTATTGTCAAATTCGAAAAATTTTTTTTCATATTCTATGATCTTTTCTCTTTACAATTTGCTTCGCACTCTAAAATTGCGCTCAGGATAAGCCGATTAGAAGTCATAGAGTATAGTGGTTTAGTTTGTCGCATTCCATTGTCAACTGATGTACGCGGAAAATTCGATTGAAAGTCAGAGCAACACACGGTGTAACGAACAATGGATAAATGTTAAAAACTTAACTCTTTGCGTTCGACGATTTTGCGGTCGTATATCATCTTCTCTATACCTAATTTCTTCACGAATACAATCGATCTCGTTTTGCAACAGTTGAAAATCAATTTCACCTTTACTCGAGCTAATTTCACTTTAGAAATCTATTTTTGTGGGATTTCGAAACTTCAAATCAGTCGATGAAAAACTTTAAAGTTGCCGTGCGAAACGCAATGGCGACTGAAAGTTGCCTCTCGAGCACAAAGGGTTAAACTCTAAAATTCATTAACATAGCGTTATTATATCTTAAAATGTTGACAAAGGGCCATTGTTTACTATCCTCAATTTTTACTGAATTTTTCAATCCGTTAAAAATTATGCTTGAAATTTATTTTATCATTTAATACAAAATAAAAATCATCTTAGTGTTGTTAACGTGTTTTTAATCTAAAGCTGTAACTTAATTAGATTAAATAGAATTTGTAACTCAACTCAATTAATAAACAACACGCCACTCTCAACGTCGACCAGAAACTATTTCACTCAAACCTTTGCTGTTTTTCTCATTTGGAATTGCCCCTTCGATCCTTCCTTTTGCTTGGGCTTCGCCAAGTTCTTTCCCAACAAGCTTGGTTTTTTGCCAGTTCTCACCTTCCTATTTTATAGTTTTCTTCTTAAAATTATATTTTATTAAAAATACGATGCTACAATATTCTCTTTAAAAGGCTATTAGAGGTTTTAGCTTGAAAATATCTTAGCATAGAAGTTATTTGGTAATTAAGTTACAAGTTACTAATTTTGTTCTGTACGGTTATATACTCGTCTCACTGTTCGAGAAAACTAATCGAATCCTCTGCTTCTCGAGCGAGGAGGAAAAATCAATCTCTGTCATGCAAAAAATTCAACGTTGCTCTTATCAGAAGCTGAATCACTTGTAATCATATGCAAATTTCGTTCAACGACACTACGTGTAATTCTAATCGTACCATATGTTGGCTGTCAAAAATTTGTTTATTTTAAATGTTGCAGATTTGATAATGCTGCATTCATAACCCAAGAGAAAATCCTCAAAGGAAAAATAAGCAACGAGTCTATACATCGTAATGAAACCAAGCAAAACAACCAAGAGAAACAACGATACTGACAAAAGAAAAGGCTCGGGCATTAAAGTACTAAAAACAATAAGAGGACAAGAATCTAGTTATTTATAATATGGACACCAAATATAAAGTAGCAATGCCACATTAGACATACACCCTCCGATTAGACTACGTCCAGTACTACTCATTCCAAAACAGTATTTGTTAAGTACACGTTCGCTAAATACACGCACGCAATGTTGCATTAGGTGCTGTCTGAAGGTTCGAAGGACCACCCAAATGATATGGGACTGACTGATTGGATTAGGTAGCTGGCTAATTCCAGCAATCAGCTTTCTAATGAATTCTGATGAATTCTGCTAAACTTCTGATTGATTCTTTACTAATTCTGATGTTGACTTCTGACTAAATTCTGTCCTAATTCTATCAAACTTCTTAATTTAATACTTCGCAGTCCCCACTTCGGGCCTTTTCCCCAAGTGGTTGGCTCATGAGGGAGGTGCGAAGTTTCCTTGATTGACCAACCCCAAGTCATCCCCTTCCAGCTTGCTCGAAGCACGTTACGTTCTGGAAGCGGGGATGATGGGGGTGGACGCTAAATTCTAAAGACCCTTTGGAACGTGACTTTATAATAACCTTGACGAAATAAACTCGCCCCCACGTTGTTCCAAACAGTATTAAAAACAATAGAGCGCAAGAATCTAGTTATTCATAATACGAATACCAAATACAAAGTAGCAATGCCACATTAAATCTATACTCTCCGATTGGACTACGTTCAGTATTACTTAATTCCAAGAGGATGAAAAGATCCTTTAGTAGAGGAATTTCATAGAGGAACTCGAAGTAAACATCGAAGTAATATGGCGCAACCTATACATAGCGCAGATTATCACAGTGCTCTAAGAACATGAATATTCCAAGGTTCCTGAGAGGAACATAATAGGAATGATGTGCTTAATACAAATTTTGAATGGCATAGTGCCCCTAGTAGGGAAGTTATTAATTTTTTCCACTTACAGAGAGAGTTAAATTTTAAAGACTACGAGTGCCTTGGTCTCAAAAAGTTATCGCTTCCCCAAACCGAACTAAACTGAGAATTATTTACAACAGAACAGGAGTCCTCAACAAGTAGCGTCAGGTTGCGTTCTGGCGCAAACAAGAAAATCACGGATACGCATTATTACACACTTCAACTAGTGAATCTGAAAATATTTCTGTACCGCTTAATAAAGAAGAGTGGCTCTGCAGTTTACGTGAAGAATTACAACTTGAAAATATGATACAATGTTTAAGATATTCCATTTGGGTACATTTGACCTGTGCAGGCGTGTCAAAAGCCACAAAATGTCCTTATTGTCCTCAATGTTAAATAAAATCAATTTATTATTTATAACTCAGAGATAGGTACGCTTTTGGAAACCAATCAGTGCGATTTATGATATCGGTTACCAAAATCGTACCTTTGTATCATTTTTTTACTAGTGCATGTAAGATATAATAACTGCTTTCAAAATGCTGTTAACGTTATCCACAGGTTATTTAAACGATATTTTATAAAATTGCGCAGCTAAATTTTCAAACAGAGATACCAGAACTTCATATTATGTATTGTATCTTAAGTGATACGACTTTAGCAATATTCTTCTATCACACAAAATACAAATGAGCCTGCAATACTATGTGAGGCGTACGTGCGGAAAGATTGAACAACACATAGTTTTTGCACTCAATTTTCGATAACAAATCATGACGACAACAAATAATAATCGTTATTGAACAATGATAACAATGATAATAGTTGTGATGTCAATATAATGTTTGCAATTATTAAACTCGGAGAAACACTAGTCGGCTGACTGCTCTGACTAGCTACACGTAACTCGATTAACTGACTAACTAAGTTCAGCTGTTGTAACCAAACTGTGCAACTGAACTGTTCAAATTGAACTGTTTGGATTCAACACTGTCACTGAACTGAACTCGACTGTAATTCAACTCAACTGACGCAAGGGCGAAAATGTCGCTCCTTAAAACCGCGTATGAAAAAAGAAGGAAAAGTTCAGAAGGAAAATGATGGATGCGCGAGCGAGGAAAGCGAACGTTCTTGGAAAAACGCAAGGGAACGGAAAGTTAGGAATAGAACTGGGCGACGCTTAGTTGCGACGAGAATTTGGAAAGCAATTGAAAGATTCTAAGGATTTCTAAGAAAGGATATTAATTGGACGGATGTCGAGGTTAGGATAGCACGTGAATTTAATCGCCAAGTGTGAACATGCAGCGACCAGACCCGTAACGGACCGTGGGAATCTATTGTAAGATTCGGATGGATTTTAAGAGGTCTCGAAATCCTTAAATAATTACGTGGCTGCGGAGTTGTAGCTGCCACAAACACATCCATTAGACTAATAGACATTACAAGCTGCTAGTATTTACATAACACTCAGAAGTTAGAGTTCGCGATTATTGGAAGAGCGAATATATCATACTTGGAAAAATCATCCAAAATGTATACAGTCGGTCACGAAAATATTCGAACACCACCCTAGTTTTGGCTAATATACGCTGTATTTATCACAAACAGACAATAAAAAACTATCATAAATACACACAAAGAAGAAGAAAGATTTAACATATATTGCGGTACAGTATGTAGTTGATGAAAACGTAAGATACATTTATTTACGATACGTCATTACACAAATAATAAGTGAAAAATAAAAAGATCACCTATTTTTACGTCACGAAAATCGTGTATACAGACTCACACCATGTATACATATTCAACCCATTTCTAATTACAATAAAGCCCTTGGAACAATGTTTGTATACAAAGTAAGTGGCCTTGTATACGGACGGATGAAGATTCAAAATCTGTTATTCTTAGTTCAATATTCATCGTAATGGGTGGTAAAAATAAAAACACGTCATTTAACATGCAGCAGTTAGTAATATTTCATTACGAGAAAGGAAATTCGTATAGAAAAATTGCAAATATGTTAAATATAAGCAAGAGCACAGTATGAGACATTGTCCGAAGATATAAAAATGAAGACAGAATTGAAACTATCCCTCAAACCGGACGCAAATCAATTTTAAATGTTCGTGAGAAACGCTCCATTATCAAAAAAGTAGAAAATGATCCACGAATAAGTGTCCCAAAGATAGTAGCCGAGTTAAATAAAGATTGTGGAATCTCGGTGAATCTAGAAAGTGTGAGGAGAGTACTGCGATCAGAGGGATATAATGGAAGAATAGCTCGAAAGAAATCGTATATTAACGTGTGGCGGTCTTCGCCACTAGGGGGACAGCACACTCGTCAGTTTCCCGCGAGCACTCCATGTCCTACTCCGTTTTATATAATAGAAATTCGGACCTATCCCTACCATCCCAGCGCCTAAGGCAGGGTCTGCTAGGTAGCCTTACCGATGAGTCCACTAGCAGGCCCAGGACGAAACGTTCTTCCCTCTCTTTTTCCTTCCTACCCTCTCACGTTCTTCTTTACAACAGTATAATTGAAGCCAGGCGTTCAGCCCCACCAACACGGTGTCGACCAGAGCTTCAAGTGGTGACCCCGACGTGATCTCGTAACGTGTAGTGCGGTAAGTGATCCATCGGATAACTCGAACAGAACATTAAGACAATTTCTAGTGCGGTGCGCGAGTGAGTATTCACCATGGCTACACCAGGCGCGGACAGACAAGGATCCTCCGTGGATCGCGTGGCCGTCCGCTTACCGGACTTTTACGCGGTGGACCCCGAAATGTGGTTCACCATCGCGGAACGCAGTTTCGAGGCCGCCGGTATAACTACAGAGTCCACTAAGTACGACTACATCCTCGGCGCGCTGCCGACGCAGTAGTACTCGATGGAGGTCCGCGATATTATCATGGACCCGCCCGCCGCAGCTCCGTACCAGAAGCTGAGGTCGGAGCTGGTACGCCGCTCTTAAGCTCGACGCAGGAGCAGAAGACGCGGCGCCTCCTTGAGCACGAGGAGATGGGCGACAGAAAACCGTCGCAGTTCCTACGGCACCTGCGAAACCTGGCGGGTACGACGGTGACGGACAGCGTCTTGCGGACACTGTGGATGGGACGCCTCCGACCCAGTCTGCAGCTAATCCTCGCCACCATGCGAGACGCAGAATTAAACAAAATCGCGGAAGTGGCGGACGCCGTGTCCGAAATATACCACGGCAACGCGAGGATCGCCGTGGTTTCTACCCCGACCGGGGTGCCCGGCGGATCCCCACATAGAGCAAGCAAGCAGCAGCACCACGAGCAGTGTGTATGAGTGCATAAGCCAGTTGAGGAAGGAGATCGCGACTCTCCGGCAGGACACCTCCACCGCTCCAGGCCATCGCGACGTGACAACGACCGGGCAAGGTCACCCCGGCGAGCCCGCTCTAACTCTGGTTCCCGACGGCGCCTCGAACTACGAGAAGGTAGGTGTTTCTACCACTGGAAGTTTGGTCCGCAGGCCCACAGGTGCACGCAGCCGTGCAACTGGACCCCGTTGGGAAACGAAACGGGCAGTCGCTGATGACGGCGGACGACACGTGCCCGATAACTCGCCGTCTCTTCGTCACGGACTACGAGACGAAAACACAATTTTTGGTCGACACTGGCGCCGACCTTTGTGTTGTTCCTAGGGCGATGACCCGCGGTCAGCGGGAAAAATCGCAGTATGTCCTTTACGCGGCGAACGGGACCGAGATCCCTACTTACGGGACAGTTACGGTCACTTTAGACCTCGGGCTGCGCCGCGCGTTTACGTGGCGTTTTGTAGTGGCCGATGTGGGCAAACCCATAATTGGGGTAGATTTTTTATACCACTACGGCTTGTTAGTGGACGTTCGCAATCGTCGTCTGTTGGATCAGACGACGTCGATATCGGTCGCTGGTTGGACAGCGAAGCACGCCTCGTCGGTGCCGAGCATCAAAACCGTGCATGGCGGTTCAATGTTCCACGAGGTGTTGCAGAAATTTCCTGAAATAACCCGGCCGGAAGGATTTCCGTCGCAGGCAGCGCACTCGACGGTTCACTATATCCGCACGACGCCGGGGCCGCCGGTGACCAGCAGACCCCGCCGACTCGCATCTGATCGGCTGAAGGCGGCAAAAGAGGAGTTCGAGACGATGATGCGTTTGGGTATCGTGCGATCATCGGAGAGCAGTTGGGCTTCTCCGTTACACATGGTGCCGAAGAAGGGACAGGACGAGTGGAGACCCTGTGGGGATTACAGGGGTCTCAACGCGCGGACGCTCCCAGACCGATACCCGGTAAAGCACATCGAGGATTTCGCGTAAGCACTGCATGGTAAGACGATCTTCTCTACCATTGACTTAGTGCGCGCATACAATCAGATGTGCATAAGACCGCGATAACGACGCCTTTCGGACTATTCGAATTTCCATTCATGTCGTTCGGGCTCCGAAACGTGGCACAGATTTTTTAACGGTTCATCGACGAAGTGCTACGCGGTTTGGACTTTTGCTACGCGTACATCGACGACATACTGGTCGCGTCGTCGTCTGAAGAAGAGCACCAACAACATTTAGAAGAGCTGTTCAAGCGTCTAAAACAGTACGGCGTGGTGATTAACCCGTCGAAATGCGTGTTCGGCCAACCAGAGATCAAGTTTCTGGGCTACCTGGTCAACAGGGAAGGTTCACGGCCGTTGCAGGACAAGGTGGAGGCGATTAGGAAGTATCCGCAGCCCACCACAGCTAAACAATTACGACAGTTCCTAGGTATGCTAAACTTTTATAGACGTTTCATACCTAGGGCAGCACAAGTACAGGCGCCCCTAAACGACCTGCTACACGATGGCGTTAAGGGTCGGGCGCCGGTCAATTGGACTCCCAAAGCAGCGGCGGCGTTCGAAGAGTGCAAGCGAGGGTTCGCACAAGCCGTGCTGCTGGCCCACCCCAAGGCAGAGGCACCTCTTTCGCTCACTTGCGACGCCTCGGATTTTACGGTGGGAGCCGTGTTGCAACAACGCAACGGCGACGATTGGGAGCCGTTGGCCTTCTTCTCCAAGAAGCTCAGCCCCACGGAAAAGAATTACGGGGCATACGATCGAGAACTGTTGGCAATCTACCTGGCGATTAAGCACTTCCGACATATGGTGGAGGCTAGGACATTCACGGTCTTTACCGACCACAAGCCCATCATCTATACGTTTAAGCCGATATTTGGACTTTATAAGCCAGTTTACGACGGACATTCGGCACATCGCGGGAAAGGACAACGTCGTCGCCGACGCCCTATCCAGGGTAGAGACGGTGGACCAGGCTTTGGACTACGAAGCCCTGGCACAATCGCAGAGCAGCGACGAAGAGCTGCAGGCATATCTGCGCAGCCACGAGTCCACACTACGTCTGAAGAGGATCCAGCTTCCAGGGACCAGCACCAGCCTTTTCTGCGATGCAGCAACCAACACCATGAGGCCGTTCGTCACTAGGCCGTTCCGGAGAGCGGCATTCAACTCCATCCATCGCCTGGCACATCCTGGGATCAATGCGACGGTCAAATTCGTAACCGAGCGTTACGTCTGGCCGTCCATGAAAAAGGACTGCAGAGAGTGGGCTCGAACCTGCATAGAGTGTCAGCGGTGCAAAGTTACACGGCACGTGCAAACACCGCTGGGTACTTTTACCCCGCCTTCGGGGAGGTTCGAGCATGTTCACCTCGATATAGTTGTGTTACCGATTTCCGAAGGTTTCAGGTACTGTCTCACCTGTATCGACCGGTTCAGCCGTTGGCCCGAGGCAATACCCCTGCGCGACCAGGAAGCGGCTACCGTCGCTCGAGCATTTTATGAGGGGTGGATTAGCCGGTTTGGCACGCCCGCACGGATCACGACGGACCAAGGTAGTCAATTTGAGTCGCACCTCTTTAAACATTTGACCCAGTTGTCAGGTACCACACACTGGAGGACAACGGCCTACCACCCGGCGGCCAACGGAATGGTGGAGCGGTTCCACCGCCAGCTGAAGGCAGCAATCCGCTGCCACGCCAACACCAGGTGGACGGAGGTTCTCCCCACAATCCTGCTGGGCATCCGAGCAGCCTGGCGAGAGGACCTGAAGGCGACATCGGCGGACCTCCTCTACGGCGAGACCCTGCGTTTGCCGGGCGAATTCCTCGCCCCCACGTCCGGATGCAGCCGACCAGGATCCAGCGGACTTCGTCCAGCGACTACGCCAGCATTTCCGCAGCGTCACTCCGGCTGCTGGCAGTCATTACGGCACCCGCCGTACCTTCATATTCAAGGACTTATCGGAAGCGGACTACGTCTTCCTGCGAAACGACGCAGTTAAAGGAATACTCCAGCCGCCATACGACGGACCGTTCAAGGTCCTAACAAGAGGCCCCAAAACGTACACCTTGGAAGTCAGGGGCAAGCGGACAACAGTTACCATCGACCGCCTGAAGCCAGCCTACATCATCCAGGATGCGGATGACAGGCCAACGTACCACATGGCTCAAGAGGAACCTCCGCCAGCGACACCCGTCCCGGAGGCATCACCAAGGATTACGAGATCCGGGAGACGCGTTCGTTTCCCGGATTGTCTACAAATTTCGTGATTGGATCAATCACTGGTAGGGGGGTGATGTGGCAGCTACGACTCCGCAACTTTGTAATTTGTCAAGGGTTCGAGGAACGCCGAAAATTCCTTCGTGTCACACAATAGGCTCCCACAGTCCGGCGCGGACCTGGTCGTCGTATGTTCACACTTGGCGACCAGATTTGTGTACTCCTAGCGCTAACACTCACTGAGTTATGGCATCTTCCGAGGAATCCTTTAGAATCTCCTGATTGTTTTCCCAAGGTCCCGTCGCGACTGAGCGTCGCCCAGTCGCGTCCCTAACTTTCTCTTGTCAAGGACCTATTTCCGTTTCCTCGCGTTTTTCCAGGAACGTTTGCTTTCCTTGTCCACGCTTCCATCTCTGTTCATCTCAGCGTTTCCTTCTTCGTTTAGACCCGGTTTTAAGGAGCGACATTTTCGCCCTCGTGACAGTTCGGTTAGAACAGTTCGGTTAGAACAGTTCGGTTAGAACAGTCCAGTAGAGTCCATCATTGCCACCGAGTCAGACAGTTCGGTTAGAACAGTCGCGCTCGGCCAGACGTCTAGTCGGGCAAATCTCGCGTAGTTAGTCAGAGCGGTTAGCCGACTAACATAGCGAAGGGATCGTAGCTTCAGCGTCATTCGCCCAACATTGTTACCGCGATCATCACTATTGTTATTGTTATCGAGATTTGTTATACACGCCGAATCGCGAATGTTATTCGTTGTTTTCGCGATTTGTCAAATATAAAATTGAAGGCTAGATAGTGTGTACTTGACTTTTCCCCACGTACTACGCCTCAAACGCAAAGGACAGGAAAAAGAGATTGCAGTTTGCCAAGGACTACGTTGCAAAAGATAGTGACTGGTGGAATGACGTAATTTTCGGAGACGAGTCCAAATTTAATCTTTATGGAAGCAATGGAAGAGTCAGGGTATGACAAAAGTCCAAGGAAGAACTAAATTCAAAACATTTGCAATCGATTGTGGTGGGTCTGTAATTGTCTGGGGCTATATTTCATCCCACAGAGTAGGCGAAAAAGTGTTCACCGATCATACCTTCGATAAAGAAAAATACTTAGACATTTTAAAAAATAATTTAGAGAAAAGTGCGACCAATACGGGACTTCGAGATGGTGTTAAGTTTTACCAGGATAACGACCCAAAGCATAAATCACAAATTATGCAAGAATTCTTGTTGTATAAATACAAGCATGTACTACCACAATCACCTGATTTAAACCTCATAGAGAGTTTATAGGGTGGACTAAATCGTCGAATTAGGGTCGCTCCTATACGTACAAAAGAAGAATTAAAAGAATGTTTAAAAGAGGAATGGCGACATATTGGGGAAGATTATTTTTTTTAAATAGTTTACAACATGCCAATGCGATTGCGGCACGTCATAAAACATATGGGGTACCTAACGAAATATTAATATATAATAACAGAACTTTCACGAACTGCCATAAACTAGATCTTCTAGTGTCCAAATATTTTCGTGACGTAAAAATAGGTGATCTTTTTATTTTTCACTCATTATTTATGTAATCACGTATCGTAAATAAATACTTCTTACGTTTTTGTTTATAATAAATCAAGCGTATATAAGTTAAAACTAGAGTGGTGTCCGAATATTTTCGTGATCTACTGTAGTTCACTTCACACAAATTCAGCTCTCCTTATTATTAATTAACGAGAGAAGCAGCGTTCATAACCATCGTCAACAAGGAGCACGATACGTGACGCTACAGAATCTGCGGTTTGCAAATCATCAGGCAAACTGCACAATCATCGAGCCAGAAGTGCAGACTGCAGAATGGCCAGAAGAATAAGACGAACAAAAAAAGATTCTACGAAAATTGTACAGGAAACGCGTGAATTGTGTAATAAGAAAGACAGCGCGCTACTTACCATTGTTGCGGCGCCCACCATTGCTATGAAGGCAACCGGCAGCAGTAGTGGGGATACAGTGAGCACCGCCCCATCCAATAGCGAAGTAAGCGCTATTACAGAAGAAAATGGCCGCGAGAAGGCCATGGATACGATATAATAACGCGCAAAATGAGCCGTATATTGCAGGTTAATCGTAATCACGCAATCCGAGCTCAAGATTTAACGACTGAGAGTTTGCAAAGAGGAGTCGAGCAGATGGTGGCTGCGTAATCGTATCAAATCCATAAAAACTTCCAGTTCCGTTGCAATTATTCAAGCCGCACCGTCACAAGTAATTGCGATATCGCTCGTTGCGCGAAGACGAGGATAAGTATACGGTAAAATAGGTCAAATATGTAATGATTACAATTTAAACATCGAACTGCAGTTTGTCAATAAACGAACAATTATTTGACGAAATAGGAAACGTCGCACAGTGTGCCGGATGGCTAATCTAGGTGAAAAAAATTAATAATTTCTATATTAGAAGCACTATCCCATATTCAAAATTTGTATTAAACCGTTTTCAAGGTCGCTGAATCTAAATCTAGTATCGTCTACGTTGTGCGGACTAAGGAAGTAGAATGGGGGGGGGGGGGGGAGCACATAAAATAAAAGCAATAAACTATGGATATACAACGAACAACCATTTAACAGAAACAATCTCTTGTTTTTATTTGTTTGTATTTCGGAGCAGCAATAACGTTTTGAGACCATGGTACTTGTAGTTTTTAGTCGTGCCAATTTTTCACGACTCTTCAGTTGATTTATACTTTCGTCGCCACACGCATTTTTGAAGCTGAATTGTCTCTTAAGGTTATTGCTGACTACGATCGTTATTAGAGACCCACGGTATTTTCCGCGCGCATCACTCAAGTGTAAGTAAAGTTCGTAAGAAATATACTAGATGTATACTAGACTGTAAGGGCGTTTATTAAACTTGTTTGCAACCGGGAGGTTCGTAGAAGAAAGAATGCCTTCTTAGGCCACTCGTATTAGCCTCGAGGACACCCCCGACGCCATGGCCCATCCAAATGTTTAGGCAACGCCCCAGAGAGGAATGCATATGGCCCTCCTCGGCCGCTCGTGCACCCTGACCCGATATTCTTACACTAATATTCTTATTCAAGCATTAACACTGTTTGGTACTGTCGCATGCACCCATGGTCGTTATCATTCCAAGTTTTTTATATATGGACCTTTGAATTGTGGAATCAATTTTTTTGATGCTCCTACAGTACTATCTGTGGAGTATGGAATGTTTTATTACGTCCGAGTGGGTATGCGTGGAGACTTAGGATGACAAAATGTTTGAAAGGAAATAAATAGAGTGGTTGCGTGCGATCGAGTTTGAGAGGTTGAGGTGCGAATGAAGAGAAAATGAAGGAAATAAATATTCACTGCGTTCGAGTGGCTGAGAAAGAAAAGTGTTTAGAATCGAGCGACAGGACCGTATGACCGAGGATGATAAGGGTTGCGTGACGAATGCGTAGGGAACAGGGTGAATCTTGAGAGCGGATAAGTTCAGTTGAGAGCGAACAGCGAGCGAGTACAGAGCGATTAGAGACATAGCGAATAGTAATAGTTAGAATTTAGTCTGTAGTTTAATAGAGTATTTTTATATACGTCAGAGTACAAAATAACAATCCATTCCTCCACATTTGAGGATTTCGTCTGAGGCAACAGTCTTAATCCTACATATCAAAATTGCGCAACATCACGTAGTCTTTTTTGTAATATGCGTGAGGATCTTTAATTTTTTTTGTTGAATTACCGCATATTATAATTTTGAGACGCAGCAATTTTATCGACAGCTTTATCTCTTATCTTGTTTAAAAATTTCTATTCTTATCACCTCCGAGCTCGCATAAATGTAAGAATATCGGGTCAGGGTGCACGAGCGGCCGAGGAGGGCCATGTGCATTCCCGTGCGGCATCACCACTCTCTGGGGTCTTGCCTAAATATTTGGATGGCCTAAGAAGGCATTCTTGTACGAACCTCCGGGTTGCAAACAAGTCAAATAAACGCCCTCATAGTCTAGTATACATCTAGTATATTTCCTACGAGCTTTCCTTACATAAATAATCTTTAATTTCGTCATTAATTTTACCCCGTTGGGTATGTCAAATAACAATTTATTTGGGGTTTCGCCAGTAGATTTACACGCGGTATTATCAATACAATACTCAACTTCTTACAATATTTTATACCAATGTTTTCCTATATACATTTGTTCTGTATATGAATTATATTTTTATCTGTTTCCCTAGGAATATGTGCTTCTGTATATGTATGTATTTGTGCGTATTCGGAGGTAGTCATGGGCGTTTGTACTATCTGTTGTATCCATGTTTTTAAATCGTAATGCCAATCAGAGACTGCTGCGTATACGGTGTACTCCGCGTACAGTCGGTCACGATAATATTCGGACACCATTTTAATTTTGACTAATATACGCTATATTTCATAGACTCACAATAAAAAACCATCATAAAAATACACAAAAAAAGAAAGATTTAACATAAATTACAGTATGGTACGTAGTTAACGAAAACGTAAGAAACATTTATTTACAGTACCTGATTACATAAATAATACGTGAAAAATAAGATTACCTACTGTAACATCTCTGCCGCGATAGATCACTGCGGCTTTCCACCGGTGCGTCTCGTACTATGAAAAGAAGGGAGGGATATTGAAAATTGAGGTTCATAGGTCCTATCTACATAGGTCCACGGCCTACTTTCAAAGTTGCTCAGACGAGGAGCTGGTTAAAGCTCGGATCCGGAGCGGTCTCAGTCGGGAAAGATTTGCGCATGCGCATCGCCGCTGATACATTATTAACAATTATTAACAATTTGATTATTTTTATATATTTTTATTTGTTTTTAATTATTTTATAATTATTTGGGGGCGTTATACCTTCCCACTAGGGAAAATCTTTCGTCCTCGAGAGTAATTATTATATTGTTTATTATTTATTATTATTTTTTTTCAGTTTTCACATTTACAATGTTCTTCTAGGTTCTATAAGTGGGAATAGTTCTAAAATTTCTCATATCTGTTGCTGGGGGTCGTCGATTAGGTATTTGAAACGTTGCCAGTTTAATTCTAGTATTTGTATAGGTATTAATTTCCATTTGAGTGGCTTTAAAATAATTTATAATGAAAATGTTGTTTTTGAAATGTTTTGTTCTTTAATTCTACCTGTTTCATTTGTTTTTTTGTTTTTTTATTGTTCATTCTATCTTTTCCTGCTCTTCTTGTGATTTTGATTTTCATTATGGCGCGGGTCTTCGGAGGCGCATGTCTAAAGGGTATCAAATAATTGGTTCGATTTTGCGAAAATAAAACATTTTATTTGAATAATACAAAAGGAGATTTTTATTTAGCAATTATTAGTATTAAAGTTAGGTGGACATTAGCTGCTGGGAAACTAGTTCCCTTCCTTCTTCATCTAGGTCATAAATCATGTCGCGAACTATCACGCGGAACGCTGTCGAACTCGGTGATGTGATTCCTCTCCGAGGTTGTAAATCTCGGATTTACGCAATTGATCGCGACGCTGTCCGCCAAATTAATATTGGACAGCTGGTTCGAACGTCGAATCTTTCTCGAATGACGGAAATAGAGCCGAAACGATGGTCTTTAGATATATGCGTTCGTTTTAGATATATCTTCTCCTTAACGATTTTAGTCTATAAAAATGGACTGACTCGATAGCTTCGTCTTCGAATGCCTATTAACAACCAACTAACTATAACGCTCGCCCCTTCGTCCGGCTCGAGCCCTCTTCTCTTTTCGCGTCGCTCAACTATTCGAACGTCGCACCTGTATTCCTGTTCCCTCGCGACGGAATAAATTGTTAGAAAACATTTTGGACATTCTTTTATTGGTGGAGAATATGATATTGTTTTCGTACAAAAATAACATTTTTTTGTACTCTGGAACTGCTTTTGTTTCGGCAAAATTGTGGGCCCCTACTCGTATGAACATTTCTGTGCATCTGTTGTCCAATTTTTAAAAACAAGTTTGACATATTCTTTCTTTTTTAAATGACGTGATATTGAGAATGTTCGATATCTTGCAAACATGCCGTGTTTTTTAATGTTTCTTTATTTTTCTGCATCTGTATAATAATAATTTCTTTTTATTGAATGTTTTTATTTTATTGATTTTTACTTACTTTTTCTTTTTTTTTCTTCTTTTGTGTTTCCTTTTATTTTTTTTTCTTGTTCTTTAGTTCCTCGTCTTTTCTTTGCTTGCTGTTTTATCCGTTATTTTTTAATATAGTTTATAGAATATATTTTTGTTGGTGCGAAATTTACCATTGATCGATTTTTTGATGGGTTTATTGATTGTTGAGTTTCTATTGGCTCGTAGGCTCTCTTTACGCCATTTTTCTGAACTATTCTATTTCTTCGTGGACCAATCGCGATTTCTAAATTGTTGTTTTCTACGTTTCTATTTATTCTATAATGACCTGCATATTTTTTTTATAGTTTATATATATAATACTTTTGTATAATTTATCTTCGTGGTGGGTTGAGTAGCACTGTTTTGTCTCCTGAGTTATAATTGATTGGTTTCATTTTCTTATCATAATAATATTTTTGACGATATTTTGATTTTTCCAGATTCTGTCTTGCTATATTTTTTGTTTTGTGTAATATCGTTAATAAATTATCTACGAAATCTGGATAAGTGTTTAAGTGATCCGTTGGTTGAATACTTGATGGTTACCTTGCTTTTTTCCCAAATACTAATTCGTTAGGGGTGAATTTTGTACTCTCGTGTACACTTGTATTATAGGAAAAAATTATTTGTGATAACCAGTTATCCCATTCTTTTTCTTTTGAAATAAAATGTTTTAGATATTCAATTAGAACGTGATGATTTCTTTCCAGATATCAACATTATATATCCAGATAGAACATTGTTTGATGTAGAAGATTTTTGCTAATTTCTTCAATATTGATCCAATGAAGCAGGAACCTCGATTAGTTAATATGGTTTTTGGACTACGGTATTTACAAATAAAGTGTTCTGTGAATGCTTTTGCTACATCTTCCGAAGTCATTGCTTTGTTCAAAGAATATTTTGTTAAGTTATTTTGAATAGTTAATATATATATGCCTCCTTTTATAGCTGCCGGTAATGGTTCTAAGATATCTAAAGATACTTTGTCGAAAGCATCAAGGGGTGTATCAGTTATTATTATAGGTTCTTTGCTTTTCATTTTTACTAATTATGTTATTAAATTTTACTAAGTTCTTTGATAGCTGAGACATGATTGAATGAAATCAATTATTTCTCTCTTCATGTTTTTCCAATAATACATGCCTCCGATTTGTAAGTATATCTTTTTTATTCCTTTATGCCTGTAGGTGTTTAATGATCTGATGATTCTTTGGTTATTTGTATTTTCGATCTTCTTTTAGAGGGATTTGAATTGTTCCTTTACAAATGGTAATTGGAAAGGTAATTTTAATTCCTTCTTGTTCTGTTATATTAATTTTAGAAATCTTCCGTTCCTGAAACTTATTGTGAAATGCTTTTAATGCTATTGGGAATGCATTTCTGTTAGGAGTAACGAGCCCAGATATTTTGAGTTTTCCTGTTTTGTTTTGAATTAAATCTCCTGTATTCAGTGGAGTCGGTAAATTTTTCATAATTTTTGTTTCATATTTAATTGTATTTTTTGCTGCTGATCCTAGAGGTTTTCCATTACTGTCTATTTAAGTGATATGCATTCTTTTTTCCATCCATCTTTTTTCTAAATGATTTTTATGGATGATACTGGAGCTGTTAATGTTCCACTTGAATCTGACGTTTTGGATATATTAAATCTTCAGATGCTGAGGATGAATTGATTTTAGATGGTTCTCGGTGTATATGTTTAGGTGTTGGTAGTCTTTCTTTAAATTCATCTATTTTTTCTTCAAGAACTTTATCGTCGTCTTTTCTTTTGATTTTGGGTCTTGATGTTGTTTTAGGAATTATTGTAGGTCTATGAATTTCGACTGATTTTAACGCTGTCCTCATTAATATCCTTTTTCCTACGTTTATTGTTTGTTGATGATGAATTACTCGTCGAATATTGTCTTTTAGTTCCATTTCTATGTTCTTCTGTTGCATCAGATTCATAATATTCTGAATCCGAGGATCCTGTTAAATTTATTTCTTTGATTTTCTTCCGTGGTACTGGATTTCCTGATTCTTCTGTTGTTCTGCGTTTACAAGTTAAGTATCGATTCAGTGTCGATAGTAGTTTCTCTTGAACGTGTAGGGTATTGATGCCATTCCTTTTTCCTTTTTATATCTTCAGTGCTGCTAGCGCCTTCTCTTAGACGAGTAGGATATTGATGCCAATCTTTTCTTATTTTTATTTCTTTAGTACTGCTGGTTTTGGGGTTTGTTTGAATTCTTTTGCGCTTTGCTTGAAGAAGTAATGCAGCAGTTTCTTAGATTGAGTTTCTTGATAGCGCATCAGCGTTTGAATTCATTTTTTCGGGTTTGTGTATAATTTCGTAATCGTATTCTGCTAGTTTTAGTTTCCAACGTATCGTTCCAACTTCACGTTAGACTAACTAAATTTTTTAACTACAAAACGTGGGGCCTTCGAAGGCCTCATTTTTTTTTTTTTTTTTGCACGTTCGTGACTAAGGCTATTTTTGAGATTAAGACGTCTTAAGTAATTTCGTCAAGTACCGCGATCTTCCTTTTAAAGTCTTAGTCTTTAGAAAAATTAATTTCGACGTCCTCAATGGCCATAGCATGTTGTAAACGAGGTATTTCTCAAGGGTCGGTCCAACCGTGCACGTAACGAGACCAGGCCGAAAATCTTGACCTTTGGGAAATTTCCAAAGCGTCCTCGAAGGACTTGGAAGGTTCCACGTCCGTGCAGGTATCTTCCCACTCTCTTGAAACGAACGCGCGCTGCGGGCGCACAAAGAGTGTGGACGATACTCAAAGGGGCCCACTGATTGGCGATTTGCATCGTTTCGGCAAATGCCAACAGTGTCCACCCTCTGCACGGTGGGGGAAGCAACGGACGAGCTCCTAAAACTTCAGCAAACGAGAAGTTAGTCTTACAACGAATTCAAGCGGTCAACCTTCGAACGAAACGCATAAACGAAAAAACTCACGATCTTAACGACGCGGAGAAGACGCGAGCGCAAACTTAATCTTGAAGTCTCGACGACGCGAAAAGAGTCAACAGTATAAATATCAAAAGAGCATCGTTTCGACTCTGCTTCCACCATTAGCGACAACCATATTAATGGTTTATGATCCATTACGAGAAAAAACTATTTTCCATATACACATGGTCGAAAATGGTCGCCCGCCTATACTATCGCAAGGAATTATCGCTTTGTCGTTGATTAGTGTGTTTTAGCATCATATAGGATTCAAGGAAGCGTAAGCTATCGGTAGGTCCTTGTCGATGTGTCCTTGACTTAACACTGGGCCTACCGCAATCCCAGAAGCATCAGTAGTTATATTAAATGGTTTAGTAAAATCTGGATACTGTAAGATTGATTCTTTGCAAAGAATTTTTCTTAGAATTTCAAATGCTTGTTGCTGGCTTTATGTTCATTCGAATTTTTTAACTTTTTTTTGTTAAGTCCAACAGTGGTCTTGCTTTCGCGTAATCTTAAGAATTGTTTTATATTTTTTATGTTTTTGAGTACCCGGAATTCTGGTACAACTTTCAACTTTCGTGGATCTGGTCTCACACCGTCTTCACTTATTATGTGTCCTAAGTACGAGACTTCCTTTTTTAAATAAAATACACTTGTCTGGTTGCAAGTATAAATTGGCTTCGGCAAGTCTTTTTATTAATCTTGAAAATTTAATTTCATGTACCTTAATTGAGCTTGCGTAGATTATTATATCGTCAAGGTAAACGGATGGCTCTATTTCTCGTAGCCCTGTCAGAACTTGATCTATTAAGCGTTGAAACGCGGCTGGTGTATTTTTGAGCTCGAATGGCACTCGATTGAATTTGTAATGCCCGTACGTTGTTGAGAATGCTATTTTGTATTTGTTCTTTGGACGCACTGGAAATCCTGAGGCTAAATCGAAAATTGAGAAATATTTGGCGCTACCTAACTGATCTAGAATGTCAGTAATATTTGGTAGAAGGTATGCATCGTCAATAGTTTTTTTAATTTAATTTTCTAAAATCAATGACCATTCGCCATTGTTTGTCTCTTTTACTATTTTCTTTCTTCGGTACGATCCAGATAGGAGAGTTATATGGTGATGATGAGTCTTGAATAATGCCTTTATCGAACAGGTCATTTATTTGTCTATTCCTTCTTTATGTACTTGTGGATATCGATATTGTTGTACATTTATTGGCGCATCGTTTTCAGCAATGATGCGATGATATACTTTGTATCTTCTGCGTTCAAGTGGTCCAATTGTTATAAGTTTTTTAATTTTTTCTATTCGATTTATTGCATCGTTATTAGATATTTCATTAAATGATATTTTTTCGTATGGTTCTATTTCTATTTGTGGGATATTCGTTTGTGCCGTTATGATTTGAAATTACTGAATTACCAAAGTGCAGTTCTGGATGTATATTTAATTTTAGGACGTATTCTGTGTTTAAATTTGTGTTTAAAATTTTTATTGCTATCGCGCTTCTTGTTCTTACTGGTATGGCTATAATATTTTGCTCTTCGAATGGTAGAATATGATTTCTTGAAATTAGAAGGGCTCTTGCGTAGTCAATATTTATTCCTGTGTTTCTGAAGAATTCTATGCCTGATATTCCATCTTGATGTATTGTATATTCGACGATGCAGAAAATTGCTTTGGTATCTAATGTTTTGGCTTTCATGTATCCTAAGGTAGAAAGACGACCCTCGGTTCTTCCTTTTAGATAAAAAATTATATCTGTGTGTATATATGAACCTGGAGCAACTTACTTGTTTTTTAATTACTATTACAGCGTAACAATCAGCAAACAGCGATAAAACCATAAAAAACTGAATTAACAGAATCAACCAAGCCTGTTGTCATCATTCTCCATTTGTCAAACACATGTTGACAATACGCTTACCCGTAGCAACAGCAATGCCCCGGGAGCCGTTACTTTTATCTTTCTTTAGAATCAAACTTCCAATTGTGTTTTACAACCATAGATCAAGTTATTTACGAAGCATGCCATTGTTCAGAGTCGAAGCGCTTTCCGAGTTATTGCCTGCTACCACTTGGGGGTGTAGCGATACCCTTAAATGACCTTTAGTCAGGGACCACCTTTTTTCCCTTACTACCATGAATTTGCCAACCAATTAGAGATCAATCACTGTTCCCTCATTTTTCCGCAAAAAATGTAATGAACGAATCCGAATGTCTCAAGAAAAAGCACAAATCAAAAAGCGATCAATAACACACGCGATCAGCAATAAATTTAAACCAATTATTAGTTTAAGTGTGCAGCCACGTCAATATCCATTTTTTCATAAGTAAATATTCACTGGCCATTAATTCATCCAGTGAAGCAGAGCATTCCAGAAAGTATTCTTTTTAATAAATAAACTTTTGCTCTCGCCGTAACAATTACATTAAGATCTGGCCTGGTATCTATTATTAACGATGCTTCGCGCTCGCGGAAATTATTACTTATTAATTTTACGCTCGGAGGTTTAACAATTTGATTTATTTCTAAGTGAAGTATGGTTTGTTTACGTACCGGAACTGTGGGATCAGAAGATTTTGCCAAAGAACAAACGTATTTGTAGAAAGTAAATTTATTAGGTTTAATAGATGACGCGTACCACGCTAGTGTCTTCTTTAACTCTGACTATCGCTGCGCACACAAATCCTTATATATATTCAATCATCGAACATTTTAGATTCTTTTCCATTCATTCCCTTGTTTTTCCAGGCACTCACACACATGCACACTCATACTCTTTTGCATAAAGTTTCGAATATTCTCGAATAATTAATGTTCGAGAATATTCTCAATTACGTCTTATGTTTTCACGCACACAAAGTCACACGTAATATTTACACATTCTTTTGGAATGTTCTCGCATAATGAATATTCGAAAATATTCTAAATTACATTTTATTCCTTCCTGCATAAAGCCACGCATTGCAAAATCATTCACATCCTACAGAACTTTTTATCGAAACGGTCGTCTTTCGTTTTGTACTCGATCGTGGTATACTTTTTTCCTACATTGGCTAATAGCATGACCTAAGTTTGTACAAAAACTACACGTAAGAGTTTGATTTACTGGGATTCTGTTTGGAGAGGTTGTTGGGTCCAAGGTCTCCTAAGTTGATTCAAGTTGCGACATTCTTGTTGCGTGTGCTTCGGTGTTGTCAGTATTGGCAGTATTTCGTTTGCCAAACCAAATGCGACACTTTATCCTCTTATCAACTGGCTGGTACAGATATTGGTGCTGGGACCATATGCAAAGCAATTGCTACATTTCATAGTTTAGCTAAACTCTTCGGCCATTCTGCTACGCATAAAATTTTCTTGGCATTCTGCTTCTGCTTGTATTGCCGCACTTGTCGCGTCGTCTAGGGCCACATAATGTTTTTGAAATCGCATACGCGCATATATTTCTGATTTGAATCCTGTTAAAAATGCTTTTATTGCGCTAATTTCCGATGTTTGATTGTACCGATTATAGTGTTCAGAGACCTCGATTTCATGACAATTTTTAATTTGTACTAATATATTGGAAACGCGACTACTATAATAGACTGCAGCTTCGTTAGGCATTTGCGCGATTTTAGACATACCACTGTATAATTACATTGATGAATGTAAAGGCGAAAAACGCGAACTATGGACAGTAATTATTTCTTCTATTGTAGAATTATCTCTTCTGTTGTATAATTTATTCTTTGTTAACATACGCTTTGCATTGCGACAATTTTTGACAAATTGGTATACGGAAATATTATGTCCGTTAAAGGGCGGTACAACATCTGCCGCGTCGCCATTGCTTATCTGTGAAAAAAAGAACGGTTCCCTTCTAATGGTACTGGCGCATTATTTTCGTTATCCATTGCTAGTCCTCCCAGGGGCCATGGTCAGTGTGAACATGGTACGGGAGGTAGCGTCCCCGGGGTCCTTAGCTCTGGCACACTGTAAACCGGTGGTCATGTTTCACCGGAATGGGGGGGCTTGTTTTCATTTACCATAAACCTATATAATAAATCGCAATTCAAAGTTCCAGTCCGTAGTGATGTGGGTGCGTGCCGATCTTGCATCGGTGCTGAACGGCCAAACTCCGGACGCCTGGCGATCTCCGGTGCAATAAATGCCTTGCCTGAACAATGGTGGCTCTACCTGGGTTGATCTTATTTCCACCGTACTCGTAAGACTAGTATGAAGGAATGTTTGAAACACTTAAACAAACAAAAATCTAAGTAAACTACTGAGGAGCTCAGTGTAGAGATAAAGGAGAAAGGCGGAGGACGCATGGATCCTCCGAGTACGACCCTTAGCAGATCCAGCTTGATCACGTCGATGATTGAAGAACCCGGAACACCTAGAGGAAAAAGAATGAGCTTTGGTGACACGGACACCATGCGCAAGAGATATGTCTTTGAGGAGTTAAGAAACGAAAAAGAGTCACTGGAAACGTTTTCATTTAATAAAAACAATAAAGTTAATAAACAAGTTGCTAAATTTATACTTACCAAGTGAGCAATCCTAGAATCACAGCTTCAAGATAAGGTCCTAGTAAAAGAAAAACTGTTAACTGTACACAGTATGTATGTAACGAAAGTTAGAGAGACTCCAACTTACGCCCAGGTAACAGGTATGCCCCAAATAGACGCAACCCAAAAAGGAACAGGCATGCCTAGACGGGCAACTAAAAAAGCGAAGAAAAGTGAAATTTTAATCATTAAACCACAAACTGAAACGGATAAAAGGACTCACGAGGAAGTCCGTAACGAAGTGACAAAAGCTTTAAAATAAAAGAGCAGCAAAATAAAAATGGAGCGTACGAGACAGCTCAGGACCAAAGGATTATTGATTTAAGTCCAGAGCAAAGAGGACATAAGAATCATAAGGGAAGTAAAATTGGATGGTATCGGCCTAAATACAACTAGACCAAAAAAGCAAGACCCGCACATAATGATTCATGATGTGGAAAGAGAATATTCGACAGATGAACTCAAAGAGGAGTTCATAGCCAAGAACTTTGATCACGTAACAAACGAGGAGAAAGTAAAATTAGCGAGTGATATTAAATTTAAACACGTATTTAAAACCAAAAACACTAGTAGGGTTAATTGGATAGTTTAATCACTAGGAAAATTGTACAACAAAGTCATTGGTGAAGGCAGGGCCTTTATACTATGGCGTACCTATAAAGTCCGACAATACCTAAAAATTGCAAGATGTTTTAAGTGCCATAATTATGGGCACATTGCGAAATATTGCAGTACTCTAAAGCAACTTTGCGAGACCTGCAGGGAATCGGATCATATAAATGACGATTGTAAGCACGAAAGAAACCGCAATGCCCTTTGTGCAGAAAATATAAGAGGAAAGATTTTATGCACAGTTTGCGGAGTAAGCATTGTCCGGAGTACATTAGACAATTAGAACTCTATTACAAATCAATGCCATGAGATCTATGTCTGTAGTCACAGAACTAAGAAATTTGTTCAGCAACCGTATGGTAACAAAAGTCGCGTTTACGGATATAACGTTGCAGCTCTAATCACAGTGCATCTTGGAGTGGAGGTACCATGGCTATCTCAGCTAATCAAGAATTTTATTTCTTTTGCTTAAACCAGTATGAAACGCTATAACGATATAAATGCTAGGCCTACTAGCTGCTATTCCAGTGAAACAAATAATAATGGCAATAAACAAGAACAACTAATTTTGGAATATAACTTGGCTGTCCTCAACAATTGGAGTGAATTAACTACGTATGAAAGCATGCATGGTACGTCGAATATCGACGTTACGCTATACACGCTAAGCATGCAAAATTACATAAAAAATTGGCAGATAACAGACATGATAACCATTTCTGATCATAATCTAATCAAGATAGATTTGAGGGTACAAAAAGACCAAATTAAAAACATAACAAGGCCAAAAGGGTATAATATACAGCGAAAAAACTGGAACAAATTTGATCAGACCTTAGCAAGACACTTTAAGTGACAAGATTTTGGCGATTGGTGGAGTTTGGACTTACATACAATCATTGCCAAATTTAACGAAGAGCTGGAAAAGACTTGCAATGTTTGGACAAAACAAAAGCAATGATGATAAAATGCTTATATTTCGTTCAAGAAAAGAATTGGCAAAACCGTCCCCTGATGGACAGATTCATTAAATAAGTCGAGCAAAGAAGTACGGAAACTGAAAAAACAACTCAGAAGAGTAAAAAAACTAAATAATAATCAACTAATAAATGACCTGACAGAGAAATACAAGGCAGTTAGGAATAAATATGTTTTAGAAATTAGAAGATGCAAATCCTTGGGGAATAATGCATAAAATAATTAAGAACAAACTGTACAAAACTCAAAGCGTTGGAAGTTTAAAACTGCCAAACGGACAAATGACAAATACGTGGGAAGAATCAATTCTCACACTATGCAACAATTTTTTCCCCGGGACGACATACAATCCGAAACCGATTACCATAAAGTAATATAAATGCAAAATAGGATATATAGAAACTACAATATGGAATCTAACATCGAAACTTTCGAAGTTTACGAAGCGCTAAAGAAAACGAAAAACAGCAAGGCTCCGGGCAGGGATCTCTTTCCGCCCGAAGTCATCAAAAATTTGGGCAGAACCAGAAGAGGAATATTACAGTTCCTATTTAACAAATGCCTTAGGGCAGAAAAGTTCTTATCTGGATGGAAAAAGGTAAATCTAATCATTTTACCAAAAGCAAAAGAAATAGATCCAACCGAGATCGGAGCGTATAGATCATTTCTTTACTACTCGTATCGGTAACTAGTAAAGTATTCGAACGAATAATAATAGACCGCATACAACATGGATATAACGAAAAGAATTTGGCTAGTGAACGACAATACAGCTTTAAAAAGAGGCTAGGAATGAAGGATGCGTTCCTTATGTTCAACGATAACAAGAAATACTCTAGTAAGAAATATGTGGTCGCAATCTTTATGGACATTATTGGAGCTTTTGATAATTTATGGTGGCCAGCAATAAAAACCAGTCTAGTTAAGGCTGAATGCAGTTCGACGCTAATCAAAATAGTACACAGCTGTTTTTCTGGAAAAAAAATATATATAGAAAATAAATATCAAAAGATTGTCTATAAAGCAGAACGTGGATGTCCACAAGGCTCCATTCGAGGCCCAGCAGTCTCGACCAGTTCGTGAATTTATTTACACTAACAATGGAGGAGAATAATGCACAGGTTATTGCCTAGGCGGATGATGTGGTATTCCTAATCCAACGAAGCTCACGAGTTGAACTAGAAGCAAATGGAAACCAAGCAGTGAATTTATTTCAAAGCTGGTGCCAAAATAATAAGCTAAAAATCTTAGAGGACAAAACAAAGGCAGTGATAATAAAAGGCAAACTAGACAAAGAAAGACCTCCAGGAATACAAGTTTATAACAAACTTATCAAGTTCGTAACGACTTATAAGTACTTGGGTGCCACAATTGATGCCAAAATAACCTTTGTGCCACATATCAAAAGAATAAGAGAAAAGGTCGTGAAACATGTTATGTCACTAAAACGACATGCGAGAGATCAATGGAGCATTCAAAGACTCATTTTGGTACGGCAGAGCAGGCATGAACACTGTTAAAAGACAGCTTATACCAATGCAAAGAGCAATGCTAATATTACTTACTAAAGCATGCAGAACTGCATGCAAGTCGTCAGCGGTCCCCTACCTATTGACCTTGAAATTATTCAAACTGACTTAATAAGACTAGCCAAACGGAGTCTGCCCATTTGTTGGGAAGATCTCCATATAAATTGGAAGATGAAGACACGGAAGTTCCTCTGGAAACAGAAATTCCTATGATAAACAACAAAATATATAATATGTGGCAACAAAGATGGCAAACTGAAGAACATGGAAGGAATACCTTTCAATAAGGTACGATTTTTTAAATATGTCGCCATACATACTATTTCCGGCCAATATTTTGTTCCGTTTAATTCATGTACGCAATGTCGACAATTATTTATTACAATACGCTTATCCCTGGCAAATTTATAGACTCGATTATTTAAATATTCTTTTCCGTTATCAGATCTTAATAATTTTAGCTTTTTATGAGTTAAGTTCTCACTATCATTGACAAATTTCATAAGAGAATTAAAAACTTCATCCTTTGTTTTTATACTATAAATCCTTTTTTTTTGTCGCGGGGAAATCCTCATGGATACCTTGAACTTTGCGAGCTCTCAAGGTTATGCCGGACTCCTACTGCCTAAACCCTCGCGGTGACCTTTCTTGTGCTTTGAGTCGGAGATCCGGGAACTCTGGCGAACACTTCCGGTTCCCAGTTTCGCACTTGAGTTCATTAAACTCTCATCTCGAAGAATATCTTTTTCTTATGTTGGACGATGGTTGTGGCCACCACATCTATCGACCGCGTCTTGTTCGGGCGCATGTAGTGGCAGAGGCGAATCCCAATACTCGTTTCCGCTCGCCCTCGATCGACGTTCTTTTCTTTTTGTTTTGCTGCGAACTATATTTCTTTATATTCTGCACGCTCCCCTTCTTTCTTTTTATCTTCGCCGCTGTTTTCGTTTTCTTCCGTACTTCGTAGTTTGTGGAGGGGTGGCTAACGGCGAAATTCTCTTCTTCTACCTGTCGTGCTTCTCAAAGACTTTCGTATACCGTGCTGTCTTCGCACGCCAGGTATTCTAAGAGGACAAGCCCTGCCAGCGCGGTGGCGGCATCGTATGATATCGTTCGATATCCTCGTATCACACGTATCGCCACTCTTCTCCACGCGCAGCAATTGTGACTTTCTGCCGCTTTTCGCGAGAGTGTCATTCCATAGTAGAGTTTTCGTCTCGCCTGGTCCTTTTAGATTAGACATTATGCTGCTTAAGTGATTCTGCGCTGCGTCCAGTCTAGCAGTCAGACAAACGAAGTGTGGACCGAAGCTCCATTTTTCGTTCAGATGGAGCCCGAGATGATTCATCTCTTTCCCCACTGTATTAACTCCGTGCGCAGTTGTACGATATCAGCGTTCCACCAATTCACTGGATGTCGGGGCGGGTTTTTTCACTCGGCCAAGCTACGGTAATGGTTGCTGCCATCAGATAGTCTTCTTCCAATGTTTTCAGCACCCATTTTTTTTGAGAGATATCTATCTTTATATAGAGATGATCCGATAATGTTTCGGTATCGTTGACCTACCATCCCGTTACTCGTCGTGCGGAAATGTTAGCGAACGAGAGATCCATTATACTCTCGCCCTGTGGTCGCACGCACGTGCTGGCTGTTCCTTGATTCATTCTTGGTTTAACATATTTTTGGTATTTAACATTGAGATTATTAATTTTCAAAATAGGCAGTTTGCCTTCGTTTAATTTATCTTTCATTAGTAGGCCTATTGTTTTCGAATTAGAAATTTTTAGTTTATATACTATGCACCAATTGCTTAAATTGTTTAAAGCATTATTTCCAATATTTTCAATATCTTTTCTAGAGTTTCCTTTAATTAAAGGAGCCAAATCATCAACATATGTGATGGCTTCCATGCATTCCATACAGAGCACACACACATCCCAATAAACGTAAATCTAGCGTTTTATTTTGCTGATCGTGCAAAATACAAGCATTTCAATACTCCCACTTATTTTGCACGATTAAATACATTCATTATTATCTTAAGTAACAGAACTGCTGCTTTCGCAGAGGCATAGTAAATGTATCTGCCAATTATTCACTTGATCGTACATATTCGATTTTCGACATCACGACATCACGAGTGAAATGAAAATTAATGTCAATATGCTTCGAGCGCTTGTGATCATCAGAGCTATTCGCGATTTTTATAGCTGCCTGGTTATCGACAAATATTGGAATAACTGTCAATCGAACATCTAATTCATTTAGCATACAGTGTAACCAAACAGCTTCTCTCGCACCATGAAATAACGCAATATATTCGGATTCGGCTGTTGACGCAACAGGCAACCTTTTGTACTTGGTTAGATCACGATATTAGTGCACCATTTAAGATAGAAACAATACTACTTCTTGACTTACACGTTTTTGTGCATCAGGCAGAAGCAGCATCTGTAAATTCTACGACATCGAAAGGACTTCTACTGTTCCCGTAAACTATCCCATAATCACGCGTGCCATTCAAATAGCGCATTATTTTCTTAACGGCTTGCTAGTAACTTTTGTTGAAATTACTTAAAAACTGACTCGTGTAATTCACAGCATATGCAATGTCAGGACGATTCATTCGTGCGGCAAACAACAAAGAGCCTATTGCTTCGCGATATGATAACTTACAATCGGACTATTTGCAAGGACAAATTGCAAGAACATTTTACAAGGACAAACCCGGTTCCGCAGGTACACTTAACGGATTTGCATCATACATATTGTAGGGTGTGAATGATTTTACAATGCGTGGCTTTGTATATGCAGGAATAAAATATAATTTAGAATATTCTCGAATATTCATTATTCGAGAATATTCCAAACTTTATGCAAAAGAGTATGAATGTCTATGTATGCGAGTGTCTGGAAAAACAAGGGAATGAATGAAAAAGAATCTAGAATGTTCGATGATTGAATATATATGAGGGGAACGAGAAATGTAAGAATGAGTGTGTGAATGATTTTATTGCGTATTTCCTTAGTATGTGTGAAAAATAAAAAGTAATCGGGAATATTCTCGAATATTGATTATTCGAGAATATTCGAAACTTTGTATAAAAGGCAGAATGTGTGTGCGAATGAGTGAGTATAAGAGTGCTTTGAAAACAAGAGAAAAGAATCTAGAATGTTCGGTGAACGAAAGGTATAAAAGCGTGTGTGTGCGAAGTACAGAGTCAGAGTCAATTTGTATCTGAATGAAGTAATAAAAGTGTATTTTCTTAAATAATTCCTACATATATAAGGATGTGTGTGCGCAGCGATAGAGAGAGTTGAAGAAGAACATCAGCCTAGTACGCATCATCGATTTAACCTAATAAATTCACTCTTTACAATTTCGCTTGTTTTTTCGGCAAAAACTTCTGATCCCACAATATACTCTCCATTGCATATATATTCGTTCTTTATTCACAATATTAGAAAAGTAAATGAAAATGATGCCTAAAAACTACTTTCTCTCTCAATTCCTCATCTGTATTTACATCTATAATATCAAAGTTTTTCGCTATAAAGTCTTATATTCTTTTTCAACATCATATATTATAATGACGGGTATAATTTTCTTATTCAATTAAATAACAATACCTTTTTTCTTCATTTGCCTAATACCTCTTACATTTAGTTTGTTTCGTACATTATTCAATTTTTTAACAACTTCACTTTTAATTTCATCATTATTTCTTTTGTTTTCATTTTTTTGTGGTCCTCTGACAGTCACCACTAAAGGGACAGCGCATTTACCAGTTTCCCGCGAGCATTCGTTTCCTACACGATTTCTGTATAATAATGACTTCCGAGCGAGTAACATCGGCAGTACAGAGAAAGGAAAAAGTAACATTCCATAAAAATGGCGGTAAAAAAGTACGAAGCAAATGCTAACAGTGAAGTGCATAGTTTCGTGCTAAAAAAGAAAAAAAAAGAAAACAGGAGACAGTAAAGCAAGTGTAAACAACATTCAAAGCTCATTAAATAAAAACATATTCGCATAAGCAGATTATGTATAAAATAATAAAAAGACTAAAGAAAAAATAGATTTTATTACGGAAAACTGAGCTTTGGAAAAGAAATCACTGGTATCCAGTGATAAATGATCACAAGTTTTTTAAGACGTGTATTTAGGTACATAAGACTCGAACCTTCTCCGTTAATGTCTGAATATCTCTGTATGTTGACAAATTTTGTCTTGGCTTATATATGATTTTCTTACTCGTTCGTTTCGGTGATTGGCCACCTTACACTTTTCGGTAATCACTGTAATTTATTTGTATTAGTGCCGCCCTTCTCGTTGCTTGAGAAGGGAGACGCGGACGTTGGTTATTTCTGCAGCGAATATTATTTTATTGTTATTGCTGCTAGCCGCTACAGAGCCATGCAAAGCAAGCGCAGGTAGTCGTTCTCAACCAAGCGATCAATCCACAATTTCAAGAATGGACTCTAATCAAGGAATCGCCGAAGACATCACCCACGAGAGACTAAAAAAAGGAAAAACCAGATCGATTTCATCATCCGAAATGGAAGGCCTCCTACAAAAAACTTGTAAAAACCAGCTCCGAAACTTGCAAGAAGCAACAGCAACTTACAAGGAACTTGCACGAGTTAAAAAGACGCGCCTAAGAACGAGAACCCCGTCACGCAATTTCAATCAATAATTGAAGAATTAAAATAACAGAACGATGCGCTTCGGAAACATAACGAAGAACAGAACAGATTAATAGCGGAGTTAAAAAACGAAATCGACATAACTGAAAATAATCAAACCCTAAAAACCGAAGGAAACCAACCGCCAATCACGCAAGTGAACATAAAAAAAGAACAAATCTCCAAACCCAGGACAAGCCAAGTTGAAAACCTAAGCAATCAAGAGCTAACCAACAAAGACAGTAAGGTCGGAAAAACTCCAAACGCCGGTTCTGGGAGGACCGACAACCCTCCAGCGGGACCCTCGAAGCCTGTCTCGCACGTGATCACGTCACCAATCCAGCCCACCAACAGAAAAGGACCAGGAAACTCAAAACTCGCCAATAAAAATCGAAGGCCAAAGCGCACAGGATACAATAAACAGGCGAGAAACACGCACACTTTACATAGAAAACCTATCAGATTATCACGAAATTATCCAAATCTTAAAAGAAAAAAAGAAACAACTTTTCACTTATACCCAAATATTTCACACACCCAAATATGAAAAAAACATAACAGTCATTCTAAAACACTTCGACACAGGCAACTTCGACAACAACACAATATTAGAAGAACTCAATAAGCTTAACACACCCAACATTAAATTCATAAAAATTAACCGACTGACTACTCAAAAATCAGTAGCCGAAAACAGAATACTCCCAATTTTTATCCCGCACCTCACACCGGACAGTAATATTAATAAACAAATTAACAAAATCCTCCACCAGTCAATAAAGTGGGAAAAAATTAAGAACAAAGACATAACCCAATGCTGGAAATGCCAGAGAATAGCCCATTCCACTTCCAACTGCAACCTAACCCCAAGATGCGTTAAATGCGTAAACACACACGACCCAGAAACCTACCCAATAACAGAAATCCAAGAAAACTTGAACATACTCAAATGTGCCCTATGTGGCAACAATGGGCACCCAGCATCCTATAAAGATTGTCCAGCACTGAAAGCTCACAAATCAAATATAACTATTCAACAAAAATCGAGAGATTTCAGAACCTCATAAACCCACAAAAAACTTACAGCCAGGTTACTAACAAAGCAAGCGCAATAACAACAAATTATCCACAAAGAATTAATCGACAACCACAAAATTACCACCAATACAATCACTGGCAAACCACCGCCTCAACATCCATCACAACTAAACTCTTCAATACCTCCAACACCATCACAAACACACCCACAACACCAAATTACAAACATCTTCCAAGAAATCAAAAACCTCCTCCTAGCACTCACACAGAACAAAATAACACGGCAAACATTCACGCACTCTTTCAAATCATAATAGCAGACCAAATCCATAGCAATAACGAATAATCAACAGCCACAGAGAAGTTCAACATAATTTCAATAAACACCAACTCGCTAATATCTAACCAAAAAAGAGCCAGCCTCCTCCACCTACTTCAGTCACAAAAACCCGACATAGTCCTCCTAGGAGAAACAAAACTTAACTCAAACCACAAAATCACCTACAATAACTACACAATACACTGAACAGACAGAATAAACTCCACTCAAGATGGAGGAACTGCAATATTAATAAGAAACAACATAAAACACAAGAAATTACATAATCCATTCACCGCAAACAACACAGTACTTGAAACAACAACAATAGAAATACCACATCCAAACCAAAACAAACTAATCATAATAGCTACACACGCACCAGGTAACCGCAAGAAAGAATTCATCCCTGAACTTGACGACATATTCTCAGGCCTTAAACTAAATCAAGAAAACAAATACTTCCTGCTAGCAGGAGACCTAAACGCAAAACACACTAGCTAGACCAAATTCAAAAAGATGATATCAAAAACAGCAAACAAAATTAAAATCCCACACGACAGAAACTTATGCAACGCCAAAATCGACTCAAGACTGAACATAATAAACACAGCAATCATCCACACAATTCACAGAGCAGTCCCCATAAACAAAACAACAAACTTATCAGAAAATTATATAAACAAAAAAATTAAACAACTACAAAAAGCCAAACGCAAAATAATCACACATCTTAGCACAGCCAACCCACACATGCACCAACTATTACCAACACTATCAAAGCTGCTAAAAATCACCAAACACAAAATACAAGAGAAATTCAAACAGTCATTCTGGGAGAAAAAATTAAGCAAATAGCACACACGCACACACAGAACCCACTTCCGCAAATTAACAACATTTTTAGAAAAAGGTACCCTACTGACATAGACATATTACACATAAACAAGTCAAACCAAGACCTTCTCAGAGCAGCTGAAATAGAAGACACAACATATCCAGCAGACGCCCACAACCTTATAAAAATCACAGACCCGGAACACAAACTAAACATACTTGGCGCTCATTTTGAACAGATGACAACCAAAACAGAAACCTTGGAAACACAAAATTCACACACATAATACAAACCGAAGCCAATAAACTCAAAGAAACATTCCAAAACGAACACATAACACGTAAAACTCTAACAACATTCTCACCCCAATCACCTGCATACAACCCAACGAAAGACACACCCCCCAACTACTTCACAACACAAAGACAACTAATAGCACTCCAAAAACAAACAAACAATAAACAATCAAGCAGCACAGATAAAATCCCCAACATAATAATAAAAAAACCACCACAAAAATACACATACTTGTACATCATCCTATTCGAAAACGCCCTAAACAACGGGTATTTCCCCCATATATGAAAAACAGCCAAGACCATTCCTAAAAAAAAAAAAAAAAATAAATAAAGACGGAAAAAACCCAAACAATTACAGACCTATAAGCCTCCTACCCAACATAAGTAAATTTCTCGAAAAAACACTTCTTAAAGCAATCAACCACCACACAAACGAACACAACATTATATCACTACACCAATTTGGATTCTGTAACAACACATCAACAGTACACGCAGTAAGCGCTTTCACCTCGCACACAACCGAAGCCATCAGCAAAGGACACTGCGTCGGAGCCTGCCCAATCGATCTCGAAAAGGTGTTCGACACAGACTGGCTTGATGGCCTCATCTACAAGCTCCACAAACTAAACTACTCATACCACATAATAAAAACTATTTGGAGTATGACATTCAACAAAAAATTCATAACTCATGACGGACAACTATCATGGCACAAAACTTTCAACATAACCAACGGACTACAACAGGGTACTGTTACATCACCAACGCTATTTAACATATATACGGCATCAGCGTTCAAACTATTCTCAATAAACACAGACAACAATCTAAAAGCAATAGCATTCGCAGACGATTTAATAATATACAGCACGGACCGAAATTTAATAACAATACAAAAAACACTTCAAACACTTTTTGAAAAAATACGCACACAATGCTACACAACCTGGAAACTAAAGATAAACACGGATAAATGCGAAACCATACTTTTCACTCCCAGAATACAAGACACAAGCTCAAACGCCAAAAAAAAAAACTGGAAAATCTTCAAAATAGAAAAAAACAACACATCAAACAAAATCATACCACACAAACAAATAGTTAAATGTCTAGGAATGCACCTCGATTCTAAACTGAAATATTTCTCTCACATAGACATCCAGTTAGCAAAAGCAAAAAACGCCTTCAACAGCCTATCCAGATTGTTCCACTCCCAATACCTCAATAGAAAATGCAAAATCTTATGTTACATGCTAATAATCGGACCGATCTTAACGTACGTTTACCACATTTGGTATATTTGGTATAAGTATTTTGGTATAAAATGGAAACTATAAGAATATTTGAAAGACAGTGCCTGAGAATATGTCTCAACATGCACAAAACAATAGAATCTAACTATACAAAAAACTACAGAAACAACGCACTACTAAACACAGCAAAAATACCACGCATCGACACACACATAATAAAAATATGCAGAAACTATTATGTAAAAATTAAAAACACACCTCAAATACAACAGCTAATAGAAAAACCCATCACAGAAATAAACTCCATTCCTCAAACCCCTTGATTCAGGATACATACCAGCAAAACTCTTCCCAATACTAGAACTTAACGGATACATTAGAGACACACAAAACATACCAATAATCTACCATACGCAAAGAAAACATAACACTAAAGCAATAAACTACAGCCCATCAAACGAGCCAAACAAACAAACCAACACGCAACTGAAATACTGCACACAATTAACAAAAGCAGACAAAAAAATACAACCCAAAAAATAACAATAAATACTGGTGGTTTGTGGTGTTTATTAAACACAATACCATTAATTGTCCAACCGCATGAAAACGACAATTAGCGTCGAAATGTAAATATTGTACATACTTGTAACACTAGCCCCACTAAACTTAAGACTAACATTAAGATTGTAAATACATTGTAAATACATTGTAAATAGAGCAACACTAGATTAGACTAGCCTAAACTTAAGAATAGAACTAAAATAATAGAATAAGTAGAACCTAAGATTAGAAAATAAGACTGCGAAATCAACGTAACGCTGAATTTGCTTCGGCCTAAAAACAAGATTTTGAGCGCAAAAATGAAAAAAAAGTAACCCGATATCAGTACGTGACAAGACAACCATCTAAACAAAAAGAGTAAAACAAAACACTCAACACCCCAATAAAAACAAAAACAAAAAAAAATCAAGTCGTCAAAAACCACTCCTCAGACCATTAAACTACAAACCTAGACATAAGAATTTTGTTATATTTCTATGCGTTTCTATAACACTCTGTAATCATTGTAATGTAAGGCTTCTTAAATAAACACTGTTTAAAAAAAAAGGGGGGGGGGGGAGTAGTCTTACTGACGAGTCCACTAGCAGGTCCAGGACGAAACGTTCTTCCCTCTTTTTTCCTTTTTACTCTCTCACACACAGTCTTTACACAGCAATGAAGCCGATCGCGTTTCTACTTCAAATTTTTCTTTTTCACTCGTACTTTTTTCTTTTTCAGGACAGTCAGGATGCTCATCAGAAGCAGCCTGCTCATAACTACAAATTATACGATAGATATCTCGTCTTTTCTCTTTCTCTTTCCAAAATACTATCATGTAATTTATTTTCTAATACATTCCATCTTTCAAGACTAAACTTAACAGCAAGTTTGTTAACTTTATTATTATCATTAAATAGGAACTCCTCCAGCTTAGCTCCTTCGTTATTAATTTCTTGCAATGTAACATTTTGCAAAATCGTTGCTTTATTGATGACGATGGTCGGCACAAGGTTTCTTCCTTTTTTTTCCAGATCTTAATCCAGACAGATCCCCTTCAGCAATAGAGGAAATTAAATTGGCTCGACTAGTTCTTTCGAATTTTCTCCTTCAGTAACATCACGCATATATTTATTTGGGTTTGTGAAAGACGTCATATTGAATACCACGAGTACAGTAGAAAGGGTGTCCACCCAACAAGAGTCACTATTTGTTGGGTAAGGCTTATACAACAGGAGGCGCCAGGTATCCTGAGGTTGGCCATAAATGACTGATGCACCCACCAGCCACGTACAGGTGCAAGACCGGCACGCACCCGCATCGCCACGGACCAGAATTACAGGTTGAGATTTATTATAGAGCCCCCTGAGCTAAGGACTCCAGAGACGCTACTTTCCGTGCTATGATCATAGCGACCTACGTGATTTTGGGCCTACCTGATTTTTGCTGTTTCCTCCGCTTGGACGGAGCGGCGCCGTTGAATATATACAAATCGTACCCTAATCGCTGGCCGTCCACGTGTAGAATGAAATACCCCGACCAAGATTTTCGGAATGCGAAATGACTAACATGACCATTTATTTTTTCCTCGGATAACGGAAATGGGACATCTACCAATTTTTAGCTAATAATGTAGAGACTGAATTTTCAGGTGTATCTTTTACTTGTTTTCTTTAATTTTTCACATGGGCTTATATATCACATTATATATCACATGAGCTAGCATAATTTTAATGAGTAAAATTAATCAAGTTAATTTTACGATACGAACTACTTTGATGTTTTTTTCCAACTCTCTTTCACGCTACACACACACACATCCTTGTATACATTCACTCATCGAATATTCTCGATTCTTTCCATGCATTCTGTTGTTTTCCAGGCACTCTCATACACGCACACGCATACTCTTAGGCAAACAGTTTGGAATATTGTCGAATAATCAATATTCGAGAATATTCTCAATCACTTCTGATGTTTCGACGCACACAGAGCCACACAGTAAAATTATTCACATTCTACAATAGCAACACAGTTATGGCGCTATCACATTTGCAACGATAGCTTCTGTTTTCGTTCGGGCATATGCAAATTTCTGTTCAAAACATGTTTGAATTAACTGAGAAACATAATCGTTAGAGCGAAAACTGTGGTTCTCTTGCACCGTGTGATAAGCACAGACGCCTTCCGCTGCAGCTACTTCGCAAGTTGATGAAATCATTTTCATATAAAAATTAATCAATGAAAAACTTGTAGCGGCAGCAAGATCGGTATTTTTATATTTTTCTAATCTTAAACGTTGGTTAATGTCGCTGACACCTCCATGGGCTATGGAGTACTTTTCTTTATAAACGGGTACTTAGTTTGCAAATTACTATTAAAAGTACATTTGTGTTTAGGCATTGTTAAAATAAAGGGTTTATATATAAGAAACTTAAATTAACTACAATAAGCAAATGTTTTGCAATGCCCGTTTGTCTTTGTCTTTAGCGCTCATTTTGAATCGAGACTGCGCCAACATATTTTCAAAGAGTAAATAGCTTTAACCATCCACCTTGCTTGTTGCATTTGACTAGGAGGCCTGATTTTATATATTCTTTTTTTTGCATGTCGTTTCTTACAACAGATTTTTGCAGTTCAATCATACAAATAATAAATAATTGGTCAATTTCCGTGTCATTGTTTAGGAATGATAACGTAATGATAACGAAAACAAATAATTTATTTCGATAACCAAAACTTAACAAAGCAACTGTTCACAGACGTATGTATTGTTTGGACACTAGGTCAAGACTTACTGACGAAAGCTCCGAGGAGACTTCTTTCCTTCACTACCGTTTTTTAGGTCAACGACAGAAGAAGAGGGAAATTGCTCAAAGGGTTCAGAGTACGAAGCTTTTGTTTAACGTCCTCTGTCTCTTCGCTTTGAGGGTTAAGTGCGCGTTTTCGCTTCGCGTTACAGGATGCAACGCGACTACGGTGGTCGCCACAATTGAAATATTGTGTTACAAAAAGTAGTGCGCATCTGCATGTTTGTAGAATTAATGTTTTTCCAAAAGTCTTTAAACTTTTTGAATAGCGGAATACGGGGACTGTTGGTAACTTGATGGATTTTTGTTTCAAACACACTTTTTAGAACCAGCTCATAAATATTTTGACGAAAAGCGAAAAGTAATTGCTGCCTGTCTAGCTTTTGTTCTAGAAGCACACAAGTTGTGTTTGGTTTTTGTCCGTTGTCGATTCTTTTCCTTTTTATTACCTTCTTAAAACTACGTACAATTTACAGTCTTATATCTTCTTCTCATAGAACTAGAGTTTTTTAAAACTACTATACAACACTACTATACAAGAAAAAATAAAAAAATGAAAATAAATAAAGCTTAGAGTAAAAACAGCGCTGTAAGGCAGTGTACCTACGAGTATTGAGAAGTTTCGGTGCAAATTGTGTAGGATATTTATTATTTTAAAATTAGATACAAGGAGATTAAAAACGTCTTTATAACTATATGTTTCCTCAATAACGCACGATGAACAACTGACTCAATTTGTTTAAAAACATTCACTTGAAAGACTCATTCACATGCACATTCGCTCTCGCTCACATTCTAGAATATTCCATAACATAAAAATTGAAACTCTTAAATTATTGAATAATATAAATTATTGATTAACAAACAAGGATAGTAAATTATTAAACAAGGATATCTATGATTATTATCCTTCAATTGGTGCAATTAAAATTTGATTTAGTAGCGTTTTACAAGATAACGAATAAAATAAGAGGGTATGCGTTAAAAGAGTGACAATAATGTCGAAAAATAAGGGACACCAATGTACATACACGTATGCGGTATTCAATGTAATAATAGCGAGGGTGGTGTTTGCGGGGGAATCGCGAAGCTGAAATTGCAGGGAAAGAATACGGGTTCGATCGATAAAGCTAGAGATACACAGGTGGGATCGCTAAGGAAAGGATTAACAGGACACGTGGAGGAAAGAAACACAATGACGCTGATTAGACATGGAACAAACTGTTTGTTGCAATCACCAGACAGACGCTCGTACAAATCGTTCAGTATTGTTTCGCTCGTAGCAAAACGCTTTCTGGTTTGAAATTTGGGCAACGGTTGTCGAACTTTTGGAAAGACGTAAACAAAGAAATACGGTTGACCACGCTAAGTCAGTGGTCGGCAAACTTATTACACAACGATTAAGATTTGTTTTTAGAGCCAAATTTTTTAAGCTTAAATTATATAACAGTATTTCCCAAACTGTGTTCCATGAAACATTGGTGTTCCACAAACAATTACTAAGTGTTCCGCAAAAAATTATGAAATTCAGGTTAAAGTATTATACGTTTTACGCAATTTAAAGCAACTCCCAAAAGGAATTATAACTAAAAACCGAAATTTACTCTAGTGTTCGTTAAAAACTGTAGAACTTAAAAAGTGTTCCGCAAAAAATGATGTATTTGAGGTTAGAATACAACAAAACATTGCTTTTATGCGTTTTACGCAATTTGAAACAGCTCTCAAAAGGAATTGTAACTGTAGTGTTCCTTAAAAATTTTAGAACTTAAAAAGTGTTTCGCAAAAAATTATGAAATTCAGATTAAAGTACAACAAAATATTGCTTTTATGCGTTTCACGCAATTTGAAACAACTCTCTAAAAGAATTATAACTAAAAATCGAAATTTACTCTAGTGTTCCTTAAAAAGTGTTCCGCGATGAGAAAAGTTTGGGAAATACTGCTGTACGTTGATTGTACGTATTAAAATGAAGGGCGGTGCATAATATAACGTAACATACAGCATAACATCGTATGTAGCAGGAGATACAATTAGAAATGGTTGGATGTATTATCTACTTTCGAATTCCAACCGTAGAAACATATTCCAACGCATTCCATATCTGTCAGGCTGGAAGAAGTTAATTACAAGTTACGGGTCGAGGGACGCTGATTGCTACTGTTACGTAAAGAATGTTTAGGGAGACCAAACTTCCTGCCTTTTGTTTTGCGGTTCTGTAGGAAGCGAACCATCGATGCGCCGATAGTTGTTGCATTTTGTCATAACATCAGTCACAGGTTCCAGCGTGATTAGTTCCGGTTCGATGTCGTAAAGTTCCAAAGGATGAAATTCAGAATCGAGGACGCGAAATGGAAAAAGATTGGCGCGCGAAAGGGTTTCGACTAACCAAAGTTAACCAACCTTCGCACAAGTACGTACACACGCGCTACGACGTATGACATTGGCCAATTGCGAAGTCGCGAATTGTAGCGTGATTTGTTACAACCTGTAAGCATCGAAAATTACTTCCTTTAAATTACTTAATTTAAAACAACTCTGAAAAGGAATTATTAATTATATAAATTATAACTAAAAACTGAAATTTACTCTAGTGGTTCTTAAAAATTGTAGAATTTACAAAGTGTTTCGCGATAAGAAAAGTTTAGAAAACACTGCTTATATAGAAAGGTACACTTTTTTTTAACCTAATAAACTTTAATTCAAGTTTTAAGTCTTAATTAACTATATCTTAAATAACTATAGGTAAAACTGAATAAAACTTTATATCATACTTAATAATGATCTTGTTTACCGATACAAATTAAATAGTAAGGTATCCATAAAATGAAATCATAATCGTCATTCGTGGCGGAGCCTGCGCTAAGTCATGCGAATGGTATACGTAGAAAAAAGACACAAAAGCGAGGACAACGAGACTTTGACAATTCTCGAACAAGTAGCTTTTTACAAATATTTTCAAAATTAAGGCCGGATGGCGAATAGAAATAAGTTATTCAAAATATTGAATTCCGTAATCATTGAAATCGGTGAAATGGTACTACATCTGTATTTAATGTCCTGTATTAAATATGTATAGTAATTATTTTGACATATCGATTCCCTTCATTAATATATCTGTCAATTAAATAATATAGGTTAATTATGTAAAATCTGGCAATGTTTCTACTAATTTATCAATACGTAATTTGATTATATATAATAAAATTTGTTTTAGGCGAATTTAACTAAAATAATGTATATTTACGTGCTGCAAATGGATACACACCACTTTCATAATTAGTCAATTGTAAAAATCATTTAATTTCTGTTGTGCAAAATTAAATATCACTTAAAATATATTTCCGTGTTAATCCAATTTTGTTTATAAATAACAAGAAATAAAATGGAAGTAGTATTTTTTATTTTGAACGTTAATTATATTGATATATTATTAAACTTAACATAAGATATAGGTATTATTTATTTATGTTCTTCATGTGGCAGTGTTTTAAATATATACTATACTCATCGTGCACAGGAGGTCTATAAGGTAATAACTGCTCCATATCTTTATATTTTTCATACGTAACAGGCATGGCATCGTGATATAAAGGCACCAGGGTGATTTTTTCGAATTTTATATAAATAAATATAAATAATAGATAAATCCAAACTCTTAAATTCTGTGCCTTCCATTAATGTTTTATATAAAATAGTATATGGTACACTTTTGCAAAACCTCATCCAACATATTTTCAGCCAATTTACTTGATCCCCATTAGAGTTTTTTAATCGCGTTTTGTAGATTTTTTATTGAAACAAAATTTTTCCGTTTTATTTCGTATAAAATAAATTTATCGTGTTGTCTATATTGTTTCATAACATCATAATAATCTATAGAAATTGGATTTATTCCGTTTTCATAATCAATGACTACGCAATTTCTTATATCGGTCAATTTTAAATTGAACAAAACATTATATTTGCAATATTGGCATTTTTTAAGATATTAAATATTATCTCGTTGTAAATAAAAAAATTACACTGAATTAAGCATAAATTACGTGATATCTAATTTTTTTTTAAATGGACTTACATCACTTTCGAAATAAACGGTCCATGTTATTAAGGACATGTATCTAAGTGAGATTTCCTAATAACTTAATTAGCGATATTGTACAGTTGTCGAGATACTTGTGAGATTTATGCATTCGAAATATCTTATACGGTCGTTTATTATAGAGGTTACTTGTATTACAAGTTATGATACGTTTACGAAAACAGTAGACAAGCTACAGATTAGGGCTTATACGTTACCATGGGTACACAGGTACAGACAAAATTCAATATAATAATAATAATAATAATAATAAATAGAAAGTCAAAGTAAAGACGCCAACGATATTTAGTTATTTGTAAATATAATGTATTTCTACATGCGTAGCTCTTTCTAAAAAAAAGATAAACTGACACTTGTAGCCTTCGTAGACCCTTTGTTGTCTTTTTGAGGTGATCTTTAGGCCCAGGGACTATGAATCTCAATCGAAGCTCTGGAATGTGAAGAAACCCACTTTGGAGGATAAGGTGTAACTCGGAGCAATTAAAGGCCGATGTTTCGTAGAAAATAATATTTCATTATGACTGACAAAATTACAAGATGTGACGCGCTGGAAGGCGACAAGGCGAAGACTGAAAGTGGGAAAGTAGATCTATTTAAGGGTTTAGATAAACTGAACTTTGGAATTTTACGTGGGGAGTCCAATGTAAGTAATAGTGAGACCATGATGACCAATGAGTGATGTTTGGTTCCCGAAACCATTGACTTCTGATTTATGCCGCGGTCGAGGTGACTGCTATTTTTGAGAAACGTCTTTAGTTTTATTCTACCATCTGGATGCCAAGCTTAGATGGTACGTGACTTATCAGACACACCCCCAGACTAAAATTCTTGCCAATCACCGACTTGCAATTTCCATTTTCTAACCATCCCCGACAACTCTAACCGAATACACATTCACATTCATTTCAAACCCCATTCAGTCAACGCGACATTCGCACCTTGAATCATTAAAGAACTATACATAATGTAAAATAAGTGTTAAATATAGACTACATTTTAAAACTAGATAGTTGATGTTAATTGGTAACTATCGAGCACCTAAAACGACCAGTTTGGCGGTACAAGTGATAACGATAAAATTAGGACTAAGTAAAGGACAATATTTGAGAATATGATAATGTGAAAATCAAAGAAATCCAAGCTGACTTCCCTATACTAAATATCAATTAAGACATCCATATTGTAATTATGTATTTACAGTACTCTTTCAGCTGTTAAGAAATGTTTAAAAATTATTTGAATCTCGCGATTATAGCGATGTCAGAGTTTCCTAAATACACCGATGAAAGAAAATCAACTATAACATCCTCTTACGTTTTAGCAAAAATCAAACTTGTATCGCGTAGAAGCTAACCGTATAAGAAATTTGTAAAAATTAAAATATAGTCGTTTATCGGGTATAAAAGCTTTTAAAAAAATCATATTTGTTTATTCATTTGAGAAATAAATATTTGTTTACACACTTAAGACAATTAATAGCATGATATGTTATTATGACATTTTAACCATACATATTAACAATAATATATATTAGTAGTTTTTATCTAGTTTATATATATATTATTAGTTTTTATCTTGATTTTAATTTATAGCATATATTTCAATTTCATGGATATGTTCAGTCTCACCGAACAATTCAGGTTTTTTTTTTGTTTTCCATACACATCTGTCAGACAACTGTTTCTAGCAGTAATAGCATCTACGAAGCCATTACCTTCGAGTCAAGTTTTAGCTCTTATTTTTTGCTACGTACGTTCGCTTTCTACATTTTCACTTTCCAATCTTTTGTTACGTTGTTGCATTGCTCGAGTCAAGGCGCTTCTTGGGTTTATTACCTGCTACGGTCGAAGGTTAGAACTCGCGTAAATCACGTGCGCGTCACTCGAGGGTGACCGATGATTTGGGGCGGAACACTTTACCATTTCTTTCGCATTTTCTCATCCAATTAGCTTCGATGTCCATTTCCCCCACCAATTTCGTAAAATTGCAATTCACGAATCCGCTTCTCCTCACGTTAAAATACACTTACTACATACTTTTCACTTTTCTTATAAAACACACTTAGAGTCAGTTTTTGTGTGTTTTATTCTACGTGTAAATATTCTATATAGAATAAACTATTTACTCGTCGAACCAACATACAACTAACTATTCTACTAATTTAATCCGCTGCAAAACATTAGGGTTATTGCGGCGAGAGCAAAGGTTTATGGTTTGAAAGGAATACTTTCTGGAATGCTCTGCCTCAGTGGATGACTTAACGGCCAGTCAATATCCATTTTTTCATAAATAAATATTCACTGGCCGTTAAGTCATACAGTGAACAAAACACAAACTTTGCTCTCGCCGCAACATTTGGTCCTTCGAGCCGGATATTGAACTGCACAACCGTAGTGGACATCCCTTTGGAGAGCAGCCACAGACGGAACCATCATCAACCTCTTCAAGGACAGCGAACACCGCGCAAGGCATCACTGCTGATCAACGTCAAGGAGAACACTCATCAGAGACGCATATTAAAGGACGACAACAACGCAATCAACCATAGTGACATCAACAAGATCAACAACAAGTAAGCTTAAACAATCTTCGTTTCGTTTATCGAGTTTATCACGGCTAATAAATCATTTAAATAACCATCCGGATATGGATATAGAGGCATTAGAAGTTCGCAAGGAAAGATTAAACGAGTATTATCAAGCATTGGAGGAAGGAGCAAGGAAATTCAATCTGAAGTTGAGGAACTTCTAGAAGATGCAGAATTTGGGGATGATTCAAATCTTGAGAGAGAGCAATTTGACGATTATATTATAAATGATTATAAAATGATTTAATTAACCATAAGATTAGGGATCTTAAATCAAAAGAAACGTCAACAAAGGCCACTGTTAGTGTACCTGAAATACCCTCAGGTAGCTCGAACCTCGTCATTGAACAAAGCAATACATTATTACCCAAAATAGAAATTCGTCCATTTGACGGGAATCCTATTGAATGGCATAGCTTCTATGATACATTTCGTTCTCTTGTCCACGGTGAATCTAAAATACCAGCGATTCAAAAATTCCATTTGTTAAAAAATTCGTTACGCGGTAGTGTAGCCACAATAATCGACCCTCTACCCGTGTCTGAGAAAAATGCGACAAATAATTTCCGCACATTTAAAGGCATTTTTAGAATTGCCTGAAATTAACAAGGATTCACCTCTTAGCTTAAAAACATTAAAGGAGAACGCATTAATGCATATTAATGCATTAAGAGCGTTACAGTTCCCGTTGATAGTTGGGATGCATTTTTGGTATATATTCTTTCCAAAAAATTAGATAAATTAACACGAAGAGAATGCTCAACAGCATGCCCAACATTTGCTGAGCTCATTGCCTTTTTAGGAAAACAGGAACAGGGGGATGAATTAGAAGAATTTACCGTCGCGAAAAATACGCATACCGGTAGAAACGAAAATCAATTCAAAGCTCGCGCTCAAACGTACGTAGGAACTCAACAACGTGTAGAATGTACATTTTGTCGGGGGGATCGCTTCATCTTTGCGTGTAACAAATTCTTACGGTTGAATCCACGCGATAGAGCACCTGCAGCTAGAGACAACCGGTTATGCTTGGTTAATTGCTTAAGAAACATCAGACACCTAATTGCATAGCTGCTGGTTGTAAAAAATGCAACCGAAAACATATTACGCTATTGCACATCGATAATTATCACGCACAATCTAACAATGATAAGAGCAACGAAACAAAGGCAATTACAGGTAGTTCGAATGAAACAATACCAAAAAGTTATGCGGTTACGTACGATTCGGAGGTATTATTAGGAACTGCACGAATAAAAATATTAAATAATCATAATCAAGAACGCGAATGTAAAATCCTGTTAGACGGATGTTCACAATGTAACTTGACTAGTGGAAATACTCCAGTTAGAGAAAGAGAACATTGGTTTACCATTCGTAGGACTAGGACAGCTGACCAGCGAGCTAAGTATAGAGTTAAGACTAAGGTTAGATCAAAAACAAACAATTTTGAGGCAGATGTAGAATTTGTAGCGTTACCAACCAATACAAGCGTGCTACCGTCGCGTTGAATTAATCGCAGATCGCTTAGTATATCAAGGTTAGCAGACCCAGAATTTGACAAACCCGCGGAAATAGATGCGTTGATAGGAACAACATTGTTCTACAAATTATTGAGCAACGGATAGATTCAGTTAACAAACTAATCTGAATTAACACTTCAAAAAACATTATTAGGCTGGATAGTGGTAGGTAAAGTAGGAGAAGTTAGTTGTAAAACAACCCCTAAAACATGTCAATCGATTAACGCGAATCTGGAAGGTGGAAGAAATTCCTTGTAAAATTCATTATTCAACAGAAGAATTAGAATGCGAACAATTATTCACCAAAACCACTACTCGCGATTCAAACGGACGATACGTGATACATCTGCCGCTTAACGAAAAAAAGAATTCTCTCGGTGAATCGTATCACATAGCATTGCGTAGATTTTATGCGTTAGAAAAAAGATTAGTTAAAGACAACAATTTGAAGCAACAGTACTCAAACGGTTTAAGAGAATATCTAAATCTCGGGCACATGTGCGAAATCACAAATCAAGATAACAAACAGGCAGGTTATTATATACCCCACCACGCAGTAGTCAAAAGCGAAAATTTGAGCATTAAAGTTCGTGCAGTCTTTGATGCATCAACTAAAAGCACTATAAATCTTTCGTTAAATGACGCGTTAAGAGTAGGATCTACTATCCAAGATGAATTAATCTTTGTTATAATGAGGTTTAGATTACATAACGTAAAAATTTTGTGGCGAGAAAAGGAGCATGAGAACCTTCGCGTGTTCAAATTAACAACAGTTACTCAAGGGACAGCGCCGACACCCTTTCTAGCAGCCAGGACATTGCATCAACTAGCAAATGGTTATAGTGATAAGTATCCGCAAGCAGCCGCAATCTTAGAAGGTGACTTTTATGTCGATGATTTGCTTTCTGGCGCAGCCACAATTCAAGAAGCCTTTAACATAAAAAATCAATTAATCCAACTATTAAACCTTGGTGGTTTTCAACTTCACAAATGGACATCAAATAAGCCTGAATTAACAATAGAATACCGACACGTCCATAAACATTTATTCAAATGTACAAACTAGAAAGTTGCTAGGAGTTCATTGGAACTCTATTGAAGACAGGTTAACTTATTTAATCCAACCATTATCCTATAATAAGCGTGTCACAAAACGTAACATATTAGCAGAGATCGCACAGTTATTCGATCCGTTAGGACTGTTAGGGCCTGTAATCGTAATAACCAAGCTTATCATGCAAGTTATGGAAGGCGAATCTTGATTGGGATGAGTTGATACCGACAGCACTACAAGCAAAATGGACAAATTTTAAACATGAACTCCCAATACTCAACAACTTTAAAGTACTTCGACAGACTATAATATCCAATTTCGTTAATGTACAATTACATGGATTTTGCGACGCAAGCGAGCGTACTTACGGAGCTTACATATGTATATATAAGATCAATAAATAAAAAACAAAATTGTTATGTGCAATTATTATGTGCCAAGTCCAGCATAGTGCCTGTCAAGACAGTAACTATACCTAAATTAATATTATGTGTAGCTCATCTATTGACAAACTTAGTTCAAACGGTATCAGAAGCATTAAAATTAACATTTTACAAGATTCATCTGTGGTCTGACTCAACAAAAGTATTACATTGGAATCAATCATCGCCTCATACACTAAAAACATTCGTTGTCAATCGGGTGGCAAAGATTCTCGCGGTCAAACACCTTCCGAATTCCTTAGAAATAAGCGTTGGTTGCAAGGACCTGCGTGGCTTATACAAGATGAGAGCCAGTGGAAAATTAAACAATTATCAAAGATAAAGATTCCAGATCAACGAGTAGCCAACAACCAACAATTCTGATTTCAGGGCAGAAAAATAGCAATTTAAACAATATAAGTTTACATAATCTAAAGAGTGAAGAATATAGTAGTAACTTCAATATAACAATCAGTAAGTTAAACAAATTCGTTGCATTCTGCCAACGAGCAGTAGCAAATAGAAAATTAGAATTGCAAAACGCACATTGGCAAATAATTAAGGTAATTCAACACAACTACTTTTCGCGCGATATAAAAAACCTAAAGGAAGGCAACAATTTCGGAGCAAAAAGTAAAATTATATGCTTAAGTTCATTTTTAGATTCAAACGGCATCGTGCGAGTAGGAGGCAGGCTAACGAATGCGGTAATAAGTTATTCACGCAAATATCCTATTTTGTTACCGCGCAATGATCATGTCGCAATACTAATCATACGTGACGAACACGAAAGACATTGGCACGCAGGGGTGCAAGCAACTTTAAACGCCGTTAGACATAACTATTGGCCAATGGATGCAAAAAACAAAACCCGACACATTATTCGCACTTGTATACCTTGCAGTAGATTAAATCCTAAGCTACCAGACTACATAATGGGTAATCTACCAAAACACCGAGTAACACAGTCAAGACCGTTCGAAAATGTAGGCCTCCGACCACTTTCACTTAAAGAAAAGAAATTTCGGAACATGAAACAGATAAAATCTTATGTAACAGTGTTTGTCTGCTTTTGCACAAGGGCCGTTCATTTAGAACTTGTAACTCATCTAACTAGTGAAACATGTCTGAAGGCAGTAAAACGATTCTGCTCCAGACGGGGGAAGCCTAGAAACATTTATTCTGATAACGCGATCAACATGGTGGGAGCCAAAAATGAAATTATGAGGGTTCGAGCATTTTTTCTAGATGACAAAAATCATAGATGACAGAAGGAATTGACTGGCACTCTTCGCCGCCTCGATCACCGCATTTTGGCTGCTTGTGGGAGGCGGCAGTCAAATCCTTTAAACACCACTTATATCGTACAGTAGGCCAATCCATGTTCACGTATGAACAATTTAATACATGCATCATTAAAATAGAAACAATCTTGAACTCATGACTTTTAACACCATTATCCAGCGATCCAAATGACCTCACAGCCCTTACTCCAGCTAATTTCCTAATCGGAGATTCGTTAAAAAGCGTTCCTGAGTTTGATCTTCGAGAGGTACCTACCAATCGACTGTCGATGTGGCAGAGAATACAACAAATAAGGCAGTTGCGTACCAGGAGTAAGTGGCATAACGACGATCGATGGGGAATTGCAGTGGGACAATTAGTCACAATCAAAGAAGACAATCTCGCACCAATGCAGTGCAGGACAAGACAATGTTGTGCCTGTGGTAACCGTAAAAACACCAGATGGGGTATATAAGCGATGCGTTAAGAGACTCGCGCCGCTACCAATCGATGTAACTACGAACAATCAACAGTAGTTCGATAAGAAATTTATAACATATAATATTGTAAATACATCAAAACATCTTGCCTAATACTTCATTAGATATTGTGAGCATTAATAATAGTAACATAAGCTCAATTTAAGCATAACGAGTTCTCTTATATTTTAAGCATAGGGCATGAAGCATTGTAAATAATAGATCAAATGTCAGTTATCAATTATTACCAATAGGCAACCAAGCCTATTGTCATCATTCTCCATTTGTCAAACACAGAGCGACAATAAGCTTACCCGTAGCAGCAACAATGCCCCAAGAGCTGTTACTTTTAACCTTCTTTAGATGTCGAGGCGCTTTTCGGGTTATTACCTGCTACCACTTGGGGGTGCAACGATACCCTTAAGCGACCTTTAGTCAGGGACCACCTTTTTTCCCGTCCTACCATGAATTTGCCAACCAATTAGAGATCAGTCACTGTTCCCTCACTTTTTCGCAGAAAATGTAATGAACGAATCCGAATGTCTCAAGAAAAGGCACACGCCCACGCCAAGACTTTAAAAAGTCAAGACTTAACTCAGAAAACAGCAGAACAAATCAAATTTCGGAAGAGAACAAATCAAAAGGCGATCAAGACCACTCGATCAGCAACACAAAGTTAAATCAATTCTTAGTTTAAGTGTGCAGTCAAGTCAATATCCATTATTTCATAAATAAATATTCACAGGCTCTTAAATCATCCAGTGAGGCAGAGCATTCAAGAAAGTAATCTTTTCTAAACATAAACCTTTGCTCTCGCCGCAACAAGAGTTGTTCGCAGCAGTGTCGTGCGAGTACTCGTCTAACAATTCGAGAAACGAAGTATTCAGTCGGTATAGGATATTCAACGTATATTATTCAATATCCGCGTAACGATTTTCTTACTATATGCTACTATGGCGTTTAGTTTTTTTTCTGGCAATTTTATGTTGAATCGACAACATTACGAGCGGCATTAAATTGATACGGGGACTCTACGTATAACCTATAATCACTAAATTCTGACAACATAAATATGCATTAGGTGAGTGGCCTATTCTATTATTTATCCTCTCGGTAATTATTTTTTGTATTTTTATCCTTAGCGATATATATTGTCACCGTATTTTGAAAAAATTATGTCTTTTAAGTGTTGTTGTTGGATACCGCTTACTTTAAGGTAAATAGAAGGCGATACACAAAATGACAGAGTGATAACAGGGATCTCCGTTTGCTCTACCTGACTTCACTCTTTACGTTAACCTACTCCTCACCTATCTGTTCTAGTGGGAACACGTTGATATATGGTGTTGGATTTCGGGTTGAACAGCATCGAAGGAATCGAGTACAACAGTTTATAATTCCAAAGAAAGGTTTATTCACAAGGTACGTGGTTTAGCGAGAAGTGATGAATTCTGAATATGAGAAGCTGATTTGGTTTTCTGGGCCTAGGATTTCTATGGAATTTGGGAAGGGATAATTTCATAGGTTAAAGGGAGTAGCCAAAGGTCGAGGATGAGTAATATTTAGGGTATATGATTGTTTGAGATGAATCCGTATTTACAAAAGATAGTGATTATGGCTATAGTTTATGAAATAATGTATTGGCATCCAACAATGATAGTATGTCGTATTAAATATCCTGTCGGTGATGCAAGGAAGGGAACAGTTAAGGAAGAATCCAGAAGAATCAAGAAAAATCAAATTCTGTATTTAATTACTGGATGCAATCTTCCAATAATGTTAATATTGCAAGTTTTGTGGTTAGTCAAGAGATTGCTAAGAGAGAAAAATCTTATACAGATAGCGAGTACACGAAGTTGTTTTATAAATGCAAAACAGATATTCTAAAAAACATTAAAGAGCGACCATTGTCTGCTAAAACAGTGAACATTGTCTAAGAACAGTGAAAATATCTTCGAATATAACTAACCAGCAAGTTGAAGATCTTAAATTCAGCGTTTCAACTTTCTCAATAACAATTGAAGAGTCTTATGACATAAATGATACGGCACAAATTTTACTGTTTGTACGATTTATTTCATCTACAGGTCCTAAAGAAGAACTTTTAGTATTATTGCCACTCACAAAAGTCAAATACGTGGAGAGGATGTAGCAAATGCTCTAATTGAGTGTATTGAAAAACACCATATTCTATTCGATAAAATTGTCTCAATTTCAACAGACGGGACGAAAAGTGTGATCGATGTCAAAAACGGGTTTGTTACTACTTTGAAAGAAAACATTAATCACGAGATACTTCGATACCATTGCATCATTCACCAAGAAGCGCTTTGCGCGCAGACATTTCCAGAAGAAATTTGCAAAGTTATGGAATTGGTGATTATGTATTGGTGATTGGTATTATAGCTAAAGCTCTTAATCATCGCCAATTTAAAGAATTTTTAGTTGAAATGGAGAGTGAGTACACAAATTTTCTAAAACGTTTCGCTTCCTTATTGCCAGAAATTAAAACATTTCTCCTTGAGAAGGGTGTTCACTATCCAGAAATAACGAACGATCAGTGGATCCAAAAATTCTATTTCATGGTAGACGTTACGTCTCATCTAAATCAGATTAATCGTAAACTACAGGGGAAAGGAAACACAATTCTTTCGATGTTAGAGGAAGTTATTTCATCCAAAAACAAATTATCTTGTTTTGCTCCAGATTTTGAAACAGAAACTTTGATTCACTTTTCAAACCTGTTGAAACATCGCCAAGAAAATAACTCTTACATTGACATGCGCTATTTCAAGACAACGCTTTTAAATATGAAGGAAGCTTCTCTCAACAGGATTCAGGAATTCAGAAATATGCATATTTAGAAATATATCTCTTAACGCTACTGCAGCAGAATTAAATTTTTCTCCTTTTAATATTGACATTGGCAACTTTAAAATGTAATTGCTGGATTTAAAAAACAAAGAATTGTGGAGCTCGAAATTTGAACTTCTTTTCGCTGATATAGAAATATTGGAGAAAAACAAATGTGAACTTAGTTCACGGCACAAGTAGTCTGCTTTGAAAGACCTGAAGAAGGAAGATATGTTGATTTTTAACACCTGAAATAGTATTCCTGACTCATATAATCAGCTAAAAAAACTAGCATTTATTGTTCTTTCCTTATTCGGGTCTACATATTCACGTGAACAATTATTTTCAAGCATGAACCTTATCAAGAGTAAATTGAGAAGTTGTCTTATTAATGAGAACCTGAAATCGTGCTTAAAATTAAAAACAACATACAAACTTGACTTACTCAAACTTTCCAAGGAGATGCAAGGCCATTGTTCACATTGGTGTCTGTCAGTGTTTGCCATGATTTAATTTTATGGAAACCTTACAATTTCATTTTATCAATAAATAATATCGTTATTAAGTATGATATCAAATTTTATTCAACGTACCTATAGTTTAACCAAGACTTGAAACTTTAAGTAAAGTTTATTAAGTTAATTTTAAGGAGCGTTGTGGAGTGAAATAAAATGCAGTATCAAAGATTGAGTAAAGTATGTTGAGATGATCTAGATATACAGAGAGGATGAACGAAAGGAGATAGATAAAACTAAAGTATACAAAACGTACTTCAATCAGATTGAGGACGTTTTTAGCAAAAGCCAGCTTAGGAGTACCCTAATTAAGTTAATAACAATATATCTATCTATATAGTTTAAATTTAACAAATGTGGCTTCCAGAAAAATTTGTATTAGTTGTACTATTGATATTTGGCTCTCTTGACTAATGAGGACCATTGTCCTAAGATATATGAACAAATACGCGGTACACATACACGCGACACGCAAAAGACCTACTATGCCTACACAGGAAATATAAATACGAAGAAGTCAAATTATAATATAGAGGCTACGTCGACATTTTGAAGATATCGTTCCATTCATTTGTTTTCTTGATCGTGCGGTTCCGCCAATTACGAGACTACTTGTGACGCGAAGTAGGGATATCAAATAATGGGACATAGATGTTTACAAGTTTTTCATATGCCATCTCCTGACGAACGAGCAGTACACGGTTACCCCAATCCCGAATTACCCTTTGACCTTATTATTGATACCTACTACCGATACCTTAACCAATTCCTTCTTATTTTCGAAAATGCATATTGAACAATTACTTACCCCCACTACATTTCTAAATAGATAAAGAAACAACACAGGAGTGAGCATCCCGCTGAATTGTCCGCATATTTAGAAAACCATATTGTGGGATCAGAAGATTTTGCCGAAGAACAAGTGTAATTGTAGAAAGTAGGTTTAATAGATGACGCGTACCACGCTGATGTCTTCTTCAACTCTGCCTAACTCTGACTATCGCTGCGTACACACATCCTTATATATATTCAATCATCGAACATTCTAGATTCTTTTCCATTCATTCACTTGTTTTTCACTCATACTCTTTTGCACAAAGTTTCGAATATTCTCGAATAATTAATGTTCGAGAATATTCTCAATTTCGTCTTATGATTTCACGCACACAAAGTCACACGTAATACTTACACATTCTTTTGGAATATTCTCGAATAATGGATATTCGAGAATATTCTAAATTACATTTTATTCCTGCACACACAAAGCCACGCATTGCAAAATCATTCACACCCTACAATATTTTAAATGTTCATTGTAAGATTTTGCTGATTTTGTAAGAGTTTAGAATAAGTAAAACCATTAGTTCTACATTAAGCACTGGAATCTAATACTGTATCGTCTAAAAGAGTTTACGAACTGCATTGTTATGCGCCTTTTTCTGATGCGACATTCAATGCCTTGGTTAAGTTAAGTTATGTGGCAGTTACGATTCCGCAACCACGCAATTGTTTAAGATTCCTAGATCTCTTAAAATTGTTTCGAATCTTACGATAAATTTTTACAGTCCGGCGCGAGTCTAGTCGCTGCATATCCTCTCTTAGGAATCCTTAGAATCTTTCAATTGTTTTCCAAATTCCCGTCGCGACTAAGCGTCATCCAGTCCTGTCACTTATTTTCGTTGCCTTGCGTTTTACCTGAAAACGTTCGCTTTCCTCGTCCGCGCATCCATTCCTTCCCTTCTGAGCTTTTCCTCCTCTTTTCATACGTCATCATGCGTTTTTAAGGAACAATATTTTCGCCCTCGTGTCAGTTAATTCAATCCAGTCTGTCAGTTGAGTTCAGAGTAGTCAGCTAGTCAGAACGTTCAGCCGACTAGCACAGCAAAAGAGTCGTAGCCGCAGCACCATTTCCCCCAAGTTTAATTATTGCAAACATTGTTACTGTTACCACGACTGTTATTTTGTTATCAGTGTTCAATCACGATTATTATTCGTTGTGGTCGTGATTTATTATTAAAAATTGAGAGCAAAAACTGTGTTGTTCGATCTTTCCACACGCCCGGCTCAGTTATAACTAGAGTTTAGGCTATGATCACACATTTTTTGTAACATGAAATTGAAAGTAAAGCTAAAAATATATAATTGTGTCTTAAATATGTAGTAAGGCGTAATGTGAGGAATACAAAATAATAAAGATAAAAAAGATATATATTTTAAAAGGCACATAAGGTATAATAAACAAACTAAGGAACTGCGACTCCTCGCGAATCTCACTGCAAACAGCAGAACGTCGTTGAACAGCCGACGATCGTTTTGCGTTCGACGCAATTCGCGAAGACAGGCGTGTCTTCGACTATAAATAGTAGTTATCAATAGTTATTGAAAGTTTTATCTAGACACAAATAATTCTATGTTCTTTAAACGTTAAATCGTGTGCGCTCAGTAACAAATTTTCAACTTGACAGATAAGGATCGCGATAGTTAGAAAGAGCGCGAGAATGTCCTGTAACGACAGAGTTGTCGCCTTGCCTCCTTTCTCGGTCCTCAAATCCAGGAAAGGGGATGGAGTTCAGACGCCAATCGGGTAACGTCACCCTACGCTTCGATCCTCAGTCGGGGTTTTGAAATGAAACGAGAGTTCGGTTAGTCTCGTCGTCTGGGCTTCTTTCTGAATTGTCCAAGTCAACCGACTGCTCGTGTAACACGGCATGTCCTATGCGCTAAATTAAGTGCGAACAGTTTCAAAAGGAGAATCTAAAGAGAAAATCGCAGAAGGTACTGTGGGATTGAAAGGTTTTGCCGAAAACAAGCGTAATTGTAATTGAGTAAGAATTAATAGGTTAATTTTATTATACGTGCTACATCGATGTTTTTCTTCAACTCTCTCTCTCTCTCTCTCTCTCTCTCTCTCTCTCTCTCGCGCGCTTCACACACTCAACGAACATTCTCGACTCTTTTTCCCAGATTTCCATTCATTCTCTTGTTTTTCAGACATTCACATATACACACACGCATACTCTTAGGCATACAGTTTGGAATCATTCTCGAATTATCAACATTCGAAAATATTCTCAATTATATATTATGTTTCCATGTACACAACGACACACGCAATAAAATAATTCACACCCTACAGTACGAAAATATTATTTTCAAATATATTAAATTTTGTATTTAAAAAGTAAGTGAACTGCGCAAAATGAAAATATTTTTATTAATTTCATATTACAGAAATGACTTCACAATTGAAACAAATGTAATAAATATTGAACGTGCATTTGATCGCTGCAGATTGCGTCTTCTGGGGCTTTGCATCAATAATCGAATGGGCCATGGCGTTGGGGGTGTTCTCGAGGGGGGTGCTCTCTTCTGCATCGATTATTTAACAACTAATCCTATTGCAATCTCAAAGGGGCCTAATTCATGACATCGGACTCCGTCTTTTCTTTACAAGAGATAAAATTCTTTATATATGTGGGATGGAATAAGGACAATCGAATAAATAACCATTAAAAAAATATTTAAACAATATCATTTTACTCTGTTACAAGGCTGGACGCTCACTGCCCGATTCCTCCGCCTTCTCTTTGTTCAGTCCGCTCACTCGCTCTTCGACTGTTTTTCGTCACCTTGACAATCAACCTAACTACGTTACACATTGATAATACTGTCGCACGCATTTCACTCTCCGCATATACATTTAAAAGCACATCGATAATAAATCAAATAGTACTATATTATTAGCATAAGCTGGATTTGCAGAGAAAACTGAAATTATTTGATTGAGACGGAATGATTATAAAATTTAATAAGAATAATCTACGTTAAAAAAATGATAATATAAAAATATTAAATGTATCAAAATTTTGAATTTTTAGCTAAAATGCCTTGGCTAATAAATTCCTTTATGGTGTAATGCCTCTTTGGCATATTAGTGACCAAGCATTGGTTTATACAATACATTGTTAATCTACTGTTAATACTGACTGTGGAACATTCAACACCAGTAATAATAATGAGGCACGGTTAATTTCATTCCTAATAATTTTGATTAGTGTTCTCCGCAATATTAATTCAGGACGACGTTCGATGTGCCATTGTAAAGGTATGAGGATTGTGCGAGGAGCGGTGTAAAACGAGGTGACGAAACTGATCTGATCTGTCTCTGCTCTGCATCCATTCTCTCTTGTGCCGGCGCCGAGTGCCGTGCTCGTCTTCTGCTCCGAAATTTCTCGAGACACGGTAGACACGGTAGCGAAACTCTCTCGATTTTATGAAACTTAAAATGGAGAGCGCAACGCCACTTGAACTTCTCTTTCTTTCTTAGCATTCAAAAGGCCGGTTAAATATCTAACCAAACTTGAAGCTGAAATTGGAGGAAACGGAGGAAAACTGTTCAATCATTTTAAATGAATTGAACAAAAAATTAATTTGAACATCTAATGTAAGCGAACATCCCTTCCCGCGTTACGAAGTCCCAACCGGCGAGCAAGGAGTAGGATAACGCGGTCCCTCGGCTCGTTGGCGCCACCCCCTCTTCAGGCTCGCAGGAGGGATGATGAGGCGCCTTTGAAGAACGCAAGGATTTGGAAGAACAGTTCTTCGAGAGATTTTGTAGCGATAGCGCATTAAAACACCTCTCTTTGAAATTACGAGCATTCAAGTATTTTTTCCTTACACTAATAAAATTATTTTGTTAAATATTTTGCAATTATTTTTTTAAATATAATGTATATAATATATATATATATATATATATTCTTGTTGTTTAGCTTGTATAACATTTATATTCTTATGTTTTTATAGTCACAAATATATTTATAGTATAATATTTATATTATACTATATGTTACATTACAACATATGAATTTTATATTTTTAAAATTTAGATTAACCGAACGTGAAAATAAGCCAGGGAGACATAGAAAGAGAGCCGAAAAATAAAGAGCAAGTGAGAGAGACAACTTTCTGATTTCACGCATGCGCACTCCATTTTCGGCGACACTGACATCAAAGGTACCGACATAGAGTTTCGCTACTGTATACTGTGGCTGCAGAGCGCGAGTCGATTGCTAGAGTCTTCTGCTCGATAGTTGCTACAATGCATTGTTATTCAATAACTTTTATATTTTAATTGTAAAATCATTTTTACAATATAGAAATATTAAAGAAATTTTCATTTTACATATATTATGAATGTATTAATCTACTTGTAAAGAATTGCAAAATTTGAAAACGATATTATCATAAATGTCTTAAGGCTTTCACGGCTCTGTGAATTAGAAATGTGAAATGGAAATCTTTGTTAAACAAACGAAAATAATGACGATGTAGAAATATCATGCCAACGGATGCATTGATCTTACAAATGTTAAATAATTTTTTCATCTTTTACTCATTCTTTTACTCTATTTCCAACTTTTGTTACACGGAATGAAATGTTTTGCATTCTTTTACATGCTTTAAATGTGTCAAAATCCAATATTTAAGGTAATAGTGTATTACGATTAAATTGCGCGTATCGTTAATGAAATCTAGGGATATAAATCTATAGGGATATGTTTCGGAGCGTGTGTAATCGCAAATAGTTTTAGTTTCCTTTCTTAATAGATGAATCAAATATCAAATTGTATTGTGATGGGAAAACATATTTTTTGCTCTCTGCTGAAATCGCATTTTCCAACAACAACCGGTAGAGAGCAGTACAACGTGCAAGTGCGGTAACGAGAAGTTTGTGTGTCCGCTCGTAAATCCGGGTTGTGTTTCTAGGATAGTAGATAACCTATCTTGGCATATACATTACGTGTTTACATATAAAAGTTGCACTCTTCGTATAAACAGATTGTTTTGAACATAAATTGTATATTTTTTAAATTCCACTGGCAACTATTTTTTAATATAAAATAAATTTTTCAATATTTTTAACATGTCAGATGAAATAAAAGTAGCTCTTAAAGAAGCACGAAACATTTATAAAGAAAAGAACTATAAAGGTGTAATTAAGAAATGTAAGACAATATTAAAAAAGGAACAAAATAATTATGGTGCGCTTGTATTATTGGCTGCTGCGTTGAAAGAAATTGAAGAATATAAATGTCAAGTACCGATAGTTCTTGAGAAAGCTGTAAAAGTTAGAGAGGATAATCCGATAGCTTGGCAAGGCTTGATAACTTACTATGAACAAAATTTGGATAACGATGATTGTTATAACAAACTAATACTATCCTATTGTAAACTTTTACAAATAGAAAGGTATAAATTTATGTTTTTATATACAACGATTGTATTATCTGCGAATAAGGAAAATTCAATTATTTGTTTTAGTTTAAGCAATATAAAATAGTATATTCTTTCATTTATAATTGTATTCTTAATTGTATTTTACTGTAGAAAATGAAATATACAAAAATAAGAATTTACTTTTTACCAGAAATTAATTCTATCAATTTACGAAGAATTTTCCTTGTATGCAGACGTTATTTAAATTTTAAGTCTTAGAAACAAAAAGATTTATTGTCTAATCGTTTATTTTCAGCGATTCTACATTTACGCATACTTTAAATAAAATCTCAGAGATTTCTTTACAACTTAAAGATAGTGAAACTTTTATTCAATGTGTTAGACATCTAAATGAATTACAAAAAATGCTGGATAGCGATAAAGCTCAAATGATAAATAAAACACTTAAATGGATATTAATAGATAATTTTAATGATCTGAATAAATATCAAGATTCGTTAGAAAATATTTTTAAATCTATAATTAATGATCTTGATATAAATAATCAACAAAATTTGTATAGAAAATACTTGCAAATGTTGTACGACAAGAAAGAATTAGTTATTTTAATAAGTGAAGCTACGAACATGCATCAGCGATTCCCACAAGATACGTTATCATTGGGTAAGTTAAATATTTTATGATAATAATTAAGAAGACTTTCGATACTGTGTATTCATTTCGGTAAAATTTATTCAAAAGCAAGTAAAAAGTCAAATGACTTTTATTGTTCATACGTAGTGGCAATATAAAATATTGAACTTTTAGATGTATACAATTAATAATCAAAAAATTGTTAACGTTAAACATTCAGAAAGCTATTATCTATCGTAATGAATACATTCTGTGATTGCTGTAGTGTGCCAAATTAATTTGGCATAGATATTCCGTGAGCTTGTTATATATGGATTTACAAGAAGGTAAGGGTTTCATCATATAACTTTTATACGTACTAGTATTCATAAATATATATTAATGTTTAAATATACATCTCGACGTAGAATATATAATGACATTAGAAGAGTGCTTAGTTTAATGTTTTACATATGAAGTTTTCCATGATATCAATTGGCTTGATATCTGTATATTAATGTTTAAATCTATCTACAGAATTAAACGACGTCAATCTTATTTTTTCATACTTGAAGTGGATCAAGTCTGATATAAATGTTATTATCGATGAGATTACTTTTTATTATATTACGTTGTAGCTTGAAAGAGTATTTTGTCTTAAAAATATTTAGTCTTTTTTACTTGGTTTCTAAAAAAAATTTTGGGTCATCTTTATTCACAGACAACAGTTTGCCAATATGATGGTAAACCTGACCTTGAATGTGAAAAATAAACATAAAAATGGTTTCTTGAATTTCTTTTGCTTCAGAGGATGTCGTCTGAAAAAGTATATTATGTTTCCTATACTACATTGTCATATGTGAATGATTTACATTTACAATTCGTACAGCGTAGACTTGGCAAATTGTTCAGCCATTTCTTTGCATTATCCTAAATTTCATATGTTTACAAGTTACATTAGCCCCAGAAGATTTTGATGGACGTGATGTTGGGACGTGTATAGAAACGTGACTCCTTAGAGCGAAACAACAAAAATCTTTATTTCGGATAATTTTCACAGTGTGCGAGGTCGCGGACTGAATGTCCTTTTTCGTCTTCGCTCATCCTTTATGGACCGCTCTCTACCTCTATTCTTCGTGGGGGCGGAACCCCGAACGAAGGGTGGGAGAGCTTTTCTTCTCATGGGACTTGAGGACCACCGAGTCCAGAAAAATAAATATTCGTCAATAATACCACTTGACTCGGCGTCTCGACTTACCATTTACGAAGTGCAAGAGGTTTGGGACCTCACACGCTACAAGAACATGTTCTTAATAGATACGATCTAATTTTTGACATTTTTAGAAATGTTAGTAACACTTCACTGCAATAAAATCAGCAACATTCCACTTGATTCTTATGTGGGCGTATATTTAGAAAGATGAAAAAATTAAAAAAGAGATTTAAGAAATGTAATAAAAATAGCTATTTGTAGCAATTTGAAAGTTAAGATCTAAAAATTGATAAAAAATGTTTCACTATTTTTATGTAAGGCGAAATTAATTCGAAATAGGGACGATTCCATCGAAACGAATTGCAGATCATCCCACGTTACAGCGGTAGTTTTAAAAGAATTCAAACCAAACCTAATGTACAAAATACACGAGTATTGGGAATATTTTTAAGTATATCTATTATTCTACTCTATCCTAGTTAGTACTGTAATAATGCTGCATCAGTAACACGGATAACGACATTGCAGTAGTAAAACATTTCCGCAAAATTATCATTTCTAATTTTCGGCTCACTAATCACTTTTTCTTGCAATTATTATTGCATTAATAAATTTTCGGGAATATAGCCAAAATAGTTTATGTTAAATTTTAGCTAAATAGAGTAGAAATTTTTATCAAAATCGTTTGGCCGGATTTGATTTCTTGTAATCACAGAAAAACTGAATTATTTTATTTGATGGAGAAATAGCATTGATAGTTGTCACTGTTATAAAAATATTTTAGATAAATGTAATGCCGCAAAAGCAAGGTTTTACTACACTTGTGGCGTCCTACGTTGTGGAAGAGCGTCATTAAATACCTCATTAATAACGTCATTAACAACACGAACTTTACTCGGGAGTCTTTCTTTATTCCGTCTTTTTTTTACGGCAGAGGTCGGCAACCTATTTTCGCTGTGAGCCAAAATTAATAAAAAAAATATGACTTTTAAGAAGACGTCTCAGGTCACTAGAAAAAAAAAAAAATGGGGAATTATTTAAGTTTTAAGTGCGAAAAATTACTGGAATACCTATTTATATTTGATCATTGATCAGTAAATGTATATACAGGGTGGTAAATGATATAAGCTGGACAATGAAAAATTAACTACCTACATTATATAATAAGGAACAAATTTTTATTGGAAAAATTGCAATACTTTTTCAAACTTTAAACTTTATTGTAAAAATAAATACACAATAATTAATATTTTTTCATGTTAAAGAAATAAAAAAATTGTAATTCTAATTAAAACAAAAACTAAAATAATTATCAATAATTATTAGTGACTTCCCTGATGTTGAATTTCTGACGTCAATTTAGTTAAGTCTGGTTTATACTTAGTCATCTTAAGACATATGCAACCAACCGTCTGAATTTTCTGTAGTTAAGCTGTTCCTGTTCTTACTTAAAATAAATTTCATGTGTTTCAAACGTTTTTTCTAATTTTTTTATTTATTATTTTATACATCGTTGCAATACTCATATGGGTCACTCGAAATTTTCAAACGGGTAACTTGGCGACCCGTGGGTCATAGGTTGCCGATCGATGCTCTACGGCATTGTACAAGTAAATGGACGAGTCCTTTGTGCCAAGGAGGCACGCGTCCTTAGAGTGTTTCATTTTTACAAACTATTGATAGAAAAACAACTAAATTAATGTTTAACCTTTCTCACTCGTATATCCCCGTGGAATCACCAAAACTTTAGATTCACATATTGTCTATGCATTGTGGTTTTTTTTTTATTATAACCATTTATTATATACATGTACAATAGTGCATTATTTCTGCTATAATTAATGTTTAAAATGTAAAGTGTTCACATTTATACGTTCATGCACTGTTTTGTTAAACTTAGGAATAAATGTGTTTACAAAACGCGTATCTGTATTAATAGTACAAATTATATTATTATGCAGAGCGAGTCATTTCATTCTGTTCACACTCTAAAAACAAAAAAAGATTTTTCATCAGTACAACACATTTGAGCGCGGGTGACGATCATTTCTCACATAAAGGAAAGTCATTAGTTTGGATAATTGAAGGAAAGAGTTCCACGATCGATTTTCGATTCGAATTATATGTAGTGTATGTACATATTTGGTCAAAAGTGTATGTACAGTGTGTATAAACGAGAATGGTGTTGAAATTTTTTTTGAAATTTATATACTTCGATAAAAAATTTGATAATGTAGGGCATGTTCGAGGATCTGGACGTTTAAGGAATTCGGAGATAGCAGTTTAAAAAGAAAACCACAGTCCTAATTAAAGTTAATCTATTCACGACTTCTTACTTTGGAACCATCACAAATCTCTGTTCGAATCTCTATTCTAATTCGTCCGGCTTCCTATTCAAATTTGACTAAATCTCTTCGCATCTTCACTCTTTAACTTTCCGCGAGTCGGTAGGCGTTTCTTTCCTGAGCCAATCAGGCGCTTTCCAAAATATCAAACTCCTACTCTCTCTTCCACATTAGGGTGTTTTCACCCTTCGACTGAAATTTCCTCGCTTTCGCTAGAGTGACCAGCTTTATGGTGACCGCTTCACTTGAACCTAGCTTTTCGGTCCCTTTATGGCAGGTCACGTCCGCATCATAAACCTAGTCACCGTCTCAATTGACGCGGACATGTGGGCACTAAAACGTCTCAGTTCCTTTATTTTTGCCTACAATAATAAACTTTTTTTTTTATTTTCCCGTCCCAATTTTATTTAAAATAGATACCAATTAAAGGTTTTATATATATTTGTTCAATGCGCACGGAATAGATAGGTTATCTATTATGCGCTTCAAGCGATGTTTTAGTTACGCTTGAATATTTAGGGGTAGGTGTAATAATACGTGCAGATAATCGTTGATTGTTGATTTTAATATGTTTGATTGGAATGTATGACTAGTTGTGAACTATACTGATGTGAATGTGTTTAAAGAATGTGCAAGCCTGAAGAGTCAGAGTGGACTGTCTGATTATTTGATTCCCATCAAATATAAAGCATGTGATGGGAGTGGCTTACGAGGCCAAGACAAACGGATTCGTTGATTGCAATGTTACGAATTTTGGTGAGGGAAGCGGACGTCAAAACTGATTGGTTGCATAGAATTGTTAGAAAAATGGTTAAAAAATGACGGCCCCCAAACCAAGTGCACCCTCGAGTGTCGCGCACGGAAATTCCGCGTGTCTTAAGCCTCTGAAGCGCTGGTCGACACCGTGCTGGTGGGGCCGAACGCCTGGCTTCAATTATACTGTTGTAAAGAAGAACGTGAGAGGGTAGGAAGGAAAAAGAGAGGGAAGAAGAACGTTTCGTCCTGGGCCTGCTAGTGGACTCATCGGTAAGGCTACCTAGCAGACCCTGCCTTAGACGCTGGGATGGTAGGGATAGGTCCGAATTTCTATTATATAGAAACGGTGTAGGACATGGAGTGTGCTCGCGGGAAACTGACGAGTGTGCTGTCCCCCTAGTGGCGAAGACCGCCACACCTCGACCGTAACAGGTAATAACTTGATGACGGACCTTGACCTTTCTTTAAAACATCCAGGATAAAAATGAAATTAACTGAAAGCTGCTTAAGTCGAAAATAAAATGGTCATAGAAAGTATATGATGATCAATGGCCTCATAAGCTTATTGCTGTTACGGGTCAGATTAGAGTTTCTTCAAATGTTAAATACTATTTACAAATTTGAAACTCTAATCTGTTTTATTGTTATATTATGTGTATTGATATGGTACGCTGGAATATTGATGGACATGTTGTTACGGATGTAACAATATTGTTACGCGTCCGGGGTTCTTCAGTCATATTTGAATACAAGGACGCACTAATAACTAATTACAACACTTTGATATATAAATAACTATACAAAGAATTGTCTCAATCGGTAATGTGTCTAATCAGTAAGACTTCTCACTATCGACGGAACTCTTGTAGTTATACTAAATGGCCATAACAATATTATACAAGTATTAGGTCAAAAAAAGCATATAAAAACTCGTTTTTCTTTTATTTTACGCTCAGAGTATGATGACAGTAATAAACCTGAAAATAATTTCAAGTGGACGCAACTATGCATAAGAAGAAATACGAGTGGAAGGGGTTAATAATTAACCTACTAAGTAATGACTAGCTTAATAACTAATATCTTATTACTAGATGTGGCGTGTCACCCATCTTCTAGATATGTCGCCACGCCTCGATAGCGCGTTCCCGTAAAGGGTGAGAAATAGATCACTGATTTCAATGGATACAAGCCGTTTAATTCTCTTTATATATACAAAAAATATAATCTAGAGGACTTACTCACTGGGGAACTTAGGGTTACTTGTTACCAGCCTAAAACTAACCATATAATGTTTTACTCTAAGGGAATGTAAGTTAATTAATTTTAACTAGTAAATGTGACTTTTTTTACAATTTTTGCTCTTGCGTATGTTCCGGGCCCTTTCTGATCTCTATTTTCATCTGTCTGTTAAAGGAAAGCTGGCTTTAATCCATCGACTGTAATGTAATGATCGGTTACTTCAAGCGGACCACCCTCGCAGGGAGTTTCTAAAAGTTTCTTTTATCGTGTCGACTCGGACGAATACCTACGAACACGTGTTTAATGCCGGCTGTGTGAACGCGTTTCTTTATGTAGACTTTAATTGTCTTATGTGTTGTCTGAATTTTCCTAGAAATAATTGTGAGTCGGTTTCGTCGTCTTCGTTAATGAAAAATTCTCCCAGTATCCTTAAGGTGGTACCGTGCAACATTTCTGCAGCTGACGGTTTGATGTCGGGTTTATAGCTCGTTCGGAGTCCCAGTAACACGGTTGGGAGGATTTTGGCCCAGTTTTCGTCTTGGTGGCAGACGATGGCCGCTTTCAACAATCTCTGCCATCTTCCCAGCGACCATCCCGTTCGATTGAGGGTGATATGCTGTCGTCTTTACCCTATCGCAACCTATTGATTTCATTAGCGACTGGAAAAATTGGGACTCAAATTATTGCGTCCCTTGGTTGGTTGTAATTGTTGCTGGGGCTTCGAATCTTGCTTATCCAATGCGTATATACATATAGCTGCTGCGACGTTTCTCGCTGAGATATCAGTTAATAGTATCGTCTCTGGCTGTCTGGAAAATCAGTCGATCACTGTTAAACAATATCTATAACCGTTTACTACCGGTAGTGGTCCTATGCATCCTGGATGGATGTGTTTGATACGCTTTTTTGGTACAGTTATTTGCTCTGGTTCCGGTTGGTTCTGACGATGAACCTTACTTTTTTGGCACGCGATTTAAATGCGAGACGCTGCTTTCGTCGTCGTGGCATCTGATTGCTGCCTTTAATCGCTTATGTAGGCGTTCTACGAGGCCGTTCGCTGTTGGGTGGTACGCCGTAGTCCTTAAATGCGTCGACCCGATAAAAGTATTTAATCGAATTTAAGCAGTTTGCTTTCGAACCGTCTGTCCTGATCAGACGTGATACGAACGTTCTCGTGACGTTTTCAGTCTCGATGTTTTCGATGGGGAAAACTTTCGGCCATCGAGTATATCTATCAACGCAGGTTAAGCAATATCTGTATCCCTGTGATATCGATAACGGGCCTACTAGATCGATGTAGAGATGCTTAAACCTAGCAAACGGCGTCGACGCGTAACTACCGAGCGGAGTTTGATTATGTCTAGTAATTTTTGCGCGTTGGCATTCTAGAGAGCTACGCGCTCATTCGCAGCAATCGCGTTCTATCGACGGCCACACGAAACGTGCTTTAATTAGCTTTATCGTCGTCTTTATTCCGAAGAGGCCTGACGTCGAAAAGATTTTGTTATAAATGGGCGGACAATGTCCGTTGTTAAGTCACAGTAAATGTGCGCGTCGCTTGACATAAATTTAACCCGTTTTAATTTCAATGATGTGTTGAACGCTGTAAGTTCTTTTAATTCGTAATCTGCGCTTTGCAATTTCGCGAGTTCGTTAAAATCCATCGGGACCGATCATTGTCTTCACTGCTAGTGTGATATAATCCAATCTCGGAGTAGATTTTTCCGGTTTTTGCTTGAACGAAGGTAATCGGCTTATGGTCCGTGTAGATCATGAACCTTCTATCGCGTGGCGAAATTGTTTGACTGCGGAATAGATTGCCAACAGTTCGCGGTCATATGCACTATATTTTCGCTGTGCAGACGATAAGGATTTCGTGTAGAAGGCAAGTAGCTGCCACGAATTTCCTTGCCGTCCTGACGCGTCCACCATTATCGCGAGTTGAGCGCGATTAGACGGATGTGTTAACAGTGTAGCGTTTGCGAGCGCAGTTTTTAGATTTTCGAGTGCGGATTCGGTTTCTGGTGTCCACGTAACCGGTGTTGTGATTTTTAATTTCTTCCCTTTAAGTAATTTGTTTAGTGGGAATTGCAATACTGCCGTATTTGGAATAAATCTGCGGTAGAAATTTGCCATCCCGAGAAAATCACGCAATTGTTTAATGTTACCTGACTTTGTCTGGTAAAGGTTTAGTTAGAATTTTATCTCGTCATTTATTGCGACGCCATAATGCTCTAGTCGCGCGAATACTTGTCGGACGTGCCCTCCTATGCTCGGACTCGTTTTTTAACGCGATTAAATGACAAGATATCGTCGAGATATGCGTAACAAAAATCGAGCTCTCTTAGCACGGCGTCGACGAATCGCCGAAAGGTTTGAGCGACATTTTTAAGCCTGAATGGCATGGAGATATGCCATTTCTTATAAACCGAAAGGCGTTGTAACCGCAGTTTTTTCCATGTCGTTCGGGTTTACGGGTAACCGGTGATACGCGCAGACTAGATCTATGATCGAGAATACTTCGTTTTCGGATAACGTACGCGTGAAGTCCTCGATATGCGGAATCAAATATCGGTCTGGTATGGTACGAGAGCAATGAGTGCTCGATAATCTCCGCAAGGTCTTCATCCGCTATCTTTTTTGGGAACCATGTGTAGGGCTGAATCCCATTGCCTCTTAGATGGACGGATGTGACCTTGGCACAGGAAATATTCCAATTCCGCTCACGCGATCTTAAATAACTGTGGCGTTAATCGACACGGTTTGCAGCATACAGGAAGTCCGGTGGTTGTATTAATGTAGGTCGCGTAATCGCCGAGTATTCAACGAGGAAGGCCGAGGAGGAAGTCATAGGGACTGCGTGTTGTTCGCAATCACCCTTCCTCCAGCGCTCAGTGATGTTGTTTGGTCCAGAAGCCGCTTGTTCCGCAGGTCGATCAACAGCCCATAGTGTGTGAGGAAGTCTGCGCCGATGATGGGCAAAGGCGCAGTGAAGTCCGAGGTCCAGGACGAATATCCTCGCACCGTAGGTGGCGATGATCGAGATGTTTGCTTCGTACAATTCGTAGGGCGTCTTCTCGACTCGGTCCTTAACTCGTGCGCGTGGATACACGCATAGATTCGAACCAGTGTCTATCAGGAACTCTTTCCTGGTTACCCTATCGGTTACGAAGAAACGGGTGATACGTGGACCTTCACTGACATCCGGACTCGGTGGCATCCCTGTTCGTTTCCCACTTGGGTAAAATCGCATGTGGTGGTACGCATATTGTAGACTCGTTGACCGTTGTCGGTATTATCCTCCTCGTCTATCTCGAGATCGCGCTCTTGATAATTCCTCGATTCTGGTCTCCAGTCTCTGCAATTTCTTCAGCAGTTCATCCACCGCTGTGCGCGGTGTTAATAGCATACTTTCTTGTAGTAATGCTCTCGTGGATCTGGTCCGCGATTTCTGCTAGCTTGTTAAGCGGCAGGTCTGTTTGCGCCGCCACGATTGCGCAAAAAGTCATCTGTGACTATCGTAGCTGTCGGATCCTCTGGCTTTGCGACATCGATAAGCGCTGGGTCAGCTGAGCCTTCAATGTTTCATATTTTTCGGTTTCTTGGGGGTTAGGCGTTACGTCTTGCACCTGCAACGCGTATTTCGGCTCGAAGTGCTTTCGAGCTGCGCCGTGACGTAATAGAATTTAGTGTGATTGATTATTACGCCATTTAACGCAAACCGAGCCTCTATTTGGTTGAACCAGAGACTCGGTTGCTCGGGGTACGACTCGTTTCCGGCGCACTCGCGAGATCTGGTGACGGGCTAGTACTATTACGAATTCTACACTGGACACTTGGGAACTTTGCACTGCACCGAACTGATCACGTCGGCCGTCACCTACGAAGGGTTATATCTATGTCTTTTGACTAGCATCGGTCGCCAGTCTCTTCACCTCGTCGGCGTGTTACTTTCCTGGCGACTTCTGATTAGCAATTTGCTAATTTATTTTCGTTGCCTGCCAATCATTTACATTTCCGACATTTAGCCACCGCCTTCTTAGGGAATGGCGGTGGTGTCTTTGGTGGGAGATGCTTTTTAGCTATTACCATATTTGGTAATGTAGCGAGATCTCCGTTGGACCTGATACCCGCACCATGCAGCCGAGGATCGCTCAGCCGCGGACAGTGGACCCTTCGGAAATCCCCGGTTTATGACGTCCGCATGTGCCATCGAGGCCGTTGGGGAAAGTTAATTATCACATGCCTGGAAAATATTAAAAGCTTAAAACGGTTCCTCTAAAATGGCTGGATTATCGCGATAACCATAAACCGTGCTAGCTATTTGTAGCGAAAGGCCTTCTCGCTATCTTGTTGCTAGCCGCTACATTTCTTAAATGGACTGTTTCAAGACTAGGCGGTGACCTAATTGGCGAATGAGGAATGTTTTACCCCCTTGTAGACCTGACCAGCCCAAGGATAACGCCCACCCAGAATCCTCGCAAGGTGAGAGAGTGGGGTTGATGGTCAAGTCCAAGGGGTAATTTTGCCTTCGTTCACTGCCCTGTCACCGATGTTTTGGATTTATGATACGTCAATTACCATTGAGTGCAGAGACGAAGGCCAGATTGGCTATGCAGACGCGCAAGCCAACTCGTGTGCCTTAACTTCTGGCTTGCAAAAAAGGGACTAAGAAACAATGCGCTATTGAAATGACAAAAATTCTCAAAAGCGGTACGGTTGGGGGCCTAACAGCTCAAATTGACATTTCCGCGCTTCTCGTCGCTTGTTGTCTCTCGTAACAAATTCCTCAAAACTGCTACTCATTGTTAGGGTACTAACAGCAGCAAATAATAATATAAAAATCAAATGCACCGTAAATGTAATATTACAATATATTGGATTGGCAAGAAAGCAATTTCGGTTTTTTAGTGTGAAATAAAACTCAATTTTTTCTATACAAAAAATGAACTTTAATCAGTTAAATATCTTCCATTCTATTCGATGACCTTTTGCCATCTTTCTGGTAACTTCATAATTCCGCGCTCATAGAACTTGTGGTCCTTAGCAGCAAAAAACTCAACCAAGTGCGACTTGAGGTCATCGTTATTGCTGAAATTTTTACCATTTAAAAAGTTTTGTAATCTTCGAAATAAATGATAGTCCGTCGGTGCAAGGTCGGGGCTATATGGGGGATGCGACATCACTTTCCAACCAAGCTTCAATAATTTCGTACGTGTTGCTAAAGATGTATGCGACACGTGCAACACGATTCCTTTGCGATTTGCCAATTCTGGCCTCTTCTCTTTGATTGCTTCCTCCAATTTCATAAGTTGTTGGCAATAAACATCTGAGTTGATCGTTCGGTTGCTTGGAAGCAGCTCAAAATAGACAACACCTTTGTAATCTCACAAAATTGACAGCATGATCTTTTTCTGGTGCAATTCAGCTTTCGATATGGTTTGTGCTGGTTCATCATGCTTGGACCATGATCTTTTTCGATTAATGTTATCGAAGACGATCCATTTTTCATCGCCAGTGATAATTCGTTTCAAAATAGGGTCGATTGCATTACTTTTGAAATGCGTATCGCAAATATTGATTCGTTTTATTAAGTGAATTTCATTCAATTCGTGCGGAACCCAAATATCGAGCTTCTCAACAAGTCCAAGACATCTTATGCAATTTTCAATTGTTGTGTGCGATACATTTAACCTTTTTGCAATCTTTCACACAGTTATATGACGATTCGATTCAATTATGGCTTTCATTTGGTCATCATCAACGAAGATCGTCCAGAACACTGATTATCTTTAAGTGAAAAATCGCCAGAACGAAATTTTTTGAACCAGTTCTGACGCGTGCGTTCTGTTAAACAATCAACACCATAAACTTTACATATCTCTTTGTGTTAATCCTCAGCCGCTTTCTTGCCTTTATGAAAATAAAAAAGTAAAATATGTCGAAAATGCTTACTTCTGCACTCCATGCTAAAATTGACCCTAAACTGACAGTTGTAAACAAAATTACACGGAATTTGTTTCTATAGTAACGTAAAAGTGTCAACTACCAAACCCCAAAAGAAAAAAATTCTAACATTAGGAATAACTTTCTTGCCAACCCGATACTAATTTAACCTTTTCGCTGCGGAGCGGTCAGAAATGAATTGCTCCGTGGGCAGCCGGCGTGACAGTGGAAGATCGATCGCGCGGACGATATGATACGCGAGTCGTTCCTAACACCAGATAAGCAATAATATTAATAATATTAACAATTTTAGTAATTTTTAATAACCTTTAACAAACTTCAATAATCTTCCTTTGTATGATATAATTTAAAGCAGGGTTCAATGCATAGTTCAACGTTACAGACTTTACATTCGAATCGTGTTTCGGTTCGCTTTTTGTGTTTGGTACAAACCGCACATTTCCGCTGACCCTGTTCTACTGCAACCCTATTCCTGCTGGGTTGATGTAATTTGATGGAAAATGTTTTGAAACCAGTCGTAAGAGATTATCTTTGGATGCAGTTTGGCCTCCACTTATTGCTACATGCATTTTCTTTTCGATATTGTAATAGAATTTCTCAAATGAGACATAAATAAAATTTCGCAAATGCTATATTCTTTTTGGACGTGAATTTTGTAGAGTATATAAGCATTGTAAATTGAAAGGTCCAGCATATGGAAAAAGAATTTCTTATACCATTTCGGAGTTTTTCAAACAGTATTAATGGAATTTAAAGTCATATCCGTTTTATCGACCGCTCCCATAATACGATTATAGTCTATTATGACACTTGGTTTTAGTATTGGTGTTCCCGTTCTAACATGATTTCTTTTTGTTTCTGTATACTCGGTAGAATGATAGCTTGATAACGTTAGCACTTCTCTTTTGTCCATCTATTTTAATGCTAACATGCAATGTTTATCCGTAAACTGAAACGCAATTTTGCTCTATTAGTGCATCTTGATTTGTTGTCTCACTGTTGTCGTGAAAGTGCAGCATTTGTAATAGACACATGTATATATATATATATATATATATATATATATATATATATATATATATATATATATATATCCTTGGAAAACTTTCCGTTCGTATTAATTCATCGGTTGACCAATATTCGTGTAGTGACAATTTCTTTGTTCTTGACATTAACATCGACGGAGCAAAAAATTGATACATTTCGGTCACTGTTGTATTTTTCCAAGTCATCGTGGTATAATAATTATTGCTTTCTCTCATAATATGTTCAAGCATATTTTTGGAAAAGAAAAGCTGACAAATTTCTAATATTGAACCAAATTTTGTGCGATCCAAAGAAATTGCCATGGATCGATGTCTGGTAATCAGCGGTCAATCCGTTTTCGGAATTAGATTCCGAGCTACTTGACAGTAAGCATCTCTTGCAGTATGTATTTTGATTTGTACCTTTGTATCCAATTTCTTCAAAAACTTCAGAAAGGTCAGAATCCGATGACAGTTCTATATCATCGCAGGTTATATTCGTCCATTTGTCCATAATCGGGGTACAATTTATGAATAATTATATTCGATTACGTATGTTGCTAGCGCGTCGAAAAGAAATGAGCATTATTGGGCAGTTACTGAGGTATGAGGTTTCTGCGAGTATTGGACACATACATAAACATGAGACAAAAATAAACAGCCAAAGCCATAGTTTACACCGATAGCAGTCAAAGGGTTAATAGTTCGATTACGATGATTTCGTACAATTTCCAAATCAACGAACCGCGTGCCATGTTCAACCGTAATCTCGAAACAATACCTTCTAAAACCAAACCAGCCGTATCTTTCGAACCGGACAATACCAATCTATCGTCCACATACAAGGCTAAAATTACTTTTACGTTATTTATATTACCTCTCGGTCTGATAGAAACCAAATTGATTTAGGAAAGAGGTGAATTTCGAATTCCAACAGCACAGTTTCTTAACCTACAAACCGCCTATGGTCGATCTTCACCGATCACCGATTACTAAAATTGTTTCCTTTAATTCGCCGCGAAGAAAGGTTGTCTTTATATCAAATTGCATTATTTCTAAATTTTCTTGAGCTGCAACAGCTAAAAGTATCCTGATTGATTCATAAATTATACACCAATACCTATTTTGCAACTAATCTGGCCTTATAGCGTTTTACATTACCATTTGAAACCAGTTTCTTGGTATACACCGGTTTATAATTGTTTAGTAATTTTTCAAGTGTCCATGTATTATTTTTCCGTATTTTTTATTTCCGTATACGTCCAAGTTTCCAAACTCCAGACTCGCCCTCGTCTGTTTATTGGATTCTTCTATTGAATCTTCTTTATTGAAGATAACATCGCAGCTCACCTGCACTTCTCAAGTGTTGTTTCGTCCACAATCTATAATTTTTGCACTCACTCTCATATCCAACGAAAATCATCCAGCAGTTTTTCTGGTCCATTTTTCATCGTTTCTCCTTAGAAATATTTATATGTATGCTATACCTCAAGCAAATATTCTACCATTTTTCATATACAGTTGTTCCCTCTAACTGTTTTGTTATGATTCTGTTAAGAATATAGGCTGCAGTATTTATTCTGTCCACAAGTATTTCGGCAGTGCCTTAGCAACAAGCCTTGCTCTTACACTTTCCACAAGAGTCCGCATTTCTCGTTCTGCTTGCCCATTTTGTTGAGGAACGTACGGCATTAATTTTTCATGGATAATTCCTTCCGTTTTCAGAAAATTCTGAAAATCTCTTGAAGCGTACTCTTTTCCATTATCTGTTCACAGCATCTTAATCTTGTTATTAGTTTATCTGTAAACTAGTGCCTCGTATTCCTTAAACTTATTTAGAACCTCTGTCGTTTTTAAATAAAAAGAAATATCGTAACCCTCCAGGTGATTCCACGTTGATCGGACCACATACGTCCGAATGAATCACTTCCCCAGGTTTCTTTGCTTTAGCCCGTTTGCTTGAACAATGCAAAGCGATTTTCTTGCTTGTTTCCCTAATGTGTAAGCTTCACAGAAAAATTTCGTGGACTTTCAAATTTTCATTCCACTCATCGCACTTTCTCACATTAATATGGCCAAGTCGTTCATGCCATAAATCAATGAGTTGTTTTGTGTCATGTGGCATTCCATAGGTATTTTTGTCTTAAACAACATTTTAAACAGTTGTCCCTAAAGTACTCTTACTGCAGATAAACCACCATTACTATTTCGTACTTCACATTCAGTTATTGATCATACTGAAAATAAATTCTGTTGCAAGTCACTAATTTTCGATTAAAAAATACCGCAACATCTACCGTTCCAACACTGGACACTGGCAAAACTTTCCCTCCGGCATCTTTTACATATTTTGTTTCCTCTGGCGGTCTTAATTCACGAATTATTTCTCGTTGTGGTATCATGTGCATAGTCGCACCAAAAACTCGTATCCAGTTCGATTCGTTTTTGTTCGGCGTATCCGACACCAATGCCATGGCGTTGAACGTTTCTTCTAAATTAGACGATACGTTTGGTTTCTTTTTATTCGTTTTGTTTGCGATCCGCTTCCGACATTCACGATGCCAGTGACCTTTTTCGTGACAATAATTACAGGATTTAGATTTAATTTCTTCTTCCTTGTTTTTACTTGGTTATTCGAAACTATTTTATTCGTACATTTTTTAGATTTTCCATGCAGATTTCTTACTTTTAGCGCTAATGTTGATTCTCCTTCCTCGATCGATGCGAATCGATTTCCTTCTTTCTACTTGGCTTGTACTTTCTCAAGCCAGTCTAAATGCAGAAAATTTCGACGATAAACTGTCCAACAATCTCGGTACAACCGCACATTCGGAAGGACTATCTTCCGCATTATTTAACTTTTTCCAGATAGTTTCGAATCTTTCAATTTGGGTTGCTACTTGTTACGTCTCGCCGCGGAATTTCGTTATTCACTCTCTGGGGTTGTAAGCCACAGATCTGACGCGGTTGCTCGCGACGCTGTCCGCCAAACTAATTTTGGACAGTTAGTTATAAGTGTTAGCGATTGACTATTGTTCGTTCGATCGTTCGTTAACTCTTACAAGGCGCACTATTCTTCCAAGAGCTTGGTCATCGTTCGTTATTCATTCGCTGTGTCTCAAAGACTCGGTCGCTCGTTAATGTCTAGAAGACCGTTTCGTTCGATTTTGTCTAAAAGAAAGTCGAGAGAAAGAGAGCCTTTTAGTCTCGAACGTGCAATAAACGAGGCCTTCGAAAACCCCACGTTATTGTTGTTCCGTTAGTCGGAATTATATTCGGTTAGTTGCACTGTGTCGGTTCACCATCAGAAATGCGAAATTTATAAAAGTCTTGCTTCGCGTCTTCGCTTGTGTCCCCATACAACGTATTAAGTTGTCCCCATATTTACATGCAACGGTGTTTCTACAGAGCTAAGAAAAATTATTGACGCCTTCGACTGCAGACGCTCCCATTCTCTTCATTCCTTCGGTGCACTTGTCTTTTCTAGCTTTTTGTTCGTTCCTTCCACAAAATTTATTAAATCCTACGTTTCAAGCAAGAACGATACACCATATTTCCACAGCGTGAAATTTGTACCGTCGAATTTTGTAGTGCATTCTTTCTTCACACACACACACACACACACACACACACACACACTTTGGAACACTGAAGAATATCGACAAGCTCAGGAGCAGCACGCACTAAATCTAGAACACACAGTGAAATTCCAATCGCGCAGTGGAAGCGTGCTGAGTCCATAACCTATTGGATATTTTATTTGGAGATAAACGGATTAACAACTACAAGAAAAAAAAAACTACAAATTAAAATTATACTTTAGGAAGAAAGGTAAACACGATACAGACCAAGCTGCGACTGACTCTAACGGTAGAATCGCGCAACGGCACAATAGGAAAGGATCAAAATTATATTAGTTTAAATACATTCCAACAGCAAGAAACGGTACTTCTCAATCATTACTTTCAACTCACTCAGTTCAACTCAGTTAAATAATATTCGAATGCTAAATTATTATTGTCGAACACAATAATCAATTACACCTAGCGCGTGTTTAGCACTTTCGTCAATGTCAGTTGCACTTGAGTCTCAATCTCATTTCTGACAAATTGTAAGGATGTATTAAATATATATTTGTTAACGAAAAGTTACAGAACAATACGTGCGGTCTCTTTGCTTGATGTATACCAACTGGCGATTTCTCCTCTGCCGTAGTCGTCGCGTCTATGAAAACAAACGAACGGCGCTCAGCCTCGTGACGATGCAGTCAGAAATACGATTCTCTACCAAAACTTTTACAATTAATAAAATAAAATTTTGTGTCTGCTTCGATTATCGGTTTTAAATTAAAATTTAATAATTTTGAAAAGAGTGCATAAGAGCATGATGCCGTGCACTTAGCTCTCAAAGATCGTGAAATTGGGGAAATGACCGTGCCTGTATCCAGTAAGAAGCCTAACTTGGTATTATTGTCTTTCACAAAAAGACCTCGACTTTCCGCAAATGTCTTAAAGCGTCTCTATTCTGGCGGACTTCGCCATTAGCTTTCCGACTGTTTCTGGTCGGGAGTTGTCCACGTACATGGTTCTTCGCACTTATTTTTCGCTATTATTTTACATCGTAAGCAGTTTCTCCGTGGTGTGTTTCATTGAGATGTGTTTCATCTTTTTATTAGTAACAATCAGCCGTAGTCTGGTTTCTTATTTAGCATTTTAGTAGTTACTAATCAATTTAACAAAATTTTATGTTTCAAATTGTAGTGTATTAGGATTAAATTATGCTAATCCGTAAAGAAATCCACGGCGACGAACTAGGGATATGCTTCGGAGCATAAATTGGATTGCAAACGGCTCTGGTCTTCTTACCCAATAGATATATTGCTAGGAATCGCCTTGACGAAAACGGGCTGTTCGTCACGTCGACTTGACACGAGATTCTCGTGTGTAGAGTGAAGCATAATACGCACGATAAAAAAATTCGCAAAATTACAACATACAACTTAACTTAGTGAACTTTAATTGAAGTTTTAAGTCTTAATTAAACTATAATTGAAACCGGATGAAACTTTATATCATACTTAACCCATTGTCCCCTCTGAGAGGACAGCAGCAATGATTAGTGATTATAGGGAGTTATGATACGGAGTTTAAACTTATTCCACCGCAGCTTTTTAAGAAATCCATGTTTCCTTGAGGTTTTCTATTGAATTGGAAATTTTCTATTGTTGGGAGACGTTAGCGATAGCTTGTATTATATAATCTTATCTAGTGATATAAATTAAATATTAGGTGTACGAATGAATAATTGAAATTATTTAAAATAGTTATGAAATCAATTTTAAAATCTTTTCTATTTCATCGATTCTAAGATCTTTTGCGGTTATATAGTGTTGACATATAGCTATTCAAAATAACATAGTTTGGCGAAAGGCCCAACGTAACCTTTAGTAGAGTCGAAAATGGCAACAGATAAGGTGCATATCCGACACTGCATTCTTTACCAATTCCAACAAAAGAAAAATGCTGCAAGAGCGTGCGAATCGATTTGTTCCTCTCTCGGCGAAGGTGTTGTATCGCACGATGTGTGGGCGTTTTAGTTTAAGCTGTTTTAAACGGTGATTTCAGTCTAATCGATAAACAACGCCCTGGAGGCCATGGAAAGCGCGGCAACGATGATTTGGAACAGCTGCTTGCTGAGAATTCGACGCAAACGCAAAAAAAGCTTGCACAACAGTTGGGAGTAACGCGGCAAACGATTTCCAATCGCTTACGTTAGATGGGAAAGATTGAGAAAAAAGAAAAATGTCTTTCTTGTGGAAAATCGTTACCGGCTATGAAGAAAGAAGAAAAAGCTCAGAAGGAAAGCGATGGATAGGCGAACGAGGAAAGCGAACGTTCCAGGAAAAACGCAAGGGAACGGAAATATGTCCTCGACGAGTGGAAGTTAGGGACACGACTGGGCGGCGTTCAGCCGTGACGGAAATTTGGAAAAGACACTAACTGGACGGATGCCGGAGTTAGGATAGCGTTTGAATCTGGTCGCCAAGTGTGGACATGCAGCGACCAGGTCCGCGTCGGACCGTGCAAACCTATTGTAAAATTTGGAGGGATTTTTAGGATTCTTCGGATCCTCAAACAATTACGTGTAGATGGAATTTATCAGCTGCCTGAAAAATGGCTTAAAGTTGTAAAAAGCAACGGTGGATATTTTGATTTAACAATTCAATTTACTTTCTTCTAAAATAAACCTTGAATGTAGCTGAAAAAATTGGATTATTCATTTGTACACATAATAGTAAGCAAGATATCCGTAAAATCCACAAGTAGCCAAAGAAGACATTGCGAGCGCGGTTTGCCGACCTCTGGACTAGGCGTTTCTCTTTTGACGTCCTTAGAACGAATGCTGTTCCTGCATGGCAATCGCAACGGTTAAACCTTACCCGTTTCCACGAGAAAGTACCGGGAAGAGTCTAATTTACTACATCCTTTCCGATGCTTATCGTTTTTCTTTTCCGCTCGGCCTCGAGCTGATGAGAACCAAGCGTCCCTCTCGAGCGCATGCGACTCTGGCGTTTCCTTACACGGGATGAAGGCGTCGCTCGATACGAGTTTCGTTTTTTCTTTTGGTGCTTATACCACCTTTCTGCATTAGGGCTTGTTCATGTAAATACCTACGGCATAAACAAACAGCGACGCTGAGTCATTCATTTCAGAATCTAAGATGCAAGCTATCGTTGTTCGTATTTATTTTTAACGTTTACCTTCTTGCGTTAACCAATTCTTTTATCACGTTTGTATTTATTAAAAATGTTAAGCAACTAAAGAGTCGGAAAACTTTGTGTACTGCATTTCGAATGATAAACAATTCTGAATAATTTCGTCCCATAACAATTAATTAAACGAATTCAATGTTCGCAAATAATAAATAAGTTAATTGAGAAACGAAGCCGAATCAGAAATTTTGGCAAATGGAACAAAAAATATATGATTTCATTTAAGAAAATGTCAGTTATCCATAAAGGAAGGCGGGATATTCCAAACATTTTTTAAAGCTGCTGAAAAAATGTATTCAAAATCAAATCTGCCGAGTTAAACTTTGATTTCTATTAGTGAAAATACCTCTTTGTTCAACCTGTGTTCTGTGGAAACCCATTAGGGTATCATTGACTTTATTTATGTAATATATTGTATTTGTTTAGCATAGCTATCGAGAAAACTGCAAAATTATGTTTTTGGTTCGAATGTTTTAGTTACTTGTAGCTGTGTTTCTATTTTATAACTAATGACACTGGTGCAAATGCACGTTGGGCCTGGCACAATGCTTGGATCATCCCATATAACTTTCATGATAGTTTAAAAGAGTGCCGAAGGAAGGAGAGTCTTCAAGAAATCCTACTCTAACTTTTTTGCATAAATAGTATTTTTAATCTATGTTGAGTTGATACTGTTTGGCTTTAGTATAATTCGACACTGGTCACTATTTACAAAATATACCCACTTGTATATGTGGGAATCGATAGGTTAATTTTATTTTGATTAAAGACAGTACACCGTTGTGTTCTTCTTAAATTAAAGTCGCGCTCCGCGTACACATCCTTTTTAAAACGTTTTTATTAGGTCGCTTGCTTGTCTGTCTGTTTGTCTGTTCGGTAATGAAATTTTGCAATTGATTTTAAACTAATTTCCCCATGAGCTAGAGACTGGAAACATTAAACATAACTCAGAAATGGATGACAATGCAATATTAACTCGCTTTCTTGTCTGTTCGTTACTAAGCTCACGCTATACATATGTCGGTCCGTCTGTCTGTTCTACCTTTAAAAGGGTATATCTTTTGAATCGTAAGGTTCAATCTGGATTAGGAATCTGTACTAGTAATCAATATTATAAGTCTGGATGGAAACAATACAGAAATAATTACTTCAACCAGTCAACGTAAAGGCAAAAATGACTCCTCTGTTAAGAAATAGAATCCTGTAAATAAACAGTGAAAGAAACTTATGTAATTTTTCCTTTAAGCGGGAGGAGCCCAGATTTTTTTTCGAGTGTTCTCACTTTCGGTATAGTTCTCGTGGCATACAGAAGTTTTTCCAAGCTTTCAAACAATGTAGACATTATAGAGTATAATAGTCAATTTACATTTTCCTTTACCCATATCCAACATAGATAAAATGGCGTTTTTATAAATTCACATTGGCCGTATAATGCCTACCCTCTTCCGCGACCGGTACGTGGAAGAAGCCGTTTTTAAGGTCGATCGTCGAGAATTCAATGAGTGATGTAGGGAAGCGGTCTCGTTTTATTTTCTCGTTGAGTTCTCTGTAATATACGCGTATTCTATACGAACCATCCAACCGTAAAAATCCTTTTTAGGGACTATAACTACCGGACTCGCGAATTCACTGTCGCTTGTTCGAATAATCCCATCCCTTAGCCATTCATCGATTTGTCTATTTAGAATTGCTCTTTCTTTTGGTGCCAATCGTCGTGGTCGTAAATTAACAAGATTTTTCTCGTCTTTCAATACGTTTTTTGTTCCTACCAGGGTATCTACTTTTGTAGCCGGTTGGTATTCGCTAATTAGCTTTTCTACCTTATCTCTATATTGTTCTTTAACATCTAAATCGTTTTGTTCTACTAATAAAATTTCACGCAGTTCCTTACATACCTTGCCGTCAGCTTCCGCGGTACCATTTAAATTTCACTTATCGCTAACCTTATTCTTAGAATGTTCAATACTTACTTGCTTCGACGTCGCCCTCGAAAGTACCGGCTGTTCTCGATGCTCGCTCCCATTGCCGCTGCGTCGAAAAGTGTGCACTTGCGGAGAATCTGCAATCCCCCGTCGTACGTTCAATACCGCGGCCATCTTACGTAGAGGAGAAATTTATGTCTTCTCTCTCAAGTCCAGAATTGGAAGTATTAAAATTGTGAAATCTTAATTGAACATTCTCCACAGCCCATTGAAAATTATTAGAACTAGTTGGCGGCAAAGCATCTTTGACATAATCATCTTCTGATTCTGACGTGCTAAGTACATTTTTCCTTCGAATGCTGATTGCCTCCTTTCTAGCAGAAATATCGAATTTTGTAATTTGTACTCATTATTTTTGAGGTGTGAAAAATAAACGAAAAATAAAAGAAATAAAAACGTACATACCGTGCAAATGTTTCGAACGTGTGAGCGACAAGTGAACAAGTGAAACAACTGTACTGCCAGATGTTACTTTTATAATGTTGTTCATATTGCCAGTGCAAAACACTTGCGATAGGTAATTACGGCGATAACAAATGATTATAGTCACCGTTCGTAGCGAAAGGGTTAATTAACGAAAGAACACTCCCCGAGTCAATCAAAGCAGCACACTCTTTATCGTTTACTTTTATTACGTATGTCGCTTTCGTGTCACATGTCCGAAATTATTACATTTAAAGCATTTTAGACCCTCGCCCTTGTTACGACAGTTTTATTATTTTTTTTTCGTTCACTCTTTTCTTTCATTTTGTCATATACTTCCAAGTTAATTTTCGAAGTTCTTGTAAAGTGTCCACTTGGCTTTATTACACTCGTCGTCTTGTACACCATCTGACGATTTCTCGCATCGCGTTGATATATTCTCTGTATCGGTTTCCTGAGACGTTCACTTTCGATGTTGCAATCGGAAATGAATCTGTGCACTGTTTGCTTTAATATTGAATTCTTTTTTCAGTCGCTTTCGCAATTCCTCCCATGAACACGATACCTCTTTTCGCGTTGATAAATTGTTTAGCCTCGCCTCGCAACATTCGTCTGGCGTATATTAATTTTTGGAGATTATTCCATTGTAGCAAACTTCCCAGATCCTTTCCTCTAACTTGTCGCGCTTTACATTACAATCTTCAGCATCCGACTGTTCAATTGATCTAATCTCTCACGAAGTTCGCGCACATTCGTGTTTGTTCCCGTTCACTTGTTTGCACCCTGTCCTTTCCGCATCTCTCCATTTACACTCATTTCGACTTTTTACACTGTTTTTCATCAAACGAAACGTCCTTACTTAACAGTCTTTCGGTCTTTTTTTTTAAACGTCCGTATATGCCTCAAAATGTGCGATTGAATACAGGTTAAGTTTATTGAATAAAATGTACTAGAGAAATGCAAAAATTACAACTAACGCTCTCATCGATCATTCACGAATGTACGAATCTTTTACTGTCCATCGTCGATCCTCGCCACGCGACGTGACGTGACGAATCCTTCAGTGTCCAATTACCATTTGGCATTAATAACAAAACTTCTCAGAATATCTCTTGCGTTTTATAGAAAGACATTTCCCAACATCATACAATAGTCATAAAACAAAAAGGGAAATTCTCCATTGAGAAGATTTATTGTACGTTGAAAAAATAATACCGTATCAGAAATATATGCTATGCTGATTTACATTACAAATAAAGCTGCCTGTAATGTAAAACATGCTTCCAGTGATTCAAAGCTTTCCTCGTCAGAGTTCTGGAAAGCGTATTCGCAGACTGTGGGCAAGGAATTTTTGGGCATTGGACTCTTCCGCTTTTCTTGAAATGGAAATTTTACCTCCTTCAATCGTTAATTTCGCTTTGTCTAAGAAATCTGTATCAACTATCGAGTCATGTTGCATCATTTTAATGAATGTTATCATCGACTGATCATTCGAATAGTTAAGCTGATACCAGGAAATCTAATTATGTTTCTTTGCAAATGAGATGTATAAATAACTAATAACTACCCGTATCAATCAAATCGTTTACAATACGTCCGTTAATTACAAAATCTTTATAATATTTATTGTTCAAACTCCGAGAAACGCTACAACCGTTCTTAAGGGATTCCCGATTTTGTTAACATTCCGATGCTTTGCGACCATACTCTTTACATGAAAAACATTTGCTACCTTTTTCTTTTTGTTCAAACAATTCGCAATAAAATGATCTGTCGCACCGCAATTGTAACATCCGCTAACAATTTGATCATTTAGCTGTACTTGCACACTCGCTTGTTCTGCTGCTAAATGCGATAATGTTTCCAGATTCTAAACGCGATGATTTGCGACGCTGTCCGCCAAATTAATCTTGGACAGCTGGTTCTTTATTTCTCGACCGAATATTCGTTAACTGTTGCAACGTGCACGGTTCTTGCAAGAGCTCAATTTGAATTGGTTGTTTGCACGTTTGAATTTGTTGTCTTAAGAGGTCAGAGGTCGGATTGACTTGTCCGCTGCACCCTCCACCGTGCAAGGGGTGGACACACTTCGAGTATTGTCCACACCCTCTTCTGTGCCCGAAGCGCTCGTTCGTTTCAAGAGGGTGGGACCTTCGACATTTTCCAAAGGTAAATCGTCGATGCATGTACCGTTATGGCTGACCCCAAAGAAATATCTCGTTTATGACACGGTTTGGCTGTTGAGGTCGCCGAAAGTACGAAATTTAATTAAAATGGTCAAGGTCCGCGAGCGTTAACTATTGAAGCTAAAACGTCTAATCTCAAAAATAGCCGTTTTCCTGAATTTTTATAACTTCGCGTGCTGTTTCAACTGAGGATTCGACACGCCCCATCGATCACATACTCGCGAAAATCAACTTCGTTTATGACGATACGATTTGCCAAAATTACCCTCTGATAAAAATATTCTGCGAATATCTCATCGCCTCGCTATACCTTTTTTCAAACGCGCTACGTGATTCAAGTATACTATAATAATCACATCACAGTCCAGGAACATGTATTCAGCTTCGTGGTCAAGAATTAAACATTTCAAGAAGCTCTCTAATGAGCTGAAGCGTCTCACCACCGTGTTGGTGGGGGCTGAACGCCTGGCTTCAATTATACTGTTGTAAAGAGAACGTGAGAGGGTAGGAAGGAAAAAGAGAGGGAAGAACGTTTCGTCCTGGGCCTGCTAGTGGACTCAATAGTCCTAGCTACCTAGCAGACCCTGCCTTAGACGCTGGGATGGTAGGGATAGGTCCGAATTTCTATTATATAGAAACGGTGTAGGACATGGAGTGTGCTCGCGGGAAACTGACGAGTGTGCTGTCCCCCTAGTGGCGAAGACCGCCACAGAGCGAAGATTTGCACGAAAGATTTGCGCAGCGAACAGAGTCCGTTGAATGCATTCTGATTTTTCTGACAAAATCATTTTCAGTGACGTAACCGTCAGAATTGTCGCATTCGGGGCTGAGGAAGTCCACGAGTAATTATCGAGACATAAATGTATGCACCTCACTGTTTAATGCGGATTTTGGACTGGTGGCATCATCGAACCATTTTTCTTCGAGAATGCGGTTCATCGGGCAATAACAGTTACCGGTGCTCGCTATCGCGATCTAAACTGATAATCCAGTTTTTGGTGCCCAAATTGCAAGATATGGATGTAGACAACATGTGGTTTCAACAAGACGTTGCCACATGCCATTCAGCCCGAGAAACAATTCAATTATCATGCGATCTAACGCCGTTGGACTTTTTTCCTTGGGGTTTTTTGAAGTTTAAGGTTCATGCGGTTTATCCGATATGCTGTTCCATGCATAACCCTATACAGTATACTTTATGAAGCAATAAAAAATTCACAATTTTTCTTGCGTGAATTTTGGGACACACTTTATTTATAAAACAATACATCTAGCCCAGAAAAACGAACAGCTTCAATAGTGAATCATTTTTGGGTCGCGTTATCACATGCGATGGAAAATGGATTTTATATGACAATAGAAGACGTATTGCCCAATGGTTTGTCGCAGAGATGAATCACCACGACGCGTGCCGAAGTCAGCCTCATCCGAAAAAGACGACGTTTACAGTTTGGTGGTTAATGGCCGGTGCGATTCGCTACATTCGCCGATTCGAAACCGGCAGAAATCATAATAGTCGAGATATACTGCATCGAAATTGAAAAAATGCATCAGAAATTTCAAGAAAAACAATCAGCACTAGTCAATCGAAAGGGGCCAATTTTGTTCCTTAACAATGCTCAACCACAAGTTGAATACGTTAAATTATGAAACTTTATCTCATACTCCGTATTAACATTTAAGTTACTTCCTCAAAGGAAAAACCTCCAGCAACCAAGTAAACGTTGAAGACACCATTCAAGAATTTATTTTGACTAAAAATATTGATCATTAAAGAAGTTGTAGTCGTTTGAAGTTAATCCTAAAAATCGGACATTTCATATGTACAACCATAATATATATGATCTATTGGGCACTGACTCTGAGGTATGCGACACGGATAATGAGAAAGAGAGCATTGTGAATACGCGTAGGGGACGAAAAAGGACGAGATTAGTTTAGAACGAGATAGTTTGAAAAACGAATGCGAAGAGAACGAACAGAAATACTGTATTACAATATAATGTGCAAAGTAAGGAGTGCATTTTCGTTGATACTCGAACATAAAATTACGAATCGTACAAAAACGTGTACAAAATCAGAAGCTCTTCGAGTTTTAGGATCCGAATGGAATATAACTTAGCGAAATTAGATAAATTTGCTTTCATCTCGAAGATATGGAATACATTTATAGAAAATAGGCAAATATTATTGTCGATGAACAGCTATTTCCGACGAAAGCAAGGTGCAGATTGACGCAATTTATGTCCAACAAATCCGATAAATTTAGAATCAAATTCTGGTTGGCGTCGGACAAAGACAGTAAATACATATAATATAATCTGAATGGATTTTCATATTTGGGAAAAGATGAGGCGAGACCATTTATAGGGTGCGGAGGAAATATTACCATCGATAATCTAGGGATATTTCAAATCGGGTATTACTTACTGTTTATTTAGATTAAAAATAACAATAAAGAACGCAAACCCTTAATATAAACTAGAAAGAAATCGAGAAGGTTGAATATAAACTATAGGTAAAATAATGAAATGGAATAGATTAAAGAAAATACAAGCCGAAGCACCATACGTCTATCGCGTCTTACGTCCTTTTTACAATTCCTGTCGTCGTCAACGTTTCGTTCCCTTCCCAATAGCGTAGCGATTAAGAGTTCTAGAATACCCCGTACACTACAATAATGTTTTTACAAATATGTCTTTAACAACGTAACTTTTATCGAAAAGAACTACCTTACTTGGAACTATTTGTACGAACAAGAAGAAATTACTGAAACCTGCGAAACAAAAGAATGGCAGCTTTACAAATCAACTAATTGTACTCTGACAAGAGAGTTCTCTTACCGTTCCGCGTCGCAGCCACGAGTCTCGACACATGTTACAAAGACACTTTCATTTCTTTCCATTATTTTGCCAAATTCATAAAGTATTATTACTTATTACTATATACTATTACTTATTACTATTAGAGTACATTGACCAATTAGGTGAAGAAGAACTCCCCGAATTTTGGACGTTTTTCAAAAATTCATGCCAGTTGAGTAGTCCAATGTAATCGATCATTTGAAAACTCACGCACACATTTAACGTACCACATTCACACTAGAGAAACAGCATATTCTAAAGGGTACTCTAACTCATCACAATTTCACGGAGAAAACATTATAATCACACACCACGATCCCTAGAAGGACTATGGAGGGATTATGCTCTAACAACTCCACAGTCCCACGGAGACGCATCACAACATCACATAATATTACATCAGTTTGGAATTCGATCAAACAGATCACTTCTCTAAAGCATTAAAATTAGGGAATCTACCTGAATACAACCCTATAACTTGCGTGCGACTAAAATCCAAAAAAAGTAAACGTTTCCTAATTATTATTTTGTACATGACAATTATTTTCTGTTTTACTGCCCATACTAAAATCTGTATTAATTACAGTCACCTGGAAAAAAGTATAACGTTTATTTCAAAAGCGAAATTATTAGCTTCACAAGCCCATAAACCACGAGCAAGACATAACATTGATCCTTCGAGCCTGATTCATCGCTTTGTAACTAAACAGACAAAGAGGCAAATATAGGCCTTTTCGCTGGCACGTGCGCGTCTCATCCCTCGAACTATATCAGTCAAAATCTGTCTGCAATGCTCGTGTCGTACAATTAAGGTACTCAGCGGCCCTGAGCATGGGAGAATCGATAGATTCTAACTAGATTTAGTTTATCAAGGAACGGGGGGTTCAACGCTACTAACGAACTAGAGTTGCTTATCGATTTTTTTTCTGAGAGGGCCCGTATTTCAAGGGATGATTTCCTTGCACGCACGGTTTCAACGAATCTAAAAACTTCAGATATAGACTAGGCTAGGTGCGTCGCGATCTCGCGTTTGTCTTCCGGTACTTCCACCGCGGTTGGTTCTGAAGACGGCCGTTAGTCGGTCTCCTGCGATAACCAACGTGAACCATGTCGCGTTTCAAACGCAGAGCCTCCTTAGCCTTGACCGCAAGTTGCGCTAATAGGAGGCTAAGTGTCGCTACGCTTGATTTAGCGCACAATAGTTCCGTTACCCATGTCCCTTCCGACGCGTCAGAGTACCCATGAATTTCGATCTCCTGCGGATTAAACGACAGTCCCCTACTACGCGGGATTACTACCGGAGTCACCCTTTCGAGCTTATCACGAAAGAAGTTCCACTCCACTGTGTGGATCCCTTGCGGGAGGCTTTCGTCTCACTTTACGTTCAATTTCCAGAGATGCTGCATTATTAATTTTGCCCGCACTATTATCGATCCGAGGAGACCGAGCGGATCAAATATTTTTGCGGTTATTTTACTCGAACAATTCATCTAATTTTGGGTACCAACACAACCCGAGGGTTTTCGGGTCCCTCGTTGCTCGCTCATTTTCCAATTTCAATGATCTCCGTCCAGTTGTCGCTACCCATTAACGATGATTTTACTTGCAAGCGTCTTAAAACTCGCGTCGCGAGATACGAAACCGACGCTGTAGCGTATGTGACCGAAATGCTGCTCTTCTCTAAGATACTAACTTAATCGCTCTGCACCGGGAGGTGGTTTTAGCGGACCTATCAAATACCACACAAAGTTTGGTGGTAGTACTGGATTCCTTGTATACTGCGCGATGAGGCAGGTAGTACGCGGGTCTATCCAGCGACTCGTCGAAGCGAACTTTGGTCATACTCGCGCGTGAAGTCTACGTAGATAGACTGCGTAGCACAGAATTCCTTCTAAATTTCCTCTCCATATTTAATAAGCATTTTTCTGCCTGTCCGCACGAATCTCCTAAATCGTCCAATTTATCGTCAAACTATCGTGTCATAGTATCGTGTTACTGTCTCCCTAAAATTTCGCTCACAGTTATTCTCTTACAAGTCGGCACTTGATGATTCCCGAACACCAGCTTCTTCCATCTCCTAAAAGTACGAAAGTGTTTGCCATATTAAATTTCCCGGACCTAACCTATGCTGGTCGATGCACAACAATTTCCAGAATAATTCAGCGCCAAGAAAAAGATCGATGCGATCAGGCTGTTAGAAGTGACACCAGGAGGAATGGGAAGTTCATCGAATCGAATAGAGTTCTTCACCCTGCCTAGACCGCCAACAACTATTTTCGCGGCCGCGCTTCGAAGACCCACCTTCTCGCAAAATTCTTCGCTGACGAAATGTGCCTGCGATGCCAACATCTAATAACGCGCGACATTTGTACACCCTTCCCTGACTATCGGTCACTAGAACTATCGCGGTTGATAGCACCGTGCCCGCCAACGTGGTGTTCTCCGAGTGAGACACGCATGATTGTACTATGATTGTTATTCCGCGTTTGCCTACCTCTATTGCTATTTACGGGTCTTTCGTTATGCGTGACTGTCTTTGTCTCCTCTTTGCGCATAAGGTATTGTCCCTTTTGTTCCCCAAAAACTTCGCAAACTCATCTAAAGTTGGTCTACTTGATACAGCGAGGCCGAATCTAACTGCCTAGCCACGCGGAGGAACATTATTTATGGTAGTGTCCGCTAATCATATTTAACAAAGCCTTGACACGATGATCAACCAGAACTTTAGGATCTTCATACCGTCCCCAAGCCAAGACACTAAAAGATGGCGTGAGATAATTAAAACGATCGATATCCATCAACTGTTGTGAATTATGAACTAAAGAAGTGAATGTATCTCGGAACCGAATCCACTGACTAAATTTACCGCTGAACGTCGGTAACTTGATCACTGGTAAAAGCGTCGTCGGAAGAGAATCCGACTCCGCGGACGTTGCACTTGCTAAAATAAGTGTCTTCGAACACTTCGCTTTCCCTCGATTTGCAACTAAATTGCATCAAATCTATCGTATAAACCTTCATTGGTTCGTACGCGTTTTTCGCAAGCTAATACGTCAGCCTCGACGGCTACCGTTTCTACGAATTTCTTGAATATCGTCATTTTTGATTCATTACTTCGCTATACTATTCCGAAAGTTGAAGACAAAGAAGGGGCTCACGTAAGTAAAGACAGGATTTGGGTCGGTGTTGAAGTTCAGCTCCTTCTAGATGTGTTCGTTGCCGTTGCTCTGGTCTGCTCATTGTCTCATCCAGAGGGGTGCGAATCCAATGTTGCAGTCAGATGATGACAGCCCCTTCCGTGTCGTCTTGGATTGGCAGTTCAAAATACTACCAATCGTGGGTCGATGTACGGCTCAACTACTGTGCGGCAAGTTCAGCTTCCTTCTTCAGGACTTCTAGTGAATCCGGTTGGAATGACCAATGTTAGGTTTTGCTCGTGGTTTATGGGCTTGTGAAGCCAATAATTTCTTCAAAACTAGGCGGAAGGACCAGAGAAACCCAATACTTGTTCTCCGAAATCTACTTCGGAGTGGTCCTTCGGCCTAGTTTTGAAATTAGTCGGCAATTATTGGCTTATTTTTGGCTTCACAAGCCCATAAGCCACGAGCAAAACCTAACGGTTTTAACACGGGTTTGCTTAGCAAGGCTAACTTTAGTTGTTTAAACGCACGCTTTTGTAGCAAGTTCGAAAATGGGCGAGCAATTAGAGAATAATTCGGGACGAACTCTAAAAAGCTTTGGCTGTGGAAACTTTGTTGACCGATTGCATCATCCCGTTCTCTATTACGTGCCTCAAAAACTCAACTCTTTCCCCAATTGATTAAGAATGACTCGCGATATTCAAAATTGTTTCCAATTTGTGTAAACCCTTTAGGGAGTAGACCGACGGTACTACTTCGTCGTCTATGTATGTCAGCGCCATTTTATCGTTTATCAGTTCGCGCAATGCTGCGTTGATAAATACTTGAGAAATGGTCGAGGAATTGCACGAGCTGAATGGAATTCATAACGGGTAACGGTCATTTACAATTTTTCGATTGATTCCGTTTTTCGATCTATTCTGTATCCGCTGATCTACGATTTTCGTTTCTGTTGTGGAGTTCTTTGATACGTACCAAAGACACATCGTATTTTAAAATCAATTTCATTTTAATCGTATCATCGTAGTTTCTATTGTATCGTGGTACTCGCTGTTCATTATATCGGATAATTGTTTACGTAATTTTTGCCGGACCTTATGCGTTCAACTGTATTTGCGGAGAGTCGAATTCTCGGTGTGATTCGTTAACAAAATTTGTTAATTTTCGTCTCGATTAGTACCGACAACGTGAGATAGCTGATTCCCTACTTCGTTTAAGATGCTAGGAATGCTTAGTGTAAAATAAAAAGAGAACTGATCGCCCCTTGTCCGAGGGTCACTCTTAGGTATGTGGCGTTTTCTTGAGTGACGTACGCGGAAATCCCGCCAATCTCAAAGTCTAACTAGTACCGAATAGATAAAACCAAAGAGTGCCTTTACTTAAAGAATAGATCATAGAAACTTTATGGCGAGCAAATTGACTCTAGTAATAAAACTAGTTTTCATTAGGACCGTAACGACTTCTTGGGATATATAGTCACCCGACGTTTAGTTACTCGTTAAATTTCGCTACTGTATCTAGGCTTTGGAAAAACCCATCTCTCACCAGTCCCGTACGAGAGGCGACCCACTTAGCCACCTCACAGGAATCTGAGTTGAACCTAGCACTCGGTCTCATGCGAGTTCGAGTAGTATGCACTACCTGACAGTTCGATAGTTCTGGATGTCAGTGTTTGTGTCTCTTTTGGTCATTTAAGGCTGTGTTCTTATTCGTATTTTTTGTGGGTTTCTTTGTTTTATTTTCATGTAATGTACTAATTCCCTGGCGTGCATGACCTGACTTGCAAACTCAGCGAAGTGCTAGTAGTATTTCTGGGTGATTAATTCATTTAGTTTGCATGGCCACTTTTGTTGTTTGTTCTCTGTTCGTATAGTGTTTGAAGTCGTAAATTATGTGCTGTATCGAGTCGAGTGTACCGCATGAGCACATGTCGGTAATCGATGTGCATCACTCCTTTTGTTTGTTCCTGATTTTTCCATGTCCTGTTAAGATTTATGATATGTAAAAGCTGTGATGTATCCAGATGTAACCGAGGCGTGTTTCTTATCTGCCTGTTGTCACTCTGACTGCCATGCGTCTGAAGCGCTCGTTGTCACACCGTGCTGGTGGGGGCTGAACGCCTGGCTTCAATTATACTGTTGTAAAGAGAACGTGAGAGGGTAGGAAGGAAAAAGAGAGGGAAGAACGTTTCGTCCTGGGCCTGCTAGTGGACTCATCGGTAAGGCTACCTAGCAGACCCTGCCTTAGACGCTGGGATGGTAGGGATAGGTCCGAATTTCTATTATATAGAAACGGTGTAGGACATGGAGTGTGCTCGCGGGAAACTGACGAGTGTGCTGTCCCCCTAGTGGCGAAGACCGCCACACGTCTATAGAAGATTCTCCTAGCTGCGTTTTATAATTTCCGATGAGTATTTCTTTACCTGTGTTGTTTTCTGCTGTTGCTTGTACTAGATTCTCCTTGTATCGATCAAGTTTTATTCTTTCCTGTATTTCGAGTTCTATTGGGGGAGTTGCAGCTACTACTAAGAGTGCTTCAGTTGAGACGATTCTATATACCTTGGTTACCCGGAGAAGGGCGCTTCTTTGTGTTTGCCTTAAGATGTAGAAGCACACCCTTGTAAATTATCATCGTATTCTTGTTGTTGATACCCCAGTGCGCCCTCGCTACGTGCGCAAGTTTGTTGAAAATTATCTTACAATAATCTGGTTCCGAAATACGTATTCCGAGCTATTTTACTTGTTGTGCCATTTTGATTGATTTCTGGTTTATTTTTACGACAGGGTGTCTTTTTATATCTGAAAATCCTTTCAGTAAAATCATTTCCGTCTTGCAAAGTTTCTGTGAATTTGTTTGCTTTTTCTTCTATTTCCTACCGTGCATTACCACTGATCACAACTATTATGTCGTCGGCGTAGGCGTCGTCGAAAATTAGATTCCAGACAGTAGGTCCATCGAGAATGGAGCCTTGCGGGCATCCCTTCGTTGCGTCCCTCTTTACAGAGTTGTTTGCATTGGTTATTTTTACGGTGCGTTCGTAGAGGTAACTTTTGAATAGCTGATATAAATTCCTCGGGCAGTTGCATTTTTTCAGGTTTATACAAGGAGGAAGTTGTATAGGTTGCTTTGGGATTTGAGAATTGTTCACCTCTATCGTCGGAAAATTTTGCTATGCCAAACCGGAGATTTACCTTTTAATGCTGTTATTATCATATTGAGATGCTATAAAAATAGCTGCTAATTACGTAGAACTTTAGGCACCAATTTATAATTATCTATTTTTAGTGCGGTGTAATTCTGTTTGGTTATAACTATCGCGGCTTTAATTAAATTCTTTGAGGTAATGCTGGAGAAACGCTTTGCAGAAAGGACTGCGAGCTTACCGAAGCTTGGTATTTCATCGTTGAAAGAGTAAGGTCCCTGAATGGAGAGTATGTCGATGTGTTTGTCCTTCAGGAGACATCGCATTTCGTCCAGCACGGCTTTTGAATTTTGCCCATACGTTAACTTTTTCTTTACTTTCCCTGATTTTTTGCAATTCACACACGCTGCTGTTTTGCTTTTGTTGGGGCAATTTTTCAATGTATGTCCTGCCATCGCGCAGTGGCCGCATACGCCGCCTTCACTCTTACAGTATTTGTTGGTATGACCGTAGCTTTGACATTTATAACACCGCGTTGCGACGATGTAGTCCTGTACTCGGTAACACGAGTATTTCCCTAACTTCCTTGAATGTTTCTAGTACTATATTGCAGCTGTTGTTTTTGTTTCCGGTTTTGAACGCTATTTTTGTCTGCTGCGCGTATTTCCTCTTTTCCTGTAATGTCCGTATATTATAATGTTTCGACGATTATGGCGCTTCCTTGAATTCGTCTGACATTCTTAAACTGTCTGCAGGTTATCTTCTTTCGGGGATACGAGGTAAATTAGTGCTCGCTTCGTTTCCTCACTGTTGCTGTATTTTGCCGTGTCCTTTGGTCGTACGAGCACGACATTGGGTGGATTCTGTTTGAGATTTGTCCTGGCTTTCTTACCTGCTTCCGCGAATTCTTTTCTTTGTTTCAATCTGCTGTTTATTAGCAAGGACTCCTGTAATAGATTCTGCAGAGTTCCGATCTTGTTCAGGATATATTTACTGGTTCCTTGCTTGATTCCGTTATCTGGATCTATCAGATGATTTATTATCTTCCTCTGAATTGTTTTCTGTGAACTGTTTTCGACTGGTAGTGTTTGCTTTGGGGAAGGTTTACCTTCTCCTCGGTAGTCAATCTCGTTTTTCTTTTGCGGTCTTTCCATGTCTGTTTCCGTTTCTGTAGTTAGTCTTCTTTTATCTACGAATCATTGCTGTCCGTTCCATGTCTGTGGTGTCTCCTTCCATGTTTGTTATTCCGTTTGCGGGTAGCTCTAGTTTTCTTCGCGTGGTGACCTTTATAGTATACCTTCGCTGTAGATTTCCAGATCTTCGATCTGGAATACACCAAAGTAAAGCTGGGGCGTTACTCTGCCGCTTCATTCGGTATATAAGTATGGGCTGGAGCGCCAGGCGGTCCCAGGCCGGTCTCGAAGCTGCTAATAATTGGCGTGGGTGGCCTTCGGCGTGTGAAGAGCGCTCGACACCGATTTTATCACCTTTCTGTCCACAAACCTCGAATTTCACCGAATTTATTGTCACTGAACGTTCACAACCAGTAAAGAACCACTTTGGAACACCAGGTTTAATTTTTCTGACGATTTTTACGGAGCGACGTGAAGCGCGTCTGTCCTCGACCGATCCGAGATGGCGTCTCTCTAACGTTGGTAGAGCAGAATGTATCTGTTATTTCTTTAGTTTAAGACAGAAGGATTAAATTTCCTTTGAAATATCTATAGTTACTTCGTTTGGAGATAATCTCTTCGTTTCAAACTGTACGCCGCGACTCAAAATCACGTCTCTCAAAGTAGGACCGTAGACTTTGCGAAATCCTTTGCAATTTTTCATGCAACCGACTACAAAGTCTTTTACTTTTTCCTTTTCCACGGCAGGGATATGGAAAAACCATTCGGTTCCGAAAATATTACAAATTATAATTTGTAGGCTACTATATGGTTTCTTATTAACGACCGATTAACGACCGGCACGCTGCCACAAGAACGCTGAAAAAACAAATGGGCATCGATGCAAATTTCTAAGGTGTTTACATCTACCGCTGTATCTACTGCTTCGACCCGCAAAAATAGAGGTCCTTGCAGCTTAAACTATACTGCGAGTTTCACAAACGTTTATCGTATCGTTGTGAATTTCTTTAATGCTTTCATTAAATTGATTCTTAATTCCATTTCAAAATGTAATCATTTCTCATTTCTCGATCGTACCTCCGTTTTTTCCCAAATAAAATGAATCTGCCTGAATCCCGAAAAATCATCCCTAAAAATATCGCGAATCGTCGTGGCACGTTCAACTTTCACAGCCTTCGCAGAAAACATCACTGCAATCCAAGCCGGAATGGCATATTTACATATGTCCATATTTTTAATAATATTTTTAATAACATGTGTATATACATAGACATAATGCTGTCTAATCTGTTGCGCTCTGATCACTTCAGCCATCGATCTGCTTGTTAAATTTTCTAATACATGCTAACAGCATTGATTTCGGAACTCCGCTGCTGAAGCTCTTCATTTCCGTTGATAACTGTTCCAGTTTCGACGAATTAACTACTTCTGCATTATTGACAAATTTTCATTCGTTTCGTTCGCATTTGTACGACTTAGCAATAAATCCGCTTTACCTGCTTTCAGAAACTTTCTCGACTGAACGTTATAGTTATTTGAATCTGCTCTCAAGAAGAGTGCACACAATTTTTGTATAATGTAAAAGAGGTGAAGCCGAATAAAGAAACAGTCGTTATTATAAGTCAGATTCTCTGTTTCATTACAAATATTAACCGTTTGCGCTTGTTCGCGGCAGAATGGGCAGACCACCCATCCTGGTTCAGTTGTAAATAATTCTTAGTTTACTTCATAGTTTTCCGGTGTTTAGAATTTCACTTTCTTTGCTTATACTTTCGTCGTCACGACACGCATATCGAAGCTGAAGTGTTTCTTAAGGTAAACTCGGTACCTGAGAGTGGTATCTTTGGTTTGGGGGCGGCCACTTAGTCTCACGTATTTGTCCAATCGCGTAATTCGGCCGTTTCTCTCGCCACTAGTTCGGAACGCTGTGCTCGTCAACGACATAGTTAAGAGTTTTAGTTTTTCCGGATTGTTTGTACGGCTCGTCAGAACCGGACTTGGTTTTCGAACGGTTAAGACGACCCATATAGAATTGAGTTAGCGATCGTTGGCTCGTCTTGTGAATACATAGTTTAAACGGAACTTGTCTTAGACACACCGCTGTGTAAAGTCGGTCAAGTTCGAACCACCGGCGTTATCAAACAGCGCTCGAGAGTGAAAATAAGTCGTCGAGTGCAAAGGGTTAAGAATTTAACTCCCAACTATTGGGGCTAAATAGAGTTGTGTAATTAAAGAAAACACTTTCGAGAAAGCGAACAGCATCGATCATTAATTCGACTATCACTTTCTTCGTGTCACCGGCGTGTGGGCGATTTACGATGTAAACGAAACATCGGGATGTCATTTCACCCAAGACACGGCTTACGCACAATTTTAATTTGCTCAAATGTTCAGATGCAATGCATTCGGTGAAATGATAAAAGTGGTGTCTCGTCGATATTGGGTTAATTTCTATAACCACGCTTTAACCGCAAGGAGAGCGAAGGACATTGAATTGTAATTAGTGAAAAGCTTCGCTTGGATATTGAATTGTAATTAGTGGAAAATAGATTCTGTTGGATTCTGCTGGATCCGACGAACGCGACGGAATCAAAGCAACACTTTTACGAAGAGATTTTCAGAGCTTTATTGAAACACTAGTTCCGCACGTAAGAGACGACTACAGTATTCTGACTATGGCGAAGAGTGGTTAGTATTTATAGGGTTGAGGGTGAGTAATCTGAGGTACGAAGGTTAACGGACAATCAAAGGGCAGGATGAGTAAGTAGGATACGGGAGGCTAGAGAAGTTGGAATTCGGAACTATGATTCAGAGAGGAGTTTATGCTATATTATCAATGTTGTAATAGGGTTGGTCATGCAAAATTTCTTCGAGATAAGTTAGACGGATAAAAATAATCGTAAAGGATATGTTCAATTTAATCCGTGTCGAAGAACCGGCGGAACCGTTTCTTTAAACTGATTTAAAAGATTTTTACGTTCATTTCTTATCTCTTTTCTTTCCTATTCCAATAAAATACTATCATTTTTTCATAACGTTTATGTTAGATCAGGATAGGAAAGCTGGCGTCGAAGCGCTCGAGGCTCCGTCGATGCGTGTTCGCTGTGCAAGGGCGATTATTCTCTCTGAGAACATCGTAGTGAAATAAAGTAAAGCATTTTGGTTACGCTAACACTTTTTTGTGAAAATGATTACTTTAGACCAGTGGTCTAAACAGAAGGCGGCCTCTATCGCCTACTAGCGGCCGTTCCAGCTTTAATGGTAGTGGGCGGTAGGAGTTTTGTCCGATATGGAAGTACTTTCCTTCTCTTTCAATTTAACCGCAGTGCGATCGCGCTGTTCAGATTTTCTGTCGAGAAAACTGAGCAGCGCGTTTCGAGCGTGTGGGCAACTGACGATGCGTCATCGACTATCAAAGTCCGCGCGCTCAGATTTACTGACGCAAGTAAATCACACAATACGTTTTACAATAGGTACAATACCACAATAATAGTGTAGTAATACAATACAAAATAAAACATTTTGTATTTCATTATTATCTTCTCAATCATTTTTATCGAACAAAACTTAAAATATTTATAAATTTACAGTACGCATATGTAATAATACAAATGAAAAATATTTTTCTGTTATGAACAAACAATTTAAATGGAGAGTAACACTTAGAATTTGTAACATCGGTGTTTATCAAAACATATTGGATGAATTCCTTATTTACATTGCACACAAATTATTACATTGCTTTCTTTTCGTTCATCTTCTCGCGCTCAATGTAAAAAATAATATTCGAAATAAATTTGGGATTTATCGACAGAAAATTAAGAAAGGATTCTTTGACAGTGTTTTTTCAATATCCCCTGGGACTCAAACGGTTAATTGACTTTTTAAAAACATTGAAATGGACATTTTTAAAAATATTGTTGTTGTAACTCTGCTTTATAAATTTTATAAATCATCAACGGATAAATTACTAAACGGAGATACAAAAGTGAGCGGTAGGTATAAAAAGGTTGACTACCCCTGTTTTAGACGATTGTAACCGTTCGACTACGACTGTCGGCTTGGAGCACGCGTAGCCCCAAGGACGTTGAAAAACAAGTGACCTCTCTGGGGAGCGTTATTTCCAGAAATCCTTGTTATACCTGTCTTCTCGTGACTTGTTGAATACTACATAGAAGTTATTTTTTTTTTTTTGTTTTTTTTTTTTTTTTAATTAGCGGTGGTCTGCATTGGCGTTACCAGCCAGTAGAAGCGTTGAATGATCTTTCGCAGCTTCAAATCCTGGTGCTCGTTTTTCTTCGTGATCCGTTTCATCGACATATTTTCTCTCGTGTCGCCTTATTCGCCCGATGGAAAGTCGTTTTTCCATTTCCTCGATCACATTACTTCCGGAACAGGTAGTTTTTGCTGCAGAAGTCGTTGTAGTCGTACGTTTGCCGAAGAATTCTGCGTATTATTGATGTAGACAGATTTGCTATTTATTAAATCTTGTACGCCCGAAACAATAATGCTTAATAAAGTCACGTTACGTAACGACAAATTGTTCGGAATACAAATATTGAACATGATTTGGGAACATTTAAAAAGATTTCTAACGAAACAATATTCGTAATACGACAACAATGCTAAATAAACTTAAAGAAATGACTGAATAATTTTGCGATCTTTATCTTATTTTGCGATCCTTGAAATAAAACTTTTCTTATTACTTGCTTAAGTAGGTTGCTTCTTAATCGTTTTATTCGAAAACTGCTATATATTATATTATAGTGAAGCAAAATTAATAAATGTTCACTAAAAATAAATTTTACTTTTTCAAAAATACTTTTTCATTTGTAAAACTACAAGTCTGTATATGATTTGTTCAGTATTTATTTTTAAGAATTAAATATTCGATATTTTTCGGACTAACTATAGTTGACTAACAAGCCAGCTACAAATCTGATATAAAAATTTCGAAACAAAACGTTTAACTGATATTTGAACAATGCTTCGGTCAGTTTACTATGGTAAGAATGGATACCACGAGTCGAAAACGAATATTAAAGTGGTTACAGTATTAAAATAAAAAAAAGATATATTCGATCACTGAGAAGTAAAAATGAATTTCAAGTACTAATCTTGATACTTTAATCGCTTTTGTTTCATTTACAGAATACATATGCCGTGTTTATTGCGACCAACATATACTGGGTGAAAGTATTACGCATATTAATATAGAAGAATTTTACGAATCTCTCCTTAATTTGAATAAAGAGTCCGAGATTGCTACAATCGCTAAAGCGATACATTTAGAGAAGTCAGATAACCTGATTACAGCGCGAGAAATATTAAAAGATTTACTTACATTAGAAACGCGTTCGTCATATGGTTGGATGGCATTGAGCGAGATAAGTATGAGGCTTTATTGTTGGGAAGATGCGGAAATTGCTGCTAAACGAACATTGGAGATTAAAGATCACACGATAAAAGACGAATTGTTGTATAAAATGGAACTAATGTTGCTCGAGTCAGTGAGTAGAAGTACCGATCTGTCGAAATGGGAAATTGCGCTGCAAATGTGTGAACGCGTAAGTACACTTTCCGTTTATATATTTAAATATTAATATTATTGTTCTCATCATATTTTATATAAATGTTTGATTTGAAATTTTTCGATAAGAACATTTTTTTCTACACAAATTATACAAGTTATTCGCAACAATCAATATTATCACGCTTTGAAATCAATTTCCGAAGAGAAATCTTCATTTTAATAGTACGCGTAACCAATAGTACGGTCACGCATAATGTTTCGGCCAATAATATGATTTGATTGCTGTGACCGAGATCTTATTTTCCTATTCTATTCTTCTATTCTACGTTTATATGCAACATTTTACTTACCAGGCACCAGACTAAATTGTGTTCTAAGTAACAAATGAAACATAATCTGCGAAAACAATTTTGTTATAAATTGATATGCCTTTTGATGTACCTTTGCTTCTATTCGCTGATATTTTTAGCAAACATTATTTACGAATGGTCTACGGAAGATCTGTGTAAAATTATGTACAGCTTCTATAACAACTCATTCTAGTGAGTAACAGGCGAAAAAATGCACGATTCAACATTTATATTTTACTCTTTTACGTCGATATTTTAATATCGTTGAATTCCGGATTAGCTTGAATTGATCTGAAGTTTTTAAGTTGAAAGAAGATCTATTCGTACAGCGATGTCGTTGATAGACAGAAATAAAAGTTGCGCGTGTTAGAGAATTGCGATGCAATCAAAATGGGAAGAGAGTCCCAGATGACTTTAGCCCCGGATGATGAATCATCCTTGATAGATTTGGTTTTGACGCCATACGGCTTTGCTACGCATCTTTATCCGTCTCGAACTCTAGTTGTCCAACAATATCGAACAATTTATATCAACCTTAACAGCAATGTTACAATATTGATTTACGTTTTGTAGCAAGGCGTGACATAAAGAAATGCAAAAATAAAGAAAAACGAAAGTACATAAAGGTATGAAACGAAAGCTAAACTGCGACTTCTCGCGAGTCTATATAAAACGCAACTGTGCTTCTCCTCTCTTCTTCAAACAAGAGAACGTTGTCCGCTCGACGCCCGTCTTCGCGTGTCGCGTCGAGCGACTCTACTTTATCGACTATACGACTATAGTTTAAATGTAAATTCGACTAAATAAAAAATTTGCACTGACGAAATGATAATTATAAACACGATACAGTTTGGTATCCGGCTTTGAACGTTACAGAGTTACAAGACGTTGGTTAAAGTGTTCTTTATTATGCCCAATTTCCTTCTGCTGTTCAGTCCCCGTTGGAACTGTACTCGGGAAGATGTCCTTGTCTTTTCTTTCCTTCGTCTGTTACAAAAGCCGTCGCTTTAGGCAAACGTTGCCATTGTTTCGTCAGGCATCGCTCGATCGTCAGGCAAAACGTTTATGCGTTGTGCTTTCCGCCTTTCATTTCCCTTTTGTAAACGCAATTGATCAAACAGACAAACTTTACTTTAAACTGCATTCATTGGAAAAGATATAATCTGTCGGATTATCGATTGGGACGTCGATGGTTCAAGCTTTGCTGATTTTGCGCAACGGTGTGCCGACTAATTAACTAAACTCTAAGACTCGAAGGACCACCTTCCTTGTGCAGGAAGGACAAGAACTAAGACAAAGATACGACATTCCGATTAACTATTTATTCACGCTTTGACCGTTCTAACTATTGCTTTAAAAATTCGGTATACACACGATTTTCCTTTCGCGTAACGCATTTCATACTCTCTCTCTCTCTCTCTCTCTCTCTCTTTACTTACGCCACTGGTCGCTAGAGCGTCTTATTATAACGCTCGCGCTGTCCTTTCGCTTTTCGCGCAACGTTACAAATATCCCTGATGCGTAGAACTTGTTCTCTGTATGTCGGGCCTTCTGCTCCTCTACCGGTTGCACGATGGTAGTAAACTTCGCAAAAACCTTTCTTTCCCTTCCGATTCGTTTCAAACGGTTGCACGTGGTCAATGCGTAGGGTGTGAAACAAAGTCGATCATTTTCATACTATGTTTGTATTACTTCTTAACCGTGGCGTGCTCATAATAGGCACAGCTGCGAATCAATAATTTCGCCAAATCCGTTTGCTGCGTCTTCCTCCGATCTCAAGTGGAAAATCTGCAATTTTATCGTTTCAGCTATATCGATACTCGCGACTATCGATCCTCCTTCGGGAAAACTGTCCGTAACGCATCGCATCGTAAACGCTGAACTATTGTGGGATTGAAAGGTTTTGCCGAAAATAAGCATAATTTTAATTGCGCGAGAATTATTAGGTTAATTTTTTTATACGTACTACTCTTTCGCCCGGATATCCATGCATTCTGTTGTTTTCCAGAATAATTACTTCCAGAATAACCATTTCTCGAATAATCAATATTATTAAAATAAATAAAATCATTCACCCCCTACACCATCGCAACGCGAAAACAGCAACCATCGCTGGCTATTTGCTGGAATATATGTGCCGTCAATGCCACTTGTCCATCTTGTTCGATCAGTGTACAATTCGGTGAGTCAAACGAAAACGGAAATACATAGTATCAGTGGTCGCGTTGTTAATTTTTCTTTTACCTGTTGATAACGTACCCTTGGCGGCGTTGACAGCGTTTCGTTCATCTGGCCATACCACTCGTTCGCTTATTTCCTGGCACAGGTACTCGAAGATTTCGAAATACGAAGAAGGAACATTACTCTAAAACTGTTCGCAGCTGCTCGATTCCTTCTTCTGTAGTCCAAGTATGGGAATGCTATCGTTTCCTTCAATGGTTCAATTAGAAAAGGACATTGGTTATCAACCGTTGGAAAACGGCTGGCGCGTTTGTTACTCCGGTGTACAATTATCGATCTGGTCGTCGATGAACGGCACAGGATATATCCTTTACCGTAAGGTAACCGTAAACCTTACCCCCATAATCGGTAGAATGGTCGTTTTCGATTAAAACTTTATCTTTCCGATTGTATGTAGAAAATATTAATTTTAGTAATGAAATATTGAACGCAATAAATTTGAGATAATAATTCAATAAAAAATGTATTTTATTCATTTCTATAAAAAACAAAAACATGGTGTCCTCACATTTCGAACAGATATTTATAAGACGTTTATTAATTAAAGGCAAGTATAAGAAATTTAAAAATCGGTAGATAGTTATTTACAACCGGGATGTTATATTTAACACGGATGATGAACAATGATTGAATGCTTAAATAAAAAGGTTCACTCGAAAAGCTGATTCATTCCGCACATTTTCCCGTTCTCGCTCGCATTTCAGAATATTCCGCATATGACACACGAAATGTAAATTATCGATTAACAATAAAAAAAGTAATTTCATTACCCTTCATTTTTGTGGCTTTCTCGTCTTTACAATACCTTGCTTGACGCGTTTTACGTTTAGAAGAATCTATAATAGAAGTAGTCAATTGGTTCTTTCCGTATTTGTTCTTCCGGAGCTTTTCGATAATCAGCGGCAAATTCCGCTGATAACTGGAGTAAAAAATCTTGTCTCGGTATATATATATATTTTCTTTTCCTCTCTTTCCTTCGTATACTTTTGTTCCCTAGGCATTTGTGCCAACTAAATAAAGAGTATTGTAAAATCCTTGGACAAGGTCATCCGCGTGACTTTGATTTTATGCTACATTTCCTCGCCATCTGATCACGGTCACGTCCACGGTTCATTGAATTTAATCTCGTTATATTAGGAGGGCCGAAAAGTAATCAAAATGTCTGATGAGCTCATTCACAGTTAGTCTGTGTCGAGACGCGGTCCCGCGAATACGTAAGTTTTGTTATTACCTAACAATAGCTAAAAGCTATGGCTGTAAATGTAAGAAAAGAGCGTAGAAAGTATACTAAGTGTGTATCAACTATAAGGGCGTTTATTTCGTCTTGTTTGTAACCCGGAGGTTCGTAGAAGAAAGAATGCCTTCTTAGGCCACTCGTATTAGCCTCGAGGACACCCCTGACGCCATGGCAGAGAGGGGTGGCCCTCCTCGGTCGCTCGTGTACGCTGACCCGATAATTTTACATAAATTTTATTTTTTCGTTAAGCATTTCTTTTCTACCGAAAGAGAAAGATTTCAAAACCAACAATGTACAGGCAAAGAATTTCCGGTTCCTCGTGAGTTGATTGAGACGGCGCTCGACCAACGGCGTACCATCTGTGCGTCTCTTTTATCGCGGTATGAATTGTAACTGCAGACGAGAAGTGGGCGTTATACGATAATTCTGTACGAAAAAAACAATAGCTTTCTTCCGGTGAAGTACCTGTTCCGACCGCTCGACTATCACTAATAATAAAGAAGGTCCTTCTTCGTGTGCGGTGGGATTTTTCCAGTATTATACACTATGAATTCCTTGAATCCGGTTAGACCGTTACAGCGACAGTATACTGTTTTGGTCAACAAGAGAAAACGGAAAAACAACACAAGAGAAGATAAGGGAGCTTAGATTGGAACTTTTAACTCATCCACCCTATTCACCGGATCTCGCGTCGTTAGATTATCACCTTTTTAGATCGTTAGACCATACATTAAGAGGTAAAAAATTTGATAATGTAGGAGAGGTGAAAACGCACTTGGAAAAGTTGGCAAATAAAAGTTGGTAAATAAATGTTTTTCGAAAGCCAGCAAAAAAATTTTCATTCCTTTTTGGTCTCCCTCCGGTATACATTTACCTATACATTATATTTTCTGATCCACTAACCTGTAAGGGGATAAATTTCTTTTTCTGCATTTTATTTCCATCGGTACGGAGTCTGTCTTCTCGAGATCCCGCATCAACAATGAACAGGTACAGTCTTGAAATTCTTCCATTAACGTGACGTCTGAACTTTTTTCTTCGTTTCCGACATTTCTCAGGCTAATTTCTCTTATGGCTAATTTAGTCGCTTGCAGTTTTTTAAGTTATCGAACGTCAGACAATTCAGACGATTTCCCCGTTTCCACTTCCAAGAAATGCTTCGTTTGCAACGATCTTTTGTTTTTCTACCGTGACCAGTGCAATTCCGTTAATAACTACGGATTGACCCGCGATCATACGCATATCGCTCTAAATCGCACTGTTCTCGAGACTCACTCGTCCTCTTTTCATTTTTCTTATAGGAGTCACCCGTATTCATATTTAAATATTTTTTCGATTTAAATTTTTTAAGCGAATTTTAAGCGATTTTTCAAACATTTTGAAGCGTGTAGCATGTATATTTGCAAATATTACAAAATCGTACTATCTAAGCATCGTCATGTACATTGTAAGCCGCGACGACGTATTCGGATAGGACCATAAAATCCTCCGCCCTTCGAACGTATTCGAACATACCCGAAGCGCGATTGGTTAAGGCCTGCTTCGAAAATGAGTATAAATACTGGAAAAAAAACAAGACAAGTCAGGGTGTGTAGACAGGGAATCTCTGCAACCGCCATCGAGTTAACGTCAGAGGAAGCATCGAAACATCGTAACATCGAAATCGCCTAACAAGCCACCAGAACCGGCCCCCTCCCTCCCCTTCTCGGCAACTCAAACGGACAGAAATAAACTCACACACCAATTCAGCCAACTACAACCCGGAGGATAAATCCCTCTCGAAAACAATGGCGATCCGTACATAATCCGAACTAGGAAACGCTCCGTCTCGCTATCACCATGAAGTTGGAACGCGCTCCAAATATCCCAACTAACAACGTCTAACAAAGTCACTCTAACAGACATTTGGGGATGACTTCCAAATCAAATTTTTGGGAAACCAAATCAAAATTAACTTTGCTTCCACCCAAAACTTGTGTATTAAATTCAGGCAATTTTGCTCTGAATCGAATCATTCCTATTCCCTGGCAACTGAGAAAACCGTGTCCCTCGTCCTTAAAGGCCTCTCCAAAATAAAAGACAGCGAAATCTTTGACGAACTGAAATCCCACGGACTCACCCCGTTAGCTTGCACCTAAATTCAAAAAGACCAATCCACAAGATACCCGGCATACAAAATGCAATTTAGGAAAACGAACAAGCTATTTCACTCCAAAATTTATTGGGAAAAATTCGACTTCATTCGATGCTTCCGTTGTCAAGCGCACGGACATACTTCCGCTAACTGTAACAAAAACCCCAACTGTGTAAAATGTGCAGGAAAACATCTGACCAAAAATCGCGTCAAAACTCCAGACACCCCTGCTATCTGCTTCAACTGCAAAGGAGATCATCCAGCAAATTACAGCCAATATCCTGCTCTCTTAGCCTACCTGGCCAAAAGAGAAGCAAAAATACCACCTAACCCCCACTTCCACCTCCTCAAGAATGACTCCCACACCAGCAAGACCTACCAAAATATATGCCCAAGCAACTTCAAACCCAAACTCCAAACCAACAACGATCAAGACACATTAAACGATATCTTTAACATTATCACCTAAATTAAATCACTTTGCAACCTCAATCAAATGTTACAATTCTTCAAACTACTGGTAGCCAGACTCAGAAATTGTACCTCGCACGCTGAAAAAATGATGGTATTTATGGAAGCTGCGACTCTACACGACTAGATTCCCTTCCGAAACACTTCTATGGAATGCAACCAGTTGTAAAAATAAAACCCCTGGACTCCAACTCTTCCTAGAAACAAATCAGGCAATGGTGGCGGTGTCGCCATTGCAATACACAACACCGTACAGACTGAACACGTTCCCCAACCGCCTACGGATGAAATATTAAGTTGGTGCGTATGAAATGTCGGATTTTTAAGTGAATTAAGTTGTTTTTTTTTTTTAATCAAAATACGCTCCATTTGCTTCAATACACTTTTCCCAACGAGATTTTAAGCATAGATGCCTGTCTTGAAGAAATTCTGATCTTTAGAATCACTAAATTCTGATATGGAATTTTTCAGACTGTCTTCATTTTTGTAAACGATTTTTGTATCGATGAGCATGGTGTACGTGCGTGCGTGCGTGCATCGTCGCGGAACAAAAGAAACAATAATTCATCAGTGCTATCAAATTAGAACGTCGATGATGATCGTTTCTCTCAATAATAAACAGGATACGATTTTCGGTTGAGCTAACGAGAAAATTATTGAAGATCTCCTTTTTTAAATATAAAGTTCCATTTTAATAATCTGCACAACATGCATTACCGGTCCAAAAATAATCCACATTGGATAAGAGTAGTTAATCATCGAACAGTTTGGGATGCAAACACCTGGTGCGGAATTTAAGCAATGAAATTATTAGTCTTGCAACGTGTGTATTTGTAAATATTGTAAGATTATAGCATCCAAGCGTGAGCATATACATTGTAAACCGCGTACGCCGCGGCGACGTATTCGGATAGGGCCATTAAACCCTTAGACCTACGCGGACCAGGGTATCCTCTCCCAGATCTTAACCTTCAGGCATGTACAAAGCGTTTCTTCGATACGAGCTTAAATCAATTTCGAAATGGACGGTGTCCTACACCACTGTGCATTAACGGCGAGAAGACATCTTTGTATTCCAAAATTTCGATTAGACGTGGTGCACCAATAAATAGATGATCGGCAAGGTCACCAGGTCTGACGCCCTTAGGTTACTTTTTATGAGGATATACAAAACGCGGCCAACGACACGAGATGACAAGAATAATTGGTAACAGAACTGGAGTAAAGTAGCAAAGATATCGATTCTCAACTGTTCTAAAACAGTGTCACAGGGTGTTTCTTCTTGACGAAGCTTCGATTACCGCAAGATCGTTTCAAAGACAAAAATGTAGCGTTCTGCTTAAACAAACACGAATTACCGAAATTAGAATGATTTTGAAAAACTGAAGGTGAACATTTACATCAAACGGTGCATATGTCGTATCGACATCCTGTGCGTATGCGTAGTTGCACAATACGATGGAATGCAAGGAGAAAAAAGACTCTCATTTCGATGTTCTTTGAACCATTGCCAATGCATCGAATGATCGTCCTACCGTTCTTTTTATTCTTAAAGCTACGCGTTTACGAAGACAATACTGATTCTAGTAGCATCCGAATGCGTTGATTCTTACATATGTTATCGATGATATAATTTTTTTTTTTTATACGAAGGGTGCAAGAAAGAGTTCCGTGTTAAATTAATTTTTAAAAAAGCGAAGCGATCGAGCAACTTCGTGTTTTCGCAGCACGAAGGTTAAACAAAAATGTTTCGTCGAAATATTTTTCGTCGATGTAACCTCGATAATCCCTACTCTACTAGAGTTACAGTATCCATAATAACGTATATAGTCTATAGTCAGAAAACATCAACGATTCTGATGATATCGATCTTTAACCATTGACGATACGTAAGATGCCTCGACAAAGAACACCGATGTTCTCCTAATACCGATAGATAGTTGTCACCTTTAAAGTAAACTCAGGTACACATCGAAACAATTAATTTTAGACATTTCCCATTCGAGTATTATTCCTGTTTTTATTTCTCCACCAATAACGGTAAAAACGGTATCGGCGCTTGATATGTTGTATTAACTTCTTATTTACTTATGATTCATTGGTATAGACATAATTTATAAGGCATAATTTATAATTAGCATTTACAGATGCATCCGTCAACGCAACTGGAACTAATTCGTGCACGCATTATTGTATCGATGAATAAGTCAGATGTGATACCCGTTATGCTAAACAATTTAGAATCAAAGTGTCAATCTAAAATCGAGATATCTATTCTCCGAGCATTACATTTAAAGCTGAATAAAAAATTCGACGAGGCTATAAATGTATTGGACTCGGGGGTACAGACTTCCGAGGCATGGTTACTTCTCGGTACGACCTATTGGGAAATGACAGAATACAACTATAGTTTGATTGCGTTTCTAAATGGGATAAAAGTTGATCGTTACAATTGGAAGTGTTTAGTTTATTTAGGACATTACTATTGCCAATATGGCAATGATGTCGAACGTTCCAGGAGATGTTATCAAACCGCATTGCAAATTAATCCAAATTCAGAAGAGGCTGGTATCGGTCTGAGCACTGCGTACAGACTTCTCAAAAATCAAGTAAATATCAACGAATGTTTCTTCTTCTATTCTAATATCATCAGTTTTGAATTTTTTGTTTGAGTCAAATACTTTTTGTAGGATGCGAACATGAAATTATTGCAAACGTTGACTACGCAAGACAATGGACCAAAGTGGGCATGGTTGCAACTGGGCTTGCAATATCTTGATCAAGGAAATGCGGTCCAAGCTATTAAGGCATTCCAACATGTTATCAGAGCTGACCCCAATGACAAGTAATTTTTTCACTAATTATTATGTCATAAAAGTACATCCACCGAGTGTTGAAAAATGAACAACAACGCGGACTATTCGCCGCAATAAGTAGAGTTTGGTGCGACAAATAAACTGTGCACGCTAACGAGTGTCTGTGTGAAATGTGCTATTGCGAAAACTCGATTTTACTTCATTTTCGTGCTTTTCTGTAGGTGAAAGTATGTTTTTTTTTTACTGTAAGAATCCTAAAATTATCTCACTTTTCTAGAATTGTTACCAATTTCTTTTATACGAGAGCACTTCGCATATAACTTTGTTCCGTGACACAGCCACGGCTCTTAACCAGATTCTTGATTCATTGGTCCTTTCGACCGTTCCCAGTTAAATACCATTCTCGACGATATCAACAAACATCACCCAAGTACACACACCTTTGCTTCGGGACACCAGCCTTCACAATTCTACCCTTGAGAAAACTAATTCTATTCTCTTACACTTTGCACAACAAAACAACAAATACAGATTTCTAAAGAGTCCCTTTTGGGTCTAGTGATCCTCGTCATATTTTTGGTTTCCACTTCCACCGAGACCACTTACTCCGCGCGGACCGCGTGCAGGACGTCCGGGATAGGGTTTTGTAACTTCATCAAGGAGTCACCTGAAGAGTCAGACAATCTTTAATACGGCCTAGTCCCTATACGATAAAATCTCCGACTGACAAGCTACGGGAAACAAGATTCCCATTGAACCAGTAGTCCAAGACACAATACCTCGATAAGAAGTCGTGTCGAAGACCGGGCAGAGATTTACAACCCAGGCTGTCGACCCAGGCTCTCTACCAATGTGGATAGATTAGGGTTTTATTCTGAAGAATGTATTTAGTTCTTTCACTGCCCTTTTCTACTGTCTACTCACGGCCGCCCGCTTGGTCCGAGCATGCGTTACCGATGCGACGCAATGTATATACATATTTTCGTCAATATTTCGAAAACTATAAGTTTTCTTAAATTCTAAACGATCGTGTTTCGGAATTTGATGGAACTTCAGAACAGCTATCTCTTCCCTGATTTCGATGTTTTTCAAATATGTTATACAGCTTCACATTTTTAATGATTTTTCGTTATATGTAATCACCACTAAGTTTGGTAAATGTGATGAATTCTTGAATATTTATCAAATTAATCGTAATGGCTAATGTGGTTTTTTCTTACGCGGTGATCCACCAGATTTATTAGCAGTGATATTAGAAGTTCAAAATGAAATGAAAACAGGGAAGACTTTCACATTTGTATACCAGAAATCAGTTTACAATCTGTGAAGAACAATTTATTTTGCTCGACGATGTTTCAGATCAAGCAATATCACTTCGAGATTGCGTATAAAAATCATCTCTTTCAGCAAATGTAAAATGTCATAACAGTCTAATATGTCTGAATAAGTAAACTTAAATTATTTCATAATTTGTGGTAATAGCAATAAACGTTATTTGGAAAAATGTTTTTCTCCCTAGAATAAGGGTTTAATTTGTTTTCGATATATAACTTCATATATCATATATCAGTTCTAATAATAAAATTATTTCCTCTACTTAGGTCATTCGTTTGTACATTAGAAAATATTGTTATCCGCAGCCTCTTGTGTCGTATTGTCCAACGAAAAACTATCCTTCAGACTAGGAACTACTGAAAAAACTGCGCTGTATTCTACTGGTTCGATTGGTCGAGATATTTGTCACATTCGCCGTTACGAGTTAGGAATTATATAAACTCGCCGGTTAATTTGATAAATATTCAACAAATATTATCACATTTACCAAACTTAGTACCGTAACATATTAATTCTACTCGTGTAAGATTATGGTTGGGGTATAGATATGTATCGCAACTTTCAATCGCCGTAAGGAGTCCGGGTACTACTTACTAACTGTCGCATGCGCAGTACAACAGTAGAGTAGTACTAACAGTAGCGCAACTCTCCTGATTTTATGTTCGCCTAAATAGAGACTTTACTTTTTGCTCTCCTTCTTTCTTAGCATTTAAAAGGCCGGTTAAATATTTAACCAAACTTGAAGCTGAAATTGGAGGGAATCCAATATTGAGCGCTGTTGCTTGAAAGCTGTTCAAGTTATTTCAAAGGTTTTGGAAAGTGAAAAAGTGAAGAAAGAAGAAATTCGAAGTTATTGTAGTGTTGCTGTATTAATGAGGGAAGGATACGGTGGAGGGAGTCGTAGTCTCTTCTACATTTTAATCAATAGACTTAACCTATATTCAATCCCACATTAATTTCTTAATTAAAGGAGAAATCAAAAAAAGAAGAAGAAAGGAAAAATGGGATGCAATATATAATTATATGTAATTTTTCTCATGCATTAGTTCGTCAACTCTCACACTTCTCATACGATCGATTTTTGGCAACGGGATTCTCGCTGCAGACTCGTTTTCTCCTTTTTCGGCTGGAGTACCTCTTGAAACCGACTGATGGTGCTAATACGGCTATTCCCTGTCGATTCCTTCCTGGGCCGTTTCGCATTCACGCGGGGCTAGGATTAGCTAGGATTGCTAGTTAATCTCTACAAATATTTGTTGTAGTACGCTAAACTTGTATTCTACATTCCTCCGCGGGTGAGTAGTGGCCTCCGAGCCAGGGTGGTAAACTTGTGACGTCACCTCGTCACAATTATAACACGTGTATTTTATATTTTCTTCGGTTTTTGCTTTTTTCCTTATTTTTCAATGTATTAGAAATAATATATCTATTATTTTTATTAAATTTAGATTAACTGGATGTGAAAGTAAGTCGGGGAGTCATAGAAAGAGAGGCAAAAAATAAAGAGCAAGTTAGACAACTTACTTATTTCGCACATGCGCACTCCGTTTTGGCCAACACTGACATCAAAGTCGTCGATATAGAGTTGCCCTGCTGTTATACCGTGCTATTGGTGGTGTCTGCTCTGTCGTGGACGCACATTTATCTTGAACATTAAGATAAACCGATAGAATAAACGAAAAAAAAAAAACAAACAAACATTTATTTGTCAATTAGCGTCTGCGATGTTCCCTTTCACCATCTTCAAGGGAAACCAGACACCGACTGCCTGATTCCCCTCGGATTCTAATCTAACTTTAAGCAAAATTCAGCTGTAACAAGCCTGGATTTTCTTCAATTATTTCCCTGATCTTCACATTTCTATGTACATTGTTTAGTTAATTTTATTTAATTTTAGCTATACGTACATACCCATTGTGGCGCATACGTCAGCATGTTGCGCTAATCGAAATCTTGCTCCAGAAAAATACAAACATTGATTATCGGTATTGGGATTGGATTAGCTTTCTTTTCAATTTGGCCACCGCAATACACAAAATGACAACACAAGGACAAGATTTAAGTCGGTGTAACGCTTATATGAACTGCTGTGCTTGCGAAGTTTATACATTCGAAAAAACTTTAAGTTTTCTCTTTTGCCAAAATTTCCTGTTCGGCTTTGTTCTTGAATTATTCACAAAAAATTATCATACGAAAGGATGAGCGCGCAATTTTTCTGATAAATAAACGTATACAGAACGACAGATTGTGCGTATATTCGACATCAGTGAATATAATTAGTTAGAATTTAAATAGTAGACTAAACTTTCGACTTTCGACTAAACGGGTAAGTAATTTAATTTATTGTTGAACAGTTTTTGTTTTTAACGTAACGTAACGTGAGTTACGTACCACACAAGGAAAAAAGTTGCTTGCGACACCTCGTACGCGTATGGGTGCGCGCACATATTTGCAAAACTGAATGTAGCAGTAGCAACAGTGTTCAAGAACTCGGGCTTTGATTTCAAGTTCTTTTATATTGCACTTAAATGTGCTTATACGCGAAGGGCCACCTACAATTGTGGGACTGAATAGAACTGAATGTTTCGATGTTCACTATGGTTATACTCGGTACTCCTGGTACATTTGTAGAGAAAAGATGCGGCTAAACATTTGCTGAACACTTCTTTTTACGACAGAGTAATTATTACTGAGAATTAAGAAACGATTAAAGCTACTAAATTAGGAAACTTCTACTTTCTCAAAAAACCCCTTACCTGCGACCCTGTCATAAATTTGGCTGCCGCAATCTCCAACAAACAGTTTCTTGTAAACATTTCGGAAACTACAAGTGTTTGGGATTGAAATGTTTTGCCGAAAAGAAGCGTAATTGTAATTGAGTTAGAATTAAGAGGTTAATTTTATTATACGTTGCGCACACACATCTTTATGTATATACATTCACTGATCGAAGTTCTGTTTTCTGTTTCAATATTCGGGTATATCAAAAATTTTCACACATACCCAGTCATACGCAATAAAATCACTCACACCCTACAAGAATAACCATAAACCACCGTAACAACGTATATGAAACTCGAGGAAGTCCACGTTGACCTTCCGTTAGATCAGTCATCCTTATGCTAAATAATTACTCAAACTTCGAAACGTTCAACTTCAATTTCGTTTGTTTCTATTCCTCGGTCTTTGTTAATTTCCAATACATTCGCGAAAAGGAGATCGCTACTATTACCATAACGTTGGTCATTTTTTGCAGCTACTGTTGGGAATCACTAGCCGATGCATATTTTGTACGAGGTGCTTACACATCAGCGTTAAAATCTTATCAGAAAGTATTAAAATTATGTCCAAAATCATTGTATCCAATGATACAACTGGCAAATATTAAATTGGTCAGTATTGTTTGGTAACAAACGTTATCATTACGTTTGGTCATTATCATTACGAAACGTTTATTATTGCTTATTGTTTTGTAGATTGTAGGACAATATAGCGAAGCAAAAGAAGATTTTCAGTGCATATTGAAGGATGAGTCATGTTACATTCCTGCTTTAAAAGGATTAGCTGAAAGTTGTTTGGCAATAGCAAAGGAACATATTGCTAACCAATTTCTAGGTCGAGGTAAAAACTACCTGCAACAAGCGTTGGATAGTTTAACCGCAGCAATTAAAGAACGAAAGGATATATCTTGTATCTGGAAGTTACTTGGTGATGTGTGTTTTAGAGTTGCAATGTTACCAGAAAAGTACAAATATTTAAACGTATCGTCTATTCTGCTAAAACATAACGATATCGAAAGTGTCATATTGGTTAAACAACAGGATATATTCTCATTATCTGCAAGGTAAATACATTATATTAATCATATTGTACTTTATATCAATAGTTTGTATATGCATACGTATATTTGATAAAGCAAACAATTTTTTGAAATCACCTCAGAAATCGGATCTTAACTACATCGGTACGAGCGTCGACTGTAGTCGATCGTCAATTTACTTTATCTGCTGCACAGCCAATAAGTTGTTACGAATCTGTAATCTTTTTACAAGTAGAAATTATTATAGTACGTATAGTAGTAGAAATTATTATAGTACGTTTCTCGATAAGTACAGTTGCTAAACTTGGTTTCTTTTTTTTTTTCTTTTTTTTTGTCTTTTCCAAAAAGACGATTGCTAAATTTGCCAATGCTATATGAACGTTGATGTACACAACTTTGTAATGGGTCGTTACATCGGAACGATATAAAGGTCAAAGAGTGAAAAAATAAGACAAATTGAGAACGAAGTTATCTCGAAATAATCGATAGTCACAGTGGAATAAATCTTATTTTTCATCCTTATTTGCCGATTGTTTTCTAGTTGAAATTGTTTGTACAGTTCTTACCATTTTAGAGTTAAGATCATACCGACCGAATAGACTGACGAAATTCCGACTAAATTGAGGACTTTCGATCGGACATGACACATTTTTCACTTTTCTTGACGGACCACCGGTTAAGACCACCTCTAGACGAACAAATTAATATGTATTGGTATCCTTTCGTAGCACTTCTTAATTCTTACTTTTATTCGGACTCTCAACCTTTGGTAGTCTGTTGGAACTCTTGATTTATGCAACACGCACTCTGAACTCTTAGAACTCTGGAACGCTTATTAACCATCATTAGTAACAGAACTTTGGATGTGCATGCAAAGTTACACTCGCTATATAAATTGTATGCAACGATACAGCCGAGTTACAATGATCGCGAGAAGCATTCATGGAAATTCATTAATTTCTTCAGAATAGGGAAGATTTCTTTTCACTTGTACTTGTCACTTGTTCTCAGTTTCCTTAGTTGTCGTACAAAACTTAGGTTTCGTGATTTTAGGTATCGTGATTTATCGAAGTAAGTGTGTGCGTGCAAAGGGAGTACGTGTATATACACATGATACATACAGCATTTTGACGCACGTTACCAATAAGTTTGTTCCAAGTTGTGCTATATTAGAGGAATTACAGTCATCTGCGAACTGGAATCGGGCGAAATTCAATGACAGTTTTTTGCGAATATCTTGGAAACCAAGGCCAAACGGCAGTTGTGTATGTATAGGAATACGATTTGGACAGTAAATAACGAGAATAACGATTTGGAGGTGCCTCCCTCCGGAGATCTAGACCAGGATGCATGGCGATGATTCGCTTCAGTTTTCGTTGTAAAGATAGAAGATTATCTTCTTTGACAACGGCCAAAGTACCCGGTTAGACGCCAGTGGACGTGCTCCTCTTTTTGTTTCTTTCTTCTTATCTTCGTCGCTGTTTTCGTTGTCTTCCGCACTTTCTTCGAGCGGAACGGGGCAGACATCCCTTTCATGACCTTGTCGTGAACAAAGGTCTCCTTCTAGCATCTTTGGCAGAAACGGTGTCATCCGGCCGTGAGTTTTGCTCATTTTTCTAGGATGGCCAGAACAGCGTCTATGGTATCGCGCCACTTCGCGAACGAGAGTCTTCTAGCTTCCATCTTGATCTCTTCTCCGGACGGAGCGGCGTTGTTGTTTTCTTCTTCTTTTTCTACCTGCCGTGCCTCGCGGAGATTACCGTATAGATTGCCGTGCGTCGTATGATATCATCGCGCACGCAGTCGCTGCACGTGGTGGTATACGCAGGTAAGCGTAAGTAGCCGTTGATAATCGACCGAGTATCCGTTCATTTTCAACAACGATGAATTTATTCAGTAAAATGAACACTACAGTGAATATACTACAACGAAAATTATCCGACTCGGTGAATGAACTAAAAGCGAATGAGAGGGTAGTGAACTCATCAGTAAGGCTACCAAAATGGCGCAGTTGCGCCTTAGACGCTGGGATGGTAGGACCGCCACGCAGTTAATCGAACTACATTATTGATACACCGATAACCAATGAAACAATTAAATGTAATTAGGCATTATTGAAAACGCGATATCAAGCGAACGATTGAACATGGTGTATACGAACTACTACGGGGTGATCTCAAGTTCAGTACGTTTGAATAATGCATAGAAATTCTTAATGCAAGAACAGATTCCGAATGGAACAAATTTGAAAAGTGATGCAACTAATTTTTTTCTTCTATTCTCGTACCCCCCGCCCCCTTTGCTGTCCATTCAATTTGTTATTAATTAAAACCTTACGTTGAAAAAACCAACCGAACAAGAAAAGAAAATGATTAGAACAGTAATCTCACCGGCCGTGTGCCGTGTGCTATTTTTACACGGCTAACGAAACTGAAACGAGTACAAAGGAGAACGACATACTTGAAGTCATCTTAGGTATCACCTGCGTTGTTTAAGCGTTGTCCCCTAAGTTCTGGGACACACGCGCGCCAACAATAAACTGCAATCGTTGCGAAATGGCAATTTTTAAAATTAATATTTCCACTATATTATCGGCCTTCCGAGAAGAATGTCTATGCGACTAGTACCCTTTGATTATATCAATCATTAAATAATAAATTTGGTCATAACTTTAATATATTTAGTAAATTTAATAAATATTTTAATTACAGATGTTATTGTTGCGCGCTAACTATTTCTCCGCAATCTGATTTATTATGGCACGATTTAGCTTTGTGTTATCTAACGCAACTGCAATCTTATCCATTGATCGACCATAAAAATCTTGGTAGTAAATGTCTAGCTGCTGCGAAACATGCGATTAAATTAAATCCTGCAGCATGGATACATTGGAATCTGCTGGGTGTCATTTGTATGTCACCTTATATAAAGAATTACGCATTGGCACAACACGCTTACATCATGGCTATTGATAAGGAATTAAATAATGCTACGCTATGGTCTAATTTGGGAACATTGTATCTACATACAGGTAATTGAATATTAAAAACTATATATTATCGATAAATATAGTACGTATTATGTGTGTTTACCCAAATATGATACTAAGTAGTATACTAATATTTAGAGAGATTATTTTTCTGTTACATTTATTATTTGTAATTTCACTTATAAGTTCATTTTATCATGCGTGTATGTTACATAGGCAGGGAGTGCGTTCGCTCAGTCCTTAAAAAAATATTGACATAAATAATAATATTCTTTTTTAGAATTTTTCATACTACTCTTTAGGCGGAGTTCTGCAAGTTGTTTTTCCAATCAAACACTTAATAGAAACAAAATATTACAGTCTTGTCTTCGAAAATGACACAAAGTCATCAAAAATAACTCGATCTCATTTCAAGATAAAAAAAACCCAAATATACTTGTATTAGTTAATTTAATCGTTAATTTTGACACCTGTGAACATTCATCGACACACCTGTTGATCAATTACTTTAATTAAGAAAAAACCTATGAACATGAGTTTTCCCGAAGATGAAAACCTCCTTGCTACATGAATTTAAAAAAGATACACGTATTCAATTTTTGTTCATATAATAAGATTAGATAGATAGATAGAAATTATTAACGAGGTAAAGTTGTGTTCTAAAGCGTAAACAGTTTTTAACGTTACAAATACGTGCGTGTCATATTATGCTGAATCGATCACTTGTTGACAATGTGTCAGATATATTTGATGAGAAATACAATAATTATATGTATAAACGAGATCTATTCGGTAGTATTTACTTCGGAAACTAATTGTCGAATTCGATTATCTCTTTCTTTTATTTTGATAAATTGTGAATTAAACTAATTAATTTCGTAATACGGGAAGTTACAAACAAAATCTTATTTTAAAAAACTGTGCCCCAACGTACTCTTGCCCTGAACCATTCGATAGGGTATGAACGAAAACGTTGTAAAAAGAAATTAACGACAAAGATGGTCGGCTTCTAATTAATTATTATTATCTCCGTTTGTTCTAGTCATATTTTTGTGACAAGTTTTTATAACCGATACCTTGGTAGTGTACGCTGGTATGCCAATGCCAGCGATACTTTTTCAACCTATTTCGCGTAAAAAAAGTAAGCGGTACGATATGGTATTCTTTTTTTAATTTGTATATTGTTCTATTTTTTTATATTAGTTTCTCACGCGAGACACTTCGAAAATATGGATCGTTGATTTCTTTAAACCTAGCAAAAATTCTACAACCAGTATTTGCGATAAAAAGATTTGAAAATTTTTTTGACATGTACGTGCATACCCGAACCATTTCCTATCTAATACGTATAACTACTTACATATGTATAATTTAATATAGAGTTTTCTTTTGAATAGTTCAGTTAGGATAGTCTCGAATGTTCAACATTAATGAAACAATTAACTGTTAAAGAATCATTTGTAAATAATAATATTGACAAACATTGATTCAGAATGTGACGTAAATATTTCTAACGTGTAATTTAGACAAATTACTTTCGCAAGAATTTCCTACTCCTTTTGCCTTTACTCGTATGCCTTAGTTAAGATGTGTTATTGTTTCTTCCGCATATCTTTATGTATTATTTTCTATAGTTGAAAGGAGTAGAATTTTACCTGTTTTATACAACGGATATATCTCTCCGTGTCGTTTACTTTTTACATTTGGCGATATTATATACAGAACGTTAACGTAATAACGTTTTCGAGATAATTTTTATCTCAAGTTCCATTTGCAGTTGAAGATTTACAATGTTTTTATTAACAGTGTGGATGCTCGGTTTAGATTTTTTAAAGAAATAAGAAAAAAAAAAGGAGAAAAACATAAGAGAAGGCACGTGCGATTTCGTTGTAGTAGATATTTCTGTTGATTGTCGAAATTAATAAAAACCGTATTATTAACGGTTTTAAATAACTTAGTAGAGTTTACCGAATGCGCAAATCTATAGACTTGGAATTCCTGCGTCGCAAAATCATTCATATCAAACTTTCGAATCCCCGTAGCGTTTGTACGCAGATGCAAAATTTCACTTTCGCCTTATATTCCAAACTGAATATATATAATTACCAACTTCTGTCCTTCACGAGAAGCTGGTGATAAGACGGTGAAGCGAGGGGAGTAATCGATACACGCGTGTCGTTACTTTAACCTCGATTACTCGAAAAACACGAACGGACGCAATAGCTATGACGCAATTCGCATTCGCAAACACGACACGATGCTACATTATACAATATATTGTGTTATATGTAGATAAAGACACTATGGACGGGTCGAGTATTGGTACCTTTTATGCAGGTTTAATAAACATTTTCTTTTACATAACTCTTTCTAAGTAAAGAAAGGGCAAGTTTGAGTGTTTCTAAAAATATTCCTACTTGTTTTCTAAGGGGAGCACGTTATTCATCTTTCACTAATTTCTGCCCGGTACACGATAATTAGTTCCATTTCGAATAATTGTTTGCGATGTACGGAAACGTATTTAAAGTTGTATATAAGAGAGATCCTCTTAAATGAGAATCGTCCTGTGAAACTTTTTCATAACTCTGCTAGTGGACTCATCATCGGTGCGGCTACCTAGCAGACCCTTCCTTAGACGCTGGGATGTTAGTGACGGGTATCGGCGGATCGCCCACACGGACACGTTTTGTAGCTGAAAATGTTATAATACATTCGGGTAAAACTGCACTATCTCCTCTCAGATTTTGAACAACTTTTTCCTATATGCGTGTAACCCAAGGCGGCCTCTTTCTTCGGTTTTTCAGGTATTCGCGAACATTAATTACATCGATTTCTCAGTAATAAATTACTTACTGTGTTTGATTGTTTATCAATTTTGCACAACATTCATCCGAGACAGTTGACACAGCCAATGGAAAATTTACTTATCAATTTTGTTTAAATGTGGAACCAAAACGTCGGCTAGAAAAAAGCTTGCCAAAAATTGTCAATTAAGAAATCATCGAAATCGAATTATCCGGCTCTTAAAAGCTGGATGTTTTCAATTGAACAAAAAATAATCGTATTTGTACCGTTAAAATTGACGTTTTGGGTGCTCGATAGTCACCAACTATGTCAAAACAACTATCTGTTTTTCAAGTCTTAGTTTATATTTCATGTTTATTTTACGCTATATACAAATATTCTTACGGTTTTAAGTATGAGTAATGCACTGGCTGAGTGGTTTTTAGAATGAATCTGGAAGTGAAGATGCTGGGAGTGGAGATCGGAGGTCAGTTTTGTGAGAAATGTCCATGTGATCACCGCCTATCTGGTTGTGGTTTCAAGGATTGTCGAAAGTGGTGAGATTTATGACACGGTGAAAATTAGGAACTACAAAATATATGTTAAGTCACGCGAACCATTTCAGTTTTGGCTTTCTACCCAGATGGTAGAAAGAATTAAAAACGTTTCTCAAAAATAGCAATATCACTCCGACCGTGGCATAAATCTCATGACGAAACACGGGGTGAGCCTTGATGTCAATGATTTCGAGAACCGAACAAGATCGATTTGTTGATTAATGATGATAGGAAGGCACGTTTACCAATTTTTCGACACGTTGTTGTTTCATCACCGTGGAAGGGGCGATCATTTTTGTTGTTTTTCTATAGCAGAAGAAGGACACGCTGATAGGTACAGTAATTTGCATCCACCCTCTGCAGGCTGGACGGGGCTGCCGATACGGACAACCAACAGTTCCGTGATCTCATTTTATTTCCGCAAGGCGACACGCGCGAAACAATGTGGCTTTACAAATTTCAATGAGAAATATGAATCGATGATTATATAAGTATGCGTAAATACTTTTGCGCATACACATATTTGTGTCCGATTTTTCTTTCGAATACAAAACTATTTCATATATATGAAAATACCAATTGGACTAAATGCCAATAATACTAAATATAAATTGGTATACAGTTCGACAAATATAGCTTTGAGATTTAACATTTGAATTTCTGCTGACTCTATTAACCAGGTGTATAGTCTGTAAATTCTAAAGGTCGACTGTATTCCGTATGTATTGTCTCCCGTAAATAATTGTTCATATATTTTTATATTTAGTGCAATTAAATGTTAAATTAGTGCCATGGAGCGATTAAAATAATGTTCGCATGTCCACTAATATGGTATACCGCTTGAATTTGATATACGTTCATATGGAACATTTTTCTAACAGGAAATTTGTATAAAGCAAACGCAGCTTATTCTCAAGCTCAGTCTGCACATCCGGCGTATATAAATAGCTGGATAGGGCAGGCTATAATTGCTGAAACGATGAATCGAAGAGAAGCGATGGATTTATTTCGGCATGCTCTACAACTAGGATACCATAGTCAAGCAGCCGTGGGATATACTCATTGGGTTCTTAATGTGATCTTAAATTGTAACGTAAAAATGGACGCATTATATACATATGTAATGGAAAATATGCACGCTATACTCGTTGCAACTGACGCTATGACACGGTACATAGGTAAGTTAGAAATTATTAGGAACGACAGGAAGAAATATTTCGTATTTCTTCTTAATACTGTAATACTATAAAATAGACAATTTTACTATAGCTTGATATGTTTGCGGTAATGTATTCAATACTTTTTTTCCACGTCTTATCCCTTGGGAAGTAACTAACTCGGAAACACTTGCGCATAAAATAAAACAAACTGAATTATTTAAAACGGCTATTTTTGAGATTAAACGTTTTTAACGTTCAATAGTTACCGTTTGCGGAGCTTGACCATTTTAATTAAATTTCGAACCTTCGACGTCCTCAATAGCGGAACCTATCGTGTCATACGATACGACACGATATTTTGTTGCATGTTCAACCCTCTAACAATATTGATAACGCAACGTAAACTCGTAAAAACTCATCCTGCCCTCTCTGCCCTTTGCCTGTCCGTTAACCTCTGTACTTTAACTTACTCACCCACAACCATATAAATACTAGATAGTTTCGCCGTAACCTTCAGATTACTGCAGTCACTACTTGCGTGCGTAACTAAGTGTTGTATTTGATTAGTTCGGGTTTGTCGAATCCCGGAATCAAACACATTCTTTAGAGTCAGTCGTACACGTGTACGGATCCGATTAACTTTTGGAAAATTCCGGTGGATTTCGAAAGTCCCACGTCTTTGCAGGTATCTTCCCACGCTCTTGAAACAAACGCGCGCTTCGGGCGCAAAAGAGGGTGCGTGTAATTTGCATCGCTTCGGCAAATGCCAGCAGTGTCCACCACCTGCACGGAAAAATGATCGTTCGAACGAACAACGAACTCGACCGAGCCCTTGCAAGAGTTAACGAACGATATTCGGTTATTCAAACCTTCTTCACCCGAGGAGAAAAAATATTCCATCGCGTAACAGCGTACTCTCGGTTGTTTCAAATGTTTCTCACAAAAATGGACGAATTCTGGTGTCTTACCTTGTAACGTACCTATACACAACTCTCTTATCTATATCATTATCATTACTTTTCTTCCTTAAGATTTTTGGTACTTTTTCACCCCTTCTCTCCCATATTCTTTCATTCCCGTATTCTTTTTCTTGTAACTTCGTATCTTTTAATTATATGCTCGTTTTAAGTTCAGCGCGTACGAGTTTATAACTTGTTTTTACTTCAAATTGCTTAACCTAATATCTATAATATCTAGAATATTTAGGGCGATGCAATGATAAGCACAGTGAAGTTGTTGAGATTGAGTTTTTCGACAAGTTGAACGCGGCGTATTATCTTTTTGATTCTGTTTTGATTTTGCTTAAATAGAAAAAGGTGAAGCTGCGACGAACGAATCCGTCGTGTTATGTTCGTGGTACGCTCAATTGCTATTCTGTTAAGACGTTAACCTTTAAAACCCTAATCTCTGTATTTAGAAAAATACGGGGACCCATCTTGGCTTTACCTGTTAGGTGCCATTTTAGATAACTTTTTGCTCCGCTTTGTCATGCTAGCAGACTGTTCGTCGTTATTTCATACTTTTCTCTTAAGGTTATTGCCGACTACGGTCGTTATTCGAGCCCTAGGGAATTTTCCGCGTGCGTCTCTCACAAGGGTAAACTGGGTACTTGAGAGTGCGTGTTCGGTATGAGGGCAGCCACTTAGTTGTAACGTTGTTTGTCTAATAGCATAATTTGCCCGTTTCGTTCACCACTAGTTTGTAGCAGTTTCATACTATTTTCTTCTATTCGCGTGTCTCAATCCCCACAACACGACATAATTAAAAGTTGTAATATTTTCTCATTTTTAGAGCAATAGTCGGTCAAGACGTGAATAAATAATTAATCCGAATATCGTATCTTTGTCTTAGTTTTTGTCCTTTCTGCACAAGGAAGGTGGTCCCTCGAGTCTTAGAGTTTAGTTAATTAGTCGGCACACCGTTGTGCAAAATCGGCCAAGCTCGAACCATCGGCACATTACAAATCGATAACCTCCACGAGCAATCCCTTCCTCCCAATTTCCATCCTTGCTTTTCCAATATTTTTCATTCAACCCTATATCTCCCTTACTTGTCTTTACCGCTGATTATATACTCTACCTTATGCTTAAAAGGTTAAAGGCTCTCAGCTTCTTCCGTGCCTCTATTTCTTCCCATGTTATGGCATATCGTCTTCAGCTCCTTCTTCTTTATCATTATCACTTTCTTGTCCTTCCAAGTTTTGCCTCCAACTTTGTGATATACCTCTGTCACGGATTCGTCTTTCGAAACATTTTTCAAAATATCAAAATATTTGAAATTTTATTTACTTATTTGTAATCATCTGTATTTAGATCACCCATATATCGTTTGTGTTGTGTTCAATTTTTACGTATTACAGAATATCATCCGAATGATTGTTACGCCCAAAATGCATACGGATTGCTGCTAGAAAGGCAGAAATTGTACAAACCGGCTGCAGAACAATTTGTCGCCGGTTTATGTAACAGTAACAACAACGAAAGGGATCTGGTGTCTATAAACTTAGCACGTGTGTTTACACGCCTTGGAAAATATGAAGAAGCCATGAAATTATGTCAAGCGGTTACAAATATCAACTATAATTCTGAATGTCATTTGGCGTTAGCTTTGTTCAAAGGTAATCGAATTATAAATATACACACATATATCGTATTTACTTGTTATTATTTATGTCGAAAGTTCTTTCAAATCGTATATACAATATTTGGTTACATTTGTTTTTTGAAGCGCTTGGAAAACACAAAACTACCTACTTGGAGTTTTATCTGTATTTTAAAACCTACGAAGTTAGCATTTTAACGACAATGCACGGATTAATGTAATCAATTTTTTTGATTAGACCACTGGTTCTCCTTTTTTTTATTTGTCTCCGATAATGTGCGTGCTGTTGTTACGTTCCGGATTGTTGCGATCAATTAAGATCGACTAATTCATCATGAATAACGAAGTTACTTTCCATTAGCGCAATTGTGTTTATCCATTTCGGAGATCAAGTAGCACTCGACGTGCAGGTAGAAACGAGAGTTTCTTATACTTTTTTATACTTGTATAATGTATAAACGTGTGAGCAGTATAATCCAGTATAAGTGGTATTAATTAATCAACGTGTTAATTCAAATTCTGAGTACACAGTTAAGATCGAGTACTGTAACAGATAGTTAACTTACTTAAAGTTGTACCAGTTTTTAAACTTTACTTTTAAATACTTTCTTTCTTGTTGTTGCTCTAGCGTTCGTATTCAGCAGAATGCAAAATGTTTCTGTGGCCAGTTTGAACACATATTTCCTTCTTCTCATACTTTTTAATAATATATTGCTTTAATTAATTTAACTTCAAACTTTTGTTCTTTTTTCCCCCGAAACTTTCTCCACATTCCTCAATGAAAATTACATTATTACATCGAGATACTGGTAGTTCGTTCTTCTTGCCCGAAATTTCAGAATGTTTTACTTTTTGAGCAATCTTTGTGCGCTAACCGGTAACGTAGTTTTAATACTACCATTTTAACCACAATAATGTTGAATTTTCCAACCTGATCACTATAATAATAGTGCACAAACACTTTTATTATCCTCAAATTCGTATATTTATTGTACTGATATACTGTTAAGGAAAACAGTTTTTATTATTGTTTATCATTTGTTTATATGAATTTGTTACAAAAAACGAGGCAAAATTGAACTTACCAGAAAATAGTTGTTCATTTTCATAAGAACGAAAATTGGACATTTATAATCCGAGGAGAAATCTGCTAAAAAAATTATCTGACTGCAAATAATAAAAATAACAATCGTTTGTCATCAGTTTCATATTGCTGACGAAATTGACGTCTAACGCCGTTATTAATAGCGTTGCAAATTCGGTAGCTTACACGAATGTTATACTTTGTAGCATTCTTGAAGAATCCCGTGAAGATCATTTTGAAATTATTCACTAGATTCCATATTTTTTGTCACATATTTTTATAGAACCATTTTCATTAACGTAATTGCCTACGCATTAGTTGACAATCGTTGTTAAATTGTAAAAAGTTTAACATATATATAATGTTCAACAAAATGACCTCTTGGCGATGTATATTAAGTTGCGTTTAATTATATTATATATAATATTGTATAAATAATAAGAGAATTGGATTCCATTAAAAAAATTTAGATGCAACATTTGCAGGTCTCTCCGAGGTCGTCGAATTTTATATAATTCATCACTATTACGTTCTATTCCCTTTGATTGATATTCAATTTTGGTGCAGGTGAAAAAAGAAATTGATTCGAACGAGGTGCTAGGAAAGAGTGTTTGAGCCCGGTGACAGTCTTCAAGGATATGATAAAACAGTATAGTTCGCGTTGCAATTCAAAAATTGCTGTCAAAGTTTGAAGGAAAAATTCACATTATTTGTTTGGCTTTCAGGTGTTCAGTCTCACCGAACAATTCAGTCCTTTTTTCCCCATGCACATCTGTTAGACAATTATTCATAGTGGCAATAGCATTCAAGAAGCCATTACTTTCGAGTCAAGATTTAGCTCATATTCTGTACTATATATGCTTGCTTTCTACATTTTCACTTTCAAATCTTTCGTTACGTTCTTGTATTGTTCAAGTTAAGGCGCTTCTTGGATTTATTACTTGCTACGGTCGAAGGTTGGGACACGCGGAAATCACGCGCGCGTCACCCGAGGGCACTCTCGATACTTGCGGGTGACCGATGGTTTGGGGCGGACATTTTCAACGTTTCTTTCTCTCACCAACTTCGTAAAATTGCGATACACGAATCCGCTTGCCCTCCATTCAAACAGATAAAGCATCACGCATCAGAACTTGTAAATACTGTATATAGAATAAACTGTTCATTCGTAATACACAACCAACTATTCACCTAAATCCAACTCGCTGCAGAACATTAAGTTGTTCGCAGCCGTGCCGTGCGATTATTCGTATAACAGTTCGAGAAACGAAGTATTCGGTCGGTACATTTCGAACGTTCCGATCGAAAATACCTTAATTAATCCTTAATACCTTAAATAAAACTTGAAAACAAATGTCTCGGACAAGTATCGAGTCAGTTGTTATGTACAAAATTCTGCTCAAACTGGAAAGTGGTTTGCTTTCTCATGCGGAGGTATTCAGCGATTGGTCTCAAATCGTTTATATCGATTAATAATGAAAAAGACATTATTTTTTGTTTTTTTTTTTTTTTTTTCTATCTAAAAGATGTCTAAAAATACATTAACAATTCTTTTCTTAACAACATTTCTCTACCAATTATTTTTATTTCTATACTATTTCTCTACTATTCTATAAATCGAAAATTCCATTTAATTGGGACAGGGCATCTAATTAATTTTTATCGACTCAAATGCATTAAACGTATGTAATAATTAATTTGATATAAAATTTATTTTACTTTCAGCTGATTTGTACGAAGAATCGTACACCACGTATGAATCGACGCTGCATTCTTTTGCAAGTACCGAAATGGAAAAGGCTTGCACGCTCTGTGCAATGGCTGCGATAGCGTATACTTTTCAAAGAGTGGACGATGCAAAGACTTTGCTCTTTCAGTGTATGCAAATACAACCGCCGGTTATAGTAGGTCATCTGGCAGCTGCATCATTAGGAATATTACACGTAGATGTTAATTTAACTACATTAGTATTAAATGAATTGAAGTTGTACAAAGATCATCCTGAATATGGTCATCATGTTGTAAATCTATCTGCCTATTTTTACTTAATTCAGAACAATATTAAAGGGGCTATAATTGTTCTTTCTAAAGCAATTTTTATGCATCCTGGTAAGTAGTTTTATACCTTTTAATTAACAAAGTTACCCATATATTATAAATTGCTTACCAACTTAAAAAATTTTTATTTCGGACGTCAACACTTTGCCTCTTTCATATAATATATAATCTCCAAATATAATAAAATAAAGTGTAGTAATAGAACTGTGACAATGAAAACTACTAAATACGTCAAAGAAGACAACAGAGGGCAAATAAGTCAGTCGATTAATTGCTTTGAAATGCACACCCGTATTATGCAAGTAGGAATAATCGACGCAACTGCAACGAAACACAATGAGTCAAACAAACAGCGGAACACAATGAAAACGCAAGAATCTCGCGGATCACTAACCATTCGTCAACAAGTGTTTGTCTAATAGTGCAAGAAAGTGCGTTGCGGACAATGCCCTAGTAAATGCCCTTGCGATAACAAGAACACGAATAGAGACGCAACAACACGAACACGTAGCGGTAACAGTTCCACTCCGTCAGAGCGCAATGTAGAGCAATCTGCATACGTTTCAGGAGTAAAAAGCTATGTTAACAAGAATTGAAGATGTGTAAACAATTTGAACAACAGAGGTTATACCTACAAGTATATATAATGAATCGGAATCGGATAAAGTGTTAAGACATAACAAGAAATCTGAAAGAAGTTAAAGTAAGATTCTTTTCGATTAAATTAGTATGGAAAAGGACAAGGTATACACCATGCACAGAGTAATCGTTCGACGCGTGGTGAATTACTCGTGTAAGACACTAGTAAACGTTTGGATGGTTCATGGCGTCGGAGGTGTCCTCGAGGCTAACACGAGTGGCCTAAGAAGGCATTCTTTTTTCTACGAACCTCCGGTTTACAAACAAGTCCGAATAAACGCGCTTATAGTTATCATACTCTTAGTATATTGCTTACGCTCATTCTCTTACACTCGGTAGACTTAAAGGGGAGAACTAATAACATTAGTACTAATAACATGTACACATGAATTCTATTGCCAGAGAAAAAGATGACGCACCAATTAACACTGCACTGTGTGTGCCTTATGCGAGGGAGAACACTCAGCCAACTGCAAAGGCTGCTCGATCTACAAAGAAAACGGAAAACACAAAAACTTGTAATTTCACATCGCGAACTTTTACAACGAAGGCAGCCTGGGGATGACGCGTTTTGTCCCTAATAATCGAGATCCTGAGGTCTCTAAGGTCCCTTCTGGTTGGCGATCAATCGCTAAAAGACAAATAAAGAAGTCGGCACAAATCGTGGGTCACGCAAAGGTCAGAGGTTCAGAAAAAAAAGATCGGTTCTCGCTAAACCTCGCAGGAAGTAATTTGGTATATAAATATTTACATTACTTCATACAAACAATTGACTATCTATCAAATGTTTAGCTGACCAACTTGCGTAACATTCCACATATGGCAATGCGTCTACCTAACCGATACACATCGTACGGATTTTTTAGGCTGCAACGCAAAAGCCAGGTCAACTCGATTAAAAAATCAACAACTCAACTGACATCGCGATGTTAGTTTAGTTTAAAGTCACATTGAAATCTTAAAATCACTCAACAAAGTTACGAAGAACTAAAAAAATATCTTAATTAAACAAACGGAATGACCTGTTGGCGTATGTGAATAATTATCGTATGTGAATTGTAGTTAGAAAATTACAACATGGGACGCCAGTGGTTACGTAAACATTAATATATTTTACGTATGATACCAAATAGCCTAGCGGAAGAGCATACGGACAAAAACACGGCTTTTGTTGTAAAAAAAAAAACGATATTAAACACCATTGTAAAATGGCGAAATGCGCAACCAAACAGTTGCGATCGAAAATCGAAATGGTAATTAAACTGTTCCCGCGATATATAGGGTGTTATAGAGAAACCGTTCAATATTTATTACGGTATATAGAATACATGGTGCGAAAAAAACATTTTCCTTTGCCAGTGTCACGATTTATTAACAATACTTCTGGCCTATTGATATTTACAAGAAGATTTTCCACGTGCCTTCTTCTTAAAGAATCGCAAACTCTCGCGGAAATTCCACATCTCTGACAAATTATTTGACAAATATCCCCGAATATATTGATCGAACACCGTGCTCTCTCGCATTACGCGTAAAATAAGATGGAGCATATCTCACAAATTATTCACATCTTGACCTATGTTTACTTTGGCTTTTCTATTCGGTACAGTGTGCTCTAAATATCGAACAGTATTTTGCTTTTTCATTTTGTACACCCTGTATATTATTCGGTGAAATATAAAATTACACAGGACAACTTGAACGCCTTTTTCTCTCGACGCTGAGCAACAACAGATTTATAGCCAACTGTTCTAGTTTCAACCGAAAAAAAAAACGCATAACGAAGGTAAAATATCCGGGGAACGTATAGATACTGCAGTCGAATATTTCAACCTCATCGTGCAAGAAACATTCTGGGCAACAATACCGGAGTTTACACCTACGACATACGCAAACTTACACAAACGATCGTTACACTACCAAACATAGGAGAGCTTTATCGCTGAAAAGAGAGAAAGAAATGAATGAAGAACCGAGAAAAGCGCTGTAGGAACTGGAGCAATATTAATTTACGAGCTAGGCCTAAAGTAACAGAGCATTCGCTATGGAAAGTTACGCACCGTTTGAAACAATCTCGCCTCCGATCAGGGAACGGAATGGAAATTGAGCAAGGTGTACAGAGGAAAATGCTCTAGCTTTTACAGAACATGTAAAAAATGTTCTCATTCTCCACATCCAGGAGTGGATCTAAGATACTCTAATACCCTTATCAATGAGCAATTGAAAGCTCTGTTTATAAGGGTCTTCTCAACCAAACGAAATTGTAATGGTAATACAATAATACAAGTAGCCCAAATAATACTAGCACCGAAACATGGCAAAGAACTGAACGAAAATTGTATATGCTAGACTCAAGCTCTATAAGTAATGTTACGCACAGTATAGAAAATTTAAACTAAATCGGATAATATTCGTAGAGATTGCGAAACCATTTACCCATGAAACACCTTTGCTAGCTCCAAATATTTCAGTTGATGCGGAAACATAGTGCCGAAAAGTTTAGTGCGCGCCGTGAGTAATAATTATCAATCAGTATATCGACGATGAGTTCGAGCAATTGAGAAACGGAAACGCGCGAAAGAGAAGTAAATAAATTTAACGAGAAGAGAAGAGAAGAAAAGATTATTCGAGATGCAATGATTTTGTAAAGCATGTGCAACCTAAATTGAATGAAACGTTTGACGTTTGCAAAAGAATACATTAATAAAGATTACTCTTTCCGAATACCGGCAACGTTATGGAAACTTGCTTTTTATAGATGGTATTTTAGATAAATATAAATATTATATTAAACAACAGGATAATGATATCCTAAGCACACGGTGAGTGAACGAAGAATGAAGAATTTTCAAATATCGAAAGAAATTGTTGTCGAAAACTAGTACAAAGCGTATCACAATAGCATGCTACAGCTATTATTGAAGCCGAAGGAAGTCCAACCTAAATAGTGAGTACTGCCAAACCACTGTTTGGTACAGTAGGTACTACAGGTACTACCCATACCTGTCAGGCAGATCGGTCTTTCAAATAATAATTGTGTAATATAAAGAATAAAGAGCCTCTCTGTTAGAACCGATTTTATACACCGTATATGCATATAGGACGGTGATACCAACCACTGACCGTATTCACGGTACAGACCGTATCGGATGAGAGCCATGAAAGAGCCACTGAGCGGTTGCTGGGAAACCTGGCTTGAATCGAACAGTGGTGCGATAAAAGGCGAGTTAAGGAAAAACCTATAAACTAATTATTATAACTGCCAGCAATTCAAACATAGAAATATTCCGAGGATTTCGGTCGAAAAATTCCAAGACCTACCGTAAACGTAAATACCTACCGTATATGTAACAAACAAATGAATCACGATCGTCCGCATCACGATTCGGATATGCAGTATTCAGTAAAAGAAAAAATTGCAAGATTCACCGCCAAGTGTATCAACAGAGAAATAAGGAAGTAGTTAGTTCACCCGGACTGTCGAGCAACAATAACCTTTGAACATCAATTCAGTGAATCATCAGTTCATATAAAAATTTTTAACGTTGCTGGGAGAAAGGAATGATGAAGTAGTGCTTATGCCCCGTCGAAACTATAGGAAACCTGCAGCAGATCTTTAGCAAATAACAATATATATCCGATATGTCATTTTTTAAATTATTTATTCTAGCATTTTTATCCATTGAGGATTTTAAAGCAGAAGAAAAAAAGAAAATTAATGCTTAAATAAAGGCAATAACATATCGCATAATGTATATATTGTTACAGGCGAAGCTGCGACGAATGAATATTTAAAACGAAAAATCAAAATGTAAATTAATCGATTTCCCATCTTAAGTATTATTGTATAACAAGTATTGTATAAATTCGTATAATAATACAGACTATGATTTTTTGCTGTTTTACTTATTCGAATGTCTTGTTACAAATCAATGTTACGCGATATCGTGTGTTGTTTAATTACTTTTTAAAAAGTGTATATTTAAAAAGCAATCAGATATATTAAGAGGATGCGTGCGCTATGTACAGTAATATAAAAGAAAACTATAAGTATACAATGAAAGGACTGGCGCAGGTGAACAAGGGAGAACAATTATTATCAAGTGCTATTAAAAGATAATAAAATGTATTTCTATGTTTCACTTTTATCGCTGCTCTAATCGTTTGTCGATAATTAGCTATAATTAGTTATAATTAGCTATTAATCGCTAAAATTGATAATTGAACCCATAAAGTGATATATAAATATAATAATAACCACTTTCATCATTGTTATTCGGAACAAAGGTTTTCAATAAGTTGTTCTAATCACCATTGTTACCGTAAGAATAGTTATTTCGGTGCTATTTTAAGCACTGGTTAAAGGCTACTGCGACTTTTGATGTTCTTATCAGAATTGCGTTGTATGTAACAAAAATATTATCCCGTTTGTCGACTTCTATCGACAATCCGTTAGAGACTAATTCATTTCGGTTCGAGACTAATGAACGAGAAATTGTTCATTTCATAATTTTTCTACAAGCTAGCCATGAGTCGAGAAATGATTTGTCTGGTAGGTTTGGGGAAGTGATTTTACATTTTCAGATCAGTGGAGATCTGTTAAGAAAACAGTGGTTTCAAGATCAAATATGTATATTATCCCTCTGTGGTCGGCAGATTACGCTGGTGGGACTACCAGCAAGTAGGTTGACGTTACTTTGACGTTACTTTTCCGTACGGGATTTGAAATCAATTTATGGGTGTTAAATCACACTGAATTTGTTCATACTCATTTCTTATGTTTAATACTACTTACAGTGCATAAAAACATAAAATTTTCGTTCCTGTAATTTTTCAAAGTGATATTTTGCAAAACCCTCACCGATATGAATTGTAACTAAACTGCTCCATTTCTAGGTATTACAAATTTTTGCCAATATACAATACTTTTTGACCATAAAATATGCGTATAATTAGCTATTTTTCCAAAATTTCGAAATATTCGTAACGAAAGAAAAAAACCAATCTTCAGCCTCAATTTCTAACAGAACAGCTCATTTGCGACTTATCTTTTTCCTTTCGGAACTTTTGTACTCTCAAACTAACGACAAGTTTCTTTACGAACTTTTTACCTCTTACGACTCATAGTTGTGTCACTTCATGACGAGAACCGAATTGACGACAAATTATTTCTTGACACGTGCAATTATTTTACAGTTCACTGTTCGAAAATAAAAGTGTACTTTACATACGTTTTAAACGTATTATTTTACATTTAACCTGTATATTTTAATTTTTGTTCACAGGTGATGTGAAATATTGGATTAGATTAGTCAGAATCTTATTTGAAACAGATATAAAAATGTTTAACACGTGTGCTCAAAAGGTATTGTTTCTTAACAGAAATATCGCTATTGAAAACGTTGCACACGTTGCGTGCGGGTTATCCTTAACTTCTTCAATGCCCTCGAGTATTAGATCTGTGCAAAAACTTTTGTTCGCGTATCCAGCGAATATTGAAAGTTGGGCTACATTCATAGCAACACTTTTACCAAGGTTTGTAAACAAATTTTTTACTTTTTTATTTCTTAAGCCGCATAGCATTCTATACAATAAATATGTTAAATTCTAACAATTTTTTATACATACGGCGCAAAATTATTACTATTCATTAAACGGTTTTCTCATATTATTTTCATTATACAATACTATGCGTACTTGCAATGTGTCCCAGGTCTTAACAGGTAACGGGTAAGCTGTGAATCTTAACTTGTCGTTCCAAGTAACATTTTCCTTTGCTAACATTTCCGATTTGGCTTCGTTTTTCAATTATTCAGATGTTATGCGCCATCGGAAGATATTACGCCGGCCGTAATATAACGTCCTTCCGCCGCTGAGAAGATCGTTCGCTGCGCTTAGACAGTGGAAGAACGGTTTCCACCGGAACGATTCGCAATTATTTTAATTAACGGGATAGGTTCGTGTGAGTAGTTAAATATTGAAATTCACAGGTCTAAATATCTTTCTCTTTAAATTTAACAATCGATTTATTCAACGAAAATGCTAAGAACTAACAATGCTTACAAACGATAATTAATCACATGGATTGGTCGGATCTTTTACAATATCGAACCAACCGCCACTTTCTTTTTTTCCTCCTTTCTGTTTTTCTTTCTCCCCTAGGGATTCTAACGCTATTTCGTAAGACTTAGTAGAATGTAATCTGAAGAATTTGTATCCTAACGTTTCGCCAGCATAGCAGTTAGCTTCGTCAGCTACATACGGTGTTCCGTTTCGGTTTCGGATCAACCGAGCGGTTAGAACATTTTAAATGTCGTTTGATCAATCAACAAATGGGATGAGGGTAATAATCAGTTCTTACCAATGTTGTAACTGTATTCAGTAGTATTGATGTTATCGGGATGTAATTTTTTACTTTTGCTATTAATTTCGTACACGACCTAATCTGGAGCACCTCTCATGTTCGTTCGAGTCGTATCTTGCTCTAGACATCTGCTGAAGACAGTGTGGCCAAAGATGGTCCTATCGGTGGAATTCTGTCATTGGAAATAAGGGAGGAAAGCCATGGTAGGTGTAGTTCGGGGTACAGTTTGTTCTCCCTTTGATCCTGGATAATTTTTTTATTACTTTGCTGGGGTTCAAGTCATTGTTGACTAGAGGTAGCGTGGAATGTTATTAAATGTCACGGATCGGTAGAAGATTCGGTTAGATCGAACTCTTTCCGCGTTAACTCTAATCGGCCTTTTCCAGGACCACCTGCTGACATTAAAAAGTAAGAAACACGCGTTAAACCGCAGATTGTGTTCACGTTCTGTATCTTTCGGTGGTGTCACCTCGCACGCTACACCATCCTCCATTAAATATATGTTTTCCGTGTTTCTACGATTATTTCAAATTCATCGAATATTACTCATAAATAATTACTCAAATAAACATTTCATTATTAATAAATCAGATATACACCGTATATCCGCGATATCCAATCCTACATGTTTATCACTTACTGGATCGGGCGTGATTCGAGTTTGAATTTTAATATCAAATTTCTTCATTACCGCGTTCACTCATCGAGGGACGCAAAATTAGTTAAAGATATCGTACCTTGATAATTACTTGGAATCACAACATATTTTCCTCACCGATTTCGATGAATCTGGGGACACGTTGTCAGCAACATGATTCTAAACGATTATTTCTTGTACACGAAAGCGTCTATTTGTCTTTCTAGTTTTCGGGATATTTGCAAATAAAAGTAAAACTACCGATACTAAGAACTCTGCCTACAACTTGGTTTTGCTTGGTTTTGTTAGATTTGATGCGTCATCATATTGGTTGTAGGCTACTTCACGGCTCTTGTTTCAATTGCAAATAGAAAAAACTTACGATTCGATAATAAAATTTGATCTTGAAATTCAAGGCGAAGGTCGGATATTGTGGCAAGTTTTTCAAACAAATCTCCACCGATCTAGGAACGTAGAATCGCGTTACAATGGTTTCGACATATCCTTGAAACACCTTGTATAATTGCTCACAAAAGTATTCTCGTCCAATGAAATACCTACGTTGTTAATTATAATGTTTGGAACAATGTATCTGTTTAAAGATAGAACAGACAGTACAGGATCGGGGATATATAAAATTGAAAAATAATTGTCCTTTTTGAATTATTCTCGAACTTTATCGATAAAATTTTAAGTCGTTAAATCGTTGTTGATACATATTGTTTCAAATATTTCGGTTTATCAAGCGTATTTGTTTTGTTAAAAATTGGAATTTTACTTTTAAATATTTACCTGCACCCCTATATCTTTCCCTGTATTTCATTTCGTGCCAAACGCGTTCTTAATGTCGTCATGTCGACCTTTTATCGCTGTCGGGAGTCCTTCCGTATAATTTCCTTCCGTAAGCTTAGGAAGAGTGTCTTGAAGTTCTTCCCGAAAGTCGTGTATCGGTCTAACCCCGTTGTTACGTGCACACGTTGGACCGACCTATTGCACGTCTATTATTGCACGACTATTGAGAGATCGGAAAAATGACATTTCGGAGAACATTTAGAAAATGGATAATATCACCTTAATATCATTTTCGCCATTTTTACAATATAAAAGAGATGCCAGCCAAATGAGAGATGCTTCTAGAGATACTCCACTATTCTTAATTATTTTCTAAACGTTACACAACCTGTACATTTATTATTATCTGTACATTATTTTTCTCATTCAGAACTGTTCACGATACGGTGCGCAACCTCGCCACCTCGTTGTATAGCCGTCGTCACTGTATAATAAGGTTAGGACAAAATATGAAACATTAATAATTAAACGGTTCATGTTCCAGAATATTTTTCCATTTTTCCAAAAGTACAAGCATTTTTTGCTCTTTTACTTATTCGAATTTATCATTATTTTACATATTTGTGGAGTTCTGTGGAGAAATTTCTTAGGCGATTTTCACATTAAAATTCAATTGCGAAGTTGTTGCAACATTTATTGCGCGAAGCGTATTAAAATTCCGTTTTCCGTTTAAAACATTTTTTCTCATCATATTTAGTATACATAGTATTCTTATTGTTACTACAACTATAACGTTACGTATTACGTATATCTCGAGGATAGAGATGTAAAATAGCATATTTTACGTAGGCGTTCATTGCGCTACCTGCTGTTTTATTGTCGAGTATAGCTGTACTCGACTCTCCCCTCTGCAGCAGCGGGATCTCTTATTATTCGCACCGTGTTGCAAGGAAACCGCGTTGTGGGAAGGTTATTAGCGTATTGGATATCCTGATATCCGTGAATGAAATACGTGAGGGTAGTTAGTGGGTAAAGATAGTATAGTAGTACAAAATGGCAAAATATTGTCGAACTTTTGTCAGTACTTTACTTCATCGTGTCATGATCTTTGATCTAACTTATATTTTCTTATCTTGTTTACACATATTTTAGAAAATTTTTTAATTGTTCACAGATGTATAAATAAGAAGTACAATATCAATAGTGAATGGCTTTCAGGATTCATAACTATCACACAGCAAAATTACCGATCCACAAATCTAATGGCTAAATGGCTAAACGACAGTAAAATGAAATTGAAACATCTCAATCAAAGAGAGAAGCTTTGATATTTTTATCTTAGACTAATAAAAGATTAATAAAAGCAGGTAAAAATGTTTAGTCTATACAATTTTCATTATACATTACACGTACTTCACTATATTTTATAATTAAGGTAATTGAGCTGGAAATTGTTGTAGCATTATTTTTTTCTGTTCTTTGAATTATTATTGTACAGTCAAAAATAAAGACCCTTTACTCTTTCTTCTTTTTCTCTTCTCATTCTTATGGCTTTTTTTACCAGCTGGATATACATTTTTATCTAGAACGCGCGATAATTTATGTCGGGATATGTATGCGACATATATATGCGAAATGAAAATATGGATGCCAATTATACATGCCTAACTATTGGAGCGACTGTAGAGAACGTACCGAAAAACAATGCACAAACTTTGTGTAACACAGTATAACAGATTGTAATTTTTACTGGCTTTATTTGTTTTCCAGCGCTTCCATTTGTTTATTTTACTTACATAGAGCGAAGAGACAAACAAAGATATTTCATTTGATCTTACGATGGTCAAATATTTCCAAATATAATTAATGAAATTATAGTTTGAAATGTCAGCTTGCTTAACCCGTTAACGCTAAAAAATAATAAATAATGTAATTTTATTAAATTCATATTAATAAATTCTAGCCTGAAATAACACATGTTTTGAGTATAAAAGCAAAAAATAAATTGTAATTTACATCAAGCTTAATAAAATTCAAATTACAATTACAAAGAACAAATTACATTAACTTTACTCGTTCGGTCCAATATAGGCCGATTGCTCCAATGTGTACGGTAGTCCGACCTTTGTATTCGTCGTAACTTTGATTGTTTCCTTCGATAATATTGTATGCGTACGATAGTACTAATTAAATCCATACTTGATCGAGAAAAGTCAACTAAATGTTTCATTAGTCTTGCTCGTGTATCCAAAATATTCTGTAACAACGTGCATAAAACATTTGAAATTTACTCTTAACCCGGTCCCGGGAGATGGCTCGAATCTGCTTCCACGCCATTACGGCAAACGCAAAATAAACCCAGCTCTACTCCCTCGGCTAGCCACTCTTCCGCGGACGGGCTGGAACATGCACCACGTTTCATCATTTTAATCAGTTCAATTTCTGTGTTATCCACTTTTTCTGTTATAAACACTTCAGCATTGGACAAGGCCCATTCCGCTGTATTATCTGGGCAAAAATCATGGATTACCCAAACCTGTTCCTTAGCTCTCGGTTGGAGACCGCGGTACCATTCTTCACTTTCTTGTGGACGTGTTTCATTATTTAAACTCAGAATTCTATAAATGGGAGTTAAGTCGTTAGAGAAGGAAACTTAACTCTCAATAAGGTTAATGACTCTTTATTCAGCTTTGCCTCTTTTATATTATACAAAAATTAAAGTGTGCACTCTTCTTGGGAGGTCGGTGACTATTGCTGGGATCTTATCGATTACCGATTGATCGAAAGGTAATAATTAAGGAGGGACGCGTATAAAGTGTCCAAAGGATTCGTCGGTCTAAAGATATCTATAGCGAGTGATTAAGGATTCGGCCCCTTACCGAACGAGACAACTTCCCTTCTCTCTCTCACTTATTGTGAGAACGAATAACCTCAACGTTGCGAGTACGTTGTGTACTAGAAAACTGTTTATTTCACATAATTAACTATATTTAGCTTGTGAACTGTTTGACTGTCGCAATCTCTAATAACAAGTCCTTAAATTAGAATTATTTTGTCAATTACTTGAAGTAAGGAACGGAAAGGAAAATTATGAACTATTCACTTAACCATGATCTAAATTTAATAAAGTTTCTATTGTTCTAATTATCTCAAGGCCTCTTTCGAGCTTTGCCTAAACATTCGAACAGGCTATGTCTTCGATGCTAATACGAACGATCTAAGGAGGCACTATCGTACGAACCCTCATGGTAAGAACAACTTGAGTAAAGCATGTTTAGAAACACGCTTACACGTACGAATTGAAATCATTATTAAAATATCGTCATTCAAACCATAATTTTAACTAACTATGTAAGGGATAATTCAAATTTTTTAAACACAGATTTTTCACTATCATACATTTTATTCATTTATTTAAAGTAGAGGCAATATGAAAAGTATTCTTATACTATCATATTTATTTTAAGATTTAAACATAAATTATGATAATTAGATCCAATTCTCTATCGTTTAATAATACAAAATGAAACATATTCGATTTAACCAAATTCACTTGTCACTTGGTCAAATCTGATATTGTTTGCTCAACGTAAAATATTCTTACTTTCACTCTCAAGTAAATATTACTTTCTCTACTCTTTATCTCAATCGAGAATACACTACATGTTACAACCATATAATTATGATACAGGATGTTCGTGCAATTTTCACGCGCATACACATATCAGTTTCCAAAAACTTCACCTCTTCCTTACAAAGAAAGTTAATCTTTTTAAGTCGAAAGCAGTTAATGGATTTTTATTTGAAACGGATTGCAATTTGCAATTGATGCAATTATCAAATACGTTTCTACAACTTGTCCACCATTTTGAAATGGTTCCATTTGGAAAACGTGGAGCAAAATGATAGCATAGCTGATATCGATAGAATACCTTGTATTATAAAATAAACAAAAAGTTACCTTCAATTCATGCGTATCTTATATCTATATATGTATTTCTAAAAATTGTTTCTCATACTAATAAATATAGATAAAATCCATGAAATTGTTTGCATAAATTGTTTCTGAATGGTGGTGTAAATGTGGTGTAGGTTCTAGAAGAAGATTGAAACACTAGTGATTACAACCCGTACAGAATAGCACAATTACAATAATTTCGTTAGTTATTTCGATATCACATTTAATATTTAATTGAACAGAATATTTGAACAATTCTAAACCTTCTGAAGTAATTAAAATTAAAAATATTGTACACTTGATTGCAAAAATTGTTAAATTGTTGAATACAAGCCATGAGGTAGAGCGCGTAATTAAAAAAAAAACTCGGTAAGCATAGGAAAAAGAGGCATATGAAAATATTGATGGGGATAATTGAAACAACGGCTATTCTTAATTGATAAATTCAAAGACCATTTACAATTTATTGGTGAACAAATGTAATGGAAGAAAAAGTGAAAGAATACTGTCTCTTCAACTCGCAAGGGCTCGATGCTATAATTGGATTCTTATTATTCTTTCATTATTCAAAAGCAGAAGGAATAATTGTTTTCAATTTGTCGCCAAATGGTGGAAGAGGGCGGACAACAAAAGATCCCTCTATCGATGAACGATCAATTAAATAAATATTCGATGCGGATTGCAAGCAAGAATTATGAAATTGGAAAAATAAATATTCAAGCGGCGAAAAAGATGTGTTGGTAGGTTTTGGGAAAGGGTAGAGATGGAATTGATGTATGCAGTAGAGATAGGTGGGATCGTTGAGGGAAGGGTTAAGGGAACACGTGGAGGAACAGGAACAAAATCACACTGATTTAACGAAGAATATTGTTTTACTATAATCACGAGGCGAACCACTCTTAACTTCACATATTAGTGGCGAGGCGGGGCTAGGGGGGTAATAGAAGTTTCGAAACAAAAGGAAGAACAAAGGAAAGTAGCGACTACGCTGAGTCATGCGACCAGTACGGACAGAAAAAATGACAACATGCAATATTAGGACACCCTGTTTTCGACGATCCTCGAATATTCCGCCCACCTCGAAATGGTTGCTTCGATCCCTTGACGCCTCGCGGTTTTATTACATTTTCTTAGGAGGCTACACGAAGATATAGGTGGGCACGGAATGTAGAAAGAAAAGGGCAACAAAATACGGTGTGGGTAGTTGGGTAAATCTCACGTATTAATGGTTGCGCCGCCCGCCGTGCACCACTCCTGCTCTGTAACTTCTTGATTTAGATCGATAGGAAGGAAACGAAGTTACACAATTAGTTGGGTGTAGGGTTGCCGAGGAGAACCAAACGGCCACCCAATTTAAAATTTGTTATCTCTGTAAGAGGACATGTAAAAGGACTTATCATAATTTTAGTAATACAAAAGTTTCAACCATGACGGAATGTGGCGGTGAAGAAATTTTCAATGAATTAGAAAGTGATAGTTTACCGGAAGATCTACCAAAGTAGTAAAAAAGAAATGTAGTAGAATCTGATAGTGAAAATGATTTTGAAGAAGAGTTGATTTACATTTACGAAATAGTAGCCGGTGACATGCAATAGTTCCCGTGTAAAATTGCCGGTAAATTTTGTGTTCACTTTAATGTATTAACGCGATTTAAACCGTTAATACTGTAATAATACTAAACCGTCTTTTTCTTGCTTTTTAATAACCAAATAATTCCTTTCGTCTGTTATTATACTTTTTTACCGAGTTTGTCACTTAAAATATGTGTGTCCATCGTACAAGTGAAAAGCAAAATGGACTGCAAGTCAAAGGGGTATTTCATTGTCCCCCAAGTGGACGTCTAGTTGTCGGCTCATCGCAGACTCCATCCAGTAGTTTCTAACTAAAATTGTACGTATTAACAATTATTCCAAAATTTATAGAAATAAGTATGCAGCATTCTACGACATAATTACAAGGTCAGCGAATAAACGCATAACAATACAATTGAATACAATTAAAATGAAAAATTAATAATTGTAATTGACGAAGTAATTTAACTGTAATTTAACACAACATTTTTTATGAACCCCTTGAATTTTTCCATTTGTTAGTAATATATAAAATTGTAATGAAATTTTAGTAGAACCATATCCACTTCGCTGAAGAACAATTTTATAATCGCACTATATTTAAAATTGCTCTATATTTTATAATAAATTATTCTAGGGTAAGACTATTGTATAAAATTTCCGCGGAACACCTTTAAAAATTGTAATTTGGTTTTTTCAGTTCTGTCAATGTTCTTACAATTGCAATTTTCTGATGTTTAAAAAAATTGTAAGGTTGTACAATAAAAGAATACGTACGAAGTAAGCAATAATATTGTGAATAAATGAAGAATAAAACCTATACCAATTTTCTTGCTTGCCGTATAATTTTGTAGTGGAATATATTAATATATATACATATATAAAATATTCTTAAATTTCTTATTTTATATACGTAATGTACATTTAATAATGGAGGTATTACCTTAATACTAAGATGTATATATATGTATGTATATTGAATTTCATGTAGTAAGCAGTGCAGCGCAGTCCATGGAAGCTGTGGAAGCTCCGTTTGCCTGGTATTTTCTAATGTATAAATAAGAAATACATGTTTTGCGATTTCAAGCGATTTTTATGATACAGTTTTTGAAGACTTTCCGGAAAAAATCGCCGAATGCAGAGAACATTCAATTTGAAATACCGAAATAAGACGGACAAATGTAAAAAAAAAACATTTATTTCAGAATCATATTCACAAAAAATCACTATTACTAATTCAGTATTTGATTAAATAATAATGTCCTTTTAATATCGCTTGAATCAGTTTAATATTGCTGGAAGTATTTGTTGTCATTTTTATTGAAATCAAGAAACAAATGTTAAATGTCAAAACTGCGATGTTTTTGCTAATAATATTTCGAAATATTACGACAGTAACACGTTCGTATGGTACAAAGGAACAAGAGGAACAAGGGGTGCAAGAAATATTACAATCTTATTTTGTAAAAATGGAAGTGAATTTATACGTGCATGGGTTTCTAACTATAAAATTTGGTCAAAACGCAATTGTTTATGTACATACACTGTTAATTAGTTTATGATAAACATGTAGTGTTCTGTAGTAAAAAGTAATAAGAGTAAATATGCAAATATACACTAATGAGACTACTGGGTAAAGAAAAAAAAGCCATGAGCAGGAAAATACAGAATTAGTGTAGTAAAAAAAAATTTTTATTTATTCTAATTGTGCAACGAGATTTGAAAACAGTTTTGCAGTTCCTTTATTTTATAAACATATACTTATTCCCACTTCTATACATTATCGACTTACTCAATGCAGTATAAAAACTGATCGATAGAAAGTAGGCACCCTGCATAATCGTACATATAAATTCATATTTTATGAAGTAAATATGAAACAAAAGTGATAAGAACTTTATTATATAAATAAATATATGCACATATGTTTGACATATACACAATAGAAGTAGTTTCAATGTAGATTCTAAGTAAAAAAAAAAATGTAAAAAAAAAAAAAAAAATATTCAAAGTTTTTCAATTTTTTTTTTAGCCTACTGCAATGTATTTTTAGCTTTCGTACTATATCAATAACTATTACATTATTTACAACATAGTAATTGTATGAATATCACTATACGTGTGCAGCTGTGCAATGAAACACAATAAACCATATCGCGCAACCCGTAATTCCGAAGTTCACCGCTACGCGTCGGGCGAGGTCTACCGCTTCTCGAAAGCGAAATGGTGCCCTGTAGAGTATATAAGATACTGTAAAACGTTACAAAGGCATCGCTTCTCGGCCTGATGGCTAAGATCAAAGTGTAGTATCTGTTCTTATCAGCTTAATATCTGATACACTCCTCATTAGGAGTCAGAATATTAATCTGATTTTTGGAAAGAGGCGGATTGCTGGGGCTTGCTCCACCTCCGCCGCGAGTCGGCCCGGTATTGCAGTGCCTCCGGGAACGGCTCAATTAGCTCGCTTAACCATATTCTGACTTCTACACTTTGATCTTCCATCCTTTAAAAGTATTACTTTTCCGTTTCGACTCGCTCGCCGGAGTGTCGCGTCTTCCGCGTCGCGTGTGCGGTGTTCGATCGGTGCGGTGGCAAGTGCGAGCGACTAGCTGGAGGTGCCCTGGTCATCGGGTAAGTCCACAGTGGGAGTAGGTGGAGGTCAACTCGTAGTTAGAGACAGAGCTCCCGAAACGGTGATAACCGTTCTCGGGTAGAGCGAGACGTCTAGCACGTGACGTCACTCCCCCTCCGTCGATACCATCGATAAGAGGGGCGTAGTAGTTTGATCGCGTAGAGTCAGCTTGTGTGTGTTGTACACAGCTATATAGGTATAACCGATAGCTGTTGTTTTGTTATCACGACCTCCCCGACTTCAACTGTCGACGTTTGATCACGTACTCCTGTAAAATCGAACTTTAACGGTTTTACAGGCAGGCGCTGCGCAATAGCAGCTCTAGAATATTCGATTAAATTCTGGTTGTTTTATCAGAGATCGGGGTACACGGAGGCCCTTTACACCCCGTGTAACTCGATACGTTTTTTTTGTTTCCAGAGCATCTCCAGGCCGTGCGGAACGACGGGAAAGATTTAACCGCGGGCGGTTGTCTGTCTCGTTCGCGAAGTACGGTTCGCTCGTGCGGTTGCCGTGTCCGGTCGGGCACCGTAATCGTCCGTTAATTCGTATTATTTACTCAATTTATTCCGCGTTCGCGTTGTCCCTTGTCTATTGTATATATAATTTATTTTTGTGTTTCGTCTTTTGTGTTTCCGCTCGTTCCGTCTGTGTTCCACTCCGGCGAGCGTTATTATTTTATCATTTTATTTATTTATTTTTACTTTTGACGAGTCGAGTAGTTGCGTTGCGACGCTATCTTAATGATGACGGGTAACAGCAGCCAAAATAGTACATTAAACACAAGTAATAATAACGTGGTAAAGCTGCTTTACCCGTTCCCTGCAGAATTTCCTTGCCCCTTCTGCTTTAACGGCAGAACGGTGTGCAAAAAGGGGGCGTGTGTGTATCTGAGGCACACGGATTTATTTAAACACCTTAAATTACACCACCCCAGTGCGATTAAGAGGTGGACGTGCGGAGTGTGCGGCTTCGCCGACGACAGCGCTTATGCGCTGAAGAAGGTGAAGTCGCACCACGCGACAAAGCACCCGTCCACTGGGGGTCCGTGTGCCTCCGTTACACACAACCCCCTTGCAGGGAGTGCCGCCCGCGCAACACTCGGCGATAGCGGTGCCGAGTCGCGACCCGTTGACGCGGTGGACTTTTCCACCGAGAGCGAGGTCTCCTTTCCTCCTTTGGGAGCTTCCCCGGTGACCTGTGGGGCCACCACCACCTGCGCCCCCACCACCACAACGAGTACTGCTCTTTTGAATGTTTCCAGAGCTACGAGGACGGCTGCCTCCACCGCAGCCAGGACAACGTCATCGAGAGGGGCCTCCTCTAAAACGTCAACTAGAGGCACTGCTATCACCACGCAACCCCGGCGACGGGCCGGGCCACCCACCGCCGCATCAACAACAACAACAACGACCACAACCACAACGACGACGGTGGGATCAAGCACCGCTACCAGGAGCTCCGTTACCCTCGCGGCGTTCCTGCAGCGGAGCCGGCGCTCCTCCGCGGGCGAGGACGCCCCCAATAGAACGAGGACCAGCGGCGGGCCGGTGTCAATGGGGAGGATATCGGGGGGCAAGACCACCACGCCCCCCGCCCCCGCAAGGGGAAAGAAGAGTCCGGCGGCGTCCGCGTCGACCGCAAGGAAGGCGCGGGCGTCCACCGAGCCTCCCCAACCCGGCCCGCCCCGACGACCACCATCGAGGAGGGTGACTCCGGCCACGACCTTCGCCGAGGTCACCAGGGGCAGCCCACCCGCAGTGGTCGGGGCGACGGCGGTGTCGCGGAACACGAGAGCGGCGTCTCTCCCGCCCGCGCCAATGAGGACGACGCGGGCCGCAGCAAGGAGAATGGGGGGCGCGTCCACCATCTCCAGCGCCCCCCCAACGACACCGCCACTGCAGGGCCCACCACCTACGCCCTGCAGCGCCCCGGCCACCCTGACGACGACGACGGTGACGACCACGGCCCGTGGCTCGCCAATAATGACGGCGGCCGTCACACCATCTACGGCGGTCGCCGTCGCGGCGAGGACGCCGCCTGCCACGGGCCGCGCCTCCACCCTGCCGACCAGGACGACCCGGGCGACGTCCCTCCCGCCCGGGCCGTCCGCGAAGAGGCCTATTCGTGGACGCCTGTCCCCTCCGGGGGGCAGAGGGGACACCCAGACCACCGGGGTGTCTCTCGTGGTGGAGGCGCATGGGGAGGGGGCCGCGAAGAGAAGGTCGCTGCCTTCACCCAGGCCCCTCCCCACCATTGAGGAGTCATCGTCGTCGTCAGGAGACGAACGACCAGCGCCGACGGACGGGAACAAGGGGGGACCGGCGTCCAGAAGGAGGAGGCGCTGCTACCCTAGCAGCAACAGCAGCAGCAGTAGCAGCAGCAGCAGTAACAGCAGCAGGAGGAGCAGCAACAACAGCGCCGCGAGGGGACGGGGCAACACCAACAGAGCGGTGCGCAGGCGGTGGGTGGATCGCCGGCCTGCAACAACGTCATCCGCGGAGTCGTCGGGGGATGAGGGGGCCCCGAGGCAGCCGTCCCCGCGGGTGGAAGGACCCACACCTTCCACCCGAAGGTCACCGAGGCACTCCCAGGAGGGGAGGGGCCTCGATTTTAATATAACTTTGAATAATCGTTTTAATGTTTTGACTGACCGGGCAACGAGCCCGGTCAATTTTAATAATCTTCGCGTACCTGACTCCCCCGGGTCAAACCGGGGGTCTTTCTGTTGCAGGTGTGGAGGCGTACGGGACCCGCCCGCGTCAACATCCCGGGACAGCGTCGCGGTGGAGGCTTCGCTGAGGATGCCCCCGGCAAGCTCTAGGGAAAGCCACCCGGTGAGTGCGACGCGTGGATGTCGTGCGGTTCCTGGAAGCGGACGGACACCTGCAGCGACCGGGGGGCGGCGGCGGGGGATGGCGAACTCGGGCCTCCCCGCTGCAAGCGAGCGCAGGGGCGGGGCGCTTCAGCCCCGGGCCCCGCGGCAATCTAGGGTGCCCCATCCTCGAGGTGGAGGTCGCGACGCCGCGTCCGGCGCACCGCCAACCGAACGACCCCGAATTAGGGGACGCCGGGGGGTGGACGACGCCGCAAGGGCGCGGATAGTGGCCTTTGCTGAGGGGGTGGAGTCGCCCGTGCAACTGGAGGAACTTGCCGCGATGGTGGATGGGTTCCTCCAGGAGCGGAGGGCCGCGGGACCCGGGGCTGGCGACCGGAGTGCCGCCCCTAGCGGGGGTGCCGGTCGGCGCCGGCCTGTCGCGGAGGGTGGGTTGCGTCACCCGATGGGAGCCAATTCGGGGGAGAACGATGGCTCTTCCAACGCTCCGTATCGCGTGAGGGAGGCTACGCGAATTCAACGCCTTTTCCGGGCGAACAGGAAGCGCGCGGTGCAGGAGATTCTCGCCGGAGAATCTCCTCATTGCAGTGTGCCCCTGGACCGGGTCCAGGAGCACTTTTCCAACGTTTACTCGCTCCGAGTTCGCCCGAGTAGCCTCCCTCCTCTCTATCAGGAGGACCCGACTCCAGAGTCGAACGACGCCCTGGTTTCCCCCTTCTCGGAAGCCGAAGTCAGCCGTCGGTTAAAGCGGATGAAGCTTGCTTCGTCCGCCGGACCCGACGGTCTGACGTATGGTGACCTGAGGAGGGCGGATCCAGGAGCTGTCCTCTTAACGGCGGCGTTTAACACCTGTCGCCGGATGGAGAAGATACCGGATCGTTGGAAGAAGTCCAACACCATTCTTATTCATAAGAAGGGTGATCGTGATGACCTCTCGAATTGGAGGCCCATCGCTCTTGGTGACGCGACCCCGAAGCTCTTCGCGGCGGTTGTTGCCGACCGGCTCACCCGCTGGGCCGTATCGAACAAGCGGCTCAGCCAAGCACAGAAGGGCTTTTTGCCCTTCGAAGGCTGCTTGGAGCACAATTTTGTGCTTCAGCATGCCATGGCTGCCGCTCGCAAGCAGCGTAAGGAGGTGGTGGTGGCGTGGTTGGATCTGGCCAACGCTTTCGGTTCGGTTCCCCACGCCACCATCATCGACTCGCTATCCGGCGCCGGCGCTCCACGGCCGCTGATTAGTTTAGTCGCCAGCCTTTACGAGGGCGTGGCGACCAGGGTCCGTACCGCCGAAGGGTACACGTCCTGGATCCCCATGAAGTCGGGGGTGAGACAGGGCTGCCCACTTAGCCCGATCTTGTTCAACCTCTCCATTGAGGCCATGGTTCGCGGGGCCGTGGACTCGGTGGAAGGTGTGACGGTGAGCGGGCATAAGGTGACAGCTCTGGCGTACGCCGACGACGTGGCACTCGTCGCGTCATCTGCCGACGGCATGGGGAGGTTGCTGCAAGCAGCAGAGGGAACGGCTCGTGTGTTGGGCCTCTCCTTCAACCCCTCGAAGTGTGCAACACTGCACATTAGAGGGGACGGGAGAGTAGTTCGCACCGAGTTCCGTTTAGACGGGGGACTCGTTCCAGCTCTGGAGGACGGCCAGAGTTACGAGCACCTGGGAGTCCCGACCGGGGTTCGGATCGACCAAACCCCATACTCGACGATCGAGGCGCTTTTATCGGATTTACGCGCGGTAGATGAGTCCTTGCTCGCACCCTGGCAAAAAATCGAGACCGTGGCGACTTTTTTGTTGCCGCGCCTCGATTTCGCGTTCAGGGCAGGGCACGTTCGTAGAACCGCTTTAGCTGTCGCCGACAAGGTCATGAAGCGCACGGTAAAGAGGTGGTTACACCTCCCGCAGCGTGCCAGTGCGGAGCTGGTTTATATCCCCCCCGCATGGGGTGGGTGCGGCCTTCTCCCGCTGGTGGATCTGGCTGACGTGGCGTCGGTGTCGCACGCGTTCAGGATGCTGAATGCGGGTGACCCGGTCGTCGCGGATATTGCCAGGTCAGCGTTGTGTGACGCCGTGCGTGGAAAGATCGGTCGGACCCCTGGGAGCGGGGACCTTGCCGAATATCTCTCGGGCTCTTTGTCCGGTGAGATGGCGAGGCCGACGGCGGGCCGGGCTACGTTCTGGTCGCGAGCAAGGACAGTTGCATTAAGATCTTGCACGCGCCTCGGATTTCGTTGGAGGTGGGATGAGGTTCGTGAGGAACTCTCGATCGAGTGTCGCTCCCGGCAAGGACGATTAGTTGTGGTGCCGCCGGCTGCAAAAGGGCATTGCACGCGGAGGCTGAGAGCTTCAGTGGGGGAGTATTACATGGAAAGGCTTCTTCGGAAGCCGGACCAGGGGAAGGTGTTCGATGTAGCTTCCCGTTGTGCGGTTAGTAACCACTTTCTGCGCACGGGGGCGTTTGTCCGCTTCGCTGATTGGCGTTTCGTCCACCGCGCCCGCCTCGACGTGTTGCCGCTAAACGGCGCTCGTCGGTGGGGGGACGGTGACAAGCGTTGCCGGCGTTGCGGGCATGACTTCGAGGGCCTTCCCCATGTGCTCTCCCACTGTGGTCCTCACTCCGCAGCCCGGCAGCTGCGTCACGACAACGTCGTCCAGCGGCTCGTGAAGGCTGTCCGTCTTCCCGGTGAGCTCCGGGTCAACAAGCGGGTCCCGGGCGTCGACGGCGAGCTGGCAGCCCTGCGTCCCGACATTGTCGTGGAGCACGGGCTGTCGAAAAACATCGTCGTGGTCGACGTAGCCGTGCCTTTCGAGAATACTCTCGGCGCAATTGAGGAGGCAAGGGAGGGGAAGATACGCAAGTATCAACCCCTCGCCGAATCATTGCGTAGGCGCGGCTACCGAGTCCACGTAGATGCGTTCGTCGTCGGCGCTCTGGGCTCGTGGGACCCGGGGAACGAGTTCGTCCTGGACCTGCTGCGCGTCTCTCAGCGTTATGCAGCGCTGATGAGACGTCTCATGGTATCTGAGACAGTAGCCTGGTCCAGAGACATCTACGTGGAGCACGTAACCGGGGTACGTCAGTACCGGGCTCTACGGGGTGCACCCGAGGCGGAGTCGACGCCTGCGGCGCTGAGCGGGAGCAGTGGAGGCGCCCGCGTTCCTGGGGTGGTGCCGCCGGCGGATCCTTGGGCCTCCACACCTGCTGTGACAGGAGACGTTCCTATGGTGTGGATGTCTTGGTAGTCGGTAGCCTCCACAGAAACTCTGAAACGACAAGAGGTGGTCGATGTTTATCGGATTTGGCTATGCAGGAGAGTTGGGATATGTTTAGCTTAAATATCCCAACCTAATACTTACCACCGTTTTCTACTCGGCTTCAGTATGCATGTAGCTTCTACTTCTGCTTTTTATCTCTATTTTATCTCTATTTCTACTTACTATTTTAGTCTAGTTTACCTACTTTACTTATTTTACTTATTTACTTACTTATTTTCTTATTTATTTTATCTTATTCTATTCTACCTATTTATTTTTATTTATTCCATTTTATTTCATTTCACTTTATTTTATTTTACTTTAACTGCGCATGCATGCTATTTTATCTAGTTTCCTTCTCATATATTTTTCTTGCATACATATCCGATATTGCTATACTGCTCTTATAAACATGACCATAAATAACGTATACACAAAACTACTACAACAAGCACAATAGACTGTATTAGAGGTAGCTATTTGAGTAAAATGCATGCAATGTGAATAGCATCCACTCCATACAGGGGGCCCTTAGTGGAAAATAGATGTATACATGCTTTGCATGTATCCTGCATGACGCCATCTTACTTACCAATTTATCTATCTAGTTATTTACTTACCTTTTGAGCTATCTTTATTTTAACTATTCATTTAATCTGTCTATTTATTTATTTATAGTATGGCCCCCATGGTATACGACCAACGAGAACGTCTCTGCAGTGTACAGTTTTCCTCTTAGTTGTGGACTTAAAGGCGCTAGTCCGCATCAGAGACTGTGATAAAACTTTTAGTGATTGACATACCTGTGATTATTTTACTTTATCATTTTATTATTTTATTGTTTTATGAATTTATATATATATTTACAACCATATTTTACGAGCAAACTACCCGTTAGGGGTGTTGACAATGGATTGTGATATACTATGCTATGCTATTTTATTCTATACTTTATTCTTTCTTTTTATGACATTATTTTAATTAATTTTAATTTTATAAACCTAGATGCTAAGAGGCATCCGCCCCTCACTAGGCAATTTATTGTTTTATTATTGTAACAATCATACTAATGTATGCGGACCACATGCATTGTAATGTTGTAACACTTGTATACCCCTGGGGCTTCGGCTCCAGGGGAACATTAATTGATCAATAAAGCGCTTTTATCTGTTCTTATCAGCTTAATATCTGATACACTCCTCATTAGGAGTCAGAATATTAATCTGATTTTTGGAAAGAGGCGGATTGTTGGGGCTTGCTCCACCTCCGCCGCGAGTCGGCCCGGTATTGCAGTGCCTCCGGGAACGGCTCAATTATCTCTCTTAAACACACTTTGATCTTACCATCATCTAGTCTTTTTATTTATTTACTTTTTGTTGTGACTCGCTCGCCGAAGTGTTTTCCGCGTCGCGTGTGCAGTGTTGTCCGATCGGTGCAGTGACAAGTGCGAGCGACGAGCTGGAGGTGCCCTGGTCATCGGGTAAGTCACGGTAGGAGTAGGTAGAGGTTGGAAAATTCGTAGTTAGAATTGGAGCTCCCGAAACGGTGAAAACCGTTCCCGGGTAGACAGAGACGTCTAGCACGCGACGTCACTCCCCCTCCGACAAGAGGGGCGAGAAGTAGCTAGATCGCGGTAGATTCAGATTGTTTGTATTTGTACACAGCTACAGGCATAGCCCGTAGCTGCTGTTTGGTTGCCAACGACCTCCCCTACTTCTACCGCCGACGAATTTGGTCACGTACTCCTGTAAAATCGAACTTTAACGATTTTACAGGCAGGCGCTGCGTAATAGCAGCAGTAAATTAATCGAGTAAATTCTGTTTGCTTAATAAGAGATCGAGGTACACGGAGGCTCTTTACACCCCGTGTAACTCGATACATTCTTTATATACCCAGTGCATCTCCGGGCCGTGCGGAACGACGGGCGAGAATTAACCGCGGGCGGTTGTCTCTCTCGTTCGCGAAGTACGGTTCGCTCGCGCGGTCGCTGCGTCCGGTCGGGCACCGCTGAGTCGTCCGTTAGATTGTGATATTTATATTAATATTTATATTTATATTTATATTTATATTTATATTTATACTTATATTTATTTTATTTAGTTTATTCAGAGTTTGCGTTGTTACGTTTATTTTACACACATAATTCAATTCCGTGTTTTGTTCTTTTTTTTCGCGTTTTTCGTCCTGTTCCGTTCTGTTGTCCGCTCCGGCGAGCGTTACTACGTTAATACATTATTTTATTTTATTTTACCATTTTACTCATTTGTTTCTTTTGCCTCTTTTCTTTCTTTTGTTGACGAGTCGGGCCGTTCCGTTGCGTTGCGACGCTTTCGGTTAAACGATAACGGGTGGCAGCAGCCAAACGAATACCATGGATACGAGTAATAACAACACCGTCGTGAGGCTGCTGTACCCGTTCCCTGCCGAGTTTCCGTGCCCGTTCTGCTTCAACGGCAGGACGGCGTGTAAGAAGGGGGCGTGCGTGTATCTGAGGCACGCGGATCTGTTCAAACACCTCAAACTACACCACCCCGGTGCGATCAAACGGTGGTCCTGCGCCGAGTGCGGCTTCACCGACGACAGCGCGTACGCGCTGAAGAAGGTGAAGTCGCACCACGCGACCAGGCACCCGTCCGCCGGGGGTCCGTGTGCCACCGTTACACGCAACCCCCTCGCAGGGAGCGTCGCCCGCGCAACGCCCGGCGACACCGGGGCCGAGACGCGACCCCGCGTGGAAGCGGTGGGGCTCTCCACCGGGAGCGAGGCCTCTCCTCCTCCCCTGGGGGCCTCCCCGGTGACCTTGGGGGGCACCACCACCTGTGCCCCCAGAAATAGACCAAAGACTGCTTCGTTAAATGTTTCCAGCGCCGCGAGGACGGCTGCCTCCACCGCTGCCGGGACGACGTCGGCGACGGGAGCGACGATGACAACGACGACCACCACCACCACCTCGCAACCCCGACGACGGGCCGGGCCGCCCACCGCCGCGCCCGGGAAAATACACCCAACCAAAACCATACCGGCGGCGGGGAGCAGCGCCGTCACCAGGAGCCCCGTCACCCCCGCGGCGTTCCTGCAGCAGAGCCGGCGCTCGTCCGCGGGCGAGGACGCCCCGGCGGAGCGAAGGACCAGCGGCGGACCGGCGTCAATGGGGAGGAGGTCGGGGGGCAACACCACCTCGCCCCCCGCGGCGGCGTCCGCGTCGACCGCGAGGAAGACGCGGGCGTCCACCGAGCCTCCCCAACCCGGCCCGCCCCGACGAGCACCCTCGCGGAGAGTGACCCCAGCCACCACCTTCGCGGAGGTCACCCGAGGCAGCCCGCCAGCGGTGGTCGGAGCGACGACGACGACGGTGCCGAGACGAACGAGAGCGGCGTCTCTCCCGCCCGCGCCGACACGGAGGACGCGGACGGCGACGAAGAGGACGGGGGGTGCGACCGCCACCTCCAGCACCCCCCCTGCGACGCCGCCGCTGCAGAGCCCACCACCGACGCCCTGCAGCGCCCCGGCCACCCTGACGACGACGACGGTGACGACCACGGCCCGTGGCTCGCCCGTGATGACGGCGGTCGTCACCCCACCTCCGGCGGCCGCCGTCGCCGCGGGCCGCGCCTCCACCCCGCCGACCAGGACGACCCGGGCGACGTCCCTCCCGCCCGGGCCGCCCGCGAAGAGGCCAACGCGGGGACGCCTGTCCCCTCCGGGGGGCAGAGGGGACGCCCAGACCACCGGGGGGTCCCTCGTGGTGGAGGCGCGCGGGGAGGGGGCCGCGAAGAGAAGGAAGGTGCCTTCGCCCAGGCCCCTCCCCACCATCGAGGAGCCGTCGCCGTCGTCGCCGTCGGCACGCGAACGACCACCGGCGCCGTCGGCCAGGAGAGGGACGCGCCGCCGCAACACCACCGGCAGCGGCGACAGCAGCAGCAGCAGCGGAAGCAGTAGCAGCAGGAGCAGGAACAATAACGCCGCGGGGGGGCGGAACAACACGGCGGGAGCGGCACGCAGGCGGTGGGCGGACCGCAGAACATCCACCTCGTCGTCTTCGGAGTCGTCGGGGGACGAGGGAGCCCGGAGGCAGCCGCCCTCGCGCGCAGTGGAAACAGCACCAGCCACCCGAAGGTCGCCGGGGCGCCCCCAGGGGGGGAGGGGCCTCGGCTCCAATTTACCATTAACTAACCGCTTTAACATTCTGTCCGACCGGGCAACGAGCCCGGTCAATTTTAGTAATATTAGTTTACCTGACTCCCCCGGGTCAAACCGGGGGCGTTTCTGTTGTAGGTGCGGGGGCGCACGGGACCCGCCCGCGTCAACACCCCGGGACAGCGTCGCGGCGGCGGCTTCGTCGGGGGAGTTCCCGGCGGGCTCTGCGGAAAGCCACCCGGTGAGTGCGACGCGTGGATGCCGTGCGGTACCTGGAGGCGGACGGATACCCGCAGCGACCGTGGTGCGGCGGCGGGGGACGGCGAACTCGAGCCTCCCCGCTGCGAGCGAGCGCAGGGGCGGGGCGCTTCAGCCCCGGGCCCCGCGGCAACCCAGGGTGCCCCATCCGCGAGGCGGAGGTCGCGATGCCGCGCGCGGCGCGCCGCCCGCCGGTAGACCCCGAACGAGGGGACGCCGGGGGGTGGACGACGCCGCGAGGGCGCGGATCGTGGCCTTCGCCGAGCGGGTGGAGTCGCCCGCGCAACTGGAGGAGCTTGCCGCGATGGTGGACGAGTTCCTTCAGGAGCGGAGGGCCGCGGGACCCGGGGCTGGCGACCGGAGTGCCGCCCCTAGCGGGGGTGCCGATCGGCGCCGGCCCGTCGCGGAGGGTGGGTTGCGTCACCCGATGGGAGCCGACTCGAGAGAGAACGAAGGCTCTCCCAACGCTCCGTATCGCGTGAGGGAGGCTACTCGGATTCAACGCCTTTTCCGGGCGAACAGGAAGCGCGCGGTGCAGGAGATTCTCGCCGGAGAATCTCCTCATTGCAACGTGCCCCTGGACCGGGTCCAGGAGCACTTCACGAACATCTATTCGCTCCGAGTTCGCCCGAGTAGCCTCCCTCCTCTCTATCAGGAGGACCCGACTCCAGAGTCGAACGACGCCCTGGTTTCTCCCTTCTCGGAAGCCGAAGTCAGCCGTCGGCTAAAGCGGATGAAGCTCGCTTCGTCCGCCGGACCCGACGGCTTGACGTACGGCGACCTGAGGAGGGCGGATCCAGGTGCGGTCCTCTTAACGGCGACGTTCAACACCTGTCGCCGGATGGAGAAGATACCGGACCGCTGGAAGAAGTCCAACACCGTGCTTATCTATAAGAAAGGTGATCGTGATGACCTCTCGAATTGGAGGCCCATCGCTCTCGGTGACGCGACCCCGAAGCTCCTCGCGGCGGTCGTTGCCGATCGGCTCACCCGCTGGGCCGTGTCCAACAAGCGGCTCAGCCAAGCACAGAAGGGCTTCCTGCCCTTCGAAGGCTGCTTGGAGCACAATTTCGTGCTTCAGCACGCCATGGCTGCCGCTCGTAAGCAGCGCAGGGAGGTGGTGGTGGCGTGGTTGGATCTGGCCAACGCTTTCGGGTCGGTTCCCCACGCCACCATCATCGACTCGCTGTCCGACGCCGGCGCTCCGCGGTCGCTGATCAGCATCGTCGCCAGCCTTTACGAAGGCGTGGCGACCAGGGTCCGTACCGCCGAAGGGTACACGTCCTGGATCCCCATGAAGTCGGGGGTGAGACAGGGCTGCCCGCTTAGCCCGATCTTATTCAACCTCTCCATCGAGGCCATGGTTCGCGGGGCCGTGGACTCGGCGGAGGGGGTGATGGTGAACGGGCATAAGGTGACAGCCCTGGCGTACGCTGACGACGTGGCGCTCGTCGCGTCATCTACCGACGGCATGGGGAGGTTACTGCAAGCGGCAGAGGGAACGGCTCGGGCGCTGGGCCTCTCCTTCAACCCCTCGAAGTGTGCAACTCTGCACATCAGAGGGGACGGGAGAGTAGCCCGCACCGAGTTTCGTTTAGACGGGGGACTCGTTCCAGCTCTGGGGGACGGCCAGAGTTACGAGCACCTGGGAGTCCCGACGGGGGTTCGGATCGACCAAACCCCATATCCAACGATCGAGGCGCTTTTGACCGATTTGCGCGCGGTAGACGAGTCCTTGCTCGCACCCTGGCAAAAAATCGAGACCGTGGCAACGTTTCTGTTGCCGCGCCTCGATTTCGCGTTCAGGGCAGGGCACGTGCGTAGAACCGCTTTAGCTGTCGCCGACAAGGTCATGAAGCGCACGGTGAAGAGGTGGCTACACCTCCCGCAGCGTGCCAGCGCGGAGTTGGTTTTCATCCCCCCCGCATGGGGTGGGTGCGGCCTTCTCCCGCTGGTGGATCTGGCCGACGTGGCGTCCGTGTCGCACGCGTTCAGAATGCTGAACGCGGGCGACCCGGTCGTCGCGGACATCGCCAGGTCAGCGCTGCGCGACGCCGTGCGTGAAAAGATCGGTCGGACCCCTGGAAGCGGGGACCTTGCCGACTATCTCTCGGGCTCTTTGTCCGGCGAGATGGCGAGGCCGACGGCGGGCCGGGCTACGTTCTGGTCGCGAGCAAGGACCGTAGCTTTAAGATCCAGCACGCGCCTCGGTTTTCGTTGGAGGTGGGACGAGGTTCGTGAAGAACTCTCGATCGAGTGTCGCTCCCGGCAAGGACGAGTCGTTGTGGTGCCGCCAGCTGCGAAAGGGCAGTGCACGCGGAGGCTGAGGGCGGCAGTGGGGGAGGGCTACATGGAAAGGCTTCTACGGAAGCCGGACCAAGGGAAGGTCTTCGACGTAGCTTCCCGTTGCGCGGTTAGCAACCACTTTCTGCGCACGGGGGCGTTTGTCCGTTTCGCTGACTGGCGTTTCGTTCACCGCGCCCGCCTCGACGTGTTGCCGTTGAACGGTGCACGTCGGTGGGGGGACGGTGACAAGCGTTGCCGGCGATGCGGGCATGACTTCGAGGGCCTTCCCCATGTGCTCTCCCACTGCGGTCCTCACTCCGCAGCCCGGCAGCTGCGTCACGACAACATCGTCCAGCGGCTCGCGAAGGCTGTCCGTCTTCCCGGTGAGCTCCGGGTCAACAGGCGCGTCCCGGGCGTTGACGGCGAGCTGGCAGCCCTGCGTCCCGACATCGTCGTGGAGCACGGGCTGTCGAAAAACATCGTCGTGGTCGACGTAGCCGTGCCCTTCGAGAACACTCTCGACGCAATCGAGGAGGCGAGACAGGGGAAGATACGCAAGTATCAACCCCTCGCCGAATCGTTGCGCAGGCGCGGCTACCGAGTCCACGTCGATGCGTTCGTCGTCGGCGCCCTGGGCTCGTGGGACCCGGGGAACGAGTTCGTCCTGGACCTGCTGCGCGTCTCTCGGCGCTACGCAGCGCTGATGAGGCGTCTCATGGTATCTGAGACGGTAGCCTGGTCCAGAGACATCTACGTGGAGCACGTAACCGGGGTACGTCAGTACCGGGCTCTGCGGGGGGCGCCCGCGGCGGAGTCGACGCCCGCGGCGCTGAGCGGGAGCAGTGGAGGCGCCCGCGTTCCTGGGGTGGTGCCGCCGGCGGATCCCTGAGCCTCCGCATCTACATTGACCCTGCACGAGACGTCGACACGGGGTGGATGTCGTCAGCCTCCACACAAAGTCTGGAACAGGTTAGGGAGGGTGTCTAGTTATGCAGCCACATATTCACTTTGTTTTTACTGCTCGTTTCGTTACTCACCTGTTCATCTCCTTCACTTTACTTTACTTTACGTTTTTCCATCTTACTCTATCTACTTGGCTGCATATCTGGACGCCCTTCTTACCTCTCATCTACTTATTCACTTATGTCCAATCACGCATATTAGGTTACCGTATCTGGTTAAACTAAGTTCGGAATTAAATTACATACACGACATCCACCCCGGTCCAGGGGGCGCCTAGAGCACTTAATACATTTATTTTAGTTTTTACTTTTCCCTTCTATTTCATTTCAGATTACTTTACTCTATCTCTGCTCTCTCTCTCCTTTCTACACAACGGACATTTTACACGGTTTCACTTGGTTCACTACTCTGCGTCTACTCTCCCTCTTTCTCTACTCTCCTCCTACATACTCAACTCTTGATACTTTGTCCACCTACTTACTCTAAGACTCCTCTCTTCTCATTTAGTTATCATGCTCATCCTGACCCCCCTGGTACAAGATCTTGCGTCGCGTCTCAGTAGAATTATTAGTTCAACGATAGATTTAAGGGTGCCAGACCGCAGTTACTTTATTTTGTTTCTTTATTTCCTTATGTACCAAGCGATAACTTTTCCTTTCTGTACAACGACAATGCTCTGGTCACCTCGCAACAGTTATTATGATAGATCTTAAGCTCAACTGACCCGCCATGGGCATTGGCAAAGTTCCTTTTAGTTTAAACTTTATTTTCTTTTTGCTAATTGCGTTAATACTTATTTCACGAAACCAATAAACATTGTTAATCGGTAAGGTGGCGAGTCGTACGACCCCACCAAGCGAACTTATAATCCTATCATTCTGTACATGTGTATGCAGATACATACAATGTAATGCTGTGAACTTGTATACCCCTGGGGCCTCGGCCCCAGGGGAACATTAATTGATTAAATAAAGGATTCTTATCTGTTCTTATCAGCTTAATATCTGATACACTCCTCATTAGGAGTCAGAATATTAATCTGATTTTTGGAAAGAGGCGGATTGTTGGGGCTTGCTCCACCTCCGCCGCGAGTCGGCCCGGTATTGCAGTGCCTCCGGGAACGGCTCAATTATCTCTCTTAAACACACTTTGATCTTACCATCATCTAGTCTTTTTATTTATTTACTTTTTGTTGTGACTCGCTCGCCGAAGTGTTTTCCGCGTCGCGTGTGCAGTGTTGTCCGATCGGTGCAGTGACAAGTGCGAGCGACGAGCTGGAGGTGCCCTGGTCATCGGGTAAGTCACGGTAGGAGTAGGTAGAGGTTGGAAAATTCGTAGTTAGAATTGGAGCTCCCGAAACGGTGAAAACCGTTCCCGGGTAGACAGAGACGTCTAGCACGCGACGTCACTCCCCCTCCGACAAGAGGGGCGAGAAGTAGCTAGATCGCGGTAGATTCAGATTGTTTGTATTTGTACACAGCTACAGGCATAGCCCGTAGCTGCTGTTTGGTTGCCAACGACCTCCCCTACTTCTACCGCCGACGAATTTGGTCACGTACTCCTGTAAAATCGAACTTTAACGATTTTACAGGCAGGCGCTGCGTAATAGCAGCAGTAAATTAATCGAGTAAATTCTGTTTGCTTAATAAGAGATCGAGGTACACGGAGGCTCTTTACACCCCGTGTAACTCGATACATTCTTTATATACCCAGTGCATCTCCGGGCCGTGCGGAACGACGGGCGAGAATTAACCGCGGGCGGTTGTCTCTCTCGTTCGCGAAGTACGGTTCGCTCGCGCGGTCGCTGCGTCCGGTCGGGCACCGCTGAGTCGTCCGTTAGATTGTGATATTTATATTAATATTTATATTTATATTTATATTTATATTTATATTTATACTTATATTTATTTTATTTAGTTTATTCAGAGTTTGCGTTGTTACGTTTATTTTACACACATAATTCAATTCCGTGTTTTGTTCTTTTTTTTCGCGTTTTTCGTCCTGTTCCGTTCTGTTGTCCGCTCCGGCGAGCGTTACTACGTTAATACATTATTTTATTTTATTTTACCATTTTACTCATTTGTTTCTTTTGCCTCTTTTCTTTCTTTTGTTGACGAGTCGGGCCGTTCCGTTGCGTTGCGACGCTTTCGGTTAAACGATAACGGGTGGCAGCAGCCAAACGAATACCATGGATACGAGTAATAACAACACCGTCGTGAGGCTGCTGTACCCGTTCCCTGCCGAGTTTCCGTGCCCGTTCTGCTTCAACGGCAGGACGGCGTGTAAGAAGGGGGCGTGCGTGTATCTGAGGCACGCGGATCTGTTCAAACACCTCAAACTACACCACCCCGGTGCGATCAAACGGTGGTCCTGCGCCGAGTGCGGCTTCACCGACGACAGCGCGTACGCGCTGAAGAAGGTGAAGTCGCACCACGCGACCAGGCACCCGTCCGCCGGGGGTCCGTGTGCCACCGTTACACGCAACCCCCTCGCAGGGAGCGTCGCCCGCGCAACGCCCGGCGACACCGGGGCCGAGACGCGACCCCGCGTGGAAGCGGTGGGGCTCTCCACCGGGAGCGAGGCCTCTCCTCCTCCCCTGGGGGCCTCCCCGGTGACCTTGGGGGGCACCACCACCTGTGCCCCCAGAAATAGACCAAAGACTGCTTCGTTAAATGTTTCCAGCGCCGCGAGGACGGCTGCCTCCACCGCTGCCGGGACGACGTCGGCGACGGGAGCGACGATGACAACGACGACCACCACCACCACCTCGCAACCCCGACGACGGGCCGGGCCGCCCACCGCCGCGCCCGGGAAAATACACCCAACCAAAACCATACCGGCGGCGGGGAGCAGCGCCGTCACCAGGAGCCCCGTCACCCTCGCGGCGTTCCTGCAGCCGAGCCGGCGCTCGTCCGCGGGCGAGGACGCCCCGGCGGAACGGAGGACCAGCGGCGGGCCGGCGTCAATGGGGAGGAGGTCGGGGGGCAACACCACCTCGCCCCCCGCGGCGGCGTCCGCGTCGACCGCGAGGAAGACGCGGGCGTCCACCGAGCCCCCCCAACCCGGCCCGCCCCGACGAGCACCCTCGCGGAGAGTGACCCCAGCCACCACCTTCGCAGAGGTCACCAGAGGCAGCCCGCCAGCGGTGGTCGGAGCGACGACGACGACGGTGCCGAGACGGACGAGAGCGGCGTCTCTCCCGCCCGCGCCGACACGGAGGACGCGGACGGCGACGAAGAGGACGGGGGGTGCGACCGCCACCTCCAGCACCCCCCCTGCGACACCGCCGCTGCAGAGCCCACCACCGACGCCCTGCAGCGCCCCGGCCACCCTGACGACGACGACGGTGACGACCACGGTCCGTGGCTCGCCCGTGATGACGGCGGTCGTCACTCCACCTCCGGCGGCCGCCCTCGCCGCGGGCCGCGCCTCCACCCCGCCGACCAGGACGACCCGGGCGACGTCCCTCCCGCCCGGGCCGCCCGCGAAGAGGCCAACGCGGGGACGCCTGTCCCCTCCGGGGGACAGAGGGGACGCCCAGACCACCGGGGGGTCCCTCGTGGTGGGGGCGCGTGGGGAGGGGGCCGCGAAGAGAAGGAAGGTGCCTTCGCCCAGGCCCCTCCCCACCATCGAGGAGCCGTCACCGTCGTCGCCGTCGGCACGCGAACGACCACCGGCGCCGTCGGCCAGGAGAGGGACGCGCCGCCGCAACACCACCGGCAGCGGCGACAGCAGCAGCAGCAGCAGCGGAAGCAGTAGCAGCAGGAGCAGGAACAACAACGCCGCGGGGGGGCGGAACAACAGCACGGCGGGAGCGGCACGCAGGCGGTGGGCGGACCGCAGAACATCCACCTCGTCGTCTTCGGAGTCGTCGGGGGACGAGGGAGCCCGGAGGCAGCCGCCCTCGCGCGCGGTGGAAGCAACACCAGCCACCCGAAGGTCACCGGGGCGCCCCCAGGGGGGGAGGGGCCTCGACTCCAATCCATTATCAAATAATTATTATAATGTTTTGACGGACCGGGCGACGAGCCCGGTCAATTTTAGTAATACTAGCGTACCTGACTCCCCCGGGTCAAACCGGGGGCGTTTCTGTTGTAGGTGCGGGGGCGCACGGGACCCGCCCGCGTCAACATCCCGGGACAGCGTCGCGGCGGCGGCTTCGTCGGGGGAGTTCCCGGCGGGCTCTGCGGAAAGCCACCCGGTGAGTGCGACGCGTGGATGCCGTGCGGAACCTGGAGGCGGACGGATACCCGCAGCGAACGTGGAGCGGCGGCGGGGGACGGCGAACTCGAGCCTCCCCGCTGCGAGCGAGCGCAGGGGCGGGGCGCTTCAGCCCCGGGCCCCGCGGCAATCCAGGGTGCCCCATCCGCGAGGCGGGGGTCGCGATGCCGCGTGCGGCGCGCCGCCCGCCGGTAGACCCCGAACGAGGGGACGCCGGGGGGTGGACGACGCCGCGAGGGCGCGGATCGTGGCCTTCGCCGAGCGGGTGGAGTCGCCCGCGCAACTGGAGGAGCTTGCCGCGATGGTGGATGAGTTCCTTCAGGAGCGGAGGGCCGCGGGACCCGGGGCTGGCGACCGGAGTGCCGCCCCTAGCGGGGGTGCCGATCGGCGCCGGCCGGTCGCGGAGGGTGGGTTGCGTCACCCGATGGGAGCCGACTCGAGAGAGAACGATGGCTCTTCCAACGCTCCGTATCGCGTGAGGGAGGCTACTCGGATTCAACGCCTTTTCCGGGCGAACAGGAAGCGCGCGGTGCAGGAGATTCTCGCCGGAGAATCTCCTCATTGCAACGTGCCCCTGGACCGGGTCCAGGAGCACTTCACCAACGTATATTCGCTCCGAGTTCGCCCGAGTAGCCTCCCTCCTCTCTATCAGGAGGACCCGACTCCAGAGTCGAACGACGCCCTGGTTTCTCCCTTCTCGGAAGCCGAAGTCAGCCGTCGGCTAAAGCGGATGAAGCTCGCTTCGTCCGCCGGACCCGACGGCTTGACGTACGGCGACCTGAGGAGGGCGGATCCAGGTGCGGTCCTCTTAACGGCGACGTTCAACACCTGTCGCCGGATGGAGAAGATACCGGACCGTTGGAAGAAGTCCAACACCGTGCTTATCTATAAGAAAGGTGATCGTGATGACCTCTCGAATTGGAGGCCCATCGCTCTCGGTGACGCGACCCCGAAGCTCTTCGCGGCGGTCGTCGCTGATCGGCTCACCCGCTGGGCCGTGTCCAACAAGCGGCTCAGCCAAGCACAGAAGGGCTTCCTGCCCTTCGAAGGCTGCTTGGAGCACAATTTCGTGCTTCAGCATGCCATGGCTGCCGCTCGTAAGCAGCGCAGGGAGGTGGTGGTGGCGTGGTTGGATCTGGCCAACGCTTTCGGGTCGGTTCCCCACGCCACCATCATCGACTCGCTGTCCGACGCCGGCGCTCCGCGGTCGCTGATCAGCATCGTCGCCAGCCTTTACGAAGGCGTGGCGACCAGGGTCCGTACCGCCGAAGGGTACACGTCCTGGATCCCCATGAAGTCGGGGGTGAGACAGGGCTGCCCGCTTAGCCCGATCTTATTCAACCTCTCCATCGAGGCCATGGTTCGCGGGGCCGTGGACTCGGCGGAGGGGGTGATGGTGAGCGGGCATAAGGTGACAGCTCTGGCGTACGCTGACGACGTGGCGCTCGTCGCGTCATCTACCGACGGCATGGGGAGGCTACTGCAAGCGGCAGAGGGAACGGCTCGGGCGCTGGGCCTCTCCTTCAACCCCTCGAAGTGTGCAACTCTGCACATCAGAGGGGACGGGAGAGTAGCCCGCACCGAGTTTCGTTTAGACGGGGGACTCGTTCCAGCTCTGGGGGACGGCCAGAGTTACGAGCACCTGGGAGTCCCGACGGGGGTTCGGATCGACCAAACCCCATATCCAACGGTCGAGGCGCTTTTGACCGATTTGCGCGCGGTAGACGAGTCCTTGCTCGCACCCTGGCAAAAAATCGAGACCGTGGCAACGTTTCTGTTGCCGCGCCTCGATTTCGCGTTCAGGGCAGGGCACGTGCGTAGAACCGCTTTAGCTGTCGCCGACAAGGTCATGAAGCGCACGGTGAAGAGGTGGTTACACCTCCCGCAGCGTGCCAGCGCGGAGTTGGTTTTCATCCCCCCCGCATGGGGTGGGTGCGGCCTTCTCCCGCTGGTGGATCTGGCCAACGTGGCGTCCGTGTCGCACGCGTTCAGAATGCTGAACGCGGGCGACCCGGTCGTCGCGGACATCGCCAGGTCAGCGCTGCGCGACGCCGTGCGTGAAAAGATCGGTCGGACCCCTGGAAGCGGGGACCTTGCCGACTATCTCTCGGGCTCTTTGTCCGGCGAGATGGCGAGGCCGACGGCGGGCCGGGCTACGTTCTGGTCGCGAGCAAGGACCGTAGCTTTAAGATCCAGCACGCGCCTCGGTTTTCGTTGGAGGTGGGACGAGGTTCGTGAAGAACTCTCGATCGAGTGTCGCTCCCGGCAAGGACGAGTCGTTGTGGTGCCGCCAGCTGCGAAAGGGCAGTGCACGCGGAGGCTGAGGGCGGCAGTGGGGGAGGGCTACATGGAAAGGCTTTTACGGAAGCCGGACCAAGGGAAGGTCTTCGACGTAGCTTCCCGTTGCGCGGTTAGCAACCACTTTCTGCGCACGGGGGCGTTTGTCCGTTTCGCTGACTGGCGTTTCGTTCACCGCGCCCGCCTCGACGTGTTGCCGTTGAACGGTGCACGTCGGTGGGGGGACGGTGACAAGCGTTGCCGGCGATGCGGGCATGACTTCGAGGGCCTTCCCCATGTGCTCTCCCACTGCGGTCCTCACTCCGCAGCCCGGCAGCTGCGTCACGACAACATCGTCCAGCGGCTCGCGAAGGCTGTCCGTCTTCCCGGTGAGCTCCGGGTCAACAGGCGCGTCCCGGGCGTCGACGGCGAGCTGGCAGCCCTGCGTCCCGACATCGTCGTGGAGCACGGGCTGTCGAAAAACATCGTCGTGGTCGACGTAGCCGTGCCCTTCGAGAACACTCTCGACGCAATCGAGGAGGCGAGACAGGGGAAGATACGCAAGTATCAACCCCTCGCCGAATCGTTGCGTAGGCGCGGCTACCGAGTCCACGTCGATGCGTTCGTCGTCGGCGCCCTGGGCTCGTGGGACCCGGGGAACGAGTTCGTCCTGGACCTGCTGCGCGTCTCTCGGCGCTACGCAGCGCTGATGAGGCGTCTCATGGTATCTGAGACGGTAGCCTGGTCCAGAGACATCTACGTGGAGCACGTAACCGGGGTACGTCAGTACCGGGCTCTGCGGGGGGCGCCCGCGGCGGAGTCGACGCCCGCGGCGCTGAGCGGGAGCAGTGGAGGCGCCCGCGTTCCTGGGGTGGTGCCGCCGGCGGATCCCTGAACCTCCGCATCTACGTCAACTCAGCACGAGGCATTGACACGGGGTGGATGTCGTCAGCCTCCACGCAAAGTCTGAAACAGGATGGGGGGGGGGCGTCCAGTTAGGCAGCCACATACTCACTTTGATTTTGCTGTTCATCTCGTTACTCGCCTATTTATCTCCTTCACTTTACTTTTCACTATCATATCCTACTTTACCCACTTGGCTGCCTATCTGGACGCCCTCCTAAACCCTCAGCTACGTATTCACCTACCTCCAATTACGTATACAATGTCACCTTAACTGTTTAAGTGTGTGCTCGGAGTTAGATTACATACACGACATCCACCCCGGTCCAGGGGGCGCGTAGAATACTTATTGCTGTTATTTTAATTTAATTTATTCTCTGGTTTCACGTTAGTCTACCCTATTCTATCTCTACTCTCTTTCCTTTCTACTCCTTCCCTTCCCTTGCCACATGGCAGACATTTTACACGGTTATATTTAGTTCACTCCATTCTACGTCTACTCTCCTTCCTTCTTATTCCCTTCGTACACGATCGACACGTGACATTCTGTTTAATTTTGCTTACTCTAAAACTTCCTCCTTCCCGTTTAGCTATCGTATTCATCCTGCCCCCCCTGGCACAAGTCCTATTGTCATGTCTCAAGGGAATTACTTTAATGTTAGATGTAGGGGTGCCAGACCACAGTTATTTTTCTTTATTTCTTTACGTATCAAGTGACAAATTTTCTTTTCTTTTCTACATTACGATAATGCTCTGGCCACCTCGTAAGGTCTAGTACAATTAATCTTAAGTTCAACTGACCCGCCATGGGCAGTGGCAAAGTTCCTCTTAGTTTAATTTTATTTTCTGTTATTTGCGAGGATACTTATTTCGCGAGACCTACGAACACTGTTAATCGCTAAGGTGGCGGGTCTTACGACCCCACCAAGCGAACCTATAATATGCCTGTATTGTACACATGTATGCGGATACATACAATGTATTGCTGTGAATTTGTATACCCCTGGGGCCTCGGTCCCAGGGGAACATTAATTGATTAAATAAAGGGTTCTTATCTGTTCTTATCAGCTTAATATCTGATACACTCCTCATTAGGAGTCAGAATATTAATCTGATTTTTGGAAAGAGGCGGATTGTTGGGGCTTGCTCCACCTCCGCCGCGAGTCGGCCCGGTATTGCAGTGCCTCCGGGATCGGCTCAATTAGCTCTTCTTAAACACACTTTGATCTTACCATCATCTAGTCTTTTTTATTTATTGTGATTCGCTCGCCGAAGTGTTTTCCGCGTCACGTGTGCAGTGTTGTCCGATCGGTGCAGTGACAAGTGCGAGCGACGAGCTGGAGGTGCCCTGGTCATCGGGTAAGTCACGGTAGGAGTAGGTAGAGGTTGGAAAAATCGTAGTTAGAATTAGAGCTCCCGAAACGGTGAATACCGTTCCCGGGTAGACACTCCCCCTCCGACGATACCATCGGCAAGAGGGGCGAGAAGTAGTTAGATCGCGGTAAATTCCGATTGTTTCATTTATACACAGCTACAGGCATAGCCCGTAGCTGCTGTTTGGTTGCTAACGACCTCCCCTGCTTCTACCGCCGACGAATTTGGTCACGTACTCCTGTAAAATCGAACTTTAACGATTTTACAGGCAGGCGCTGCGTAATAGCAGCAGTAAATTAATCGAGTAAATTCGGTTTGCTTAATAAGAGATCGAGGTACACGGAGGCTCTTTACACCCCGTGTAACTCGATACATTCTTTATATACCCAGTGCATCTCCGGGCCGTGCGGAACGACGGGCGAGAATTAACCGCGGGCGGTTGTCTCTCTCGTTCGCGAAGTACGGTTCGCTCGCGCGGTCGCTGCGTCCGGTCGGGCACCGCTGAGTCGTCCGTTAGATTGTGATATTTATATTAATATTTATATTTATATTTATATTTATATTTATATTTATACTTATATTTATTTTATTTAGTTTATTCAGAGTTTGCGTTGTTACGTTTATTTTACACACATAATTCAATTCCGTGTTTTGTTCTTTTTTTTCGCGTTTTTCGTCCTGTTCCGTTCTGTTGTCCGCTCCGGCGAGCGTTACTACGTTAATACATTATTTTATTTTATTTTACCATTTTACTCATTTGTTTCTTTTGCCTCTTTTCTTTCTTTTGTTGACGAGTCGGGCCGTTGCGTTGCGACGCTTTCGGTTAAACGATAACGGGTGGCAGCAGCCAAACGAATACCATGGATACGAGTAATAACAACACCGTCGTGAGGCTGCTGTACCCGTTCCCTGCCGAATTTCCGTGCCCGTTCTGCTTCAACGGCAGGACGGTGTGCAAGAAGGGGGCGTGCGTGTATCTGAGGCACACGGATCTGTTCAAACACCTGAAACTTCATCACCCCGGCGCGATCAAACGGTGGTCCTGCGCCGAGTGCGGCTTCACCGACGACAGCGCGTACGCGCTGAAGAAGGTGAAGTCGCACCACGCGACCAGGCACCCGTCCGCCGGGGGTCCGTGTGCCCCCGTTACGCGCAACCCCCTCGCAGGGAGCGTCGCCCGCGCAACGCCCGGCGACACCGGGGCCGAGACGCGACCCCGCGTGGAAGCGGTGGGGCTCTCCACCGGGAGCGAGGTCTCCCCTCCTCCCCTGGGGGCCTCCCCGGTGACCTTGGGGGGCACCACCACCTGTGCCCCCGCAATTAGAATTACTGCTGCTTCTCTAAATGTTTCCAGCGCCGCGAGGACGGCTGCCTCCACCGCTGCCAGGACGACGTCGGCGACGGGAGCGACGATGACGACGACGACCACCACCACCACCTCGCAACCCCGACGACGGGCCGGGCCGCCCACCGCCGCGTCCGGGAAAATACACCCAACCAAAACCATACCGGCGGCGGGGAGCAGCGCCGTCACCAGGAGCCCCGTCACCCTCGCGGCGTTCCTGCAGCCGAGCCGGCGCTCGTCCGCGGGCGAGGACGCCCCGGCGGAACGGAGGACCAGCGGCGGGCCGGCGTCAATGGGGAGGAGGTCGGGGGGCAACACCACCTCGCCCCCCGCGGCGGCGTCCGCGTCGACCGCGAGGAAGACGCGGGCGTCCACCGAGCCTCCCCAACCCGGCCCGCCCCGACGAGCACCCTCGCGGAGAGTGACCCCAGCCACCACCTTCGCGGAGGTCACCCGAGGCAGCCCGCCAGCGGTGGTCGGAGCGACGACGACGACGGTGCCGAGACGGACGAGAGCGGCGTCTCTCCCGCCCGCGCCGACACGGAGGACGCGGACGGCGACGAAGAGGACGGGGGGTGCGACCGCCACCTCCAGCACCCCCCCTGCGACACCGCCGCTGCAGAGCCCACCACCGACGCCCTGCAGCGCCCCGGCCACCCTGACGACGACGACGGTGACGACCACGGTCCGTGGCTCGCCCGTGATGACGGCGGTCGTCACTCCACCTCCGGCGGCCGCCGTCGCCGCGGGCCGCGCCTCCACCCCGCCGACCAGGACGACCCGGGCGACGTCCCTCCCGCCCGGGCCGCCCGCGAAGAGGCCAACGCGGGGACGCCTGTCCCCTCCGGGGGGCAGAGGGGACGCCCAGGCCACCGGGGGGTCCCTCGTGGTGGGGGCGCGTGGGGAGGGGGCCGCGAAGAGAAGGAAGGTGCCTTCGCCCAGGCCCCTCCCCACCATCGAGGAGCCGTCGCCGTCGTCGCCGTCGGCACGCGAACGACCACCAGCGCAGTCGGCCAGGAGAGGGACGCGCCGCCGCAACACCACCGGCAGCGGCGACAGCAGCAGCAGCAGCGGAAGCAGTAGCAGCAGGAGCAGGAACAACAACGCCGCGGGGGTGCGGAACAACAACACGGCGGGAGCGGCACGCAGGCGGTGGGCGGACCGCAGAACATCCACCTCGTCGTCTTCGGAGTCGTCGGGGGACGAGGGAGCCCGGAGGCAGCCGCCCTCGCGCGCAGTGGAAACAGCACCAGCCACCCGAAGGTCACCGGGGCGCCCCCAGGGGGGGAGGGGCCTCGACTCCAACCTATTATTAAATAATTATTATAATGTTCTGACCGACCGGGCAACGAGCCCGGTCAATTTCCATAATACTAGCGTACCTGACTCCCCCGGGTCAAACCGGGGGCGTTTCTGTTGTAGGTGCGGGGGCGCACGGGACCCGCCCGCGTCAACACCCCGGGACAGCGTCGCGGCGGCGGCTTCGTCGGGGGAGTTCCCGGCGGGCTCTGCGGAAAGCCACCCGGTGAGTGCGACGCGTGGATGTCGTGCGGAACCTGGAGGCGGACGGATACCCGCAGCGACCGTGGAGCGGCGGCGGGGGACGGCGAACTCGAGCCTCCCCGCTGCGAGCGAGCGCAGGGGCGGGGCGCTTCAGCCCCGGGCCCCGCGGCAATCCAGGGTGCCCCATCCGCGAGGCGGAGGTCGCGATGCCGCGTGCGGCGCGCCGCCCGCCGGTAGACCCCGAACGAGGGGACGCCGGGGGGTGGACGACGCCGCGAGGGCGCGGATCGTGGCCTTCGCCGAGCGGGTGGAGTCGCCCGCGCAACTGGAGGAGCTTGCCGCGATGGTGGATGAGTTCCTTCAGGAGCGGAGGGCCGCGAGACCCGGGGCTGGCGACCGGAGTGCCGCCCCTAGCGGGGGTGCCGATCGGCGCCGGCCGGTCGCGGAGGGTGGGTTGCGTCACCCGATGGGAGCCGACTCGAGAGAGAACGATGGCTCTCCCAACGCTCCGTATCGCGTGAGGGAGGCTACTCGGATTCAACGCCTTTTCCGGGCGAACAGGAAGCGCGCGGTGCAGGAGATTCTCGCCGGAGAATCTCCTCATTGCAACGTGCCCCTGGACCGGGTCCAGGAGCACTTCACGAACATCTATTCGCTCCGAGTTCGCCCGAGTAGCCTCCCTCCTCTCTATCAGGAGGACCCGACTCCAGAGTCGAACGACGCCCTGGTTTCTCCCTTCTCGGAAGCCGAGGTCAGCCGTCGGCTAAAGCGGATGAAGCTCGCTTCGTCCGCCGGACCCGACGGCTTGACGTACGGCGACCTGAGGAGGGCGGATCCAGGTGCGGTCCTCTTAACGGCGACGTTCAACACCTGTCGCCGGATGGAGAAGATACCGGACCGTTGGAAGAAGTCCAACACCGTGCTTATCTATAAGAAAGGTGATCGTGATGACCTCTCGAATTGGAGGCCCATCGCTCTCGGTGACGCGACCCCGAAGCTCTTCGCGGCGGTCGTCGCCGATCGGCTCACCCGCTGGGCCGTGTCCAACAAGCGGCTCAGCCAAGCACAGAAGGGCTTCCTGCCCTTCGAAGGCTGCTTGGAGCACAATTTCGTGCTTCAGCACGCCATGGCTGCCGCTCGTAAGCAGCGCAGGGAGGTGGTGGTGGCGTGGTTGGATCTGGCCAACGCTTTCGGGTCGGTTCCCCACGCCACCATCATCGACTCGCTGTCCGACGCCGGCGCTCCGCGGTCGCTGATCAGCATCGTCGCCAGCCTTTACGAAGGCGTGGCGACCAGGGTCCGTACCGCCGAAGGGTACACGTCCTGGATCCCCATGAAGTCGGGGGTGAGACAGGGCTGCCCACTTAGCACGATCTTATTCAACCTCTCCATCGAGGCCATGGTTCGCGGGGCCGTGGACTCGGCGGAGGGGGTGATGGTGAGCGGGCACAAGGTGACAGCTCTGGCGTACGCTGACGACGTGGCGCTCGTCGCGTCATCTACCGACGGCATGGGGAGGCTACTGCAAGCGGCAGAGGGAACGGCTCGGGCGCTGGGCCTCTCCTTCAACCCCTCGAAGTGTGCAACTCTGCACATCAGAGGGGACGGGAGAGTAGCCCGCACCGAGTTTCGTTTAGACGGGGGACTCGTTCCAGCTCTGGGGGACGGCCAGAGTTACGAGCACCTGGGAGTCCCGACGGGGGTTCGGATCGACCAAACCCCATATCCAACGATCGAGGCGCTTTTGACCGATTTGCGCGCGGTAGACGAGTCCTTGCTCGCACCCTGGCAAAAAATCGAGACCGTGGCAACGTTCCTGTTGCCGCGCCTCGATTTCGCGTTCAGGGCAGGGCACGTGCGTAGAACCGCTTTAGCTGTCGCCGACAAGGTCATGAAGCGCGCGGTGAAGAGGTGGTTACACCTCCCGCAGCGTGCCAGCGCGGAGTTGGTTTTCATCCCCCCCGCATGGGGTGGGTGCGGCCTTCTCCCGCTGGTGGATCTGGCCGACGTGGCGTCCGTGTCGCACGCGTTCAGAATGCTGAACGCGGGCGACCCGGTCGTCGCGGACATCGCCAGGTCAGCGCTGCGCGACGCCGTGCGTGAAAAGATCGGTCGGACCCCTGGAAGCGGGGACCTTGCCGACTATCTCTCGGGCTCTTTGTCCGGCGAGATGGCGAGGCCGACGGCGGGCCGGGCTACGTTCTGGTCGCGAGCAAGGACCGTAGCTTTAAGATCCAGCACGCGCCTCGGTTTTCGTTGGAGGTGGGACGAGGTTCGTGAAGAACTCTCGATCGAGTGTCGCTCCCGGCAAGGACGAGTCGTTGTGGTGCCGCCAGCTGCGAAAGGGCAGTGCACGCGGAGGCTGAGGGCGGCAGTGGGGGAGGGCTACATGGAAAGGCTTTTACGGAAGACGGACCAAGGGAAGGTCTTCGACGTAGCTTCCCGTTGCGCGGTTAGCAACCACTTTCTGCGCACGGGGGCGTTTGTCCGTTTCGCTGACTGGCGTTTCGTTCACCGCGCCCGCCTCGACGTGTTGCCGTTGAACGGTGCACGTCGGTGGGGGGACGGTGACAAGCGTTGCCGGCGATGCGGGCATGACTTCGAGGGCCTTCCCCATGTGCTCTCCCACTGCGGTCCTCACTCCGCAGCCCGGCAGCTGCGTCACGACAACATCGTCCAGCGGCTCGCGAGGGCTGTCCGTCTTCCCGGTGAGCTCCGGGTCAACAGGCGCGTCCCGGGCGTCGACGGCGAGCTGGCAGCCCTGCGTCCCGACATCGTCGTGGAGCACGGGCTGTCGAAAAACATCGTCGTGGTCGACGTAGCCGTGCCTTTCGAGAACACTCTCGACGCAATCGAGGAGGCGAGGCAGGGGAAGATACGCAAGTATCAACCCCTCGCCGAATCGTTGCGTAGGCGCGGCTACCGAGTCCACGTCGATGCGTTCGTCGTCGGCGCCCTGGGCTCGTGGGACCCGGGGAACGAGTTCGTCCTGGACCTGCTGCGCGTCTCTCGGCGCTACGCAGCGCTGATGAGGCGTCTCATGGTATCTGAGACGGTAGCCTGGTCCAGAGACATCTACGTGGAGCACGTAACCGGGGTACGTCAGTACCGGGCTCTGCGGGGGGCGCCCGCGGCGGAGTCGACGCCCGCGGCGCTGAGCGGGAGCAGTGGAGGCGCCCGCGTTCCTGGGGTGGTGCCGCCGGCGGATCCCTGAACCTCCGCATCTACGTCAACTCAGCACGAGGCATTGACACGGGGTGGATGTCGTCAGCCTCCACGCAAAGTCTGAAACAGGATGGGGGGGGGGGGGCGTCCAGTTAGGCAGCCACATACTCACTTTGATTTTGCTGTTCATCTCGCTACTCGCCTATTTATCTCCTTCACTTTACTTTTCACTATCATATCCTACTTTACCCACTTGGCTGCCTATCTGGACGCCCTCCTAAACCCTCAGCTACGTATTCACCTACCTCCAATTACGTATACAATGTCACCTTAACTGCTTAAGTGTGTAGATTACATACACGACATCCACCCCGGTCCAGGGGGCGCGTAGAATACTTATTGCTGTTATTTTAATTTAATTTATTCTCTGGTTTCACGTTAGTCTACCCTATTCTATCTCTACTCTCTTTCCTTTCTACTCCTTCCCTTCCCTTGCCACATGGCAGACATTTTACACGGTTATATTTAGTTCACTCTATTTTACGTCTACTCTCCTTCTTTCTTATTCCCTTCGTACATGATCGACACGTGATATTCTGTTTAATTTTGCTTACTCTAAAACTTCCTCCTTCCCGTTTAGCTATCGTATTCATCCTGCCCCCCCTGGCACAAGTCCTATTGTCATGTCTCAAGGGAATTACTTTAATGTTAGATGTAGGGGTGCCAGACCACAGTTATTTTTCTTTATTTCTTTACGTATCAAGTGACAAATTTTCTTTTCTTTTCTACATTACGATAATGCTCTGGCCACCTCGTAAGTTCTAGTACAATTAATCTTAAGTTCAACTGACCCGCCATGGGCAGTGGCAAAGTTCCTCTTAGTTCAATTTTATTTTCTGTTATTTGCGAGGATACTTATTTCGCGAGACCTACGAACATTGTTAATCGCTAAGGTGGCGGGTCTTACGACCCCACCAAGCGAACCTATAATATGTCTGTATTGTTCACATGTATGCGGATACATACAATGTATTGCTGTGAATTTGTATACCCCTGGGGCCTCGGTCCCAGGGGAACATTAATTGATTAAATAAAGGGTTCTTATCTGTTCTTATCAGCTTAATATCTGATACACTCCTCATTAGGAGTCAGAATATTAATCTGATTTTTGGAAAGAGGCGGATTGCTGGGGCTTGCTCCACCTCCGCCGCGAGTCGGCCCGGTATTGCAGTGCCTCCGGGATCGGCTCAATTAGCTCTTTTTTAACCATATATACACACTTTGATCTTACCATCATTAAGTTTTATTTATTTTTTGTTGTTGTGACTCGCCGGAGTGTCGTGTTTTTTCGCGTCGCGTGTGCGGTGTTCGAGCGGGTGCAGTGACAAGTGCGAGCGACGAGCTGGAGGTGCCCTGGTCATCGGGTAAGTCACGGTAGGAGTAGGTAGAGGTTGGAAAAATCGTAGTTAGAATTAGAGCTCCCGAAACGGTGAAAACCGTTCCCGGGTAGACACTCCCCCTCCGACGATACCATCGGCAAGAGGGGCGAGAAGTAGTTAGATCGCGGTAAATTCCGATTGTTTCATTTATACACAGCTACAGGCATAGCCCGTAGCTGCTGTTTGGTTGCTAACGACCTCCCCTGCTTCTACCGCCGACGAATTTGGTCACGTACTCCTGTAAAATCGAACTTTAACGATTTTACAGGCAGGCGCTGCGTAATAGCAGCAGTAGTTTATTCCGATTAAAATCTGCTTGTCTAATAAGAGATCGAGGTACACGGAGGCTCTTTACACCCCGTGTAACTCGATACATTTTTGCGCATCCAGTGCACCTCCAGGCCGTGCGGAACGACGGGCGAGAATTAACCGCGGGCGGTTGTCTCTCTCGATCGCGAAGTACGGTTCGCTCGCGCGGTCGCTGCGTCCGGTCGGGCACCGCTGAGTCGTCCGTTAGATTGTGATATTTATTTATATTTATATTTATATTCATATTTATATCTATTTTAGTTAATTTATTCCGAGCTCGCGTTGTTAAGTTTATTATATATAATAATTTAATTTAATTTTTCCATTTTTCTTTTGTTCTGTTTCCCGCTCCGGCGAGCGTTATTACAGTATTACGATATTACGTTATTACAATATTTTATTTTATTTTATTCTATCCCTTTTATTCATTTGTTATCTTTGTTGTTCCTCTTTTTTGTTTTTCTGTTAACGGGTCGGGCCGTTGCGTTGCGACGCTTTCGATTGAACGATGACGAGTAACGGCAGCCAAACCAACACCATGGATACGGACAATAATAACACCGTTGTTAGGCTGCTGTACCCGTTCCCTGCCGAATTTCCGTGCCCGTTCTGCTTCAACGGCAGGACGGTGTGCAAGAAGGGGGCGTGCGTGTATCTGAGGCACACGGATCTGTTCAAACACCTGAAACTTCATCACCCCGGCGCGATCAAACGGTGGTCCTGCGCCGAGTGCGGCTTCACCGACGACAGCGCGTACGCGCTGAAGAAGGTGAAGTCGCACCACGCGACCAGGCACCCGTCCGCCGGGGGTCCGTGTGCCACCGTTACACGCAACCCCCTCGCAGGGAGCGTCGCCCGCGCAACGCCCGGCGACACCGGGGCCGAGACGCGACCCCGCGTGGAAGCGGTGGGGCTCTCCACCGGGAGCGAGGCCTCTCCTCCTCCCCTGGGGGCCTCCCCGGTGACCTTGGGGGGCACCACCACCTGTGCCCCCGCAATTAGAACAACTGCTGCCTCTCTAAATGCTTCCAGCGCCGCGAGGACGGCTGCCTCCACCGCGGCCAGGACGACGTCGACCACCACCACCTCGCAGCCCCGACGTCGGGCCGGGCCGCCCACCGCCGCGCCCGGGAAAATACACCCAACCAAAACCATACCGGCGGCGGGGAGCAGCACCGCCACCAGGAGCCCCGTCACCCTCGCGGCGTTCCTGCAGCCGAGCCGGCGCTCGTCCGCGGGCGAGGACGCCCCGGCGGAACGGAGGACCAGCGGCGGGCCGGCGTCAATGGGGAGGAGGTCGGGGGGCAACACCACCTCGCCCTCCGCGGCGGCGTCCGCGTCGACCGCGAGGAAGACGCGGGCGTCCACCGAGCCTCCCCAACCCGGCCCGCCCCGACGAGCACCCTCGCGGAGAGTGACCCCGGCCACCACCTTCGCGGAGGTCACCCGAGGCAGCCCGCCAGCGGTGGTCGGAGCGACGACGACGACGGTGCCGAGACGGACGAGAGCGGCGTCTCTCCCGCCCGCGCCGACACGGAGGACGCGGACAGCGACGAAGAGGACGGGGGGTGCGACCGCCACCTCCAGCACCCCCCCTGCGACACCGCCGCTGCAGAGCCCACCACCGACGCCCTGCAGCGCCCCGGCCACCCTGACGACGACGACGGTGACGACCACGGTCCGTGGCTCGCCCGTGATGACGGCGGTCGTCACCCCACCTCCGGCGGCCGCCGTCGCCGCGGGCCGCGCCTCCACCCCGCCGACCAGGACGACCCGGGCGACGTCCCTCCCGCCCGGGCCGCCCGCGAAGAGGCCAACGCGGGGACGCCTGTCCCCTCCGGGGGACAGAGGGGACGCCCAGACCACCGGGGGGTCCCTCGTGGTGGGGGCGCGTGGGGAGGGGGCCGCGAAGAGAAGGAAGGTGCCTTCGCCCAGGCCCCTCCCCACCATCGAGGAGCCGTCGCCGTCGTCGCCGTCGGCACGCGAACGACCACCAGCGCAGTCGGCCAGGAGAGGGACGCGCCGCCGCAACACCACCGGCAGCGGCGACAGCAGCAGCAGCAGCAGCGGAAGCAGTAGCAGCAGGAGCAGGAACAACAACGCCGCGGGGGGGCGGAACAACACGGCGGGAGCGGCACGCAGGCGGTGGGCGGACCGCAGAACATCCACCTCGTCGTCTTCGGAGTCGTCGGGGGACGAGGGAGCCCGGAGGCAGCCGCCCTCGCGCGCGGTGGAAGCAGCACCAGCCACCCGAAGGTCGCCGGGGCGCCCCCAGGGGGGGAGGGGCCTCGGCTCCAATTTACCATTAACTAACCGCTTTAACATTCTGTCCGACCGGGCAACGAGCCCGGTCAATTTTAGTAATATTAGTTTACCTGACTCCCCCGGGTCAAACCGGGGGCGTTTCTGTTGTAGGTGCGGGGGCGCACGGGACCCGCCCGCGTCAACATCCCGGGACAGCGTCGCGGCGGGGGCTTCGTCGGGGGAGTTCCCGGCGGGCTCTGCGGAAAGCCACCCGGTGAGTGCGACGCGTGGATGTCGTGCGGAACCTGGAGGCGGACGGATACCCGCAGCGACCGTGGAGCGGCGGCGGGGGACGGCGAACTCGAGCCTCCCCGCTGCGAGCGAGCGCAGGGGCGGGGCGCTTCAGCCCCGGGCCCCGCGGCAATCCAGGGTGCCCCATCCGCGAGGCGGGGGTCGCGATGCCGCGTGCGGCGCGCCGCCCGCCGGTAGACCCCGAACGAGGGGACGCCGGGGGGTGGACGACGCCGCGAGGGCGCGGATCGTGGCCTTCGCCGAGCGGGTGGAGTCGCCCGCGCAACTGGAGGAGCTTGCCGCGATGGTGGATGAGTTCCTTCAGGAGCGGAGGGCCGCGAGACCCGGGGCTGGCGACCGGAGTGCCGCCCCTAGCGGGGGTGCCGATCGGCGCCGGCCGGTCGCGGAGGGTGGGTTGCGTCACCCGATGGGAGCCGACTCGAGAGAGAACGATGGCTCTCCCAACGCTCCGTATCGCGTGAGGGAGGCTACTCGGATTCAACGCCTTTTCCGGGCGAACAGGAAGCGCGCGGTGCAGGAGATTCTCGCCGGAGAATCTCCTCATTGCAACGTGCCCCTGGACCGGGTCCAGGAGCACTTCACCAACGTATATTCGCTCCGAGTTCGCCCGAGTAGCCTCCCTCCTCTCTATCAGGAGGACCCGACTCCAGAGTCGAACGACGCCCTGGTTTCTCCCTTCTCGGAAGCCGAGGTCAGCCGTCGGCTAAAGCGGATGAAGCTCGCTTCGTCCGCCGGACCCGACGGCTTGACGTACGGCGACCTGAGGAGGGCGGATCCAGGTGCGGTCCTCTTAACGGCGACGTTTAACACCTGTCGCCGGATGGAGAAGATACCGGACCGTTGGAAGAAGTCCAACACCGTGCTTATCTATAAGAAAGGTGATCGTGATGACCTCTCGAATTGGAGGCCCATCGCTCTCGGTGACGCGACCCCGAAGCTCTTCGCGGCGGTCGTTGCCGATCGGCTCACCCGCTGGGCCGTGTCCAACAAGCGGCTCAGCCAAGCACAGAAGGGCTTCCTGCCCTTCGAAGGCTGCTTGGAGCACAATTTTGTGCTCCAGCACGCCATGGCTGCCGCTCGTAAGCAGCGCAGGGAGGTGGTGGTGGCGTGGTTGGATCTGGCCAACGCTTTCGGGTCGGTTCCCCACGCTACCATCATCGACTCGCTGTCCGACGCCGGCGCTCCGCGGTCGCTGATCAGCATCGTCGCCAGCCTTTACGAAGGCGTGGCGACCAGGGTCCGTACCGCCGAAGGGTACACGTCCTGGATCCCCATGAAGTCGGGGGTGAGACAGGGCTGCCCGCTTAGCCCGATCTTATTCAACCTCTCCATCGAGGCCATGGTTCGCGGGGCCGTGGACTCGGCGGAGGGGGTGATGGTGAGCGGGCATAAGGTGACAGCTCTGGCGTACGCTGACGACGTGGCGCTCGTCGCGTCATCTACCGACGGCATGGGGAGGCTACTGCAAGCGGCAGAGGGAACGGCTCGGGCGCTGGGCCTCTCCTTCAACCCCTCGAAGTGTGCAACTCTGCACATCAGAGGGGACGGGAGAGTAGCCCGCACTGAGTTTCGTTTAGACGGGGGACTCGTTCCGGCTCTGGGGGACGGCCAGAGTTACGAGCACCTGGGAGTCCCGACGGGGGTTCGGATCGACCAAACCCCATATCCAACGATCGAGGCGCTTTTGACCGATTTGCGCGCGGTAGACGAGTCCTTGCTCGCACCCTGGCAAAAAATCGAGACCGTGGCAACGTTTCTGTTGCCGCGCCTCGATTTCGCGTTCAGGGCAGGGCACGTGCGTAGAACCGCTTTAGCTGTCGCCGACAAGGTCATGAAGCGCACGGTGAAGAGGTGGTTACACCTCCCGCAGCGTGCCAGCGCGGAGTTGGTGTTCATCCCCCCCGCATGGGGTGGGTGCGGCCTTCTCCCGCTGGTGGATCTGGCCGACGTGGCGTCCGTGTCGCACGCGTTCAGAATGCTGAACGCGGGCGACCCGGTCGTCGCGGACATCGCCAGGTCAGCGCTGCGCGACGCCGTGCGTGAAAAGATCGGTCGGACCCCTGGAAGCGGGGACCTTGCCGACTATCTCTCGGGCTCTTTGTCCGGCGAGATGGCGAGGCCGACGGCGGGCCGGGCTACGTTCTGGTCGCGGGCAAGGACCGTAGCTTTAAGATCCAGCACGCGCCTCGGTTTTCGTTGGAGGTGGGACGAGGTTCGTGAAGAACTCTCGATCGAGTGTCGCTCCCGGCAAGGACGAGTCGTTGTGGTGCCGCCAGCTGCGAAAGGGCAGTGCACGCGGAGGCTGAGGGCGGCAGTGGGGGAGGGCTACATGGAAAGGCTTCTACGGAAGCCGGACCAAGGGAAGGTCTTCGACGTAGCTTCCCGTTGCGCGGTTAGCAACCACTTTCTGCGCACGGGGGCGTTTGTCCGTTTCGCTGACTGGCGTTTCGTTCACCGCGCCCGCCTCGACGTGTTGCCGTTGAACGGTGCACGTCGGTGGGGGGACGGTGACAAGCGTTGCCGGCGATGCGGGCATGACTTCGAGGGCCTTCCCCATGTGCTCTCCCACTGCGGTCCTCACTCCGCAGCCCGGCAGCTGCGTCACGACAACATCGTCCAGCGGCTCGCGAAGGCTGTCCGTCTTCCCGGTGAGCTCCGGGTCAACAGGCGCGTCCCGGGCGTCGACGGCGAGCTGGCAGCCCTGCGTCCCGACATCGTCGTGGAGCACGGGCTGTCGAAAAACATCGTCGTGGTCGACGTAGCCGTGCCTTTCGAGAACACTCTCGACGCAATCGAGGAGGCGAGACAGGGGAAGATACGCAAGTATCAACCCCTCGCCGAATCGTTGCGTAGGCGCGGCTACCGAGTCCACGTCGATGCGTTCGTCGTCGGCGCCCTGGGCTCGTGGGACCCGGGGAACGAGTTCGTCCTGGACCTGTTGCGCGTCTCTCGGCGCTACGCAGCGCTGATGAGGCGTCTCATGGTATCTGAGACGGTAGCCTGGTCCAGAGACATCTACGTGGAGCACGTAACCGGGGTACGTCAGTACCGGGCTCTGCGGGGGGCGCCCGCGGCGGAGTCGACGCCCGCGGCGCTGAGCGGGAGCAGTGGAGGCGCCCGCGTTCCTGGGGTGGTGCCGCCGGCGGATCCCTGAACCTCCGCATCTACGTCAACTCAGCACGAGGCATTGACACGGGGTGGATGTCGTCAGCCTCCACGCAAAGTCTGAAACAGGATGGGGGGGGGGGGGGCGTCCAGTTAGGCAGCCACATACTCACTTTGATTTTGCTGTTCATCTCGTTACTCGCCTATTTATCTCCTTCACTTTACTTTTCACTATCATATCCTACTTTACCCACTTGGCTGCCTATCTGGACGCCCTCCTAAACCCTCAGCTACGTATTCACCTACCTCCAATTACGTATACAATGTCACCTTAACGGTTTAAGTGTATGCTCGGAGTTAGATTACATACACGACATCCACCCCGGTCCAGGGGGCGCGTAGAATACTTATTGCTGTTATTTTAATTTAATTTATTCTCTGGTTTCACGTTAGTCTACCCTATTCTATCTCTACTCTCTTTCCTTTCTACTCCTTCCCTTCCCTTGCCACATGGCAGACATTTTACACGGTTATATTTAGTTCACTCTATTTTACGTCTACTCTCCTTCTTTCTTATTCCCTTCGTACATGATCGACACGTGATATTCTGTTTAATTTTGCTTACTCTAAAACTTCCTCCTTCCCGCTTAGCTATCGTATTCATCCTGCCCCCCCTGGCACAAGTCCTATTGTCATGTCTCAAGGGAATTACTTTAATGTTAGATGTAGGGGTGCCAGACCACAGTTATTTTTCTTTATTTCTTTACGTATCAAGTGACAAATTTTCTTTTCTTTTCTACATTACGATAATGCTCTGGCCACCTCGTAAGGTCTAGTACAATAAATCTTAAGTTCAACTGACCCGCCATGGGCAGTGGCAAAGTTCCTCTTAGTTTAATTTTATTTTCTGTTATTTGCGAGGATACTTATTTCGCGAGACCTACGAACATTGTTAATCGCTAAGGTGGCGAGTCTTACGACCCCACCAAGCGAACCTATAATATGTCTGTATTGTACACATGTATGCGGATACATACAATGTATTGCTGTGAATTTGTATACCCCTGGGGCCTCGGTCCCAGGGGAACATTAATTGATTAAATAAAGGGTTCTTATCTGTTCTTATCAGCTTAATATCTGATACACTCCTCATTAGGAGTCAGAATATTAATCTGATTTTTGGAAAGAGGCGGATTGCTGGGGCTTGCTCCACCTCCGCCGCGAGTCGGCCCGGTATTGCAGTGCCTCCGGGATCGGCTCAATTAGCTCTTTTTTAACCATATATACACACTTTGATCTTACCATCATTAAGTTTTATTTATTTTTTGTTGTTGTGACTCGCCGGAGTGTCGTGTTTTTTCGCGTCGCGTGTGCGGTGTTCGAGCGGGTGCAGTGACAAGTGCGAGCGACGAGCTGGAGGTGCCCTGGTCATCGGGTAAGTCACGGTAGGAGTAGGTAGAGGTTGGAAAAATCGTAGTTAGAATTAGAGCTCCCGAAACGGTGAAAACCGTTCCCGGGTAGACACTCCCCCTCCGACGATACCATCGGCAAGAGGGGCGAGAAGTAGTTAGATCGCGGTAAATTCCGATTGTTTCATTTATACACAGCTACAGGCATAGCCCGTAGCTGCTGTTTGGTTGCTAACGACCTCCCCTGCTTCTACCGCCGACGAATTTGGTCACGTACTCCTGTAAAATCGAACTTTAACGATTTTACAGGCAGGCGCTGCGTAATAGCAGCAGTAGTTTATTCCGATTAAAATCTGCTTGTCTAATAAGAGATCGAGGTACACGGAGGCTCTTTACACCCCGTGTAACTCGATACATTTTTGCGCATCCAGTGCACCTCCAGGCCGTGCGGAACGACGGGCGAGAATTAACCGCGGGCGGTTGTCTCTCTCGATCGCGAAGTACGGTTCGCTCGCGCGGTCGCTGCGTCCGGTCGGGCACCGCTGAGTCGTCCGTTAGATTGTGATATTTATTTATATTTATATTTATATTCATATTTATATCTATTTTAGTTAATTTATTCCGAGCTCGCGTTGTTAAGTTTATTATATATAATAATTTAATTTAATTTTTCCATTTTTCTTTTGTTCTGTTTCCCGCTCCGGCGAGCGTTATTACAGTATTACGATATTACGTTATTACAATATTTTATTTTATTTTATTCTATCCCTTTTATTCATTTGTTATCTTTGTTGTTCCTCTTTTTTGTTTTTCTGTTAACGAGTCGGGCCGTTGCGTTGCGACGCTTTCGATTGAACGATGACGAGTAACGGCAGCCAAACCAACACCATGGATACGGACAATAATAACACCGTTGTTAGGCTGCTGTACCCGTTCCCTGCCGAATTTCCGTGCCCGTTCTGCTTCAACGGCAGGACGGTGTGCAAGAAGGGGGCGTGCGTGTATCTGAGGCACACGGATCTGTTCAAACACCTGAAACTTCATCACCCCGGCGCGATCAAACGGTGGTCCTGCGCCGAGTGCGGCTTCACCGACGACAGCGCGTACGCGCTGAAGAAGGTGAAGTCGCACCACGCGACCAGGCACCCGTCCGCCGGGGGTCCGTGTGCCACCGTTACACGCAACCCCCTCGCAGGGAGCGTCGCCCGCGCAACGCCCGGCGACACCGGGGCCGAGACGCGACCCCGCGTGGAAGCGGTGGGGCTCTCCACCGGGAGCGAGGCCTCTCCTCCTCCCCTGGGGGCCTCCCCGGTGACCTTGGGGGGCACCACCACCTGTGCCCCCGCAATTAGAACAACTGCTGCCTCTCTAAATGCTTCCAGCGCCGCGAGGACGGCTGCCTCCACCGCGGCCAGGACGACGTCGACCACCACCACCTCGCAGCCCCGACGTCGGGCCGGGCCGCCCACCGCCGCGCCCGGGAAAATACACCCAACCAAAACCATACCGGCGGCGGGGAGCAGCACCGCCACCAGGAGCCCCGTCACCCTCGCGGCGTTCCTGCAGCCGAGCCGGCGCTCGTCCGCGGGCGAGGACGCCCCGGCGGAACGGAGGACCAGCGGCGGGCCGGCGTCAATGGGGAGGAGGTCGGGGGGCAACACCACCTCGCCCTCCGCGGCGGCGTCCGCGTCGACCGCGAGGAAGACGCGGGCGTCCACCGAGCCTCCCCAACCCGGCCCGCCCCGACGAGCACCCTCGCGGAGAGTGACCCCGGCCACCACCTTCGCGGAGGTCACCCGAGGCAGCCCGCCAGCGGTGGTCGGAGCGACGACGACGACGGTGCCGAGACGGACGAGAGCGGCGTCTCTCCCGCCCGCGCCGACACGGAGGACGCGGACAGCGACGAAGAGGACGGGGGGTGCGACCGCCACCTCCAGCACCCCCCCTGCGACACCGCCGCTGCAGAGCCCACCACCGACGCCCTGCAGCGCCCCGGCCACCCTGACGACGACGACGGTGACGACCACGGTCCGTGGCTCGCCCGTGATGACGGCGGTCGTCACCCCACCTCCGGCGGCCGCCGTCGCCGCGGGCCGCGCCTCCACCCCGCCGACCAGGACGACCCGGGCGACGTCCCTCCCGCCCGGGCCGCCCGCGAAGAGGCCAACGCGGGGACGCCTGTCCCCTCCGGGGGACAGAGGGGACGCCCAGACCACCGGGGGGTCCCTCGTGGTGGGGGCGCGTGGGGAGGGGGCCGCGAAGAGAAGGAAGGTGCCTTCGCCCAGGCCCCTCCCCACCATCGAGGAGCCGTCGCCGTCGTCGCCGTCGGCACGCGAACGACCACCAGCGCAGTCGGCCAGGAGAGGGACGCGCCGCCGCAACACCACCGGCAGCGGCGACAGCAGCAGCAGCAGCAGCGGAAGCAGTAGCAGCAGGAGCAGGAACAACAACGCCGCGGGGGGGCGGAACAACACGGCGGGAGCGGCACGCAGGCGGTGGGCGGACCGCAGAACATCCACCTCGTCGTCTTCGGAGTCGTCGGGGGACGAGGGAGCCCGGAGGCAGCCGCCCTCGCGCGCGGTGGAAGCAGCACCAGCCACCCGAAGGTCGCCGGGGCGCCCCCAGGGGGGGAGGGGCCTCGGCTCCAATTTACCATTAACTAACCGCTTTAACATTCTGTCCGACCGGGCAACGAGCCCGGTCAATTTTAGTAATATTAGTTTACCTGACTCCCCCGGGTCAAACCGGGGGCGTTTCTGTTGTAGGTGCGGGGGCGCACGGGACCCGCCCGCGTCAACATCCCGGGACAGCGTCGCGGCGGGGGCTTCGTCGGGGGAGTTCCCGGCGGGCTCTGCGGAAAGCCACCCGGTGAGTGCGACGCGTGGATGTCGTGCGGAACCTGGAGGCGGACGGATACCCGCAGCGACCGTGGAGCGGCGGCGGGGGACGGCGAACTCGAGCCTCCCCGCTGCGAGCGAGCGCAGGGGCGGGGCGCTTCAGCCCCGGGCCCCGCGGCAATCCAGGGTGCCCCATCCGCGAGGCGGGGGTCGCGATGCCGCGTGCGGCGCGCCGCCCGCCGGTAGACCCCGAACGAGGGGACGCCGGGGGGTGGACGACGCCGCGAGGGCGCGGATCGTGGCCTTCGCCGAGCGGGTGGAGTCGCCCGCGCAACTGGAGGAGCTTGCCGCGATGGTGGATGAGTTCCTTCAGGAGCGGAGGGCCGCGAGACCCGGGGCTGGCGACCGGAGTGCCGCCCCTAGCGGGGGTGCCGATCGGCGCCGGCCGGTCGCGGAGGGTGGGTTGCGTCACCCGATGGGAGCCGACTCGAGAGAGAACGATGGCTCTCCCAACGCTCCGTATCGCGTGAGGGAGGCTACTCGGATTCAACGCCTTTTCCGGGCGAACAGGAAGCGCGCGGTGCAGGAGATTCTCGCCGGAGAATCTCCTCATTGCAACGTGCCCCTGGACCGGGTCCAGGAGCACTTCACCAACGTATATTCGCTCCGAGTTCGCCCGAGTAGCCTCCCTCCTCTCTATCAGGAGGACCCGACTCCAGAGTCGAACGACGCCCTGGTTTCTCCCTTCTCGGAAGCCGAGGTCAGCCGTCGGCTAAAGCGGATGAAGCTCGCTTCGTCCGCCGGACCCGACGGCTTGACGTACGGCGACCTGAGGAGGGCGGATCCAGGTGCGGTCCTCTTAACGGCGACGTTCAACACCTGTCGCCGGATGGAGAAGATACCGGACCGTTGGAAGAAGTCCAACACCGTGCTTATCTATAAGAAAGGTGATCGTGATGACCTCTCGAATTGGAGGCCCATCGCTCTCGGTGACGCGACCCCGAAGCTCTTCGCGGCGGTCGTTGCCGATCGGCTCACCCGCTGGGCCGTGTCCAACAAGCGGCTCAGCCAAGCACAGAAGGGCTTCCTGCCCTTCGAAGGCTGCTTGGAGCACAATTTTGTGCTCCAGCACGCCATGGCTGCCGCTCGTAAGCAGCGCAGGGAGGTGGTGGTGGCGTGGTTGGATCTGGCCAACGCTTTCGGGTCGGTTCCCCACGCTACCATCATCGACTCGCTGTCCGACGCCGGCGCTCCGCGGTCGCTGATCAGCATCGTCGCCAGCCTTTACGAAGGCGTGGCGACCAGGGTCCGTACCGCCGAAGGGTACACGTCCTGGATCCCCATGAAGTCGGGGGTGAGACAGGGCTGCCCGCTTAGCCCGATCTTATTCAACCTCTCCATCGAGGCCATGGTTCGCGGGGCCGTGGACTCGGCGGAGGGGGTGATGGTGAGCGGGCATAAGGTGACAGCTCTGGCGTACGCTGACGACGTGGCGCTCGTCGCGTCATCTACCGACGGCATGGGGAGGCTACTGCAAGCGGCAGAGGGAACGGCTCGGGCGCTGGGCCTCTCCTTCAACCCCTCGAAGTGTGCAACTCTGCACATCAGAGGGGACGGGAGAGTAGCCCGCACTGAGTTTCGTTTAGACGGGGGACTCGTTCCGGCTCTGGGGGACGGCCAGAGTTACGAGCACCTGGGAGTCCCGACGGGGGTTCGGATCGACCAAACCCCATATCCAACGATCGAGGCGCTTTTGACCGATTTGCGCGCGGTAGACGAGTCCTTGCTCGCACCCTGGCAAAAAATCGAGACCGTGGCAACGTTTCTGTTGCCGCGCCTCGATTTCGCGTTCAGGGCAGGGCACGTGCGTAGAACCGCTTTAGCTGTCGCCGACAAGGTCATGAAGCGCACGGTGAAGAGGTGGTTACACCTCCCGCAGCGTGCCAGCGCGGAGTTGGTGTTCATCCCCCCCGCATGGGGTGGGTGCGGCCTTCTCCCGCTGGTGGATCTGGCCGACGTGGCGTCCGTGTCGCACGCGTTCAGAATGCTGAACGCGGGCGACCCGGTCGTCGCGGACATCGCCAGGTCAGCGCTGCGCGACGCCGTGCGTGAAAAGATCGGTCGGACCCCTGGAAGCGGGGACCTTGCCGACTATCTCTCGGGCTCTTTGTCCGGCGAGATGGCGAGGCCGACGGCGGGCCGGGCTACGTTCTGGTCGCGGGCAAGGACCGTAGCTTTAAGATCCAGCACGCGCCTCGGTTTTCGTTGGAGGTGGGACGAGGTTCGTGAAGAACTCTCGATCGAGTGTCGCTCCCGGCAAGGACGAGTCGTTGTGGTGCCGCCAGCTGCGAAAGGGCAGTGCACGCGGAGGCTGAGGGCGGCAGTGGGGGAGGGCTACATGGAAAGGCTTCTACGGAAGCCGGACCAAGGGAAGGTCTTCGACGTAGCTTCCCGTTGCGCGGTTAGCAACCACTTTCTGCGCACGGGGGCGTTTGTCCGTTTCGCTGACTGGCGTTTCGTTCACCGCGCCCGCCTCGACGTGTTGCCGTTGAACGGTGCACGTCGGTGGGGGGACGGTGACAAGCGTTGCCGGCGATGCGGGCATGACTTCGAGGGCCTTCCCCATGTGCTCTCCCACTGCGGTCCTCACTCCGCAGCCCGGCAGCTGCGTCACGACAACATCGTCCAGCGGCTCGCGAAGGCTGTCCGTCTTCCCGGTGAGCTCCGGGTCAACAGGCGCGTCCCGGGCGTCGACGGCGAGCTGGCAGCCCTGCGTCCCGACATCGTCGTGGAGCACGGGCTGTCGAAAAACATCGTCGTGGTCGACGTAGCCGTGCCTTTCGAGAACACTCTCGACGCAATCGAGGAGGCGAGACAGGGGAAGATACGCAAGTATCAACCCCTCGCCGAATCGTTGCGTAGGCGCGGCTACCGAGTCCACGTCGATGCGTTCGTCGTCGGCGCCCTGGGCTCGTGGGACCCGGGGAACGAGTTCGTCCTGGACCTGTTGCGCGTCTCTCGGCGCTACGCAGCGCTGATGAGGCGTCTCATGGTATCTGAGACGGTAGCCTGGTCCAGAGACATCTACGTGGAGCACGTAACCGGGGTACGTCAGTACCGGGCTCTGCGGGGGGCGCCCGCGGCGGAGTCGACGCCCGCGGCGCTGAGCGGGAGCAGTGGAGGCGCCCGCGTTCCTGGGGTGGTGCCGCCGGCGGATCCCTGAACCTCCGCATCTACGTCAACTCAGCACGAGGCATTGACACGGGGTGGATGTCGTCAGCCTCCACGCAAAGTCTGAAACAGGATGGGGGGGGGGGGGGCGTCCAGTTAGGCAGCCACATACTCACTTTGATTTTGCTGTTCATCTCGTTACTCGCCTATTTATCTCCTTCACTTTACTTTTCACTATCATATCCTACTTTACCCACTTGGCTGCCTATCTGGACGCCCTCCTAAACCCTCAGCTACGTATTCACCTACCTCCAATTACGTATACAATGTCACCTTAACGGTTTAAGTGTATGCTCGGAGTTAGATTACATACACGACATCCACCCCGGTCCAGGGGGCGCGTAGAATACTTATTGCTGTTATTTTAATTTAATTTATTCTCTGGTTTCACGTTAGTCTACCCTATTCTATCTCTACTCTCTTTCCTTTCTACTCCTTCCCTTCCCTTGCCACATGGCAGACATTTTACACGGTTATATTTAGTTCACTCTATTTTACGTCTACTCTCCTTCTTTCTTATTCCCTTCGTACATGATCGACACGTGATATTCTGTTTAATTTTGCTTACTCTAAAACTTCCTCCTTCCCGCTTAGCTATCGTATTCATCCTGCCCCCCCTGGCACAAGTCCTATTGTCATGTCTCAAGGGAATTACTTTAATGTTAGATGTAGGGGTGCCAGACCACAGTTATTTTTCTTTATTTCTTTACGTATCAAGTGACAAATTTTCTTTTCTTTTCTACATTACGATAATGCTCTGGCCACCTCGTAAGGTCTAGTACAATAAATCTTAAGTTCAACTGACCCGCCATGGGCAGTGGCAAAGTTCCTCTTAGTTTAATTTTATTTTCTGTTATTTGCGAGGATACTTATTTCGCGAGACCTACGAACATTGTTAATCGCTAAGGTGGCGAGTCTTACGACCCCACCAAGCGAACCTATAATATGTCTGTATTGTACACATGTATGCGGATACATACAATGTATTGCTGTGAATTTGTATACCCCTGGGGCCTCGGTCCCAGGGGAACATTAATTGATTAAATAAAGGGTTCTTATCTGTTCTTATCAGCTTAATATCTGATACACTCCTCATTAGGAGTCAGAATATTAATCTGATTTTTGGAAAGAGGCGGATTGCTGGGGCTTGCTCCACCTCCGCCGCGAGTCGGCCCGGTATTGCAGTGCCTCCGGGATCGGCTCAATTAGCTCTTTTTTAACCATATATACACACTTTGATCTTACCATCATTAAGTTTTATTTATTTTTTGTTGTTGTGACTCGCCGGAGTGTCGTGTTTTTTCGCGTCGCGTGTGCGGTGTTCGAGCGGGTGCAGTGACAAGTGCGAGCGACGAGCTGGAGGTGCCCTGGTCATCGGGTAAGTCACGGTAGGAGTAGGTAGAGGTTGGAAAAATCGTAGTTAGAATTAGAGCTCCCGAAACGGTGAAAACCGTTCCCGGGTAGACACTCCCCCTCCGACGATACCATCGGCAAGAGGGGCGAGAAGTAGTTAGATCGCGGTAAATTCCGATTGTTTCATTTATACACAGCTACAGGCATAGCCCGTAGCTGCTGTTTGGTTGCTAACGACCTCCCCTGCTTCTACCGCCGACGAATTTGGTCACGTACTCCTGTAAAATCGAACTTTAACGATTTTACAGGCAGGCGCTGCGTAATAGCAGCAGTAGTTTATTCCGATTAAAATCTGCTTGTCTAATAAGAGATCGAGGTACACGGAGGCTCTTTACACCCCGTGTAACTCGATACATTTTTGCGCATCCAGTGCACCTCCAGGCCGTGCGGAACGACGGGCGAGAATTAACCGCGGGCGGTTGTCTCTCTCGATCGCGAAGTACGGTTCGCTCGCGCGGTCGCTGCGTCCGGTCGGGCACCGCTGAGTCGTCCGTTAGATTGTGATATTTATTTATATTTATATTTATATTCATATTTATATCTATTTTAGTTAATTTATTCCGAGCTCGCGTTGTTAAGTTTATTTTATATAATAATTTAATTTAATTTTTCCATTTTTCTTTTGTTCTGTTTCCCGCTCCGGCGAGCGTTATTACAGTATTACGATATTACGTTATTACAATATTTTATTTTATTTTATTCTATCCCTTTTATTCATTTGTTATCTTTGTTGTTCCTCTTTTTTGTTTTTCTGTTAACGAGTCGGGCCGTTGCGTTGCGACGCTTTCGATTGAACGATGACGAGTAACGGCAGCCAAACCAACACCATGGATACGGACAATAATAACACCGTTGTTAGGCTGCTGTACCCGTTCCCTGCCGAATTTCCGTGCCCGTTCTGCTTCAACGGCAGGACGGTGTGCAAGAAGGGGGCGTGCGTGTATCTGAGGCACACGGATCTGTTCAAACACCTGAAACTTCATCACCCCGGCGCGATCAAACGGTGGTCCTGCGCCGAGTGCGGCTTCACCGACGACAGCGCGTACGCGCTGAAGAAGGTGAAGTCGCACCACGCGACCAGGCACCCGTCCGCCGGGGGTCCGTGTGCCACCGTTACACGCAACCCCCTCGCAGGGAGCGTCGCCCGCGCAACGCCCGGCGACACCGGGGCCGAGACGCGACCCCGCGTGGAAGCGGTGGGGCTCTCCACCGGGAGCGAGGCCTCTCCTCCTCCCCTGGGGGCCTCCCCGGTGACCTTGGGGGGCACCACCACCTGTGCCCCCGCAATTAGAACAACTGCTGCCTCTCTAAATGCTTCCAGCGCCGCGAGGACGGCTGCCTCCACCGCGGCCAGGACGACGTCGACCACCACCACCTCGCAGCCCCGACGTCGGGCCGGGCCGCCCACCGCCGCGCCCGGGAAAATACACCCAACCAAAACCATACCGGCGGCGGGGAGCAGCACCGCCACCAGGAGCCCCGTCACCCTCGCGGCGTTCCTGCAGCCGAGCCGGCGCTCGTCCGCGGGCGAGGACGCCCCGGCGGAACGGAGGACCAGCGGCGGGCCGGCGTCAATGGGGAGGAGGTCGGGGGGCAACACCACCTCGCCCTCCGCGGCGGCGTCCGCGTCGACCGCGAGGAAGACGCGGGCGTCCACCGAGCCTCCCCAACCCGGCCCGCCCCGACGAGCACCCTCGCGGAGAGTGACCCCGGCCACCACCTTCGCGGAGGTCACCCGAGGCAGCCCGCCAGCGGTGGTCGGAGCGACGACGACGACGGTGCCGAGACGGACGAGAGCGGCGTCTCTCCCGCCCGCGCCGACACGGAGGACGCGGACAGCGACGAAGAGGACGGGGGGTGCGACCGCCACCTCCAGCACCCCCCCTGCGACACCGCCGCTGCAGAGCCCACCACCGACGCCCTGCAGCGCCCCGGCCACCCTGACGACGACGACGGTGACGACCACGGTCCGTGGCTCGCCCGTGATGACGGCGGTCGTCACCCCACCTCCGGCGGCCGCCGTCGCCGCGGGCCGCGCCTCCACCCCGCCGACCAGGACGACCCGGGCGACGTCCCTCCCGCCCGGGCCGCCCGCGAAGAGGCCAACGCGGGGACGCCTGTCCCCTCCGGGGGACAGAGGGGACGCCCAGACCACCGGGGGGTCCCTCGTGGTGGGGGCGCGTGGGGAGGGGGCCGCGAAGAGAAGGAAGGTGCCTTCGCCCAGGCCCCTCCCCACCATCGAGGAGCCGTCGCCGTCGTCGCCGTCGGCACGCGAACGACCACCAGCGCAGTCGGCCAGGAGAGGGACGCGCCGCCGCAACACCACCGGCAGCGGCGACAGCAGCAGCAGCAGCAGCGGAAGCAGTAGCAGCAGGAGCAGGAACAACAACGCCGCGGGGGGGCGGAACAACACGGCGGGAGCGGCACGCAGGCGGTGGGCGGACCGCAGAACATCCACCTCGTCGTCTTCGGAGTCGTCGGGGGACGAGGGAGCCCGGAGGCAGCCGCCCTCGCGCGCGGTGGAAGCAGCACCAGCCACCCGAAGGTCGCCGGGGCGCCCCCAGGGGGGGAGGGGCCTCGGCTCCAATTTACCATTAACTAACCGCTTTAACATTCTGTCCGACCGGGCAACGAGCCCGGTCAATTTTAGTAATATTAGTTTACCTGACTCCCCCGGGTCAAACCGGGGGCGTTTCTGTTGTAGGTGCGGGGGCGCACGGGACCCGCCCGCGTCAACATCCCGGGACAGCGTCGCGGCGGGGGCTTCGTCGGGGGAGTTCCCGGCGGGCTCTGCGGAAAGCCACCCGGTGAGTGCGACGCGTGGATGTCGTGCGGAACCTGGAGGCGGACGGATACCCGCAGCGACCGTGGAGCGGCGGCGGGGGACGGCGAACTCGAGCCTCCCCGCTGCGAGCGAGCGCAGGGGCGGGGCGCTTCAGCCCCGGGCCCCGCGGCAATCCAGGGTGCCCCATCCGCGAGGCGGGGGTCGCGATGCCGCGTGCGGCGCGCCGCCCGCCGGTAGACCCCGAACGAGGGGACGCCGGGGGGTGGACGACGCCGCGAGGGCGCGGATCGTGGCCTTCGCCGAGCGGGTGGAGTCGCCCGCGCAACTGGAGGAGCTTGCCGCGATGGTGGATGAGTTCCTTCAGGAGCGGAGGGCCGCGAGACCCGGGGCTGGCGACCGGAGTGCCGCCCCTAGCGGGGGTGCCGATCGGCGCCGGCCGGTCGCGGAGGGTGGGTTGCGTCACCCGATGGGAGCCGACTCGAGAGAGAACGATGGCTCTCCCAACGCTCCGTATCGCGTGAGGGAGGCTACTCGGATTCAACGCCTTTTCCGGGCGAACAGGAAGCGCGCGGTGCAGGAGATTCTCGCCGGAGAATCTCCTCATTGCAACGTGCCCCTGGACCGGGTCCAGGAGCACTTCACCAACGTATATTCGCTCCGAGTTCGCCCGAGTAGCCTCCCTCCTCTCTATCAGGAGGACCCGACTCCAGAGTCGAACGACGCCCTGGTTTCTCCCTTCTCGGAAGCCGAGGTCAGCCGTCGGCTAAAGCGGATGAAGCTCGCTTCGTCCGCCGGACCCGACGGCTTGACGTACGGCGACCTGAGGAGGGCGGATCCAGGTGCGGTCCTCTTAACGGCGACGTTTAACACCTGTCGCCGGATGGAGAAGATACCGGACCGTTGGAAGAAGTCCAACACCGTGCTTATCTATAAGAAAGGTGATCGTGATGACCTCTCGAATTGGAGGCCCATCGCTCTCGGTGACGCGACCCCGAAGCTCTTCGCGGCGGTCGTTGCCGATCGGCTCACCCGCTGGGCCGTGTCCAACAAGCGGCTCAGCCAAGCACAGAAGGGCTTCCTGCCCTTCGAAGGCTGCTTGGAGCACAATTTTGTGCTCCAGCACGCCATGGCTGCCGCTCGTAAGCAGCGCAGGGAGGTGGTGGTGGCGTGGTTGGATCTGGCCAACGCTTTCGGGTCGGTTCCCCACGCTACCATCATCGACTCGCTGTCCGACGCCGGCGCTCCGCGGTCGCTGATCAGCATCGTCGCCAGCCTTTACGAAGGCGTGGCGACCAGGGTCCGTACCGCCGAAGGGTACACGTCCTGGATCCCCATGAAGTCGGGGGTGAGACAGGGCTGCCCGCTTAGCCCGATCTTATTCAACCTCTCCATCGAGGCCATGGTTCGCGGGGCCGTGGACTCGGCGGAGGGGGTGATGGTGAGCGGGCATAAGGTGACAGCTCTGGCGTACGCTGACGACGTGGCGCTCGTCGCGTCATCTACCGACGGCATGGGGAGGCTACTGCAAGCGGCAGAGGGAACGGCTCGGGCGCTGGGCCTCTCCTTCAACCCCTCGAAGTGTGCAACTCTGCACATCAGAGGGGACGGGAGAGTAGCCCGCACTGAGTTTCGTTTAGACGGGGGACTCGTTCCGGCTCTGGGGGACGGCCAGAGTTACGAGCACCTGGGAGTCCCGACGGGGGTTCGGATCGACCAAACCCCATATCCAACGATCGAGGCGCTTTTGACCGATTTGCGCGCGGTAGACGAGTCCTTGCTCGCACCCTGGCAAAAAATCGAGACCGTGGCAACGTTTCTGTTGCCGCGCCTCGATTTCGCGTTCAGGGCAGGGCACGTGCGTAGAACCGCTTTAGCTGTCGCCGACAAGGTCATGAAGCGCACGGTGAAGAGGTGGTTACACCTCCCGCAGCGTGCCAGCGCGGAGTTGGTGTTCATCCCCCCCGCATGGGGTGGGTGCGGCCTTCTCCCGCTGGTGGATCTGGCCGACGTGGCGTCCGTGTCGCACGCGTTCAGAATGCTGAACGCGGGCGACCCGGTCGTCGCGGACATCGCCAGGTCAGCGCTGCGCGACGCCGTGCGTGAAAAGATCGGTCGGACCCCTGGAAGCGGGGACCTTGCCGACTATCTCTCGGGCTCTTTGTCCGGCGAGATGGCGAGGCCGACGGCGGGCCGGGCTACGTTCTGGTCGCGGGCAAGGACCGTAGCTTTAAGATCCAGCACGCGCCTCGGTTTTCGTTGGAGGTGGGACGAGGTTCGTGAAGAACTCTCGATCGAGTGTCGCTCCCGGCAAGGACGAGTCGTTGTGGTGCCGCCAGCTGCGAAAGGGCAGTGCACGCGGAGGCTGAGGGCGGCAGTGGGGGAGGGCTACATGGAAAGGCTTCTACGGAAGCCGGACCAAGGGAAGGTCTTCGACGTAGCTTCCCGTTGCGCGGTTAGCAACCACTTTCTGCGCACGGGGGCGTTTGTCCGTTTCGCTGACTGGCGTTTCGTTCACCGCGCCCGCCTCGACGTGTTGCCGTTGAACGGTGCACGTCGGTGGGGGGACGGTGACAAGCGTTGCCGGCGATGCGGGCATGACTTCGAGGGCCTTCCCCATGTGCTCTCCCACTGCGGTCCTCACTCCGCAGCCCGGCAGCTGCGTCACGACAACATCGTCCAGCGGCTCGCGAAGGCTGTCCGTCTTCCCGGTGAGCTCCGGGTCAACAGGCGCGTCCCGGGCGTCGACGGCGAGCTGGCAGCCCTGCGTCCCGACATCGTCGTGGAGCACGGGCTGTCGAAAAACATCGTCGTGGTCGACGTAGCCGTGCCTTTCGAGAACACTCTCGACGCAATCGAGGAGGCGAGACAGGGGAAGATACGCAAGTATCAACCCCTCGCCGAATCGTTGCGTAGGCGCGGCTACCGAGTCCACGTCGATGCGTTCGTCGTCGGCGCCCTGGGCTCGTGGGACCCGGGGAACGAGTTCGTCCTGGACCTGTTGCGCGTCTCTCGGCGCTACGCAGCGCTGATGAGGCGTCTCATGGTATCTGAGACGGTAGCCTGGTCCAGAGACATCTACGTGGAGCACGTAACCGGGGTACGTCAGTACCGGGCTCTGCGGGGGGCGCCCGCGGCGGAGTCGACGCCCGCGGCGCTGAGCGGGAGCAGTGGAGGCGCCCGCGTTCCTGGGGTGGTGCCGCCGGCGGATCCCTGAACCTCCGCATCTACGTCAACTCAGCACGAGGCATTGACACGGGGTGGATGTCGTCAGCCTCCACGCAAAGTCTGAAACAGGATGGGGGGGGGGGGGGGGCGTCCAGTTAGGCAGCCACATACTCACTTTGATTTTGCTGTTCATCTCGTTACTCGCCTATTTATCTCCTTCACTTTACTTTTCACTATCATATCCTACTTTACCCACTTGGCTGCCTATCTGGACGCCCTCCTAAACCCTCAGCTACGTATTCACCTACCTCCAATTACGTATACAATGTCACCTTAACGGTTTAAGTGTATGCTCGGAGTTAGATTACATACACGACATCCACCCCGGTCCAGGGGGCGCGTAGAATACTTATTGCTGTTATTTTAATTTAATTTATTCTCTGGTTTCACGTTAGTCTACCCTATTCTATCTCTACTCTCTTTCCTTTCTACTCCTTCCCTTCCCTTGCCACATGGCAGACATTTTACACGGTTATATTTAGTTCACTCTATTTTACGTCTACTCTCCTTCTTTCTTATTCCCTTCGTACATGATCGACACGTGATATTCTGTTTAATTTTGCTTACTCTAAAACTTCCTCCTTCCCGCTTAGCTATCGTATTCATCCTGCCCCCCCTGGCACAAGTCCTATTGTCATGTCTCAAGGGAATTACTTTAATGTTAGATGTAGGGGTGCCAGACCACAGTTATTTTTCTTTATTTCTTTACGTATCAAGTGACAAATTTTCTTTTCTTTTCTACATTACGATAATGCTCTGGCCACCTCGTAAGGTCTAGTACAATAAATCTTAAGTTCAACTGACCCGCCATGGGCAGTGGCAAAGTTCCTCTTAGTTTAATTTTATTTTCTGTTATTTGCGAGGATACTTATTTCGCGAGACCTACGAACATTGTTAATCGCTAAGGTGGCGAGTCTTACGACCCCACCAAGCGAACCTATAATATGTCTGTATTGTACACATGTATGCGGATACATACAATGTATTGCTGTGAATTTGTATACCCCTGGGGCCTCGGTCCCAGGGGAACATTAATTGATTAAATAAAGGGTTCTTATCTGTTCTTATCAGCTTAATATCTGATACACTCCTCATTAGGAGTCAGAATATTAATCTGATTTTTGGAAAGAGGCGGATTGCTGGGGCTTGCTCCACCTCCGCCGCGAGTCGGCCCGGTATTGCAGTGCCTCCGGGATCGGCTCAATTAGCTCTTTTTTAACCATATATACACACTTTGATCTTACCATCATTAAGTTTTATTTATTTTTTGTTGTTGTGACTCGCCGGAGTGTCGTGTTTTTTCGCGTCGCGTGTGCGGTGTTCGAGCGGGTGCAGTGACAAGTGCGAGCGACGAGCTGGAGGTGCCCTGGTCATCGGGTAAGTCACGGTAGGAGTAGGTAGAGGTTGGAAAAATCGTAGTTAGAATTAGAGCTCCCGAAACGGTGAAAACCGTTCCCGGGTAGACACTCCCCCTCCGACGATACCATCGGCAAGAGGGGCGAGAAGTAGTTAGATCGCGGTAAATTCCGATTGTTTCATTTATACACAGCTACAGGCATAGCCCGTAGCTGCTGTTTGGTTGCCAACGACCTCCCCTGCTTCTACCGCCGACGAATTTGGTCACGTACTCCTGTAAAATCGAACTTTAACGATTTTACAGGCAGGCGCTGCGTAATAGCAGCAGTAGTTTATTCCGATTAAAATCTGCTTGTCTAATAAGAGATCGAGGTACACGGAGGCTCTTTACACCCCGTGTAACTCGATACATTTTTGCGCATCCAGTGCACCTCCAGGCCGTGCGGAACGACGGGCGAGAATTAACCGCGGGCGGTTGTCTCTCTCGATCGCGAAGTACGGTTCGCTCGCGCGGTCGCTGCGTCCGGTCGGGCACCGCTGAGTCGTCCGTTAGATTGTGATATTTATTTATATTTATATTTATATTCATATTTATATCTATTTTAGTTAATTTATTCCGAGCTCGCGTTGTTAAGTTTATTTTATATAATAATTTAATTTAATTTTTCCATTTTTCTTTTGTTCTGTTTCCCGCTCCGGCGAGCGTTATTACAGTATTACGATATTACGTTATTACAATATTTTATTTTATTTCATTCTATCCCTTTTATTCATTTGTTATCTTTGTTGTTCTTCTTTTTTGTTTTTCTGTTGACGAGTCGGGCCGTTGCGTTGCGACGCTTTCGATTGAACGATGACGAGTAACGGCAGCCAAACCAACACCATGGATACGGACAATAATAACACCGTTGTTAGGCTGCTGTACCCGTTCCCTGCCGAATTTCCGTGCCCGTTCTGCTTCAACGGCAGGACGGTGTGCAAGAAGGGGGCGTGCGTGTATCTGAGGCACACGGATCTGTTCAAACACCTGAAACTTCATCACCCCGGCGCGATCAAACGGTGGTCCTGCGCCGAGTGCGGCTTCACCGACGACAGCGCGTACGCGCTGAAGAAGGTGAAGTCGCACCACGCGACCAGGCACCCGTCCGCCGGGGGTCCGTGTGCCACCGTTACACGCAACCCCCTCGCAGGGAGCGTCGCCCGCGCAACGCCCGGCGACACCGGGGCCGAGACGCGACCCCGCGTGGAAGCGGTGGGGCTCTCCACCGGGAGCGAGGCCTCTCCTCCTCCCCTGGGGGCCTCCCCGGTGACCTTGGGGGGCACCACCACCTGTGCCCCCGCAATTAGAACAACTGCTGCCTCTCTAAATGCTTCCAGCGCCGCGAGGACGGCTGCCTCCACCGCGGCCAGGACGACGTCGGCCACCACCACCTCGCAGCCCCGACGTCGGGCCGGGCCGCCCACCGCCGTGACGAGGAAAATACACCTAACCAAGACCATACCGGCGGCGGGGAGCAGCACCGCCACCAGGAGCCCCGTCACCCTCGCGGCGTTCCTGCAGCCGAGCCGGCGCTCGTCCGCGGGCGAGGACGCCCCGGCGGAGCGGAGGACCAGCGGCGGGCCGGCGTCAATGGGGAGGAGGTCGGGGGGCAACACCACCTCGCCCCCCGCGGCGGCGTCCGCGTCGACCGCGAGGAAGACGCGGGCGTCCACCGAGCCTCCCCAACCCGGCCCGCCCCGACGAGCACCCTCGCGGAGAGTGACCCCAGCCACCACCTTCGCGGAGGTCACCCGAGGCAGCCCGCCAGCGGTGGTCGGGGCGACGACGACGACGGTGCCGAGACGGACGAGAGCGGCGTCTCTCCCGCCCGCGCCGACACGGAGGACGCGGACAGCGACGAAGAGGACGGGGGGTGCGACCGCCACCTCCAGCACCCCCCCTGCGACACCGCCGCTGCAGAGCCCACCACCGACGCCCTGCAGCGCCCCGGCCACCCTGACGACGACGACGGTGACGACCACGGTCCGTGGCTCGCCCGTGATGACGGCGGTCGTCACTCCACCTCCGGCGGCCGCCGTCGCCGCGGGCCGCGCCTCCACCCCGCCGACCAGGACGACCCGGGCGACGTCCCTCCCGCCCGGGCCGCCCGCGAAGAGGCCAACGCGGGGACGCCTGTCCCCTCCGGGGGGCAGAGGGGCGCCCAGACCACCGGGGGGTCCCTCGTGGTGGAGGCGCGCGGGGAGGGGGCCGCGAAGAGAAGGAAGGTGCCTTCGCCCAGGCCCCTCCCCACCATCGAGGAGCCGTCACCGTCGACGCCGTCGGCACGCGAACGACCACCGGCGCCGTCGGCCAGGAGAGGGACGCGCCGCCGCAACACCACCGGCAGCGGCGACAGCAGCAGCAGCAGCGGAAGCAGTAGCAGCAGGAGCAGGAACAACAACGCCGCGGGGGGGCGGAACAACACGGCGGGAGCGGCACGCAGGCGGTGGGCGGACCGCAGAACATCCACCTCGTCGTCTTCGGAGTCGTCGGGGGACGAGGGAGCCCGGAGGCAGCCGCCCTCGCGCGCGGTGGAAACAGCTTCAGCCACCCGAAGGTCACCGGGGCGCCCCCAGGGGGGGAGGGGCCTCGACTCCGATTCATTACTCCTAAATAATTATTATAATATTCTGACCGATCGGGCAACGAGCCCGGTCAATTTCAATATTCCTAGTGTACCTGACTCCCCCGGGTCAAACCGGGGGCGTTTCTGTTGTAGGTGCGGGGGCGCACGGGACCCGCCCGCGTCAACATCCCGGGACAGCGTCGCGGCGGGGGCTTCGTCGGGGGAGTTCCCGGCGGGCTCTGCGGAAAGCCACCCGGTGAGTGCGACGCGTGGATGCCGTGCGATACCTGGAGGCGGACGGATACCCGCAGCGACCGTGGAGCGGCGGCGGGGGACGGCGAACTCGAGCCTCCCCGCTGCGAGCGAGCGCAGGGGCGGGGCGCTTCAGCCCCGGGCCCCGCGGCAATCCAGGGTGCCCCATCCGCGAGGCGGGGGTCGCGATGCCGCGTGCGGCGCGCCGCCCGCCGGTAGACCCCGAACGAGGGGACGCCGGGGGGTGGACGACGCCGCGAGGGCGCGGATCGTGGCCTTCGCCGAGCGGGTGGAGTCGCCCGCGCAACTGGAGGAGTTTGCCGCGATGGTGGATGAGTTCCTTCAGGAGCGGAGGGCCGCGAGACCCGGGGCTGGCGACCGGAGTGCCGCCCCTAGCGGGGGTGCCGATCGGCGCCGGCCGGTCGCGGAGGGTGGGTTGCGTCACCCGATGGGAGCCGACTCGAGAGAGAACGATGGCTCTCCCAACGCTCCGTATCGCGTGAGGGAGGCTACTCGGATTCAACGCCTTTTCCGGGCGAACAGGAAGCGCGCGGTGCAGGAGATTCTCGCCGGAGAATCTCCTCATTGCAACGTGCCCCTGGACCGGGTCCAGGAGCACTTCACGAACATCTATTCGCTCCGAGTTCGCCCGAGTAGCCTCCCTCCTCTCTATCAGGAGGACCCGACTCCAGAGTCGAACGACGCCCTGGTTTCTCCCTTCTCGGAAGCCGAGGTCAGCCGTCGGCTAAAGCGGATGAAGCTCGCTTCGTCCGCCGGACCCGACGGCTTGACGTACGGCGACCTGAGGAGGGCGGATCCAGGTGCGGTCCTCTTAACGGCGACGTTCAACACCTGTCGCCGGATGGAGAAGATACCGGACCGTTGGAAGAAGTCCAACACCGTACTTATTTATAAGAAAGGTGATCGTGATGACCTCTCGAATTGGAGGCCCATCGCTCTCGGTGACGCGACCCCGAAGCTCTTCGCGGCGGTCGTTGCCGATCGGCTCGCCCGCTGGGCCGTGTCCAACAAGCGGCTCAGCCAAGCACAGAAGGGCTTCCTGCCCTTCGAAGGCTGCTTGGAGCACAATTTCGTGCTCCAGCACGCCATGGCTGCCGCTCGTAAGCAGCGCAGGGAGGTGGTGGTGGCGTGGTTGGATCTGGCCAACGCTTTCGGATCGGTTCCCCACGCCACCATCATCGACTCGTTGTCCGGCGCCGGCGCTCCGCGGTCGCTGATCAGCATCGTCGCCAGCCTTTACGAAGGCGTGGCGACCAGGGTCCGTACCGCCGAAGGGTACACGTCCTGGATCCCCATGAAGTCGGGGGTGAGACAGGGCTGCCCGCTTAGCCCGATCTTATTCAACCTCTCCATCGAGGCCATGGTTCGCGGGGCCGTGGACTCGGCGGAGGGGGTGATGGTGAACGGGCATAAGGTGACAGCCCTGGCGTACGCTGACGACGTGGCGCTCGTCGCGTCATCTACCGACGGCATGGGGAGGTTACTGCAAGCGGCAGAGGGAACGGCTCGGGCGCTGGGCCTCTCCTTCAACCCCTCGAAGTGTGCAACTCTGCACATCAGAGGGGACGGGAGAGTAGCCCGCACCGAGTTTCGTTTAGACGGGGGACTCGTTCCAGCTCTGGGGGACGGCCAGAGTTACGAGCACCTGGGAGTCCCGACGGGGGTTCGGATCGACCAAACCCCATATCCAACGATCGAGGCGCTTTTGACCGATTTGCGCGCGGTAGACGAGTCCTTGCTCGCACCCTGGCAAAAAATCGAGACCGTGGCAACGTTTCTGTTGCCGCGCCTCGATTTCGCGTTCAGGGCAGGGCACGTGCGTAGAACCGCTTTAGCTGTCGCCGACAAGGTCATGAAGCGCACGGTGAAGAGGTGGTTACACCTCCCGCAGCGTGCCAGCGCGGAGTTGGTCTCCATCCCCCCCGCATGGGGTGGGTGCGGCCTTCTCCCGCTGGTGGATCTGGCCGACGTGGCGTCCGTGTCGCACGCGTTCAGAATGCTGAACGCGGGCGACCCGGTCGTCGCGGACATCGCCAGGTCAGCGCTGCGCGACGCCGTGCGTGAAAAGATCGGTCGGACCCCTGGAAGCGGGGACCTTGCCGACTATCTCTCGGGCTCTTTGTCCGGCGAGATGGCGAGGCCGACGGCGGGCCGGGCTACGTTCTGGTCGCGAGCAAGGACCGTAGCTTTAAGATCCAGCACGCGCCTCGGTTTTCGTTGGAGGTGGGACGAGGTTCGTGAAGAACTCTCGATCGAGTGTCGCTCCCGGCAAGGACGAGTCGTTGTGGTGCCGCCAGCCGCGAAAGGGCAGTGCACGCGGAGGCTGAGGGCGGCAGTGGGGGAGGGCTACATGGAAAGGCTTCTACGGAAGCCGGACCAAGGGAAGGTCTTCGACGTAGCTTCCCGTTGCGCGGTTAGCAACCACTTTCTGCGCACGGGGGCGTTTGTCCGTTTCGCTGACTGGCGTTTCGTTCACCGCGCCCGCCTCGACGTGTTGCCGTTGAACGGTGCACGTCGGTGGGGGGACGGTGACAAGCGATGCCGGCGATGCGGGCATGACTTCGAGGGCCTTCCCCATGTGCTCTCCCACTGCGGTCCTCACTCCGCAGCCCGGCAGCTGCGTCACGACAACATCGTCCAGCGGCTCGCGAGGGCTGTCCGTCTTCCCGGTGAGCTCCGGGTCAACAGGCGCGTCCCGGGCGTCGACGGCGAGCTGGCAGCCCTGCGTCCCGACATCGTCGTGGAGCACGGGCTGTCGAAAAACATCGTCGTGGTCGACGTAGCCGTGCCTTTCGAGAACACTCTCGACGCAATCGAGGAGGCGAGACAGGGGAAGATACGCAAGTATCAACCCCTCGCCGAATCGTTGCGTAGGCGCGGCTACCGAGTCCACGTCGATGCGTTCGTCGTCGGCGCCCTGGGCTCGTGGGACCCGGGGAACGAGTTCGTCCTGGACCTGCTGCGCGTCTCTCGGCGCTACGCAGCGCTGATGAGGCGTCTCATGGTATCTGAGACGGTAGCCTGGTCCAGAGACATCTACGTGGAGCACGTAACCGGGGTACGTCAGTACCGGGCTCTGCGGGGGGCGCCCGCGGCGGAGTCGGCGCCTGCGGCGCTGAGCGGGAGCAGTGGAGGCGCCCGCGTTCCTGGGGTGGTGCCGCCGGCGGATCCCTGAGCCCCCGCACCTGCATCTAATCAGCACGAGACGTCGACACGGGGTGGATGTCGTCGGCCTCCACGCGAGGTGGGGGGCGGACGGGGTGGGGTGTCTAGTTATGCAGCCATATATCCACTCTATTTTTATTTTTATTGTTATTCTTAGTATTACTGCTTATCTTACTTCTTATGTACTTCTCTTTCCACTTTACTCTACCTTTTATTTCACTTTATGTTATTTATTTGGCTGCCTAACTGGACACCCACCTGGCTGCTCACCGACTTTCGCACTTAGTCACTCACATTGCTCTTTGTCTAAGTATTCGTGCCACAATACCATATCTGGTTCAAGTTTAAGCTTATGCTACAAAGCTATGCAACACATACGACATCCACCCCGTACCAGGGGGCGCCTGGGACAACTATCACATTTATTTATTTTTCTTCTTTTTCTTCTTTTTTTAATCTACTCCATTCTACCTCTACTCTCTTTCCTTTACGCGACCAATGTCTTGCACGGTTTCATTTTAGTTTACTTTACTCTCCTTCTATCTTATTCTCTTCCTATATGGTCAACCCTCGATATTTTGTTTAATTTTGCTCCAACTGCATACTTTAAGATTTCTTTCTTTCTTTCTTCTTGGCTAGCTATCGTGCTCACTCTGCCCCCCCCCCCCTGGTATAAGTCCCAGTATTGCGCGTCTCGGTAGGATTAGGTTAATGTTAGGTTTAAGGGCGCCAGACTGCATTAATGCTCATATTAGACTCCATTTTGTTTTATTTTATTTCTTTCATTTTTTTTTATCAAGCAACAACTTTTCTTTTCCTGTGTAACTATAATGCTCTGGTCGCCTCTCAATGTTTATTATGATAGATTTCAAGTTCCTTCAATTGACCCGCCATGGGCATTGGCAAAACTTTGTACCTTAATTTTATTTTGATTATATTGTGAGGATACTTGTTGGCAAAACCAATTAATATTGTTAATCGGCAAGGTGGCGAGTCCTACGGCCCCACCAAGTAGATCTCTAATTTATCACTCGTTACATATGTATGCGGATATATACAATGTACTGTCGAAAAACTCTGTACACCCCTGGGGCTTCGGCTCCAGGGGAACATTAATTGATTAAATAAAGTGTTCTAATCTGTTCTTATCAGCTTAATATCTGATACACTCCTCATTAGGAGTCAGAATATTAATCTGATTTTTGGAAAGAGGCGGATTGCTGGGGCTTGCTCCACCTCCGCCGCGAGTCGGCCCGGTATTGCAGTGCCTCCGGGATCGGCTCAATTAGCTCTTTTTTAACCATATATACACACTTTGATCTTACCATCATTAAGTTTTATTTATTTTTTGTTGTTGTGACTCGCCGGAGTGTCGTGTTTTTTCGCGTCGCGTGTGCGGTGTTCGAGCGGGTGCAGTGACAAGTGCGAGCGACGAGCTGGAGGTGCCCTGGTCATCGGGTAAGTCACGGTAGGAGTAGGTAGAGGTTGGAAAAATCGTAGTTAGAATTAGAGCTCCCGAAACGGTGAAAACCGTTCCCGGGTAGACACTCCCCCTCCGACGATACCATCGGCAAGAGGGGCGAGAAGTAGTTAGATCGCGGTAAATTCCGATTGTTTCATTTATACACAGCTACAGGCATAGCCCGTAGCTGCTGTTTGGTTGCCAACGACCTCCCCTGCTTCTACCGCCGACGAATTTGGTCACGTACTCCTGTAAAATCGAACTTTAACGATTTTACAGGCAGGCGCTGCGTAATAGCAGCAGTAGTTTATTCCGATTAAAATCTGCTTGTCTAATAAGAGATCGAGGTACACGGAGGCTCTTTACACCCCGTGTAACTCGATACATTTTTGCGCATCCAGTGCACCTCCAGGCCGTGCGGAACGACGGGCGAGAATTAACCGCGGGCGGTTGTCTCTCTCGATCGCGAAGTACGGTTCGCTCGCGCGGTCGCTGCGTCCGGTCGGGCACCGCTGAGTCGTCCGTTAGATTGTGATATTTATTTATATTTATATTTATATTCATATTTATATCTATTTTAGTTAATTTATTCCGAGCTCGCGTTGTTAAGTTTATTTTATATAATAATTTAATTTAATTTTTCCATTTTTCTTTTGTTCTGTTTCCCGCTCCGGCGAGCGTTATTACAGTATTACGATATTACGTTATTACAATATTTTATTTTATTTCATTCTATCCCTTTTATTCATTTGTTATCTTTGTTGTTCTTCTTTTTTGTTTTTCTGTTGACGAGTCGGGCCGTTGCGTTGCGACGCTTTCGATTGAACGATGACGAGTAACGGCAGCCAAACCAACACCATGGATACGGACAATAATAACACCGTTGTTAGGCTGCTGTACCCGTTCCCTGCCGAATTTCCGTGCCCGTTCTGCTTCAACGGCAGGACGGTGTGCAAGAAGGGGGCGTGCGTGTATCTGAGGCACACGGATCTGTTCAAACACCTGAAACTTCATCACCCCGGCGCGATCAAACGGTGGTCCTGCGCCGAGTGCGGCTTCACCGACGACAGCGCGTACGCGCTGAAGAAGGTGAAGTCGCACCACGCGACCAGGCACCCGTCCGCCGGGGGTCCGTGTGCCACCGTTACACGCAACCCCCTCGCAGGGAGCGTCGCCCGCGCAACGCCCGGCGACACCGGGGCCGAGACGCGACCCCGCGTGGAAGCGGTGGGGCTCTCCACCGGGAGCGAGGCCTCTCCTCCTCCCCTGGGGGCCTCCCCGGTGACCTTGGGGGGCACCACCACCTGTGCCCCCGCAATTAGAACAACTGCTGCCTCTCTAAATGCTTCCAGCGCCGCGAGGACGGCTGCCTCCACCGCGGCCAGGACGACGTCGGCCACCACCACCTCGCAGCCCCGACGTCGGGCCGGGCCGCCCACCGCCGTGACGAGGAAAATACACCTAACCAAGACCATACCGGCGGCGGGGAGCAGCACCGCCACCAGGAGCCCCGTCACCCTCGCGGCGTTCCTGCAGCCGAGCCGGCGCTCGTCCGCGGGCGAGGACGCCCCGGCGGAGCGGAGGACCAGCGGCGGGCCGGCGTCAATGGGGAGGAGGTCGGGGGGCAACACCACCTCGCCCCCCGCGGCGGCGTCCGCGTCGACCGCGAGGAAGACGCGGGCGTCCACCGAGCCTCCCCAACCCGGCCCGCCCCGACGAGCACCCTCGCGGAGAGTGACCCCAGCCACCACCTTCGCGGAGGTCACCCGAGGCAGCCCGCCAGCGGTGGTCGGGGCGACGACGACGACGGTGCCGAGACGGACGAGAGCGGCGTCTCTCCCGCCCGCGCCGACACGGAGGACGCGGACAGCGACGAAGAGGACGGGGGGTGCGACCGCCACCTCCAGCACCCCCCCTGCGACACCGCCGCTGCAGAGCCCACCACCGACGCCCTGCAGCGCCCCGGCCACCCTGACGACGACGACGGTGACGACCACGGTCCGTGGCTCGCCCGTGATGACGGCGGTCGTCACTCCACCTCCGGCGGCCGCCGTCGCCGCGGGCCGCGCCTCCACCCCGCCGACCAGGACGACCCGGGCGACGTCCCTCCCGCCCGGGCCGCCCGCGAAGAGGCCAACGCGGGGACGCCTGTCCCCTCCGGGGGGCAGAGGGGACGCCCAGACCACCGGGGGGTCCCTCGTGGTGGAGGCGCGCGGGGAGGGGGCCGCGAAGAGAAGGAAGGTGCCTTCGCCCAGGCCCCTCCCCACCATCGAGGAGCCGTCACCGTCGACGCCGTCGGCACGCGAACGACCACCGGCGCCGTCGGCCAGGAGAGGGACGCGCCGCCGCAACACCACCGGCAGCGGCGACAGCAGCAGCAGCAGCGGAAGCAGTAGCAGCAGGAGCAGGAACAACAACGCCGCGGGGGGGCGGAACAACACGGCGGGAGCGGCACGCAGGCGGTGGGCGGACCGCAGAACATCCACCTCGTCGTCTTCGGAGTCGTCGGGGGACGAGGGAGCCCGGAGGCAGCCGCCCTCGCGCGCGGTGGAAACAGCTTCAGCCACCCGAAGGTCACCGGGGCGCCCCCAGGGGGGGAGGGGCCTCGACTCCGATTCATTACTCCTAAATAATTATTATAATATTCTGACCGATCGGGCAACGAGCCCGGTCAATTTCAATATTCCTAGTGTACCTGACTCCCCCGGGTCAAACCGGGGGCGTTTCTGTTGTAGGTGCGGGGGCGCACGGGACCCGCCCGCGTCAACATCCCGGGACAGCGTCGCGGCGGGGGCTTCGTCGGGGGAGTTCCCGGCGGGCTCTGCGGAAAGCCACCCGGTGAGTGCGACGCGTGGATGCCGTGCGATACCTGGAGGCGGACGGATACCCGCAGCGACCGTGGAGCGGCGGCGGGGGACGGCGAACTCGAGCCTCCCCGCTGCGAGCGAGCGCAGGGGCGGGGCGCTTCAGCCCCGGGCCCCGCGGCAATCCAGGGTGCCCCATCCGCGAGGCGGGGGTCGCGATGCCGCGTGCGGCGCGCCGCCCGCCGGTAGACCCCGAACGAGGGGACGCCGGGGGGTGGACGACGCCGCGAGGGCGCGGATCGTGGCCTTCGCCGAGCGGGTGGAGTCGCCCGCGCAAATGGAGGAGTTTGCCGCGATGGTGGATGAGTTCCTTCAGGAGCGGAGGGCCGCGAGACCCGGGGCTGGCGACCGGAGTGCCGCCCCTAGCGGGGGTGCCGATCGGCGCCGGCCGGTCGCGGAGGGTGGGTTGCGTCACCCGATGGGAGCCGACTCGAGAGAGAACGATGGCTCTCCCAACGCTCCGTATCGCGTGAGGGAGGCTACTCGGATTCAACGCCTTTTCCGGGCGAACAGGAAGCGCGCGGTGCAGGAGATTCTCGCCGGAGAATCTCCTCATTGCAACGTGCCCCTGGACCGGGTCCAGGAGCACTTCACGAACATCTATTCGCTCCGAGTTCGCCCGAGTAGCCTCCCTCCTCTCTATCAGGAGGACCCGACTCCAGAGTCGAACGACGCCCTGGTTTCTCCCTTCTCGGAAGCCGAGGTCAGCCGTCGGCTAAAGCGGATGAAGCTCGCTTCGTCCGCCGGACCCGACGGCTTGACGTACGGCGACCTGAGGAGGGCGGATCCAGGTGCGGTCCTCTTAACGGCGACGTTCAACACCTGTCGCCGGATGGAGAAGATACCGGACCGTTGGAAGAAGTCCAACACCGTACTTATTTATAAGAAAGGTGATCGTGATGACCTCTCGAATTGGAGGCCCATCGCTCTCGGTGACGCGACCCCGAAGCTCTTCGCGGCGGTCGTTGCCGATCGGCTCGCCCGCTGGGCCGTGTCCAACAAGCGGCTCAGCCAAGCACAGAAGGGCTTCCTGCCCTTCGAAGGCTGCTTGGAGCACAATTTCGTGCTCCAGCACGCCATGGCTGCCGCTCGTAAGCAGCGCAGGGAGGTGGTGGTGGCGTGGTTGGATCTGGCCAACGCTTTCGGATCGGTTCCCCACGCCACCATCATCGACTCGTTGTCCGGCGCCGGCGCTCCGCGGTCGCTGATCAGCATCGTCGCCAGCCTTTACGAAGGCGTGGCGACCAGGGTCCGTACCGCCGAAGGGTACACGTCCTGGATCCCCATGAAGTCGGGGGTGAGACAGGGCTGCCCGCTTAGCCCGATCTTATTCAACCTCTCCATCGAGGCCATGGTTCGCGGGGCCGTGGACTCGGCGGAGGGGGTGATGGTGAACGGGCATAAGGTGACAGCCCTGGCGTACGCTGACGACGTGGCGCTCGTCGCGTCATCTACCGACGGCATGGGGAGGTTACTGCAAGCGGCAGAGGGAACGGCTCGGGCGCTGGGCCTCTCCTTCAACCCCTCGAAGTGTGCAACTCTGCACATCAGAGGGGACGGGAGAGTAGCCCGCACCGAGTTTCGTTTAGACGGGGGACTCGTTCCAGCTCTGGGGGACGGCCAGAGTTACGAGCACCTGGGAGTCCCGACGGGGGTTCGGATCGACCAAACCCCATATCCAACGATCGAGGCGCTTTTGACCGATTTGCGCGCGGTAGACGAGTCCTTGCTCGCACCCTGGCAAAAAATCGAGACCGTGGCAACGTTTCTGTTGCCGCGCCTCGATTTCGCGTTCAGGGCAGGGCACGTGCGTAGAACCGCTTTAGCTGTCGCCGACAAGGTCATGAAGCGCACGGTGAAGAGGTGGTTACACCTCCCGCAGCGTGCCAGCGCGGAGTTGGTTTTCATCCCCCCCGCATGGGGTGGGTGCGGCCTTCTCCCGCTGGTGGATCTGGCCGACGTGGCGTCCGTGTCGCACGCGTTCAGAATGCTGAACGCGGGCGACCCGGTCGTCGCGGACATCGCCGGGTCAGCGCTGCGCGACGCCGTGCGTGAAAAGATCGGTCGGACCCCTGGAAGCGGGGACCTTGCCGACTATCTCTCGGGCTCTTTGTCCGGCGAGATGGCGAGGCCGACGGCGGGCCGGGCTACGTTCTGGTCGCGAGCAAGGACCGTAGCTTTAAGATCCAGCACGCGCCTCGGTTTTCGTTGGAGATGGGACGAGGTTCGTGAAGAACTCTCGATCGAGTGTCGCTCCCGGCAAGGACGAGTCGTTGTGGTGCCGCCAGCTGCGAAAGGGCAGTGCACGCGGAGGCTGAGGGCGGCAGTGGGGGAGGGCTACATGGAAAGGCTTCTACGGAAGCCGGACCAAGGGAAGGTCTTCGACGTAGCTTCCCGTTGCGCGGTTAGCAACCACTTTCTGCGCACGGGGGCGTTTGTCCGTTTCGCTGACTGGCGCTTCGTTCACCGCGCCCGCCTCGACGTGTTGCCGTTGAACGGTGCACGTCGGTGGGGGGACGGTGACAAGCGTTGCCGGCGATGCGGGCATGACTTCGAGGGCCTTCCCCATGTGCTCTCCCACTGCGGTCCTCACTCCGCAGCCCGGCAGCTGCGTCACGACAACATCGTCCAGCGGCTCGCGAAGGCTGTCCGTCTTCCCGGTGAGCTCCGGGTCAACAGGCGCGTCCCGGGCGTCGGCGGCGAGCTGGCAGCCCTGCGTCCCGACATCGTCGTGGAGCACGGGCTGTCGAAAAACATCGTCGTGGTCGACGTGGCCGTGCCTTTCGAGAACACTCTCGACGCAATCGAGGAGGCGAGACAGGGGAAGATACGCAAGTATGAACCCCTCGCCGAATCGTTGCGTAGGCGCGGCTACCGAGTCCGCGTCGATGCGTTCGTCGTCGGCGCCCTGGGCTCGTGGGACCCGGGGAACGAGTTCGTCCTGGACCTGCTGCGCGTCTCTCGGCGCTACGCAGCGCTGATGAGGCGTCTCATGGTATCTGAGACGGTAGCCTGGTCCAGAGACATCTACGTGGAGCACGTAACCGGGGTACGTCAGTACCGGGCTCTGCGGGGGGCGCCCGCGGCGGAGTCGACGCCTGCGGCGCTGAGCGGGAGCAGTGGAGGCGCCCGCGTTCCTGGGGTGGTGCCGCCGGCGGATCCCTGAGCCCCCGCACCTGCATCTAATCAGCACGAGACGTCGACACGGGGTGGATGTCGTCGGCCTCCACGCGAGGTGGGGGGCGGACGGGGTGGGGTGTCTAGTTATGCAGCCATATATCCACTCTATTTTTATTTTTATTGTTATTCTTAGTATTACTGCTTATCTTACTTCTTATGTACTTCTCTTTCCACTTTACTCTACCTTTTATTTCACCTTATGTTATTTATTTGGCTGCCTAACTGGACGCCCACCTGGCTGCTCACCGACTTTCGCACTTAGTCACTCACATAGCTCTTTGTCTAAGTATTCGTGCCACAATACCATATCTGGTTCAAGTTTAAGTTTATGCTACAAAGCTATGCAACACATACGACATCCACCCCGTACCAGGGGGCGCCTGGGACAACTATCACATTTATTTATTTTTCTTCTTTTTCTTCTTTTTTTTAATCTACTCCATTCTACCTCTACTCTCTTTCCTTTACGCGACTGATGTCTTGCACGGTTTCATTTTAGTTTACTTTACTCTCCTTCTATCTTATTCTCTTCCTATATGGTCAACCCTCGATATTTTGTTTAATTTTGCTCCAACTGCATACTTTAAGATTTCTTTCTTTCTTTCTTCTTGGCTAGCTATCGTGCTCAATCTGCCCCCCCCCTGGTATAAGTCCCAGTATTGCGCGTCTCGGTAGGATTAGGTTAATGTTAGGTTTAAGGGCGCCAGACTGCATTAATGCTCATATTAGACTCCATTTTGTTTTATTTTATTTCTTTCATTTTTTTATCAAGCAACAACTTTTCTTTTCCTGTGTAACTATAATGCTCTGGTCGCCTCTTAATGTTTATTATGATAGATTTCAAGTTCCTTCAATTGACCCGCCATGGGCATTGGCAAAACTTTGTACCTTAATTTTATTTTGATTATATTGTGAGGATACTTGTTGGCAAAACCAATTAATATTGTTAATCGGCAAGGTGGCGAGTCCTACGGCCCCACCAAGTAGATCTCTAATTTATCACTCGTTACATATGTATGCGGATATATACAATGTACTGTCGAAAAACTCTGTACACCCCTGGGGCTTCGGCTCCAGGGGAACATTAATTGATTAAATAAAGTGTTCTTATCTGTTCTTATCAGCTTAATATCTGATACACTCCTCATTAGGAGTCAGAATATTAATCTGATTTTTGGAAAGAGGCGGATTGTTGGGGCTTGCTCCACCTCCGCCGCGAGTCGGCCCGGTATTGCAGTGCCTCCGGGATCGGCTCAATTTGGGTTTTTTAATCATATACACTTTGATCTTACCATCACTAAAAAGTTCTATTTATTTTTTGTTGTTGTGACTCGCCGGAGTGTCGTGTTTTTCGCGTCGCGTGTGCAGTGTTGTCCGACCGGTGCAGTGACAAGTGCGAGCGACGAGCTGGAGGTGCCCTGGTCATCGGGTAAGTCACGGTAGGAGTAGGTAGAGGTTGGGAAATTCGTAGTTAGAGACAGAGCTCCCGAAACGGTGAAAACCGTTCCCGGGTAGACAGAGACGTCACTCCCCCTCCGACAAGAGGGGCGAGAAGTAGCTAGATCGCGGTAGATTCAGATTGTTTGTATTTGTACACAGCTATAGGCATAGCCCGTAGCTGCTGTTTGGTTGCCAACGACCTCCCCCTGCTTCTACCGCCGACGAATTTGGTCACGTACTCCTGTAAAATCGAACTTTAACGATTTTACAGGCAGGCGCTGCGTAATAGCAGCAGTAAATTAATCGAGTAAATTCTGTTTGCTTAATAAGAGATCGAGGTACACGGAGGCTCTTTACACCCCGTGTAACTCGATACATTTTTGCGCACCCAGTGCATCTCCAGGCCGTGCGGAACGACGGGCGGGAATTAACCGCGGGCGGTTGTCTCTCTCGATCGCGAAGTACGGTTCGCTCGCGCGGTCGCTGCGTCCGGTCGGGCACCGCTGAGCCGTTCGTCAGCCTGTAATATTTATTTATATTTATATTCATATTTATATTTACATTTATATTTATATTTATATTCATAGTTATTCTATTTAGTTTACTCCGCGTTCGCGCCGACTCGTTTTGTTGTTATTGTATATATAATTTATTTTTATTGTTCATCGTTCGTGCTCTTCTTCTTTTTCGTTCCGTTTTCGTTTGTGTTTTCGCTCCGGTGAGCGTGATTATTTCATCATTCTACATTCCTTTTATTTACTTTCTTTTGTTTTGACGAGTCGGTCCGTTGCGTTGCGACGCTTTCGTTACGATGACGAGTAACAGCAGCGAGAATAGCATGAATTCGAACAACAATAACACCGTCGTGAGGCTGCTGTACCCGTTCCCTGCCGAATTTCCGTGCCCGTTCTGCTTCAACGGCAGGACGGTGTGCAAGAAGGGGGCGTGCGTGTATCTGAGGCACACGGACTTATGTAAACATCTGAAACTTCATCACCCCGGTGCGATCAAGCGGTGGTCCTGCGCCGAGTGCGGCTTCACCGACGACAGCGCGTACGCGCTGAAGAAGGTGAAGTCGCACCACGCGACCAGGCACCCGTCCGCCGGGGGTCCGTGTGCCCCCGTTACACGCAACCCCCTCGCAGGGAGCGTCGCTCGCGCAACGCCCGGCGACACCGGGGCCGAGACGCGACCCCGCGTGGAAGCGGTGGGGCTCTCCACCGGGAGCGAGGTCTCCCCTCCTCCCCTGGGGGCCTCCCCGGTGACCTTGGGGGGCACCACCACCTGTGCCCCCAGAAATAGACCAAAGACTGCTTCGTTAAATGTTTCCAGCGCCGCGAGGACGGCTGCCTCCACCGCTGCCAGGACGATGTCGGCGACGGGAGCGACGATGACGACGACGACCACCACCACCACCTCGCAACCCCGACGACGGGCCGGGCCGCCCACCGCCGCGCCCGGGAAAATACACCCAACCAAAACCATACCGGCGGCGGGGAGCAGCGCCGTCACCAGGAGCCCCGTCACCCTCGCGGCGTTCCTGCAGCAGAGCCGGCGCTCGTCCGCGGGCGAGGACGCCCCGGCGGAGCGGAGGACCAGCGGCGGGCCGGCGTCAATGGGGAGGAGGTCGGGGGGCAACACCACCTCGCCCCCCGCGGCGGCGTCCGCGTCGACCGCGAGGAGGACGCGGGCGTCCACCGAGCCTCCCCAACCCGGCCCGCCCCGACGAGCACCCTCGCGGAGAGTGACCCCAGCCACCACCTTCGCGGAGGTCACCCGAGGCAGCCCGCCAGCGGTGGTCGGAGCGACGACGACGACGGTGCCGAGACGGACGAGAGCGGCGTCTCTCCCGCCCGCGCCGACACGGCGGACGCGGACAGCGACGAAGAGGACGGGGGGTGCGACCGCCACCTCCAGCACCCCCCCTGCGACACCGCCGCTGCATAGCCCACCACCGACGCCCTGCAGCGCCCCGGCCACCCTGACGACGACGACGGTGACGACCACGGCCCGTGGCTCGCCCGTGATGACGGCGGTCGTCACTCCACCTCCGGCGGCCGCCGTCGCCACGGGCCGCGCCTCCACCCCGCCGACCAGGACGACCCGGGCGACGTCCCTCCCGCCCGGGCCGCCCGCGAAGAGGCCAACGCGGGGACGCCTGTCCCCTCCGGGGGGCAGAGGGGACGCCCTGGCCACCGGGGGGTCCCTCGTGGTGGGGGCGCGTGGGGAGGGGGCCGCGAAGAGAAGGACGGTGCCTTCGCCCAGGCCCCTGCCCACCATCGAGGAGCCGTCACCGTCGTCGCCGTCGGCACGCGAACGACCACCGGCGCCGTCGGCCAGGAGAGGGACGCGCCGCCGCAACACCACCGGCAGCGGCGACAGCAGCAGCAGCAGCAGCGGAAGCAGTAGCAGCAGGAGCAGGAACAACAACGCCGCGGGGGGGCGGAACAACACGGCGGGAGCGGCACGCAGGCGGTGGGCGGACCGCAGAACATCCACCTCGTCGTCTTCGGAGTCGTCGGGGGACGAGGGAGCCCGGAGGCAGCCGCCCTCGCGCGCGGTGGAAACAACTTCAGCCACCCGAAGGTCACCGGGGCGCCCCCAGGGGGGGAGGGGCCTCGACTCCGATTCATTACTCCTAAATAATTATTATAATATTCTGACCGATCGGGCAACGAGCCCGGTCAATTTCAATATTCATAGTGTACCTGACTCCCCCGGGTCAAACCGGGGGCGTTTCTGTTGTAGGTGCGGGGGCGCACGGGACCCGCCCGCGTCAACACCCCGGGACAGCGTCGCGGCGGCGGCTTCGTCGGGGGAGTTCCCGGCGGGCTCTGCGGAAAGCCACCCGGTGAGTGCGACGCGTGGATGCCGTGCGGTACCTGGAGGCGGACGGATACCCGCAGCGACCGTGGAGCGGCGGCGGGGGACGGCGAACTCGAGCCTCCCCGCTGCGAGCGAGCGCAGGGGCGGGGCGCTTCAGCCCCGGGCCCCGCGGCAATCCAGGGTGCCCCATCCGCGAGGCGGGGGTCGCGATGCCGCGTGCGGCGCGCCGCCCGCCGGTAGACCCCGAACGAGGGGACGCCGGGGGGTGGACGACGCCGCGAGGGCGCGGATCGTGGCCTTCGCCGAGCGGGTGGAGTCGCCCGCGCAACTGGAGGAGCTTGCCGCGATGGTGGATGAGTTCCTTCAGGAGCGGAGGGCCGCGAGACCCGGGGCTGGCGACCGGAGTGCCGCCCCTAGCGGGGGTGCCGATCGGCGCCGGCCGGTCGCGGAGGGTGGGTTGCGTCACCCGATGGGAGCCGACTCGAGAGAGAACGATGGCTCTCCCAACGCTCCGTATCGCGTGAGGGAGGCTACTCGGATTCAACGCCTTTTCCGGGCGAACAGGAAGCGCGCGGTGCAGGAGATTCTCGCCGGAGAATCTCCTCATTGCAACGTGCCCCTGGACCGGGTCCAGGAGCACTTCACGAACATCTATTCGCTCCGAGTTCGCCCGAGTAGCCTCCCTCCTCTCTATCAGGAGGACCCGACTCCAGAGTCGAACGACGCCCTGGTTTCTCCCTTCTCGGAAGCCGAGGTCAGCCGTCGGCTAAAGCGGATGAAGCTCGCTTCGTCCGCCGGACCCGACGGCTTGACGTACGGCGACCTGAGGAGGGCGGATCCAGGTGCGGTCCTCTTAACGGCGACGTTCAACACCTGTCGCCGGATGGAGAAGATACCGGACCGTTGGAAGAAGTCCAACACCGTACTTATTTATAAGAAAGGTGATCGTGATGACCTCTCGAATTGGAGGCCCATCGCTCTCGGTGACGCGACCCCGAAGCTCTTCGCGGCGGTCGTTGCCGATCGGCTCGCCCGCTGGGCCGTGTCCAACAAGCGGCTCAGCCAAGCACAGAAGGGCTTCCTGCCCTTCGAAGGCTGCTTGGAGCACAATTTCGTGCTCCAGCACGCCATGGCTGCCGCTCGTAAGCAGCGCAGGGAGGTGGTGGTGGCGTGGTTGGATCTGGCCAACGCTTTCGGATCGGTTCCCCACGCCACCATCATCGACTCGTTGTCCGGCGCCGGCGCTCCGCGGTCGCTGATCAGCATCGTCGCCAGCCTTTACGAAGGCGTGGCGACCAGGGTCCGTACCGCCGAAGGGTACACGTCCTGGATCCCCATGAAGTCGGGGGTGAGACAGGGCTGCCCGCTTAGCCCGATCTTATTCAACCTCTCCATCGAGGCCATGGTTCGCGGGGCCGTGGACTCGGCGGAGGGGGTGATGGTGAACGGGCATAAGGTGACAGCCCTGGCGTACGCTGACGACGTGGCGCTCGTCGCGTCATCTACCGACGGCATGGGGAGGTTACTGCAAGCGGCAGAGGGAACGGCTCGGGCGCTGGGCCTCTCCTTCAACCCCTCGAAGTGTGCAACTCTGCACATCAGAGGGGACGGGAGAGTAGCCCGCACCGAGTTTCGTTTAGACGGGGGACTCGTTCCAGCTCTGGGGGACGGCCAGAGTTACGAGCACCTGGGAGTCCCGACGGGGGTTCGGATCGACCAAACCCCATATCCAACGATCGAGGCGCTTTTGACCGATTTGCGCGCGGTAGACGAGTCCTTGCTCGCACCCTGGCAAAAAATCGAGACCGTGGCAACGTTTCTGTTGCCGCGCCTCGATTTCGCGTTCAGGGCAGGGCACGTGCGTAGAACCGCTTTAGCTGTCGCCGACAAGGTCATGAAGCGCACGGTGAAGAGGTGGTTACACCTCCCGCAGCGTGCCAGCGCGGAGTTGGTTTTCATCCCCCCCGCATGGGGTGGGTGCGGCCTTCTCCCGCTGGTGGATCTGGCCGACGTGGCGTCCGTGTCGCACGCGTTCAGAATGCTGAACGCGGGCGACCCGGTCGTCGCGGACATCGCCGGGTCAGCGCTGCGCGACGCCGTGCGTGAAAAGATCGGTCGGACCCCTGGAAGCGGGGACCTTGCCGACTATCTCTCGGGCTCTTTGTCCGGCGAGATGGCGAGGCCGACGGCGGGCCGGGCTACGTTCTGGTCGCGAGCAAGGACCGTAGCTTTAAGATCCAGCACGCGCCTCGGTTTTCGTTGGAGATGGGACGAGGTTCGTGAAGAACTCTCGATCGAGTGTCGCTCCCGGCAAGGACGAGTCGTTGTGGTGCCGCCAGCTGCGAAAGGGCAGTGCACGCGGAGGCTGAGGGCGGCAGTGGGGGAGGGCTACATGGAAAGGCTTCTACGGAAGCCGGACCAAGGGAAGGTCTTCGACGTAGCTTCCCGTTGCGCGGTTAGCAACCACTTTCTGCGCACGGGGGCGTTTGTCCGTTTCGCTGACTGGCGCTTCGTTCACCGCGCCCGCCTCGACGTGTTGCCGTTGAACGGTGCACGTCGGTGGGGGGACGGTGACAAGCGTTGCCGGCGATGCGGGCATGACTTCGAGGGCCTTCCCCATGTGCTCTCCCACTGCGGTCCTCACTCCGCAGCCCGGCAGCTGCGTCACGACAACATCGTCCAGCGGCTCGCGAAGGCTGTCCGTCTTCCCGGTGAGCTCCGGGTCAACAGGCGCGTCCCGGGCGTCGACGGCGAGCTGGCAGCCCTGCGTCCCGACATCGTCGTGGAGCACGGGCTGTCGAAAAACATCGTCGTGGTCGACGTGGCCGTGCCTTTCGAGAACACTCTCGACGCAATCGAGGAGGCGAGACAGGGGAAGATACGCAAGTATGAACCCCTCGCCGAATCGTTGCGTAGGCGCGGCTACCGAGTCCGCGTCGATGCGTTCGTCGTCGGCGCCCTGGGCTCGTGGGACCCGGGGAACGAGTTCGTCCTGGACCTGCTGCGCGTCTCTCGGCGCTACGCAGCGCTGATGAGGCGTCTCATGGTATCTGAGACGGTAGCCTGGTCCAGAGACATCTACGTGGAGCACGTAACCGGGGTACGTCAGTACCGGGCTCTGCGGGGGGCGCCCGCGGCGGAGTCGACGCCTGCGGCGCTGAGCGGGAGCAGTGGAGGCGCCCGCGTTCCTGGGGTGGTGCCGCCGGCGGATCCCTGAGCCCCCGCACCTGCATCTAATCAGCACGAGACGTCGACACGGGGTGGATGTCGTCGGCCTCCACGCGAGGTGGGGGGCGGACGGGGTGGGGTGTCTAGTTATGCAGCCATATATCCACTCTATTTTTATTTTTATTGTTATTCTTAGTATTACTGCTTATCTTACTTCTTATGTACTTCTCTTTCCACTTTACTCTACCTTTTATTTCACCTTATGTTATTTATTTGGCTGCCTAACTGGACGCCCACCTGGCTGCTCACCGACTTTCGCACTTAGTCACTCACATAGCTCTTTGTCTAAGTATTCGTGCCACAATACCATATCTGGTTCAAGTTTAAGTTTATGCTACAAAGCTATGCAACACATACGACATCCACCCCGTACCAGGGGGCGCCTGGGACAACTATCACATTTATTCATTTTTCTTCTTTTTCTTCTTTTTTTTAATCTACTCCATTCTACCTCTACTCTCTTTCCTTTACGCGACTGATGTCTTGCACGGTTTCATTTTAGTTTACTTTACTCTCCTTCTATCTTATTCTCTTCCTATATGGTCAACCCTCGATATTTTGTTTAATTTTGCTCCAACTGCATACTTTAAGATTTCTTTCTTTCTTTCTTCTTGGCTAGCTATCGTGCTCAATCTGCCCCCCCCCTGGTATAAGTCCCAGTATTGCGCGTCTCGGTAGGATTAGGTTAATGTTAGGTTTAAGGGCGCCAGACTGCATTAATGCTCATATTAGACTCCATTTTGTTTTATTTTATTTCTTTCATTTTTTTATCAAGCAACAACTTTTCTTTTCCTGTGTAACTATAATGCTCTGGTCGCCTCTTAATGTTTATTATGATAGATTTCAAGTTCCTTCAATTGACCCGCCATGGGCATTGGCAAAACTTTGTACCTTAATTTTATTTTGATTATATTGTGAGGATACTTGTTGGCAAAACCAATTAATATTGTTAATCGGCAAGGTGGCGAGTCCTACGGCCCCACCAAGTAGATCTCTAATTTATCACTCGTTACATATGTATGCGGATATATACAATGTACTGTCGAAAAACTCTGTACACCCCTGGGGCTTCGGCTCCAGGGGAACATTAATTGATTAAATAAAGTGTTCTTATCTGTTCTTATCAGCTTAATATCTGATACACTCCTCATTAGGAGTCAGAATATTAATCTGATTTTTGGAAAGAGGCGGATTGTTGGGGCTTGCTCCACCTCCGCCGCGAGTCGGCCCGGTATTGCAGTGCCTCCGGGAACGGCTCAATTAGCTCGCTTAACCATATTCTGGCTTCTACACTTTGATCTTCCATCATTTTAAAACAGTATTATTTTTTGTTCGTTTCGACTCGCTCGCCGGAGTGTCGCGTCTTCCGCGTCGCGTGTGCGGTGTTCGATCGGTGCGGTGGCAAGTGCGAGCGACTAGCTGGAGGTGCCCTGGTCATCGGGTAAGTCCACAGTGGGAGTAGGTGGAGGTCAACTCGTAGTTAGAGACAGAGCTCCCGAAACGGTGATAACCGTTCTCGGGTAGAGTGAGACGTCTAGCACGTGACGTCACTCCCCCTCCGTCGATACCATCGATAAGAGGGGCGTAGTAGTTTGATCGCGTAGAGTCAGCTTGCGTGTGTTATACACAGCTATATAGGTATAACCGATAGCTGTTGTTTTGTTATCACGACCTCCCCGACTTCAACTGTCGACGTTTGATCACGTACTCCTGTAAAATCGAACTTTAACGGTTTTACAGGTAGGCGCTGCGCAATAGCAGCTCTAGATTTTTCGAGTAAATTCTGGTTGTTTTATCAGAGATCGGGGTACACGGAGGCCCTTTACACCCCGTGTAACTCGATACGTTTTTGCTTCCAGAGCATCTCCAGGCCGTGCGGAACGACGGGAAAGATTTAACCGCGGGCGGTTGTCTGTCTCGTTCGCGAAGTACGGTTCGCTCGTGCGGTTGCCGTGTCCGGTCGGGCACCGTAATCGTCCGTTAATTTGTATTATTTATTTAATTTATCCGCGTTCGCGTTGTCCCTTGTCTTTTGTACATATAATTTATTTTTGTGCTTCGTCTTCTGTGTTTCCGCTCCGCTTCCGTCTGTGTTCCACTCCGGCGAGCGTTATTATTTTATCATTTTATTTATTTATTTTTATTGTTGACGAGTCGAGTAGTTGCGTTGCGACGCTATCTTAACGATGACGGGTAATAGCAGCCAAAATAGTACAATGAACACGAGCAATAATAACGTGGTAAAGCTGCTTTACCCGTTCCCTGCAGAATTTCCTTGCCCCTTCTGCTTTAACGGCAGAACGGTGTGCAAAAAGGGGGCGTGTGTGTATCTGAGGCACACGGATTTATTTAAACACCTCAAATTACACCACCCCAGTGCGATTAAGAGGTGGACGTGCGGAGTGTGCGGCTTCGCCGACGACAGCGCTTATGCGTTGAAGAAGGTGAAGTCGCACCACGCGACAAAGCACCCGTCCACTGGGGGTCCGTGTGCCTCCGTTACACACAACCCCCTTGCAGGGAGTGCCGCCCGCGCAACACTCGGCGATAGCGGTGCCGAGTCGCGACCCGTTGACGCGGTGGAACTCTCCACCGAGAGCGAGGTCTCCTTCCCGCCCTTGGGTGCTTCCCCGGTGACCTGTGGGGGCACCACCACCTGCGCCCCCACCACAAGAAGAAGCACTGTGGCTTCAAATGTTTCCAGGGCAACGAGGGCGGCTGCCTCCACCGCAGCCAAGACGACATCGAGAGGGGCCTCCTCAAAAACGTCAACCAGAGGCACTGCTACCACCACGCAACCCCGGCGACGGGCCGGGCCACCCACCGCCGCATCAACAACAACAACAACAACCACAACCACAACGACGACGGTGGGATCCAGCACCGCTACCAGGAGCTCCGTTACCCTCGCGGCGTTCCTGCAGCGGAGCCGGCGCTCCTCCGCGGGAGAGGACGCCCCCAACAGAACGAGGACCAGCGGCGGGCCGGTGTCAATGGGGAGGATATCGGGGGGCAAGACCACCACGCCCCCCGCCCCCGTAAGGGGAAAGAAGAGTCCGGCGGCGTCCGCGTCGACCGCAAGGAAGGCGCGGGCGTCCACCGAGCCTCCCCAACCCGGCCCGCCCCGACGACCACCATCGAGGAGGGTGACTCCGGCCACGACCTTTGCGGAGGTCACCAGGGGCAGCCCGCCCGCAGTGGTCGGGGCGACGGCGGTGTCGCGGAATACGAGAGCGGCGTCTCTCCCGCCCGCGTCGACACGGGTGACACGGGCTGCAGTGAAGAGGATGGGGGGCGCGTCCACCATCTCCAGCGTCCCCCCAACGACACCGCCACTGCAGGGCCCACCACCTACGCCCTGCAGCGCCCCGGCCACCCTGACGACGACGACGGTGACGACCACGGCCCGTGGCTCGCCAATAATGACGGCGGCCGTCACACCATCTACGGCGGTCGCCGTCGCGGCGAGGACGCCGCCTGCCACGGGCCGCGCCTCCACCCTGCCGACCAGGACGACCCGGGCGACGTCCCTCCCGCCCGGGCCGTCCGCGAAGAGGCCTATTCGTGGACGCCTGTCCCCTCCGGGGGGCAGAGGGGGCACCCAGACCACCGGGGTGTCCCTCGTGGTGGAGGCGCGTGGGGAGGGGGCCGCGAAGAGAAGGTCGCTGCCTTCACCCAGGCCCCTCCCCACCATTGAGGAGTCATCTTCGTCGTCCGGAGACGACCAACCAGCGCCGGAGGCCGGGAACAAGGGGGGACCGGCGTCCAGAAGGAGGAGGCGCTGCTACCCCAGCAGCAGCAGCAGCAGCAGCGGTAGCAGCAGTAACAGCAGCAGGAGGAGCAGCAACAACAGCGCCGCGAGGGGACGGGGCAACACCACCAGAGCGGTGCGCAGGCGGTGGGTGGATCGCCGGCCTGCAACAACGTCATCTTCGGAGTCGTCGGGGGATGAGGGGGCCCCGAGGCAGCCGTCCCCACGGGTGGAGGGACCCACACCTTCCACCCGAAGGTCACCGAGGCACTCCCAGGAGGGGAGGGGCCTCGATTTTAATTTAACCTTAAACAATCGTTTTAATGTTTTGACTGACCGGGCAACGAGCCCGGTCAACTTCAATAACCTAAATGTACCTGACTCCCCCGGGTCAAACCGGGGGTCTTTCTGTTGCAGGTGTGGAGGCGTACGGGACCCGCCCGCGTCAACATCCCGGGACAGCGTCGCGGTGGAGGCTTCGCTGAGGATGCCCCCGGCAAGCTCTAGGGAAAGCCACCCGGTGAGTGCGACGCGTGGGTGTCGTGCGGTACCTGGAAGCGGACGGACACCTGCAGCGACCGGGGGGCGGCGGCGGGGGATGGCGAACTCGGGCCTCCCCGCTGCAAGCGAGCGCAGGGGCGGGGCGCTTCAGCCCCGGGCCCCGCGGCAATCCAGGGTGCCCCATCCTCGAGGTGGAGGTCGCGACGCCGCGTCCGGCGCACCGCCAACCGAACGACCCCGAATTAGGGGACGCCGGGGGGTGGACGACGCCGCAAGGGCGCGGATAGTGGCCTTTGCTGAGGGGGTGGAGTCGCCCGTGCAACTGGAGGAACTTGCCGCGATGGTGGATGGGTTCCTCCAGGAGCGGAGGGCCGCGGGACCCGGGGCTGGCGACCGGAGTGCCGCCCCTAGCGGGGGTGCCGGTCGGCGCCGGCCTGTCGCGGAGGGTGGGTTGCGTCACCCGATGGGAGCCAATTCGGGGGAGAACGATGGCTCTTCCAACGCTCCGTATCGCGTGAGGGAGGCTACGCGAATTCAACGTCTCTTCCGGGCGAATAGGAAGCGTGCGGTGCAGGAGATTCTCGCCGGAGAATCTCCTCATTGCAGTGTGCCCCTGGACCGGGTCCAGGAGCACTTCTCCAACGTTTACTCGCTCCGAGTTCGCCCGAGTAGCCTCCCTCCTCTCTATCAGGAGGACCCGACTCCAGAGTCGAACGACGCCCTGGTTTCCCCCTTCTCGGAAGCCGAAGTCAGCCGTCGGTTAAAGCGGATGAAGCTTGCTTCGTCCGCCGGACCCGACGGTCTGACGTATGGTGACCTGAGGAGGGCGGATCCAGGAGCTGTCCTCTTAACGGCGGCGTTTAACACCTGTCGCCGGATGGAGAAGATACCGGATCGTTGGAAGAAGTCCAACACCATTCTTATTCATAAGAAGGGTGATCGTGATGACCTCTCGAATTGGAGGCCCATCGCTCTTGGTGACGCGACCCCGAAGCTCTTCGCGGCGGTTGTTGCCGACCGGCTCACCCGCTGGGCCGTATCGAACAAGCGGCTCAGCCAAGCACAGAAGGGCTTTTTGCCCTTCGAAGGCTGCTTGGAGCACAATTTTGTGCTCCAGCATGCCATGGCTGCCGCTCGCAAGCAGCGTAAGGAGGTGGTGGTGGCGTGGTTGGATCTGGCCAACGCTTTCGGTTCGGTTCCCCACGCCACCATCATCGACTCGCTATCCGGCGCCGGCGCTCCACGGCCGCTGATTAGTTTAGTCGCCAGCCTTTACGAGGGCGTGGCGACCAGGGTCCGTACCGCCGAAGGGTACACGTCCTGGATCCCCATGAAGTCGGGGGTGAGACAGGGCTGCCCACTTAGCCCGATCTTGTTCAACCTTTCCATTGAGGCCATGGTTCGCGGGGCCGTGGACTCGGTGGAGGGTGTGATGGTGAGCGGGCATAAGGTGACAGCTCTGGCGTACGCCGACGACGTGGCACTCGTCGCGTCATCTGCCGACGGCATGGGGAGGTTGCTGCAAGCAGCAGAGGGAACGGCTCGTGTGTTGGGCCTCTCCTTCAACCCCTCGAAGTGTGCAACTCTGCACATTAGAGGGGACGGGAGAGTAGCCCGCACCGAGTTCCGTTTAGACGGGGGACTCGTTCCAGCTCTGGAGGACGGCCAGAGTTACGAGCACCTGGGAGTCCCGACCGGGGTTCGGATCGACCAAACCCCATACTCGACGATCGAGGCGCTTTTATCGGATTTACGCGCGGTAGATGAGTCCTTGCTCGCACCCTGGCAAAAAATCGAGACCGTGGCGACTTTTTTGTTGCCGCGCCTCGATTTCGCGTTCAGGGCAGGGCACGTTCGTAGAACCGCTTTAGCTGTCGCCGACAAGGTCATGAAGCGCACGGTAAAGAGGTGGTTGCACCTCCCGCAGCGTGCCAGTGCGGAGTTGGTCTATATCCCCCCCGCTTGGGGTGGGTGCGGCCTCCTCCCGCTGGTGGATCTGGCTGACGTGGCGTCGGTGTCGCACGCGTTCAGGATGCTGAATGCGGGTGACCCGGTCGTCGCGGATATTGCCAGGTCAGCGTTGTGTGACGCCGTGCGTGGAAAGATCGGTCGGACCCCTGGGAGCGGGGACCTTGCCGAATATCTCTCGGGCTCTTTGTCCGGTGAGATGGCGAGGCCGACGGCGGGCCGGGCTACGTTCTGGTCGCGAGCAAGGACAGTTGCATTAAGATCTTGCACGCGCCTCGGATTTCGTTGGAGGTGGGATGAGGTTCGTGAGGAACTCTCGATCGAGTGTCGCTCCCGGCAAGGACGATTAGTTGTGGTGCCGCCGGCTGCAAAAGGGCATTGCACGCGGAGGCTGAGAGCTTCAGTGGGGGAGTATTACATGGAAAGGCTTCTTCGGAAGCCGGACCAGGGGAAGGTGTTCGATGTCGCCTCCCGTTGTGCGGTTAGTAACCACTTTCTGCGCACGGGGGCGTTTGTCCGCTTCGCTGATTGGCGTTTTGTCCACCGCGCCCGCCTCGACGTGTTGCCGCTAAACGGCGCTCGTCGGTGGGGGGACGGTGACAAGCGTTGCCGGCGTTGCGGGCATGACTTCGAGGGCCTTCCCCATGTGCTCTCCCACTGTGGTCCTCACTCCGCAGCCCGGCAGCTGCGTCACGACAACGTCGTCCAGCGGCTCGTAAAGGCTGTCCGTCTTCCCGGTGAGCTCCGGGTCAACAAGCGGGTCCCGGGCGTCGACGGCGAGCTGGCAGCCCTGCGTCCCGACATTGTCGTGGAGCACGGGCTGTCGAAAAACATCGTCGTGGTCGACGTAGCCGTGCCTTTCGAGAATACTCTCGGCGCAATTGAGGAGGCAAGAGAGGGGAAGATACGCAAGTATCAACCCCTCGCCGAATCATTGCGTAGGCGCGGCTACCGAGTCCACGTAGATGCGTTCGTCGTCGGCGCTCTGGGCTCGTGGGACCCGGGGAACGAGTTCGTCCTGGACCTGCTGCGCGTCTCTCAGCGTTATGCAGCGCTGATGAGACGTCTCATGGTATCTGAGACAGTAGCCTGGTCCAGAGACATCTACGTGGAGCACGTAACCGGGGTACGTCAGTACCGGGCTCTACGGGGTGCACCCGAGGCGGAGTCGACGCCTGCGGCGCTGAGCGGGAGCAGTGGAGGCGCCCGCGTTCCTGGGGTGGTGCCGCCGGCGGATCCTTGAGCCTCCACACCTGCTGATCGAGGGGTTTCCAGAAGGCGGTGGATGTCCTGCAGCCTCCACAATATCAGATACAAGGAGAAAGATCAGTAACTATACCTATTTATGGCTCTAGCAGTGTTTTATGTTATTTTATATTATTTATTTTCTATTTGTCCATATAGTCTCCTTCTTTTACTGCTAGCAAATTACTTATTTATTAATTTTACTTTACTGACTAATTTTATTTTACTTATCTGTGTATTTATTTCGCATACCAGGTCCAGCACAATAAAGGGTGGGCTATTTCACTTACATGATTTTATCCTTTTACTCTATGATATGTTATTTTGAATTATTTTATATCTAACTCCAATAGCTTTTACTTCATTTTAACTACCTGACCCTACGGCTGATTCGGCGCATATTGTGCCGACTGTTTACGAGAAACTTGATTAATATTACTTAAAATAGCCTAACCCTAATTTTATCTCGGTCTATTTTATTTTATTTTATCTCGTTGTATCCTGTTTTTTTATGCATTTGACTCTACTGTATGGTAGCATAGTCCATTTTATGTACTTACCTACCTAATTATCTATTTTATACTACTTAACTTATTGTATCCATTTAAATGGTTGGACTACACTTGTTTTATCTATTCTATTTTACCGATACCCTCACAACACTTGTTGCTGCTGACCTGTAGCGAAATAACACAACTGAGACATTCCTCCGCCTACTCTATTTTACTTTACCTTATTTATCTCATTTTACTGGATCTGATTTTATTTATTTGATTTTATCTTGAACATTTGACTATTATACCTTATGTTATCCAGTTTTACTTTTTCATGTCTATTTACCTATTTGTTCTGGCTTTTAAGGATTACATACCCCCTCGATCTGACTCGACTGACGAAGGGTGAAGGCGCTGGTCCGCACCTGGGAATCAAAGAATAAAAGTTATTCGTCCATTTTGTTATATATATATTTGTTATTATGGTTTATTTTATATCTCTACTTTGTTGACGACTCATTAGTCGCAATATATTTATATACTTATTTTTATTGTATGGTTTATATTTATAACGTGTACTTTTACATTGTTAAAATGCTATATACATAAGCCATCGCGTGGGGCTACTCCCCTGCATAGCACTTATATTGTATATGTTATTTCGTTACACATCGTGCGGACTTCCCACGAAGTTATTGTTAAAATATTGTATACCCCTGGGGCTTCGGCTCCAGGGGAACATTAATTGATTAATAAAGCGCTTTTATCTGTTCTTATCAGCTTAATATCTGATACACTCCTCATTAGGAGTCAGAATATTAATCTGATTTTTGGAAAGAGGCGGATTGTTGGGGCTTGCTCCACCTCCGCCGCGAGTCGGCCCGGTATTGCAGTGCCTCCGGGAACGGCTCAATTAGCTCGCTTAACCATATTCTGGCTTCTACACTTTGATCTTCCATCATTTTAAAACAGTATTATTTTTTGTTCGTTTCGACTCGCTCGCCGGAGTGTCGCGTCTTCCGCGTCGCGTGTGCGGTGTTCGATCGGTGCGGTGGCAAGTGCGAGCGACTAGCTGGAGGTGCCCTGGTCATCGGGTAAGTCCACAGTGGGAGTAGGTGGAGGTCAACTCGTAGTTAGAGACAGAGCTCCCGAAACGGTGATAACCGTTCTCGGGTAGAGTGAGACGTCTAGCACGTGACGTCACTCCCCCTCCGTCGATACCATCGATAAGAGGGGCGTAGTAGTTTGATCGCGTAGAGTCAGCTTGCGTGTGTTATACACAGCTATATAGGTATAACCGATAGCTGTTGTTTTGTTATCACGACCTCCCCGACTTCAACTGTCGACGTTTGATCACGTACTCCTGTAAAATCGAACTTTAACGGTTTTACAGGTAGGCGCTGCGCAATAGCAGCTCTAGATTTTTCGAGTAAATTCTGGTTGTTTTATCAGAGATCGGGGTACACGGAGGCCCTTTACACCCCGTGTAACTCGATACGTTTTTGCTTCCAGAGCATCTCCAGGCCGTGCGGAACGACGGGAAAGATTTAACCGCGGGCGGTTGTCTGTCTCGTTCGCGAAGTACGGTTCGCTCGTGCGGTTGCCGTGTCCGGTCGGGCACCGTAATCGTCCGTTAATTTGTATTATTTATTTAATTTATTCGCGTTCGCGTTGTCCCTTGTCTTTTGTACATATAATTTATTTTTGTGTTTCGTCTTCTGTGTTTCCGCTCCGCTTCCGTCTGTGTTCCACTCCGGCGAGCGTTATTATTTTATCATTTTATTTATTTATTTTTATTGTTGACGAGTCGAGTAGTTGCGTTGCGACGCTATCTTAACGATGACGGGTAATAGCAGCCAAAATAGTACAATGAACACGAGCAATAATAACGTGGTAAAGCTGCTTTACCCGTTCCCTGCAGAATTTCCTTGCCCCTTCTGCTTTAACGGCAGAACGGTGTGCAAAAAGGGGGCGTGTGTGTATCTGAGGCACACGGATTTATTTAAACACCTCAAATTACACCACCCCAGTGCGATTAAGAGGTGGACGTGCGGAGTGTGCGGCTTCGCCGACGACAGCGCTTATGCGTTGAAGAAGGTGAAGTCGCACCACGCGACAAAGCACCCGTCCACTGGGGGTCCGTGTGCCTCCGTTACACACAACCCCCTTGCAGGGAGTGCCGCCCGCGCAACACTCGGCGATAGCGGTGCCGAGTCGCGACCCGTTGACGCGGTGGATTTCTCCACCGAGAGCGAGGTCTCCTTCCCGCCCTTGGGTGCTTCCCCGGTGACCTGTGGGGGCACCACCACCTGCGCCCCCACCACCACAACAAGGTCTGCTCCTTCAAATGTTTCCAGGGCAACGAGGACGGCTGCCTCCACCGCAGCCAGGACAACGTCATCGAGAGGGGCCTCCTCTACAACGTCAAGGAAAGGCACTGCTATCACCACGCAACCCCGGCGACGGGCCGGGCCACCCGCCGCCGCATCAACAACAACAACAACGACCACAACCACAACGACGACGGTGGGATCAAGCACCGCTACCAGGAGCTCCGTTACCCTCGCGGCGTTCCTGCAGCGGAGCCGGCGCTCCTCCGCGGGCGAGGACGCCCCCAACAGAACGAGGACCAGCGGCGGGCCGGTGTCAATGGGGAGGATATCGGGGGGCAAGACCACCACGCCCCCCGCCCCCGCAAGGGGGAAGAAGAGTCCGGCGGCGTCCGCGTCGACCGCAAGGAAGGCGCGGGCGTCCACCGAGCCTCCCCAACCCGGCCCGCCCCGACGACCACCAGCCAGGCGGGTGACACCAGCCACGACCTTTGCAGAGGTCACCAGGGGCAGCCCGCCCGCAGTGGTCGGGGCGACGGCGGTGTCGCGGAATACGAGAGCGGCGTCTCTCCCGCCCGCGTCGACACGGGTGACACGGGCTGCAGTGAAGAGGATGGGGGGCGCGTCCACCACCTTAAGCGCCCCCCCAACGACACCGCCACTGCAGGGCCCACCACCTACGCCCTGCAGCGCCCCGGCCACCCTGACGACGACGACGGTGACGACCACGGCCCGTGGCTCGCCAATAATGACGGCGGCCGTCACACCATCTACGGCGGTCGCCGTCGCGGCGAGGACGCCGCCTGCCACGGGCCGCGCCTCCACCCTGCCGACCAGGACGACCCGGGCGACGTCCCTCCCGCCCGGGCCGTCCGCGAAGAGGCCTATCCGTGGACGCCTGTCCCCTCCGGGGGGCAGAGGGGGCACCCAGACCACCGGGGTGTCCCTCGTGGTGGAGGCGCGTGGGGAGGGGGCCGCGAAGAGAAGGTCGCTGCCTTCACCCAGGCCCCTCCCCACCATTGAGGAGTCATCGTCGTCGTCAGGAGACGACCAACCAGCGCCGGCGGCCGGGAACAAGGGGGGACCGGCAACCAGAAGGAGGAGGCGCTGCTACCCCAGCAGCAGCAGCAGCAGCAGCGGTAGCAGCAGTAACAGCAGCAGGAGGAGCAGCAGCAACAGCGCCGCGAGGGGACGGGGCAACACCACCAGAGCGGTGCGCAGGCGGTGGGTGGATCGCCGGCCTGCAACAACGTCATCTTCGGAGTCGTCGGGGGATGAGGGGGCCCCGAGGCAGCCGTCCCCACGGGTGGAGGGACCCACACCTTCCACCCGAAGGTCACCGAGGCACTCCCAGGAGGGGAGGGGCCTCGATTTTAATTTAATATTAAATAACCGTTTTAATGGTTTGACTGACCGAGCAACGAGCCCGGTCAATTTTAATAACTTAGATGTACCTGACTCCCCCGGGTCAAACCGGGGGTCTCTCTGTTGCAGGTGTGGAGGTGTACGGGACCCGCCCGCGTCAACATCCCGGGACAGCGTCGCGGTGGAGGCTTCGCTGAGGATGCCCCCGGCAAGCTTTAGGGAAAGCCACCCGGTGAGTGCGACGCGTGGGTGTCGTGCGGTACCTGGAAGCGGACGGACACCTGCAGCGACCGGGGGGCGGCGGCGGGGGATGGCGAACTCGGGCCTCCCCGCTGCAAGCGAGCGCAGGGGCGGGGCGCTTCAGCCCCGGGCCCCGCGGCAATCCAGGGTGCCCCATCCTCGAGGTGGAGGTCGCGACGCCGCGTCCGGCGCACCGCCAACCGAACGACCCCGAATTAGGGGACGCCGGGGGGTGGACGACGCCGCAAGGGCGCGGATAGTGGCCTTTGCTGAGGGGGTGGAGTCGCCCGTGCAACTGGAGGAACTTGCCGCGATGGTGGATGGGTTCCTCCAGGAGCGGAGGGCCGCGGGACCCGGGGCTGGCGACCGGAGTGCCGCCCCTAGCGGGGGTGCCGGTCGGCGCCGGCCTGTCGCGGAGGGTGGGTTGCGTCACCCGATGGGAGCCAATTCGGGGGAGAACGATGGCTCTTCCAACGCTCCGTATCGCGTGAGGGAGGCTACGCGAATTCAACGTCTCTTCCGGGCGAATAGGAAGCGCGCGGTGCAGGAGATTCTCGCCGGAGAATCTCCTCATTGCAGTGTGCCCCTGGACCGGGTCCAGGAGCACTTCTCCAACGTTTACTCGCTCCGAGTTCGCCCGAGTAGCCTCCCTCCTCTCTATCAGGAGGACCCGACTCCAGAGTCGAACGACGCCCTGGTTTCCCCCTTCTCGGAAGCCGAAGTCAGCCGTCGGTTAAAGCGGATGAAGCTTGCTTCGTCCGCCGGACCCGACGGTCTGACGTATGGTGACCTGAGGAGGGCGGATCCAGGAGCTGTCCTCTTAACGGCGGCGTTTAACACCTGTCGCCGGATGGAGAAGATACCGGATCGTTGGAAGAAGTCCAACACCATTCTTATTCATAAGAAGGGTGATCGTGATGACCTCTCGAATTGGAGGCCCATCGCTCTTGGTGACGCGACCCCGAAGCTCTTCGCGGCGGTTGTTGCCGACCGGCTCACCCGCTGGGCCGTATCGAACAAGCGGCTCAGCCAAGCACAGAAGGGCTTTTTGCCCTTCGAAGGCTGCTTGGAGCACAATTTTGTGCTCCAGCATGCCATGGCTGCCGCTCGCAAGCAGCGTAAGGAGGTGGTGGTGGCGTGGTTGGATCTGGCCAACGCTTTCGGTTCGGTTCCCCACGCCACCATCATCGACTCGCTATCCGGCGCCGGCGCTCCACGGCCGCTGATTAGTTTAGTCGCCAGCCTTTACGAGGGCGTGGCGACCAGGGTCCGTACCGCCGAAGGGTACACGTCCTGGATCCCCATGAGGTCGGGGGTGAGACAGGGCTGCCCACTTAGCCCGATCTTGTTCAACCTTTCCATTGAGGCCATGGTTCGCGGGGCCGTGGACTCGGTGGAGGGTGTGATGGTGAGCGGGCATAAGGTGACAGCTCTGGCGTACGCCGACGACGTGGCACTCGTCGCGTCATCTGCCGACGGCATGGGGAGGTTGCTGCAAGCAGCAGAGGGAACGGCTCGTGTGTTGGGCCTCTCCTTCAACCCCTCGAAGTGTGCAACTCTGCACATTAGAGGGGACGGGAGAGTAGCCCGCACCGAGTTCCGTTTAGACGGGGGACTCGTTCCAGCTCTGGAGGACGGCCAGAGTTACGAGCACCTGGGAGTCCCGACCGGGGTTCGGATCGACCAAACCCCATACTCGACGATCGAGGCGCTTTTATCGGATTTACGCGCGGTAGATGAGTCCTTGCTCGCACCCTGGCAAAAAATCGAGACCGTGGCGACTTTTTTGTTGCCGCGCCTCGATTTCGCGTTCAGGGCAGGGCACGTTCGTAGAACCGCTTTAGCTGTCGCCGACAAGGTCATGAAGCGCACGGTAAAGAGGTGGTTACACCTCCCGCAGCGTGCCAGTGCGGAGCTGGTTTATATCCCCCCCGCATGGGGTGGGTGCGGCCTTCTCCCGCTGGTGGATCTGGCTGACGTGGCGTCGGTGTCGCACGCGTTCAGGATGCTGAATGCGGGTGACCCGGTCGTCGCGGATATTGCCAGGTCAGCGTTGTGTGACGCCGTGCGTGGAAAGATCGGTCGGACCCCTGGGAGCGGGGACCTTGCCGAATATCTCTCGGGCTCTTTGTCCGGTGAGATGGCGAGGCCGACGGCGGGCCGGGCTACGTTCTGGTCGCGAGCAAGGACAGTAGCATTAAGATCTTGCACGCGCCTCGGATTTCGTTGGAGGTGGGATGAGGTTCGTGAGGAACTCTCGATCGAGTGCCGCTCCCGGCAAGGACGATTAGTTGTGGTGCCGCCGGCTGCAAAAGGGCATTGCACGCGGAGGCTGAGAGCTTCAGTGGGGGAGTATTACATGGAAAGGCTTCTTCGGAAGCCGGACCAGGGGAAGGTGTTCGATGTAGCCTCCCGTTGTGCGGTTAGTAACCACTTTCTGCGCACGGGGGCGTTTGTCCGCTTCGCTGATTGGCGTTTTGTCCACCGCGCCCGCCTCGACGTGTTGCCGCTAAACGGCGCTCGTCGGTGGGGGGACGGTGACAAGCGTTGCCGGCGTTGCGGGCATGACTTCGAGGGCCTTCCCCATGTGCTCTCCCACTGTGGTCCTCACTCCGCAGCCCGGCAGCTGCGTCACGACAACGTCGTCCAGCGGCTCGTGAAGGCTGTCCGTCTTCCCGGTGAGCTCCGGGTCAACAAGCGGGTCCCGGGCGTCGACGGCGAGCTGGCAGCCCTGCGTCCCGACATTGTCGTGGAGCACGGGCTGTCGAAAAACATCGTCGTGGTCGACGTAGCCGTGCCTTTCGAGAATACTCTCGGCGCAATTGAGGAGGCAAGAGAGGGGAAGATACGCAAGTATCAACCCCTCGCCGAATCATTGCGTAGGCGCGGCTACCGAGTCCACGTAGATGCGTTCGTCGTCGGCGCTCTGGGCTCGTGGGACCCGGGGAACGAGTTCGTCCTGGACCTGCTGCGCGTCTCTCAGCGTTATGCAGCGCTGATGAGACGTCTCATGGTATCTGAGACAGTAGCCTGGTCCAGAGACATCTACGTGGAGCACGTAACCGGGGTACGTCAGTACCGGGCTCTACGGGGTGCACCCGAGGCGGAGTCGACGCCTGCGGCGCTGAGCGGGAGCAGTGGAGGCGCCCGCGTTCCTGGGGTGGTGCCGCCGGCGGATCCTTGAGCCTCCACACCTGCTGATCGAGGGGCCGTTAGAAGGCGTATGAGGTCCCAGCCTCCACATCGTCTGGTACAGAGAGGAAGAGAGTGGAAGGAATGAAGGGTTTGATCAAACTTTATCTACTGATGACATTATGCATTTTATCCCATCTTATTCATTCTACTTTATAAATTTATTTTAACTTATTGACTTTATTTTATTTTACTTTACGCACTCGATTTTAATTTTAATTCTAACTCACTCCAGTATATAACTCATTCCAGTATATCTTGCTCTTTTCCTACTCTATTCTAACTTACTCTATCTAGCTATCCATCTACTCCAGACGATTATTATCTAGTATTTATTATTTATTATTATTTATTATATACTGCTTATTATTTATTTATTTATTTACTTATCTAACCACTTGTTTAATCAACTAGTCTGCTACTAGCTGCTCAGTTATTATTTATCTGCCTAATTTTCTTGGTGTACTTTTCTTGGGACCACTATTCGCCTCCATATATATGTGCATGTATATATGTATATGTATATGGATGTACATTCATAAGATGTTTAATTTTTCTAGTCTTCTGCAGCCCCCCTCGATCTGAAACGAGTGACTAGGATGAAGGCGCCAGTCCGCACAGAGGACGGTCAACGATTGTTAGATCTTACCACCTGATTATTGCAGTATTTTAAGTACTTGATGCTGTATTGTTTTAGTTGATTACTTTTAACGATTGACGCCTATATTGTCTACGTTTTATACATGACCTAATGTCATTATATGTTTTTTTATATTATTATATATTTTATAACTTATTACTACTTTATATTATACATTTGATGTCATGGATTTATCCTATGTTAATTATATAAGACGTTGCGTGGGGGCTATTCCCCCGTATGCGGATTATTGTTTTATATTATATTATTCATAAATCGTGCGGACTACCCACGAAATTATTGTTAAATATTGTATACCCCCGGGGCTTCGGCTCCGGGGGAACATTTATTGGTAAATAAAGGCGCATTTTATCTGTTCTTATCAGCTTAATATCTGATACACTCCTCATTAGGAGTCAGAATATTAATCTGATTTTTGGAAAGAGGCGGATTGTTGGGGCTTGCTCCACCTCCGCCGCGAGTCGGCCCGGTATTGCAGTGCCTCCGGGATCGGCTCAATTAGCTCTTCTTAAACACACTTTGATCTTACCATCATCTAGTCTTTTTATTTATTTACTTTTTGTTGTGACTCGCTCGCCGAAGTGTTTTCCGCGTCGCGTGTGCAGTGTTGTCCGATCGGTGCAGTGACAAGTGCGAGCGACGAGCTGGAGGTGCCCTGGTCATCGGGTAAGTCACGGTGGGAGTAGGTAGAGGTTGGAAAAATCGTAGTTAGAATTAGAGCTCCCGAAACGGTGAAAACCGTTCCCGGGTAGACACTCCCCCTCCGACGATACCATCGGCAAGAGGGGCGAGAAATAGTTAGATCGCGGTAAAATTCCGATTGTTTCATTTATACACAGCTACAGGCATAGCCCGTAGCTGCTGTTTGGTTGCTAACGACCTCCCCTACTTCTACCGCCGACGAATTTGGTCACGTACTCCTGTAAAATCGAACTTTAACGATTTTACAGGCAGGCGCTGCGTAATAGCAGCAGTAAATTAATCGAGTAAATTCTGTTTGTTTAATAAGAGATCGAGGTACACGGAGGCTCTTTACACCCCGTGTAACTCGATACATTCTTTATATACCCAGTGCATCTCCAGGCCGTGCGGAACGACGGGCGAGAATTAACCGCGGGCGGTTGTCTCTCCTGATCGCGAAGTACGGTTCGCTCGCGCGGTCGCTGCGTCCGGTCGGGCACCGCTGAGTCGTCCGTTAGATTGTGATATTTATTTATATTTATATTTATATTCATATTTATATTTATACTTATATTTATTTTATTTAGTTTATTCAGAGCTCGTGCTGTTACGTTTATTTTATACACATAATTTATTTTTATTTTTATTTCTATTTTTCGTTGTGCGTGTTTGTTTCTCGTTCCGTTTTGTGTTCCGCTCCGGCGAGCGTTATTATTATTATTACGTTGTTTCACTGCCTATTTCCTAATTTAGCACTTTATTCATTTGTTTCGTTCCTTCTTTTTATTTTGTTTTCTGTTGACGAGTCGGGCCGTTGCGTTGCGACGCTTTCGGTTAAACGATAACGGGTGGCAGCAGCCAAACGAATACCATGGATACGAGTAATAACAACACCGTCGTGAGGCTGCTGTACCCGTTCCCTGCCGAGTTTCCGTGCCCGTTCTGCTTCAACGGCAGGACGGCGTGCAAGAAGGGGGCGTGCGTGTATCTGAGGCACACGGACTTATTTAAACATCTGAAACTTCATCACCCCGGTGCGATCAAGCGGTGGTCCTGCGCCGAGTGCGGCTTCACCGACGACAGCGCGTACGCGCTGAAGAAGGTGAAGTCGCACCACGCGACCAGGCACCCGTCCGCCGGGGGTCCGTGTGCCCCCGTTTCACGCAACCCCCTCGCAGGGAGCGTCGCCCGCGCAACGCCCGGCGACACCGGGGCCGAGACGCGACCCCGCGTGGAAGCGGTGGGGCTCTCCACCGGGAGCGAGGTCTCCCCTCCTCCCCTGGGGGCCTCCCCGGTGACCTTGGGGGGCACCACCACCTGTGCCCCCAGAAATAGACCAAAGACTGCTTCGTTAAATGTTTCCAGCGCCGCGAGGACGGCTGCCTCCACCGCTGCCAGGACGACGTCGGCGACGGGAGCGACGATGACGACGACGACCACCACCACCACCTCCCAACCCCGACGACGGGCCGGGCCGCCCACCGCCGCGCCCGGGAAAATACACCCAACCAAAACCATACCGGCGGCGGGGAGCAGCGCCGTCACCAGGAGCCCCGTCACCCTCGCGGCGTTCCTGCAGCAGAGCCGGCGCTCGTCCGCGGGCGAGGACGCCCCGGCGGAGCGGAGGACCAGCGGCGGGCCGGCGTCAATGGGGAGGAGGTCGGGGGGCAACACCACCTCGCCCCCCGCGGCGGCGTCCGCGTCGACCGCGAGGAAGACGCAGGCGTCCACCGAGCCTCCCCAACCCGGCCCGCCCCGACGAGCGCCATCCAGGCGTGTGACCCCATCCACCACCTTCGCTGAGGTCACCCGAGGCAGCCCGCCAGCGGTGGTCGGAGCGTCGACGACGACGGTGCCGAGACGGACGAGAGCGGCGTCTCTCCCGCCCGCGCCGACACGGAGGACGCGGACAGCGACGAAGAGGACGGGGGGTGCGACCGCCACCTCCAGCACCCCCCCTGCGACACCGCCGCTGCAGAGCCCACCACCGACGCCCTGCAGCGCCCCGGCCACCCTGACGACGACGACGGTGACGACCACGGTCCGTGGCTCGCCCGTGATGACGGCGGTCGTCACCCCACCTCCGGCGGCCGCCGTCGCCGCGGGCCGCGCCTCCACCCCGCCGACCAGGACGACCCGGGCGACGTCCCTCCCGCCCGGGCCGCCCGCGAAGAGGCCAACGCGGGGACGCCTGTCCCCTCCGGGGGACAGAGGGGACGCCCAGACCACCGGGGGGTCCCTCGTGGTGGGGGCGCGTGGGGAGGGGGCCGCGAAGAGAAGGACGGTGCCTTCGCCCAGGCCCCTCCCCACCATCGAGGAGCCGTCACCGTCGTCGCCGTCGGCACGCGAACGACCACCGGCGCCGTCGGCCAGGAGAGGGACGCGCCGCCGCAACACCACCGGCAGCGGCGACAGCAGCAGCAGCAGCAGCAGCGGAAGCAGTAGCAGCAGGAGCAGGAACAACAACGCCGCGGGGGGGCGGAACAACACGGCGGGAGCGGCACGCAGGCGGTGGGCGGACCGCAGAACATCCACCTCGTCGTCTTCGGAGTCGTCGGGGGACGAGGGAGCCCGGAGGCAGCCGCCCTCGCGCGCAGTGGAAGCAGCACCAGCCACCCGAAGGTCACCGGGGCGCCCCCAGGGGGGGAGGGGCCTCGACTCCAACCTATTATTAAATAATTATTATAATGTTCTGACCGACCGGGCAACGAGCCCGGTCAATTTCCATAATACTAGCGTACCTGACTCCCCCGGGTCAAACCGGGGGCGTTTCTGTTGTAGGTGCGGGGGCGCACGGGACCCGCCCGCGTCAACATCCCGGGACAGCGTCGCGGCGGCGGCTTCGTCGGGGGAGTTCCCGGCGGGCTCTGCGGAAAGCCACCCGGTGAGTGCGACGCGTGGATGCCGTGCGGAACCTGGAGGCGGACGGATACCCGCAGCGAACGTGGAGCGGCGGCGGGGGACGGCGAACTCGAGCCTCCCCGCTGCGAGCGAGCGCAGGGGCGGGGCGCTTCAGCCCCGGGCCCCGCGGCAATCCAGGGTGCCCCATCCGCGAGGCGGAGGTCGCGATGCCGCGCGCGGCGCGCCGCCCGCCGGTAGACCCCGAACGAGGGGACGCCGGGGGGTGGACGACGCCGCGAGGGCGCGGATCGTGGCCTTCGCCGAGCGGGTGGAGTCGCCCGCGCAACTGGAGGAGCTTGCCGCGATGGTGGACGAGTTCCTTCAGGAGCGGAGGGCCGCGAGACCCGGGGCTGGCGACCGGAGTGCCGCCCCTAGCGGGGGTGCCGATCGGCGCCGGCCCGTCGCGGGGGGTGGGTTGCGTCACCCGATGGGAGCCGACTCGAGAGAGAACGATGGCTCTCCCAACGCTCCGTATCGCGTGAGGGAGGCTACTCGGATTCAACGCCTTTTCCGGGCGAACAGGAAGCGCGCGGTGCAGGAGATTCTCGCCGGAGAATCTCCTCATTGCAACGTGCCCCTGGACCGGGTCCAGGAGCACTTCACGAACATCTATTCGCTCCGAGTTCGCCCGAGTAGCCTCCCTCCTCTCTATCAGGAGGGCCCGACTCCAGAGTCGAACGACGCCCTGGTTTCTCCCTTCTCGGAAGCCGAGGTCAGCCGTCGGCTAAAGCGGATGAAGCTCGCTTCGTCCGCCGGACCCGACGGCTTGACGTACGGCGACCTGAGGAGGGCGGATCCAGGTGCGGTCCTCTTAACGGCGACGTTCAACACCTGTCGCCGGATGGAGAAGATACCGGACCGTTGGAAGAAGTCCAACACCGTGCTTATCTATAAGAAAGGTGATCGTGATGACCTCTCGAATTGGAGGCCCATCGCTCTCGGTGACGCGACCCCGAAGCTCTTCGCGGCGGTCGTCGCCGATCGGCTCACCCGCTGGGCCGTGTCCAACAAGCGGCTCAGCCAAGCACAGAAGGGCTTCCTGCCCTTCGAAGGCTGCTTGGAGCACAATTTCGTGCTTCAGCACGCCATGGCTGCCGCTCGTAAGCAGCGCAGGGAGGTGGTGGTGGCGTGGTTGGATCTGGCCAACGCTTTCGGGTCGGTTCCCCACGCCACCATCATCGACTCGCTGTCCGACGCCGGCGCTCCGCGGTCGCTGATCAGCATCGTCGCCAGCCTTTACGAAGGCGTGGCGACCAGGGTCCGTACCGCCGAAGGGTACACGTCCTGGATCCCCATGAAGTCGGGGGTGAGACAGGGCTGCCCGCTTAGCCCGATCTTATTCAACCTCTCCATCGAGGCCATGGTTCGCGGGGCCGCGGACTCGGCGGAGGGGGTGATGGTGAACGGGCATAAGGTGACAGCCCTGGCGTACGCTGACGACGTGGCGCTCGTCGCGTCATCTACCGACGGCATGGGGAGGTTACTGCAAGCGGCAGAGGGAACGGCTCGGGCGCTGGGCCTCTCCTTCAACCCCTCGAAGTGTGCAACTCTGCACATCAGAGGGGACGGGAGAGTAGCCCGCACCGAGTTTCGTTTAGACGGGGGACTCGTTCCAGCTCTGGGGGACGGCCAGAGTTACGAGCACCTGGGAGTCCCGACGGGGGTTCGGATCGACCAAACCCCATATCCGACGATCGAGGCGCTTTTGACCGATTTGCGCGCGGTAGACGAGTCCTTGCTCGCACCCTGGCAAAAAATCGAGACCGTGGCAACGTTTCTGTTGCCGCGCCTCGATTTCGCGTTCAGGGCAGGGCACGTGCGTAGAACCGCTTTAGCTGTCGCCGACAAGGTCATGAAGCGCACGGTGAAGAGGTGGTTACACCTCCCGCAGCGTGCCAGCGCGGAGTTGGTTTTCATCCCCCCCGCATGGGGTGGGTGCGGCCTTCTCCCGCTGGTGGATCTGGCCGACGTGGCGTCCGTGTCGCACGCGTTCAGAATGCTGAACGCGGGCGACCCGGTCGTCGCGGACATCGCCAGGTCAGCGCTGCGCGACGCCGTGCGTGAAAAGATCGGTCGGACCCCTGGAAGCGGGGACCTTGCCGACTATCTCTCGGGCTCTTTGTCCGGCGAGATGGCGAGGCCGACGGCGGGCCGGGCAACGTTCTGGTCGCGAGCAAGGACCGTAGCTTTAAGATCCAGCACGCGCCTCGGTTTTCGTTGGAGGTGGGACGAGGTTCGTGAAGAACTCTCGATCGAGTGTCGCTCCCGGCAAGGACGAGTCGTTGTGGTGCCGCCAGCTGCGAAAGGGCAGTGCACGCGGAGGCTGAGGGCGGCAGTGGGGGAGGGCTACATGGAAAGGCTTCTACGGAAGCCGGACCAAGGGAAGGTCTTCGACGTAGCTTCCCGTTGCGCGGTTAGCAACCACTTTCTGCGCACGGGGGCGTTTGTCCGTTTCGCTGACTGGCGTTTCGTTCACCGCGCCCGCCTCGACGTGTTGCCGTTGAACGGTGCACGTCGGTGGGGGGACGGTGACAAGCGTTGCCGGCGATGCGGGCATGACTTCGAGGGCCTTCCCCATGTGCTCTCCCACTGCGGTCCTCACTCCGCAGCCCGGCAGCTGCGTCACGACAACATCGTCCAGCGGCTCGCGAAGGCTGTCCGTCTTCCCGGTGAGCTCCGGGTCAACAGGCGCGTCCCGGGCGTCGACGGCGAGCTGGCAGCCCTGCGTCCCGACATCGTCGTGGAGCACGGGCTGTCGAAAAACATCGTCGTGGTCGACGTAGCCGTGCCTTTCGAGAACACTCTCGACGCAATCGAGGAGGCGAGACAGGGGAAGATACGCAAGTATCAACCCCTCGCCGAATCGTTGCGTAGGCGCGGCTACCGAGTCCACGTCGATGCGTTCGTCGTCGGCGCCCTGGGCTCGTGGGACCCGGGGAACGAGTTCGTCCTGGACCTGCTGCGCGTCTCTCGGCGCTACGCAGCGCTGATGAGGCGTCTCATGGTATCTGAGACGGTAGCCTGGTCCAGAGACATCTACGTGGAGCACGTAACCGGGGTACGTCAGTACCGGGCTCTGCGGGGGGCGCCCGCGGCGGAGTCGACGCCTGCGGCGCTGAGCGGGAGCAGTGGAGGCGCCCGCGTTCCTGGGGTGGTGCCGCCGACGGATCCCTGAGCCTCCGCACCTACGTTGACTTAGTACGAGACGTCGACACGGGGTGGATGTCGTCAGCCTCCACGCAAAATGCGTAACAGACAAAGGGGGGTGTCTAGCTAGGCAGCCATATATCCACTTTGCCTTTACTGCTTATTCCATTTCGTATCTACTTTCTCTGCTTTACTTTACCTTACTTCATCCTACGTTATTTTTCTTGTTTTCCTCTTTTGGCTGCCTACCTGGACACCCACCTAAATAGTCACCCACTTACTCACTTACTCACTCTCACAACCATTTACCTAATTACCTGTGTTATGCTACCCGGTCGGTTTAAGGTTAAGCTTAAAGTGAGATAACATAGACGACATCCACCCCTGTCCAGGGGGCGCCTAAAACACTTACTGTATTACTTTATTTTTACTTTATTTCATTTCAATTTACCGTACTCTACCGCTACTCTCTTTTCTTTTCTCTACATGACACATTCTACATGGTTTTATTTTAGTTTGCCTTATCCCACCTCTACACTCATTCCTTCTCTCTCTTACATGACCGATGGTCTGCATGATGTTATTTTAGTTTACTTCATTGTACCTCAACTCTCTTTTTCTTTTTCTTTTACCCTTTTTCATATGATTGGCACCGGATAATTTCGTTTAATTTTGACACACTTTCCTATTTTAAGACCTCCGTCTGTCTCCTTTTATAGCTACCTTAGTCATTTTGGCGCCCCCTGACATAACTTCTAGTATCACGTCTCGGTAGGAGTACTCTAATGTTAGATTTAAGTAGTTTACTCTATGTCCTATTAAGCGACAATGTTTCTTTTCCTCCATCGAATTGCATAGTTCTGCTCATTTACTATACTCAAAAGACCCGCCATGGGCTTTGTAAAAGTTCTGTATTTTAATTTTAATTTTATTCCTGTGATGCTGCGATCTCACTTGTTTGGTGTAGCTAGTTCATATTGTAAACCCGTAAGGTGGCGAGTCCCGTGACCCCACCAAGCGAAGTTATAGTTTATTATGACCAAAGAACTGTATGCGGATACATACAATGTACTGAAAAACTTTGTACACCCCTGGGGCCTCGGCCCCAGGGGAACATTAACTGACCAAATAAAGCGCTTTATCTGTTCTTATCAGCTTAATATCTGATACACTCCTCATTAGGAGTCAGAATATTAATCTGATTTTTGGAAAGAGGCGGATTGTTGGGGCTTGCTCCACCTCCGCCGCGAGTCGGCCCGGTATTGCAGTGCCTCCGGGATCGGCTCAATTAGCTCTTCTTAAACACACTTTGATCTTACCATCATCTAGTCTTTTTATTTATTTACTTTTTGTTGTGACTCGCTCGCCGAAGTGTTTTCCGCGTCGCGTGTGCAGTGTTGTCCGATCGGTGCAGTGACAAGTGCGAGCGACGAGCTGGAGGTGCCCTGGTCATCGGGTAAGTCACGGTGGGAGTAGGTAGAGGTTGGAAAAATCGTAGTTAGAATTAGAGCTCCCGAAACGGTGAAAACCGTTCCCGGGTAGACACTCCCCCTCCGACGATACCATCGGCAAGAGGGGCGAGAAATAGTTAGATCGCGGTAAAATTCCGATTGTTTCATTTATACACAGCTACAGGCATAGCCCGTAGCTGCTGTTTGGTTGCTAACGACCTCCCCTACTTCTACCGCCGACGAATTTGGTCACGTACTCCTGTAAAATCGAACTTTAACGATTTTACAGGCAGGCGCTGCGTAATAGCAGCAGTAAATTAATCGAGTAAATTCTGTTTGTTTAATAAGAGATCGAGGTACACGGAGGCTCTTTACACCCCGTGTAACTCGATACATTCTTTATATACCCAGTGCATCTCCAGGCCGTGCGGAACGACGGGCGAGAATTAACCGCGGGCGGTTGTCTCTCCTGATCGCGAAGTACGGTTCGCTCGCGCGGTCGCTGCGTCCGGTCGGGCACCGCTGAGTCGTCCGTTAGATTGTGATATTTATTTATATTTATATTTATATTCATATTTATATTTATACTTATATTTATTTTATTTAGTTTATTCAGAGCTCGTGCTGTTACGTTTATTTTATACACATAATTTATTTTTATTTTTATTTCTATTTTTCGTTGTGCGTGTTTGTTTCTCGTTCCGTTTTGTGTTCCGCTCCGGCGAGCGTTATTATTATTATTACGTTGTTTCACTGCCTATTTCCTAATTTAGCACTTTATTCATTTGTTTCGTTCCTTCTTTTTATTTTGTTTTCTGTTGACGAGTCGGGCCGTTGCGTTGCGACGCTTTCGGTTAAACGATAACGGGTGGCAGCAGCCAAACGAATACCATGGATACGAGTAATAACAACACCGTCGTGAGGCTGCTGTACCCGTTCCCTGCCGAGTTTCCGTGCCCGTTCTGCTTCAACGGCAGGACGGCGTGCAAGAAGGGGGCGTGCGTGTATCTGAGGCACACGGACTTATTTAAACATCTGAAACTTCATCACCCCGGTGCGATCAAGCGGTGGTCCTGCGCCGAGTGCGGCTTCACCGACGACAGCGCGTACGCGCTGAAGAAGGTGAAGTCGCACCACGCGACCAGGCACCCGTCCGCCGGGGGTCCGTGTGCCCCCGTTTCACGCAACCCCCTCGCAGGGAGCGTCGCCCGCGCAACGCCCGGCGACACCGGGGCCGAGACGCGACCCCGCGTGGAAGCGGTGGGGCTCTCCACCGGGAGCGAGGTCTCCCCTCCTCCCCTGGGGGCCTCCCCGGTGACCTTGGGGGGCACCACCACCTGTGCCCCCAGAAATAGACCAAAGACTGCTTCGTTAAATGTTTCCAGCGCCGCGAGGACGGCTGCCTCCACCGCTGCCAGGACGACGTCGGCGACGGGAGCGACGATGACGACGACGACCACCACCACCACCTCCCAACCCCGACGACGGGCCGGGCCGCCCACCGCCGCGCCCGGGAAAATACACCCAACCAAAACCATACCGGCGGCGGGGAGCAGCGCCGTCACCAGGAGCCCCGTCACCCTCGCGGCGTTCCTGCAGCAGAGCCGGCGCTCGTCCGCGGGCGAGGACGCCCCGGCGGAGCGGAGGACCAGCGGCGGGCCGGCGTCAATGGGGAGGAGGTCGGGGGGCAACACCACCTCGCCCCCCGCGGCGGCGTCCGCGTCGACCGCGAGGAAGACGCAGGCGTCCACCGAGCCTCCCCAACCCGGCCCGCCCCGACGAGCGCCATCCAGGCGTGTGACCCCATCCACCACCTTCGCTGAGGTCACCCGAGGCAGCCCGCCAGCGGTGGTCGGAGCGTCGACGACGACGGTGCCGAGACGGACGAGAGCGGCGTCTCTCCCGCCCGCGCCGACACGGAGGACGCGGACAGCGACGAAGAGGACGGGGGGTGCGACCGCCACCTCCAGCACCCCCCCTGCGACACCGCCGCTGCAGAGCCCACCACCGACGCCCTGCAGCGCCCCGGCCACCCTGACGACGACGACGGTGACGACCACGGTCCGTGGCTCGCCCGTGATGACGGCGGTCGTCACCCCACCTCCGGCGGCCGCCGTCGCCGCGGGCCGCGCCTCCACCCCGCCGACCAGGACGACCCGGGCGACGTCCCTCCCGCCCGGGCCGCCCGCGAAGAGGCCAACGCGGGGACGCCTGTCCCCTCCGGGGGACAGAGGGGACGCCCAGATCACCGGGGGGTCCCTCGTGGTGGGGGCGCGTGGGGAGGGGGCCGCGAAGAGAAGGACGGTGCCTTCGCCCAGGCCCCTCCCCACCATCGAGGAGCCGTCACCGTCGTCGCCGTCGGCACGCGAACGACCACCGGCGCCGTCGGCCAGGAGAGGGACGCGCCGCCGCAACACCACCGGCAGCGGCGACAGCAGCAGCAGCAGCAGCAGCGGAAGCAGTAGCAGCAGGAGCAGGAACAACAACGCCGCGGGGGGGCGGAACAACACGGCGGGAGCGGCACGCAGGCGGTGGGCGGACCGCAGAACATCCACCTCGTCGTCTTCGGAGTCGTCGGGGGACGAGGGAGCCCGGAGGCAGCCGCCCTCGCGCGCAGTGGAAGCAGCACCAGCCACCCGAAGGTCACCGGGGCGCCCCCAGGGGGGGAGGGGCCTCGACTCCAACCTATTATTAAATAATTATTATAATGTTCTGACCGACCGGGCAACGAGCCCGGTCAATTTCCATAATACTAGCGTACCTGACTCCCCCGGGTCAAACCGGGGGCGTTTCTGTTGTAGGTGCGGGGGCGCACGGGACCCGCCCGCGTCAACATCCCGGGACAGCGTCGCGGCGGGGGCTTCGTCGGGGGAGTTCCCGGCGGGCTCTGCGGAAAGCCACCCGGTGAGTGCGACGCGTGGATGCCGTGCGATACCTGGAGGCGGACGGATACCCGCAGCGACCGTGGAGCGGTGGCGGGGGACGGCGAACTCGAGCCTCCCCGCTGCGAGCGAGCGCAGGGGCGGGGCGCTTCAGCCCCGGGCCCCGCGGCAATCCAGGGTGCCCCATCCGCGAGGCGGGGGTCGCGATGCCGCGTGCGGCGCGCCGCCCGCCGGTAGACCCCGAACGAGGGGACGCCGGGGGGTGGACGACGCCGCCAGGGCGCGGATCGTGGCCTTCGCCGAGCGGGTGGAGTCGCCCGCGCAACTGGAGGAGCTTGCCGTGATGGTGGATGAGTTCCTTCAGGAGCGGAGGGCCGCGAGACCCGGGGATGGCGACCGGAGTGCCGCCCCTAGCGGGGGTGCCGATCGGCGCCGGCCGGTCGCGGAGGGTGGGTTGCGTCACCCGATGGGAGCCGACTCGAGAGAGAACGATGGCTCTCCCAACGCTCCGTATCGCGTGAGGGAGGCTACTCGGATTCAACGCCTTTTCCGGGCGAACAGGAAGCGCGCGGTGCAGGAGATTCTCGCCGGAGAATCTCCTCATTGCAACGTGCCCCTGGACCGGGTCCAGGAGCACTTCACGAACATCTATTCGCTCCGAGTTCGCCCGAGTAGCCTCCCTCCTCTCTATCAGGAGGACCCGACTCCAGAGTCGAACGACGCCCTGGTTTCTCCCTTCTCGGAAGCCGAAGTCAGCCGTCGGCTAAAGCGGATGAAGCTCGCTTCGTCCGCCGGACCCGACGGCTTGACGTACGGCGACCTGAGGAGGGCGGATCCAGGTGCGGTCCTCTTAACGGCGACGTTCAACACCTGTCGCCGGATGGAGAAGATACCGGACCGTTGGAAGAAGTCCAACACCGTGCTTATTTATAAGAAAGGTGATCGTGATGACCTCTCGAATTGGAGGCCCATCGCTCTCGGTGACGCGACCCCGAAGCTCTTCGCGGCGGTCGTCGCCGATCGGCTCACCCGCTGGGCCGTGTCCAACAAGCGGCTCAGCCAAGCACAGAAGGGCTTCCTGCCCTTCGAAGGCTGCTTGGAGCACAATTTCGTGCTTCAGCACGCCATGGCTGCCGCTCGTAAGCAGCGCAGGGAGGTGGTGGTGGCGTGGTTGGATCTGGCCAACGCTTTCGGATCGGTTCCCCACGCCACCATCATCGACTCGCTGTCCGACGCCGGCGCTCCGCGGTCGCTGATCAGCATCGTCGCCAGCCTTTACGAAGGCGTGGCGACCAGGGTCCGTACCGCCGAAGGGTACACGTCCTGGATCCCCATGAAGTCGGGGGTGAGACAGGGCTGCCCGCTTAGCCCGATCTTATTCAACCTCTCCATCGAGGCCATGGTTCGCGGGGCCGTGGACTCGGCGGAGGGGGTGATGGTGAACGGGCATAAGGTGACAGCCCTGGCGTACGCTGACGACGTGGCGCTCGTCGCGTCATCTACCGACGGCATGGGGAGGTTACTGCAAGCGGCAGAGGGAACGGCTCGGGCGCTGGGCCTCTCCTTCAACCCCTCGAAGTGTGCAACTTTGCACATCAGAGGGGACGGGAGAGTAGCCCGCACCGAGTTTCGTTTAGACGGGGGACTCGTTCCAGCTCTGGGGGACGGCCAGAGTTACGAGCACCTGGGAGTCCCGACGGGGGTTCGGATCGACCAAACCCCATATCCAACGATCGAGGCGCTTTTGACCGATTTGCGCGCGGTAGACGAGTCCTTGCTCGCACCCTGGCAAAAAATCGAGACCGTGGCAACGTTTCTGTTGCCGCGCCTCGATTTCGCGTTCAGGGCAGGGCACGTGCGTAGAACCGCTTTAGCTGTCGCCGACAAGGTCATGAAGCGCACGGTGAAGAGGTGGTTACACCTCCCGCAGCGTGCCAGCGCGGAGTTGGTTTTCATCCCCCCCGCATGGGGTGGGTGCGGCCTTCTCCCGCTGGTGGATCTGGCCGACGTGGCGTCCGTGTCGCACGCGTTCAGAATGCTGAACGCGGGCGACCCGGTCGTCGCGGACATCGCCAGGTCAGCGCTGCGCGACGCCGTGCGTGAAAAGATCGGTCGGACCCCTGGAAGCGGGGACCTTGCCGACTATCTCTCGGGCTCTTTGTCCGGCGAGATGGCGAGGCCGACGGCGGGCCGGGCTACGTTCTGGTCGCGAGCAAGGACCGTAGCTTTAAGATCCAGCACGCGCCTCGGTTTTCGTTGGAGGTGGGACGAGGTTCGTGAAGAACTCTCGATCGAGTGTCGCTCCCGGCAAGGACGAGTCGTTGTGGTGCCGCCAGCTGCGAAAGGGCAGTGCACGCGGAGGTTGAGGGCGGCAGTGGGGGAGGGCTACATGGAAAGGCTTCTACGGAAGCCGGACCAAGGGAAGGTCTTCGACGTAGCTTCCCGTTGCGCGGTTAGCAACCACTTTCTGCGCACGGGGGCGTTTGTCCGTTTCGCTGACTGGCGTTTCGTTCACCGCGCCCGCCTCGACGTGTTGCCGTTGAACGGTGCACGTCGGTGGGGGGACGGTGACAAGCGTTGCCGGCGATGCGGGCATGACTTCGAGGGCCTTCCCCATGTGCTCTCCCACTGCGGTCCTCACTCCGCAGCCCGGCAGCTGCGTCACGACAACATCGTCCAGCGGCTCGCGAAGGCTGTCCGTCTTCCCGGTGAGCTCCGGGTCAACAGGCGCGTCCCGGGCGTCGACGGCGAGCTGGCAGCCCTGCGTCCCGACATCGTCGTGGAGCACGGGCTGTCGAAAAACATCGTCGTGGTCGACGTAGCCGTGCCTTTCGAGAACACTCTCGACGCAATCGAGGAGGCGAGACAGGGGAAGATACGCAAGTATCAACCCCTCGCCGAATCGTTGCGCAGGCGCGGCTACCGAGTCCACGTCGATGCGTTCGTCGTCGGCGCCCTGGGCTCGTGGGACCCGGGGAACGAGTTCGTCCTGGACCTGCTGCGCGTCTCTCGGCGCTACGCAGCGCTGATGAGGCGTCTCATGGTATCTGAGACGGTAGCCTGGTCCAGAGACATCTACGTGGAGCACGTAACCGGGGTACGTCAGTACCGGGCTCTGCGGGGGGCGCCCGCGGCGGAGTCGACGCCCGCGGCGCTGAGCGGGAGCAGTGGAGGCGCCTGCGCTCCTGGGGTGGTGCCGCCGACGGATCCCTGAGCCTCCGCACCTACGTTGACTTAGTACGAGACGTCGACACGGGGTGGATGTCGTCAGCCTCCACGCAAAATGTGAAACAGACAAAGGAGGGTGTCTGGCTAGGCAGCCATATATCCACTCTGCCTTTAATGCTTATTCCATTTCGTATCTACTTTCTCTGCTTTACTTTACCTTACTTCATCCTACGTTATTTCTCTTGTTTTCCTCTTTTGGCGGCCTACCTAGACACCCACCTAAATAGTCACCCACTTACTCATTTACTCACTCACATAACTATTTATCTAATTACTTGCGTTATGTTACCCGATCGGTCTAAGGTTAAGCTCAAAGTGAGATAACATAGACGACATCCACCCCCGTCCAGGGGGCGCCCAAAGCACTTACTGCATTTACTTTATTTTTTATTCCATTTTAATTTACCGTACTCTACCGCTACTCTCTTTTCTTTTCTCTACATGACTGACATTTTACATGGTTGTATTTTAGTTTTCTTTACTCCACCTCTACACTCATTCCTTTTCTTCTTACATGACCGATGGTCTACATGATGTTATTTTAGTTTACTTCATTATACCTCAACTCTCTTTTTCTTTTACTCTTTTTCATACGATTGGCACCGGATAATTTCGTTTAATTTTGACACACCTAGTTTAAGATTTCCGTCTGTCTCCTTCCATAACTTCCTTGTTCATCTTGGCGCCCCCTGACATAGCTTTTAGTATCACGTCTCGGTAGGAGTACTCTAATATTAGATTTAAAAAGTTTATCCTATGTCCTATCAAGCGACAATGTTTCTTTTCCTCCATTGAATTGCACGGTTCTGTGTAGTTACTAATGTTAGATATAATTTAGATTCTGTACTCAAAGGACCCGCCATGGGCTTTGTAAAAGTTCTATATTTTGATTTTATTTCCTGCGATACTGCGATCTCACTTGTTTGGTGTAGCTAGTTAATATTGTCAACCCGTAAGGTGGCGAGTCCCGTGACCCCACCAAGCGAAATTATAGTTTATTACAACCAAAGAACTGTATGCGGATACATACAATGTACTGAAAAACTTTGTACACCCCTGGGGCCTCGGCCCCAGGGGAACATTAATTGACCAAATAAAGCGCTTTATCTGTTCTTATCAGCTTAATATCTGATACACTCCTCATTAGGAGTCAGAATATTAATCTGATTTTTGGAAAGAGGCGGATTGTTGGGGCTTGCTCCACCTCCGCCGCGAGTCGGCCCGGTATTGCAGTGCCTCCGGGATCGGCTCAATTAGCTCTTCTTAAACACACTTTGATCTTACCATCATCTAGTCTTTTTTTTTATTTATTGTGATTCGCTCGCCGAAGTGTTTTTCCGCGTCGCGTGTGCAGTGTCCGATCGGTGCAGTGACAAGTGCGAGCGACGAGCTGGAGGTGCCCTGGTCATCGGGTAAGTCACGGTAGGAGTAGGTAGAGGTTGGAAAATTCGTAGTTAGAATTAGAGCTCCCGAAACGGTGAAAACCGTTCCCGGGTAGACAGAGACGTCTAGCACGCGACGTCACTCCCCCTCCGACAAGAGGGGCGAGAAGTAGCTAGATCGCGGTAGATTCAGATTGTTTGTATTTGTACACAGCCACAGGCATAGCCCGTAGCTGCTGTTTGGTTGCCAACGACCTCCCCCTGCTTCTACCGCCGACGAATTTGGTCACGTACTCCTGTAAAATCGAACTTTAACGATTTTACAGGCAGGCGCTGCGTAATAGCAGCAGTAAATTAATCGAGTAAATTCTGTTTGCTTAATAAGAGATCGAGGTACACGGAGGCTCTTTACACCCCGTGTAACTCGATACATTTTTGCGCACCCAGTGCATCTCCAGGCCGTGCGGAACGACGGGCGAGAATTAACCGCGGGCGGTTGTCTCGCTCGATCGCGAAGTACGGTTCGCTCGCGCGGTCGCTGCGTCCGGTCGGGCACCGCTGAGCCGTTCGTCAGCCTGTAATATTTATTTATATTTATATTCATATTTATATTTACATTTATATTTACATTTATATTCATAGTTTTTCTATTTAGTTTACTCCGCGTTCGCGCCGACTCGTTTTGCTGTTATTGTATATATAATTTATTTTTATTGTTCATAGTTCGTGTTCTTCTTCTTTTTCGTTCCGTTTTCGTTTGTGTTTTCGCTCCGGCGAGCGTGATTATTTCATCATTTTACCTTCCTTATTTACTTTCTTTTGTTTTGTCGAGTCGGTCCGTTGCGTTGCGACGCTTTCGATTGAACGATGACGAGTAGCGGCAGCCAAACCAACACCATGGATACGGACAATAATAACACCGTTGTTAGGCTGCTGTACCCGTTCCCTGCCGAATTTCCGTGCCCGTTCTGCTTCAACGGCAGGACGGTGTGCAAGAAGGGGGCGTGCGTGTATCTGAGGCACACGGATCTGTTCAAACACCTCAAACTACACCACCCCGGTGCGATCAAACGGTGGTCCTGCGCCGAGTGCGGCTTCACCGACGACAGCGCGTACGCGCTGAAGAAGGTGAAGTCGCACCACGCGACCAGGCACCCGTCCGCCGGGGGTCCGTGTGCCCCCGTTACACGCAACCCCCTCGCAGGGAGCGTCGCCCGCGCAACGCCCGGCGACACCGGGGCCGAGACGCGACCCCGCGTGGAAGCGGTGGGGCTCTCCACCGGGAGCGAGGTCTCCCCTCCTCCCCTGGGGGCCTCCCCGGTGACCTTGGGGGGCACCACCACCTGTGCCCCCAGAAATAGACCAAAGACTGCTTCGTTAAATGTTTCCAGCGCCGCGAGGACGGCTGCCTCCACCGCCGCCAGGACGACGTCGGCGACGGGAGCGACGATGACGACGACGACCACCACCACCACCTCGCAACCCCGACGACGGGCCGGGCCGCCCACCGCCGCGCCCGGGAAAATACACCCAACCAAAACCATACCGGCGGCGGGGAGCAGCGCCGTCACCAGGAGCCCCGTCACCCTCGCGGCGTTCCTGCAGCAGAGCCGGCGCTCGTCCGCGGGCGAGGACGCCCCGGCGGAGCGGAGGACCAGCGGCGGGCCGGCGTCAATGGGGAGGAGGTCGGGGGGCAACACCACCTCGCCCCCCGCGGCGGCGTCCGCGTCGACCGCGAGGAAGACGCGGGCGTCCACCGAGCCTCCCCAACCCGGCCCGCCCCGACGAGCACCCTCGCGGAGAGTGACCCCAGCCACCACCTTCGCGGAGGTCACCCGAGGCAGCCCGCCAGCGGTGGTCGGAGCGACGACGACGACGGTGCCGAGACGGACGAGAGCGGCGTCTCTCCCGCCCGCGCCGACACGGAGGACGCGGACAGCGACGAAGAGGACGGGGGGTGCGACCGCCACCTCCAGCACCCCCCCTGCGACACCGCCGCTGCAGAGCCCACCACCGACGCCCTGCAGCGCCCCGGCCACCCTGACGACGACGACGGTGACGACCACGGTCCGTGGCTCGCCCGTGATGACGGCGGTCGTCACCCCACCTCCGGCGGCCGCCGTCGCCGCGGGCCGCGCCTCCACCCCGCCGACCAGGACGACCCGGGCGACGTCCCTCCCGCCCGGGCCGCCCGCGAAGAGGCCAACGCGGGGACGCCTGTCCCCTCCGGGGGACAGAGGGGACGCCCAGACCACCGGGGGGTCCCTCGTGGTGGGGGCGCGTGGGGAGGGGGCCGCGAAGAGAAGGAAGGTGCCTTCGCCCAGGCCCCTCCCCACCATCGAGGAGCCGTCACCGTCGTCGCCGTCGACACGCGAACGACCATCGGCGCAGTCGACCAGGAGAGGGACGCGCCGCCGCAACACCACCGGCAGCGGCGACAGCAGCAGCAGCAGCGGAAGCAGTAGCAGCAGGAGCAGGAACAACAACGCCGCGGGGGGGGCGGAACAACAACACGGCAGGAGCGGCACGCAGGCGGTGGGCGGACCGCAGAACACCCACCTCGTCGTCTTCGGAGTCGTCGGGGGACGAGGGAGCCCCGAGGCAGCCGCCCTCGCGCGCAGCGGAAACTACACCGGCCACCCGAAGGTCACCGGGGCGCCCCCAGGGGGGGAGGGGCCTCGACTCCAACTTACTATTAGCTAATTATTATAATGTTTTGACCGACCGGGCGACGAGCCCGGTCAATCTCAATAATACCAGCGTACCTGACTCCCCCGGGTCAAACCGGGGGCGTTTCTGTTGTAGGTGCGGGGGCGCACGGGACCCGCCCGCGTCAACATCCCGGGACAGCGTCGCGGCGGCGGCTTCGTCGGGGGAGTTCCCGGCGGGCTCTGCGGAAAGCCACCCGGTGAGTGCGACGCGTGGATGCCGTGCGGTACCTGGAGGTGGACGGATACCCGCAGCGACCGTGGAGCGGCGGCGGGGGACGGCGAACTCGAGCCTCCCCGCTGCGAGCGAGCGCAGGGGCGGGGCGCTTCAGCCCCGGGCCCCGCGGCAATCCAGGGTGCCCCATCCGCGAGGCGGGGGTCGCGATGCCGCGCGCGGCGCGCCGCCCGCCGGTAGACCCCGAACGAGGGGACGCCGGGGGGTGGACGACGCCGCGAGGGCGCGGATCGTGGCCTTCGCCGAGCGGGTGGAGTCGCCCGCGCAACTGGAGGAGCTTGCCGCGATGGTGGATGAGTTCCTTCAGGAGCGGAGGGCCGCGAGACCCGGGGCTGGCGACCGGAGTGCCGCCCCTAGCGGGGGTGCCGATCGGCGCCGGCCGGTCGCGGAGGGTGGGTTGCGTCACCCGATGGGAGCCGACTCGAGAGAGAACGATGGCTCTCCCAACGCTCCGTATCGCGTGAGGGAGGCTACTCGGATTCAACGCCTTTTCCGGGCGAACAGGAAGCGCGCGGTGCAGGAGATTCTCGCCGGAGAATCTCCTCATTGCAACGTGCCCCTGGACCGGGTCCAGGAGCACTTCACGAACATCTATTCGCTCCGAGTTCGCCCGAGTAGCCTCCCTCCTCTCTATCAGGAGGACCCGACTCCAGAGTCGAACGACGCCCTGGTTTCTCCCTTCTCGGAAGCCGAAGTCAGCCGTCGGCTAAAGCGGATGAAGCTCGCTTCGTCCGCCGGACCCGACGGCTTGACGTACGGCGACCTGAGGAGGGCGGATCCAGGTGCGGTCCTCTTAACGGCGACGTTCAACACCTGTCGCCGGATGGAGAAGATACCGGACCGTTGGAAGAAGTCCAACACCGTACTTATTTATAAGAAAGGTGATCGTGATGACCTCTCGAATTGGAGGCCCATCGCTCTCGGTGACGCGACCCCGAAGCTCTTCGCGGCGGTCGTTGCCGATCGGCTCACCCGCTGGGCCGTGTCCAACAAGCGGCTCAGCCAAGCACAGAAGGGCTTCCTGCCCTTCGAAGGCTGCTTGGAGCACAATTTTGTGCTCCAGCACGCCATGGCTGCCGCTCGTAAGCAGCGCAGGGAGGTGGTGGTGGCGTGGTTGGATCTGGCCAACGCTTTCGGATCGGTTCCCCACGCCACCATCATCGACTCGCTGTCCGACGCCGGCGCTCCGCGGTCGCTGATCAGCATCGTCGCCAGCCTTTACGAAGGCGTGGCGACCAGGGTCCGTACCGCCGAAGGGTACACGTCCTGGATCCCCATGAAGTCGGGGGTGAGACAGGGCTGCCCGCTTAGCCCGATCTTATTCAACCTCTCCATCGAGGCCATGGTTCGCGGGGCCGTGGACTCGGCGGAGGGGGTGATGGTGAACGGGCATAAGGTGACAGCCCTGGCGTACGCTGACGACGTGGCGCTCGTCGCGTCATCTACCGATGGCATGGGGAGGTTACTGCAAGCGGCAGAGGGAACGGCTCGGGCGCTGGGCCTCTCCTTCAACCCCTCGAAGTGTGCAACTCTGCACATCAGAGGGGACGGGAGAGTAGCCCGCACCGAGTTTCGTTTAGACGGGGGACTCGTTCCAGCTCTGGGGGACGGCCAGAGTTACGAGCACCTGGGAGTCCCGACGGGGGTTCGGATCGACCAAACCCCATATCCGACGATCGAGGCGCTTTTGACCGATTTGCGCGCGGTAGACGAGTCCTTGCTCGCACCCTGGCAAAAAATCGAGACCGTGGCAACGTTTCTGTTGCCGCGCCTCGATTTCGCGTTCAGGGCAGGGCACGTGCGTAGAACCGCTTTAGCTGTCGCCGACAAGGTCATGAAGCGCACGGTGAAGAGGTGGTTACACCTCCCGCAGCGTGCCAGCGCGGAGTTGGTTTTCATCCCCCCCGCATGGGGTGGGTGCGGCCTTCTCCCGCTGGTGGATCTGGCCGACGTGGCGTCCGTGTCGCACGCGTTCAGAATGCTGAACGCGGGCGACCCGGTCGTCGCGGACATCGCCAGGTCAGCGCTGCGCGACGCCGTGCGTGAAAAGATCGGTCGGACCCCTGGAAGCGGGGACCTTGCCGACTATCTCTCGGGCTCTTTGTCCGGCGAGATGGCGAGGCCGACGGCGGGCCGGGCTACGTTCTGGTCGCGAGCAAGGACCGTAGCTTTAAGATCCAGCACGCGCCTCGGTTTTCGTTGGAGGTGGGACGAGGTTCGTGAAGAACTCTCGATCGAGTGTCGCTCCCGGCAAGGACGAGTCGTTGTGGTGCCGCCAGCTGCGAAAGGGCAGTGCACGCGGAGTCTGAGGGCGGCAGTGGGGGAGGGCTACATGGAAAGGCTTCTACGGAAGCCGGACCAAGGGAAGGTCTTCGACGTAGCTTCCCGTTGCGCGGTTAGCAACCACTTTCTGCGCACGGGGGCGTTTGTCCGTTTCGCTGACTGGCGTTTCGTTCACCGCGCCCGCCTCGACGTGTTGCCGTTGAACGGTGCACGTCGGTGGGGGGACGGTGACAAGCGTTGCCGGCGATGCGGGCATGACTTCGAGGGCCTTCCCCATGTGCTCTCCCACTGCGGTCCTCACTCCGCAGCCCGGCAGCTGCGTCACGACAACGTCGTCCAGCGGCTCGCGAAGGCTGTCCGTCTTCCCGGTGAGCTCCGGGTCAACAGGCGCGTCCCGGGCGTCGGCGGCGAGTTGGCAGCCCTGCGTCCCGACATCGTCGTGGAGCACGGGCTGTCGAAAAACATCGTCGTGGTCGACGTAGCCGTGCCCTTCGAGAACACTCTCGACGCAATCGAGGAGGCGAGACAGGGGAAGATACGCAAGTATCAACCCCTCGCCGAATCGTTGCGTAGGCGCGGCTACCGAGTCCACGTCGATGCGTTCGTCGTCGGCGCCCTGGGCTCGTGGGACCCGGGGAACGAGTTCGTCCTGGACCTGCTGCGCGTCTCTCGGCGCTACGCAGCGCTGATGAGGCGTCTCATGGTATCTGAGACGGTAGCCTGGTCCAGAGACATCTACGTGGAGCACGTAACCGGGGTACGTCAGTACCGGGCTCTGCGGGGGGCGCCCGCGGCGGGGTCGGCGCCTGCGGCGCTGAGCGGGAGCAGTGGAGGCGCCCGCGTTCCTGGGGTGGGGCCGCTGGCGGATCCCTGAGCCCCCACACCTACATCTATTTAGCGCGAGACGTCGACACGGGGTGGATGTCGTCAGCCTCCACGCCAAGGGCGAAACGGACAAGGGAGGGTGTCTGGTTAGGCAGCCATATCTCAACCTTGTTATTACTGTTCGCGTCACTCCTTATCTATTTTGTTTTTACTTTACTTTACCTCATTTTACTTTATTTTACTTATTTGGCTGCCTACCCAGACGCCCACCTAGGTGACCACTTACTTAGTGCTCACCTGGTCACCTACACAGCTTCCTGTCTATCTATTTGCCCTATACTATCATATCTGGTCTGCAACACATACGACATCCACCCCGTGCCAGGGGGAGCCTAGGAAACCTACTGCACTCTATCTCACTCTAGTTTACTCTATTCTATCTTTACCCTCTTCCTTTCACAAGTTCTTCCACATGGCTTTATTTTAGTTTACTTTACACTACCTCTACTCCCACTCCTCCTCTCTTTTGCGTGATGGACATTAAACACGATTCTATTTTATTTTGGTTTACCTTACTCTAACGATACTCTCTTTCCTCTACATGGCTGACGTTGTACACGGTTTACTTTAGTCTACATTCTTATACCCCTACCCTCTCTATGTTCTACTCCTTCTACTTCCCTCTTTTTGTTAAGCTATCCTACTCAGCCTGGTCCCCCTGGCAGAAGTGTTAGTATCTAGTATCACGTCTCGTTAGGTTTACTTTAATAATGGACTGAAGGGTGCCAGACTGCGTTGATTGTTACAATAGACTGTATTTTATTTTATTTTATGTTATTCTCAACCAATTGTCAACTTCTTTTCTTTTTCGTTTCCTTCAACACGATTATGACGCTCTGGTCACCCCTTAATGCTTGTTAAGATATAGACTATATGATCAAGTGACCCACCAGGGGCCTTGACACAGCCTTGTATCCTAATCTATTCTCCTTATCATACTGCGATGATACTTACTCGACTAAACGAATGAATAGTGTTAATCTGTGAGGTGGCGGGTCCTGCGACCCCACCAAGTAGATTTATAGCGTTATTAATCTGCACACATGTAATGTATCACTAAGAATTTGTATACCCCTGGGGCCTCGGCCCCAGGGGAACATTAATTGATTAAATAAAGGGTTCTTATCTGTTCTTATCAGCTTAATATCTGATACACTCCTCATTAGGAGTCAGAATATTAATCTGATTTTTGGAAAGAGGCGGATTGTTGGGGCTTGCTCCACCTCCGCCGCGAGTCGGCCCGGTATTGCAGTGCCTCCGGGATCGGCTCAATTAGCTCTTCTTAAACACACTTTGATCTTACCATCATCTAGTCTTTTTTTTTATTTATTGTGATTCGCTCGCCGAAGTGTTTTTCCGCGTCGCGTGTGCAGTGTCCGATCGGTGCAGTGACAAGTGCGAGCGACGAGCTGGAGGTGCCCTGGTCATCGGGTAAGTCACGGTAGGAGTAGGTAGAGGTTGGAAAATTCGTAGTTAGAATTAGAGCTCCCGAAACGGTGAAAACCGTTCCCGGGTAGACAGAGACGTCTAGCACGCGACGTCACTCCCCCTCCGACAAGAGGGGCGAGAAGTAGCTAGATCGCGGTAGATTCAGATTGTTTGTATTTGTACACAGCCACAGGCATAGCCCGTAGCTGCTGTTTGGTTGCCAACGACCTCCCCCTGCTTCTACCGCCGACGAATTTGGTCACGTACTCCTGTAAAATCGAACTTTAACGATTTTACAGGCAGGCGCTGCGTAATAGCAGCAGTAAATTAATCGAGTAAATTCTGTTTGCTTAATAAGAGATCGAGGTACACGGAGGCTCTTTACACCCCGTGTAACTCGATACATTTTTGCGCACCCAGTGCATCTCCAGGCCGTGCGGAACGACGGGCGAGAATTAACCGCGGGCGGTTGTCTCGCTCGATCGCGAAGTACGGTTCGCTCGCGCGGTCGCTGCGTCCGGTCGGGCACCGCTGAGCCGTTCGTCAGCCTGTAATATTTATTTATATTTATATTCATATTTATATTTACATTTATATTTACATTTATATTCATAGTTTTTCTATTTAGTTTACTCCGCGTTCGCGCCGACTCGTTTTGCTGTTATTGTATATATAATTTATTTTTATTGTTCATAGTTCGTGTTCTTCTTCTTTTTCGTTCCGTTTTCGTTTGTGTTTTCGCTCCGGCGAGCGTGATTATTTCATCATTTTACCTTCCTTATTTACTTTCTTTTGTTTTGTCGAGTCGGTCCGTTGCGTTGCGACGCTTTCGATTGAACGATGACGAGTAGCGGCAGCCAAACCAACACCATGGATACGGACAATAATAACACCGTTGTTAGGCTGCTGTACCCGTTCCCTGCCGAATTTCCGTGCCCGTTCTGCTTCAACGGCAGGACGGTGTGCAAGAAGGGGGCGTGCGTGTATCTGAGGCACACGGATCTGTTCAAACACCTCAAACTACACCACCCCGGTGCGATCAAACGGTGGTCCTGCGCCGAGTGCGGCTTCACCGACGACAGCGCGTACGCGCTGAAGAAGGTGAAGTCGCACCACGCGACCAGGCACCCGTCCGCCGGGGGTCCGTGTGCCCCCGTTACACGCAACCCCCTCGCAGGGAGCGTCGCCCGCGCAACGCCCGGCGACACCGGGGCCGAGACGCGACCCCGCGTGGAAGCGGTGGGGCTCTCCACCGGGAGCGAGGTCTCCCCTCCTCCCCTGGGGGCCTCCCCGGTGACCTTGGGGGGCACCACCACCTGTGCCCCCAGAAATAGACCAAAGACTGCTTCGTTAAATGTTTCCAGCGCCGCGAGGACGGCTGCCTCCACCGCCGCCAGGACGACGTCGGCGACGGGAGCGACGATGACGACGACGACCACCACCACCACCTCGCAACCCCGACGACGGGCCGGGCCGCCCACCGCCGCGCCCGGGAAAATACACCCAACCAAAACCATACCGGCGGCGGGGAGCAGCGCCGTCACCAGGAGCCCCGTCACCCTCGCGGCGTTCCTGCAGCAGAGCCGGCGCTCGTCCGCGGGCGAGGACGCCCCGGCGGAGCGGAGGACCAGCGGCGGGCCGGCGTCAATGGGGAGGAGGTCGGGGGGCAACACCACCTCGCCCCCCGCGGCGGCGTCCGCGTCGACCGCGAGGAAGACGCGGGCGTCCACCGAGCCTCCCCAACCCGGCCCGCCCCGACGAGCACCCTCGCGGAGAGTGACCCCAGCCACCACCTTCGCGGAGGTCACCCGAGGCAGCCCGCCAGCGGTGGTCGGAGCGACGACGGCGACGGTGCCGAGACGGACGAGAGCGGCGTCTCTCCCGCCCGCGCCGACACGGAGGACGCGGACAGCGACGAAGAGGACGGGGGGTGCGACCGCCACCTCCAGCACCCCCCCTGCGACACCGCCGCTGCAGAGCCCACCACCGACGCCCTGCAGCGCCCCGGCCACCCTGACGACGACGACGGTGACGACCACGGTCCGTGGCTCGCCCGTGATGACGGCGGTCGTCACCCCACCTCCGGCGGCCGCCGTCGCCGCGGGCCGCGCCTCCACCCCGCCGACCAGGACGACCCGGGCGACGTCCCTCCCGCCCGGGCCGCCCGCGAAGAGGCCAACGCGGGGACGCCTGTCCCCTCCGGGGGACAGAGGGGACGCCCAGACCACCGGGGGGTCCCTCGTGGTGGGGGCGCGTGGGGAGGGGGCCGCGAAGAGAAGGAAGGTGCCTTCGCCCAGGCCCCTCCCCACCATCGAGGAGCCGTCACCGTCGTCGCCGTCGACACGCGAACGACCACCGGCGCAGTCGACCAGGAGAGGGACGCGCCGCCGCAACACCACCGGCAGCGGCGACAGCAGCAGCAGCAGCGGAAGCAGTAGCAGCAGGAGCAGGAACAACAACGCCGCGGGGGGGCGGAACAACAACACGGCAGGAGCGGCACGCAGGCGGTGGGCGGACCGCAGAACACCCACCTCGTCGTCTTCGGAGTCGTCGGGGGACGAGGGAGCCCCGAGGCAGCCGCCCTCGCGCGCAGCGGAAACTACACCGGCCACCCGAAGGTCACCGGGGCGCCCCCAGGGGGGGAGGGGCCTCGACTCCAACTTACTATTAGCTAATTATTATAATGTTTTGACCGACCGGGCGACGAGCCCGGTCAATCTCAATAATACCAGCGTACCTGACTCCCCCGGGTCAAACCGGGGGCGTTTCTGTTGTAGGTGCGGGGGCGCACGGGACCCGCCCGCGTCAACATCCCGGGACAGCGTCGCGGCGGCGGCTTCGTCGGGGGAGTTCCCGGCGGGCTCTGCGGAAAGCCACCCGGTGAGTGCGACGCGTGGATGCCGTGCGGTACCTGGAGGTGGACGGATACCCGCAGCGACCGTGGAGCGGCGGCGGGGGACGGCGAACTCGAGCCTCCCCGCTGCGAGCGAGCGCAGGGGCGGGGCGCTTCAGCCCCGGGCCCCGCGGCAATCCAGGGTGCCCCATCCGCGAGGCGGGGGTCGCGATGCCGCGCGCGGCGCGCCGCCCGCCGGTAGACCCCGAACGAGGGGACGCCGGGGGGTGGACGACGCCGCGAGGGCGCGGATCGTGGCCTTCGCCGAGCGGGTGGAGTCGCCCGCGCAACTGGAGGAGCTTGCCGCGATGGTGGATGAGTTCCTTCAGGAGCGGAGGGCCGCGAGACCCGGGGCTGGCGACCGGAGTGCTGCCCCTAGCGGGGGTGCCGATCGGCGCCGGCCGGTCGCGGAGGGTGGGTTGCGTCACCCGATGGGAGCCGACTCGAGAGAGAACGATGGCTCTCCCAACGCTCCGTATCGCGTGAGGGAGGCTACTCGGATTCAACGCCTTTTCCGGGCGAACAGGAAGCGCGCGGTGCAGGAGATTCTCGCCGGAGAATCTCCTCATTGCAACGTGCCCCTGGACCGGGTCCAGGAGCACTTCACGAACATCTATTCGCTCCGAGTTCGCCCGAGTAGCCTCCCTCCTCTCTATCAGGAGGACCCGACTCCAGAGTCGAACGACGCCCTGGTTTCTCCCTTCTCGGAAGCCGAAGTCAGCCGTCGGCTAAAGCGGATGAAGCTCGCTTCGTCCGCCGGACCCGACGGCTTGACGTACGGCGACCTGAGGAGGGCGGATCCAGGTGCGGTCCTCTTAACGGCGACGTTCAACACCTGTCGCCGGATGGAGAAGATACCGGACCGTTGGAAGAAGTCCAACACCGTACTTATTTATAAGAAAGGTGATCGTGATGACCTCTCGAATTGGAGGCCCATCGCTCTCGGTGACGCGACCCCGAAGCTCTTCGCGGCGGTCGTTGCCGATCGGCTCACCCGCTGGGCCGTGTCCAACAAGCGGCTCAGCCAAGCACAGAAGGGCTTCCTGCCCTTCGAAGGCTGCTTGGAGCACAATTTTGTGCTCCAGCACGCCATGGCTGCCGCTCGTAAGCAGCGCAGGGAGGTGGTGGTGGCGTGGTTGGATCTGGCCAACGCTTTCGGATCGGTTCCCCACGCCACCATCATCGACTCGCTGTCCGACGCCGGCGCTCCGCGGTCGCTGATCAGCATCGTCGCCAGCCTTTACGAAGGCGTGGCGACCAGGGTCCGTACCGCCGAAGGGTACACGTCCTGGATCCCCATGAAGTCGGGGGTGAGACAGGGCTGCCCGCTTAGCCCGATCTTATTCAACCTCTCCATCGAGGCCATGGTTCGCGGGGCCGTGGACTCGGCGGAGGGGGTGATGGTGAACGGGCATAAGGTGACAGCCCTGGCGTACGCTGACGACGTGGCGCTCGTCGCGTCATCTACCGATGGCATGGGGAGGTTACTGCAAGCGGCAGAGGGAACGGCTCGGGCGCTGGGCCTCTCCTTCAACCCCTCGAAGTGTGCAACTCTGCACATCAGAGGGGACGGGAGAGTAGCCCGCACCGAGTTTCGTTTAGACGGGGGACTCGTTCCAGCTCTGGGGGACGGCCAGAGTTACGAGCACCTGGGAGTCCCGACGGGGGTTCGGATCGACCAAACCCCATATCCGACGATCGAGGCGCTTTTGACCGATTTGCGCGCGGTAGACGAGTCCTTGCTCGCACCCTGGCAAAAAATCGAGACCGTGGCAACGTTTCTGTTGCCGCGCCTCGATTTCGCGTTCAGGGCAGGGCACGTGCGTAGAACCGCTTTAGCTGTCGCCGACAAGGTCATGAAGCGCACGGTGAAGAGGTGGTTACACCTCCCGCAGCGTGCCAGCGCGGAGTTGGTTTTCATCCCCCCCGCATGGGGTGGGTGCGGCCTTCTCCCGCTGGTGGATCTGGCCGACGTGGCGTCCGTGTCGCACGCGTTCAGAATGCTGAACGCGGGCGACCCGGTCGTCGCGGACATCGCCAGGTCAGCGCTGCGCGACGCCGTGCGTGAAAAGATCGGTCGGACCCCTGGAAGCGGGGACCTTGCCGACTATCTCTCGGGCTCTTTGTCCGGCGAGATGGCGAGGCCGACGGCGGGCCGGGCTACGTTCTGGTCGCGAGCAAGGACCGTAGCTTTAAGATCCAGCACGCGCCTCGGTTTTCGTTGGAGGTGGGACGAGGTTCGTGAAGAACTCTCGATCGAGTGTCGCTCCCGGCAAGGACGAGTCGTTGTGGTGCCGCCAGCTGCGAAAGGGCAGTGCACGCGGAGTCTGAGGGCGGCAGTGGGGGAGGGCTACATGGAAAGGCTTCTACGGAAGCCGGACCAAGGGAAGGTCTTCGACGTAGCTTCCCGTTGCGCGGTTAGCAACCACTTTCTGCGCACGGGGGCGTTTGTCCGTTTCGCTGACTGGCGTTTCGTTCACCGCGCCCGCCTCGACGTGTTGCCGTTGAACGGTGCACGTCGGTGGGGGGACGGTGACAAGCGTTGCCGGCGATGCGGGCATGACTTCGAGGGCCTTCCCCATGTGCTCTCCCACTGCGGTCCTCACTCCGCAGCCCGGCAGCTGCGTCACGACAACGTCGTCCAGCGGCTCGCGAAGGCTGTCCGTCTTCCCGGTGAGCTCCGGGTCAACAGGCGCGTCCCGGGCGTCGGCGGCGAGCTGGCAGCCCTGCGTCCCGACATCGTCGTGGAGCACGGGCTGTCGAAAAACATCGTCGTGGTCGACGTAGCCGTGCCCTTCGAGAACACTCTCGACGCAATCGAGGAGGCGAGACAGGGGAAGATACGCAAGTATCAACCCCTCGCCGAATCGTTGCGTAGGCGCGGCTACCGAGTCCACGTCGATGCGTTCGTCGTCGGCGCCCTGGGCTCGTGGGACCCGGGGAACGAGTTCGTCCTGGACCTGCTGCGCGTCTCTCGGCGCTACGCAGCGCTGATGAGGCGTCTCATGGTATCTGAGACGGTAGCCTGGTCCAGAGACATCTACGTGGAGCACGTAACCGGGGTACGTCAGTACCGGGCTCTGCGGGGGGCGCCCGCGGCGGGGTCGGCGCCTGCGGCGCTGAGCGGGAGCAGTGGAGGCGCCCGCGTTCCTGGGGTGGGGCCGCTGGCGGATCCCTGAGCCCCCACACCTACATCTATTTAGCGCGAGACGTCGACACGGGGTGGATGTCGTCAGCCTCCACGCCAAGGGCGAAACGGACAAGGGAGGGTGTCTGGTTAGGCAGCCATATCTCAACCTTGTTATTACTGTTCGCGTCACTCCTTATCTATTTTGTTTTTACTTTACTTTACCTCATTTTACTTTATTTTACTTATTTGGCTGCCTACCCAGACGCCCACCTAGGTGACCACTTACTTAGTGCTCACCTGGTCACCTACACAGCTTCCTGTCTATCTATTTGCCCTATACTATCATATCTGGTCTGCAACACATACGACATCCACCCCGTGCCAGGGGGAGCCTAGGAAACCTACTGCACTCTATCTCACTCTAGTTTACTCTATTCTATCTTTACCCTCTTCCTTTCACAAGTTCTTCCACATGGCTTTATTTTAGTTTACTTTACACTACCTCTACTCCCACTCCTCCTCTCTTTTGCGTGATGGACATTAAACACGATTCTATTTTATTTTGGTTTACCTTACTCTAACGATACTCTCTTTCCTCTACATGGCTGACGTTGTACACGGTTTACTTTAGTCTACATTCTTATACCCCTACCCTCTCTATGTTCTACTCCTTCTACTTCCCTCTTTTTGTTAAGCTATCCTACTCAGCCTGGTCCCCCTGGCAGAAGTGTTAGTATCTAGTATCACGTCTCGTTAGGTTTACTTTAATAATGGACTGAAGGGTGCCAGACTGCGTTGATTGTTACAATAGACTGTATTTTATTTTATTTTATGTTATTCTCAACCAATTGTCAACTTCTTTTCTTTTTCGTTTCCTTCAACACGATTATGACGCTCTGGTCACCCCTTAATGCTTGTTAAGATATAGACTATATGATCAAGTGACCCACCAGGGGCCTTGACACAGCCTTGTATCCTAATCTATTCTCCTTATCATACTGCGATGATACTTACTCGACTAAACGAATGAATAGTGTTAATCTGTGAGGTGGCGGGTCCTGCGACCCCACCAAGTAGATTTATAGCGTTATTAATCTGCACACATGTAATGTATCACTAAGAATTTGTATACCCCTGGGGCCTCGGCCCCAGGGGAACATTAATTGATTAAATAAAGGGTTCTTATCTGTTCTTATCAGCTTAATATCTGATACACTCCTCATTAGGAGTCAGAATATTAATCTGATTTTTGGAAAGAGGCGGATTGTTGGGGCTTGCTCCACCTCCGCCGCGAGTCGGCCCGGTATTGCAGTGCCTCCGGGAACGGCTCAATTAGCTCGACCAACGATATTCTGACTTCTACACTTTGATCTTCCATCATTTTAAGTATTACTTTTCCGTTTCGACTCGCTCGCCGGAGTGTCGCGTCTTCCGCGTCGCGTGTGCGGTGTTCGATCGGTGCGGTGGCAAGTGCGAGCGACTAGCTGGAGGTGCCCTGGTCATCGGGTAAGTCCACAGTGGGAGTAGGTGGAGGTCAACTCGTAGTTAGAGACAGAGCTCCCGAAACGGTGATAACCGTTCTCGGGTAGAGTGAGACGTCTAGCACGTGACGTCACTCCCCCTCCGTCGATACCATCGATAAGAGGGGCGTAGTAGTTTGATCGCGTAGAGTCAGCTTGTGTGTGTTATACACAGCTATATAGGTATAACCGATAGCTGTTGTTTTGTTATCACGACCTCCCCGACTTCAACTGTCGACGTTTGATCACGTACTCCTGTAAAATCGAACTTTAACGGTTTTACAGGTAGGCGCTGCGCAATAGCAGCTCTAGATTTTTCGATTAAATTCTGGTTGTTTTATCAGAGATCGGGGTACACGGAGGCCCTTTACACCCCGTGTAACTCGATACGTTTTTGCTTCCAGAGCATCTCCAGGCCGTGCGGAACGACGGGAAAGATTTAACCGCGGGCGGTTGTCTGTCTCGTTCGCGAAGTACGGTTCGCTCGTGCGGTTGCCGTGTCCGGTCGGGCACCGTAATCGTCCGTTAATTTGTATTATTTATTTAATTTATCCGCGTTCGCGTTGTCCCTTGTCTTTTGTACATATAATTTATTTTTGTGCTTCGTCTTCTGTGTTTCCGCTCCGCTTCCGTCTGTGTTCCACTCCGGCGAGCGTTATTATTTTATCATTTTATTTATTTATTTTTATTGTTGACGAGTCGAGTAGTTGCGTTGCGACGCTATCTTAACGATGACGGGTAATAGCAGCAATAACAGTACAATGAACACGAGCAATAATAACGTGGTAAAGCTGCTTTACCCGTTCCCTGCCGAATTTCCTTGCCCCTTCTGCTTTAACGGCAGAACGGTGTGCAAAAAGGGGGCGTGTGTGTATCTGAGGCACACGGATTTATTTAAACACCTTAAGTTACACCACCCCAGTGCGGTTAAGAGGTGGACGTGCGGAGTGTGCGGCTTCGCCGACGACAGCGCTTATGCGTTGAAGAAGGTGAAGTCGCACCACGCGACAAGGCACCCGTCCACTGGGGGTCCGTGTGCCTCCGTTACACACAACCCCCTTGCAGGGAGTGCCGCCCGCGCAACACTCGGCGATAGCGGTGCCGAGTCGCGACCCGTTGACGCGGTGGAACTCTCCACCGAGAGCGAGGTCTCCTTTCCTCCTTTGGGAGCTTCCCCGGTGACCTGTGGGGGCACCACCACCTGCGCCCCCACCACCACAACAAGGTCTGCTCCTTCAAATGTTTCCAGGGCAACGAGGGCGGCTGCCTCCACCGCAGCCAAGACGACATCGAGAGGGGCCTCCTCTAAAACGTCAACCAGAGGCACTGCTACCACCACGCAACCCCGGCGACGGGCCGGGCCACCCACCGCCGCGTCAACAACAACAACAACCACAACCACAACGACGACGGTGGGATCCAGCACCGCTACCAGGAGCTCCGTTACCCTCGCGGCGTTCTTGCAGCGGAGCCGGCGCTCCTCCGCGGGCGAGGACGCCCCAACGAAACCAAGGACCAGCGGCGGGCCGGTGTCAATGGGGAGGATATCGGGGGGCAAGACCACCACGCCCCCCGCCCCCGCAAGGGGAAAGAAGAGTCCGGCGGCGTCCGCGTCGACCGCAAGGAAGGCGCGGGCGTCCACCGAGCCTCCCCAACCCGGCCCGCCCCGACGACCACCATCGAGGAGGGTGACTCCGGCCACGACCTTTGCGGAGGTCACCAGGGGCAGCCCGCCCGCAGTGGTCGGGGCGACGGCGGTGTCGCGGAATACGAGAGCGGCGTCTCTCCCGCCCGCGTCGACACGGGTGACACGGGCTGCAGTGAAGAGGATGGGGGGCGCGTCCACCATCTCCAGCGTCCCCCCAACGACACCGCCACTGCAGGGCCCACCACCTACGCCCTGCAGCGCCCCGGCCACCCTGACGACGACGACGGTGACGACCACGGCCCGTGGCTCGCCAATAATGACGGCGGCCGTCACACCATCTACGGCGGTCGCCGTCGCGGCGAGGACGCCGCCTGCCACGGGCCGCGCCTCCACCCTGCCGACCAGGACGACCCGGGCGACGTCCCTCCCGCCCGGGCCGTCCGCGAAGAGGCCTATTCGTGGACGCCTGTCCCCTCCGGGGGGCAGAGGGGACACCCAGACCACCGGGGTGTCTCTCGTGGTGGAGGCGCATGGGGAGGGGGCCGCGAAGAGAAGGTCGCTGCCTTCACCCAGGCCCCTCCCCACCATTGAGGAGTCATCGTCGTCGTCAGGAGACGAACGACCAGCGCCGACGGACGGGAACAAGGGGGGACCGGCGTCCAGAAGGAGGAGGCGCTGCTACCCTAGCAGCAACAGCAGCAGCAGTAGCAGCAGCAGCGGTAACAGCAGCAGGAGGAGCAGCAACAACAGCGCCGCGAGGGGACGGGGCAACACCAACAGAGCGGTGCGCAGGCGGTGGGTGGATCGCCGGCCTGCAACAACGTCATCCGCGGAGTCGTCGGGGGATGAGGGGGCCCCGAGGCAGCCGTCCCCGCGGGTGGAGGGACCCACACCTTCCACCCGAAGGTCGCCGAGGCACTCCCAGGAGGGGAGGGGCCTCGATTTTAATTTAGCTTTAAATAATCGTTTTAATGTCTTGACTGACCGGGCAACGAGCCCGGTCAATTTTAATAATCTAAATGTACCTGACTCCCCCGGGTCAAACCGGGGGTCTTTCTGCTGCAGGTGTGGAGGCGTACGGGACCCGCCCGCGTCAACATCCCGGGACAGCGTCGCGGTGGAGGCCTCGCTGAGGATGCCCCCGGCAAGCTTTAGGGAAAGCCACCCGGTGAGTGCGACGCGTGGGTGTCGTGCGGTACCTGGAAGCGGACGGACACCTGCAGCGACCGTGGGGCGGCGGCGGGGGATGGCGAACTCGGGCCTCCCCGCTGCAAGCGAGCGCAGGGGCGGGGCGCTTCAGCCCCGGGCCCCGCGGCAATCTAGGGTGCCCCATCCTCGAGGTGGAGGTCGCGACGCCGCGTCCGGCGCACCGCCAACCGAACGACCCCGAATTAGGGGACGCCGGGGGGTGGACGACGCCGCAAGGGCGCGGATAGTGGCCTTTGCTGAGGGGGTGGAGTCGCCCGTGCAACTGGAGGAACTTGCCGCGATGGTGGATGGGTTCCTCCAGGAGCGGAGGGCCGCGGGACCCGGGGCTGGCGACCGGAGTGCCGCCCCTAGCGGGGGTGCCGGTCGGCGCCGGCCTGTCGCGGAGGGTGGGTTGCGTTACCCGATGGGAGCCAATTCGGGGGAGAACGATGGCTCTTCCCACGCTCCGTATCGCGTGAGGGAGGCTACGCGTATTCAACGTCTTTTCCGGGCGAATAGGAAGCGCGCGGTGCAGGAGATTCTCGCCGGAGAATCTCCTCATTGCAGTGTGCCCCTGGACCGGGTCCAGGAGCACTTTTCCAACGTCTACTCGCTCCGAGTTCGCCCGAGTAGCCTCCCTCCTCTCTATCAGGAGGACCCGACTCCAGAGTCGAACGACGCCCTGGTTTCCCCCTTCTCGGAAGCCGAAGTCAGCCGTCGGTTAAAGCGGATGAAGCTTGCTTCGTCCGCCGGACCCGACGGTCTGACGTATGGTGACCTGAGGAGGGCGGATCCAGGAGCTGTCCTCTTAACGGCGGCGTTTAACACCTGTCGCCGGATGGAGAAGATACCGGATCGTTGGAAGAAGTCCAACACCATTCTTATTCATAAGAAGGGTGATCGTGATGACCTCTCGAATTGGAGGCCCATCGCTCTTGGTGACGCGACCCCGAAGCTCTTCGCGGCGGTTGTTGCCGACCGGCTCACCCGCTGGGCCGTATCCAACAAGCGGCTCAGCCAAGCACAGAAGGGCTTTTTGCCCTTCGAAGGCTGCTTGGAGCACAATTTTGTGCTCCAGCATGCCATGGCTGCCGCTCGCAAGCAGCGTAAGGAGGTGGTGGTGGCGTGGTTGGATCTGGCCAACGCTTTCGGTTCGGTTCCCCACGCCACCATCATCGACTCGCTATCCGGCGCCGGCGCTCCACGGCCGCTGATTAGTTTAGTCGCCAGCCTTTACGAGGGCGTGGCGACCAGGGTCCGTACCGCCGAAGGGTACACGTCCTGGATCCCCATGAAGTCGGGGGTGAGACAGGGCTGCCCACTTAGCCCGATCTTGTTCAACCTCTCCATTGAGGCCATGGTTCGCGGGGCCGTGGACTCGGTGGATGGTGTGACGGTGAGCGGGCATAAGGTGACAGCTCTGGCGTACGCCGACGACGTGGCACTCGTCGCGTCATCTGCCGACGGCATGGGGAGGTTGCTGCAAGCAGCAGAGGGAATGGCTCGTGTGTTGGGCCTCTCCTTCAACCCCTCGAAGTGTGCAACTCTGCACATTAGAGGGGACGGGAGAGTAGCCCGCACCGAGTTCCGTTTAGACGGGGGACTCGTTCCAGCTCTGGAGGACGGCCAGAGTTACGAGCACCTGGGAGTCCCGACCGGGGTTCGGATCGACCAAACCCCATACTCGACGATCGAGGCGCTTTTATCGGATTTACGCGCGGTAGATGAGTCCTTGCTCGCACCCTGGCAAAAAATCGAGACCGTGGCGACTTTTTTGTTGCCGCGCCTCGATTTCGCGTTCAGGGCAGGGCACGTTCGTAGAACCGCTTTAGCTGTCGCCGACAAGGTCATGAAGCGCACGGTAAAGAGGTGGTTGCACCTCCCGCAGCGTGCCAGTGCGGAGTTGGTTTATATCCCCCCCGCTTGGGGTGGGTGCGGCCTCCTCCCGCTGGTGGATCTGGCTGACGTGGCGTCGGTGTCGCACGCGTTCAGGATGCTGAATGCGGGTGACCCGGTCGTCGCGGATATTGCCAGGTCAGCGTTGTGTGACGCCGTGCGTGGAAAGATCGGTCGGACCCCTGGGAGCGGGGACCTTGCCGAATATCTCTCGGGCTCTTTGTCCGGTGAGATGGCGAGGCCGACGGCGGGCCGGGCTACGTTCTGGTCGCGAGCAAGGACAGTTGCATTAAGATCTTGCACGCGCCTCGGATTTCGTTGGAGGTGGGATGAGGTTCGTGAGGAACTCTCGATCGAGTGTCGCTCCCGGCAAGGACGATTAGTTGTGGTGCCGCCGGCTGCAAAAGGGCATTGCACGCGGAGGCTGAGAGCTTCAGTGGGGGAGTATTACATGGAAAGGCTTCTTCGGAAGCCGGACCAGGGGAAGGTGTTCGATGTAGCCTCCCGTTGTGCGGTTAGTAACCACTTTCTGCGCACGGGGGCGTTTGTCCGCTTCGCTGATTGGCGTTTTGTCCACCGCGCCCGCCTCGACGTGTTGCCGCTAAACGGCGCTCGTCGGTGGGGGGACGGTGACAAGCGTTGCCGGCGTTGCGGGCATGACTTCGAGGGCCTTCCCCATGTGCTCTCCCACTGTGGTCCTCACTCCGCAGCCCGGCAGCTGCGTCACGACAACGTCGTCCAGCGGCTCGTGAAGGCTGTCCGTCTTCCCGGTGAGCTCCGGGTCAACAAGCGGGTCCCGGGCGTCGACGGCGAGCTGGCAGCCCTGCGTCCCGACATTGTCGTGGAGCACGGGCTGTCGAAAAACATCGTCGTGGTCGACGTAGCCGTGCCTTTCGAGAATACTCTCGGCGCAATTGAGGAGGCAAGAGAGGGGAAGATACGCAAGTATCAACCCCTCGCCGAATCATTGCGTAGGCGCGGCTACCGAGTCCACGTAGATGCGTTCGTCGTCGGCGCTCTGGGCTCGTGGGACCCGGGGAACGAGTTCGTCCTGGACCTGCTGCGCGTCTCTCAGCGTTATGCAGCGCTGATGAGACGTCTCATGGTATCTGAGACAGTAGCCTGGTCCAGAGACATCTACGTGGAGCACGTAACCGGGGTACGTCAGTACCGGGCTCTACGGGGTGCACCCGAGGCGGAGTCGACGCCTGCGGCGCTGAGCGGGAGCAGTGGAGGCGCCCGCGTTCCTGGGGTGGTGCCGCCGGCGGATCCTTGAGCCTCCACACCTGCTGATCGAGGGGTTTCCAGAAGGCGGTGGATGTCCTGCAGCCTCCACAATATCAGATACAAGGAGAAAGATCAGTAACTATACCTATTTATGGCTCTAGCAGTGTTTTATGTTATTTTATATTGTTTATTTTCTATTTGTCTATATAGTCTCCTTCTTTTACTGCTAGCAAATTACTTATTTATTAATTTTACTTTACTTACTAATTTTATTTTACTTACTTATTTGTGTATTTATTTCGCACACCAGGTCCAGCACAATAAAGGGTGGGCTATTTTACTTACATGATTTTATCCTTTTACTCTATGATATGTTATTTTGAATTATTTTATATCTAACTCCAATAGCTTTTACTTCATTTTAACTACCTGACCCTACGGCTGATTCGGCGCATATAGTGCCGACTGTTTACGAGAAACTTGATTAATATTACTTAAAATAGCCTAACCCTAATTTTATCTCGGTCTATTTTATTTTATTTTATCTCGTTGTATCCTGTTTCTTTATGCATTTGACTCTACTGTATGGTAGCATAGTCCATTTTATGTACTTACCTACCTAATTATCTATTTTATACTACTTAACTTATTGTATCCATTTAAATGGTTGGACTACACTTGTTTTATCTATTTTATTTTACCGATACCCTCACAACACTTGTTGCTGCTGACCTGTAGCGAAATAACACAACTGAGACATTCCTCCGCCTACTCTATTTTACTTTGCCTTATTCATCTCATTTTACTGGATCTGATTTTATTTATTTGATTTTATCTTGAACATTTGACTATTTTACCTTATGTTATCCAGTTTTACTTTTTCATGTCTATTTACCTATTTGTTCTGGCTTTTAAGGACTACATACCCCCTCGATCTGACTCGACTGACGAAGGGTGAAGGCGCTGGTCCGCACCTGGGAATCAAAGAATAAAAGTTATTCGTCCATTTTGTTATATATATATTTGTTATTATGGTTTATTTTATATCTCTACTTTGTTGACGACTCATTAGTCGCAATATATTTATATACTTATTTTTATTGTATGGTTTATATTTATAACGTGTACTTTTACATTGTTAAAATGCTATATACATAAGCCATCGCGTGGGGCTACTCCCCTGCATAGCACTTATATTGTATATGTTATTTCGTTACACATCGTGCGGACTTCCCACGAAGTTGTTGTTAAAATATTGTATACCCCTGGGGCTTCGGCTCCAGGGGAACATTAATTGATTAATAAAGCGCTTTTATCTGTTCTTATCAGCTTAATATCTGATACACTCCTCATTAGGAGTCAGAATATTAATCTGATTTTTGGAAAGAGGCGGATTGTTGGGGCTTGCTCCACCTCCGCCGCGAGTCGGCCCGGTATTGCAGTGCCTCCGGGATCGGCTCAATTAGCTCTCTTTTAAACACACTTTGATCTTGCCATCACTATAAAGTTTTATTTATTTATTTATTTTTTGTGACTCGCCGGAGTGTCGTGTCTTTTCGCGTCGCGTGTGCGGTGTTCGAGCGGGTGCAGTGACAAGTGCGAGCGACGAGCTGGAGGTGCCCTGGTCATCGGGTAAGTCACGGTAGGAGTAGGTAGAGGTTGGAAAAATCGTAGTTAGAATTAGAGCTCCCGAAACGGTGAAAACCGTTCCCGGGTAGACACTCCCCCTCCGACGATACCATCGGCAAGAGGGGCGAGAAGTAGTTAGATCGCGGTAAATTCCGATTGTTTCATTTATACACAGCTACAGGCATAGCCCGTAGCTGCTGTTTGGTTGCTAACGACCTCCCCTGCTTCTGCCGCCGACGAATTTGGTCACGTACTCCTGTAAAATCGAACTTTAACGATTTTACAGGCAGGCGCTGCGTAATAGCAGCAGTAGTTTATTCCGATTAAAATCTGCTTGTCTAATAAGAGATCGAGGTACACGGAGGCTCTTTACACCCCGTGTAACTCGATACATTTTTGCGCACCCAGTGCATCTCCAGGCCGTGCGGAACGACGGGCGGGAATTAACCGCGGGCGGTTGTCTCACTCGATCGCGAAGTACGGTTCGCTCGCGCGGTCGCTGCGTCCGGTCGGGCACCGCTGAGTCGTCCGTTAGATTGTGATATTTATTTATATTTATATTTATATTCATATTTATATTTATACTTATATTTATTTTATTTAGTTTATTCAGAGTTCGTGCTGTTACGTTTATTTTATACACATAATTTATTTTTATTTTTATTTCTATTTTTCGTTGTGCGTGTTTGTTTCTCGTTCCGTTTTGTGTTCCGCTCCGGCGAGCGTTATTATTATTACGTTGTTTCACTGCTTATTTCCTAATTTAGCACTTTATTCATTTGTTTCGTTCCTTCTTTTTATTTTGTTTTCTGTTGACGAGTCGGGCCGTTGCGTTGCGACGCTTTCGGTTAAACGATAACGGGTGGCAGCAGCCAAACGAATACCATGGATACGAGTAATAACAACACCGTCGTGAGGCTGCTGTACCCGTTCCCTGCCGAGTTTCCGTGCCCGTTCTGCTTCAACGGCAGGACGGCGTGCAAGAAGGGGGCGTGCGTGTATCTGAGGCACACGGATCTGTTCAAACACCTCAAACTACACCACCCCGGTGCGATCAAACGGTGGTCCTGCGCCGAGTGCGGCTTCACCGACGACAGCGCGTACGCGCTGAAGAAGGTGAAGTCGCACCACGCGACCAGGCACCCGTCCGCCGGGGGTCCGTGTGCCCCCGTTACACGCAACCCCCTCGCAGGGAGCGTCGCCCGCGCAACGCCCGGCGACACCGGGGCCGAGACGCGACCCCGCGTGGAAGCGGTGGGGCTCTCCACCGGGAGCGAGGCCTCTCCTCCTCCCCTGGGGGCCTCCCCGGTGACCTTGGGGGGCACCACCACCTGTGCCCCCAGAAATAGACCAAAGACTGCTTCGTTAAATGTTTCCAGCGCCGCGAGGACGGCTGCCTCCACCGCTGCCAGGACGACGTCGGCGACGGGAGCGACGATGACGACGACGACGACCACCACCACCACCTCGCAACCCCGACGACGGGCCGGGCCGCCCACCGCCGCGCCCGGGAAAATACACCCAACCAAAACCATACCGGCGGCGGGGAGCAGCGCCGTCACCAGGAGCCCCGTCACCCTCGCGGCGTTCCTGCAGCCGAGCCGGCGCTCGTCCGCGGGCGAGGACGCCCCGGCGGAACGGAGGACCAGCGGCGGGCCGGCGTCAATGGGGAGGAGGTCGGGGGGCAACACCACCTCGCCCCCCGCGGCGGCGTCCGCGTCGACCGCGAGGAAGACGCGGGCGTCCACCGAGCCCCCCCAACCCGGCCCGCCCCGACGAGCACCCTCGCGGAGAGTGACCCCAGCCACCACCTTCGCAGAGGTCACCAGAGGCAGCCCGCCAGCGGTGGTCGGAGCGACGACGACGACGGTGCCGAGACGGACGAGAGCGGCGTCTCTCCCGCCCGCGCCGACACGGCGGACGCGGACGGCGACGAAGAGGACGGGGGGTGCGACCGCCACCTCCAGCACCCCCCCTGCGACACCGCCGCTGCAGAGCCCACCACCGACGCCCTGCAGCGCCCCGGCCACCCTGACGACGACGACGGTGACGACCACGGCCCGTGGCTCGCCCGTGATGACGGCGGTCGTCACCCCACCTCCGGCGGCCGCCGTCGCCGCGGGCCGCGCCTCCACCCCGCCGACCAGGACGACCCGGGCGACGTCCCTCCCGCCCGGGCCGCCCGCGAAGAGGCCAACGCGGGGACGCCTGTCCCCTCCGGGGGGCAGAGGGGACGCCCAGGCCACCGGGGGGTCCCTCGTGGTGGGGGCGCGTGGGGAGGGGGCCGCGAAGAGAAGGAAGGTGCCTTCGCCCAGGCCCCTCCCCACCATCGAGGAGCCGTCACCGTCGTCGCCGTCGGCACGCGAACGACCACCGGCGCCGTCGGCCAGGAGAGGGACGCGCCGCCGCAACACCACCGGCAGCGGCGACAGCAGCAGCAGCAACAGCGGAAGCAGCAGGAGCAGCAGGAGCAGGAACAACGACGCCGCGGGGGGGCGGAACAACACGGCGGGAGCGGCACGCAGGCGGTGGGCGGACCGCAGAACATCCACCTCGTCGTCTTCGGAGTCGTCGGGGGACGAGGGAGCCCGGAGGCAGCCGCCCTCGCGCGCAGTGGAAACAGCACCAGCCACCCGAAGGTCACCGGGGCGCCCCCAGAGGGGGAGGGGCCTCGACTCCAATCCATTATCAAATAATTATTATAATGTTTTGACGGACCGGGCGACGAGCCCGGTCAATTTTAGTAATACTAGTGTACCTGACTCCCCCGGGTCAAACCGGGGGCGTTTCTGTTGTAGGTGCGGGGGCGCACGGGACCCGCCCGCGTCAACATCCCGGGACAGCGTCGCGGCGGCGGCTTCGTCGGGGGAGTTCCCGGCGGGCTCTGCGGAAAGCCACCCGGTGAGTGCGACGCGTGGATGTCGTGCGGAACCTGGAGGCGGACGGATACCCGCAGCGACCGTGGAGCGGCGGCGGGGGACGGCGAACTCGAGCCTCCCCGCTGCGAGCGAGCGCAGGGGCGGGGCGCTTCAGCCCCGGGCCCCGCGGCAATCCAGGGTGCCCCATCCGCGAGGCGGGGGTCGCGATGCCGCGTGCGGCGCGCCGCCCGCCGGTAGACCCCGAACGAGGGGACGCCGGGGGGTGGACGACGCCGCGAGGGCGCGGATCGTGGCCTTCGCCGAGCGGGTGGAGTCGCCCGCGCAACTGGAGGAGCTTGCCGCGATGGTGGATGAGTTCCTTCAGGAGCGGAGGGCCGCGAGACCCGGGGCTGGCGACCGGAGTGCCGCCCCTAGCGGGGGTGCCGATCGGCGCCGGCCGGTCGCGGAGGGTGGGTTGCGTCACCCGATGGGAGCCGACTCGAGAGAGAACGATGGCTCTTCCAACGCTCCGTATCGCGTGAGGGAGGCTACTCGGATTCAACGCCTTTTCCGGGCGAACAGGAAGCGCGCGGTGCAGGAGATTCTCGCCGGAGAATCTCCTCATTGCAACGTGCCCCTGGACCGGGTCCAGGAGCACTTCACCAACGTATATTCGCTCCGAGTTCGCCCGAGTAGCCTCCCTCCTCTCTATCAGGAGGACCCGACTCCAGAGTCGAACGACGCCCTGGTTTCTCCCTTCTCGGAAGCCGAAGTCAGCCGTCGGCTAAAGCGGATGAAGCTCGCTTCGTCCGCCGGACCCGACGGCTTGACGTACGGCGACCTGAGGAGGGCGGATCCAGGTGCGGTCCTCTTAACGGCGACGTTCAACACCTGTCGCCGGATGGAGAAGATACCGGACCGTTGGAAGAAGTCCAACACCGTGCTTATCTATAAGAAATGTGATCGTGATGACCTCTCGAATTGGAGGCCCATCGCTCTCGGTGACGCGACCCCGAAGCTCTTCGCGGCGGTCGTCGCTGATCGGCTCACCCGCTGGGCCGTGTCCAACAAGCGGCTCAGCCAAGCACAGAAGGGCTTCCTGCCCTTCGAAGGCTGCTTGGAGCACAATTTCGTGCTTCAGCATGCCATGGCTGCCGCTCGTAAGCAGCGCAGGGAGGTGGTGGTGGCGTGGTTGGATCTGGCCAACGCTTTCGGGTCGGTTCCCCACGCCACCATCATCGACTCGCTGTCCGACGCCGGCGCTCCGCGGTCGCTGATCAGCATCGTCGCCAGCCTTTACGAAGGCGTGGCGACCAGGGTCCGTACCGCCGAAGGGTACACGTCCTGGATCCCCATGAAGTCGGGGGTGAGACAGGGCTGCCCGCTTAGCCCGATCTTATTCAACCTCTCCATCGAGGCCATGGTTCGCGGGGCCGTGGACTCGGCGGAGGGGGTGATGGTGAACGGGCATAAGGTGACAGCCCTGGCGTACGCTGACGACGTGGCGCTCGTCGCGTCATCTACCGACGGCATGGGGAGGTTACTGCAAGCGGCAGAGGGAACGGCTCGGGCGCTGGGCCTCTCCTTCAACCCCTCGAAGTGTGCAACTCTGCACATCAGAGGGGACGGGAGAGTAGCCCGCACCGAGTTTCGTTTAGACGGGGGACTCGTTCCAGCTCTGGGGGACGGCCAGAGTTACGAGCACCTGGGAGTCCCGACGGGGGTCCGGATCGACCAAACCCCATATCCAACGATCGAGGCGCTTTTGACCGATTTGCGCGCGGTAGACGTGTCCTTGCTCGCACCCTGGCAAAAAATCGAGACCGTGGCAACGTTCCTGTTGCCGCGCCTCGATTTCGCGTTCAGGGCAGGGCACGTGCGTAGAACCGCTTTAGCTGTCGCCGACAAGGTCATGAAGCGCACGGTGAAGAGGTGGTTACACCTCCCGCAGCGTGCCAGCGCGGAGTTGGTTTTCATCCCCCCCGCATGGGGTGGGTGCGGCCTTCTCCCGCTGGTGGATCTGGCCGACGTGGCGTCCGTGTCGCACGCGTTCAGAATGCTGAACGCGGGCGACCCGGTCGTCGCGGACATCGCCAGGTCAGCGCTGCGCGACGCCGTGCGTGAAAAGATCGGTCGGACCCCTGGAAGCGGGGACCTTGCCGACTATCTCTCGGGCTCTTTGTCCGGCGAGATGGCGAGGCCGACGGCGGGCCGGGCTACGTTCTGGTCGCGAGCAAGGACCGTAGCTTTAAGATCCAGCACGCGCCTCGGTTTTCGTTGGAGGTGGGACGAGGTTCGTGAAGAACTCTCGATCGAGTGTCGCTCCCGGCAAGGACGAGTCGTTGTGGTGCCGCCAGCTGCGAAAGGGCAGTGCACGCGGAGGCTGAGGGCGGCAGTGGGGGAGGGCTACATGGAAAGGCTTCTACGGAAGCCGGACCAAGGGAAGGTCTTCGACGTAGCTTCCCGTTGCGCGGTTAGCAACCACTTTCTGCGCACGGGGGCGTTTGTCCGTTTCGCTGACTGGCGTTTCGTTCACCGCGCCCGCCTCGACGTGTTGCCGTTGAACGGTGCACGTCGGTGGGGGGACGGTGACAAGCGTTGCCGGCGATGCGGGCATGACTTCGAGGGCCTTCCCCATGTGCTCTCCCACTGCGGTCCTCACTCCGCAGCCCGGCAGCTGCGTCACGACAACATCGTCCAGCGGCTCGCGAAGGCTGTCCGTCTTCCCGGTGAGCTCCGGGTCAACAGGCGCGTCCCGGGCGTCGACGGCGAGCTGGCAGCCCTGCGTCCCGACATCGTCGTGGAGCACGGGCTGTCGAAAAACATCGTCGTGGTCGACGTAGCCGTGCCTTTCGAGAACACTCTCGACGCAATCGAGGAGGCGAGACAGGGGAAGATACGCAAGTATCAACCCCTCGCCGAATCGTTGCGTAGGCGCGGCTGCCGAGTCCACGTCGATGCGTTCGTCGTCGGCGCCCTGGGCTCGTGGGACCCGGGGAACGAGTTCGTCCTGGACCTGCTGCGCGTCTCTCGGCGCTACGCAGCGCTGATGAGGCGTCTCATGGTATCTGAGACGGTAGCCTGGTCCAGAGACATCTACGTGGAGCACGTAACCGGGGTACGTCAGTACCGGGCTCTGCGGGGGGCGCCCGCGGCGGAGTCGACGCCCGCGGCGCTGAGCGGGAGCAGTGGAGGCGCCCGCGTTCCTGGGGTGGTGCCGCCGGCGGATCCCTGAGCCTCCGCATCTACATTGACCCTGCACGAGACGTCGACACGGGGTGGATGTCGTCAGCCTCCACACAAAGTCTGGAACAGATTAAGGAGGGTGTCTAGTTATGCAGCCACATATTCACTTTGTTTTTACTGCTCGTTTCGTTACTCACCTATTCATCTCCTTCACTTTACTTTACTTTACGTTTTTCCATCTTACTCTATCTACTTGGCTGCATATCTGGACGCCCTTCTTACCTCTCATCTACTTATTCACTTATGTCCAATCACGCATATTAGGTTACCGTATCTGGTTAAGCTAAGTTCGGAATTAAATTACATACACGACATCCACCCCGGTCCAGGGGGCGCCTAGAGCACTTAATACATTTATTTTAGTTTTTACTTTTTCCTTCTATTTCATTTCAGATTACTTTACTCTATCTCTGCTCTCTCTCTCCTTTCCACACAACGGACATTTTACACGGTTTCATTTGGTTCACTACTCTGCGTCTACTCTCCCTCTTTTTCTACTCTCCTCCTACATACTCAACTCTTGATACTTTGTCCACCTACTTACTCTAAGACTCCTTTCTTCTCATTTAGTTATCATGCTCATCCTGACCCCCCTGGTACAAGATCTTGCGTCGCGTCTCAGTAGAATTATTAGTTCAACGATAGATTTAAGGGTGCCAGACCGCAGTTACTTTATTTTGTTTCTTTATTTCCTTATGTACCAAGCGATAACTTTTCCTTTCTGTACAACGACAATGCTCTGGTCACCTCGCAACAGTTATTATGATAGATCTTAAGCTCAACTGACCCGCCATGGGCATTGGCAAAGTTCCTTTTAGTTTAAACTTTATTTTCTTTTTGCTAATTGCGTTAATACTTATTTCACGAAACCAATAAACATTGTTAATCGGTAAGGTGGCGAGTCGTACGACCCCACCAAGCGAACTTATAATCCTATCATTCTGTACATGTGTATGCAGATACATACAATGTAATGCTGTGAACTTGTATACCCCTGGGGCCTCGGCCCCAGGGGAACATTAATTGATTAAATAAAGGATTCTTATCTGTTCTTATCAGCTTAATATCTGATACACTCCTCATTAGGAGTCAGAATATTAATCTGATTTTTGGAAAGAGGCGGATTGTTGGGGCTTGCTCCACCTCCGCCGCGAGTCGGCCCGGTATTGCAGTGCCTCCGGGAACGGCTCAATTAGCTCGACCAACGATATTCTGACTTCTACACTTTGATCTTCCATCATTTTAAGTATTACTTTTCCGTTTCGACTCGCTCGCCGGAGTGTCGCGTCTTCCGCGTCGCGTGTGCGGTGTTCGATCGGTGCGGTGGCAAGTGCGAGCGACTAGCTGGAGGTGCCCTGGTCATCGGGTAAGTCCACAGTGGGAGTAGGTGGAGGTCAACTCGTAGTTAGAGACAGAGCTCCCGAAACGGTGATAACCGTTCTCGGGTAGAGTGAGACGTCTAGCACGTGACGTCACTCCCCCTCCGTCGATACCATCGATAAGAGGGGCGTAGTAGTTTGATCGCGTAGAGTCAGCTTGTGTGTGTTATACACAGCTATATAGGTATAACCGATAGCTGTTGTTTTGTTATCACGACCTCCCCGACTTCAACTGTCGACGTTTGATCACGTACTCCTGTAAAATCGAACTTTAACGGTTTTACAGGTAGGCGCTGCGCAATAGCAGCTCTAGATTTTTCGATTAAATTCTGGTTGTTTTATCAGAGATCGGGGTACACGGAGGCCCTTTACACCCCGTGTAACTCGATACGTTTTTGCTTCCAGAGCATCTCCAGGCCGTGCGGAACGACGGGAAAGATTTAACCGCGGGCGGTTGTCTGTCTCGTTCGCGAAGTACGGTTCGCTCGTGCGGTTGCCGTGTCCGGTCGGGCACCGTAATCGTCCGTTAATTTGTATTATTTATTTAATTTATCCGCGTTCGCGTTGTCCCTTGTCTTTTGTACATATAATTTATTTTTGTGCTTCGTCTTCTGTGTTTCCGCTCCGCTTCCGTCTGTGTTCCACTCCGGCGAGCGTTATTATTTTATCATTTTATTTATTTATTTTTATTGTTGACGAGTCGAGTAGTTGCGTTGCGACGCTATCTTAACGATGACGGGTAATAGCAGCAATAACAGTACAATGAACACGAGCAATAATAACGTGGTAAAGCTGCTTTACCCGTTCCCTGCCGAATTTCCTTGCCCCTTCTGCTTTAACGGCAGAACGGTGTGCAAAAAGGGGGCGTGTGTGTATCTGAGGCACACGGATTTATTTAAACACCTTAAGTTACACCACCCCAGTGCGGTTAAGAGGTGGACGTGCGGAGTGTGCGGCTTCGCCGACGACAGCGCTTATGCGTTGAAGAAGGTGAAGTCGCACCACGCGACAAGGCACCCGTCCACTGGGGGTCCGTGTGCCTCCGTTACACACAACCCCCTTGCAGGGAGTGCCGCCCGCGCAACACTCGGCGATAGCGGTGCCGAGTCGCGACCCGTTGACGCGGTGGAACTCTCCACCGAGAGCGAGGTCTCCTTTCCTCCTTTGGGAGCTTCCCCGGTGACCTGTGGGGGCACCACCACCTGCGCCCCCACCACCACAACAAGGTCTGCTCCTTCAAATGTTTCCAGGGCAACGAGGGCGGCTGCCTCCACCGCAGCCAAGACGACATCGAGAGGGGCCTCCTCTAAAACGTCAACCAGAGGCACTGCTACCACCACGCAACCCCGGCGACGGGCCGGGCCACCCACCGCCGCGTCAACAACAACAACAACCACAACCACAACGACGACGGTGGGATCCAGCACCGCTACCAGGAGCTCCGTTACCCTCGCGGCGTTCTTGCAGCGGAGCCGGCGCTCCTCCGCGGGCGAGGACGCCCCAACGAAACCAAGGACCAGCGGCGGGCCGGTGTCAATGGGGAGGATATCGGGGGGCAAGACCACCACGCCCCCCGCCCCCGCAAGGGGAAAGAAGAGTCCGGCGGCGTCCGCGTCGACCGCAAGGAAGGCGCGGGCGTCCACCGAGCCTCCCCAACCCGGCCCGCCCCGACGACCACCATCGAGGAGGGTGACTCCGGCCACGACCTTTGCGGAGGTCACCAGGGGCAGCCCGCCCGCAGTGGTCGGGGCGACGGCGGTGTCGCGGAATACGAGAGCGGCGTCTCTCCCGCCCGCGTCGACACGGGTGACACGGGCTGCAGTGAAGAGGATGGGGGGCGCGTCCACCATCTCCAGCGTCCCCCCAACGACACCGCCACTGCAGGGCCCACCACCTACGCCCTGCAGCGCCCCGGCCACCCTGACGACGACGACGGTGACGACCACGGCCCGTGGCTCGCCAATAATGACGGCGGCCGTCACACCATCTACGGCGGTCGCCGTCGCGGCGAGGACGCCGCCTGCCACGGGCCGCGCCTCCACCCTGCCGACCAGGACGACCCGGGCGACGTCCCTCCCGCCCGGGCCGTCCGCGAAGAGGCCTATTCGTGGACGCCTGTCCCCTCCGGGGGGCAGAGGGGACACCCAGACCACCGGGGTGTCTCTCGTGGTGGAGGCGCATGGGGAGGGGGCCGCGAAGAGAAGGTCGCTGCCTTCACCCAGGCCCCTCCCCACCATTGAGGAGTCATCGTCGTCGTCAGGAGACGAACGACCAGCGCCGACGGACGGGAACAAGGGGGGACCGGCAACCAGAAGGAGGAGGCGCTGCTACCCCAGCAGCAGCAGCAGCAGCAGCGGTAGCAGCAGTAACAGCAGCAGGAGGAGCAGCAACAACAGCGCCGCGAGGGGACGGGGCAACACCACCAGAGCGGTGCGCAGGCGGTGGGTGGATCGCCGGCCTGCAACAACGTCATCTTCGGAGTCGTCGGGGGATGAGGGGGCCCCGAGGCAGCCGTCCCCACGGGTGGAGGGACCCACACCTTCCACCCGAAGGTCACCGAGGCACTCCCAGGAGGGGAGGGGCCTCGATTTTAATTTAATATTAAATAACCGTTTTAATGGTTTGACTGACCGAGCAACGAGCCCGGTCAATTTTAATAACTTAGATGTACCTGACTCCCCCGGGTCAAACCGGGGGTCTCTCTGTTGCAGGTGTGGAGGTGTACGGGACCCGCCCGCGTCAACATCCCGGGACAGCGTCGCGGTGGAGGCTTCGCTGACGATGCCCCCGGCAAGCTTTAGGGAAAGCCACCCGGTGAGTGCGACGCGTGGGTGTCGTGCGGTACCTGGAAGCGGACGGACACCTGCAGCGACCGTGGGGCGGCGGCGGGGGATGGCGAACTCGGGCCTCCCCGCTGCAAGCGAGCGCAGGGGCGGGGCGCTTCAGCCCCGGGCCCCGCGGCAATCTAGGGTGCCCCATCCTCGAGGTGGAGGTCGCGACGCCGCGTCCGGCGCACCGCCAACCGAACGACCCCGAATTAGGGGACGCCGGGGGGTGGACGACGCCGCAAGGGCGCGGATAGTGGCCTTTGCTGAGGGGGTGGAGTCGCCCGTGCAACTGGAGGAACTTGCCGCGATGGTGGATGGGTTCCTCCAGGAGCGGAGGGCCGCGGGACCCGGGGCTGGCGACCGGAGTGCCGCCCCTAGCGGGGGTGCCGGTCGGCGCCGGCCTGTCGCGGAGGGTGGGTTGCGTTACCCGATGGGAGCCAATTCGGGGGAGAACGATGGCTCTTCCAACGCTCCGTATCGCGTGAGGGAGGCTACGCGTATTCAACGTCTTTTCCGGGCGAATAGGAAGCGCGCGGTGCAGGAGATTCTCGCCGGAGAATCTCCTCATTGCAGTGTGCCCCTGGACCGGGTCCAGGAGCACTTTTCCAACGTCTACTCGCTCCGAGTTCGCCCGAGTAGCCTCCCTCCTCTCTATCAGGAGGACCCGACTCCAGAGTCGAACGACGCCCTGGTTTCCCCCTTCTCGGAAGCCGAAGTCAGCCGTCGGTTAAAGCGGATGAAGCTTGCTTCGTCCGCCGGACCCGACGGTCTGACGTATGGTGACCTGAGGAGGGCGGATCCAGGAGCTGTCCTCTTAACGGCGGCGTTTAACACCTGTCGCCGGATGGAGAAGATACCGGATCGTTGGAAGAAGTCCAACACCATTCTTATTCATAAGAAGGGTGATCGTGATGACCTCTCGAATTGGAGGCCCATCGCTCTTGGTGACGCGACCCCGAAGCTCTTCGCGGCGGTTGTTGCCGACCGGCTCACCCGCTGGGCCGTATCCAACAAGCGGCTCAGCCAAGCACAGAAGGGCTTTTTGCCCTTCGAAGGCTGCTTGGAGCACAATTTTGTGCTCCAGCATGCCATGGCTGCCGCTCGCAAGCAGCGTAAGGAGGTGGTGGTGGCGTGGTTGGATCTGGCCAACGCTTTCGGTTCGGTTCCCCACGCCACCATCATCGACTCGCTATCCGGCGCCGGCGCTCCACGGCCGCTGATTAGTTTAGTCGCCAGCCTTTACGAGGGCGTGGCGACCAGGGTCCGTACCGCCGAAGGGTACACGTCCTGGATCCCCATGAAGTCGGGGGTGAGACAGGGCTGCCCACTTAGCCCGATCTTGTTCAACCTCTCCATTGAGGCCATGGTTCGCGGGGCCGTGGACTCGGTGGAAGGTGTGACGGTGAGCGGGCATAAGGTGACAGCTCTGGCGTACGCCGACGACGTGGCACTCGTCGCGTCATCTGCCGACGGCATGGGGAGGTTGCTGCAAGCAGCAGAGGGAATGGCTCGTGTGTTGGGCCTCTCCTTCAACCCCTCGAAGTGTGCAACTCTGCACATTAGAGGGGACGGGAGAGTAGCCCGCACCGAGTTCCGTTTAGACGGGGGACTCGTTCCAGCTCTGGAGGACGGCCAGAGTTACGAGCACCTGGGAGTCCCGACCGGGGTTCGGATCGACCAAACCCCATACTCGACGATCGAGGCGCTTTTATCGGATTTACGCGCGGTAGATGAGTCCTTGCTCGCACCCTGGCAAAAAATCGAGACCGTGGCGACTTTTTTGTTGCCGCGCCTCGATTTCGCGTTCAGGGCAGGGCACGTTCGTAGAACCGCTTTAGCTGTCGCCGACAAGGTCATGAAGCGCACGGTAAAGAGGTGGTTGCACCTCCCGCAGCGTGCCAGTGCGGAGTTGGTTTATATCCCCCCCGCTTGGGGTGGGTGCGGCCTCCTCCCGCTGGTGGATCTGGCTGACGTGGCGTCGGTGTCGCACGCGTTCAGGATGCTGAATGCGGGTGACCCGGTCGTCGCGGATATTGCCAGGTCAGCGTTGTGTGACGCCGTGCGTGGAAAGATCGGTCGGACCCCTGGGAGCGGGGACCTTGCCGAATATCTCTCGGGCTCTTTGTCCGGTGAGATGGCGAGGCCGACGGCGGGCCGGGCTACGTTCTGGTCGCGAGCAAGGACAGTTGCATTAAGATCTTGCACGCGCCTCGGATTTCGTTGGAGGTGGGATGAGGTTCGTGAGGAACTCTCGATCGAGTGTCGCTCCCGGCAAGGACGATTAGTTGTGGTGCCGCCGGCTGCAAAAGGGCATTGCACGCGGAGGCTGAGAGCTTCAGTGGGGGAGTATTACATGGAAAGGCTTCTTCGGAAGCCGGACCAGGGGAAGGTGTTCGATGTAGCCTCCCGTTGTGCGGTTAGTAACCACTTTCTGCGCACGGGGGCGTTTGTCCGCTTCGCTGATTGGCGTTTTGTCCACCGCGCCCGCCTCGACGTGTTGCCGCTAAACGGCGCTCGTCGGTGGGGGGACGGTGACAAGCGTTGCCGGCGTTGCGGGCATGACTTCGAGGGCCTTCCCCATGTGCTCTCCCACTGTGGTCCTCACTCCGCAGCCCGGCAGCTGCGTCACGACAACGTCGTCCAGCGGCTCGTGAAGGCTGTCCGTCTTCCCGGTGAGCTCCGGGTCAACAAGCGGGTCCCGGGCGTCGACGGCGAGCTGGCAGCCCTGCGTCCCGACATTGTCGTGGAGCACGGGCTGTCGAAAAACATCGTCGTGGTCGACGTAGCCGTGCCTTTCGAGAATACTCTCGGCGCAATTGAGGAGGCAAGAGAGGGGAAGATACGCAAGTATCAACCCCTCGCCGAATCATTGCGTAGGCGCGGCTACCGAGTCCACGTAGATGCGTTCGTCGTCGGCGCTCTGGGCTCGTGGGACCCGGGGAACGAGTTCGTCCTGGACCTGCTGCGCGTCTCTCAGCGTTATGCAGCGCTGATGAGACGTCTCATGGTATCTGAGACAGTAGCCTGGTCCAGAGACATCTACGTGGAGCACGTAACCGGGGTACGTCAGTACCGGGCTCTACGGGGTGCACCCGAGGCGGAGTCGACGCCTGCGGCGCTGAGCGGGAGCAGTGGAGGCGCCCGCGTTCCTGGGGTGGTGCCGCCGGCGGATCCTTGAGCCTCCACACCTGCTGATCGAGGGGTTTCCAGAAGGCGGTGGATGTCCTGCAGCCTCCACAATATCAGATACAAGGAGAAAGATCAGTAACTATACCTATTTATGGCTCTAGCAGTGTTTTATGTTATTTTATATTGTTTATTTTCTATTTGTCTATATAGTCTCCTTCTTTTACTGCTAGCAAATTACTTATTTATTAATTTTACTTTACTGACTAATTTTATTTTACTTACTTATTTGTGTATTTATTTCGCACACCAGGTCCAGCACAATAAAGGGTGGGCTATTTTACTTACATGATTTTATCCTTTTACTCTATGATATGTTATTTTGAATTATTTTATATCTAACTCCAATAGCTTTTACTTCATTTTAACTACCTGACCCTACGGCTGATTCGGCGCATATAGTGCCGACTGTTTACGAGAAACTTGATTAATATTACTTAAAATAGCCTAACCCTAATTTTATCTCGGTCTATTTTATTTTATTTTATCTCGTTGTATCCTGTTTCTTTATGCATTTGACTCTACTGTATGGTAGCATAGTCCATTTTATGTACTTACCTACCTAATTATCTATTTTATACTACTTAACTTATTGTATCCATTTAAATGGTTGGACTACACTTGTTTTATCTATTTTATTTTACCGATACCCTCACAACACTTGTTGCTGCTGACCTGTAGCGAAATAACACAACTGAGACATTCCTCCGCCTACTCTATTTTACTTTGCCTTATTCATCTCATTTTACTGGATCTGATTTTATTTATTTGATTTTATCTTGAACATTTGACTATTTTACCTTATGTTATCCAGTTTTACTTTTTCATGTCTATTTACCTATTTGTTCTGGCTTTTAAGGACTACATACCCCCTCGATCTGACTCGACTGACGAAGGGTGAAGGCGCTGGTCCGCACCTGGGAATCAAAGAATAAAAGTTATTCGTCCATTTTGTTATATATATATTTGTTATTATGGTTTATTTTATATCTCTACTTTGTTGACGACTCATTAGTCGCAATATATTTATATACTTATTTTTATTGTATGGTTTATATTTATAACGTGTACTTTTACATTGTTAAAATGCTATATACATAAGCCATCGCGTGGGGCTACTCCCCTGCATAGCACTTATATTGTATATGTTATTTCGTTACACATCGTGCGGACTTCCCACGAAGTTGTTGTTAAAATATTGTATACCCCTGGGGCTTCGGCTCCAGGGGAACATTAATTGATTAATAAAGCGCTTTTATCTGTTCTTATCAGCTTAATATCTGATACACTCCTCATTAGGAGTCAGAATATTAATCTGATTTTTGGAAAGAGGCGGATTGTTGGGGCTTGCTCCACCTCCGCCGCGAGTCGGCCCGGTATTGCAGTGCCTCCGGGATCGGCTCAATTAGCTCTCTTTTAAACACACTTTGATCTTGCCATCACTATAAAGTTTTATTTATTTATTTATTTTTTGTGACTCGCCGGAGTGTCGTGTCTTTTCGCGTCGCGTGTGCGGTGTTCGAGCGGGTGCAGTGACAAGTGCGAGCGACGAGCTGGAGGTGCCCTGGTCATCGGGTAAGTCACGGTAGGAGTAGGTAGAGGTTGGAAAAATCGTAGTTAGAATTAGAGCTCCCGAAACGGTGAAAACCGTTCCCGGGTAGACACTCCCCCTCCGACGATACCATCGGCAAGAGGGGCGAGAAGTAGTTAGATCGCGGTAAATTCCGATTGTTTCATTTATACACAGCTACAGGCATAGCCCGTAGCTGCTGTTTGGTTGCTAACGACCTCCCCTGCTTCTGCCGCCGACGAATTTGGTCACGTACTCCTGTAAAATCGAACTTTAACGATTTTACAGGCAGGCGCTGCGTAATAGCAGCAGTAGTTTATTCCGATTAAAATCTGCTTGTCTAATAAGAGATCGAGGTACACGGAGGCTCTTTACACCCCGTGTAACTCGATACATTTTTGCGCACCCAGTGCATCTCCAGGCCGTGCGGAACGACGGGCGGGAATTAACCGCGGGCGGTTGTCTCACTCGATCGCGAAGTACGGTTCGCTCGCGCGGTCGCTGCGTCCGGTCGGGCACCGCTGAGTCGTCCGTTAGATTGTGATATTTATTTATATTTATATTTATATTCATATTTATATTTATACTTATATTTATTTTATTTAGTTTATTCAGAGTTCGTGCTGTTACGTTTATTTTATACACATAATTTATTTTTATTTTTATTTCTATTTTTCGTTGTGCGTGTTTGTTTCTCGTTCCGTTTTGTGTTCCGCTCCGGCGAGCGTTATTATTATTACGTTGTTTCACTGCTTATTTCCTAATTTAGCACTTTATTCATTTGTTTCGTTCCTTCTTTTTATTTTGTTTTCTGTTGACGAGTCGGGCCGTTGCGTTGCGACGCTTTCGGTTAAACGATAACGGGTGGCAGCAGCCAAACGAATACCATGGATACGAGTAATAACAACACCGTCGTGAGGCTGCTGTACCCGTTCCCTGCCGAGTTTCCGTGCCCGTTCTGCTTCAACGGCAGGACGGCGTGCAAGAAGGGGGCGTGCGTGTATCTGAGGCACACGGATCTGTTCAAACACCTCAAACTACACCACCCCGGTGCGATCAAACGGTGGTCCTGCGCCGAGTGCGGCTTCACCGACGACAGCGCGTACGCGCTGAAGAAGGTGAAGTCGCACCACGCGACCAGGCACCCGTCCGCCGGGGGTCCGTGTGCCCCCGTTACACGCAACCCCCTCGCAGGGAGCGTCGCCCGCGCAACGCCCGGCGACACCGGGGCCGAGACGCGACCCCGCGTGGAAGCGGTGGGGCTCTCCACCGGGAGCGAGGCCTCTCCTCCTCCCCTGGGGGCCTCCCCGGTGACCTTGGGGGGCACCACCACCTGTGCCCCCAGAAATAGACCAAAGACTGCTTCGTTAAATGTTTCCAGCGCCGCGAGGACGGCTGCCTCCACCGCTGCCAGGACGACGTCGGCGACGGGAGCGACGATGACGACGACGACCACCACCACCACCTCGCAACCCCGACGACGGGCCGGGCCGCCCACCGCCGCGCCCGGGAAAATACACCCAACCAAAACCATACCGGCGGCGGGGAGCAGCGCCGTCACCAGGAGCCCCGTCACCCTCGCGGCGTTCCTGCAGCCGAGCCGGCGCTCGTCCGCGGGCGAGGACGCCCTGGCGGAGCGGAGGACCAGCGGCGGGCCGGCGTCAATGGGGAGGAGGTCGGGGGGCAACACCACCTCGCCCCCCGCGGCGGCGTCCGCGTCGACCGCGAGGAAGACGCGGGCGTCCACCGAGCCTCCCCAACCCGGCCCGCCCCGACGAGCACCATCCAGGCGTGTGACCCCAACCACCACCTTCGCTGAGGTCACCCGAGGCAGCCCGCCAGCGGTGGTCGGAGCGACGACGACGACGGTGCCGAGACGGACGAGAGCGGCGTCTCTCCCGCCCGCGCCGACACGGAGGACGCGGACGGCGACGAAGAGGACGGGGGGTGCGACCGCCACCTCCAGCACCCCCCCTGCGACACCGCCGCTGCAGAGCCCACCACCGACGCCCTGCAGCGCCCCGGCCACCCTGACGACGACGACGGTGACGACCACGGTCCGTGGCTCGCCCGTGATGACGGCGGTCGTCACTCCACCTCCGGCGGCCGCCGTCGCCACGGGCCGCGCCTCCACCCCGCCGACCAGGACGACCCGGGCGACGTCCCTCCCGCCCGGGCCGCCCGCGAAGAGGCCAACGCGGGGACGCCTGTCCCCTCCGGGGGGCAGAGGGGACGCCCAGACCACCGGGGGGTCCCTCGTGGTGGAGGCGCGCGGGGAGGGGGCCGCGAAGAGAAGGAAGGTGCCTTCGCCCAGGCCCCTCCCCACCATCGAGGAGCCGTCGCCGTCGTCGCCGTCGGCACGCGAACGACCACCGGCGCCGTCGGCCAGGAGAGGGACGCGCCGCCGCAACACCACCGGCAGCGGCGACAGCAGCAGCAGCAGCAGCGGAAGCAGTAGCGGCAGGAGCAGGAACAACAACGCCGCGGGGGGGCGGAACAACAACACGGCGGGAGCGGCTCGCAGGCGGTGGGCGGACCGCAGAACATCCACCTCGTCGTCTTCGGAGTCGTCGGGGGACGAGGGAGCCCGGAGGCAGCCGCCCTCGCGCGCGGTGGAAGCAACACCAGCCACCCGAAGGTCACCGGGGCGCCCCCAGGGGGGGAGGGGCCTCGACTCCAACCTATTATTAAATAATTATTATAATGTTCTGACCGACCGGGCAACGAGCCCGGTCAATTTCCATAATACTAGCGTACCTGACTCCCCCGGGTCAAACCGGGGGCGTTTCTGTTGTAGGTGCGGGGGCGCACGGGACCCGCCCGCGTCAACATTCCGGGACAGCGTCGCGGCGGGGGCTTCGTCGGGGGAGTTCCCGGCGGGCTCTGCGGAAAGCCACCCGGTGAGTGCGACGCGTGGATGCCGTGCGGAACCTGGAGGCGGACGGATACCCGCAGCGAACGTGGAGCGGCGGCGGGGGACGGCGAACTCGAGCCTCCCCGCTGCGAGCGAGCGCAGGGGCGGGGCGCTTCAGCCCCGGGCCCCGCGGCAATCCAGGGTGCCCCATCCGCGAGGCGGGGGTCGCGATGCCGCGTGCGGCGCGCCGCCCGCCGGTAGACCCCGAACGAGGGGACGCCGGGGGGTGGACGACGCCGCGAGGGCGCGGATCGTGGCCTTCGCCGAGCGGGTGGAGTCGCCCGCGCAACTGGAGGAGCTTGCCGCGATGGTGGATGAGTTCCTTCAGGAGCGGAGGGCCGCGGGACCCGGGGCTGGCGACCGGAGTGCCGCCCCTAGCGGGGGTGCCGATCGGCGCCGGCCGGTCGCGGAGGGTGGGTTGCGTCACCCGATGGGAGCCGACTCGAGAGAGAACGATGGCTCTTCCAACGCTCCGTATCGCGTGAGGGAGGCTACTCGGATTCAACGCCTTTTCCGGGCGAACAGGAAGCGCGCGGTGCAGGAGATTCTCGCCGGAGAATCTCCTCATTGCAACGTGCCCCTGGACCGGGTCCAGGAGCACTTCACGAACATCTATTCGCTCCGAGTTCGCCCGAGTAGCCTCCCTCCTCTCTATCAGGAGGACCCGACTCCAGAGTCGAACGACGCCCTGGTTTCTCCCTTCTCGGAAGCCGAGGTCAGCCGTCGGCTAAAGCGGATGAAGCTCGCTTCGTCCGCCGGACCCGACGGCTTGACGTACGGCGACCTGAGGAGGGCGGATCCAGGTGCGGTCCTCTTAACGGCGACGTTCAACACCTGTCGCCGGATGGAGAAGATACCGGACCGTTGGAAGAAGTCCAACACCGTACTTATTTATAAGAAAGGTGATCGTGATGACCTCTCGAATTGGAGGCCCATCGCTCTCGGTGACGCGACCCCGAAGCTCTTCGCGGCGGTCGTTGCCGATCGGCTCACCCGCTGGGCCGTGTCCAACAAGCGGCTCAGCCAAGCACAGAAGGGCTTCCTGCCCTTCGAAGGCTGCTTGGAGCACAATTTCGTGCTCCAGCACGCCATGGCTGCCGCTCGTAAGCAGCGCAGAGAGGTGGTGGTGGCGTGGTTGGATCTGGCCAACGCTTTCGGATCGGTTCCCCACGCCACCATCATCGACTCGCTGTCCGACGCCGGCGCTCCGCGGTCGCTGATCAGCATCGTCGCCAGCCTTTACGAAGGCGTGGCGACCAGGGTCCGTACCGCCGAAGGGTACACGTCCTGGATCCCCATGAAGTCGGGGGTGAGACAGGGCTGCCCGCTTAGCCCGATCTTATTCAACCTCTCCATCGAGGCCATGGTTCGCGGGGCCGTGGACTCGGCGGAGGGGGTGATGGTGAGCGGGCATAAGGTGACAGCTCTGGCGTACGCTGACGACGTGGCGCTCGTCGCGTCATCTACCGACGGCATGGGGAGGCTACTGCAAGCGGCAGAGGGAACGGCTCGGGCGCTGGGCCTCTCCTTCAACCCCTCGAAGTGTGCAACTCTGCACATCAGAGGGGACGGGAGAGTAGCCCGCACCGAGTTTCGTTTAGACGGGGGACTCGTTCCGGCTCTGGGGGACGGCCAGAGTTACGAGCACCTGGGAGTCCCGACGGGGGTTCGGATCGACCAAACCCCATATCCAACGATCGAGGCGCTTTTGACCGATTTGCGCGCGGTAGACGAGTCCTTGCTCGCACCCTGGCAAAAAATCGAGACCGTGGCAACGTTTCTGTTGCCGCGCCTCGATTTCGCGTTCAGGGCAGGGCACGTGCGTAGAACCGCTTTAGCTGTCGCCGACAAGGTCATGAAGCGCGCGGTGAAGAGGTGGTTACACCTCCCGCAGCGTGCCAGCGCGGAGTTGGTTTTCATCCCCCCCGCATGGGGTGGGTGCGGCCTTCTCCCGCTGGTGGATCTGGCCGACGTGGCGTCCGTGTCGCACGCGTTCAGAATGCTGAACGCGGGCGACCCGGTCGTCGCGGACATCGCCGGGTCAGCGCTGCGCGACGCCGTGCGTGAAAAGATCGGTCGGACCCCTGGAAGCGGGGACCTTGCCGACTATCTCTCGGGCTCTTTGTCCGGCGAGATGGCGAGGCCGACGGCGGGCCGGGCTACGTTCTGGTCGCGAGCAAGGACGGTAGCTCTAAGATCTAGCACGCGCCTCGGATTTCGTTGGAGGTGGGACGAGGTTCGTGAGGAACTCTCGATCGAGTGTCGCTCCCGGCAAGGGCGAGTCGTTGTGGTGCCGCCAGCTGCGAAAGGGCAGTGCACGCGGAGGCTGAGGGCGGCAGTGGGGGAGGGCTACATGGAAAGGCTTCTACGGAAGCCGGACCAAGGGAAGGTCTTCGATGTAGCTTCCCGTTGCGCGGTTAGCAACCACTTTCTGCGCACGGGGGCGTTTGTCCGTTTCGCTGACTGGCGTTTCGTTCACCGCGCCCGCCTCGACGTGTTGCCGTTGAACGGTGCACGTCGGTGGGGGGACGGTGACAAGCGTTGCCGGCGATGCGGGCATGACTTCGAGGGCCTTCCCCATGTGCTCTCCCACTGCGGTCCTCACTCCGCAGCCCGGCAGCTGCGTCACGACAACGTCGTCCAGCGGCTCGCGAAGGCTGTCCGTCTTCCCGGTGAGCTCCGGGTCAACAGGCGCGTCCCGGGCGTCGACGGCGGGCTGGCAGCCCTGCGTCCCGACATCGTCGTGGAGCACGGGCTGTCGAAAAACATCGTCGTGGTCGACGTAGCCGTGCCTTTCGAGAACACTCTCGACGCAATCGAGGAGGCGAGACAGGGGAAGATACGCAAGTATCAACCCCTCGCCGAATCGTTGCGTAGGCGCGGCTACCGAGTCCACGTCGATGCGTTCGTCGTCGGCGCCCTGGGCTCGTGGGACCCGGGGAACGAGTTCGTCCTGGACCTGCTGCGCGTCTCTCGGCGCTACGCAGCGCTGATGAGGCGTCTCATGGTATCTGAGACGGTAGCCTGGTCCAGAGACATCTACGTGGAGCACGTAACCGGGGTACGTCAGTACCGGGCTCTGCGGGGGGCGCCCGCGGCGGAGTCGACGCCCGCGGCGCTGAGCGGGAGCAGTGGAGGCGCCCGCGTTCCTGGGGTGGTGCCGCCGGCGGATCCCTGAGCCTCCGCATCTACATTGACCCTGCACGAGACGTCGACACGGGGTGGATGTCGTCAGCCTCCACACAAAGTCTGGAACAGGTTAGGGAGGGTGTCTAGTTATGCAGCCACATATTCACTTTGTTTTTGCTGCTCGTTTCGTTACTCACCTATTCATCTCCTTCACTTTACTTTACTTTACGTTTTTCTATCTTACTCTATCTACTTGGCTGCATATCTGGACGCCCTTCTTACCTCTCATCTACTTATTCACTTATGTCGAATCACGCATATTAGGTTACCGTATCTGGTTAAGCTAAGTTCGGAATTAAATTACATACACGACATCCACCCCGGTCCAGGGGGCGCCTAGAGCACTTAATACATTTATTTTAGTTTTTACTTTTTCCTTCTATTTCATTTCAGATTACTTTACTCTATCTCTGCTCTCTCTCTCCTTTCCACACAACGGACATTTTACACGGTTTCATTTGGTTCACTACTCTGCGTCTACTCTCCCTCTTTTTCTACTCTCCTCCTACATACTCAACTCTTGATACTTTGTCCACCTACTTACTCTAAGACTCCTTTCTTCTCATTTAGTTATCATGCTCATCCTGACCCCCCTGGTACAAGATCTTGCGTCGCGTCTCAGTAGAATTATTAGTTCAACGATAGATTTAAGGGTGCCAGACCGCAGTTACTTTATTTTGTTTCTTTATTTCCTTATGTACCAAGCGATAACTTTTCCTTTCTGTACAACGACAATGCTCTGGTCACCTCGCAACAGTTATTATGATAGATCTTAAGCTCAACTGACCCGCCATGGGCATTGGCAAAGTTCCTTTTAGTTTAAACTTTATTTTCTTTTTGCTAATTGCGTTAATACTTATTTCACGAAACCAATAAACATTGTTAATCGGTAAGGTGGCGAGTCGTACGACCCCACCAAGCGAACTTATAATCCTATCATTCTGTACATGTGTATGCAGATACATACAATGTAATGCTGTGAACTTGTATACCCCTGGGGCCTCGGCCCCAGGGGAACATTAATTGATTAAATAAAGGAATCTGTTCTTATCAGCTTAATATCTGATACACTCCTCATTAGGAGTCAGAATATTAATCTGATTTTTGGAAAGAGGCGGATTGTTGGGGCTTGCTCCACCTCCGCCGCGAGTCGGCCCGGTATTGCAGTGCCTCCGGGATCGGCTCAATTAGCTCTCTTTTAAACACACTTTGATCTTGCCATCACTATAAAGTTTTATTTATTTATTTATTTTTTGTGACTCGCCGGAGTGTCGTGTCTTTTCGCGTCGCGTGTGCGGTGTTCGAGCGGGTGCAGTGACAAGTGCGAGCGACGAGCTGGAGGTGCCCTGGTCATCGGGTAAGTCACGGTAGGAGTAGGTAGAGGTTGGAAAAATCGTAGTTAGAATTAGAGCTCCCGAAACGGTGAAAACCGTTCCCGGGTAGACACTCCCCCTCCGACGATACCATCGGCAAGAGGGGCGAGAAGTAGTTAGATCGCGGTAAATTCCGATTGTTTCATTTATACACAGCTACAGGCATAGCCCGTAGCTGCTGTTTGGTTGCTAACGACCTCCCCTGCTTCTGCCGCCGACGAATTTGGTCACGTACTCCTGTAAAATCGAACTTTAACGATTTTACAGGCAGGCGCTGCGTAATAGCAGCAGTAGTTTATTCCGATTAAAATCTGCTTGTCTAATAAGAGATCGAGGTACACGGAGGCTCTTTACACCCCGTGTAACTCGATACATTTTTGCGCACCCAGTGCATCTCCAGGCCGTGCGGAACGACGGGCGGGAATTAACCGCGGGCGGTTGTCTCACTCGATCGCGAAGTACGGTTCGCTCGCGCGGTCGCTGCGTCCGGTCGGGCACCGCTGAGTCGTCCGTTAGATTGTGATATTTATTTATATTTATATTTATATTCATATTTATATTTATACTTATATTTATTTTATTTAGTTTATTCAGAGTTCGTGCTGTTACGTTTATTTTATACACATAATTTATTTTTATTTTTATTTCTATTTTTCGTTGTGCGTGTTTGTTTCTCGTTCCGTTTTGTGTTCCGCTCCGGCGAGCGTTATTATTATTACGTTGTTTCACTGCTTATTTCCTAATTTAGCACTTTATTCATTTGTTTCGTTCCTTCTTTTTATTTTGTTTTCTGTTGACGAGTCGGGCCGTTGCGTTGCGACGCTTTCGGTTAAACGATAACGGGTGGCAGCAGCCAAACGAATACCATGGATACGAGTAATAACAACACCGTCGTGAGGCTGCTGTACCCGTTCCCTGCCGAGTTTCCGTGCCCGTTCTGCTTCAACGGCAGGACGGCGTGCAAGAAGGGGGCGTGCGTGTATCTGAGGCACACGGATCTGTTCAAACACCTCAAACTACACCACCCCGGTGCGATCAAACGGTGGTCCTGCGCCGAGTGCGGCTTCACCGACGACAGCGCGTACGCGCTGAAGAAGGTGAAGTCGCACCACGCGACCAGGCACCCGTCCGCCGGGGGTCCGTGTGCCCCCGTTACACGCAACCCCCTCGCAGGGAGCGTCGCCCGCGCAACGCCCGGCGACACCGGGGCCGAGACGCGACCCCGCGTGGAAGCGGTGGGGCTCTCCACCGGGAGCGAGGCCTCTCCTCCTCCCCTGGGGGCCTCCCCGGTGACCTTGGGGGGCACCACCACCTGTGCCCCCAGAAATAGACCAAAGACTGCTTCGTTAAATGTTTCCAGCGCCGCGAGGACGGCTGCCTCCACCGCTGCCAGGACGACGTCGGCGACGGGAGCGACGATGACGACGACGACCACCACCACCACCTCGCAACCCCGACGACGGGCCGGGCCGCCCACCGCCGCGCCCGGGAAAATACACCCAACCAAAACCATACCGGCGGCGGGGAGCAGCGCCGTCACCAGGAGCCCCGTCACCCTCGCGGCGTTCCTGCAGCCGAGCCGGCGCTCGTCCGCGGGCGAGGACGCCCTGGCGGAGCGGAGGACCAGCGGCGGGCCGGCGTCAATGGGGAGGAGGTCGGGGGGCAACACCACCTTGCCCCCCGCGGCGGCGTCCGCGTCGACCGCGAGGAAGACGCGGGCGTCCACCGAGCCTCCCCAACCCGGCCCGCCCCGACGAGCACCATCCAGGCGTGTGACCCCAACCACCACCTTTGCTGAGGTCACCCGAGGCAGCCCGCCAGCGGTGGTCGGAGCGACGACGACGACGGTGCCGAGACGGACGAGAGCGGCGTCTCTCCCGCCCGCGCCGACACGGAGGACGCGGACGGCGACGAAGAGGACGGGGGGTGCGACCGCCACCTCCAGCACCCCCCCTGCGACACCGCCGCTGCCGAGCCCACCACCGACGCCCTGCAGCGCCCCGGCCACCCTGACGACGACGACGGTGACGACCACGGTCCGTGGCTCGCCCGTGATGACGGCGGTCGTCACTCCACCTCCGGCGGCCGCCGTCGCCGCGGGCCGCGCCTCCACCCCGCCGACCAGGACGACCCGGGCGACGTCCCTCCCGCCCGGGCCGCCCGCGAAGAGGCCAACGCGGGGACGCCTGTCCCCTCCGGGGGGCAGAGGGGACGCCCAGACCACCGGGGGGTCCCTCGTGGTGGAGGCGCGCGGGGAGGGGGCCGCGAAGAGAAGGACGGTGCCTTCGCCCAGGCCCCTCCCCACCATCGAGGAGCCGTCGCCGTCGTCGCCGTCGACACGCGAACGACCACCGGCGCCGTCGGCCAGGAGAGGGACGCGCCGCCGCAACACCACCGGCAGCGGCGACAGCAGCAGCAGCAACAGCGGAAGCAGCAGGAGCAGCAGGAGCAGGAACAACGACGCCGCGGGGGGGCGGAACAACACGGCGGGAGCGGCACGCAGGCGGTGGGCGGACCGCAGAACATCCACCTCGTCGTCTTCGGAGTCGTCGGGGGACGAGGGAGCCCGGAGGCAGCCGCCCTCGCGCGCGGTGGAAGCAACACCAGCCACCCGAAGGTCACCGGGGCGCCCCCAGGGGGGGAGGGGCCTCGGCTCCAATTTACCATTAACTAACCGCTTTAACATTCTGTCCGACCGGGCAACGAGCCCGGTCAATTTTAGTAATATTAGTTTACCTGACTCCCCCGGGTCAAACCGGGGGCGTTTCTGTTGTAGGTGCGGGGGCGCACGGGACCCGCCCGCGTCAACATCCCGGGACAGCGTCGCGGCGGGGGCTTCGTCGGGGGAGTTCCCGGCGGGCTCTGCGGAAAGCCACCCGGTGAGTGCGACGCGTGGATGCCGTGCGGTACCTGGAGGTGGACGGATACCCGCAGCGACCGTGGAGCGGCGGCGGGGGACGGCGAACTCGAGCCTCCCCGCTGCGAGCGAGCGCAGGGGCGGGGCGCTTCAGCCCCGGGCCCCGCGGCAATCCAGGGTGCCCCATCCGCGAGGCGGAGGTCGCGATGCCGCGCGCGGCGCGCCGCCCGCCGGTAGACCCCGAACGAGGGGACGCCGGGGGGTGGACGACGCCGCGAGGGCGCGGATCGTGGCCTTCGCCGAGCGGGTGGAGTCGCCCGCGCAACTGGAGGAGCTTGCCGCGATGGTGGACGAGTTCCTTCAGGAGCGGAGGGCCGCGAGACCCGGGGCTGGCGACCGGAGTGCCGCCCCTAGCGGGGGTGCCGATCGGCGCCGGCCCGTCGCGGAGGGTGGGTTGCGTCACCCGATGGGAGCCGACTCGAGAGAGAACGATGGCTCTCCCAACGCTCCGTATCGCGTGAGGGAGGCTACTCAGATTCAACGCCTTTTCCGGGCGAACAGGAAGCGCGCGGTGCAGGAGATTCTCGCCGGAGAATCTCCTCATTGCAACGTGCCCCTGGACCGGGTCCAGGAGCACTTCACGAACATCTATTCGCTCCGAGTTCGCCCGAGTAGCCTCCCTCCTCTCTATCAGGAGGACCCGACTCCAGAGTCGAACGACGCCCTGGTTTCTCCCTTCTCGGAAGCCGAAGTCAGCCGTCGGCTAAAGCGGATGAAGCTCGCTTCGTCCGCCGGACCCGACGGCTTGACGTACGGCGACCTGAGGAGGGCGGATCCAGGTGCGGTCCTCTTAACGGCGACGTTCAACACCTGTCGCCGGATGGAGAAGATACCGGACCGTTGGAAGAAGTCCAACACCGTGCTTATTTATAAGAAAGGTGATCGTGATGACCTCTCGAATTGGAGGCCCATCGCTCTCGGTGACGCGACCCCGAAGCTCTTCGCGGCGGTCGTCGCTGATCGGCTCACCCGCTGGGCCGTGCCCAACAAGCGGCTCAGCCAAGCACAGAAGGGCTTCCTGCCCTTCGAAGGCTGCTTGGAGCACAATTTCGTGCTTCAGCACGCCATGGCTGCCGCTCGTAAGCAGCGCAGGGAGGTGGTGGTGGCGTGGTTGGATCTGGCCAACGCTTTCGGGTCGGTTCCCCACGCCACCATCATCGACTCGCTGTCCGACGCCGGCGCTCCGCGGTCGCTGATCAGCATCGTCGCCAGCCTTTACGAAGGCGTGGCGACCAGGGTCCGTACCGCCGAAGGGTACACGTCCTGGATCCCCATGAAGTCGGGGGTGAGACAGGGCTGCCCACTTAGCCCGATCTTATTCAACCTCTCCATCGAGGCCATGGTTCGCGGGGCCGTGGACTCGGCGGAGGGGGTGATGGTGAGCGGGCATAAGGTGACAGCTCTGGCGTACGCTGACGACGTGGCGCTCGTCGCGTCATCTACCGACGGCATGGGGAGGCTACTGCAAGCGGCAGAGGGAACGGCTCGGGCGCTGGGCCTCTCCTTCAACCCCTCGAAGTGTGCAACTCTGCACATCAGAGGGGACGGGAGAGTAGCCCGCACCGAGTTTCGTTTAGACGGGGGACTCGTTCCAGCTCTGGGGGACGGCCAGAGTTACGAGCACCTGGGAGTCCCGACGGGGGTTCGGATCGACCAAACCCCATATCCAACGATCGAGGCGCTTTTGACCGATTTGCGCGCGGTAGACGAGTCCTTGCTCGCACCCTGGCAAAAAATCGAGACCGTGGCAACGTTTCTGTTGCCGCGCCTCGATTTCGCGTTCAGGGCAGGGCACGTGCGTAGAACCGCTTTAGCTGTCGCCGACAAGGTCATGAAGCGCACGGTGAAGAGGTGGTTACACCTCCCGCAGCGTGCCAGCGCGGAGTTGGTTTTCATCCCCCCCGCATGGGGTTGGTGCGGCCTTCTCCCGCTGGTGGATCTGGCCGACGTGGCGTCCGTGTCGCACGCGTTCAGAATGCTGAACGCGGGCGACCCGGTCGTCGCGGACATCGCCGGGTCAGCGCTGCGCGACGCCGTGCGTGAAAAGATCGGTCGGACCCCTGGAAGCGGGGACCTTGCCGACTATCTCTCGGGCTCTCTGTCCGGCGAGATGGCGAGGCCGACGGCGGGCCGGGCTACGTTCTGGTCGCGAGCAAGGACGGTGGCCCTAAGATCTAGTACGCGCCTCGGTTTTCGTTGGAGGTGGGACGAGGTTCGTGAAGAACTCTCGATCGAGTGTCGCTCCCGGCAAGGACGAGTCGTTGTGGTGCCGCCAGCTGCGAAAGGGCAGTGCACGCGGAGGCTGAGGGCGGCAGTGGGGGAGGGCTACATGGAAAGGCTTCTACGGAAGCCGGACCAAGGGAAGGTCTTCGACGTAGCTTCCCGTTGCGCGGTTAGCAACCACTTTCTGCGCACGGGGGCGTTTGTCCGTTTCGCTGACTGGCGTTTCGTTCACCGCGCCCGCCTCGACGTGTTGCCGTTGAACGGTGCACGTCGGTGGGGGGACGGTGACAAGCGTTGCCGGCGATGCGGGCATGACTTCGAGGGCCTTCCCCATGTGCTCTCCCACTGCGGTCCTCACTCCGCAGCCCGGCAGCTGCGTCACGACAACGTCGTCCAGCGGCTCGCGAAGGCTGTCCGTCTTCCCGGTGAGCTCCGGGTCAACAGGCGCGTCCCGGGCGTCGACGGCGAGCTGGCAGCCCTGCGTCCCGACATCGTCGTGGAGCACGGGCTGTCGAAAAACATCGTCGTGGTCGACGTAGCCGTGCCCTTCGAGAACACTCTCGACGCAATCGAGGAGGCGAGACAGGGGAAGATACGCAAGTATCAACCCCTCGCCGAATCGTTGCGTAGGCGCGGCTACCGAGTCCACGTCGATGCGTTCGTCGTCGGCGCCCTGGGCTCGTGGGACCCGGGGAACGAGTTCGTCCTGGACCTGCTGCGCGTCTCTCGGCGCTACGCAGCGCTGATGAGGCGTCTCATGGTATCTGAGACGATAGCCTGGTCCAGAGACATCTACGTGGAGCACGTAACCGGGGTACGTCAGTACCGGGCTCTGCGGGGGGCGCCCGCGGCGGAGTCGACGCCCGCGGCGCTGAGCGGGAGCAGTGGAGGCGCCCGCGTTCCTGGGGTGGTGCCGCCGGCGGGTCCCTGAACCTCCGCATCTACGTCAACTCAGCACGAGGCATTGACACGGGGTGGATGTCGTCAGCCTCCACGCAAAGTCTGAAACAGGATGGGGGGGGGGCGTCCAGTTAGGCAGCCACATACTCACTTTGATTTTGCTGTTCATCTCGTTACTCGCCTATTTATCTCCTTCACTTTACTTTTCACTATCATATCCTACTTTACCCACTTGGCTGCCTATCTGGACGCCCTCCTAAACCCTCAGCTACGTATTCACCTACCTCCAATTACGTATACAATGTCACCTTAACTGTTTAAGTGTGTGCTCGGAGTTAGATTACATACACGACATCCACCCCGGTCCAGGGGGCGCGTAGAATACTTATTGCTGTTATTTTAATTTAATTTATTCTCTGGTTTCACGTTAGTCTACCCTATTCTATCTCTACTCTCTTTCCTTTCTACTCCTTCCCTTCCCTTGCCACATGGCAGACATTTTACACGGTTATATTTAGTTCACTCTATTTTACGTCTACTCTCCTTCTTTCTTATTCCCTTCGTACATGATCGACACGTGATATTCTGTTTAATTTTGCTTACTCTAAAACTTCCTCCTTCCCGTTTAGCTATCGTATTCATCCTGCCCCCCCTGGCACAAGTCCTATTGTCATGTCTCAAGGGAATTACTTTAATGTTAGATGTAGGGGTGCCAGACCACAGTTATTTTTCTTTATTTCTTTACGTATCAAGTGACAAATTTTCTTTCCTTTTCTACATTACGATAATGCTCTGGCCACCTCGTAAGGTCTAGTACAATAAATCTTAAGTTCAACTGACCCGCCATGGGCAGTGGCAAAGTTCCTCTTAGTTTAATTTTATTTTCTGTTATTTGCGAGGATACTTATTTCGCGAGACCTACGAACATTGTTAATCGCTAAGGTGGCGGGTCTTACGACCCCACCAAGCGAACCTATAATATGTCTGTATTGTACACATGTATGCGGATACATACAATGTATTGCTGTGAATTTGTATACCCCTGGGGCCTCGGTCCCAGGGGAACATTAATTGATTAAATAAAGGGTTCTTATCTGTTCTTATCAGCTTAATATCTGATACACTCCTCATTAGGAGTCAGAATATTAATCTGATTTTTGGAAAGAGGCGGATTGCTGGGGCTTGCTCCACCTCCGCCGCGAGTCGGCCCGGTATTGCAGTGCCTCCGGGAACGGCTCAATCAGCTCGATTAACGATATTCTGACTTCTACACTTTGATCTTCCATCATTTTAAAAAACAGTATTATTTTTTGTTCGTTTCGACTCGCTCGCCGGAGTGTCGCGTCTTCCGCGTCGCGTGTGCGGTGTTCGATCGGTGCGGTGGCAAGTGCGAGCGACTAGCTGGAGGTGCCCTGGTCATCGGGTAAGTCACGGTAGGAGTAGGTAGAGGTTGGAAAAATCGTAGTTAGAATTAGAGCTCCCGAAACGGTGAAAACCGTTCCCGGGTAGACACTCCCCCTCCGACGATACCATCGGCAAGAGGGGCGAGAAATAGTTAGATCGCGGTAAATTCCGATTGTTTCATTTATACACAGCTACAGGCATAGCCCGTAGCTGCTGTTTGGTTGCTAACGACCTCCCCTGCTTCTACCGCCGACGAATTTGGTCACGTACTCCTGTAAAATCGAACTTTAACGATTTTACAGGCAGGCGCTGCGTAATAGCAGCAGTAAGTTAATCGAGTAAATTCTGTTTGCTTAATAAGAGATCGAGGTACACGGAGGCTCTTTACACCCCGTGTAACTCGATACATTTTTGCGCATCCAGTGCACCTCCAGGCCGTGCGGAACGACGGGCGAGAATTAACCGCGGGCGGTTGTCTCTCTCGATCGCGAAGTACGGTTCGCTCGCGCGGTTGCTGCGTCCGGTCGGGCACCGCTGGGCCGTTCGTCAGCCTGTAATATTTATTTATATTTATATTCATATTTATATTCACATTTATATTTACATTTATATTCATAGTTTTTTTATTTAGTTTACTCCGCGTTCGCGCCGACTCGTTTTGCTGTTATTGTATATATAATTTATTTTTATTGTTCATAGTTCGTGTTCTTCTTCTTTTTCGTTCCGTTTTCATTTGTGTTCTCGCTCCGGCGAGCGTGATTATTTCATCATTTTACCTTCCTTATTTACTTTCTTTTGTTTTGTCGAGTCGGTCCGTTGCGTTGCGACGCTTTCGATTGAACGATGACGAGTAACGGCAGCCAAACCAACACCATGGATACGGACAATAATAACACCGTTGTTAGGCTGCTGTACCCGTTCCCTGCCGAATTTCCGTGCCCGTTCTGCTTCAACGGCAGGACGGTGTGCAAGAAGGGGGCGTGCGTGTATCTGAGGCACACGGATCTGTTCAAACACCTGAAACTTCATCACCCCGGTGCGATCAAACGGTGGTCCTGCGCCGAGTGCGGCTTCACCGACGACAGCGCGTACGCGCTGAAGAAGGTGAAGTCGCACCACGCGACCAGGCACCCGTCCGCCGGGGGTCCGTGTGCCACCGTTACACGCAACCCCCTCGCAGGGAGCGTCGCCCGCGCAACGCCCGGCGACACCGGGGCCGAGACGCGACCCCGCGTGGAAGCGGTGGGGCTCTCCACCGGGAGCGAGGTCTCCCCTCCTCCCCTGGGGGCCTCCCCGGTGACCTTGGGGGGCACCACCACCTGTGCCCCCAGAAATAGACCAAAGACTGCTTCGTTAAATGTTTCCAGCGCCGCGAGGACGGCTGCCTCCACCGCTGCCAGGACGACGTCGGCGACGGGAGCGACGATGACGACGACGACCACCACCACCACCTCCCAACCCCGACGACGGGCCGGGCCGCCCACCGCCGCGCCCGGGAAAATACACCCAACCAAAACCATACCGGCGGCGGGGAGCAGCGCCGTCACCAGGAGCCCCGTCACCCTCGCGGCGTTCCTGCAGCCGAGCCGGCGCTCGTCCGCGGGCGAGGACGCCCCGGCGGAACGGAGGACCAGCGGCGGGCCGGCGTCAATGGGGAGGAGGTCGGGGGGCAACACCACCTCGCCCCCCGCGGCGGCGTCCGCGTCGACCGCGAGGAAGACGCGGGCGTCCACCGAGCCTCCCCAACCCGGCCCGCCCCGACGAGCACCATCCAGGCGTGTGACCCCATCCACCACCTTCGCTGAGGTCACCCGAGGCAGCCCGCCAGCGGTGGTCGGAGCGTCGACGACGACGGTGCCGAGACGGGCGAGAGCGGCGTCTCTCCCGCCCGCGCCGACACGGAGGACGCGGACAGCGACGAAGAGGACGGGGGGTGCGACCGCCACCTCCAGCACCCCCCCTGCGACACCGCCGCTGCAGAGCCCACCACCGACGCCCTGCAGCGCCCCGGCCACCCTGACGACGACGACGGTGACGACCACGGTCCGTGGCTCGCCCGTGATGACGGCGGTCGTCACTCCACCTCCGGCGGCCGCCGTCGCCGCGGGCCGTGCCTCCACCCCGCTGACCAGGACGACCCGGGCGACGTCCCTCCCGCCCGGGCCGCCCGCGAAGAGGCCAACGCGGGGACGCCTGTCCCCTCCGGGGGGCAGAGGGGACGCCCAGACCACCGGGGGGTCCCTCGTGGTGGGGGCGCGCGGGGAGGGGGCCGCGAAGAGAAGGACGGGGCCTTCGCCCAGGCCCCTCCCCACCATCGAGGAGCCGTCACCGTCGTCGCCGTCGACACGCGAACGACCACCGGCGCCGTCGGCCAGGAGAGGGACGCGCCGCCGCAACACCACCGGCAGCGGCGACAGCAGCAGCAGCAGCAGCGGAAGCAGTAGCAGCAGGAGCAGGAACAACAACGCCGCGGGGGGGCGGAACAACACGGCGGGAGCGGCACGCAGGCGGTGGGCGGACCGCAGAACATCCACCTCGTCGTCTTCGGAGTCGTCGGGGGACGAGGGAGCCCGGAGGCAGCCGCCCTCGCGCGCGGTGGAAGCAACACCAGCCACCCGAAGGTCACCGGGGCGCCCCCAGGGGGGGAGGGGCCTCGACTCCGATTCATTACCTCTAAATAATTATTATAATATTCTGACCGATCGGGCAACGAGCCCGGTCAATTTCGATATTTCTAGCGTACCTGACTCCCCCGGGTCAAACCGGGGGCGTTTCTGTTGTAGGTGCGGGGGCGCACGGGACCCGCCCGCGTCAACACCCCGGGACAGCGTCGCGGCGGCGGCTTCGTCGGGGGAGTTCCCGGCGGGCTCTGCGGAAAGCCACCCGGTGAGTGCGACGCGTGGATGCCGTGCGGTACCTGGAGGCGGACGGATACCCGCAGCGACCGTGGTGCGGCGGCGGGGGACGGCGAACTCGAGCCTCCCCGCTGCGAGCGAGCGCAGGGGCGGGGCGCTTCAGCCCCGGGCCCCGCGGCAATCCAGGGTGCCCCATCCGCGAGGTGGAGGTCGCGATGCCGCGTGCGGCGCGCCGCCCGCCGGTAGACCCCGAACGAGGGGACGCCGGGGGGTGGACGACGCCGCGAGGGCGCGGATCGTGGCCTTCGCCGAGCGGGTGGAGTCGCCCGCGCAACTGGAGGAGCTTGCCGCGATGGTGGACGAGTTCCTTCAGGAGCGGAGGGCCGCGAGACCCGGGGCTGGCGACCGGAGTGCCGCCCCTAGCGGTGGTGCCGGTCGGCGCCGGCCTGTCGCGGAGGGTGGGTCGCGTCACCCGATGGGAGCCGACTCGAGAGAGAACGATGGCTCTCCCAACGCTCCGTATCGCGTGAGGGAGGCTACTCGGATTCAACGCCTTTTCCGGGCGAACAGGAAGCGCGCGGTGCAGGAGATTCTCGCCGGAGAATCTCCTCATTGCAACGTGCCCCTGGACCGGGTCCAGGAGCACTTTTCCAACGTCTACTCGCTCCGAGTTCGCCCGAGTAGCCTCCCTCCTCTCTATCAGGAGGACCCGACTCCAGAGTCGAACGACGCCCTGGTTTCTCCCTTCTCGGAAGCCGAAGTCAGCCGTCGGCTAAAGCGGATGAAGCTCGCTTCGTCCGCCGGACCCGACGGCTTGACGTACGGCGACCAGAGGAGGGCGGATCCAGGTGCGGTCCTCCTAACGGCGACGTTCAACACCTGTCGCCGGATGGAGAAGATACCGGATCGTTGGAAGAAGTCCAACACCATTCTTATTCATAAGAAGGGTGATCGTGATGACCTCTCGAATTGGAGGCCCATCGCTCTTGGTGACGCGACCCCGAAGCTCTTCGCGGCGGTTGTTGCCGACCGGCTCACCCGCTGGGCCGTATCCAACAAGCGGCTCAGCCAAGCACAGAAGGGCTTTTTGCCCTTCGAAGGCTGCTTGGAGCACAATTTTGTGCTCCAGCATGCCATGGCTGCCGCTCGCAAGCAGCGTAGGGAGGTGGTGGTGGCGTGGTTGGATCTGGCCAACGCTTTCGGTTCGGTTCCCCACGCCACCATCATCGACTCGCTATCCGGCGCCGGCGCTCCACGGCCGCTGATTAGTTTAGTCGCCAGCCTTTACGAGGGCGTGGCGACCAGGGTCCGTAACGCCGAAGGGTACACGTCCTGGATCCCCATGAAGTCGGGGGTGAGACAGGGCTGCCCACTTAGCCCGATCTTGTTCAACCTCTCCATTGAGGCCATGGTTCGCGGGGCCGTGGACTCGGTGGAAGGTGTGACGGTGAGCGGGCATAAGGTGACAGCTCTGGCGTACGCCGACGACGTGGCACTCGTCGCGTCATCTGCCGACGGCATGGGGAGGTTGCTGCAAGCAGCAGAGGGAACGGCTCGTGTGCTGGGCCTCTCCTTCAACCCCTCGAAGTGTGCAACTTTGCACATCAGAGGGGACGGGAGAGTAGCCCGCACCGAGTTTCGTTTAGACGGGGGACTCGTTCCAGCTCTGGAGGACGGCCAGAGTTACGAGCACCTGGGAGTCCCGACCGGGGTTCGGATCGACCAAACCCCATACTCGACGATCGAGGCGCTTTTATCGGATTTACGCGCGGTAGATGAGTCCTTGCTCGCACCCTGGCAAAAAATCGAGACCGTGGCGACTTTTTTGTTGCCGCGCCTCGATTTCGCGTTCAGGGCAGGGCACGTTCGTAGAACCGCTTTAGCTGTCGCCGACAAGGTCATGAAGCGCACGGTAAAGAGGTGGTTACACCTCCCGCAGCGTGCCAGTGCGGAGCTGGTTTATATCCCCCCCGCATGGGGTGGGTGCGGCCTTCTCCCGCTGGTGGATCTGGCTGACGTGGCGTCGGTGTCGCACGCGTTCAGGATGCTGAATGCGGGTGACCCGGTCGTCGCGGACATTGCCAGGTCAGCGCTGTGTGACGCCGTGCGTGAAAAGATCGGTCGGACCCCTGGGAGCGGTGACCTTGCCGAATATCTCTCGGGCTCTTTGTCCGGTGAGATGGCGAGGCCGACGGCGGGCCGGGCTACGTTCTGGTCGCGAGCAAGGACAGTTGCTTTAAGATCTAGCACGCGCCTCGGATTTCGTTGGAGGTGGGATGAGGTTCGTGAGGAACTCTCGATCGAGTGTCGCTCCCGGCAAGGACGATTAGTTGTGGTGCCGCCGGCTGCAAAAGGGCATTGCACGCGGAGGCTGAGAGCTTCAGTGGGGGAGTATTACATGGAAAGGCTTCTTCGGAAGCCGGACCAGGGGAAGGTGTTCGATGTAGCCTCCCGTTGTGCGGTTAGTAACCACTTTCTGCGCACGGGGGCGTTTGTCCGCTTCGCTGATTGGCGTTTTGTCCACCGCGCCCGCCTCGACGTGTTGCCGCTAAACGGCGCTCGTCGGTGAGGGGACGGTGACAAGCGTTGCCGGCGTTGCGGGCATGACTTCGAGGGCCTTCCCCATGTGCTCTCCCACTGTGGTCCTCACTCCGCAGCCCGGCAGCTGCGTCACGACAACGTCGTCCAGCGGCTCGTGAAGGCTGTCCGTCTTCCCGGTGAGCTCCGGGTCAACAAGCGGGTCCCGGGCGTCGACGGCGAGCTGGCAGCCCTGCGTCCCGACATTGTCGTGGAGCACGGGCTGTCGAAAAACATCGTCGTGGTCGACGTAGCCGTGCCTTTCGAGAATACTCTCGGCGCAATTGAGGAGGCAAGGGAGGGGAAGATACGCAAGTATCAACCCCTCGCCGAATCATTGCGTAGGCGCGGCTACCGAGTCCACGTAGATGCGTTCGTCGTCGGCGCTCTGGGTTCGTGGGACCCGGGGAACGAGTTCGTCCTGGACCTGCTGCGCGTCTCTCAGCGTTATGCAGCGCTGATGAGACGTCTCATGGTATCTGAGACAGTAGCCTGGTCCAGAGACATCTACGTGGAGCACGTAACCGGGGTACGTCAGTACCGGGCTCTACGGGGTGCACCCGAGGTGGAGTCGACGCCTGCGGCGCTGAGCGGGAGCAGTGGAGGCGCCCGCGTTCCTGGGGTGGTGCCGCCGGCGGATCCTTGAGCCTCCACACCTGCTGTGACAGGAGACGTTCCTATGGTGTGGATGTCTTGGTAGTCGGTAGCCTCCACAGAAACTCTGAAACGACAAGAGGTGGTCGATGTTTATCGGATTTGGCTATGCAGGAGAGTTGGGATATGTTTAGCTTAAATATCCCAACCTAATACTTACCACCGTCTTCTACTCGGCTTCAGTATGCATGTAGCTTCTACTTCTGCTTTTTATCTCTATTTTATCTCTATTTCTACTTACTATTTTAGTCTAGTTTACCTATTTTACTTATTTTACTTATTTACTTACTTATTTTCTTATTTATTTTATCTTATTCTATTCTACCTATTTATTTTTATTTATTCCATTTTATTTCATTTCACTTTATTTTATTTTACTTTAACTGCGCATGCATGCTATTTTATCTAGTTTCCTTCTCATATATTTTTCTTGCATACATATCCGATATTGCTATACTGCTCTTATAAACATGACCATAAATAACGTATACACAAAACTACTACAACAAGCACAATAGACTGTATTAGAGGTAACTATTTGAGTAAAATGCATGCAATGTGAATAGCATCCACTCCATACAGGGGGCCCTTAGTGGAAAACAGATGTATACATGCTTTGCATGTATCCTGCATGACGCCATCTTACTTACCAATTTATCTATCTAGTTATTTACTTACCTTTTGAGCTATCTTTATTTTAACTATTCATTTAATCTGTCTATTTATTTATTTATAGTATGGCCCCCATGGTATACGACCAACGAGAACGTCTCTGCAGTGTACAGTTTTCCTCTTAGTTGTGGACTTAAAGGCGCTAGTCCGCATCAGAGACTGTGATAAAACTTTTAGTGATTGACATACCTGTGATTATTTTACTTTATCATTTTATTATTTTATTGTTTTATGAATTTATATATATATTTACAACCATATTTTACGAGCAAACTACCCGTTAGGGGTGTTGACAATGGATTGTGATATACTATGCTATGCTATTTTATTCTATACTTTATTCTTTCTTTTTATGACATTATTTTAATTAATTTTAATTTTATAAACCTAGATGCTAAGAGGCATACGCCCCTCACTAGGCAATTTATTGTTTTATTATTGTAACAATCATACTAATGTATGCGGACCACATGCATTGTAATGTTGTAACACTTGTATACCCCTGGGGCTTCGGCTCCAGGGGAACATTAATTGATCAATAAAGCGCTTTTATCTGTTCTTATCAGCTTAATATCTGATACACTCCTCATTAGGAGTCAGAATATTAATCTGATTTTTGGAAAGAGGCGGATTGCTGGGGCTTGCTCCACCTCCGCCGCGAGTCGGCCCGGTATTGCAGTGCCTCCGGGATCGGCTCAATTAGCTCTTCTTAAACACACTTTGATCTTACCATCATCTAGTCTTTTTTATTTATTGTGATTCGCTCGCCGAAGTGTTTTTCCGCGTCGCGTGTGCAGTGTCCGATCGGTGCAGTGACAAGTGCGAGCGACGAGCTGGAGGTGCCCTGGTCATCGGGTAAGTCACGGTAGGAGTAGGTAGAGGTTGGAAAATTCGTAGTTAGAATTGGAGCTCCCGAAACGGTGAAAACCGTTCCCGGGTAGACACTCCCCCTCCGACGATACCATCGGCAAGAGGGGCGAGAAGTAGTTAGATCGCGGTAAATTCCGATTGTTTCATTTATACACAGCTACAGGCATAGCCCGTAGCTGCTGTTTGGTTGCTAACGACCTCCCCTGCTTCTACCGCCGACGAATTTGGTCACGTACTCCTGTAAAATCGAACTTTAACGATTTTACAGGCAGGCGCTGCGTAATAGCAGCAGTAGTTTATTCCGATTAAAATCTGCTTGTCTAATAAGAGATCGAGGTACACGGAGGCTCTTTACACCCCGTGTAACTCGATACGTTTTTGCTTCCAGAGAATCTCCGGGCCGTGCGGAACGACGGGCGTGAATTAACCGCGGGCGGTTGTCTCTCCTGATCGCGAAGTACGGTTCGCTCGCGCGGTCGCTGCGGCCGGTCGGGCACCGCTGAGCCGTTCGTCAGCCTGTAATATTTATTTATATTTATATTCATATTTATATTTACATTTATATTTACATTTATATTCATAGTTATTTTATTTAGTTTACTCCGCGTTCGCGCCGACTCGTTTTGTTTTTATTGTATATATAATTTATTTTTATTGTTCATCGTTCGTGTTCTTTCTCTTTTTCGTTCCGTTTTCGTTTGTGTTTTCGCTCCGGCGAGCGTGATTATTTCATCATTTTACCTTCCTTATTTACTTTCTTTTGTTTTGTCGAGTCGGTCCGTTGCGTTGCGACGCTTTCGTTACGATGACGAGTAACAGCAGCGAGAATAGCATGAATTCGAACAACAATAACACCGTCGTGAGGCTGCTGTACCCGTTCCCTGCCGAGTTTCCGTGCCCGTTCTGCTTCAACGGCAGGACGGTGTGCAAGAAGGGGGCGTGCGTGTATCTGAGGCACACGGACTTATTTAAACATCTGAAACTTCATCACCCCGGTGCGATCAAGCGGTGGTCCTGCGCCGAGTGCGGCTTCACCGACGACAGCGCGTACGCGCTGAAGAAGGTGAAGTCGCACCACGCGACCAGGCACCCGTCCGCCGGGGGTCCGTGTGCCACCGTTACACGCAACCCCCTCGCAGGGAGCGTCGCCCGCGCAACGCCCGGCGACACCGGGGCCGAGACGCGACCCCGCGTGGAAGCGGTGGGGCTCTCCACCGGGAGCGAGGTCTCCCCTCCTCCCCTGGGGGCCTCCCCGGTGACCTTGGGGGGCACCACCACCTGTGCCCCCAGAAATAGACCAAAGACTGCTTCGTTAAATGTTTCCAGCGCCGCGAGGACGGCTGCCTCCACCGCTGCCAGGACGACGTCGGCGACGGGAGCGACGATGACGACGACGACCACCACCACCACCTCGCAACCCCGACGACGGGCCGGGCCGCCCACCGCCGCGCCCGGGAAAATACACCCAACCAAAACCATACCGGCGGCGGGGAGCAGCGCCGGCACCAGGAGCCCCGTCACCCTCGCGGCGTTCCTGCAGCGGAGCCGGCGCTCGTCCGCGGGCGAGGACGCCCCGGCGGAGCGGAGGACCAGCGGCGGGCCGGCGTCAATGGGGAGGAGGTCGGGGGGCAACACCACCTCGCCCCCCGCGGCGGCGTCCGCGTCGACCGCGAGGAAGACGCGGGCGTCCACCGAGCCTCCCCAACCCGGCCCGCCCCGACGAGCACCATCCAGGCGTGTGACCCCATCCACCACCTTCGCTGAGGTCACCCGAGGCAGCCCGCCAGCGGTGGTCGGAGCGACGACGACGACGGTGCCGAGACGGACGAGAGCGGCGTCTCTCCCGCCCGCGCCTACACGGAGGACGCGGACGGCGACGAAGAGGACGGGGGGTGCGACCGCCACCTCCAGCACCCCCCCTGCGACACCGCCGCTGCAGAGCCCACCACCGACGCCCTGCAGCGCCCCGGCCACCCTGACGACGACGACGGTGACGACCACGGTCCGTGGCTCGCCCGTGATGACGGCGGTCGTCACTCCACCTCCGGCGGCCGCCGTCGCCGCGGGCCGCGCCTCCACCCCGCCGACCAGGACGACCCGGGCGACGTCCCTCCCGCCCGGGCCGCCCGCGAAGAGGCCAACGCGGGGACGCCTGTCCCCTCCGGGGGGCAGAGGGGACGCCCAGGCCACCGGGGGGTCCTTCGTGGTGGGGGCGCGTGGGGAGGGGGCCGCGAAGAGAAGGAAGGTGCCTTCGCCCAGGCCCCTCCCCACCATCGAGGAGCCGTCACCGTCGTCGCCGTCGGCACGCGAACGACCACCGGCGCCGTCGGCCAGGAGAGGGACGCGCCGCCGCAACACCACCGGCAGCGGCGACAGCAGCAGCAGCAACAGCGGAAGCAGCAGGAGCAGCAGGAGCAGGAACAACGACGCCGCGGGGGGGGCGGAACCACACGGCGGGAGCGGCACGCAGGCGGTGGGCGGACCGCAGAACATCCACCTCGTCGTCTTCGGAGTCGTCGGGGGACGAGGGAGCCCGGAGGCAGCCGCCCTCGCGCGCGGTGGAAGCAACACCAGCCACCCGAAGGTCACCGGGGCGACCCCAGGGGGGGAGGGGCCTCGACTCCAACCTATTATTAAATAATTATTATAATGTTCTGACCGACCGGGCAACGAGCCCGGTCAATTTCCATAATACTAGCGTACCTGACTCCCCCGGGTCAAACCGGGGGCGTTTCTGTTGTAGGTGCGGGGGCGCACGGGACCCGCCCGCGTCAACATTCCGGGACAGCGTCGCGGCGGGGGCTTCGTCGGGGGAGTTCCCGGCGGGCTCTGCGGAAAGCCACCCGGTGAGTGCGACGCGTGGATGCCGTGCGATACCTGGAGGCGGACGGATACCCGCAGCGACCGTGGAGCGGCGGCGGGGGACGGCGAACTCGAGCCTCCCCGCTGCGAGCGAGCGCAGGGGCGGGGCGCTTCAGCCCCGGGCCCCGCGGCAATCCAGGGTGCCCCATCCGCGAGGCGGGGGTCGCGATGCCGCGTGCGGCGCGCCGCCCGCCGGTAGACCCCGAACGAGGGGACGCCGGGGGGTGGACGACGCCGCGAGGGCGCGGATCGTGGCCTTCGCCGAGCGGGTGGAGTCGCCCGCGCAACTGGAGGAGCTTGCCGCGATGGTGGATGAGTTCCTTCAGGAGCGGAGGGCCGCGAGACCCGGGGCTGGCGACCGGAGTGCCGCCCCTAGCGGGGGTGCCGATCGGCGCCGGCCTGTCGCGGAGGGTGGGTCGCGTCACCCGATGGGAGCCGACTCGAGAGAGAACGATGGCTCTCCCAACGCTCCGTATCGCGTGAGGGAGGCTACTCGGATTCAACGCCTTTTCCGGGCGAACAGGAAGCGCGCGGTGCAGGAGATCCTCGCCGGAGAATCTCCTCATTGCAACGTGCCCCTGGACCGGGTCCAGGAGCACTTCACGAACATCTATTCGCTCCGAGTTCGCCCGAGTAGCCTCCCTCCTCTCTATCAGGAGGACCCGACTCCAGAGTCGAACGACGCCCTGGTTTCTCCCTTCTCGGAAGCCGAAGTCAGCCGTCGGCTAAAGCGGATGAAGCTCGCTTCGTCCGCCGGACCCGACGGCTTGACGTACGGCGACCTGAGGAGGGCGGATCCAGGTGCGGTCCTCTTAACGGCGACGTTCAACACCTGTCGCCGGATGGAGAAGATACCGGACCGTTGGAAGAAGTCCAACACCGTGCTTATCTATAAGAAAGGTGATCGTGATGACCTCTCGAATTGGAGGCCCATCGCTCTCGGTGACGCGACCCCGAAGCTCTTCGCGGCGGTCGTCGCTGATCGGCTCACCCGCTGGGCCGTGTCCAACAAGCGGCTCAGCCAAGCACAGAAGGGCTTCCTGCCCTTCGAAGGCTGCTTGGAGCACAATTTCGTGCTTCAGCATGCCATGGCTGCCGCTCGTAAGCAGCGCAGGGAGGTGGTGGTGGCGTGGTTGGATCTGGCCAACGCTTTCGGGTCGGTTCCCCACGCCACCATCATCGACTCGCTGTCCGACGCCGGCGCTCCGCGGTCGCTGATCAGCATCGTCGCCAGCCTTTACGAAGGCGTGGCGACCAGGGTCCGTACCGCCGAAGGGTACACGTCCTGGATCCCCATGAAGTCGGGGGTGAGACAGGGCTGCCCGCTTAGCCCGATCTTATTCAACCTCTCCATCGAGGCCATGGTTCGCGGGGCCGTGGACTCGGCGGAGGGGGTGATGGTGAACGGGCATAGGGTGACAGCCCTGGCGTACGCTGACGACGTGGCGCTCGTCGCGTCATCTACCGACGGCATGGGGAGGTTACTGCAAGCGGCAGAGGGAACGGCTCGGGCGCTGGGCCTCTCCTTTAACCCCTCGAAGTGTGCAACTCTGCACATCAGAGGGGACGGGAGAGTAGCCCGCACCGAGTTTCGTTTAGACGGGGGACTCGTTCCAGCTCTGGGGGACGGCCAGAGTTACGAGCACCTGGGAGTCCCGACGGGGGTTCGGATCGACCAAACCCCATATCCGACGATCGAGGCGCTTTTGACCGATTTGCGCGCGGTAGACGAGTCCTTGCTCGCACCCTGGCAAAAAATCGAGACCGTGGCAACGTTTCTGTTGCCGCGCCTCGATTTCGCGTTCAGGGCAGGGCACGTGCGTAGAACCGCTTTAGCTGTCGCCGACGTGGTCATGAAGCGCACGGTGAAGAGGTGGTTACACCTCCCGCAGCGTGCCAGCGCGGAGTTGGTTTTCATCCCCCCCGCATGGGGTGGGTGTGGCCTTCTCCCGCTGGTGGATCTGGCCGACGTGGCGTCCGTGTCGCACGCGTTCAGAATGCTGAACGCGGGCGACCCGGTCGTCGCGGACATCGCCAGGTCAGCGCTGCGCGACGCCGTGCGTGAAAAGATCGGTCGGACCCCTGGAAGCGGGGACCTTGCCGACTATCTCTCGGGCTCTTTGTCCGGCGAGATGGCGAGGCCGACGGCGGGCCGGGCTACGTTCTGGTCGCGAGCAAGGACCGTAGCTTTAAGATCCAGCACGCGCCTCGGTTTTCGTTGGAGGTGGGACGAGGTTCGTGAAGAACTCTCGATCGAGTGTCGCTCCCGGCAAGGACGAGTCGTTGTGGTGCCGCCAGCTGCGAAAGGGCAGTGCACGCGGAGGCTGAGGGCGGCAGTGGGGGAGGGCTACATGGAAAGGCTTCTACGGAAGCCGGACCAAGGGAAGGTCTTCGACGTAGCTTCCCGTTGCGCGGTTAGCAACCACTTTCTGCGCACGGGGGCGTTTGTCCGTTTCGCTGACTGGCGTTTCGTTCACCGCGCCCGCCTCGACGTGTTGCCGTTGAACGGTGCACGTCGGTGGGGGGACGGTGACAAGCGTTGCCGGCGATGCGGGCATGACTTCGAGGGCCTTCCCCATGTGCTCTCCCACTGCGGTCCTCACTCCGCAGCCCGGCAGCTGCGTCACGACAACATCGTCCAGCGGCTCGCGAAGGCTGTCCGTCTTCCCGGTGAGCTCCGGGTCAACAGGCGCGTCCCGGGCGTCGACGGCGGGCTGGCAGCCCTGCGTCCCGACATCGTCGTGGAGCACGGGCTGTCGAAAAACATCGTCGTGGTCGACGTAGCCGTGCCTTTCGAGAACACTCTCGACGCGATCGAGGAGGCGAGACAGGGGAAGATACGCAAGTATCAACCCCTCGCCGAATCGTTGCGTAGGCGCGGCTACCGAGTCCACGTCGATGCGTTCGTCGTCGGCGCCCTGGGCTCGTGTGACCCGGGGAACGAGTTCGTCCTGGACCTGCTGCGCGTCTCTCGGCGCTACGCAGCGCTGATGAGGCGTCTCATGGTATCTGAGACGGTAGCCTGGTCCAGAGACATCTACGTGGAGCACGTAACCGGGGTACGTCAGTACCGGGCTCTGCGGGGGGCGCCCGCGGCGGAGTCGACGCCTGCGGCGCTGAGCGGGAGCAGTGGAGGCGCCCGCGTTCCTGGGGTGGGGCCGCTGGCGGATCCCTGAGCCCCCACACCTACATCTATTTAGCGCGAGACGTCGACACGGGGTGGATGTCGTCAGCCTCCACGCCAAGGGCGAAACGGACAAGGGAGGGTGTCTGGTTAGGCAGCCATATCTCAACCTTGTTATTACTGTTCGCGTCACTCCTTATCTATTTTGTTTTTACTTTACTTTACCTCATTTTACTTTATTATACTTATTTGGCTGCCTACCCAGACGCCCACCTAGGTGACCACCTACTTAGTGCTCACCTGGTCACCTACACAGCTTCCTGTCTATCTATTTGCCCTATACTATCATATCTGGTCTGCAACACATACGACATCCACCCCGTGCCAGGGGGAGCCTAGGAAACCTACTGCACTCTATCTCACTCTAGTTTACTCTATTCTATCTTTACCCTCTTCCTTCCACAAGTTCTTCCACATGGCTTTATTTTAGTTTACTTTACACTACCTCTACTCCCACTCCTCCTCTCTTTTGCGTGATGGACATTAAACACGATTCTATTTTATTTTGGTTTACCTTACTCTAACGATACTCTCTTTCCTCTACATGGCTGACGTTGTACACGGTTTACTTTAGTCTACATTCTTATACCCCTACCCTCTTTATGTTCTACTCCTTCTACTTCCCTCTTTTTGTTAAGCTATCCTACTCATCCTGGTCCCCCTGGCAGAAGTGTTAGTATCTAGTATCACGTCTCGTTAGGTTTACTTTAATAATGGACTGAAGGGTGCCAGATTGCGTTGATTGTTACAATAGACTGTATTTTATTTTATTTTATGTTATTCTCAACCAATTGTCAACTTCTTTTCTTTTTCGTTTCCTTCAACACGATTATGACGCTCTGGTCACCCCTTAATGCTTGTTAAGATATAGACTACATGATCAAGTGACCCACCAGGGGCCTTGACACAGCCTTGTATTCTAATCCATTCTCCTTATCATACTGCGATGATACTTACTCGACTAAACGAATGAATGGTGTTAATCTGTGAGGTGGCGGGTCCTGCGACCCCACCAAGTAGATTTATAGCGTTATTAATCTGCACACATGTAATGTATCACTAAGAATTTGTATACCCCTGGGGCCTCGGCCCCAGGGGAACATTAATTGATTAAATAAAGTGTTCTAATCTGTTCTTATCAGCTTAATATCTGATACACTCCTCATTAGGAGTCAGAATATTAATCTGATTTTTGGAAAGAGGCGGATTGTTGGGGCTTGCTCCACCTCCGCCGCGAGTCGGCCCGGTATTGCAGTGCCTCCGGGATCGGCTCAATTTGGGCTTCTTTAATCATATATATACACACTTTGATCTTGACATCATTAAGTTTTATTTATTTTTTGTTGTGACTCGCCGGAGTGTCGTGTTTTTTCGCGTCGCGTGTGCGGTGTTCGAGCGGGTGCGGTGACAAGTGCGAGCGACGAGCTGGAGGTGCCCTGGTCATCGGGTAAGTCCACAGTGGGAGTAGGTGGAGGTCAACTCGTAGTTAGAGACAGAGCTCCCGAAACGGTGATAACCGTTCTCGGGTAGAGTGAGAGACGTCTAGCACGTGACGTCACTCCCCCTCCGTCGATACCATCGATAAGAGGGGCGTAGTAGTTTGATCGCGTAGAGTCAGCTTGTGTGTGTTATACACAGCTATATAGGTATAACCGATAGCTGTTGTTTTGCTATCACGACCTCCCCGACTTCAACTGTCGACGTTTGATCACGTACTCCTGTAAAATCGAACTTTAACGGTTTTACAGGCAGGCGCTGCGCATTAGCAGCTCTAGATTTTTCGATTAAATTCTGGTTGCTTTATCAGAGATCGGGGTACACGGAGGCCCTTTACACCCCGTGTAACTCGATACGTTTTTTTGTTTCCAGAGCATCTCCAGGCCGTGCAGAACGACGGGAAAGATTTAACCGCGGGCGGTTGTCTGTCTCGTTCGCGAAGTACGGTTCGCTCGTGCGGTTGCCGTGTCCGGTCGGGCACCGTAATCGTCGTTAATTCGTATTATTTATTTAATTTATCCGCGTTCGCGTTGTCCCTTGTCTTTTGTACATATAATTTATTTTTGTGCTTCGTCTTCTGTGTTTCCGTTCCGCTTCCGTTTGTGTTCCACTCCGGCGAGCGTTATTATTTTATCATTTTATTTATTTATTTTTACTTTTGACGAGTCGAGTAGTTGCGTTGCGACGCTATCTTAACGATGACGGGTAACAGCAGCCAAAATAGCACAATGAACACGAGCAATAATAACGTGGTAAAGCTGCTTTACCCGTTCCCTGCAGAATTTCCTTGCCCCTTCTGCTTTAACGGCAGAACGGTGTGCAAAAAGGGGGCGTGTGTGTATCTGAGGCACACGGATTTGTTTAAACACCTTAAGTTACACCACCCCAGTGCGGTTAAGAGGTGGACGTGCGGAGTGTGCGGCTTCGCCGACGACAGCGCTTATGCGTTGAAGAAGGTGAAGTCGCACCACGCGACAAAGCACCCGTCCACTGGGGGTCCGTGTGCCTCCGTTACACACAACCCCCTTGCAGGGAGTGCCGCCCGCGCAACACTCGGCGATAGCGGTGCCGAGTCGCGACCCGTTGACGCGGTGGATTTTTCCACCGAGAGCGAGGTCTCCTTCCCGCCCTTGGGTGCTTCCCCGGTGACCTGTGGGGGCACCACCACCTGCGCCCCCACTAAAAGAACGACAATTGCCGGCGTAAATGTTTCCAGGGCAACGAGGGCGGCTGCCTCCACCGCAGCCAAGACGACATCGAGAGGGGCCTCCTCTAAAACGTCAACCAGAGGCACTGCTACCACCACGCAACCCCGGCGACGGGCCGGGCCACCCACCGCCGCGTCAACAACAACAACAACCACAACCACAACGACGACGGTGGGATCCAGCACCGCTACCAGGAGCTCCGTTACCCTCGCGGCGTTCCTGCAGCGGAGCCGGCGCTCCTCCGCGGGCGAGGACGCCCCAACGAAACCAAGGACCAGCGGCGGGCCGGTGTCAATGGGGAGGATATCGGGGGGCAAGACCACCACGCCCCCCGCCCCGCAAGGGGTAAGAAGATTCCGGCGGCGTCCGCGTCGACCGCAAGGAAGGCGCGGGCGTCCACCGAGCCTCCCCAACCCGGCCCGCCCCGACGACCACCAGCCAGGCGGGTGACACCAGCCACGACCTTCGCCGAGGTCACCAGGGGCAGCCCGCCCGCAGTGGTCGGGGCGACGGCGGTATCGCGGAACACGAGAGCGGCGTCTCTCCCGCCCGCGTCGACACGGGTGACACGGGCTGCAGTGAAGAGGATGGGGGGCGCGTCCACCATCTCCAGCGCCCCCCCAACGACACCGCCGCTGCAGGGCCCACCACCTACGCCCTGCAGCGCCCCGGCCACCCTGACGACGACGACGGTGACGACCACGGCCCGTGGCTCGCCAATAATGACGGCGGCCGTCACACCATCTACGGCGGTCGCCGTCGCGGCGAGGACGCCGCCTGCCACGGGCCGCGCCTCCACCCTGCCGACCAGGACGACCCGGGCGACGTCCCTCCCGCCCGGGCCGTCCGCGAAGAGGCCTATTCGTGGACGCCTGTCCCCTCCGGGGGGCAGAGGGGGCACCCAGACCACCGGGGTGTCTCTCGTGGTGGAGGCGCGTGGGGAGGGGGCCGCGAAGAGAAGGTCGCTGCCTTCACCCAGGCCCCTCCCCACCATTGAGGAGTCATCGTCGTCGTCCGGAGACGACCAACCAGCGCCGGCGGCCGGGAACAAGGGGGGACCGGCGCCCAGAAGGAGGAGGCGCTGCTACCCTAGCAGCAACAGCAGCAGCAGCAGCAGCGGTAGCAGCAGTAACAGCAGCAGGAGGAGCGGCAACAGCAGCGCCGCGAGGGGACGGGGCAACACCACCAGAGCGGTGCGCAGGCGGTGGGTGGATCGCCGGCCTGCAACAACGTCATCCGCGGAGTCGTCGGGGGATGAGGGGGCCCCGAGGCAGCCGTCCCCGCGGGTGGAAGGACCCACACCTTCCACCCGAAGGTCACCGAGGCACTCCCAGGAGGGGAGGGGCCTCGATTTTAATATAACTTTGAATAATCGTTTTAATGTTTTGACTGACCGGGCAACGAGCCCGGTCAATTTTAATAATCTTCGCGTACCTGACTCCCCCGGGTCAAACCGGGGGTCTTTCTGCTGCAGGTGTGGAGGCGTACGGGACCCGCCCGCGTCAACATCCCGGGACAGCGTCGCGGTGGAGGCTTCGCTGAGGATGCCCCCGGCAAGCTTTAGGGAAAGCCACCCGGTGAGTGCGACGCGTGGGTGTCGTGCGGTACCTGGAAGCGGACGGACACCTGCAGCGACCGTGGGGCGGCGGCGGGGGATGGCGAACTCGGGCCTCCCCGCTGCAAGCGAGCGCAGGGGCGGGGCGCTTCAGCCCCGGGCCCCGCGGCAATCTAGGGTGCCCCATCCTCGAGGTGGAGGTCGCGACGCCGCGTCCGGCGCACCGCCAACCGAACGACCCCGAATTAGGGGACGCCGGGGGGTGGACGACGCCGCAAGGGCGCGGATAGTGGCCTTTGCTGAGGGGGTGGAGTCGCCCGTGCAACTGGAGGAACTTGCCGCGATGGTGGATGGGTTCCTCCAGGAGCGGAGGGCCGCGGGACCCGGGGCTGGCGACCGGAGTGCCGCCCCTAGCGGGGGTGCCGGTCGGCGCCGGCCTGTTGCGGAGGGTGGGTTGCGTCACCCGATGGGAGCCAATTCGAGGGAGAACGATGGCTCTTCCAACGCTCCGTATCGCGTGAGGGAGGCTACGCGTATCCAACGTCTTTTCCGGGCGAATAGGAAGCGCGCGGTGCAGGAGATTCTCGCCGGAGAATCTCCTCATTGCAGTGTGCCCCTGGACCGGGTCCAGGAGCACTTTTCCAACGTCTACTCGCTCCGAGTCCGCCCGAGTAGCCTCCCTCCTCTCTATCAGGAGGACCCGACTCCAGAGTCGAACGACGCACTGGTCTCCCCCTTCTCGGAAGCCGAAGTCAGCCGTCGGTTAAAGCGGATGAAGCTTGCTTCGTCCGCCGGACCCGACGGTCTGACGTATGGTGACCTGAGGAGGGCGGATCCAGGAGCTGTCCTCTTAACGGCGGCGTTTAACACCTGTCGCCGGATGGAGAAGATACCGGATCGTTGGAAGAAGTCCAACACCATTCTTATTCATAAGAAGGGTGATCGTGATGACCTCTCGAATTGGAGGCCCATCGCTCTTGGTGACGCGACCCCGAAGCTCTTCGCGGCGGTTGTTGCCGACCGGCTCACCCGCTGGGCCGTATCCAACAAGCGGCTCAGCCAAGCACAGAAGGGCTTTTTGCCCTTCGAAGGCTGCTTGGAGCACAATTTTGTGCTTCAGCATGCCATGGCTGCCGCTCGCAAGCAGCGTAAGGAGGTGGTGGTGGCGTGGTTGGATCTGGCCAACGCTTTCGGTTCGGTTCCCCACGCCACCATCATCGACTCGCTATCCGGCGCCGGCGCTCCGCGGCCGCTGATTAGTTTAGTCGCCAGCCTTTACGAGGGCGTAGCGACCAGGGTCCGTACCGCCGAAGGGTACACGTCCTGGATCCCCATGAAGTCGGGGGTGAGACAGGGCTGCCCACTTAGCCCGATCTTGTTCAACCTTTCCATTGAGGCCATGGTTCGCGGGGCCGTGGACTCGGTGGAGGGTGTGATGGTGAGCGGGCATAAGGTGACAGCTCTGGCGTACGCCGACGACGTGGCACTCGTCGCGTCATCTGCCGACGGCATGGGGAGGTTGCTGCAAGCAGCAGAGGGAACGGCTCGTGTGTTGGGCCTCTCCTTCAACCCCTCGAAGTGTGCAACTCTGCACATCAGAGGGGACGGGAGAGTAGCCCGCACCGAGTTCCGTTTAGACGGGGGACTCGTTCCAGTTCTGGAGGACGGCCAGAGTTACGAGCACCTGGGAGTCCCGACCGGGGTTCGGATCGACCAAACCCCATACTCGACGATCGAGGCGCTTTTATCGGATTTACGCGCGGTAGATGAGTCCTTGCTCGCACCCTGGCAAAAAATCGAGACCGTGGCGACTTTTTTGTTGCCGCGCCTCGATTTCGCGTTCAGGGCAGGGCACGTTCGTAGAACCGCTTTAGCTGTCGCCGACAAGGTCATGAAGCGCACGGTAAAGAGGTGGTTACACCTCCCGCAGCGTGCCAGTGCGGAGCTGGTTTATATCCCCCCCGCATGGGGTGGGTGCGGCCTTCTCCCGCTGGTGGATCTGGCTGACGTGGCGTCGGTGTCGCACGCGTTCAGGATGCTGAATGCGGGTGACCCGGTCGTCGCGGATATTGCCAGGTCAGCGCTGTGTGACGCCGTGCGTGAAAAGATCGGTCGGACCCCTGGGAGCGGGGACCTTGCCGAATATCTCTCGGGCTCTTTGTCCGGTGAGATGGCGAGGCCGACGGCGGGCCGGGCTACGTTCTGGTCGCGAGCAAGGACAGTTGCTTTAAGATCTCGCACGCGCCTCGGATTTCGTTGGAGGTGGGATGAGGTTCGTGAGGAACTCTCGATCGAGTGTCGCTCCCGGCAAGGACGATTAGTTGTGGTGCCGCCGGCTGCAAAAGGGCATTGCACGCGGAGGCTGAGAGCTTCAGTGGGGGAGTATTACATGGAAAGGCTTCTTCGGAAGCCGGACCAGGGGAAGGTGTTCGATGTCGCCTCCCGTTGTGCAGTTAGTAACCACTTTCTGCGCACGGGGGCGTTTGTCCGCTTCGCTGATTGGCGTTTTGTCCACCGCGCCCGCCTCGACGTGTTGCCGCTAAACGGCGCTCGTCGGTGGGGGGACGGTGACAAGCGTTGCCGGCGTTGCGGGCATGACTTCGAGGGCCTTCCCCATGTGCTCTCCCACTGTGGTCCTCACTCCGCAGCCCGGCAGCTGCGTCACGACAACGTCGTCCAGCGGCTCGTGAAGGCTGTCCGTCTTCCCGGTGAGCTCCGGGTCAACAAGCGGGTCCCGGGCGTCGACGGCGAGCTGGCAGCCCTGCGTCCCGACATTGTCGTGGAGCACGGGCTGTCGAAAAACATCGTCGTGGTCGACGTAGCCGTGCCTTTCGAGAATACTCTCGGCGCAATTGAGGAGGCAAGAGAGGGGAAGATACGCAAGTATCAACCCCTCGCCGAATCATTGCGTAGGCGCGGCTACCGAGTCCACGTAGATGCGTTCGTCGTCGGCGCTCTGGGCTCGTGGGACCCGGGGAACGAGTTCGTCCTGGACCTGCTGCGCGTCTCTCAGCGTTATGCAGCGCTGATGAGACGTCTCATGGTATCTGAGACAGTAGCCTGGTCCAGAGACATCTACGTGGAGCACGTAACCGGGGTACGTCAGTACCGGGCTCTACGGGGTGCACCCGAGGCGGAGTCGACGCCTGCGGCGCTGAGCGGGAGCAGTGGAGGCGCCCGCGTTCCTGGGGTGGTGCCGCCGGCGGATCCTTGAGCCTCCACACCTGCTGTGACAGGAGACGTTCCTATGGTGTGGATGTCTTGGTAGTCGGTAGCCTCCACAGAAACTCTGAAACGACAAGAGGTGGTCGATGTTTATCGGATTTGGCTATGCAGGAGAGTTGGGATATGTTTAGCTTAAATATCCCAACCTAATACTTACCACCGTCTTCTACTCGGCTTCAGTATGCATGTAGCTTCTACTTCTGCTTTTTATCTCTATTTTATCTCTATTTCTACTTACTATTTTAGTCTAGTTTACCTATTTTACTTACTTATTTTACTTATTTACTTACTTATTTTCTTATTTATTTTATCTTATTCTATTCTACCTATTTATTTTTATTTATTCCATTTTATTTCATTTCACTTTATTTTATTTTACTTTAACTGCGCATGCATGCTATTTTATCTAGTTTCCTTCTCATATATTTTTCTTGCATACATATCCGATATTGCTATACTGCTCTTATAAACATGACCATAAATAACGTATACACAAAACTACTACAACAAGCACAATAGACTGTATTAGAGGTAGCTATTTGAGTAAAATGCATGCAATGTGAATAGCATCCACTCCATACAGGGGGCCCTTAGTGGAAAACAGATGTATACATGCTTTGCATGTATCCTGCATGACGCCATCTTACTTACCAATTTATCTATCTAGTTATTTACTTACCTTTTGAGCTATCTTTATTTTAACTATTCATTTAATCTGTCTATTTATTTATTTATAGTATGGCCCCCATGGTATACGACCAACGAGAACGTCTCTGCAGTGTACAGTTTTCCTCTTAGTTGTGGACTTAAAGGCGCTAGTCCGCATCAGAGACTGTGATAAAACTTTTAGTGATTGACATACCTGTGATTATTTTACTTTATCATTTTATTATTTTATTGTTTTATGAATTTATATATATATTTACAACCATATTTTACGAGCAAACTACCCGTTAGGGGTGTTGACAATGGATTTTGATATACTATGCTATGCTATTTTATTCTATACTTTATTCTTTCTTTTTATGACATTATTTTAATTAATTTTAATTTTATAAACCTAGATGCTAAGAGGCATCCGCCCCTCACTAGGCAATTTATTGTTTTATTATTGTAACAATCATACTAATGTATGCGGACCACATGCATTGTAATGTTGTAACACTTGTATACCCCTGGGGCTTCGGCTCCAGGGGAACATTAATTGATCAATAAAGCGCTTTTATCTGTTCTTATCAGCTTAATATCTGATACACTCCTCATTAGGAGTCAGAATATTAATCTGATTTTTGGAAAGAGGCGGATTGTTGGGGCTTGCTCCACCTCCGCCGCGAGTCGGCCCGGTATTGCAGTGCCTCCGGGAACGGCTCAATCAGCCTGATTAACGATATTCTGACTTCTACACTTTGATCTTCCATCATTTTGAGTATTACTTTTCCGTTTCGACTCGCTCGCCGGAGTGTCGCGTCTTCCGCGTCGCGTGTGCGGTGTTCGATCGGTGCGGTGGCAAGTGCGAGCGACTAGCTGGAGGTGCCCTGGTCATCGGGTAAGTCCACAGTGGGAGTAGGTGGAGGTCAACTCGTAGTTAGAGACAGAGCTCCCGAAACGGTGATAACCGTTCTCGGGTAGAGTGAGACGTCTAGCACGTGACGTCACTCCCCCTCCGTCGATACCATCGATAAGAGGGGCGTAGTAGTTTGATCGCGTAGAGTCAGCTTGTGTGTGTTATACACAGCTATATAGGTATAACCGATAGCTGTTGTTTTGTTATCACGACCTCCCCGACTTCAACTGTCGACGTTTGATCACGTACTCCTGTAAAATCGAACGTTAACGGTTTTACAGGTAGGCGCTGCGCAATAGCAGCTCTAGAATATTCGATTAAATTCTGGTTGTTTTATCAGAGATCGGGGTACACGGAGGCCCTTTACACCCCGTGTAACTCGATACGTTTTTTTTTGTTTCCAGAGCATCTCCAGGCCGTGCGGAACGACGGGAAAGATTTAACCGCGGGCGGTTGTCTGTCTCGTTCGCGAAGTACGGTTCGCTCGTGCGGTTGCCGTGTCCGGTCGGGCACCGTAATCGTCCGTTAATTTGTATTATTTATTTAATTTATCCGCGTTCGCGTTGTCCCTTGTCTTTTGTACATATAATTTATTTTTGTGTTTCGTCTTCTGTGTTTCCGTTCCGCTTCCGTCTGTGTTCCACTCCGGCGAGCGTTATTATTTTATCATTTTATTTATTTATTTTTATCTTTGACGAGTCGAGTAGTTGCGTTGCGACGCTATCTTAATGATGACGGGTAACAGCAGCAACAACAGTATGAATACAAGTAACAGTAACGTGGTAAAGCTGCTTTACCCGTTCCCTGCCGAATTTCCTTGCCCCTTCTGCTTTAACGGCAGAACGGTGTGCAAAAAGGGGGCGTGTGTGTATCTGAGGCACACGGATTTATTTAAACACCTTAAGTTACACCACCCCAGTGCGGTTAAGAGGTGGACGTGCGGAGTGTGCGGCTTCGCCGACGACAGCACTTATGCGTTGAAGAAGGTGAAGTCGCACCACGCGACAAGGCACCCGTCCACTGGGGGTCCGTGTGCCTCCGTTACACACAACCCCCTTGCAGGGAGTGCCGCCCGCGCAACACTCGGCGATAGCGGTGCCGAGTCGCGACCCGCTGACGCGGTGGATTTTTCCACCGAGAGCGAGGACTCCTTCCCTCCTTTGGGAGCTTCCCCGGTGACCTGTGGGGCCACCACCACCTGCGCCCCCACTAACAGAACGACAATTGCCGGCGTAAATGTTTCCAGGGCAACGAGGACGGCTGCCTCCACCGCAGCCAAGACGACATCGAGAGGGGCCTCCTCAAAAACGTCAACTAGAGGCACTGCTACAACCACCCAACCCCGGCGACGGGCCGGGCCACCCACCGCCGCCTCAACAACAACAACAACCACAACCACAACGACGACGGTGGGATCCAGCACCGCTACCAGGAGCTCCGTTACCCTCGCGGCGTTCCTGCAGCGGAGCCGGCGCTCCTCCGCGGGCGAGGACGCCCCCAACAGAACGAGGACCAGCGGCGGGCCGGTGTCAATGGGGTGGATATCGGGGGGCAAGACCACCACGCCCCCCGCCCCCGCAAGGGGAAAGAAGAGTCCGGCGGCGTCCGCGTCGACCGCAAGGAAGGCGCGGGCGTCCACCGAGCCTCCCCAACCCGGCCCGCCCCGACGACCACCAGCCAGGCGGGTGACACCAGCCACGACCTTCGCCGAGGTCACCAGGGGCAGCCCGCCCGCAGTGGTCGGGGCGACGGCGGTGTCGCGGAATACGAGAGCGGCGTCTCTCCCGCCCGCGTCGACACGGGTGACACGGGCTGCAGTGAAGAGGATGGGGGGCGCGTCCACCACCTTAAGCGCCCCCCCAACGACACCGCCACTGCAGGGCCCACCACCTACGCCCTGCAGCGCCCCGGCCACCCTGACGACGACGACGGTGACGACCACGGCCCGTGGCTCGCCAATAATGACGGCGGCCGTCACACCATCTACGGCGGTCGCCGTCGCGGCGAGGACGCCGCCTGCCACGGGCCGCGCCTCCACCCTGCCGACCAGGACGACCCGGGCGACGTCCCTCCCGCCCGGGCCGTCCGCGAAGAGGCCTATTCGTGGACGCCTGTCCCCTCCGGGGGGCAGAGGGGGCACCCAGACCACCGGGGTGTCTCTCGTGGTGGAGGCGCGTGGGGAGGGGGCCGCGAAGAGAAGGTCGCTGCCTTCACCCAGGCCCCTCCCCACCATTGAGGAGTCATCGTCGTCGTCCGGAGACGACCAACCAGCGCCGGCGGCCGGGAACAAGGGGGGACCGGCGCCCAGAAGGAGGAGGCGCTGCTACCCTAGCATCAACAGCAGCAGCAGCAGCAGCGGTAGCAGCAGTAACAGCAGCAGGAGGAGCGGCAACAGCAGCGCCGCGAGGGGACGGGGCAACACCACCAGAGCGGTGCGCAGGCGGTGGGTGGATCGCCGGCCCGCAACAACGTCATCCGCGGAGTCGTCGGGGGATGAGGGGGCCCCGAGGCAGCCGTCCCCGCGGGTGGAAGGATCCACACCTTCCACCCGAAGGTCACCGAGTCACTCCCAGGAGGGGAGGGGCCTCGATTTTAATATAACTTTGAATAATCGTTTTAATGTTTTGACTGACCGGGCAACGAGCCCGGTCAATTTTAATAATCTTCGCGTACCTGACTCCCCCGGGTCAAACCGGGGGTCTTTCTGTTGCAGGTGTGGAGGCGTACGGGACCCGCCCGCGTCAACATCCCGGGACAGCGTCGCGGTGGAGGCTTCGCTGAGGATGCCCCCGGCAAGCTCTAGGGAAAGCCACCCGGTGAGTGCGACGCGTGGATGTCGTGCGGTTCCTGGAAGCGGACGGACACCTGCAGCGACCGGGGGGCGGCGGCGGGGGATGGCGAACTCGGGCCTCCCCGCTGCAAGCGAGCGCAGGGGCGGGGCGCTTCAGCCCCGGGCCCCGCGGCAATCTAGGGTGCCCCATCCTCGAGGTGGAGGTCGCGACGCCGCGTCCGGCGCACCGCCAACCGAACGACCCCGAATTAGGGGACGCCGGGGGGTGGACGACGCCGCAAGGGCGCGGATAGTGGCCTTTGCTGAGGGGGTGGAGTCGCCCGTGCAACTGGAGGAACTTGCCGCGATGGTGGATGGGTTCCTCCAGGCGCGGAGGGCCTCGGGACCCGGGGCTGGCGACCGGAGTGCCGCCCCTAGCGGGGGTGCCGGTCGGCGCCGGCCTGTCGCGGAGGGTGGGTTGCGTCACCCGATGGGAGCCAATTCGGGGGAGAACGATGGCTCTTCCAACGCTCCGTATCGCGTGAGGGGGGCTACGCGTATTCAACGTCTCTTCCGGGCGAATAGGAAGCGCGCGGTGCAGGAGATTCTCGCCGGAGAATCTCCTCATTGCAGTGTGCCCCTGGACCGGGTCCAGGAGCACTTTTCCAACATCTACTCGCTCCGAGTTCGCCCGAGTAGCCTCCCTCCTCTCTATCAGGAGGACCCGACTCCAGAGTCGAACGACGCCCTGGTTTCCCCCTTCTCGGAAGCCGAAGTCAGCCGTCGGTTAAAGCGGATGAAGCTTGCTTCGTCCGCCGGACCCGACGGTCTGACGTATGGTGACCTGAGGAGGGCGGATCCAGGAGCTGTCCTCTTAACGGCGGCGTTTAACACCTGTCGCCGGATGGAGAAGATACCGGATCGTTGGAAGAAGTCCAACACCATTCTTATTCATAAGAAGGGTGATCGTGATGACCTCTCGAATTGGAGGCCCATCGCTCTTGGTGACGCGACCCCGAAGCTCTTCGCGGCGGTTGTTGCCGACCGGCTCACCCGCTGGGCCGTATCCAACAAGCGGCTCAGCCAAGCACAGAAGGGCTTTTTGCCCTTCGAAGGCTGCTTGGAGCACAATTTTGTGCTTCAGCATGCCATGGCTGCCGCTCGCAAGCAGCGTAAGGAGGTGGTGGTGGCGTGGTTGGATCTGGCCAACGCTTTCGGTTCGGTTCCCCACGCCACCATCATCGACTCGCTGTCCGACGCCGGCGCTCCGCGGTCGCTGATCAGCATCGTCGCCAGCCTTTACGAAGGCGTGGCGACCAGGGTCCGTACCGCCGAAGGGTACACGTCCTGGATCCCCATGAAGTCGGGGGTGAGACAGGGCTGCCCGCTTAGCCCGATCTTATTCAACCTCTCCATCGAGGCCATGGTTCGCGGGGCCGTGGACTCGGCGGAGGGGGTGATGGTGAACGGGCATAGGGTGACAGCCCTGGCGTACGCTGACGACGTGGCGCTCGTCGCGTCATCTACCGACGGCATGGGGAGGTTACTGCAAGCGGCAGAGGGAACGGCTCGGGCGCTGGGCCTCTCCTTCAACCCCTCGAAGTGTGCAACTCTGCACATCAGAGGGGACGGGAGAGTAGCCCGCACCGAGTTTCGTTTAGACGGGGGACTCGTTCCAGCTCTGGGGGACGGCCAGAGTTACGAGCACCTGGGAGTCCCGACGGGGGTTCGGATCGACCAAACCCCATATCCAACGATCGAGGCGCTTTTGACCGATTTGCGCGCGGTAGACGAGTCCTTGCTCGCACCCTGGCAAAAAATCGAGACCGTGGCAACGTTTCTGTTGCCGCGCCTCGATTTCGCGTTCAGGGCAGGGCACGTGCGTAGAACCGCTTTAGCTGTCGCCGACAAGGTCATGAAGCGCACGGTGAAGAGGTGGTTACACCTCCCGCAGCGTGCCAGCGCGGAGTTGGTTTTCATCCCCCCCGCATGGGGTGGGTGCGGCCTTCTCCCGCTGGTGGATCTGGCCGACGTGGCGTCCGTGTCGCACGCGTTCAGAATGCTGAACGCGGGCGACCCGGTCGTCGCGGACATCGCCAGGTCAGCGCTGCGCGACGCCGTGCGTGAAAAGATCGGTCGGACCCCTGGAAGCGGGGACCTTGCCGACTATCTCTCGGGCTCTTTGTCCGGCGAGGCCGACGGCGGGCCGGGCTACGTTCTGGTCGCGAGCAAGGACGGTGGCCCTAAGATCTAGTACGCGCCTCGGTTTTCGTTGGAGGTGGGACGAGGTTCGTGAAGAACTCTCGATCGAGTGTCGCTCCCGGCAAGGACGAGTCGTTGTGGTGCCGCCAGCTGCGAAAGGGCAGTGCACGCGGAGGCTGAGGGCGGCAGTGGGGGAGGGCTACATGGAAAGGCTTCTACGGAAGCCGGACCAAGGGAAGGTCTTCGACGTAGCTTCCCGTTGCGCGGTTAGCAACCACTTTCTGCGCACGGGGGCGTTTGTCCGTTTCGCTGACTGGCGTTTCGTTCACCGCGCCCGCCTCGACGTGTTGCCGTTGAACGGTGCACGTCGGTGGGGGGACGGTGACAAGCGTTGCCGGCGATGCGGGCATGACTTCGAGGGCCTTCCCCATGTGCTCTCCCACTGCGGTCCTCACTCCGCAGCCCGGCAGCTGCGTCACGACAACATCGTCCAGCGGCTCGCGAAGGCTGTCCGTCTTCCCGGTGAGCTCCGGGTCAACAGGCGCGTCCCGGGCGTCGACGGCGAGCTGGCAGCCCTGCGTCCCGACATCGTCGTGGAGCACGTAACCGGGGTACGTCAGTACCGGGCTCTGCGGGGGGCGCCCGCGGCGGAGTCGACGCCTGCGGCGCTGAGCGGGAGCAGTGGAGGCGCCCGCGTTCCTGGGGTGGGGCCGCTGGCGGATCCCTGAGCCCCCACACCTACATCTATTTAGCGCGAGACGTCGACACGGGGTGGATGTCGTCAGCCTCCACGCCAAGGGCGAAACGGACAAGGGAGGGTGTCTGGTTAGGCAGCCATATCTCAACCTTGTTATTACTGTTCGCGTCACTCCTTATCTATTTTGTTTTTACTTTACTTTACCTCATTTTACTTTATTTTACTTATTTGGCTGCCTACCCAGACGCCCACCTAGGTGACCACCTACTTAGTGCTCACCTGGTCACCTACACAGCTTCCTGTCTATCTATTTGCCCTATACTATCATATCTGGTCTGCAACACATACGACATCCACCCCGTGCCAGGGGGAGCCTAGGAAACCTACTGCACTCTATCTCACTCTAGTTTACTCTATTCTATCTTTACCCTCTTCCTTCCACAAGTTCTTCCACATGGCTATTTTAGTTTACTTTACACTACCTCTACTCCCACTCCTCCTCTCTTTTGCGTGATGGACATTAAACACGATTCTATTTTATTTTGGTTTACCTTACTCTAACGATACTCTCTTTCCTCTACATGGCTGACGTTGTACACGGTTTACTTTAGTCTACATTCTTATACCCCTACCCTCTTTATGTTCTGCTCCTTCTACCTCCCTCTTTTTGTTAAGCTATCCTACTCATCCTGGTCCCCCTGGCAGAAGTGTTAGTATCTAGTATCACGTCTCGTTAGGTTTACTTTAATAATGGACTGAAGGGTGCCAGACTGCGTTGATTGTTACAATAGACTGTATTTTATTTTATTTTATGTTATTCTCAACCAATTGTCAACTTCTTTTCTTTTTCGTTTCCTTCAACACGATTATGACGCTCTGGTCACCCCTTAATGCTTGTTAAGATATAGACTACATGATCAAGTGACCCACCAGGGGCCTTGACACAGCCTTGTATTCTAATCTATTCTCCTTATCATACTGCGATGATACTTACTCGACTAAACGAATGAATAGTGTTAATCTGTGAGGTGGCGGGTCCTGCGACCCCACCAAGTAGATTTATAGCGTTATTAATCTGCACACATGTAATGTATCACTAAGAATTTGTATACCCCTGGGGCCTCGGCCCCAGGGGAACATTAATTGATTAAATAAAGTGTTCTAATCTGTTCTTATCAGCTTAATATCTGATACACTCCTCATTAGGAGTCAGAATATTAATCTGATTTTTGGAAAGAGGCGGATTGCTGGGGCTTGCTCCACCTCCGCCGCGAGTCGGCCCGGTATTGCAGTGCCTCCGGGAACGGCTCAATTAGCTCGCTTAACCATATTCTGGCTTCTACACTTTGATCTTCCATCCTTTAAAAGTATTATTTTTTCGTTTCGACTCGCTCGCCGGAGTGTCGCGTCTTCCGCGTCGCGTGTGCGGTGTTCGATCGGTGCGGTGGCAAGTGCGAGCGACTAGCTGGAGGTGCCCTGGTCATCGGGTAAGTCCACAGTGGGAGTAGGTGGAGGTCAACTCGTAGTTAGAGACAGAGCTCCCGAAACGGTGATAACCGTTCTCGGGTAGAGCGAGACGTCTAGCACGTGACGTCACTCCCCCTCCGTCGATACCATCGATAAGAGGGGTGTAGTAGTTTGATCGCGTAGAGTCAGCTTGTGTGTGTTATACACAGCTATATAGGTATAACCGATAGCTGTTGTTTTGTTATCACGACCTCCCCGACTTCAACTGTCGACGTTTGATCACGTACTCCTGTAAAATCGAACTTTAACGGTTTTACAGGCAGGCGCTGCGCAATAGCAGCTCTAGAATATTCGATTAAATTCTGGTTGTTTTATCAGAGATCGGGGTACACGGAGGCCCTTTACACCCCGTGTAACTCGATACGTTTTTGTTTCCAGAGCATCTCCAGGCCGTGCGGAACGACGGGAAAGATTTAACCGCGGGCGGTTGTCTGTCTCGTTCGCGAAGTACGGTTCGCTCGTGCGGTTGCCGTGTCCGGTCGGGCACCGTAATCGTCCGTTAATTCGTACTATTTATTTAATTTATCCGCGTTCGCGTTGTCCCTTGTCTTTTGTACATATAATTTATTTTTGTGTCTCGTCTTCTGTGTTTCCGCTCCGCTTCCGTCTGTGTTCCACTCCGGCGAGCGTTATTATTTTATCATTTTATTTATTTATTTTTATTGTTGACGAGTCGAGTAGTTGCGTTGCGACGCTATCTTAACGATGACGGGTAATAGCAGCCAAAATAGTACAATGAACACGAGTAATAATAACGTGGTAAAGCTGCTTTACCCGTTCCCTGCCGAATTTCCTTGCCCCTTCTGCTTTAACGGCAGAACGGTGTGCAAAAAGGGGGCGTGTGTGTATCTGAGGCACACGGATTTATTTAAACACCTTAAGTTACACCACCCCAGTGCGGTTAAGAGGTGGACGTGCGGAGTGTGCGGCTTCGCCGACGACAGCGCTTATGCGTTGAAGAAGGTGAAGTCGCACCACGCGACAAAGCACCCGTCCACTGGGGGTCCGTGTGCCTCCGTTACACACAACCCCCTTGCAGGGAGTGCCGCCCGCGCAACACTCGGCGATAGCGGTGCCGAGTCGCGACCCGTTGACGCGGTGGATTTTTCCACCGAGAGCGAGGTCTCCTTCCCTCCTTTGGGAGCTTCCCCGGTGACCTGTGGGGGCACCACCACCTGCGCCCCCACCACCGCAACGAGTACTGCTCTTCTGAATGCTTCCAGAGCTACGAGGACGGCTGCCTCCACCGCAGCCAGGACAACGTCATCGAGAGGGGCCTCCTCTACAACGTCAAGGAAAGGCACTGCTATCACCACGCAACCCCGGCGACGGGCCGGGCCACCCGCCGCCGCATCAACAACAACAACAACGACCACAACCACAACGACGACGGTGGGATCAAGCACCGCTACCAGGAGCTCCGTTACCCTCGCGGCGTTCCTGCAGCGGAGCCGGCGCTCCTCCGCGGGCGAGGACGCCCCCAACAGAACGAGGACCAGCGGCGGGCCGGTGTCAATGGGGAGGATATCGGGGGGCAAGACCACCACGCCCCCCGCCCCCGCAAGGGGAAAGAAGAGTCCGGCGGCGTCCGCGTCGACCGCAAGGAAGGCGCGGGCGTCCACCGAGCCTCCCCAACCCGGCCCGCCCCGACGACCACCAGCCAGGCGGGTGACACCAGCCACGACCTTCGCCGAGGTCACCAGGGGCAGTCCGCCCGCAGTGGTCGGGGCGACGGCGGTGTCGCGGAATACGAGAGCGGCGTCTCTCCCGCCCGCGTCGACACGGGTGACACGGGCTGCAGTGAAGAGGATGGGGGGCGCGTCCACCACCTTAAGCGCCCCCACAACGACACCGCCACTGCAGGGCCCACCACCTACGCCCTGCAGCGCCCCGGCCACCCTGACGACGACGACGGTGACGACCACGGCCCGTGGCTCGCCAATAATGACGGCGGCCGTCACACCATCTACGGCGGTCGCCGTCGCGGCGAGGACGCCGCCTGCCACGGGCCGCGCCTCCACCCTGCCGACCAGGACGACCCGGGTGACGTCCCTCCCGCCCGGGCCGTCCGCGAAGAGGCCTATCCGTGGACGCCTGTCCCCTCCGGGGGGCAGAGGGGGCACCCAGACCACCGGGGTGTCCCTCGTGGTGGAGGCGCGTGGGGAGGGGGCCGCGAAGAGAAGGTCGCTGCCTTCACCCAGGCCCCTCCCCACAATCGAGGAGTCATCGTCGTCGTCAGGAGACGACCAACCAGCGCCGGCGGCCGGGAACAAGGGGGGACCGGCGTCCAGAAGGAGGAGGCGCTGCTGTACCAGCAGCAGCAGCAGCAGCAGCAGTAGCAGCAGTAACGGCAGCAGGAGGAGCAGCAACAACAGCGCCGCGAGGGGACGGGGCAACACCACCAGAGCGGTGCGCAGGCGGTGGGTGGATCGCCGGCCTGCAACAACGTCATCTTCGGAGTCGTCGGGGGATGAGGGGGCCCCGAGGCAGCCGTCCCCGCGGGTGGAGGGACCCACACCCTCCACCCGAAGGTCGCCGAGGCACTCCCAGGAGGGGAGGGGCCTCGATTTTAACTTAGCCTTAAATAATCGTTTTAATGTCTTGACTGACCGGGCAACGAGCCCGGTCAATTTTAATAATCTAAATGTACCCGACTCCCCCGGGTCAAACCGGGGGTCTTTCTGCTGCAGGTGTGGAGGCGTACGGGACCCGCCCGCGTCAACATCCCGGGACAGCGTCGCGGTGGAGGCTTCGCTGAGGATGCCCCCGGCAAGCTTTAGGGAAAGCCACCCGGTGAGTGCGACGCGTGGGTGTCGTGCGGTACCTGGAAGCGGACGGACACCTGCAGCGACCGTGGGGCGGCGGCGGGGGATGGCGAACTCGGGCCTCCCCGCTGCAAGCGAGCGCAGTGGCGGGGCGCTTCAGCCCCGGGCCCCGCGGCAATCTAGGGTGCCCCATCCTCGAGGTGGAGGTCGCGACGCCGCGTCCGGTGCACCGCCAACCGAACGACCCCGAATTAGGGGACGCCGGGGGGTGGACGACGCCGCAAGGGCGCGGATAGTGGCCTTTGCTGAGGGGGTGGAGTCGCCCGTGCAACTGGAGGAATTTGCCGCGATGGTGGATGGGTTCCTCCAGGAGCGGAGGGCCGCGGGACCCGGGGCTGGCGACGGGAGTGCCGCCCCTAGCGGGGGTGCCGGTCGGCGCCGGCCTGTCGCGGAGGGTGGGTTGCGTCACCCGATGGGAGCCAATTCGAGGGAGGACGATGGCTCTTCCAACGCTCCGTATCGCGTGAGGGAGGCTACGCGTATCCAACGTCTTTTCCGGGCGAATAGGAAGCGCGCGGTGCAGGAGATTCTCGCCGGAGAATCTCCTCATTGCAGTGTGCCCCTGGACCGGGTCCAGGAGCACTTTTCCAACGTCTACTCGCTCCGAGTTCGCCCGAGTAGCCTCCCTCCTCTCTATCAGGAGGACCCGACTCCAGAGTCGAACGACGCCCTGGTCTCCCCCTTCTCGGAAGCCGAAGTCAGCCGTCGGTCAAAGCGGATGAAGCTTGCTTCGTCCGCCGGACCCGACGGTCTGACGTATGGTGACCTGAGGAGGGCGGATCCAGGAGCTGTCCTCTTAACGGCGGCGTTTAACACCTGTCGCCGGATGGAGAAGATACCGGATCGTTGGAAGAAGTCCAACACCATTCTTATTCATAAGAAGGGTGATCGTGATGACCTCTCGAATTGGAGGCCCATCGCTCTTGGTGACGCGACCCCGAAGCTCTTCGCGGCGGTTGTTGCCGACCGGCTCACCCGCTGGGCCGTATCCAACAAGCGGCTCAGCCAAGCACAGAAGGGCTTTTTGCCCTTCGAAGGCTGCTTGGAGCACAATTTTGTGCTCCAGCATGCCATGGCTGCCGCTCGCAAGCAGCGTAGGGAGGTGGTGGTGGCGTGGTTGGATCTGGCCAACGCTTTCGGTTCGGTTCCCCACGCCACCATCATCGACTCGCTATCCGGCGCCGGCGCTCCACGGCCGCTGATTAGTTTAGTCGCCAGCCTTTACGAGGGCGTGGCGACCAGGGTCCGTAACGCCGAAGGGTACACGTCCTGGATCCCCATGAAGTCGGGGGTGAGACAGGGCTGCCCACTTAGCCCGATCTTGTTCAACCTCTCCATTGAGGCCATGGTTCGCGGGGCCGTGGACTCGGTGGAAGGTGTGACGGTGAGCGGGCATAAGGTGACAGCTCTGGCGTACGCCGACGACGTGGCACTCGTCGCGTCATCTGCCGACGGCATGGGGAGGTTGCTGCAAGCAGCAGAGGGAACGGCTCGTGTGCTGGGCCTCTCCTTCAACCCCTCGAAGTGTGCAACTTTGCACATTAGAGGGGACGGGAGAGTAGTTCGCACCGAGTTCCGTTTAGACGGGGGACTCGTTCCAGCTCTGGAGGACGGCCAGAGTTACGAGCACCTGGGAGTCCCGACCGGGGTTCGGATCGACCAAACCCCATACTCGACGATCGAGGCGCTTTTATCGGATTTACGCGCGGTAGATGAGTCCTTGCTCGCACCCTGGCAAAAAATCGAGACCGTGGCGACTTTTTTGTTGCCGCGCCTCGATTTCGCGTTCAGGGCAGGGCACGTTCGTAGAACCGCTTTAGCTGTCGCCGACAAGGTCATGAAGCGCACGGTAAAGAGGTGGTTACACCTCCCGCAGCGTGCCAGTGCGGAGCTGGTTTATATCCCCCCCGCATGGGGTGGGTGCGGCCTTCTCCCGCTGGTGGATCTGGCTGACGTGGCGTCGGTGTCGCACGCGTTCAGGATGCTGAATGCGGGTGACCCGGTCGTCGCGGACATTGCCAGGTCAGCGCTGTGTGACGCCGTGCGTGAAAAGATCGGTCGGACCCCTGGGAGCGGTGACCTTGCCGAATATCTCTCGGGCTCTTTGTCCGGTGAGATGGCGAGGCCGACGGCGGGCCGGGCTACGTTCTGGTCGCGAGCAAGGACAGTTGCTTTAAGATCTAGCACGCGCCTCGGATTTCGTTGGAGGTGGGATGAGGTTCGTGAGGAACTCTCGATCGAGTGTCGCTCCCGGCAAGGACGATTAGTTGTGGTGCCGCCGGCTGCAAAAGGGCATTGCACGCGGAGGCTGAGAGCTTCAGTGGGGGAGTATTACATGGAAAGGCTTCTTCGGAAGCCGGACCAGGGGAAGGTGTTCGATGTAGCCTCCCGTTGTGCGGTTAGTAACCACTTTCTGCGCACGGGGGCGTTTGTCCGCTTCGCTGATTGGCGTTTTGTCCACCGCGCCCGCCTCGACGTGTTGCCGCTAAACGGCGCTCGTCGGTGGGGGGACGGTGACAAGCGTTGCCGGCGTTGCGGGCATGACTTCGAGGGCCTTCCCCATGTGCTCTCCCACTGTGGTCCTCACTCCGCAGCCCGGCAGCTGCGTCACGACAACGTCGTCCAGCGGCTCGTGAAGGCTGTCCGTCTTCCCGGTGAGCTCCGGGTCAACATGCGGGTCCCGGGCGTCGACGGCGAGCTGGCAGCCCTGCGTCCCGACATTGTCGTGGAGCACGGGCTGTCGAAAAACATCGTCGTGGTCGACGTAGCCGTGCCTTTCGAGAATACTCTCGGCGCAATTGAGGAGGCAAGAGAGGGGAAGATACGCAAGTATCAACCCCTCGCCGAATCATTGCGTAGGCGCGGCTACCGAGTCCACGTAGATGCGTTCGTCGTCGGCGCTCTGGGCTCGTGGGACCCGGGGAACGAGTTCGTCCTGGACCTGCTGCGCGTCTCTCAGCGTTATGCAGCGCTGATGAGACGTCTCATGGTATCTGAGACAGTAGCCTGGTCCAGAGACATCTACGTGGAGCACGTAACCGGGGTACGTCAGTACCGGGCTCTACGGGGTGCACCCGAGGCGGAGTCGACGCCTGCGGCGCTGAGCGGGAGCAGTGGAGGCGCCCGCGTTCCTGGGGTGGTGCCGCCGGCGGATCCTTGAGCCTCCACACCTGCTGATCGAGGGGCAGTTAGAAGGCGTATGAGGTCCCAGCCTCCACATCGTCTGGTACAGAGAGGAAGAGAGTGGAAGGAATGAAGGGTTGTATCAAATTTTATTGGTGACACTACATATTTTATTTCATTTTACTTTATTTTATTTTATTCTATTTTACCTATTTACTTTACTTTATCTTACTTAATCTTATTAATTCACTGTATCTTAGCTTACTTGATTGGATTGTATTTTATCTAATTTTATTTTATTTTAGTCACTTGATCTTAACTCATTCTACTATATAACTCATTCCATTACATCTTGCTCTTTTCCTGCTCTACTTTAGTTCATTCTATCCAATTTCTTTTTTGTTTATTTGTTTTTCTACATTTTGACTCACGACATATAGCTATACATCTATTTAATTCCAGACGATTATTTATTTATTATTTACTATTTATTTATTACTTATTATTTGCTATTTATAACTATTTATTCATCTATTTACTTACCTAACTACTTAATCATCTAGTCTACTATCATTTGTTCAGCTACCCACTTTTCTGTTCAATTCTGTGGGTTTACTTTCTTGGGACCACTAATCGCCCCCATGTGTATATGTATATGTATATATGTATGTATATATGTGTACATGGGTGCATACTCATAAGATGTTTGTTTCTAGTCTTCTGCATCCCCCCTCGATCTGAAACGACTGACTAGGATGAAGGCGCCAGTCCGCACAGAGGACGGTCAACAATATCCAGCTCTTACTAGTTGATAATTGAGCTATTTTAACGTACTTAATGTTGTACTGCTTTATGCGATTGTTTTTATTGATTGAGTTTTTATATTGTCTACGCTTTGTTGTTTTTATATACATGACCTAACGTGGTTATATGTTTCTTTTATATTATTACTTCATATTATTACTTTGTATTATATAGTTGATGTCATAGATCTATTCTATGTTAATTATATAAGACGTTGCGTGGGGGCTATTCCCCCGTATGCTGATTATTATTTTATATAATATTATTTATAAATCGTGCGGACTACCCACGAAATTATTGTTAAATACTGTATACCCCCGGGGCTTCGGCTCCGGGGGAACATTTATTGGTAAATAAAGGCGCATTTTATCTGTTCTTATCAGCTTAATATCTGATACACTCCTCATTAGGAGTCAGAATATTAATCTGATTTTTGGAAAGAGACGGATTGTTGGGGCTTGCTCCACCTCCGCCGCGAGTCGGCCCGGTATTGCAGTGCCTCCGGGATCGGCTCAATCAGCTCTCTTTTAAACACACTTTGATCTTGCCATCACTATAAAGTTTTATTTATTTATTTTTTGTGACTCGCCGGAGTGTCGTGTTTTTTCGCGTCGCGTGTGCGGTGTTCGAGCGGGTGCAGTGACAAGTGCGAGCGACGAGCTGGAGGTGCCCTGGTCATCGGGTAAGTCACGGTAGGAGTAGGTAGAGGTTGGAAAAATCGTAGTTAGAATTAGAGCTCCCGAAACGGTGAAAACCGTTCCCGGGTAGACACTCCCCCTCCGACGATACCATCGGCAAGAGGGGCGAGAAGTAGTTAGATCGCGGTAAATTCCGATTGTTTCATTTATACACAGCTACAGGCATAGCCCGTAGCTGCTGTTTGGTTGCTAACGACCTCCCCTGCTTCTACCGCCGACGAATTTGGTCACGTACTCCTGTAAAATCGAACTTTAACGATTCTACAGGCAGGCGCTGCGTAATAGCAGCAGTAGTTTATTCCGATTAAAATCTGCTTGTCTAATAAGAGATCGAGGTACACGGAGGCTCTTTACACCCCGTGTAACTCGATACATTTTTGCGCACCCAGTGCATCTCCAGGCCGTGCGGAACGACGGGCGGGAATTAACCGCGGGCGGTTGTCTCACTCGATCGCGAAGTACGGTTCGCTCGCGCGGTCGCTGCGTCCGGTCGGGCACCGCTGAGTCGTCCGTTAGATTGTGATATTTATTTATATTTATATTTATATTCATATTTATATTTATACTTATATTTATTTTATTTAGTTTATTCAGAGTTCGTGCTGTTACGTTTATTTTATACACATAATTTATTTTTATTTTTATTTCTATTTTTCGTTGTGCGTGTTTGTTTCTCGTTCCGTTTTGTGTTCCGCTCCGGCGAGCGTTATTATTATTACGTTGTTTCACTGCTTATTTCCTAATTTAGCACTTTATTCATTTGTTTCGCTCCTTCTTTTTATTTTGTTTTCTGTTGACGAGTCGGGCCGTTGCGTTGCGACGCTTTCGGTTAAACGATAACGGGTGGCAGCAGCCAAACGAATACCATGGATACGAGTAATAACAACACCGTCGTGAGGCTGCTGTACCCGTTCCCTGCCGAGTTTCCGTGCCCGTTCTGCTTCAACGGCAGGACGGCGTGCAAGAAGGGGGCGTGCGTGTATCTGAGGCACACGGATCTGTTCAAACACCTCAAACTACACCACCCCGGTGCGATCAAACGGTGGTCCTGCGCCGAGTGCGGCTTCACCGACGACAGCGCGTACGCGCTGAAGAAGGTGAAGTCGCACCACGCGACCAGGCACCCGTCCGCCGGGGGTCCGTGTGCCCCCGTTACACGCAACCCCCTCGCAGGGAGCGTCGCCCGCGCAACGCCCGGCGACACCGGGGCCGAGACGCGACCCCGCGTGGAAGCGGTGGGGCTCTCCACCGGGAGCGAGGCCTCTCCTCCTCCCCTGGGGGCCTCCCCGGTGACCTTGGGGGGCACCACCACCTGTGCCCCCAGAAATAGAGGAACTACTGCGCCTGCAAATGTTTCCGGCGCCGCGAGGACGGCTGCCTCCACTGCTGCCAGGACGACGTCGGCGACGGGAGCGACGATGACGACGACGACCACCACCACCACCTCGCAACCCCGACGACGGGCCGGGCCGCCCACCGCCGCGTCCGGGAAAATACACCCAACCAAAACCATACCGGCGGCGGGGAGCAGCGCCGTCACCAGGAGCCCCGTCACCCTCGCGGCGTTCCTGCAGCCGAGCCGGCGCTCGTCCGCGGGCGAGGACGCCCCGGCGGAGCGGAGGACCAGCGGCGGGCCGGCGTCAATGGGGAGGAGGTCGGGGGGCAACACCACCTCGCCCTCCGCGGCGGCGTCCGCGTCGACCGCGAGGAAGACGCGGGCGTCCACCGAGCCTCCCCAACCCGGCCCGCCCCGACGAGCACCATCCAGGCGTGTGACCCCATCCACCACCTTCGCTGAGGTCACCCGAGGCAGCCCGCCAGCGGTGGTCGGAGCGACGACGACGACGGTGCCGAGACGGACGAGAGCGGCGTCTCTCCCGCCCGCGCCGACACGGCGGACGCGGACAGCGACGAAGAGGACGGGGGGTGCGACCGCCACCTCCAGCACCCCCCCTGCGACACCGCCGCTGCAGAGCCCACCACCGACGCCCTGCAGCGCCCCGGCCACCCTGACGACGACGACGGTGACGACCACGGTCCGTGGCTCGCCCGTGATGACGGCGGTCGTCACTCCACCTCCGGCGGCCGCCGTCGCCGTGGGCCGCGCCTCCACCCCGCCGACCAGGACGACCCGGGCGACGTCCCTCCCGCCCGGGCCGCCCGCGAAGAGGCCAACGCGGGGACGCCTGTCCCCTCCGGGGGGCAGAGGGGACGCCCAGACCACCGGGGGGTCCCTCGTGGTGGAGGCGCCCGGGGAGGGGGCCGCGAAGAGAAGGACGGTGCCTTCGCCCAGGCCCCTCCCCACCATCGAGGAGCCGTCACCGTCGTCGCCGTCGGCACGCGAACGACCACCAGCGCCGTCGGCCAGGAGAGGGACGCGCCGCCGCAACACCACCGGAAGCGGCGACAGCAGCAGGAGCAGCAGCAGCGGAAGCAGTAGCAGCAGGAGCAGGAACAACAACGCCGCGGGGGGGCGGAACAACACGGCGGGAGCGGCACGCAGGCGGTGGGCGGACCGCAGAACATCCACCTCGTCGTCTTCGGAGTCGTCGGGGGACGAGGGAGCCCGGAGGCAGCCGCCCTCGCGCGCGGTGGAAGCAACACCAGCCACCCGAAGGTCACCGGGGCGCCCCCAGGGGGGGAGGGGCCTCGACTCCAATCCATTATCAAATAATTATTATAATGTTTTGACGGACCGGGCGACAAGCCCGGTCAATTTTAGTAATACTAGTGTACCTGACTCCCCCGGGTCAAACCGGGGGCGTTTCTGTTGTAGGTGCGGGGGCGCACGGGACCCGCCCGCGTCAACATCCCGGGACAGCGTCGCGGCGGCGGCTTCGTCGGGGGAGTTCCCGGCGGGCTCTGCGGAAAGCCACCCGGTGAGTGCGACGCGTGGATGCCGTGCGGTACCTGGAGGCGGACGGATACCCGCAGCGACCGTGGAGCGGCGGCGGGGGACGGCGAACTCGAGCCTCCCCGCTGCGAGCGAGCGCAGGGGCGGGGCGCTTCGGCCCCGGGCCCCGCGGCAATCCAGGGTGCCCCATCCGCGAGGCGGGGGTCGCGATGCCGCGTGCGGCGCGCCGCCCGCCGGTAGACCCCGAACGAGGGGACGCCGGGGGGTGGACGACGCCGCGAGGGCGCGGATCGTGGCCATCGCCGAGCGGGTGGAGTCGCCCGCGCAACTGGAGGAGCTTGCCGTGATGGTGGATGAGTTCCTTCAGGAGCGGAGGGCCGCGAGACCCGGGGCTGGCGACCGGAGTGCCGCCCCTAGCGGGGGTGCCGATCGGCGCCGGCCGGTCGCGGAGGGTGGGTTGCGTCACCCGATGGGAGCCGACTCGAGAGAGAACGATGGCTCTCCCAACGCTCCATATCGCGCGAGGGAGGCTACTCGGATTCAACGCCTTTTCCGGGCGAACAGGAAGCGCGCGGTGCAGGAGATTCTCGCCGGAGAATCTCCTCATTGCAACGTGCCCCTGGACCGGGTCCAGGAGCACTTCACCAACGTATATTCGCTCCGAGTTCGCCCGAGTAGCCTCCCTCCTCTCTATCAGGAGGACCCGACTCCAGAGTCGAACGACGCCCTGGTTTCTCCCTTCTCGGAAGCCGAGGTCAGCCGTCGGCTAAAGCGGATGAAGCTCGCTTCGTCCGCCGTACCCGACGGCTTGACGTACGGCGACCTGAGGAGGGCGGATCCAGGTGCGGTCCTCTTAACGGCGACGTTCAACACCTGTCGCCGGATGGAGAAGATACCGGACCGTTGGAAGAAGTCCAACACCGTACTTATTTATAAGAAAGGTGATCGTGATGACCTCTCGAATTGGAGGCCCATCGCTCTCGGTGACGCGACCCCGAAGCTCTTCGCGGCGGTCGTTGCCGATCGGCTCACCCGCTGGGCCGTGTCCAACAAGCGGCTCAGCCAAGCACAGAAGGGCTTCCTGCCCTTCGAAGGCTGCTTGGAGCACAATTTCGTGCTCCAGCACGCCATGGCTGCCGCTCGTAAGCAGCGCAGAGAGGTGGTGGTGGCGTGGTTGGATCTGGCCAACGCTTTCGGATCGGTTCCCCACGCCACCATCATCGACTCGCTGTCCGACGCCGGCGCTCCGCGGTCGCTGATCAGCATCGTCGCCAGCCTTTACGAAGGCGTGGCGACCAGGGTCCGTACCGCCGAAGGGTACACGTCCTGGATCCCCATGAAGTCGGGGGTGAGACAGGGCTGCCCGCTTAGCCCGATCTTATTCAACCTCTCCATCGAGTCCATGGTTCGCGGGGCCGTGGACTCGGCGGAGGGGGTGATGGTGAACGGGCATAAGGTGACAGCCCTGGCGTACGCTGACGACGTGGCGCTCGTCGCGTCATCTACCGACGGCATGGGGAGGTTACTGCAAGCGGCAGAGGGAACGGCTCGGGCGCTGGGCCTCTCCTTCAACCCCTCGAAGTGTGCAACTCTGCACATCAGAGGGGACGGGAGAGTAGCCCGCACCGAGTTTCGTTTAGACGGGGGACTCGTTCCTGCTCTGGGGGACGGCCAGAGTTACGAGCACCTGGGAGTCCCGACGGGGGTTCGGATCGACCAAACCCCATATCCAACGATCGAGGCGCTTTTGACCGATTTGCGCGCGGTAGACGAGTCCTTGCTCGCACCATGGCAAAAAATCGAGACCGTGGCAACGTTCCTGTTGCCGCGCCTCGATTTCGCGTTCAGGGCAGGGCACGTGCGTAGAACCGCTTTAGCTGTCGCCGACAAGGTCATGAAGCGCACGGTGAAGAGGTGGTTACACCTCCCGCAGCGTGCCAGCGCGGAGTTGGTCTTCATCCCCCCCGCATGGGGTGGGTGCGGCCTTCTCCCGCTGGTGGATCTGGCCGACGTGGCGTCCGTGTCGCACGCGTTCAGAATGCTGAACGCGGGCGACCCGGTCGTCGCGGACATCGCCAGGTCAGCGCTGCGCGACGCCGTGCGTGAAAAGATCGGTCGAACCCCTGGAAGCGGGGACCTTGCCGACTATCTCTCGGGCTCTTTGTCCGGCGAGATGGCGAGGCCGACGGCGGGCCGGGCTACGTTCTGGTCGCGAGCAAGGACCGTCGCCTTACGTTCTAGCGCGCGCCTAGGTCTTCGTTGGAGGTGGGATGAGATTCGTGAGGAGCTCTCGATCGAGTGTCGCTCCCGGCAAGGACGATTAGTTGTGGTGCCGCCGGCTGCAAAAGGGCATTGCACGCGGAGGCTGAGAGCCTCAGTGGGGGAGTATTACATGGAAAGGCTTCTTCGGAAGCCGGACCAGGGGAAGGTGTTCGATGTAGCCTCCCGTTGTGCGGTTAGTAACCACTTTCTGCGCACGGGGGCGTTTGTCCGCTTCGCTGATTGGCGTTTTGTCCACCGCGCCCGCCTCGACGTGTTGCCGCTAAACGGCGCTCGTCGGTGGGGGGACGGTGACAAGCGTTGCCGGCGTTGCGGGCATGACTTCGAGGGCCTTCCCCATGTGCTCTCCCACTGTGGTCCTCACTCCGCAGCCCGGCAGCTGCGTCACGACAACGTCGTCCAGCGGCTCGTGAAGGCTGTCCGTCTTCCCGGTGAGCTCCGGGTCAACAAGCGGGTCCCGGGCGTCGACGGCGAGCTGGCAGCCCTGCGTCCCGACATTGTCGTGGAGCACGGGCTGTCGAAAAACATCGTCGTGGTCGACGTAGCCGTGCCTTTCGAGAATACTCTCGGCGCAATTGAGGAGGCAAGAGAGGGGAAGATACGCAAGTATCAACCCCTCGCCGAATCATTGCGTAGGCGCGGCTACCGAGTCCACGTAGATGCGTTCGTCGTCGGCGCTCTGGGCTCGTGGGACCCGGGGAACGAGTTCGTCCTGGACCTGCTGCGCGTCTCTCAGCGTTATGCAGCGCTGATGAGACGTCTCATGGTATCTGAGACAGTAGCCTGGTCCAGAGACATCTACGTGGAGCACGTAACCGGGGTACGTCAGTACCGGGCTCTACGGGGTGCACCCGAGGCGGAGTCGACGCCTGCGGCGCTGAGCGGGAGCAGTGGAGGCGCCCTGGTTCCTGGGGTGGTGCCGCCGGCGGATCCTTGAGCCTCCACACCTGCTGATCGAGGGGCAGTTAGAAGGCGTATGAGGTCCCAGCCTCCACATCGTCTGGTACAGAGAGGAAGAGAGTGGAAGGAATGAAGGGTTGTATCAAATTTTATTGGTGACACTACATATTTTATTTCATTTTACTTTATTTTATTTTATTCTATTTTACCTATTTACTTTACTTTATTTTACTTAATCTTATTAATTCACTGTATTTTAGTCTACTTGATTGGATTGTATTTTATCTAATCTTATTTTAGTCACTTGATCTTAACTCATTCTACTATATAACTCATTCCATTACATCTTGCTCTTTTCCTGCTCTACTTTAGTTCATTCTATCCAATTTCTTTTTTGTTTATTTGTTTTTCTACATTTTGACTCATGACATATAGCTATACATCTATTTAATTCCAGACGATTATTTATTTATTATTTACTATTTATTTATTACTTATTATTTGCTATTTATAACTATTTATTCATCTATTTACTTACCTAACTACTTAATCATCTAGTCTACTATCATCTGTTCAGCTACCCACTTTTCTGTTTAATTCTGTGGGTTTACTTTCTTGGGACCACTAATCGCCCCCATATGTATATATATATGTATATATGTATGTATATATGTGTACATGGGTGCATACTCATAAGATGTTTGTTTTTAGTCTTCTGCATCCCCCCTCGATCTGAAACGACTGACTAGGATGAAGGCGCCAGTCCGCACAGAGGACGGTCAACAATATCCAGCTCTTACTAGTTGATAATTGAGCTATTTTAACGTACTTAATGTTGTACTGTTTTATGCGATTGTTTTTATTGATTGAGTTTTTATATTGTCTACGCTTTGTTGTTTTTATATACATGACCTAATGTGGTTATATGTTTCTTTTATATTATTACTTCATATTACTACTTTGTATTATATAGTTGATGTCATAGATCTATTCTATGTTAATTATATAAGACGTTGCGTGGGGGCTATTCCCCCGTATGCTGATTATTATTTTATATAATATTCTTTATAAATCGTGCGGACTACCCACGAAATTATTGTTAAATATTGTATACCCCCGGGGCTTCGGCTCCGGGGGAACATTTATTGGTAAATAAAGGCGCATTTTATCTGTTCTTATCAGCTTAATATCTGATACACTCCTCATTAGGAGTCAGAATATTAATCTGATTTTTGGAAAGAGGCGGATTGCTGGGGCTTGCTCCACCTCCGCCGCGAGTCGGCCCGGTATTGCAGTGCCTCCGGGATCGGCTCAATTAGCTCTTCTTAAACACACTTTGATCTTACCATCATCTAGTCTTTTTTATTTATTGTGATTCGCTCGCCGAAGTGTTTTTCCGCGTCGCGTGTGCAGTGTCCGATCGGTGCAGTGACAAGTGCGAGCGACGAGCTGGAGGTGCCCTGGTCATCGGGTAAGTCACGGTAGGAGTAGGTAGAGGTTGGAAAATTCGTAGTTAGAATTGGAGCTCCCGAAACGGTGAAAACCGTTCCCGGGTAGACAGAGACGTCTAGCACGCGACGTCACTCCCCCTCCGACAAGAGGGGCGAGAAGTAGCTAGATCGCGGTAGATTCAGATTGTTTGTATTTGTACATAGCTACAGGCATAGCCCGTAGCTGCTGTTTGGTTGCCAACGACCTCCCCTACTTCTACCGCCGACGAATTTGGTCACGTACTCCTGTAAAATTGAACTTCGACAATTTTACAGGCAGGCGCTGCGTAATAGCAGCAGTAGATTAATCGAGTAAATTCTGTTTGCTTAATTAGAGATCGAGGTACACAGAGGCTCTTTACACCCCGTGTAACTCGATACATTTTTGCGCACCCAGTGCATCTCCAGGCCGTGCGGAACGACGGGCGAGAATTAACCGCGGGCGGTTGTCTCTCTCGATCGCGAAGTACGGTTCGCTCGCGCGGTCGCTGCGTCCGGTCGGGCACCGCTGAGTCGTCCGTTAGATTGTGATATTTATTTATATTTATATTCATATTTATATTTACATTTATATTTACATTTATATTCATAGTTTTTTTATTTAGTTTACTCCGCGTTCGCGCCGACTCGTTTTGCTGTTATTGTATATATAATTTATTTTTATTGTTCATAGTTCGTGTTCTTCTTCTTTTTCGTTCCGTTTTCGTTTGTGTTTTCGCTCCGGTGAGCGTGATTATTTCATCATTCTACATTCCTTTTATTTACTTTCTTTTGTTTTGACGAGTCGGTCCGTTGCGTTGCGACGCTTTCGTTACGATGACGAGTAACAGCAGCGAGAATAGCATGAATTCGAACAACAATAACACCGTCGTGAGGCTGCTGTACCCGTTCCCTGCCGAATTTCCGTGCCCGTTCTGCTTCAACGGCAGGACGGTGTGCAAGAAGGGGGCGTGCGTGTATCTGAGGCACACGGATCTGTTCAAACACCTGAAACTTCATCACCCCGGTGCGATCAAACGGTGGTCCTGCGCCGAGTGCGGCTTCACCGACGACAGCGCGTACGCGCTGAAGAAGGTGAAGTCGCACCACGCGACCAGGCACCCGTCCGCCGGGGGTCCGTGTGCCCCCGTTACACGCAACCCCCTCGCAGGGAGCGTCGCCCGCGCAACGCCCGGCGACACCGGGGCCGAGACGCGACCCCGCGTGGAAGCGGTGGGGCTCTCCACCGGGAGCGAGGTATCCCCTCCTCCCCTGGGGGCCTCCCCGGTGACCTTGGGGGGCACCACCACCTGTGCCCCCAGAAATAGAACAATTGCTGCTTCGTTAAATGTTTCCAGCGTCGCGAGGGCGGCTGCCTCCACCGCTGCCAGGACGACGTCGGCGGCGGGAGCGCCGATGACGACGACGACGACCACCACCACCACCTCGCAACCCCGACGACGGGCCGGGCCGCCCACCGCCGCGTCCAGGAAAATACACCCAACCAAGACCATACCGGCGGCGGGGAGCAGCACCGCCACCAGGAGCCCCGTCACCCTCGCGGCGTTCCTGCAGCAGAGCCGGCGCTCGTCCGCGGGCGAGGACGCCCCGGCGGAGCGGAGGACCAGCGGCGGACCGGCGTCAATGGGGAGGAGGTCGGGGGGCAACACCACCTCGCCCCCCGCGGCGGCGTCCGCGTCGACCGCGAGGAAGACGCGGGCGTCCACCGAGCCTCCCCAACCCGGCCCGCCCCGACGAGCACCATCCAGGCGTGTGACCCCATCCACCACCTTCGCTGAGGTCACCCGAGGCAGCCCGCCAGCGTTGGTCGGAGCGACGACGACGGTGCCGAGACGGACGAGAGCGGCGTCTCTCCCGCCCGCGCCGACACGGCGGACGCGGACAGCGACGAAGAGGACGGGGGGTGCGACCGCCACCTCCAGCACCCCCCCTGCGACACCGCCGCTGCAGAGCCCACCACCGACGCCCTGCAGCGCCCCGGCCACCCTGACGACGACGACGGTGACGACCACGGTCCGTGGCTCGCCCGTGATGACGGCGGTCGTCACTCCACCTCCGGCGGCCGCCGTCGCCGCGGGCCGCGCCTCCACCCCGCCGACCAGGACGACCCGGGCGACGTCCCTCCCGCCCGGGCCGCCCGCGAAGAGGCCAACGCGGGGACGCCTGTCCCCTCCGGGGGGCAGAGGGGACGCCCAGACCACCGGGGGGTCCCTCGTGGTGGAGGCGCGCGGGGAGGGGGCCGCGAAGAGAAGGACGGTGCCTTCGCCCAGGCCCCTCCCCACCATCGAGGAGCCGTCACCGTCGTCGCCGTCGGCACGCGAACGACCACCGGCGCCGTCGGCCAGGAGAGGGACGCGCCGCCGCAACACCACCGGCAGCGGCGACAGCAGCAGCAGCAGCGGAAGCAGTAGCAGCAGGAGCAGGAACAACAACGCCGCGGGGGGGCGGAACAACAACACGGCAGGAGCGGCACGCAGGCGGTGGGCGGACTGCAGAACATCCACCTCGTCGTCTTCGGAGTCGTCGGGGGACGAGGGAGCCCCGAGGCAGCCGCCCTCGCGCGCGGTGGAAGCAACACCAGCCACCCGAAGGTCGCCGGGGCGCCCCCAGGGGGGGAGGGGCCTCGACTCCGATTCATTACCTCTAAATAATTATTATAATATTCTGACGGATCGGGCAACGAGCCCGGTCAATTTCAATATTCCTAGTGTACCTGACTCCCCCGGGTCAATCCGGGGGCGTTTCTGTTGTAGGTGCGGGGGCGCACGGGACCCGCCCGCGCCAACATCCCGGGACAGCGTCGCGGCGGCGGCTTCGTCGGGGGAGTTCCCGGCGGGCTCTGCGGAAAGCCACCCGGTGAGTGCGACGCGTGGATGCCGTGCGGTACCTGGAGGTGGACGGATACCCGCAGCGACCGTGGAGCGGCGGCGGGGGACGGCGAACTCGAGCCTCCCCGCTGCGAGCGAGCGCAGGGGCGGGGCGCTTCAGCCCCGGGCCCCGCGGCAATCCAGGGTGCCCCATCCGCGAGGCGGAGATCGCGATGCCGCGCGCGGCGCGCCGCCCGCCGGTAGACCCCGAACGAGGGGACGCCGGGGGGTGGACGACGCCGCGAGGGCGCGGATCGTGGCCTTCGCCGAGCGGGTGGAGTCGCCCGCGCAACTGGAGGAGCTTGCCGCGATGGTGGACGAGTTCCTTCAGGAGCGGAGGGCCGCGAGGCCCGGGGCTGGCGACCGGAGTGCCGCCCCTAGCGGGGGTGCCGATCGGCGCCGGCCGGTCGCGGAGGGTGGGTTGCGTCACCCGATGGGAGCCGACTCGAGAGAGAACGATGGCTCTTCCAACGCTCCGTATCGCGTGAGGGAGGCTACTCGGATTCAACGCCTTTTCCGGGCGAACAGGAAGCGCGCGGTGCAGGAGATTCTCGCCGGAGAGTCTCCTCATTGCAACGTGCCCCTGGACCGGGTCCAGGAGCACTTCACGAACATCTATTCGCTCCGAGTTCGCCCGAGTAGCCTCCCTCCTCTCTATCAGGAGGACCCGACTCCAGAGTCGAACGACGCCCTGGTTTCTCCCTTCTCGGAAGCCGAGGTCAGCCGTCGGCTAAAGCGGATGAAGCTCGCTTCGTCCGCCGGACCCGACGGCTTGACGTACGGCGACCTGAGGAGGGCGGATCCAGGTGCGGTCCTCTTAACGGCGACGTTCAACACCTGTCGCCGGATGGAGAAGATACCGGACCGTTGGAAGAAGTCCAACACCGTGCTTATTTATAAGAAAGGTGATCGTGATGACCTCTCGAATTGGAGGCCCATCGCTCTCGGTGACGCGACCCCGAAGCTCTTCGCGGCGGTCGTTGCCGATCGGCTCACCCGCTGGGCCGTGTCCAACAAGCGGCTCAGCCAAGCACAGGAGGGCTTCCTGCCCTTCGAAGGCTGCTTGGAGCACAATTTCGTGCTCCAGCACGCCATGGCTGCCGCTCGCAAGCAGCGCAGGGAGGTGGTGGTGGCGTGGTTGGATCTGGCCAACGCTTTCGGGTCGGTTCCCCACGCCACCATCATCGACTCGCTGTCCGACGCCGGCGCTCCGCGGTCGCTGATCAGCATCGTCGCCAGCCTTTACGAAGGCGTGGCGACCAGGGTCCGTACCGCCGAAGGGTACACGACCTGGATCCCCATGAAGTCGGGGGTGAGACAGGGCTGCCCGCTTAGCCCGATCTTATTCAACCTCTCCATCGAGGCCATGGTTCGCGCGGTCGTGGACTCGGCGGAGGGGGTGATGGTGAACGGGCATAAGGTGACAGCCCTGGCGTACGCTGACGACGTGGCGCTCGTCGCGTCATCTACCGACGGCATGGGGAGGTTACTGCAAGCGGCAGAGGGAACGGCTCGGGCGCTGGGCCTCTCCTTCAACCCCTCGAAGTGTGCAACTCTGCACATCAGAGGGGACGGGAGAGTAGCCCGCACCGAGTTTCGTTTAGACGGGGGACTCGTTCCAGCTCTGGGGGACGGCCAGAGTTACGAGCACCTGGGAGTCCCGACGGGGGTTCGGATCGACCAAACCCCATATCCGACGATCGAGGCGCTTTTGACCGATTTGCGCGCGGTAGACGAGTCCTTGCTCGCACCCTGGCAAAAAATCGAGACCGTGGCAACGTTTCTGTTGCCGCGCCTCGATTTCGCGTTCAGGGCAGGGCACGTGCGTAGAACCGCTTTAGCTGTCGCCGACAAGGTCATGAAGCGCACGGGGAAGAGGTGGTTACACCTCCCGCAGCGTGCCAGCGCGGAGTTGGTCTTCATCCCCCCCGCATGGGGTGGGTGCGGCCTTCTCCCGCTGGTGGATCTGGCCGACGTGGCGTCCGTGTCGCACGCGTTCAGAATGCTGAACGCGGGCGACCCGGTCGTCGCGGACATCGCCAGGTCAGCGCTGCGCGACGCCGTACGTGAAAAGATCGGTCGGACCCCTGGAAGCGGGGACCTTGCCGACTATCTCTCGGGCTCTTTGTCCGGCGAGATGGCGAGGCCGACGGCGGGCCGGGCTACGTTCTGGTCGCGAGCAAGGACCGTAGCTTTAAGATCCAGCACGCGCCTCGGTTTTCGTTGGAGGTGGGACGAGGTTCGTGAAGAACTCTCGATCGAGTGTCGCTCCCGGCAAGGACGAGTCGTTGTGGTGCCGCCAGCTGCGAAAGGGCAGTGCACGCGGAGGCTGAGGGCGGCAGTGGGGGAGGGCTACATGGAAAGGCTTCTACGGAAGCCGGACCAAGGGAAGGTCTTCGACGTAGCTTCCCGTTGCGCGGTTAGCAACCACTTTCTGCGCACCGGGGCGTTTGTCCGTTTCGCTGACTGGCGTTTCGTTCACCGCGCCCGCCTCGACGTGTTGCCGTTGAACGGTGCACGTCGGTGGGGGGACGGTGACAAGCGTTGCCGGCGATGCGGGCATGACTTCGAGGGCCTTCCCCATGTGCTCTCCCACTGCGGTCCTCACTCCGCAGCCCGGCAGCTGCGTCACGACAACGTCGTCCAGCGGCTCGCGAAGGCTGTCCGTCTTCCCGGTGAGCTCCGGGTCAACAGGCGCGTCCCGGGCGTCGACGGCGAGCTGGCAGCCCTGCGTCCCGACATCGTCGTGGAGCACGGGCTGTCGAAAAACATCGTCGTGGTCGACGTAGCCGTGCCTTTCGAGAACACTCTCGACGCAATCGAGGAGGCGAGACAGGGGAAGATACGCAAGTATCAACCCCTCGCCGAATCGTTGCGTAGGCGCGGCTACCGAGTCCACGTCGATGCGTTCGTCGTCGGCGCCCTGGGCTCGTGGGACCCGGGGAACGAGTTCGTCCTGGACCTGCTGCGCGTCTCTCGGCGCTACGCAGCGCTGATGAGGCGTCTCATGGTATCTGAGACGGTAGCCTGGTCCAGAGACATCTACGTGGAGCACGTAACCGGGGTACGTCAGTACCGGGCTCTGCGGGGGGCGCCCGCGGCGGAGTCGACGCCCGCGGCGCTGAGCGGGAGCAGTGGAGGCGCCCGCGTTCCTGGGGTGGTGCCGCCGGCGGATCCCTGAACCTCCGCATCTACGTCAACTCAGCACGAGGCATTGACACGGGGTGGATGTCGTCAGCCTCATCGCAAAGTCTGAAACAGGATGGGGGGGGGGCGTCCAGTTAGGCAGCCACATACTCACTTTGATTTTGCTGTTCATCTCGTTACTCGCCTATTTATCTCCTTCACTTTACTTTTCACTATCATATCCTACTTTACCCACTTGGCTGCCTATCTGGACGCCCTCCTAAACCCTCAGCTACGTATTCACCTACCTCCAATTACGTATACAATGTCACCTCAACTGTTTAAGTGTGTGCTCGGAGTTAGATTACATACACGACATCCACCCCGGTCCAGGGGGCGCGTAGAATACTTATTGCTGTTATTTTAATTTAATTTATTCTCTGGTTTCACGTTAGTCTACCCTATTCTATCTCTACTCTCTTTCCTTTCTACTCCTTCCCTTCCCTTGCCACATGGCAGACATTTTACACGGTTATATTTAGTTCACTCTATTTTACGTCTACTCTCCTTCTTTCTTATTCCCTTCGTACATGATCGACACGTGATATTCTGTTTAATTTTGCTTACTCTAAAACTTCCTCCTTCCCGTTTAGCTATCGTATTCATCCTGCCCCCCCCTGGCACAAGTCCTATTGTCATGTCTCAAGGGAATTACTTTAATGTTAGATGTAGGGGTGCCAGACCACAGTTATTTTTCTTTATTTCTTTACGTATCAAGTGACAAATTTTCTTTTCTTTTCTACATTACGATAATGCTCTGGCCACCTCGTAAGGTCTAGTACAATTAATCTTAAGTTCAACTGACCCGCCATGGGCAGTGGCAAAGTTCCTCTTAGTTTAATTTATTTTCTGTTATTTGCGAGGATACTTATTTCGCGAGACCTACGAACATTGTTAATCGCTAAGGTGGCGGGTCTTACGACCCCACCAAGCGAACCTATAATATGTCTGTATTGTACACATGTATGCGGATACATACAATGTATTGCTGTGAATTTGTATACCCCTGGGGCCTCGGTCCCAGGGGAACATTAAGTGATTAAATAAAGGGTTCTTATCTGTTCTTATCAGCTTAATATCTGATACACTCCTCATTAGGAGTCAGAATATTAATCTGATTTTTGGAAAGAGGCGGATTGCTGGGGCTTGCTCCACCTCCGCCGCGAGTCGGCCCGGTATTGCAGTGCCTCCGGGAACGGCTCAATTAGCTCGCTTAACCATATTCTGGCTTCTACACTTTGATCTTCCATCCTTTAAAACAGTATTGTTTTTTTCGTTTCGACTCGCTCGCCGGAGTGTCGCGTTTTCCGCGTCGCGTGTGCGGTGTTCGATCGGTGCGGTGGCAAGTGCGAGCGACTAGCTGGAGGTGCCCTGGTCATCGGGTAAGTCCACAGTGGGAGTAGGTGGAGGTCAACTCGTAGTTAGAGACAGAGCTCCCGAAACGGTGATAACCGTTCTCGGGTAGAGCGAGACGTCTAGCACGTGACGTCACTCCCCCTCCGTCGATACCATCGATAAGAGGGGCGTAGTAGTTTGATCGCGTAGAGTCAGCTTGTGTGTGTTATACACAGCTATAGCTATAACCGATAGCTGTTGTTTTGCTATCACGACCTCCCCGACTTCAACTGTCGACGTTTGATCACGTACTCCTGTAAAATCGAACTTTAACGGTTTTACAGGCAGGCGCTGCGCAATAGCAGCTCTAGATTCTTCGATTAAATTCTGGTTGTTTTATCAGAGATCGGGGTACACGGAGGCCCTTTACACCCCGTGTAACTCGATACGTTTTTTTTGTTTCCAGAGCATCTCCAGGCCGTGCGGAACGACGGGAAAGATTTAACCGCGGGCGGTTGTCTGTCTCGTTCGCGAAGTACGGTTCGCTCGTGCGGTTGCCGTGTCCGGTCGGGCACCGTAATCGTCCGTTAATTCGTATTATTTATTTAATTTATCCGCGTTCGCGTTGTCCCTTGTCTTTTGTACATATAATTTATTTTTGTGCTTCGTCTTCTGTGTTTCCGTTCCGCTTCCGTCTGTGTTCCACTCCGGCGAGCGTATTAGTTTTATCATTTTATTTATTTATTTTTACTTTTGACGAGTCGAGTAGTTGCGTTGCGACGCTATCGTTACGATGACGGGTAATAGCAGCCAAAATAGTACAATGAACACAAGTAACAGTAACGTGGTAAAGCTGCTTTACCCGTTCCCTGCAGAATTTCCTTGCCCCTTCTGCTTTAACGGCAGAACGGTGTGCAAAAAGGGGGCGTGTGTGTATCTGAGGCACACGGATTTATTCAAACACCTTAAGTTACACCACCCCAGTGCGATTAAGAGGTGGACGTGCGGAGTGTGCGGCTTCGCCGACGACAGCGCTTATGCGTTGAAGAAGGTGAAGTCGCACCACGCGACAAAGCACCCGTCCACTGGGGGTCCGTGTGCCTCCGTTACACACAACCCCCTTGCAGGGAGTGCCGCCCGCGCAACACTCGGCGATAGCGGTGCCGAGTCGCGACCCGTTGACGCGGTGGATTTCTCCACCGAGAGCGAGGTCTCCTTCCCTCCTTTGGGAGCTTCCCCGGTGACATGTGGGGCCACCACCACTTGCGCCCCCACCGCCACAACAAGGTCTGCTCTCTCAAATGCTTCTAGGGCAACGAGGACGGCTGCCTCCACCGCAGCCAAGACGACATCGAGAGGGGCCTCCTCAAAAACGTCAACGAAGGGCACTGCTATTACCACGCAACCCCGGCGACGGGCCGGGCCACACGCCGCCGCATTAACAACAACAACAACGACCACGACAACGACGACGGTGGGATCAAGCACCGCTACCAGGAGCTCCGTTACCCTCGCGGCGTTCCTGCAGCGGAGCCGGCGCTCCTCCGCGGGCGAGGACGCCCCCAACAGAACGAGGACCAGCGGCGGGCCGGTGTCAATGGGTAGGATATCGGGGGGCATGACCACCACGCCCCCCGCCCCCGCAAGGGGGAAGAAGAGTCCGGCGGCGTCCGCGTCGACCGCAAGGAAGGCGCGGGCGTCCACCGAGCCTCCCCAACCCGGCCCGCCCCGACGACCACCAGCCAGGCGGGTGACACCAGCCACGACCTTCGCCGAGGTCACCAGGGGCAGCCCGGCCGCAGTGGTCGGGGCGACGGCGGTGTCGCGGAATACGAGAGCGGCGTCTCTCCCGCCCGCGCCAATGAGGACGACGCGGGCCGCAGCAAGGAGAATGGGGGGCGCGTCCACCATCTCCAGCGCCCCCCCAACGACACCGCCACTGCAGGGCCCACCACCTACGCCCTGCAGCGCCCCGGCCACCCTGACGACGACGACGGTGACGACCACGGCCCGCGGCTCGCCAATAATGACGGCGGCCGTCACACCATCTACGGCGGTCGCCGTCGCGGCGAGGACGCCGCCTGCCACGGGCCGCGCCTCCACCCTGCCGACCAGGACGACCCGGGCGACGTCCCTCCCGCCCGGGCCGTCCGCGAAGAGGCCTATTCGTGGACGCCTGTCCCCTCCGGGGGGCAGAGAGGGCACCCAGACCACCGGGGTGTCTCTCGTGGTGGAGGCGCGTGGGGAGGGGGCCGCGAAGAGAAGGTCGCTGCCTTCACCCAGGCCCCTCCCCACCATTGAGGAGTCATCGTCGTCGTCCGGAGACGACCAACCAGCGCCGGAGGCCGGGAACAAGGGGGGACCGGCAACCAGAAGGAGGAGGCGCTGCTACCCCAGCAGCAGCAGCAGCAGCAGCAGCGGTGGCAGCAGTAACAGCAGCAGGAGGAGCAGCAACAACAGCGCCGCGAGGGGACGGGGCAACACCACCAGAGCGGTGCGCAGGCGGTGGGTGGATCGCCGGCCTGCAACAACGTCATCTTTGGAGTCGTCGGGGGATGAGGGGGCCCCGAGGCAGCCGTCCCCACGGGTGGAGGGACCCACACCTTCCACCCGAAGGTCACCGAGGCACTCCCAGGAGGGGAGGGGCCTCGATTTTAATGTAACATTAAATAACCGGTTTAATTTATTGACTGACCGGGCAACGAGCCCGGTCAATTTTGACGACTTATGTGTACCTGACTCCCCCGGGTCAAACCGGGGGTCTTTCTGCTGCAGGTGTGGAGGCGTACGGGACCCGCCCGCGTCAACATCCCGGGACAGCGTCGCGGTGGAGGCTTCGCTGAGGATGCCCCCGGCAAGCTCTAGGGAAAGCCACCCGGTGAGTGCGACGCGTGGGTGTCGTGCGGTTCCTGGAAGCGGACGGACACCTGCAGCGACCGGGGGGCGGCGGCGGGGGATGGCGAACTCGGGCCTCCCCGCTGCAAGCGAGCGCAGGGGCGGGGCGCTTCAGCCCCGGGCCCCGCGGCAATCTAGGGTTCCCCATCCTCGAGGTGGAGGTCGCGACGCCGCGTCCGGCGCACCGCCAACCGAACGACCCCGAATTAGGGGACGCCGGGGGGTGGACGACGCCGCAAGGGCGCAGATAGTGGCCTTTGCTGAGGGGGTGGAGTCGCCCGTGCAACTGGAGGAACTTGCCGCGATGGTGGATGGGTTCCTCCAGGAGCGGAGGGCCGCGGGACCCGGGGCTGGCGACCGGAGTGCCGCCCCTAGCGGGGGTGCCGGTCGGCGCCGGCCTGTCGCGGAGGGTGGGTTGCGTCACCCGATGGGAGCCAATTCGGGGGAGAACGATGGCTCTTCCAACGCTCCGTATCGCGTGAGGGAGGCTACGCGAATTCAACGCCTTTTCCGGGCGAACAGGAAGCGCGCGGTGCAGGAGATTCTCGCCGGAGAATCTCCTCATTGCAGTGTGCCCCTGGACCGGGTCCAGGAGCACTTTTCCAACGTCTACTCGCTCCGAGTTCGCCCGAGTAGCCTCCCTCCTCTCTATCAGGAGGACCCGACTCCAGAGTCGAACGACGCCCTGGTTTCCCCCTTCTCGGAAGCCGAAGTCAGCCGTCGGTTAAAGCGGATGAAGCTTGCTTCGTCCGCCGGACCCGACGGTCTGACGTATGGTGACCTGAGGAGGGCGGATCCAGGAGCTGTCCTCTTAACGGCGGCGTTTAACACCTGTCGCCGGATGGAGAAGATACCGGATCGTTGGAAGAAGTCCAACACCATTCTTATTCATAAGAAGGGTGATCGTGATGACCTCTCGAATTGGAGGCCCATCGCTCTTGGTGACGCGACCCCGAAGCTCTTCGCGGCGGTTGTTGCCGACCGGCTCACCCGCTGGGCCGTATCCAACAAGCGGCTCAGCCAAGCACAGAAGGGCTTCCTGCCCTTCGAAGGCTGCTTGGAGCACAATTTTGTGCTTCAGCATGCCATGGCTGCCGCTCGCAAGCAGCGTAAGGAGGTGGTGGTGGCGTGGTTGGATCTGGCCAACGCTTTCGGTTCGGTTCCCCACGCCACCATCATCGACTCGCTATCCGGTGCCGGCGCTCCACGGCCGCTGATTCGTTTAGTCGCCAGCCTTTACGAGGGCGTGGCGACCAGGGTCCGTACCGCCGAAGGGTACACGTCCTGGATCCCCATGAAGTCGGGGGTGAGACAGGGCTGCCCACTTAGCCCGATCTTGTTCAACCTCTCCATTGAGGCCATGGTTCGCGGGGCCGTGGACTCGGTGGAAGGTGTGACGGTGAGCGGGCATAAGGTGACAGCTCTGGCGTACGCCGACGACGTGGCACTCGTCGCGTCATCTGCCGACGGCATGGGGAGGTTGCTGCAAGCAGCAGAGGGAACGGCTCGTGTGTTGGGCCTCTCCTTCAACCCCTCGAAGTGTGCAACACTGCACATTAGAGGGGACGGGAGAGTAGTTCGCACCGAGTTCCGTTTAGACGGGGGACTCGTTCCAGCTCTGGAGGACGGCCAGAGTTACGAGCACCTGGGAGTCCCGACCGGGGTTCGGATCGATCAAACCCCATACCCAACGATAGAGGCGCTATTAGTCGATCTTCGCGCAGTGGACGAGTCCTTGCTCGCACCCTGGCAAAAGATCGAGACCGTGGCGGCATTCTTGCTGCCGCGCCTCGATTTTGCGTTCAGGGCAGGTCAGGTGCGTAGAACCGCTTTAGCTGTCGCCGACAAGGTCGTGAAGCGCACGGTAAAGAGGTGGTTACACCTCCCGCAGCGTGCCAGTGCGGAGTTGGTTTATATCCCCCCCGCTTGGGGTGGGTGCGGCCTCCTCCCGCTGGTGGATCTGGCTGACGTGGCGTCGGTGTCGCACGCGTTCAGGATGCTGAATGCGGGTGACCCGGTCGTCGCGGATATTGCCAGGTCAGCGTTGTGTGACGCCGTATGTGGAAAGATCGGTCGGACCCCTGGGAGCGGGGACCTTGCCGAATATCTCTCGGGCTCTTTGTCCGGTGAGATGGCGAGGCCGACGGCGGGCCGGGCTACGTTCTGGTCGCGGGTAAGGACCGTCGCCTTACGTTCTAGCGCGCGCCTGGGTCTTCGTTGGAGATGGGATGAGATTCGTGAGGAGCTCTCGATCGAGTGTCGCTCCCGGCAAGGACGATTAGTTGTGGTGCCGCCGGCTGCAAAAGGGCATTGCACGCGGAGGCTGAGAGCTTCAGTGGGGGAGTATTACATGGAAAGGCTTCTTCGGAAGCCGGACCAGGGGAAGGTGTTCGATGTAGCCTCCCGTTGTGCGGTTAGTAACCACTTTCTGCGCACGGGGGCGTTTGTCCGCTTCGCTGATTGGCGTTTTGTCCACCGCGCCCGCCTCGACGTGTTGCCGCTAAACGGCGCTCGTCGGTGGGGGGACGGTGACAAGCGTTGCCGGCGTTGCGGGCATGACTTCGAGGGCCTTCCCCATGTGCTCTCCCACTGTGGTCCTCACTCCGCAGCCCGGCAGCTGCGTCACGACAACGTCGTCCAGCGGCTCGTGAAGGCTGTCCGTCTTCCCGGTGAGCTCCGGGTCAACAAGCGGGTCCCGGGCGTCGACGGCGAGCTGGCAGCCCTGCGTCCCGACATTGTCGTGGAGCACGGGCTGTCGGAAAACATCGTCGTGGTCGACGTAGCCGTGCCTTTCGAGAATACTCTCGGCGCAATTGAGGAGGCAAGAGAGGGGAAGATACGCAAGTATCAACCCCTCGCCGAATCATTGCGTAGGCGCGGCTACCGAGTCCACGTAGATGCGTTCGTCGTCGGCGCTCTGGGCTCGTGGGACCCGGGGAACGAGTTCGTCCTGGACCTGCTGCGCGTCTCTCAGCGTTATGCAGCGCTGATGAGACGTCTCATGGTATCTGAGACAGTAGCCTGGTCCAGAGACATCTACGTGGAGCACGTAACCGGGGTACGTCAGTACCGGGCTCTACGGGGTGCACCCGAGGCGGAGTCGACGCCTGCGGCGCTGAGCGGGAGCAGTGGAGGCGCCCGCGTTCCTGGGGTGGTGCCGCCGGCGGATCCTTGAGCCTCCACACCTGTTCGACGAGAGACGTTGTTATGGGATGGATGTCCTAGCCTCCACAAGGACCCTGCAAAAGATAAACGAGACTATTTATTTATTTGTTTATTTATTTATCTATTTACTTGTTAATTTTACCTAATCGACTTTCTTGTTTTTCTAGTCCAACTTATTTTAGTTTAGTTTACCTTATCTTATCTTGTTTTATTCTTTTTTTTTATTTTATTTCATACGTTATCTCTGGTTATCTATAATCTCTTTTATCTCTTATCTTTTTACGTACTTACTTAATTTATTCTGTTCTATTCTATTATTCTATGATACAAGTATAGATATATCCATCTGCGGATATAGTCATTAACAATGTTTCTCTGTGTTATTAATGTATTACAGCAGGGCCTACATAGTTGGTAACTGCATGCAAAATACATACATGACATCCACCCCACCCAGGGGGCCTTGATCTGACTAGGATGGACAACTGTAGGAAAGTGATAACATAGCAGGACTATGTAATGGACTCAATTGTATATGCCCTACTCTATCGCTTTTATCGTATCTACCGCATTTTATTTTATTTTATTTTATTTTATTTTATTTTATCTTATTTTATTGTATTTTATCTACTCAAGTTTTCTATTTCATCTTATTATATGACTACGGACGATTTTAACTACTTGTACTCTGTTGACACTATTTTATTCTGTATGTTTCCATGCTAGAGTCCATTTTAATTTTAATCTTAATTAAGTTACTATCTATTTATTATCACCTGCTTATGTAGTACCATCTTTACACCTACCTACGTTAGCTGATTACTTTATGCTGTCCACATTTCTTAGTCTGCCTTCTTTATTCTATTCTAGGCACTTGCTGCTCGCAGGGCTCCCCTGGAAAGCGTTGTAACAACAGGTCTCACACACTGCATTCGTCGATTTTATTTATTTACCTGTGGACTTAAAAGCGCTAGTCCGCTAGGCCAAAGATAAAGCAATTTTTTATTTGTAGACAACCGACCGATGTCTTTCTTCGCTTTATTTTATTTCCATTTGCTTTTTTTTATTGTTATTTAAACTCTACACTGATATTTATATTTGTATTGACTTATATACTGTTTTATATACATTTACTACAATTTTACTGTTTTACTTAATCTGATGTTATGAATCTACGCGGCAGGAGACATGTGTCCCTGCTTAGGTGAATCAGTGTTTTATTATTCGTTTTATTATACATATGTATGCGGACCACATGCATTGTAACGTTGTAACACTTGTATACCCCTGGGGCTTCGGCTCCAGGGGAACATTAATTGATCAATAAAGCGCTTTTATCTGTTCTTATCAGCTTAATATCTGATACACTCCTCATTAGGAGTCAGAATATTAATCTGATTTTTGGAAAGAGGCGGATTGTTGGGGCTTGCTCCACCTCCGCCGCGAGTCGGCCCGGTATTGCAGTGCCTCCGGGATCGGCTCAATTTGGGCTTTTTTAATCATATATATACACACTTTGATCTTGACATCATTAAGTTTTATTTATTTTTTGTTGTGACTCGCCGGAGTGTCGTGTTTTTTCGCGTCGCGTGTGCAGTGTTGTCCGACCGGTGCAGTGACAAGTGCGAGCGACGAGCTGGAGGTGCCCTGGTCATCGGGTAAGTCACGGTAGGAGTAGGTAGAGGTTGGAAAATTCGTAGTTAGAGACAGAGCTCCCGAAACGGTGAAAACCGTTCCCGGGTAGACAGAGACGTCTAGCACGCGACGTCACTCCCCCTCCGACAAGAGGGGCGAGAAGTAGCTAGATCGCGGTAGATTCAGATTGTTTGTATTTGTACACAGCTACAGGCATAGCCCGTAGCTGCTGTTTGGTTGCCAACGACCTCCCCTACTTCTACCGCCGACGAATTTGGTCACGTACTCCTGTAAAATTGAACTTCGACAATTTTACAGGCAGGCGCTGCGTAATAGCAGCAGTAGATTAATAGAGTAAATTCTGTTTGCTTAATTAGAGATCGAGGTACACGGAGGCTCTTTACACCCCGTGTAACTCGATACGTCTTTGCTTCCAGAGCATCTCCGGGCCGTGCGGAACGACGGGCGTGAATTAACCGCGGGCGGTTGTCTCTCTCGATCGCGAAGTACGGTTCGCTCGCGCGGTCGCTGCGTCCGGTCGGGCACCGCTGAGCCGTTCGTCAGCCTGTAATATTTATTTATATTTATATTCATATTTATATTTACATTGATATTTATATTTATACTCATAGTTATTTTATTTAGTTTACTCCGCGTTCGCGCCGACTCGTTTCGTTGTTATTGTATATACAATTTATTTTTATTGTTCATCGTTCGTGTTCTTCTTCTTTTTCGTTCCGTTTTCGTTTGTGTTTTCGCTCCGGCGAGCGTGATTATTTCATCATTCTACATTCCTTATTTACTTTCTTTTGTTTTGTCGAGTCGGTCCGTTGCGTTGCGACGCTTTCGTTACGATGACGAGTAACAGCAGCGAGAATAGCATGAATTCGTACAACAATAACACCGTCGTGAGGCTGCTGTACCCGTTCCCTGCCGAGTTTCCCTGCCCGTTCTGCTTCAACGGCAGGACGGTGTGCAAGAAGGGGGCGTGCGTGTATCTGAGGCACACGGATCTGTTCAAACACCTGAAACTTCATCACCCCGGTGCGATCAAACGGTGGTCCTGCGCCGAGTGCGGCTTCACCGACGACAGCGCGTACGCGCTGAAGAAGGTGAAGTCGCACCACGCGACCAGGCACCCGTCCGCCGGGGGTCCGTGTGCCACCGTTACACGCAACCCCCTCGCAGGGAGCGTCGCCCGCGCAACGCCCGGCGACACCGGGGCCGAGACGCGACCCCGCGTTGAAGCGGTGGGGCTCTCCACCGGGAGCGAGGGCTCCCCTCCTCCCCTGGGGGCCTTCCCGGTGACCTTGGGGGGCACCACCACCTGTGCCCCCGCAATTAGAATTACTGCTGCTTCTCTAAATGTTTCCAGCGCCGCGAGGACGGCTGCCTCCACCGCTGCCAGGACGACGTCGGCGACGGGAGCGACGATGACGACGACGACCACCACCACCACCTCGCAACCCCGACGACGGGCCGGGCCGCCCACCGCCGCGCCCGGGAAAATACACCCAACCAAAACCATACCGGCGGCGGGGAGCAGCGCCGTCACCAGGAGCCCCGTCACCCTCGCGGCGTTCCTGCAGCAGAGCCGGCGCTCGTCCGCGGGCGAGGACGCCCCGGCGGAGCGGAGGACCAGCGGCGGACCGGCGTCAATGGGGAGGAGGTCGGGGGGCAACACCACCTCGCCCCCCGCGGCGGCGTCCGCGTCGACCGCGAGGAAGACGCGGGCGTCCACCGAGCCTCCCCAACCCGGCCCGCCCCGACGAGCACCATCCAGGCGTGTGACCCCATCCACCACCTTCGCTGAGGTCACCCGAGGCAGCCCGCCAGCGGTGGTCGGAGCGACGACGACGACGGTGCCGAGACGGACGAGAGCGGCGTCTCTCCCGCCCGCGCCGACACGGAGGACGCGGACAGCGACGAAGAGGACGGGGGGTGCGACTGCCACCTCCAGCACCCCCCCTGCGACACCACCGCTGCAGAGCCCACCACCGACGCCCTGCAGCGCCCCGGCCACCCTGACGACGACGACGGTGACGACCACGGTCCGTGGCTCGCCCGTGATGACGGCGGTCGTAACTCCACCTCCGGCGGCCGCCGTCGCCGCGGGCCGCGCCTCCACCCCGCCGACCAGGACGACCCGGGCGACGTCCCTCCCGCCCGGGCCGCCCGCGAAGAGGCCAACGCGGGGAAGCCTGTCCCCTCCGGGGGGCAGAGGGGACGCCCAGGCCACCGGGGGGTCCCTCGTGGTGGGGGCGCGTGGGGAGGGGGCCGCGAAGAGAAGGAAGGTGACTTCGCCCAGGCCCCTCCCCACCATTGAGGAGTCATCTTCGTCGTCCGGAGACGACCAACCAGCGCCGGAGGCCGGGAACAAGGGGGGACCGGCGTCCAGAAGGAGGAGGCGCTGCTACCCCAGCAGCAGCAGCAGCAGCAGCGGTAGCAGCAGTAACAGCAGCAGGAGGAGCAGCAACAACAGCGCCGCGAGGGGACGGGGCAACACCACCAGAGCGGTGCGCAGGCGGTGGGTGGATCGCCGGCCTGCAACAACGTCATCTTCGGAGTCGTCGGGGGATGAGGGGGCCCCGAGGCAGCCGTCCCCACGGGTGGAGGGACCCATACCTTCCACCCGAAGGTCACCGAGGCACTCCCAGGAGGGGAGGGGCCTCGATTTTAATTTAACACTAAATAATCGGTTTAATTTATTGACTGACCGGGCAACGAGCCCGGTCAACTTTGACGATCTATGTGTACCTGACTCCCCCGGGTCAAACCGGGGGTCTTTCTGTTGCAGGTGTGGAGGCGTACGGGACCCGCCCGCGTCAACATCCCGGGACAGCGTCGCGGTGGAGGCTTCGCTGAGGATGCCCCCGGCAAGCTTCAGGGAAAGCCAGCCGGTGAGTGCGACGCGTGGGTGTCGTGCGGTACCTGGAAGCGGACGGACACCTGCAGCGACCGGGGGGCGGCGGCGGGGGATGGCGAACTCGGGCCTCCCCGCTGCAAGCGAGCGCAGGGGCGGGGCGCTTCAGCCCCGGGCCCCGCGGCAATCTAGGGTGCCCCATCCTCGAGGTGGAGGTCGCGACGCCGCGTCCGGCGCACCGCCAACCGAACGACCCCGAATTAGGGGACGCCGGGGGGTGGACGACGCCGCAAGGGCGCGGATAGTGGCCTTTGCTGAGGGGGTGGAGTCGCCCGTGCAACTGGAGGAACTTGCCGCGATGGTGGATGGGTTCCTCCAGGAGCGGAGTGCCGCGGGACCCGGGGCTGGCGACCGGAGTGCCGCCCCTAGCGGCGGTGCCGGTCGGCGCCGGCCTGTCGCGGAGGGTGGGTTGCGTCACCCGATGGGAGCCAATTCGGGGGAGAACGATGGCTCTTCCAACGCTCCGTATCGCGTGAGGGAGGCTACGCGTATTCAACGTCTTTTCCGGGCGAATAGGAAGCGCGCGGTGCAGGAGATTCTCGCCGGAGAGTCTCCTCATTGCAGTGTGCCCCTGGACCGGGTCCAGGAGCACTTTTCCAACGTCTACTCGCTCCGAGTTCGCCCGAGTAGCCTCCCTCCTCTCTATCAGGAGGACCCGACTCCAGAGTCGAACGACGCCCTGGTTTCCCCCTTCTCGGAAGCCGAAGTCAGCCGTCGGTTAAAGCGGATGAAGCTTGCTTCGTCCGCCGGACCCGACGGTCTGACGTATGGTGACCTGAGGAGTGCGGATCCGGGAGCTGTCCTCTTAACGGCGGCGTTTAACACCTGTCGCCGGATGGAGAAGATACCGGATCGTTGGAAGAAGTCCAACACCATTCTTATTCATAAGAAGGGTGATCGTGATGACCTCTCGAATTGGAGGCCCATCGCTCTCGGTGACGCGACCCCGAAGCTCTTCGCGGCGGTCGTTGCCGATCGGCTCACCCGCTGGGCCGTGTCCAACAAGCGGCTCAGCCAAGCACAGAAGGGCTTCCTGCCCTTCGAAGGCTGCTTGGAGCACAATTTCGTGCTTCAGCACGCCATGGCTGCCGCTCGTAAGCAGCGCAGGGAGGTGGTGGTGGCGTGGTTGGATCTGGCCAACGCTTTCGGGTTGGTTCCCCACGCCACCATCATCGACTCGCTGTCCGACGCCGGCGCTCCGCGGTCGCTGATCAGCATCGTCGCCAGCCTTTACGAAGGCGTGGCGACCAGGGTCCGTACCGCCGAAGGGTACACGTCCTGGATCCCCATGAAGTCGGGGGTGAGACAGGGCTGCCCGCTTAGCCCGATCTTATTCAACCTCTCCATCGAGGCCATGGTTCGCGGGGCCGTGGACTCGGCGGAGGGGGTGATGGTGAACGGGCATAAGGTGACAGCCCTGGCGTACGCTGACGACGTGGCGCTCGTCGCGTCATCTACCGACGGCATGGGGAGGTTACTGCAAGCGGCAGAGGGAACGGCTCGGGCGCTGGGCCTCTCCTTCAACCCCTCGAAGTGTGCAACCCTGCACATTAGAGGGGACGGGAGAGTAGCCCGCACCGAGTTTCGTTTAGACGGGGGACTCGTTCCAGCTCTGGGGGACGGCCAGAGTTACGAGCACCTGGGAGTCCCGACGGGGGTTCGGATCGACCAAACCCCATATCCAACGATCGAGGCGCTTTTGACCGATTTGCGCGCGGTAGACGAGTCCTTGCTCGCACCCTGGCAAAAAATCGAGACCGTGGCAACGTTTCTGTTGCCGCGCCTCGATTTCGCGTTCAGGGCAGGGCACGTGCGTAGAACCGCTTTAGCTGTCGCCGACAAGGTCATGAAGCGCACGGTGAAGAGGTGGTTACACCTCCCGCAGCGTGCCAGCGCGGAGTTGGTTTTCATCCCCCCCGCATGGGGTGGGTGCGGCCTTCTCCCGCTGGTGGATCTGGCGGACGTGGCGTCCGTGTCGCACGCGTTCAGAATGCTGAACGCGGGCGACCCGGTCGTCGCGGACATCGCCAGGTCAGCGCTGCGCGACGCCGTGCGTGAAAAGATCGGTCGGACCCCTGGAAGCGGGGACCTTGCCGACTATCTCTCGGGCTCTTTGTCCGGCGAGATGGCGAGGCCGACGGCGGACCGGGCTACGTTCTGGTCGCGAGCAAGGACCGTAGCTTTAAGATCCAGCACGCGCCTCGGTTTTCGTTGGAGGTGGGACGAGGTTCGTGAAGAACTCTCGATCGAGTGTCGCTCCCGGCAAGGACGATTAGTTGTGGTGCCGCCGGCTGCAAAAGGGCAGTGCACGCGGAGGCTGAGGGCGGCAGTGGGGGAGGGCTACATGGAAAGGCTTCTACGGAAGCCGGACCAAGGGAAGGTCTTCGACGTAGCTTCCCGTTGCGCGGTTAGCAACCACTTCCTGCGCACGGGGGCGTTTGTCCGTTTCGCTGACTGGCGTTTCGTTCGCCGCGCCCGCCTCGACGTGTTGCCGTTAAACGGTGCTCGTCGATGAGGGGACGGTGACAAGCGTTGCCGGCGATGCGGGCATGACTTCGAGGGCCTTCCCCATGTGCTGTCCCACTGTGGTCCTCATTCCGCAGCCCGGCAGCTGCGTCACGACAACGTCGTCCAGCGGCTCGCGAAGGCTGTCCGTCTTCCCGGTGAGCTCCGGGTCAACAGGCGCGCGCAACTCGCGTCGACGGCGAGCTGGCAGCCCTGCGTCCCGACATCGTCGTGGTCGACGTGGAGCACGGGCTGTCGAAAAACATCGTCGTCGTCGACCTAGCCGTGCCTTTCGAGAACACTCTCGGCGCAATCGAGGAGGCGAGACAGGGGAAGATACGCAAGTATCAACCCCTCGCCGAATCGTTGCGTAGGCGCGGCTACCGAGTCCACGTCGATGCGTTCGTCGACGGCGCCCTGGACTCGTGGGACCTGGGGAACGAGTTCGTCCTGGACCTGCTGCGCGTCTCTCGGCGCTACGCAGCGCTAATGAGGCGTCTCATGGTATCTGAGATGGTAGCCTGGTCCAGAGACATCTACGTGGAGCACGTAACCGGGGTACGTCAGTACCGGGCTCAGCGGGGGGCACCCGAAGCGGAGTCGACGCCTACGGCGCTGAGCGGGAGTAGTGGAGGCGCTCGCGTTCCTGGGGTGGTGGCGCCGGCGGATCCTTGAGCCTCCACACCTGCTGATCGAGGGGTTTCCAGAAGGCAGTGGATGTGTGCCACAATACCAGATACAAAGAGAAGGATCAGTAACTATCCCTATTTAGAGGGATATATGCTCTAGCAGTGTTTTACTTTCTATCTGTTTATGTACCTATTTTCTTCTTTTCACTGCTAGTTAACTACTTATTTTAGTGTATTTATTTCGCATACCAGGTCCAACATAATGAAGGGTGGGCTATTTTACTTACATGATTTTAACTATTTACTCTATGATGTGTCATTTCAAATCATTTTATTTCATTTATGCTATTTAACTCCAATAGCTTTTACCTCATTTTAACTACATGACTTTACGTCTGGTTCGGCGCATATAGTGCCGACTGTTTACGAGAAACTTGTTTAGTATTACTTAAAATAGCCTAACCCTAATTCTAATTCTGTTTATTTCATTTTATTCTGTTTCCTTTATACATTTGACTTTACTGTATTTTAACTTAGTCCATTTTACGTATTTAGTTACCTAATTTATTTTATTCTATTCGATTTACTTTATTCATCTTAATTACTCTGCTTCACTTGTTTTATCCATTTTACTTTACTGATACCCTTGCTCGCTCGTTGCTCATGACCTGTAGCGATATAACACTACTGAGACGTTTATCCTCCTATTCTATTTTATTTTATTTTATTTTATCTTATCTGATCATTTTACCATCCCATCATACATTATCCAGTTTTACTCTATCTTATCTACTTATCTATTTATTCTGGCTTTTAAGAATTACGTACCCCCTCGATCTAACCTGACCGACGAAGGGTGAAAGTGCTGGTCCGCACCTGCGAATTAAAGAATGGAAGTTACTGGTATATTTTCAATTTGTTTTATCATGGTTTATTTTATCTTCTTACACTTTTGACGTCTCATTAGTTACTATATATTTATATACTTATTTTTATTATATGTTTTATACTTATAACATGTACTTTTATATTGTTAAGAGACGAGTAGTAATAGAATTTTTAGTTGCGCCAACGAGGATGTAGGAAGTGATAAAATTAGCGAATCAATAGTAGAAATACTTACCTATTCGGGACCCGCGGTAATAATCAATACCTTTGAAATATCTGGAACACCCAGGAATATGACTGGAAAGCTGGAAACATACTTGAGAAAAGGAAAAAAATTAATTTTTCCAGCCCTTCACAAGAGGAGTCACCAAATAAGGTTACCCTACCCAGTAAAAACCGGAAATGAAATGGGATGCGGAGAAGGAACAAGGTGGCGATGATCATGTACCGCAGGAAGCGCCTTTGAGAATATTTACGGAAAGGGATGTAAAATATGTGGATAAACTACGGGAATTAACGAAAAGAGTTAGCATTGATGTTATAGGTATAATTGGTATTGGAAAATGTAGAAATAATGATGATATTTTAATAAGAATAAGAAATTTCAGCGAAGCGGAAATACTAACAAAAAGGGTTAAAGATGCCGATTTCAACGTGGAAATGTTGGCTGACATTAAGAAAAGATTACATATATAAAATCTAGAGACGTCGGTGGAGGATATTGAGTTACGGCAAATCATTTGTAAATATGCTAGCATAGTTATGGAGATAGTTAAAATCATTTACAGAAAGGAAGGTCTCGCTGGCATGCACACTGCATGCATTGAATTACCAGGTAAAGCGATGATGGATGGCTTGTTAAACGGAAACGGTGTCAAAATAGGTTGGTCGGTCGTCGGGATTAGGGAATTTAGGAATATCGAAGGTTGCTACCGCTGCGCTAGCAGGGATCACAGGGCTGTGGACTACCCTTCGCACCAAATACTGCTACGGTTATGGAAGCTTTGAACATCTAATAACGAATTGCAAGGGCGAAGAAAGTGTTGGCGATAGAATAAATAAAATACGGGGGTACTTAGCGCAGAAGAAATACTTACCTGATGAACATTGTAGTCCGAAAGGTCCTGATGGCCGGAATGGTGAACCTGTAAACAGAAACAAATACACAAGGAAATATATGAGTAGGGAAGCTCTTGGGATACCCTTGGGAAGAGATGCTGTTAACGTAACAAAAAGAACAGGTTACAAGATTCCAGAGGTGATGGATAAGGAGAAGAAAAGTGTACTTAGGGATAATTCTGTCGAAGTGGGAAGACCCAGAAGACAGGGTGGCAGGATTGTCAGGGAGGTAGGTATACACGTGGACGAAGTGAAACAGATGAAGGTTAGAGAAAAGGATTAAAGGGAAGGAAACAATAATTATGGAGGGCATGAGGAAACGTGGAGCCAGGTGGTAAGAAGGAACACGAGGAACAAACAAAAGGAACTAGGGAAAATGCCCAGAGTCGTAGACAAAATAAGACAAACACCGGGCGCTGCTAGGACGCTCGGTGAGGATAAAGGAAGCGCTGGATTAAGACAACCAAGGAAGCAGGTGGCTGAGAATTTATAGATGGGTAAGGAGCAGAATCATTTTTATGAGGATAAAAGGGAAAAGCTATAAGGATACCCTAATAATAATAAAAAGAGGAGTTACATGTCCGGCGAGTAATAGGCCAGGAAGGTCTGTACTAAGGTTAGAAGTGACTTACAAAAGATGAAAAAAGGCCAGAACTGACAGTCGTAAGATAGATCAGGTTATTGATAAATATAAAAAGGCTAAATATACATACAGATACGTAATAATAAATAGTAAAAGAGACGCATAGAAGAGGTTGCTTATCAATGTTGAAAATAACCCCTGGGATCTAGCGTACCAGATTATTGTGAATTTGGCAATTATCCCGTATGTACACTAGATGACGAGGAATTAAATAAATTGCTCGGAGATTTGTTTCCCGATGGTCCGGCTCCGGATGTGATAGAAGACGATGAGAGAGATACAACAATTGGGAATCATAGTGAAAAATTATCGATAAGAGAAGTGGAAAAAATATTAAAAGCGGTTAGTAGTATAAACATTAGAAAGGTGCCGGGACTGGATGTTATTCCTGCATTAATCGTTAAAAAACTGGTCTGCTTAAAACCAGCAATACTTAAAAATCTCTTTCAGTCATGTATGAAGAACTTGATGTTTCCCACACGATGGAAACACGCAACAATTGTTCTAATTCCAAAAATAGATGACGAAGGCAAGGTGTTATAATATAGGCCCATTTGCCTAATTAATATGATTGGCAAGTTATTCGAAAGAATTTTGGCCAACAGAATTAATTCGTTTACTGAAAATACGGGGCTCATAGACGCACGCCAATACGGTTTCTTGGAAGATCTGTAATCGATGCTGTTCTGGGGCTTAAGAACTATGTGAAAGCTAGCAACACGGATAAAAAACACACGGTCGCGGTATTTATAGATATTAAAAATGTTATTAACACGGTAAAATGGACGTCGCTGATCGAAGCGCTCGTTAGCATGGAAATCCCACGATACTTAATAGCTTTGGTGTGTTCGTACCTTAACAATAGAAGCGCTTACCTGGAAATGAGTAACAATAATATTAAAAACAAGGAAATAGTTATCACATGAGGGTATCTCCAGGGCTTCGCCCTGGGTCCTCTATTGTGGAATATAATATCTAATATGGTAAAGGATGAAAAGGTTAAAAACGTAGTATAAAATTTGATAAAATTGTCAAAAATTTCGTGGAACATGCTGACGCGTTGGGCCCAGAGATAGCAGAAACTAAAACCGAGTTCATGGTGTTTCGCAGTAAAAATGAAAAATGTAAAGATTATAAGTTAAAAGTAAGAGGCCATGATGTTCAAAGGATTATGCCCAATCTACATGGCCCTTCGCAACCAGAGAGGAAGGTCTTGGGTAGGTAAACAGTAGCTCCCATTTGGAGTGAGGAAGCCGTCTAATTCGACATCTAGGACCGGAAATACCGTACCTGGGCGTCTAGAATTGGTTTCATTTAATTACTTGAGCCACTCGAGATTGTTCCATGTGTTTCTAGCTACCTAAATCGACTCCTAGGGCAGAACAAACCTTACCTAGGGCCACTGGAATTGCTTTTCTATAGCTACGACTTGACGCTGGGCTATTAGTAACCGATGAAGGATTTCGAAACCTAGGACCGGAAATACCGTACCTAGGGCCTCTAGAATTAGTTTCACTTAATTTCTTCTTGACGCTGGTCCATTAGTATTGTTTCCAGGTGTTCCCTAGGCACCTAATTTCTCTACTAGGGCAGGTCAGACCGTACCTACGGCCTCTGGAACTCACTAATCGGTTACTAATGTCACAGCGTTAAAAAGCAACTAAATAAAAACAACTCTGGAAACCCCAAGATACGATATGTCCGCCCCCACGAATCGAATGAGGCAGCCGGCGATTTGCAGGAGCGGTCAGTAATGGCCTGGTGTCAAAAAGTAGTTAGATCAAATCAATTCCAGATGCCGCAGTTACAGTATGTCCGGACATAGGGATCGAATTAGGCGGCTCTCGAACTCCTGAATCGGATACTAATGGCCCAGCGTCAAGAAGTGGTTAGATTAAACCAATTCTACGCGCACCAGGTACGGTATTCCCGGCCCTAGGTGTCAAATTAGGTGGCTATGGAACACGTGGAACAGTTAGCAATTGCCCAGCGTCAATAAGTATCGGGATGAAACCAATTATAGAGGATACGGGTACGGTATGTTCACCCTTCGAATTAGATGCCTGGGGTACACCTAGAGCAGTTATTAATGACGCAGCGTCAATAGGTAATTAAACGAAAGCACTTCTAGCGTACCTACGTACGGTATGTCTAACCCTAGGAGTCGAAATGTAGAGGCGTCAGGTATGGTATGTCCTGATTTGTGGTTCGAAGTAAACGGCTCGTAAACTCTCGGCACGGTTACTAATGTCCCAGCGTCAATAAGTCATTACATGGGACTAACTCTGGAGGCCCCTCATACGGTATGTTTGGCTCTGGGATTCGAATTAGGCGGCTACTGAACTCCAGGAGCTGTTCCTAGTTGCGCCCCGTCAATATGTATTTAAATGATACCAATTTCAGAGGCTCCATTCACGGTATGTCCGTCTCTGCGAGTCGAATTAGTCGGGTAGTGATCTCATGGAGGTGCTAGTTACAGCCCAGCGACAATAAGTAATTAAATGAAACCTGTTACAGGGGCTCTAGGTACGTAGGTATGTTCGGTTTTGGGATTCGAAGTAGGCGGATAGGAAGCTCCTAGTGCGGTTACTAACTGCCTAGCGACAAAAGTAATTAAATGAAACCAATCCAAGGGGCCCCAGGTACGGTGTATCCGCCCCTAGGTGTCTGTTTCCGCGTAACTCGCGACGCGAAGCACGCGATTCGTTAGCGACCTTGGGACTCGTATGTAGCCCGGGTCGACAGATGTTGTAAATCTCTGCCCGGTCATCCACGCGACTACCATTTCGCGCACGATTAAACGTCCTTTCACAGACGTTGGACAGTTTTGCCGTATCAGGTATGTATGTCCTGCAGGACTCTAGTGGAAACGAATCTAGTCAATCGGACTGTAATGATAAAGGATAGTCTGGTTAATGGCTGAGTATGTTGTGACTGGTGAATCTCTGATTGCAGAGAGAGAGAGATAGAGAGGAAGAACCTTGTACAGGTGCGGTTGGAAGAAACTGGTGTTTCCTGTAGCCTGTCAGTCAGAGATATTGACTGTCATTTCCAAAATCGCGTTCACTAAACGACTGCGTTTTCAACTGTTAGAGTACTTAGTATCTCTCGTAATGACTTGTATTGAATGTATATGGATCATCCCGTAATGACTTATGTTGACTGTATGTGGATCGTCTTGTAGTGACTTCTGTTGACTGTATGTCGATCGCTTCGAGTGGTCGAAGACTAGAAAGGAGAGAGGATGTCTCTGAAATGTCAACCGATTCCTGGATGTAGTTTCAAAACGTTCAAGATTCTGGGGGCTGGTCTTTTTCCTAATTAGTCAATGTTCATACCAATTAGGGGTTAGATCTAACGAATTCGACTCACTTCATACGTCTCACATGGGCTCCGCGCGGAGTAAGTGGTCTCGGTGGAGGTGGAAACCGAAAATATGCGAGTGGCCATGTGTGTTCATCTCCGCAAGGCGTGGGTCATAAACACTTGACCTTGGCAAAGATCGCTAGACCCAGCAGAGATTCTTTAGAAATCAGTGTTTATTATTGGGACATTGGCCGTTTGTCCTTTGAGGACAGGAAACTCGATGCGATGTAAAATGCAAGAGAATGGAATCAGCTTCTCAAGGGTAGCTGTGATGGTTTGTGTCCTGAAGCAAAGTTATCTGTACTCCAGATGTTATTTCTTGGTGCGTTTCCTAGAATCTTAGGCAGTTTTGTTATTATAGCCGAGAGTCGTAACAATAGAATTGTATTCGACTGGGAACGGTCGAGAGGTCGCTACTAAATCTGTTTAAGAACCGTGGGTCTGCCACAAAACAGTGTTGAACTAGGCGGCTGGCGAACATCAGGAGCGTTTACTAATGGCCCAGCGTCAATAAATCATTAATTCTAGTGGCCTCAAATACGGTATGTCCGCGCCTAGAGGTCGAATTCGGCGCCTGTCGAACTCCTGGAGCGGCTACTAATGGCCCAGAGCCAATAAGTAATTAAATGAAAGCATACCGTATTGTACATGTAATTAAATGAAACCAATTCTAGGGGACACGTACTATTTAATTACTTATGGCTGTGGGGCATTAGTAACGGCTCCAGAAATTTAACAGCCGTCTAATTCGTCCTCTAGGGGCGGATGTACCATATCTGGGGCCCCTATAATTGGTCCCATTTAATAACTTATCGATGCTGGGTCATTAGTAACCGCTCAGTAAGTTCACCAGACGCCAAGTTCGACTCCAAGAACCGGACATACCGTATCTGCAGCCCCGAGAATTGATATCATTTAATTACTTATTGGCGCTTTGCAATTATTAACTTATCTAGGTGTACCCTAGCCGAATATTTCTATTTCCAAGGCCGGACATACTGTAGCTTGTGATCTAGACTTAGTTTCATTGAATTACATATGGTCGCCGGCCACTAGTAACCGCACCTGGAGCTCAACAGCCGCTTAATTCGACACCCAGAAACGGACACACCATAATTCGGTCCCCTAGAATGGGATTCATTTAAACAATTCTTGGTGCTAGGCCATTAGTAATCGCTCCGGGTGTTCAGCGGATGCCTAATACGACTCCCAGAGCCGGATATACCATATCTGAGGCCCATAGAATAGGTTTTATTTAAACAGTTATTGGCTCTGGGCCATTGGTAACCACTACCAGAATTCACCTGCCGTAAATTCGAATCCCAGTGCCTGCCATACCGTATCTGTGGCCCCTAGAATTGGTTTCATTTAATTACTTATTGGTTCTGGGGCACTACTGACCGCTCCAGGAGTTCGCCAGCCGCTTAATTCCTATCCCAGACGCGGACATACGGTAGCTGGGGCCTCTAGAATTCATTTTATTTATTTACTTAATGGCTCTGTGCCATTAGTAACCCCTCCAGAAGTTAGACACCCGTCGAACTCGACTCCAAGGGGCGGACATACCGCATGTAAGGCCCGAAGAATCCTAATCCGGTTCCCAGAGTCGAAAATACCGTACCTGGAGCTCCTAGAATTGGTTTCCTGTAATTACTTATTTACTCTGCATCATTAGTAGCCGCTCCATGAGTTCGCCAGGCGCCTAATTCGTGCTCTAGCAGTGTACATACCGATTGTGTGGCCTCTAGGATTTTCATAATTTAATTACTTGTTGACGCTGGGTTATTAGTAACTGTTCCAGGTGTTCTCTAGGCACCTAATTCGACTCCTAAGGCCGCACAAACCTTAATTTGGGCCTCTCAAATTGCTTTCATCTAACTACTACTTGAAGCTAGGCCATTAGTAATCCATTCATGGATTGCCCCAGCCATCTAGTTCGACACCTCTGTAATTGTATTCATTTAATTACATATTGATGCTGGACCATTAGCTGCGCTTCCAGTTGTTCCCTAGGCACCTTCTTCGATTCTTAGGGCCGTACAAACCGTACATAGGGTATCTGGGGTTACTTTAATCGAACTACTACTTGACGCTGCTCCCTTAGTTACCGATCAAGGAGTTCGCCAGCCGTCTAATTCGACACCTAGGGACGGACAAACCGCACCTAGGCCCACTGGAATTGCTTTTATCTGACTACTGCTTGACCCTGGATCATTAGTAACAGATCAAGGAGTTCGCAAACCGCATATTTCGACTCCCAGTGCCGAACATACCATACCTGGGGGCCCCTGCAGTTCGTTTCATTTAATTACATATTAACGCGGGCTACTGGAAACCGCTCCGCGAATTCAGCAGCCGCACAATTCGACTCCCAGAGGCGGACATACCGTATCTGGGGCCCCTGGAATTGGTTTCATTTAATTACATATTGTAATGAGCAATCATCAACCCAGTATATTAAGAACCATGGCCAATTAGTATTGGTGTAGAAACAGCTATCGGTCATGGAAGACCAGACGACAGATAACGAAAGCATTCAGTCGATAGTGAGATCTCTTACCGATCAGACATAGTTTACCATTTGAGATAATTTCTGTATAGTTATTTACGTATTAATGTTTATTGATTAGTTTTTAGTGAGTTTCATTATTTAAAAGTGACTGAGGAACCCCGGGCGCGTAACATTGGTGTCAGAAGTGGGATGCGCACAAGGGCATCCACAGAAAGGTAGGCATCCTTACATAAACTTTTGATAGGATTTCAAAAGAGTTTTTTTGAGAAATTAGAAAGTAGAAGTCGGCAATATGAAGCTCGCTGGGGAAGAGAACAGGATCTTCAATAGGAACGCGAGACTGCGGACACAACAGCCCGAGAAGCTCGAGAAACCGATTTGGAATCAAGGATGACTCAATTGGAAGGAAGAATCCTTCCTCGGTCAAATCTTGTTTTCGGGAGCAAGACCTGGATCAAAATATGACGGTTTTGAGTAGTAACAATACTGTAAATAATGTAAATAATATTCCAAGAGTAATTCTTTCGTCTCCGGTTTACCAAATGCTCTCCCAGCGAATATTCTGCGCCCTTCAGTAGATGCGTATCCTCCTGATTAAGGCAGTCAAAATTTGGGTTACAATATGGAACCACCGAGTTTTTATGGGAAATCTTCGTGGGAAGAATATTATGTTCAAATTGAAACTATTGCTAACGAAAATGGGTGGGGCGAAATGCAAAAGGCAACGGCCCTGATTGCATCGTTGGAGGGTCCGGCTCGCAGCGTTTTAACTACCCTCTCCGTTGCCCAGTAACGTTCCTACATAGATCTGGTTTCAGTATTAGAATTTCGTTTTGGAATGCGGAATTTGTCCCATTTAAATTATGTATTATTTCAAAATTACCGTCAACGGAGAGGTGAGTCTATTTCTTCACTCCCTCTCGAAATTGAGAGGCTGGCACTACCGAACTTTCCGATTGTCCAGCTGAAGTGCGAGACAAATTGACTGTATCACAATTTGTCTCGGCATTCGAGAGTGAAGAGATGAAAAGGGCGCTGCGCTTAGGCGAATTTACATCTCTAAGAGCGGCAGTTATAGAAGCCTTAGAGATGGAAGCCGTTTCGGAAATTTTCGATTCAGGAAAGAAAAATATGAGAAAAATTAAAACATTTTCTTTCACCGAGATACTACCAGAAAAGAAGAAAAAGATCGATAGAAACTGCTCGTTATGCGGAAAACCGGGCCATTATCAAAAGGATTGTCTCAAGAATAAAAAGAATCCGGCTTGACATTGCGGGTCCACTTTCTAAGTCCAAATCCGACAATAAGTATATGCTGGTTGTGGCAGATTACTTCACGAAATGGCCGGAAGTAATAGCCATGCCAAATCAGCAAGTAGACACAGTAGCCAGGTGTGCCATTAGAAATTCATTCTGATAAAGACAGAAGTTTTGAAACTGGGGTGTTTAAGGAATTATTGAGACTCCTTGGAATTAAAAAGACTAGGACCACCCCGTTGAATCCCCAATCTGATGGTTTAGTTGAAAGATTAAACGGAACGCTATTACAATATTTAGCGATGTCTGTTTCAGATCATCAAAAGGACTGGGATGAGTGGACTCCTCTCTTTCTCTTGGCTTATCGCTCCTCAGGACATGAGGCAACTCAATTCACACTGTCCATGACTTTGTTTGGACAAGAAATTCAATTTTCTTTACAGTTATGGAGAGGAGCTACTCCTGAAGAGGAGGGAAAAGAAGAGGATGTTGAACAACAGTTACGAAAACAGTTACGAAAGATTTATGAGTTTGTCCGTCAATGTCTGGAAGTTAACAGTATTAAAATGAAATCTTGATATGATGATCATGTCCAAATCGTCGAATTTGTTCCAGGAGATCTTGTTTGGTTCTTTCAACCTAGAAGAGTAGTTGGAAAGTGTCCGAAGCTTCAATCAGACTGGGAGGGACCATACAAGATTGTGGAAAATTAATAATTTAGTTTATCGCGCACAACGGTCATTATAATCCAAGTGCAAGGTTGTACATGTCAGACGTTTGGCGAAGTATGAAGGACGAACTAAGTATAAGCAGATCAAGAAGAAGATTTGAAACGTTTTTGGAAGTTAGCTTGGTTTCTTTCGTCCATGCAGAGGACGTTCCGTCTAAGAATTGATTGGAGGAGGATGCAAGAAAGAAGAGCTCAAGATTCAAGAGTCAAGAAGAGGGAGAAGGACCAATGTTTCTTCCAAGAAGAAAATACAGTAATTCTTGAAAATTCCTAGCAAGATTTCTAGCGACTCGTTTAGGCTTCTTTGCGTGCTTTTTCGCCTGGACCACTGGCCGAATGTTAAGGCGTGTACTGTCTGAGCTGGGATACGCAAGTCGAGTTAAGAGGAAGACTTCCTTTCAGACAGAAGACATGATTCATTTACAGCCAAAGATGGTTTGTAAGAGCACTTACCGATCAGACATAGTTTATCATTTGAGATAATTTCTGTGTAGTTATTCACCTACTAAAGTGTATTGATTAGTTATTAGTGAGTTTCACTATTTAAAAATGAGTGAGAAACCGTGGGCTCCTAACAACATTGAAGCGGGCCTCTAGTAACCGATGAAGGAGTTCGCTAGCCGTCTAATTCGACACCTACGGCAGAAAATACCATATCTGGAGCCTCTAGAATTGGTTTCATTTTATCTCTTATTGAATCTGGGCCTTTAGTACCTGCTCCACGTGTTCCCTAGCTATATAATTCGACTCCTAGGGCGGGGCAAGCCGTAACTATGCCCCCTAGAATTGCTTTTATCTAACTACAACTTGACGCTGGGCCAGTAGTTACCGCTCCAGGAGTTCGCCAGCTGCCTATTTCGAATCCTAGAGCCGAACACACCGTACCTGCGGCCCCTAGAATGGGTTTCATTTAAGTACCTATAGTAACCTATTAGCTCTTGGCCATAAATAACACCTCCATGAGTTCGCCAGTCTCCCCTTATTCGACACCTAGGGCCAGACATGCCGTACCTCGGGCCTTCAGAATTAGTTTCACTTAAGTACTTATTGACTCTGGACCAATAGTGACCCGTCCAGGAGTTCGACAGTCGCGCTTTTTCTCGGACTTTCTGCTTCGTCAGTGTGTAATCTACTCTTCTACGACCCCGACGAGCGCTAAAAACACCTTGGAATTTTAATTCGACATCGTTGTCCCGTTTCCCTTTAAGGACGACAGTGTTAATACGATACACGTATGTTCGTTTCATGCTCGGCTGTTTGTTCCTTTTGCGCGGACTTCTATTTTTCTTCAGGAAATGTACGAATGCCCGGAATTAAGTAGGCGCGCAGACGATCAGCATGCCCGGACGAGAACGATCGCCACGATTTTTTGCGTAAATAAAGGATGACCTACGAGCAGACAAGATGCTGGGCTTACCCACACGGGTTGAAACATAATGAACGGTCGGGGCGTGCACTGACAGCCAACCTTTTTCCTTCGTCTTCAATCTTATAACATCAATTTTTTCTTGGGAAACTGGATCGAGTAATTTCGAAAATGTGCAACACTCGCCGAGATATTTGCTGGTTCGTTATTGCATCGTCATTAATAACTTGGTGGCTGTACTCGTAGATGTTTTAAAAGCGATAGGCGCAAATAGAATACATCGAAAATTCCTCGTCGCGACGATAAAACTTCTTTCAGAATGCATGCCCATCTGCGAGCGTTATTCAAATATTTTCCCACACCGATATAAAGTTCTCGAACCCGCCAATAGTAGAACAGCACAGATATCCCAGCTAACAAACTATAACGTTTTATTTCTCAAGATAAACTCCACGATATTAATGCACTTCACGTATTTGTAATATAAAGCTTCAACCCTTAACCGCTAACTCGATTGTGTATACAATATACGTATGTATAATAAACATTTCCATTCCTATACAAATGGATTAGACCGCCCTCAAACAGAGCGAATCAAATTTAACACTTGTGTACCATTCAAATAGTTTCGACCAAATTGCCTCGAACCTTCTCGGTGCAACAAACATGTACATCTCGTAGAGAACGATACTCGATACGTTTTTCCTCGATTAGCATAAGATTACTAGATAGATAGACCTTATTATGCGAAGTGCGGATTCACAGAGACACTGTCTACTTTTGCACGATCAGGACATGTTCGCCATGGGAGATTATGGTAACAACCAGCTAACGGTTAACCGTGCCAAAGTGTGCTTACGGGGTTCGCGGCGCTAATGGACCATCCCTGAACTTCCAAAACCGTTCAAACACTCCGTCATCCCGGCACTCGTCAAAGTTATCATCGCCATCAACTACCGCTCGACAAACATTCCGCCCGCTCGTCAAGCATGACACCATGGAGGACCGGTCGAGAGCAATTTCCTGACGAGCCGTTCAGGCGGCGGACGCGAATCAACCCGACGAAGACAACGATCGATCGTCGCCTTGCAGATCGCGACTTGTCGAACGACTGCCACGAGGAACGACGCGATAAACGCTGAGCCGCGCCAACTGCCAGGGGATCGACCGGTTTTAACGGGAGTTCAATGAAAATTCCGGAAGAGCCCCGTTTATCCTCCCGGATCTCCCGTGTAGCGATAATAGACGTCGCTAGAGAAGCGGCGATATGACGCGTCGACTCTCCGAGCTGTTCGCAGCGGATAGCCTCGCAACGGCTGCGCTGGGGACGGCTCCGAGCGGAAGCGAGTCCCCGGGCCGCGAATATCCGTATTACGGTGACGTCGAGGTGGATTCGCGCGATGACGACTCGCTGAAGGCATCCAGACGAGAGAACGAGGACATGAGAACGCATAGGGGATTCAGTGGCGAGCTTCGAGGTCTTCGGATGAAAAGATCCGATAGGGTGGACGGTCAGAGGACTATGGATTACTTTCAGGGTGACGGTATTGTGGGTTCTCGGAGCTTGGGAGATGGCGAGGAAACCGTAACGAGCGGTCGGAAGCGATATTCGACTGAGATTCCGGATTGAAATCGGAGAAATTCGAGGATCCAGGGGGATTGAGTGGTAGGAAGCCGTCGGAAAGCTCGGTTGAGCGATATCTGACCGATTCCGCCGAGTGTTCCACATCTCTTAATCAACCATTAAAGATTGGACGGTTGAAATTGAAAACGCTGACGGGTCGAGAAAGACTGAAAGACGCGAAGAGACGAGTATCTACGAAAAATACGAAAAATACGTGAGATGTTGAGCCCAAAGGATACATCCAGAAACGATATTTCATTGAAACTCCTAAATCTTCCATTTCTGTTAATGAACTGTTCGACGAAGAATTGAAACCGAAAGGCAGATCGGAAAACAGAAGTCGACGGAATAAATCCATGTATCAGTTGATGAGCAGAAGGTCCATTAAAAATTCGGGAATAGACCGAGACGAAGAGCCGAGAACGTTCGATTCTGGTGATGTAATAAATCTGGAGGGGTCGTACCTCTGGCAGAATTCGGGATCTTCGAATCGCGAGCCGCGAAGCGACAGAATCCCCGCGAAACAGATATCAACAAAGAGAAGCGATGATGAGGCAGACAGGATAACCCGTGGGAATTCTTTGTTCGAATTCGTCGCAATACGGTGGAACTTCATCGAATGTTACTTTCAACGAAACGACAAATCATTTTTTGGATAAGGATGCAAAAATTGTTCAGACAGAATTGGAGTTCGACTTCATTTCAGAGAACGTTACGGATAACCCGCTAGACGATCGAGATGCTACAGCAAACGTACAGCAGTGGAATGATTCGACGTTAAATTTGAGTACTTTAATATTGAGCAATGAATTCAGCTCGTCACGTTACGACGGAAGCACAGAATCAGTTAGCAGAATAACACTCGAAGCACCAGATGTGGTGCTTAATTAAACGGAAATTTGTAAAAATTATATATAAACAATTATATAAATAACAATGCACAGTTCCCGGAGAACGTTTTAAGTCTAAGTAACGACGTGGTCTCGATGACACCCGATTTGAGCGCGGATTCGTCGCAAGAGATGGAATTAGACGCGCAGCGGAGTGAGATTGATGAAGCCAAAGAAGATGCGAATAAAGCGACACCGGAAGAGGCTTCCGCGCTAAACAACGTGACAAAGGAGTCTGACAGCGACCTTGTGAACTCCGAGCGTAGCTCTGTTGCGGCGCAAGAAATGCCACGTACTTAAGAAACGATATGAACAGTCTAATTCGGCGAGGGAAATTCTGACGATACGTTCAGGAACTGATCTTCGCCTGAGCAAGAGCGGAAGATTACGGACGATATCAAAATAAACGCTAACCCCAAGCAATCGGCCGTGAATAAAACGAAACATTCGAAATCGAAGCTTCCTTCAATCCCTTCTGAACGATCATCCGCCTCTAAAGAAGCCGTTTTCCAAACAATCAAGACGAAAAATATGAAAATCGACGACCAGGCGGAACGGTTCGTTACAGTTACGGATGGTGGAACAGAAAATGATGCAGTGACGTTTAACGATCCTCTAATGATTTTGAAGGAGGAGCAACTCGTCGATTCAAGGGCGACGGAACCACTGAATCGAAATATTCAAACACGCGACGGCGACGTTAAACCTGATGAACCGTCCGCCGGGTTTAACTCGAAAAATAAGAGGGCTCATGCCAGCTCGTTGGATAATGGAACGGTGAACGAAGTTAATCCGTTCGAAAAGGACGAGAAGAGGTTCGACGGACCTCCGCAGCGACCGTCCGACACAGCGTACGGATTTAACTCCTCGAGCACGATGCCCACCCCGGTAATCGATCATCCTACGAGAGAATGAAAGTCCAGGTCGTCCACGGTGCGAAATTCGACATCGACGAATCTGAAACTTGATTCAACTACAAAGGTCGGAGGCCCGGTGTCTGGACGAACTTCTATGCCGATGTGGGACAAGGACGAGAACCAACGAAGAACGGCCTCGGCCATGTAAATGGAATCCAACCAAGCGAAAGCCAGCAACGATGCTCTCGGAGGACTGGCGATCTCGCTGACACGTCCACTAGAATTCGTCTCGAGCATGCAGGATTCGCTACCGTTAGACCAGCCTACGAATGGTTCTTTGGGCAACCACCTTAACAAAAACCTCGCGCTTTCGTCTACAAAGAGGGAACAACTTCCAGTTGTCGTCGAAACGTCGATCGTCGCATTGATTAACAACGAGAACCAATTTTCGTTCGCCTTTGACATGGTCGCCACTTCTTCTGAGCCGAACGATGAACATTTCCCCGTTGCTATGGACAAGGCGTCCTCGCAAACGACGGACAACTCGTCACACGAGCTGGAGGCCCAGAATCAGTGGCCAGTTAAGCACAGCGCGGTGGTTGAGGGTGATCTAGTGTTGGGTGGTCCAATGATGGTCCAGGAGAGGGAGAACACCATCACTTGCGGGCCAGTGATGCCGCAGGGTGGCGTTCACGCGCTCGAGGCAATGCTCAACACTCTGGACAGGCTCAACGATCGTGGAATTATACCCGGTGTCAAGATCGGCGCCCATATTCTCGACGACTGCGACAAGGATACGTACGGCTTGGAAATGGCTGTAGACTTTATCAAAGATACGTTCTGTTTTGTCGGTTGATCAGCTGACGGCTGATAATTCAATGCTCGTCGGTGTCCGATGTTGTAGACTGATATTATGATTGACGAGCGCGACGCATTCGCGCGTCGGAAGTGTTAATTTGTACGAGTTTCAGTAATATCCGCGAGATACGGTCAACGTGCTTGATACGTTATTGATTAGAGAAACGATTCGAGTTAAATGACTAAGAAAATTGAATTTCTCCTTAAAGGAAAAAGATGTTCCGTTTCACCACATTGTTACTAATTATTTGCGAAGATCAGAAAAATGAGAAGAACACCGCTTATTTGCTGACTTTATTCGTTTGGAGAGGCAAAAAGAATGTTCGCGTTACTTAAGTACGTTCATTTCCAAGATACGAAAAGTTCCACCGAAATTGACAATGTAAAACTTCGCGAATGTCTCGCGGAGGTCTAACGGAACCATCGCATGCCCAGAATTTTTCAATCCGGGAATTCAACAATACAATCACATGCATCCACATTATAGAGGACGAAGTATGAAATTCCGCGAATGTAGGTCACGCTGTGGGCGCGTTTCCACTGAAACCGTGAAAATTTTAACTGCTTTGAAAGCTAGGGGAATCTAGTTGTTTTGCAGATCATAATTAGCAGCGACCATGGAAAGAAATGATGAATCTTCAAGCAGACGGAAAGACTGATATTAACCTTTTGCACTCGGATATCACCTCTGTGTTTTGAGAAATGAATGTTTCTCTGAAGTTTTTCATTAAAATGGAAATTTTTTATTGCTGGGAGGCGTTTTCAGTTGAAACTATTGCTAAAATAACAACATAGAAAACTAATCGCGTTGCAAAGTGGGGAAAAATAATCAAAACGAGTTATCTAGTTTTTCTTCTACGTAACCAGTGCTCATTTTTAATTTATCGTCACCGTAAAATCACGCGGTGCATTTTTCATCGACACTGAAACATCACGATGGAGCGCCAAGCAAATATCTCTGGTCCCGATGGATCTTCGTTTACCGCTGGAGACTTTTTATCAAACGCGTTTCGATGAAAATAGCCGAATCGTCATTACATTCGTGAGACCCTTTGTTGTCGAATTCGTTCGAGTTTCTAGTAGATTACACTGGTATTTACTTGTTCAAGGCATAGAGAATGTAACGCGAATTGTTTGCAACGAACGTACATTCAAGTGCGCAAAGAACGAAATGCTTGTGAAACTGAATAACTAATGTACACGGTGTACGTGAATACGTATGACAATTAACGTTGGAATGGCAATATGAGACTGTAACATGTTTTGACGATTGCAGACTCGAAAAGAAAAAGGATACAGACATCAGAAATACAAATTAATTTTCCTTAATCCAAATCTGTACGTCTTTCATCTTAATCCCATGCGTCGCAAAAAGCGAAATGAAAAACGAAAACCGACGACCAGAACGCGGAGCAATACAGCCAGTCGTTACTTACGTTCCATAGAAAAAGTGCTCGAACGAGCAACCCCCGTTCTGTCGCTTCGTCACCGTCAAAACCGCGCCGCGAACTCGCCTCCGCGTCCTCAGAGATTCTCCACGAAACTCGAACGCGTCCTAGTCGCCGGGGAAAAGTTTACGAGGCTAACGCGAGCGATAGCGAAAAGAAGCGATAAGATGTTCAGCGCGGTTGGTGCTTTATATGGAACATTCCGCCCGTGGAACGAACTGTACGCGGCGCGGTGGCGGATGAAATTGCGCCAACTTTCTTCCAACTTTTCCGTTCTCTCCTCTCTGTCACGAGTCATGTTAATCTATTATTCTCCGCGAAACGCTAGGTCCAGGTTTACCAAATGAATCAACCCGACGGGTAGTTTCGTCAACTTACAAATCAAAGAACGAACGTGGTATAATAAAAGAAGCCTCGTCACGCGTACTCGAACTTCGTCGTACTTCTCCTACGAATCCGCGAGAAAAAGAAATTACATCGCGTTCTTCAACGTAACGAATTCGTCGGCGAAGATCTCGAAACGTTGCTTTTACTTCTTGCATTTCATTTTATCACTCTTTTCTCATTTCGAAGCGAATGTGGATAAATTGTATATTGTATAGCGTGAGAGGATGTCGGGGATTCGTATTTTCGTCCTTTCTCTCTAATGATTCTCCAGTAAACTCTCGACCTAGATATTTGGCCAATGTCAGGTTTTAATTTATCCTTTCTACACGACTATCGATGAGCGACCAGGTTTGATAGATTCTAGGACCGTTTCGTTTGACAGTGAACACGAGCCTCTATAGCAATGCAGTGATGGTAAAAAATTGTACCCCTTGAAAGAAAAGAGTATATTGTGTTGGGTTACCAAACCTAAAGTTCCATAGAACTCCGCTCGGAAGGGGAAAGAAAAATTTGTATTTCTACTTCAGGTTCTAAATGCACCTTCCAGATTAAAATATGCAATTCCTAACAAGCTCAACGCTGTTAAAATGAAACTTCAACAGAAACATCTATGACCTAGCGACCATTATATAATTATGAATTAATTGCAGCGTACGATTTATGTCTCCCCAGAGGTTCAAGTACTGGATATTTAATCAAATTTGCTTCCTATGAATGGAATCAACACATGGATTACGTTTCTGCCAGTGGGTAACTTCGCGGGGGATTGAAGCAAACCATTTAACGAATTGTTAGCGCAGAGCTATTTTAATTGGCGGGAGTGATAGCTCCAGCGAAAACGCAAATCGAAAATCAAGTTTCCAGTTAACACGTTTCAGAGGGCACAAACTGCTTCGTTGTAAAGCCTATCGTGCGTCGAGTGAAATTTCTTTAATCGAACCATTTTCACAAAGTGATTTGTTGTTTAAAATTATTAGCGAACGCAACTACTGAATTATTATTGTGTCACAAACACAATAAAGATCAACTGAATAGTTAACATTGCTAATCTAAAATTAGCAAAAATGAAAAAAGAATCAAAAATGATTCTAACTTTAATACACGTTCTCCAAAGTTATCTAATATCACACTGCTAGTTTACCGTGAGATAGTTTGCATTCATGATAGACGTGCATTATATCACGATACTGCATTCTCCTACAGAAATAGGTAATTAGGATTCCCCATGTCCGGAAACAATCAGAATCTACACGAGAAACGTATGACACTGCTTTTAAATACCCACCGAGATGCAACAAAGCAGAACAATACAGCCTCATTCTTTTGCGCACAAAAAAGATGTAAGAACGCGCGTGTAGAAGACCGCCTCATCCGAATGAAAGCATCTTTCCTACCCTTGTCGTTTCGTTGCTTCCATTATACAGGCTTGGGGAATTCAATTCCCCAGAGTAGATCGTCTCTTAACTGGAGAAGATGTTCAGTCGCTGGCGGCTGGACCGTTACGAGGCATAAAAATTCCAATGAGAAGAACACAACTTCCCATGCACTCGGCGGTAAAGTAAAGTGTGGATGTTAAAATTTGATGCCCGTAGCAACAGCCCGAAGCTCGGCGAAAGCGAATTCGCTTTTAAAGTTAACATTATTCATGTGTTTCCGCGAGATCACGTCGCGACCTGACGGCGAAACTTCTGGAGAATCGACACGCGTGGTTGTACATATAATCGGCCACGCGATGATTTCGATACCAATACTGAATCCTAAAGCAGGCGAACGAAACGTGCAAACACTACAAAGATGCGGCAGGGCAGACATCGCGTTTCTAAATGAAAGAGTCTCGCAGAAGAATTGAATTACTGAATTCCTTTTATAAGTTGTTGCATGAGAATGCAATGCTAATACAAATTTCGAGATTGATGTCGCGAATGTTTAAAAAAATTCGCGAGATTCTCTGTCTTTGCTTGTTGCGTGATGCTAACCATCTCTGATCGATTAATAATACACTTGCAACACATACGCTATTTGATTGAATATCGGCAGAGATATTCTACTCCGTGTTGTGATTGTATCTACTACGAAATTTGCTTCTGTAGAAATCTAGAAGCATTGAGACGAGTCGATACGGAGCTGTCGTGGAGCTTTCCACGATGCACTGCAAGCTCAAGTATCGCCTGTCGGTAAGCTCGTGATACTCTGCAAGCTCCAGTCGATAACTTCTCAATTTATCCTAATACCGACCAGCTACAAGATAGACCACTGATCTAATGGAATTTTATGACCATTGCGGTCCGACGTATTGATCGCACACAAATTCTTACGTCCTCTATAGTATAGGATTAAAAATTGATAAAGTAGCACTTCCTGCAGGATTCGTGGATATATTTTACGCAAGAGGGAGGACCGAATTAAAAATTCTCTATAGCAGATAAAATCTGAATAATTGCAGACATAAAACCTCATGCCAGATAAAGATTCGATTTAAATTAAAATCCAAAAAGACCAGAGAGAAAGTAGAATCCTTCGATGATTCCAGGCTGATTTCACGAGAGTAAAATTTTACTTAACTTAATTTAAATTATAGCTTGAACTATTATATGAAGTGCAACGTAAATAAAATTTCAAAGTCAGGAAAAGGACTTGGAAAATTAATCTCGCGCAAAGTTAATGAAATAATAGAATGAATGAGCATCATAGAAAATTGTTGAAAGTAAATCTATGTAATCTTGGTACAAGTGAAAAATCTATCTATCTTTATCAGAAGTTACGAACCACGGTCTTTTAACTGGTTTGGAACTTTTAGCATCAAGTTTACAACTATACTTATGTCTACGAGCGTAGTCCTTAGCTTGATATCGTTTTCGACATTACAATTTCTCGAAAACGTTACCAAGGGCCCAGGTCCACCACGTGGAGGTGACTATGCAGGGACCCTTACTTACATGCAGCATGCGATACATGCAAGCGAATACGCAGCTAAATGGTTTATTAATACCCAGCAAATATGAGCTGATTTTCTCGAGAGCAATTAGTAATTCCGTTTTCTTAAACGATAGGTATAAGGAAAATAGGGATAGGTTGTTTTCACTTTGGGTGAGAAAATGTATTCTTGTACAATTTCATTACAATAATAATTAAAACTATATTATTTAATATATAAATCTAAATTAATTATAACTAAAGACGTATTCTCATCCCTCGGCGATCCCACGAGTAACACAGAAATTTGATTTATTGTCACACAAATCTGGAGTACGAGATAAAGGAGCGAGATGAGATACCAACGAAGAATGAACGAGTAGAAATTCGAACGAAAAGAGATGCGAAATAAAAAAGAATATGGAATAATGGAATAATATCGACACTTGACAAGAACGTCGCAACGAACATTGATATCCTTACGCAAATAACTTAAATCTGACTCTTGAATCTGACTCTTAAATTTAACTCTTAAATCTAAGTCTTAAATCTAACTCTTAAATCTAATGTTACTCAATATCGTTTTAGAAAGACTGGTCTCTCAAAAACGTTATCAAGGAATTAGGTCCCTGCGTACTTGCCTCCACGTTTAGAGATGAGTACGCAGGGACCTATCCCCAAACCAAATCCCATCCACCCTTCCATTACATGCAGCCTCGGCACTGGAGTACCGAGATTTCATTCAACTTTTCTCTTAAACTTGTGTGATGACAAATGGAATACGGATACGGTGCGCAGCACGACTATTTGCTTACGCACGCAACTTATTAGGAATTCTTTACTCTAATAAACTATTTTTATTATAAATCTAACACATAATAAGTGTGAATTTTCAATTCTCTGAAGTCCAAAAATATTTCGGTAACATGTCAAAAATTCGGTAACAATTGCTAATCACGTAAATTTCACTACGATATTGAGAAAAAGCAAAATTCTTCAAATACAAAGGTTGGGTAGCAAAAGGAAAATTAAAATTGAAAAATAAGAAAAACTAATACAATGTAAAAGATCATAAAACTAATCGTTCAATCCCGAGAGTGTTCGCAGTATATACTAATCATTCAATCGCGAAACTATTCTCGATACGTAATAATCTCTCAATTATTTAAACCGATAAACTAATAAAAAGCCCGATTTTAGTTATACAAAATAGGACGGCTATATGCTAGCCCTGAATGCTATATATGCTAGCACTCAGTCGAATGTGCTAGCTGATTAGATGACCACCTCTAATTAAAAATTCTGTTTGTACAAACTCACCGTTCGCAGACAAGTGACGTTATCGGCGGTCAGCACCCTCTCCGTAATCCCCCCGCATAGACTAATCTCGCTGACCACTGACCAATTAGATTCAGAAATCTTTATCGATATGTAAAACAATTTATTCTTTCTATAATTTTCAATGATATCAATCATCGATATACCAGACTGGTAATTAAATGACCAATAATTTTCCTCAAACAGAGCAAAATTAAAAGTAACAAAAATTGTATAATCATACACATAATTTTGCAGAAACTTGAATATATTATAAATTATGCACGAAGCACGCTAGCCATAAATGCAGAAATTTTACGAGCTCAATAAGTAGCACGCTTTATTACTCCGCGAATGTCTATCGTCTAATATTCAAACTTCAACGTTTAATCTCGCTACAAAGTAATGGTAGGTGTAATGCGAGTTACAGTTTTTTAAGTTCAAGCTCCTCCACCCAGTTACTCTTGCTGTCGCAATCTCGTTGATATTCAAAGTAGTATCCGAGTTTTTATTAATACTTTTATGGGCAGCGCTTAAAACGCCTGCACGCGGATATTCCGCAGATCGGACGTGAAGATGTTGATATTCCACTCTCGCCTAGCCTTTTCCACTTTTTTCTTTTTCCGACGTCCTCTTTTTTCCTGTTTTTTTTTTTAAAGCTTCTCAGCGAACGTGGAACACGTATACATTTCGGGAGGTTCGTACGTAGGGAACATACGTTATTCCACAGCGTAAATATTTCAACAATTTTCATAACCCACTGGTTAGCTACGATATCGTGACACGTTCGAGGAAACCCCGTTTAAAATTGGATAAAACAAAGAGATGAAAAAGGAATCATGATATGAAAATTGTGTGCTTTATTCGCGTAAAGGAACGAACGCTGTGCCCAGTGCACTGGCTATATAAAATACTTCTGTGTAAAGGAACAAATACGCCGCTTTCTTCTTTCTCGTTCTCGAAAACGTCGAAGATGAACTCTTTACTTAACGTGAATTTTATTAAGCTACACAGATTGAAGTTAATAACGACATAAAGGTACGATGATAATAAATGTAATATAACGGCAAGTTAGTTGAGTTAGCATATGATTAGTGTAATACGATGTTGATCTCCTTTTGCACGTGACAGCTTACAGATTTTTCATTTTCCTCGTTCTAGCTATTGGTGGATAATTAACTTTTCCATTGAAATTAGTTGAATCGCTTTTCAATTTTAATTACGTTTTGCACAGAAAAGGAAAATATCGGCACCGTCGAACGATCCCTAGAGAACGATTTTTGTAATTATCTAGTTAAATTGGAAACGCTTGTATTCTCGTATAAACACAGTCGGTGAAATGGCGCGTATAAATTAACGAGAATTCTCGTTATTTCGCAGAATTTTCCAATTGATATCGTCCAACGTAAACGCTCGATTATGCGGATACTTTGTAGTAGAGATGCACGTAAAAAAGCGTAGATAACGCTATTGTGAATAGTGGAGGCGGCAATTTGTCACGAGTTACTTCTGGACAAACGGTTTAGAAGTGATAATATCAAAATCGAAGCAATGCCACGATCTAGTAAAAACTTGTTGAAATGATGAAAACAATGTTTATTCGGTTGAAAATTTCAGTACATTTGCATGTTCATATCGGACGATATAAATGTCATTTCGAAAAAACTAAAATCGATTAAAATGGTAAATGAGAAAAAAAATTACAGATTCTCTGGTACGTACATATTTTTGTAAACCGATTTTGAAATAGTTCCATGTTTCTGCCAGATGCATTTCTCTATTTTTCCGCCTCCGCTCGTATTCTCTCTCTCTCTCTCTCTCTCTCTCTGCTCCCCTACGTTACTTAAAAAGCACGGTGACAATATTTCGCAAATGATAAATTAAGTTGGTTCCTAGGTTTTCAAAATATTCCCTCTCGCGTAGCATTTTAGGAATTCACTTTGCAACTCGTGGAGCGTCGTGTAAAAAAACTGGAATCGAGCCATCGATTTCATTACGAAACGGAGCTTCGAAAGAATTCGTGTTTCGGGTTAACGGAAATTTCAGCACGAAGAAATTGCAATTTCCTGATTGGAAGGCTTCCTAGATTTGTTGTGACTGTAGCCATTGCAGATCAAACCCGGTGCCGTAATTTCTATTGCACTGGTGCTTGGAAATGTTTTTAGCCGCGCTTTCGGAAAGAATTTCTTTTTTATTCATTAAAAAAAAAATTTACAAATAATAGCAGGGATCAAGCATCACCGTCCACGAGTTTTCTGTTGAATGTTTCACGTAGTATATCAAAGAGCACTAGACGCTACGGTAGTGGCAATTAACCATTAATTAAGACGGAGTGAAAAAAAAAGTATGAAGGAAAACAACAGAGAACGATGAAATTTCTTGTTCACACTCATTAATTCGTGAAAGATATTCCATAAACGCGGAAGACTCGTCCTCTGTTTTACGATTTTTCGTGTAACCGTCGACGCTTGACACGGTCAGGTAGCCAGTCGTGTAAAAGAAATAAGAACCATGGTATTCTGTACTTATGAAGCAGATGAAGTGGAAAAATTGCGAACTTAGTCGATTTTTAAGGACCTGCAGAACAAAATAAGGTGCAGTTTGTATTCATAACCGTTGAGAGCAGCCGTTAATAAACAGCCGTTAAATAATACGGACGAGAAAAATTTCGCTCACAAGCCGGAAGTGCAAGAGGTATAGGGATGCAGCTCCAACGGAGGGAAACGAGTGGTGCCTCATTACAGAATAATAAAATTTAATTAAAAGGAGGCAAAAATAAGAAGCAACATTTCATTATGGAAAAATTAAAGCATCCTGCTTCAGCAACGTTCCTGTTAACTGAAAAATGTAACGTTTCGAATTAAAGTGATACACCTCTTCACCTCGCAGACAATTCGAAATGACTGCATTAAATTTTCATACTGAAAACTATGAAGGAAATGTGAAAACTCGTACCATAAAGGATGTCTAGTATAATAGAGGAAGCCCAGTATAATAGACTTTATATGCATTTCCTGTACGATTCGAGAATTGTATAGCGATCGACGATGCTTCGATGTCGGAATATTTAAAGGTAGTTGTAACGAATTTATAGCGAACCGCCAAACACAATTATACACTCTTTGTGCCGACGAAATGGAACAGACTCGTCGGTTTTGCCGCATACGTTTTGTTCGAAGGAAAGTGAGAAGAAGAAAAAAATATGAAAGTTGTATCGCTTGCCCTGAAATTTTTGCTCTCTCTCAACGCCTATCATGGGTTTAATTAAATCTGTAATTAGTCCCTGCCTCTGCGTTTATCGATTTTCAATATTTATAAGATACAAAATTGTTCATTGGCAATGTCATTTCATAACCTGTTAAAATGCAGATTTTAATTTATCTTATCGATTAAAAAGTTAATTCGCCTAGCGATAATAACAGCAGTCTGAAAGAATATTCTCTACGCCCGCCCACGCGCCGCGACTCTCCACTTTCTAACCTGTCTGATGAAGATCGAATCGCCCTTATCGGATTTCGTTTTAATTATGGTAATCCGACTAGATAAGACACGACCAACCTTGTCCACTGAAGGAAACGGCCGACTAAACGTTCAGTTAATCATATATGAATTTAGTTTTAATATGTGCGTTTAAATGTGCATTTAATATGCCAATTATTTGAAAAGATTATTAAGGAAAATATGAGATACGTACCACAAGAGTTGTTTATGAGATCAAAGGAGCGATAAGATAATATGCAGCTTTAATTCACTAGACAAATCAATTTATTCGCATAGACAAATCAATTTATTCGCATAGACGACAAAGTAAGAGATGAAAATTGCCCTGGGGCATTTTGATCGTTCAATTAATTATTGTACGGCGCTTGAAAACGATCGAAATTTCTCGGTTTCTACCTCGAACTCCCTCAGAATTATACTCTCCGATGAACATCACAATGAAATACATTATAATTAATTAATTACGAAAGAAATTTATAGTGACACATAATTAACTAACTGAGCAATCAGAGTAATTTCGTCCCTGCTCGATTGTACCATGCGATCCAAGCTATGTTTTTAAAAAATATATTAGTTTCTATAGAAACACTGGAATTGCAAAAATTTAAACAGCGAAATATAGCAAATTACGAAGTCGTACCGCTATCAATCTCTCACTTCATTAACAGTCCACCTAACAATTTGCTTAAGCACCCTTCGACAAATGACCGTTAAATCAACAAGAAGTACTATTAATTTCCCTTCATCCGATCTTGAGAACCAACCACCCTTAATCCTCCTAAAACAAGACTCAAGCAGCTATCGAATATCGATACTATCTCGATTAATTCCAATTAGCAACTTTCTCCGGTCAACTGATCGCAAAATAAGATTCCATATTTCGTGAAAATGGCAATTTCCACTTAGCGGCTTCATTTAAAGAAGCTTGGCATTGGTTGCTCCAAACACACAATAAATGCAGTTGGTATGAAAAGTTTACAACTTAAATAGCAAAAAAATGTTTAGACTCAATATTCTTATTATCAAGTGATATTCGAGAACTACCATGCCATTTTTTACTCACTTTTACTCAATTGGAAACTATTCAACATCACCTTCTTATGAGACTTTAAAGTCAAATTGATGAAAGACGAGAGTAGAGATACTTCTCATCCCACCCTCGTGCTCAGTTATCACTTCTACGATTCCCAGAAGGAGGTATTTGTTTCTGAGTTGCTAAGCCTAGTTCCTATGACCTTTCGATATTTTCTGAAGTTGTGTTGAAGATGACGATAGTCCTTTAAATCCGTATGCCAGTCACGATGACCAGAATCGTTAGGCGGTACTTATTACACATTCGATTAACCAGTAAATCGTGGCGGCCAGCTTTACGCTGTAATTGCCAATGGTTTCTTATTTATGTACTCCACCTATCGTTTCTTGCGGTCTCTGCAGAAGTAAATGAAGTTATTTGAGGTAAAACAATTTTTACGAACACAATTCGATTGAAGAAATATTTTATTATTTATCAATTTTAATCCCTACGAGTCTTGATAATGATTAAGTGTTAATATCGCAATTCATATTTTCTAAACAGGGCATTCTTGGCAAACAATGCGTATTCGTATGGACGCAGAGGTATCGACGAGGAATGTTTGGCCCGTTTCCAAAATATCGCAGAAACTTGATGCGTGAATCGCAGGTATGAACCGCGAAAATGTTGCTTATGGTAATTTGGTAGGCTGACTAATAATTTTATAATCTGAACAAATTCCCATTCGTAAATTAAGCGAGTCTCGATAATAACCGCGAGGTGAAACTTCCACGATTCCGACGTTATACCTAAAATAACTCCACTTCCTTGGTACAGTATGCTTCATCGATATGAAAAGAGGAAACATCATCGTTTTACTCGAGCCAAAAGGAAAACGAAATTGAAGCCTCGACGGAGAGGCCAAAGAAGGAGGAACTCGAACTCACTTTTGAAGTAATTTCCGTCCTTTTGCAACATGGGAATTTAATATGCGGAAGTGCTAGTTTATGTCGCTGCAGATCGATACCATCGACGCGATGTAACGCTCGAACAACACCGTTGTGGCATTTCCTGCGATGTTGGTCTCGAACCCTTTCAAACCTATCGCACCTATTACAAGTTTCCAATAAAAGGAGCGATCCGGCGTGATCCAATGAAAGTAATAATAATAAAAGGGGAACGAACGATAAAAGACAAACGTCAAAGTAAAACAACGCGAGAAGCGGTCCGAATCGATGCGTCGGCTCGATGAAAAGGCATCCAACGGGTCGTATAACTGTCACGCACCCGTCAAAAGGGAAATTCTTTTTCGAAAAATGGATCGATCTGCCATTTGAAAATTCCGATAATTGCGCGTCTTGTTCGACATAGCTAAACGATTCGCCGCTAATTAGATGGCTCGTACCAGTTTTCCCTCACTGTTCGTTCCTGTTGCAGGAACTTGTTCCGGGAATCGCTACGAACTCGATTAACTTCGATGCCTGAATTTAATGAGAACGCAATGCGCGAAACTTTCGAACAACGAAACTGAACCGCGCTGGTTGCAAACACAAAGTAGCGCCGAAACGCGTTATAAGTAATGCTCCATCTGGATTCGATACGAAATTCGCGAAGTGACGGCTTGGGAATTTATAATTGCTCGGTAAACTTTTTCTTCTATCTCGGCGGCAGAACCGAAGTTATGAACCGAAGAAGGGAAAATTCTGCAGCTTCGTTCTGCAAGAAGCAGCCTGCTCCGCTTAACCGAACCGTAATATTCTACAATTTGTCTTCTATTATATCCAGCCTCCCCGTGAAACAACTTTCGCGGCAATGTAAAGAACATTACCAAATTTCATTCTTACGGGCGAGAGAATTATGATCGACGATTTAAGCAGTCGGTCGCGGCAAAATGAAAGGAACAGGCTTCGCGAGGCGGGACGTGGGACACGGTAAGACGATTTAGAGGAAACGAGGAAGAGAATGAACACGAGGGAAAAGGAAGGTAGGGTAGTAGGGAACGAGGAAGAGAATGAACGGGAGGAAGAGGGAGGTAGGGTAGTAGGGAACGAGGATGAGAATGAACGGGAGGGAGAGGGAAGGTAGGGTAGTAGGGAACGAGGCAAGGCTTCGAGGGTGGCGGAGGATTGATGCGTTCCACAGAAGAGTAGTGTTGATGTAGTCGCAGAGCCAGTCAGTAGCTGCTCCGACACGGGGCCGCGCGCGCGTGCCCCAACTACTCGAACGGCTCTCTGTCCCACGATGCCGGAAAATCGTGGAAACATGACAGAAAAGTATCGGCTACCACGGCGGGACTAGAATCACCGTCGCTAGAGACTGTCTTCTATGCAACCCCATGCTCGCACCTCTATTTTAATGTGATTTCACGTCACGAAGAAACAGGGAAAATTCGACGGTCGTAACGGGACGTACATAGATTGTTGTAACGTGGAACATTTGTAAGAATGACTCGAGAGACAGTTGTACGTTGAAGTCTGGACCAGGAGAATACGATATCCTAATAGCGCGCTGTCTCGATCTCGTTATTGTGACCGAAGAAATGTGTAAGAAGAGTTAAACAAGTAGATGAAAAACCGACCAGTTCGTTTCCCGCGAATCCTGCCGCGGTTCTTCGGCGTTTTATTGAACGATTTCATGAAATTGCCATTGTCACAGTGGTGTTCCGTCACCGATGTGAAAATCGCAAGCATCGTTTACAAATCTCTCTGATAACAGAGTACATTGAAGATGCGGATGTAATCGTTCGATTCATTGGTTAAAACGCGGGGGAAAATTATTCGAGCGAGGAGCAAAAAGAAATTAACTACGAAGATTCATTCGCGGGTAAAGAATGGAAACGTTGTTTAACAAAGACCGTTTAAAACAGATATGAAACAATGGCAAAGGGGAGAAACTAATCCCTATGTAATTACGCTTAGCGGATGATATAACACGAGAAGCACTTTGAAAGATTGCTTCTGGCATTCTCTGGCAATATAGCTTGACGAGACGGAGGTGACTAAAAAATATCACGATCGTTAAGCGGCAGTTACTGCGGTTTTATAGAAATTTACGCGAGTCTGTGCTGGTTGCGCACGCGAGAACGTTATCGCGGGAGAAATTGCGCTGAAAATTAGTGAATAATTGTCTCAATGAAAATGAAAGAAAAAGAAAAGAGACTGTTTGAAAACTTTTTCCGTAGGTTCGAGTAACATTTTCGAGATAGCGTTATCAGAAGCACGCGTCGGTAAAATTTTCTGGTAATGAACGAAGGAAAGTAAATGTTGCAATCCTTCGTTGACTGTAATAGGTCAGATTAGAGACTTCGAGCGTAAGATCTGTTAATTAGAAATTTAATTACCGAGGAAGCGGTGAAACTAGTCGCAGCTTTCATATCATCGTCGATGCCTTTTGTAATTAATATTTTCAGGAAGCCGTTTAAAAAAAGTAAATTTCAAAGTCGGAATACCGCCAACCGAGTCCATACTTCACAAAGCGTACAAAGCGATAATCAGGAACTTCGCCGAGATTTTCGTCCCCGGCTGGTCCATCGACAGGGAAAGGGATCGAGCTCGTTCGAGAGCGCACCACGAGCGTGGCTTTCGGTTCGAGAACCCGGCAACTCATCATCTAATCCGACACGGCCGCAGACAGTTCCAATCTATGGACCCGAACGCGCACGTTCTCGTCGCCTGGCCAAAGTAGAAGGAGGCGGTCGTCAAGGGCAACCTGGTCCTCGGAGGGTTAATGATGGTGCACGAGAGGTAAGACACGATCACGTGCGGCCCTGTTATGCCGCAGGGCGGAGTACAAGCATTGGAGGCGATGCTTTACTCGCTGGATAAATTCAACGATGGCGAGGGCATTGTGCCGGGTGTGAAAATCGAGGCGCACATCCTTGACGATTGCGATAAGGACACGTACGGTCTGGAGATGGCGGTGAATTTCATAAAAGGTGAGTAACTGAGAACAACGAGATCGCTGAGCTTACGTTTTCTCCGTTTTTTCGTACGCTAACGATCCGCGCGTTGCGCAGAAGGTGAAACGGTTCACCCTCAGAAATTCGAGTAGATTTCCGTCGACTCGGAGGAATTAATTCGTCGTGATTTTTAAAAGCCTTGAGGGACCGTCGAATTTTGGTCGCGGAAATAGATTGATAATGGATGTTTGTTGTTTCGCACATTTTTATTGCAGAAAATCAAATAGAAAGGAAAAACTGTTATCTCGAGTCATATGAAACTACGTACCATTGTGAGTTTCGTAAACATTGCAAAACAACATTGAAATTTATCGACTGTATCCTATGCATTCCGAATGGTTGCTCGGTCGATATACCAGCGACTCAAAGAATCAAAGCGACTTTCGAACAATCCTGCAGTTTGCCGCTCGGCAATTAAGCAAATACATTACTAACGTCAGACTGTTACTTCGCGCCGCAATGGAGAGCGACCCGCGGCAAAGTTGCGATATTAAAGCAATCTAACGATTTTCCTGAATCGTTAGCCTACATGCTTCTTGTAGTTGCGACGATAAACCGTAAACGGGGCGGGAAAATAATCAAGCTGCCAGCGCATCGCTCGTTTCTAACAATTATCGCCACCAAACGCCGTTTACGACCTTTCCTCGCAGTCGGCGCTCACGAAATATTCAGAGAGCAAAATCAGAAATTAGCGAAAGAACGAACGGAAAGACGGAGAACGTAAGAAAGAGAAAAATAATGCAGCCTGTTTATATGGCCGCGAATTGTGCAATGAAAATAGAAACTACTTTCAGCCGCGGTTATAATAAAAGGCGGAAAAAAACGAACAATGAGACTGTTTCAGTGTTACAGCTTAAAGGCGAAACAGTAAGTACGAAGCATGAGGAAATGACATCTAAAGTCCACTAATTCAATATCGCGTATTTGTCGCGGGAAAAAAGTGTTGTAGACGTTGAAGTTATCCTGGTCTTAAACTGAATATTCAGCCCGAGAAATGGTCACGTTTCGCGACAGCATGGTGTCGTAAACAACGCCACTGGAGAGCAGATACGTAAAGGATGTCGTCAACTTTGAAGCTTTTACTACGCAACAGAGTTAGCTAGAAAATTGCTATAATTAGCACAATTTTCCATTAGATTTAGTTCAGGAGTAACAGCTGGAGAAACCATCAAGAACTTTCGCGACGTAACCCTTTTCCCCAATTAGCATATCCCTTCACTTATAGCTAATTATTAGTGTACCACCATCGAGTCGAATCGAGACTAAATTAAGAAATTAGACAAATTTCAGACATCTCTCAATTACGTTTAAAAATAATAGTGAAAAGCACGCGTAAAGGATTCGTTTGCAAAAAAACATTCGATTAATCTTCATTACGCCAGCGATCAATTGCGCACCGAATAATTAACCAACTCTCCTCAATAGTTCGCCAACTTTCAAAAAAGAAATTACGTCCATTCATTATCGCAAGTCGTTTCAGGACTGCAACCCTTGGTTAATGACGCAATGTCATTAATACTGTCCTTCAGTCAGCAGAAAGGCCGATTTTTTGTAACGAGAGAAACTCGCGTTATCGCGAGATTTAGTATTACCGATATATCAATTCGTTCGTCGATAATAATTACGGGATGACCAGGAGCAATTAAAAGTCGCACTGAATAGACACCAGAGATTCGATTAAACCGCACAAAGGACTGATTCAGACAAAAACGGAAGAATTGCTTATAGTAACGTACTCACGTTTGCACGTTTTTGTGACGTGACATAAATTATTTACAAACTTTCCCAGGTCTCTGACCACATCATTCTCATTCACAGCTATTGTGACGCCAACTGACGGAGATAATAATGATGTCAAACTGAGCAGCGTAAAGCAATGAACAATTATTTATCCATCGATTCGCTAGGGAACGATATACATATGTATATACTTGTCCCTAACCCACAAATTCTACAAACTTTACATCTTTTATTATTTCTTGTTTCAAACCAGGATGAGATCATCCTTCGACGAACAAAATTGAGTGTAACAACGATCGTGCTATTACTTAATGTAGAATTACTGTCGATTGTTTATTATTTCACTTTAATAGGCTAGTATTTGGCCATTTTTTACGAGATCTTCGAAATGTACGAACATACAGTAATTTTACGACGTAAGCGATAAAATAACCAATGTAACGTTACAGTTAACTAATTATGGGATACTCCGATGTTTAATGATCAACTGCAGTTTCAAACTAACTAGTAACTCGACTCCAATTGCAACGAAACCCACATCCCACTGAAAGCATGTTACGCCTTCCTACCTTGCGCCTTCACGAGCATTTAGGTCTCTATCAACCAATTATTCAATGCATTTAATGAAACTGTTGGCATGTGTTAAAATTATCCAAAATTTCCCAATTTCTCTCACCTGATATCCCATTCCACATTTATTTTCGATTAAAAATATATTTCTAATTTATGCGGAATCTTCGTTCGTAAACTTACTTCGTTTCCTCAAATAACAGCCGCTATTTTGAAACAGCCAGTGTCTCCCTTTGGTTTTAATACACTGCGCCCACAGGCTCTTAAACTTCGTTCGTAGTAGAAGCACGCTCCCGCGTAATTTGATCAGTGCCAGTCGTATCTTCTGATTGTAGCAGGGAACCCAAATGAGACTGGCGCAACTGAATTTTACCCGGCCAGCAACGTTTTCGGTATGCGTCTCGTAAAAACGAACACGGTTCCTCACCTAAATATCCCGCGTTGCTCAGTGTTTGCCTTGGCCGAGCTGTTATATTATTTCTTTGCTGCTGTTGAATATTTAAACAGGCTTGCGCGCGGTAGCTGCGTCCGTGGTTACGTTAAAATTCCTTAAGCGGTTAAATTTTCACGAAAATCCGTCGCGATACGCGCCCGGCTTGCCGCCAGCTCTCTTTTCCATTACGAATCTGACTTTCAATTCGCTAATGGTGCTTAACGATTTAAACAGGTCCATCGAGGGAGCAGTATCGCATTTGTCAGGGAGAGCGTCCATTATACGTCCCAGAATTCATAATGAACGGCGTTTCGTTCCTAAGGAATATTATTATTTTACTTTTAATTCTGTTATCGCTTTACATATCGAATCCTACGCTTTCATTACTAGAAACACGTATTTCTCGGAAATTTTACAAGCCTCATCGAGAGAGAGAGAGAGAGGGCAGAATGTGTAATTGCTAATAAAAGAAAATTGGTAAAGGAATTAATTTGAAGAGAAAATGTTTAAAAAGCCCTCTATTCGCTGAAGTGCGATTAAAATATTTTGCATCGATGAAAAGGATTGTCGCTTTGATTCTTTTATTCTAAATCAGCCGATACGATACAATTATGTCTAAACGATCAGGAATTTCGTTATAACTTATACATAAAACGAATCCTCTTATACTTTCTGTATTGAAAACTGATAAAAATCAAGTAAAAAGCATCACCTAAATCTCCATGCTTCATGAATGATAAAAACATTATGGATTTCTTTGTTGCTCGTCAAAATACATCGAATATAAAGGAAGTAAATTATCTTTCTATATCTTTCCACTCTATAATAAATTATACGAATCTAACAATAGATATTTGAGGTAAAAGTTGTATTTCTCCTCTGCCGAAGAATAATTCGTCATAAAAGGAAGGAGGAGCAAGGAATTTAAAAAAGGAGAACATTATCTCGAGAGGAAAAATATATGAACATTAATTGGCGAAAAAGGACGGAATAATTATTTGGAAAAACGCCAAGCGTCGCGTCCATTGAAATCTCGCGACGACAGCAATGGACAACGATTAATCACCGTTTTATCATTCCACCGGGCCATTAAAATTCGAAGCGCGATAACGCGACGATTTCTGGCGTTTTCCTTGCATATCCCGCCTATTTTATTGTCTCTGAGCTGTTAAAAAAAATTCATTCCGATTACTATATCTAGAATGATTTTGTCACGTAAAACATTATTCCGCAAATAGCACCGATCAAAATTCATGGTACGAACGAGGATGTAACACCAACCATAATCCTGCGAAATTATCGACTGGTAACCCCTGTAAAAATATTAACAAATAAATAAATCGTATATCTCTGATATTTGATTAAAATTCGTATTATAGGAGGAGAATTTAAAAAATGTAATACTTTTCGAATTCGTGGAAAATAATTGAACTAGAAGTTTAATAAAAATTCCATGAGAGATTTTTTTCAAATGTTAACTCGTTTCAAACGTGAATGGTGATTTCATTGTACCAGATTTGACAAATTCTATTGCCAATTAGGAGTACAGATGTATCGTGCATGATATTACATCTTGAAATAAGTGAAAAATTAGTAATGAGCAAGTATTCTTTAAGACTGCGATATTAAAAACCAGGTAGTGTTTAACAAGATCCCAGGCGTGTCGAGTCCTTCTTCTCGGTGGGAAAATTATACACGTCTATAACATAATATAAAATAACCTAACCCAATCTAACCTCTCGGTGGTAGTGCTTTACCAGATACAGGGCGCGTGAGCCCCTACTTCTCAGTGGGAAAATTATATACGTCTATAATGTAATGTAACCTAACTTGACACAACCGAAGCTCTCGGTGGTAGTGTTCCACAGGACCCGTTCGTGTCGGCCCCTACTTCTCCGTGGGAACATTGTATACATTTACAACGTAATATAATCTAACCTAAACCAAGCTAACTTCTCGGTGGTAATATTTGACAACATGCCTGGCTTGTCGGCCCCAACATCTCAGTGGGAACATTATTTACGTCTACTACGTAATATGAACTAACCTAACCCAAGGTAACCTCTCGGCGGTAATGTTTTACAACATTCCTGGCTTGTCGGCCCCTACATCTCGCTGGGAACGTTACTTACGTCTATTTCATAATCTAAACTGACCGAACCCAACCGTACCACTCGGCGGTAATATTTTACAACATTCCCAATATAACCTAACCTAAACCAACCTAACCTCTCGGCGGTAACATTTCACAACATTCCTGCTGAATGGGCTTCCACTTCTTCGTGCGTCCATTACATACATCCATAACGTAATATAACATATTCTAACCCAATCTAACATCTCGGTAGTAATATTTTGCAACATTCCTGGCGCGTCGGCCTCCACTTTTGTGTGGTAACATTATAAACGTCTATGACGTAATATCACCTAACAAAACCCAACCTAACCTCACGGCGGTAATATTTTACAACATTCCTGGTGAGTGGGCCCCTACTATTCCGTGGGAACATTATATACGTATATAACATAATATAACCTAACCTAATCCAACCTAACCTCTCTGCTGCATTATTTCATAACATTCCTGGCGCGTGGGTCTCTACTTCTCCGTAGGATAGTTTTATACATCTATATCGTAATATAACCTAACCTAACCCAACCTGACTTCTCGGCAGTAATATTTGACTACATTCTTGGCGAGTTGGCCTCTACTTCTCGGTGGGAACATTATATACGTCGATAACGTAATATAACCCTTTTTTTTTTTTTAACTCCCAATCTCCAGTCCTCGTCGAGCCGAAGGCCGAGGTAGTTGATGTCTCGGCCCGGCTCGATCCTTGCCGGTCCCACACTTACTGCCACGCGAGGTGTTCCTCTTGTGGGTCTCCCCCGGCTCCGTCTGCTGACGCACACGATCTCCGTCTTCTGCAGAGCCAGCTCGAGGCCCATCTTCCGGATGCGGTTAGCCACGACTGCCGTTCCCAATTATGCCCCGCAGGCAGCTCGCGTATCTGTCTTACCGGCGGCGAACACCAGCGTGTCGTCTGCGTAGCATATCAGGCGCACGCCCGCCGGCATTGCTGCTGCCAACGCCGCATTGTACCCGATGTTCCACAGGAGCGGTCCTAGCACCGATCCCTGGGGAACGCCACGGTTGACAGGTCTGCTTTGTGGCCCATCCTGGCTATCGTAGACTATCGCCCTGTCGCTAAGATAGTCTACCACGTTCCTGATGTGTGGTGGGATTCCATGCCTGTCCAGGGCTGCATAAATAGCTGGCCATTGCAGGGAGTTGAACGCGTTCTTGATGTCTAATGAGACAGCGTATGCAACTCCCCCCCCCCCTGGACACAACCATCTCGGTGAGTCTCTTGACTTCGCTCACCGCGTCGATCGTCGACCTGCCCGCCCTGAATCCGTACTGGCAGTCCGCCAGTGCAGGTCCGACGCGCGACAGGTGCTGGACGATTCGTTCGTGTATTATTCTTTCAAACAGTTTTCCTACCTCGTCCAGCAACACTATGGGCCGGAACGCTGATGATGAATCCTCCGGTTTGCCTTCCTTTCGGAGGAGCACCAACCTGCCGGACTTCCATCTTCGAGGGAGCGTCCCCGCCTTGATGCAGGCTGAGAACAGTCTTCTCAGCCTCGAACGAAGGACACTCAGCGCCATCGTCCAGACACGGCCCGGTATTCCATCCGGGCCGGAGGCTGTGTTCTTCTTCGCCATCCTCTTGACGGCACCGGTCAGTTCCTCTTCGGAAACCTCCAACTCCGGTGTCCACACGTATCGGGCCGCTGCTGGGGCTCTTCGTTCCCTCCCTCGGGAAACAGGTCATCCAATACCCTCTCCAGCAGCGGGACCTCTAAGGTTTCCGTCAACGGGGGCACCCATGGTCGCAGTTTGTCCATCACTATCTTGTAGGGACACCCCCATGGATCCTCTTCGTGAGTTTGGAGGAGTCCATCCCATGCGCTTGCCTTGGACTTCCTGATGGCAGCCTGAAGCTCCTTCTTCTTGTCCCTGTAGCTGTTGTACAGCTGCAAAGTCCTTGTCGCGTCCGTGTTCCTTTTTCTTCTCTCTCTGGTGTACTGGCGGCGCCCAGCGGTGCAAGTTGCACGGAGCTGCGCGATCTCTGCGTTCTACCAGTATACTGGACGCTTCGGCGGACTGCGGCGGGCTCTTGGCATGCCCGTGTCGCATACCGCTGTCATCGCGTTGACAAACCAGTCCGCCTCGGTATTGACATCTTCTATCGGGCTGACCGGCGTCTCCTGCCAGCCTACCGCGAGGATTGCTGTCATCAGGTGGTCTTCCTCGATTGTCCTCAGCGACCACTTCTGGCGGTGGTGATTAGCCTGCTGGAGCGTGGGCGGGACGGAGACATCCATGGAGATGTACAGATGATTGGACAGTGTCTCCGTCTCTTCCACCCTCTTTTCTCTAATTTGCCGTGCTGCCTTGCGGTTACCAAAGGAGAGGTCCACGATGCTTTCTCCCTGGTACCGCACGCATGTGCTGGCTGAGCCTTCGTTTAGTAGCGTCAGGCGCAGGCCAGCCGCCCAGTCTAGCGTGGCGTGGCCTCTTGCGTCCGTACTAGATGATCCCCACTCACTGGCTCTGTGGCCGGATTCACGGCACGTGTAACACAGGTTGCACCGATCCACTTTGCTGGTACAGCTTTGCTGTACGTGGCCAGTTTCCCAGCACTTGAAGCATCGATCCGGTCTCGGCTTTAAAGCCGCCACCCGGATCGAGGATCAACCGATCCTTATTCTGCCGGCATATGCCACTTTCGTGGCAGCGGCGAGGGGACACTGCACCCACATGGTGCCGAGCCCGTTTGACGAGTCCGTCGTATCCCGGTCCTTATTTCCTCGGCCTTGCATCCTCCTGCGGATGCAATGGCTCCCGCCACTTCTTGTGGCGTTATGGAGCTTTCGAGCCCGTAGACCCTCAGGTCTGCCCTCTTGTGAGGCGTCGCGACATATACCTCCCTGTCGCCCAACGCCTCCGTGAGTTTGCCGGCAAGGGCAGCCGCTTCGGCCTCCTTCTCTTTGCCGGTAATTTCTAGGATCAGTCCGCCCGTTCTGGCCTTTTTCGGGCGGACCTCCTCTATGCCCACCTCTGTGAGCTTTACTCGCTGTCGGGCAGCTGTCATCACCTCAGCGTAGATGGCTTTGCTACCCTGAGGGATGGTGAGGACGACGGCTGCTGTTCTGGGAACCTTTCCCAGTGTCGTCCTTGCGTTGCGTTTCGCTGCGCTGACGCGCACCTGCCTCCTTTCCTTCTCAGCGGCGGCCTTTGATGGTTTGCCAGCCGCCGTTTTCTTTTCCCTTCTGCCCAGGACCTTTGTCCAGGGGAGCTCCCCCTGCGTGGTTTTCTTCTCCGCAGGGGGGGCAGGGCGGAGTGCTGCCTGCCGCTCTTTTTCCTTCCTCACGGATTCCTCGCGTATCCTCTTCATACGCGCCTCCAAGGAGGACTCGGTTTACGCAGGTGCCGTTGTTCCTGCTGCGGGTGGGAGGGCCATCCGTTTGCCCTTAGCGGACTTTAAGGGGGCCTTCCCCTTTTCGACGTCCGTCGTCGTCTCCCCCGTTCTTCTTACCTTTACGGGGAAGGCACGTTTCGCCGCGGTGGGCCGCTCTTTTACGATCGTTGCAGCTGTTTGACCCTTCTTTTTCGGGGGAAGTCTCTCCTTAATTCTCCACCAAATCTTCTCAATCCGTCGATCGAATCTTTCCTCGAGGCTTGAGAGGATATTCTTGAGTCCAACCTGTAGGATATCCTCTCTTGCCTCCGTTGTAGGCGGTTCTTCTCGCCTTTCTGGCACAGGGCTCCTCCTCGCTGCTGGTTGGGGGGAAAACCGCTCCTCCACGGCTGCCAGCTTCCTATTTAGCTTCCCGTTCTCGAGGCGTAGGCTTTCTGCCTGCAGCCTCCACTCTTGGGCTTCAGAGCTCACCGCAGCGGGGTTGCCCTTCGCTCGCTCCGCGAGCTCCAAGAGGGTAGCGCGCAGCGTTCTTGCGCCTACGCGTACTGCCCTCTTCATTTGGCCTTGTAGGTTGCGCGATTTTGCTGCAATCCATTCGATCTTGTTCGCCTCTTTCAAGGCGGTCAGTCCAAGATCGGGCAGGGGGGCCCTTCTAGCCTCCGCCTGCAGCTCCTCGTCTGTCGGCACGGGCTTTGACGACCTTGCCGGTGGAGGGAGGACGACTGTTGCCCAGTCGATCTCTTCGTCCTCCAGGGTGCTGTCCACGTCAGCGGTGGCAGCTTTCCTCTGCCAGAGCCTTGCACCCTCCGTGGCCCGCTCGGACAAGGTCGACACCATCGATTTCACAGAGGCGTCCGTGTCATACGCCTCCGTGGTCTGCCTTGCCTCCTTCTGTCCTTTGCTGGGCTTAGGGCATGGCCTCGTCGTCATGGATATGATGGAGGCGAGCGAGTCATCGGAGTCGCCTCCAACGCTGGACGGATCTTCCGCGCGTCTCTTCTTAGCCGCGAGGCGGCTGTTTCGCCTCTTGAGGGATCGCTCTTCCATCTCGGAGGTCGAGTGGTCCTCCGCCCTTGCCGAGAATAGACCGCTGGGGCCTGCCCCTTTTCCACAGGCTGGAGCCTGTGGCTGTTTGAAACAGCCGGCGTAGTTTATTTTGGGACTGCCCCTGCCGGACATGTTCGTTTCCCTCTTCGTGTTTCTGTTCGTGTTCGTGTTCGTGTTCCTCAGTTTTGCACGAAACTTCACGAAAAACACATTTGTTTGTCGCGTAGGTATTATTGAACCGTCGGTAAGTTACCGGCACACTCCTCCGCCGAGTGGCCTGGTTTGCCCTGTGCACGGTCCGACGGTCGCTAAATGTACGCGCACACTCTTTACCAACACTAGGTCCGCGAATTTTGCGGTTACCTATCGAAGGTTATCGACGGTGGGTATAGTTATCGACCGTCGATAAGTCGCCACCTGGTGTCTGTTCGCAGAGACCGAGGAGGTGCCAATTATAGTTTATCGGTCACCGAAAGACACCACGGACACCAAAAAATCACCCTCGGTCGGAAATTGTCCGGTTACCGACCGTTCAGTTACCGACAGCAGAGCTATCGGTAAGTTACCACGCACTGCACTCACTCGATTCGACCGGGGAACTGTCAGTTACTGTTTATTGGCCGTCGATGAGAACGCAAAACACTGCAATTTAATCCGCGGCCGGCAATTGTCAAGTTACCGACTGCCCGGTTACCGACGGTGAGTTCGCCCGACCGTCGGTAATTCCTCCGTCTCAATACCCGACTTCCGGCTTGTTGCTTGGTTTGTTTTAACCAACAATACCCTAAACTAACAACCAATATCGTGGCAGTCGGTGTTTTTGCAAAATTACCAACCGCAAGGTTATCGACCGCAGGTGGTACCGCTGCTGTCGGTAATTCGAAGTTTTTCAGTTCCCGCTGTGTTTATTTCAGTTATTATTTGTTGAAAACGCACTACACCTTCGTCAGCGATCAATTTCGCACGGCTGACAGGAAAAAACGGCGAGAAATTCCAATTCGTGCGACCGGAATGTTACCTACGACGGTCGGCAAAATTTACCGACCGTGAGCTGTCAAACTCTTGCAAGAATTGATTTTTGACTTGTTTATTATCGCATGCACTGTTTCTACGTGTCCAATAAACAATTCTACGTCCACTCACTGGCCCATGGTGCAACCTTGGTAGAGTTGCTGCAAAATTTTCACCTCCGTCATCTATGTTCCATGGTGGCAGCATTACTCGGTTCCACTTCGCCAAAATTTACTGTTTTTTACTGTTTTTAACAGTTTTTCCGCCTCGAAATTGCACAAAATTAGTGTCTATTGTCACTTCACACCCGATTATGGCAGTTTCCGCACCGAAAAAGGCCTATTTCCAGTTCTTGATTTTTCGCCACGTGCACGTGTCCCCACACAAAGGACTGACGTCACACGTCACTCCTAGTTCACTTAAAATCGCTTATTTTCACTTTTTTAAGCGTTTTTTCACCACGAATAAGTTTAATTCCAGTGTCTGTTATCACTTTACACTTTCTCGTCGTAAATTCACACGCATAAACGGTCAATTTTCAATGTTTATTGCCGTATATAACAACACGTGTTTTCACGCAGCAAAACAAAGCGTTATATCACTCGCTTTATTTCAGTCACTTCCACTACGCGTTTTTACCGATTTTCAATGTGTTTTTAGTTGTTTATCGGCACTTTTGCGTTCACTTTCGTGTTCTTTCGAATTGTTGTCCGTCCACTACGCGTTTTAGCCCGTTCTTCTCGGTTTTTCGGCACTTTTTTCGCGTTTATTGTCACCTTATGACAGCTCAGTCACTCGCGTTGCGTTACGTGCGTATACACCAGCGGTACTAGCGTACTTGCTGTAATGCTCGGCAACACGTGCCAGCCGGCGCGTGACGTCACTCTCCGCTTCCTTTGTTCTTAGCGGTCGCGTTATCTTCTTCTTTACGGTGATTTCACACCGAGAATTTTAATCCGTTCACTTTGTTGGATTTATTGTCCAATCACTTCACTATTTTCGTAGCGTTTATTGCTATTTAGCCGCGTTTTCGATCCCGCGTTTGCACTCGCGTTTTTCACTCGTCTAGCTTTAGTTTTTGACAGCTGACGCGTTACGTCACGCGCTCCGTCCTTCGTTCCCGGCGTATTTTTATCGCGTTTTCGATACTTTCCTGGCACTCCGCGTTATGTAACCGATTTTTTATCGAAACCACTTTCACTCCCGACGCGTTTTATACGATTTTTAATGTATTTTAACCGCGTTTCCCTGAATTTTTTGTTCCTCACCCGCACGTATTTTTTAACTTTTAGTTTTTACGTGTCTGTTCACTCCTGTCGTGGTTCACGCGGCCATACCGAGCGACTGTCGTGCGTTCCGAACTGCACGACCACCGTGTATATCGGCGCGAGGAAGATGACGTGACGTCACGCCTGTCTTCCTTTGTTCTATCTTTGTTCGTTTTCGACGTATTTTCACCGAGTTTTCGGCTATTTCCCGCCACGTACGTTCTCGATGACATTGTTTTTCGTCACCTTATGCTTTCTCAACGTGGTTCACGCACACGTACCGAACGGAAACCCGATTTTTCCGTATAACGCGAACACGCGGTTTTCGCCGCGAGGCAAGATGGCGGATGGCGTCGCCCGCCTCTTTCTTGCCTGTTTTCGCGCACTTTTTCACCGTTTTTCCACCTTTTCACTGCACTTCACTTCACTATACTTACCTAGCGGATCCACATCACCTCCTGGAACACCCTCAGCTCCGCTCGAACCCTAAAATTCACGAAACGTGCCATGAAGCGCGTACCGTACTGCAGCGAACGCGTCACCACGTGCAAATCGAACAAAGACGCGCACGTATTATGTTCGATTTGCCTCCTACTCGCAATGTTCACGTAAGATTTTCGTCTCAACGCGTAGTTTTGCGTACCCGTAACGTGCCAAAAACCAGTTTTGACACGAAACTCGCCTTCTTCCTCGAAAATTTGAACGGTTTTCTGAGAGCTATCGTACGCACGTCCGTCAGCTTACTCGTCCGCCATGCGAATCCAACGTAATGTACCCTAACCTAACCCAACCTAACCTCTCGGCTGTAATATTTGACAACATCTCTGGCCAGGTGGTCTCTACTTCTCCGTGGGACCATTATATACATCAATAACTTAATGTAACCTAACCTAACCCAACCTAACATATCGGCGGTAACATTTGGCAGCATTCCTGGCTAGTTGGCCTCCACTTCTCCGTGGGACCATTATATACATTAATAACGTTACGTAACCTAACCTAACCCGACCTAACCTCTCGGGGGTAATATTTAATCACATTCCTGGCGTTTGAGAAACTACTTCTCGGTGGGAATATTGTATACTTCTAGGACATAATACAACCTAACCTAAGACAACCTAACATCTTGGCGGTAATATATGACAACATTCCTGGTGAGTTGGCCTCTACTTGGGTTAACTTAGGTTATCTTACATTGTAGACGCATATAATGTACCTACGGAGAAGTATGGGCCAACACGAGCGGGCTCCTGTAAAACAATATCACCGAGATTTTCGGTTGTGTCATGCTAGATTATAATACGGTATAGACGTATATAGTGTTCCCACCAAGAAGTAGGGACCGACACGCCAGGAATGTTGTAAAATATTTCCGCGGAGAGATTAGGTTGTGTTAGGTTAGGTTATGACACGTGACGGATGTATATAATGGTCCCACGGACAAGTGGAAGCCCACGCGCCAGGAATGTTTTCAAATATTACAGCCGAGAGGGTAGGTTGGGTTACGTTAAGTTATGTTACGTCATAGAGGTATATAATGTTCCCACCGAGATGTAGAGGCCGACACGCCAGGAATGTTGCAAAATATTACGGCCGAGAGGTTAGGTTGGGTTAGGTTAGGTTATATTACGTAATGGACGCATATAATGTTTCCACCGTGAAGTAGAGGCCGACACGCCAGGAATGTTGCAAAATATTACTGCCGAGAGGTTAGTTTGTGTTAGGTTAGGTTATATTACGTCATAGACGTATATATTGTTACCCCACAGAAGTAGAGGCCGACACGCCACGGACGTTGTAATATACTACAGCCGAGAGGTAAGGTTGGTGTAGGTTAGGTTATACCACGTTTTCGATGCGTGTAATGATGCCATCGAGAAGTAGAAGCTAGAGCGCCAGGAATATTGTCAAATATTACAGCCGCGAGGTTAGGCTGGGTTAGGTCATATTACGTCATAGACGTATATAATTTTCCCACCGAGAAGTAGGGGCCGACAGGACAGGAATGTTGTAAAATATTACGCCCCGAAGTTAGGATGGGTTAGGTTATGTTTTATTACGTCATAGACGTTTATAATGTTCCCACCGACAAGTTGCGGCCGTCACGCCAGGAACGTTGTAAAATATTACCGCCGCAAGGTTAGGTTGTGTTAGGTGAGGATATGTTACACTGTGGATGCACATAATGATTCAACGGAGAAATAGCAGCCCACGTGCCAGGAGTGTTGTCAAATATTACAGCTGAGATGATAGGTTGGCTTAGGTTAGGTTATATTACGTAGTTGACGTATACAATGTTCCCAGGGAGAAGTAGGTGCCGACAAGCCCGGAATGTCGTTAAATATTACTCCCGAGAGGTCAGGTTGGGTTAGGTTATGTAATATTACGTCATAGACGTATATAATATTACCACACAGAAGTAGAGGCCGACACTCCAAGAATGTTGTAAAACATTACAGCCAATAGGTTAGGTCGGGTTAGGTTAGGTTATATTATGTTATGTATGTACATAATGGTCATTCGGAGAAGTAGAAGCCCACGCGCCAGGAATCTTGTCAAATACCACAGCCGAGAGGTTAGTTTGGGTTAGGCTATGTTATATTATGTTATGGATGTTTATACTGTTCCCACGGAGAGGTCGAAGCCCAAACACCAGGAATGCTGTCAAATATTAACTCCGAGAGGTCAAGTTGTGTTAGGTTATGTAATATTACGTCATAGACGTATATAATGTTACCGCACAGAAGTAGAGACCGAAACGCCAGGAATGTTGTAATATATATCCGCCGAGAGGTTAGGTTGGGATAGGTTAGGTTATATTATGTCATAGACGTATATAATGTTACTACACATAGGAGTAGAGGCCGACACGCGAGGAATATTGTAAAATAGCCAAATCTAACCCAACCTAACCTCTCTGGAGTCATATTTCACCACATACCGCGCTTGTCCGCACCTACTTCTCGCTGGGAACATTGTATACGTCTATGACGTAATATAACCTAACCTACCTCAACCTAACCTCTCGGCGGTAATATTTGACAACATTCCTGGCGAGTTGGCCTCTACGTCTCCATGGGACCTTTATATACATCAATGAAGTAATATAACCTAACCTATCCCAACCTAACCTCTCGGCGGTAATATTTTACAACATTCCTGGCGAGTTGGGCTCTACTTCTCCGTGGGACCATTATATACATCGGTAAGGTAATGTAACCTAACCTGACCCAACCTAATCTCTCGGGGGTAACATTTTATACACCAATAACGTAATGCAACCTAACCTAACCCAACCTTACCTCTCGGGAGTAATATTTAACGACATTCCGGGCTTGTCGGCACCTACTTCTCCCTGGGAACATTGTATACGTCAACTACGTAATATAACCTAACCTAAGCCAACCTATCATCTCGGCGGTAATATTTGACAACATTCGTGGCGAGTTGGCATCTACTTCCCGTGGTACCATTATGTACGTCATCAACGTAATGTAACCTTACCTAACCCAACCTAATCCCTCGGGGGAATATTTATCCACATTCCTGGCTTGTCGGCACCTACTTCTCGGCTGGAACATTGTATACATCAATAACGTAATATAACCTAACCCAACCCAACCTAACATCTCGGCGGTAATATTTGAAAACACTCCTCGCGATTTGGCCTCTACTTCTCCGTGGGAGAATTATATACATCAACAACGTAATGTAACCTAACCTAACGCAACCTAAGATCTCGTGGGTAATATTTAACCACATTCCGGGCTTGTCGGAACCTACTTCTCGCTGGGAACATTGTATGCATCTATGACATAATATAACCTAACTTTTTTTTTTCTTTTTTTTTTTTTAACGTGGGGAAATCCTCATGGATACCTCGGAGTTCGTGGGAACTCCGAGGTTATGCCGGACTCTTACCGGCTAAAACCCCACGGTGGCCACCAACGACGCTACTGAGGGAGAGCCCTCTTACGAACCCGTCCGGCTCCCCCTCAGCGTCTGGAGCTTCCCAGAAGAAGTCTGGGAGGCTCCCATCCCGGGAGAGAGAGGTCGCATCCAAGATGCGACCCCTCCCCCTCCCAAAGGATACCGCTGCAGCGACTTCGGGGCCACGTCCGATGTCGCTGCACGTCTCGGAGGTGTGGCGTGCAATGGTCGCGATGGGCCCCCGTCCATCACGACCGAGTCACCCCTCCGGACGGCCCCCCGCGCGGGTGACGGCCGTGGCGTCCGCGGCTACGGCCCGGCCCGCGCGAGGGGCTGTCACCCCCCAGGGACTGAGTCCCCTATGGGCGCCCGGCGATATCCACACGTTGGACATCCCCGGGCGCCGGTGGAGGGCGACGACGCCTGCGTCGCCGCCGTCGACGGGAGGGATCACTAACTTCGCGATCCCTCTCCGCCGCCTCCTTCGCCCGGATGACGGCCTCGCAGAAGGCCGCCATAGCCCGCCAGGATCTGGCATCCTCCACCATCCGTCTAAGTACGGATGGCAATGCCAGATCCTGGCCCACCTCGCTCCGAAGGACACGACGCCGCACCTCCCACGCTGGACAAAACTCCAGCGTGTGCTGCGCCGTGTCCCTCTCCTCACGACAGTGGTGACACGCCGTCGTGGCTTCCCGTCCTATCCGGCGCAGGTACTCACCGAAGCAGCCGTGCCCGGTGAGGACCTGCGTGGTCCGGTAGGATAGCCCTCGGCTTCGGCTCACCCATCTATCGAGGATGGGCAATACCGCCCCGACGGTCCAGTGACTCCCATGGGTGGCGCGAAGACGCTCCTCCCACTTGGCCACCAAAGACCGCCAGGCCCAGGCTCTGACCGCCTCCTCCGACGAGGGTGAGACATCCTAGCAGAGACGAAGGTGTCCGTAGACAAACGCTTCGCACTCCGCCAGGAGCTCTAGGGGTGGTAACCCCGCCAGAGTTCCCGCCGCCTCATGAGACGCCGTGCGGTATCCCCTGATCACCCTGATGGCAAGGCGCCGCCAAACACTGCGCAGCAGTGCCCGGCTGCGCCGGTTGGCCATCAGGACGTCCGCCCAGATCGGGGCTCCATATAGAGCTTTTTCCAACCTGGGTGCCAGGAGCGCGAAGTGGCGCCCAAAAGCCCAGGAGCCGTCCAGGTGAAGTCCGCGATATTTTATCTGGATGTGGGTGTCCCCTACTCGGATCCAGGTATCGGCGAGTAACCCCCCATTTCGACGGAGGAGATGACGGTCCAAGAACCACATCGCCTCCGTCTTGTGAGGAGCCAGCTCCAAACCCATACCCCGGATCAGGGAAGCCACGTTGGCCACTCCCACCTCGGCGCGCCGGACGATCCTCCCGCTGGTACGCCCACCGGCTACCAACACGGTATCGTCAGCGTAGCAGACTACGCTGACACCGGTGGGAAGGAGGACCCGCAGCGCCGCGTCGTACCCCACGTCCCACAGGAGGGGTCCCAAAACTGACCCCTGGGGTACGCCGCGACTAATTTCCCTCGTGCAGGTGTTTCCACCCCGGCCCACGTACTCGACGCACCTGCCGCTAAGGTAGGAGCCGACCGCCACCCGCAGGTATTGAGGGACTCCATGTCGTTCGAGTCCCCTGCGGATGGCCTCCCAGGATATGGAGTTGAAGGCATTGACGATGTCCAAGGACACCGCCAATGCCATCCCTCCCTGGGCAGTAGCCGAGCCCGCCAAGGTACGGACCCGATCGATCGCGTCGATCGTGGACCGCCCCCGGCGGAAGCCGAACTGGCACTCGGCCAGGTCGGGTCCTACACGCTCCAGGTGCCTGGTGAGTCGGGAAGCAACGATTCTCTCGTATAGCTTCCCGATCTCATCCAGGAGCACGATGGGCCGGTAGCCCGAGGGAGATTCAGCGTCCCGGCCCTCCTTCCGCAGGAGGACCAGGCGTCCGAGCCGCCACCGAGATGGGAACGTCCCCGACTTCAGGATGGCTGTAAAAAGCCTCCGAAGTCGGGGACCCAGAACGCGCAGAGCCAAGACCAGCACGCGGCCGGGGACGCCGTCGGGACCCGGAGCCGTATTCCGAGCCCCGAGACGTCTCACCGCCCCGGCCAACTCCTCCTCCGTAACCTCCAGCCCCGCGGACCACCCGTCCACCTGAGTCGGGAAGGCGGCCGATGCGCTCCCAGACGGGAACAACGCATCGACCACCCTCCCGAGAAGCCGGGGTTCCATCGTCTCAGTCACCGGGGGGCCATAAGATCTAAGCTTGTTTAGGACAAACTTATATGGACGCCCCCACGAATCCTGATCCAACGAACGAAGAAGAAAGTCCCAAGCGCTGGTCTTGGCCCTCCCGATGGCCTCTTGCAGCTGAACCGTCAGCTGACGATATTCAGCGCACAACAGGGCCGTCCGTGCCTCGTCCCGACGTCTCCTCCTCCGAGACCTGGTGTACCGGCGTCGCGCCATCGCGCAACTCGCTCGGAGCCGCGCGATGTCGTCTGACCACCAGTACACCGGCCTCCGGGGCGGAAGTCGACTGGCCCTCGGCATCGCCGTCCTGCAGATTGCAGTCAGGGCGCCATCGAACCAGTCGGCCTTCGCCTCCACGTCGGCGACGGGCTCGGCCGACGGCTCCGACCAAGCCACGGCATGGACGGCAGCCATCAGGGCGTCCTCGTCAAGGGCTCTGAGAGCCCACCTCCTTCGCTGCTTGCGTGGACCAGCTTGGCGGCCCGGGGCGGTCCCGGAAACTTCTATCCGAACGTACCAGTGATCGGATAGAGTCTCCGTGGACTCGTCCACTGTCCACCCCGTGACCCGCGGTACGGCGGCAAGGGAAGCCCATGAAAGATCCACGATGCTTGTACCCTGCCATCGCACGCACGTACTGGTCGATCCTCGGTTGAGCAACCGAAGATCGAGACCAGCAGCCCACTCCAAGACCGTCTCGCCCCTCGCGTCCGTCCTGGGGGACCCCCATGCCGAAGCATGGGCGTTGAAGTTCCCCAAGATGAGTACCTGGCGGGTCGAGAACTGGGATAAAAAGTTCCCAAGCCCGTCCAGATACTCCTCGAACGACTCTAGGGGCCAGCGCGGTGGAGCATAGGTCCCCACCAGCACGAAGATATTCTAAGCCCGGCCCCGGGAGGGGGCTCGGACATGCTTCATCGCCAAATATGGCATACGCGTAAAAATACCCATAACCCCACTCCCCCGGCGAGCCACTACCGAGGGAGCGGGCAGGGAGAAACCAGCACCGCCATGCACCACTCATTTATTTTTCGTCATTTAAGCTCTTTGACTTATCCGTACATTTTGTACATTGTGTTATTCGTTCAACACCTTTTGCGTAGGGGAAGACCCGCTTGACTCATCGTCGGCTGTAAGGAGTTTTGATCTATAAATGCATTTGTGTGTTTGGATAAACTTTATGGATTACCCAATCTGTCCCATTTGCGTTCAATGTTCGAATTCGCAGTGGCAGCCCTTTGCTTCACCCACACAGGTCTAGCTGTGGGACTACTGACGGCGGGAACCACGAGGAGGTGGCTGCTTGCTAACTATGGCCCGTAGGAGGTCACAGATGTCCTATCTGCTATCCTAGGGGTTTGCACATGGCGCCATCGCACCAGTGGGGATAAATCCCCGACGCCATCTTAAACCCCGTGGAGCTTCTCCCGCCCCACCAGCACGAAGCCCGCCCAGTCCACAGCCACGAAGCCCCGTCCATCGCCCAAAAAGGCGAAAGGCGGAACCAGCGAGGCCGCATCCTGAGCTATGGCCACCGACCCCTCGCGATCCCCGACCCAGGACGGTCGGTCGGGGATGACGAAGGGTTCAGCGACCACCGCTGCGTATGCCCTTAAGGCGAGGTAGCAGACTCGTGTCCCTTCCCGGGGCCGGGTTCAGAATATTCTGTCAGCGACCACCGCAACGTCAACCCAGTCACATCAGTGTCGCAGTCGTGGTCCGAGGGGGCCGGAGAGGCCGCCCTGGACGGTACGGACCCCACCGACAATGGGGATCCCGCCCTCGATGGACGTGCCGATGGCACCTTCGAGGGGCCCGTATGTGTGTTCCCAACCTCCTCTCCGTTGTAGGGAGGAGAAAGGGACACCCCATCCGGGTTATCCCGCCCTTCCTTCCCTTCTCTCCCAGAATGGAGCGACTCCGAAGTCAGCGCTCCGCACCTCCCAACGCTGCCTCGTGAAGAGGCAAGCCTCTCCACAGAGACGACCACTGGACGCACCAGCGCCGGCATCGAAGTGTCAGCTCCATCGCCCCTCCCACACCTAATCCCCCCCAACCCCGTTTTTTTTAAAGACTCCATACGAATCCCACGAGTAGTGTCGGAACAAACCCGTCACCCCCGGCAGAGCCGCGTACCGGGGGAAGGCATTTATACACCCGGGGGGCGCCAGGTACCCCGGGGTTGGTCCGCTCAGCACCGATGCACCCACCGGCCACACCCAGCCGCGAAGGACTGAGCGCGTCCCCTCGCCGCGGACCGAAACTTGAGACAGAGACTTTTTATAGAGGTTTATCCCCTCGCGGGCCGGCCGGTTAAGGCAAGCCCCCCGCTCCGGCGAAACATGACCACCGGTCTACGGTATCAGCCAGAGCCCCGTTTGCCACTGGGACGAGCCCAGTGTTACCAGGCTCCACCACGAGGAGGAGGGGATGGCATGTGTTGTTGCAAACTGCAACTGCAGTCCGCAACAACTTTAGAACCCAATACCGTACCATGAGTCGTCTCTCTCTCTCCTCCTCCTCTTTTTCACCACCATCATCATCAACTCTTATAAGAGTAGTTTTCGCAACGTGTTTTTAGTCGTCGTCAAAATATCATCTCGGCGGTAATATTTGACAACTTTCCTCGCGATTTGGCCTCTACGTCCCCTTGGGACCTTTATGTACATCTATAACGTAATATAACCTAACCAAACCCAGCCTAACATTTCGGAGGTAAATATTTGACAACATTCCTGGCGAGTTGGCCTCTACTTCTCCGTGGGACCATTATATACATCAATAACGTAATGTACCCTAACCAAAGCCAACCTAACTTCTCAGGAGTAATATTTAACCACATTCCGGGCTTGTCGGAACCTACTTCTCGCTGGGAACATTGTATGCATCTATGACGTAATATAACCTAACCAAACCCAACCTATCATCTCGGCGGTAATATTTGACAACATTCGTGGCGAGTTGGCCACTACTTCATCGTGGGAACATTATATACGCCAACAGCGTAATGTAGCCTAACCTAACCCACCCTAATCCCTCGGGGGTAATATTTATCCACATTCCGGACATGTCCGCACCTACTTCTCATGGGGAACACTCTATACGTCTATGACGCAATATAACCTAGCCTAACCCAACTTGCCATCTCGTCGGTAATATTTGACAACATTCCTGGCGTGTTGGCCTCTACTTCTCCGTGGGACCATTATATACATCAATAACGTAATGTAACCTAACCTAACCCAACCTAGCCTCTCGGCGGTTATATTTGACAACATTCCTGGCGAGTTGGCCTCTACTTCTCCGTGGGAGCATTATATACATCAATAACGTAATGTAACCTAACCTAACCCAAACTAACCTTTCGTGGGTAATATTTAACCACATTCCGGGCATGTCGGCACCTACTTCTCGTGGGGAACACTCTATACGTCTATGACGCAATATAGCCTAGCCTAATAGAGCCTAACCTTTCGGCGGTAATATTTGACAACATTCCTGGCGAGTTTGCCTCTACTTCTCCCTGGGACCATTAAATACATCAATAACGTAATGTGACCTAACCTAACCCAACCTAACATCTCGGGAGTAATATTTATCCACATTCCTGGCTTGTCGGCACCTACTTCTCGCCTGGAACATTGTATACATCAATACCGTAATATAACCTAACCTATTCCAAACTAATATCTCGGCGGTAATATTAGAAAACATTCCTCGCCACTTGGCCTCTACGTCTCCGCGGGACCTTTATGTATATCTATAACGTAATATAACCTAACCTAACCGAACCTATCATCTCGGCGGTAATATTTGACAACATTCGTGGCGAGTTGGCACCTACTTCCCCGTGGGACCATTATATACATCAATAACGTAATGTAACCTAACCACGACGACACGCACGAGATTCTGTAGAACAGTACCAGAGAGGGTTTACATGGGTTAGGTTAGGTAATGTTACGTTATAGACATATATAATGTTCCCACCAGGAATTTGGGCCCGACCCGCCTGGAATGTTGTAAAATACTACATTCGAGATGTTAGGTTGCCTTAGGTTAGGATATATAAGGTTATAGACGCATATAATATCTCCACCGAAACGTACGGGACGACACGAACGTGATTCTGTAAAGCATTACCAGCGAGGGGCTAGATGGGTTAGGTTAGGTTATATTACGTTATAGACGTATATAATGTTCCCACCGAGAATTAGGGGCCGACCCGCCAGGAATGTTACAAAATACTACATCCGAGGTGTTAGGTTGCCTTAGGTTAGGATATATAACGTTATAGACGTATATAATGTACCCACCGAGATGTACGGGACGACACGAACGGGATGCTGTAAAACATTACCAGCGAGGGTCTGGATGCGTTAGGTTAGGTCATATAACGTTATTGATGTACATAATGTCCCCACGGAGAAGTACAGGCCGACACGACCGGGATTCTGTAAAACATTACCAGCGAGGCGCTAGATGGTTTAGGTTAGGTCATGTTACGTTATAGACGTATATAATGTTCCCACAGAGGAGTAGGGGCCGAAACGCCATGAATGTTGGAAAATACTACATCCGACATGTTAGGTTGCCTTAGGTTGAGATATATAACGTTATAGACATACATAATGTCCCCACGGAGAAGTACGGGCCTACACGACCGGGATTCTGTAAAACATTGTCACCGTGGGGCAAGATGGGTTAGGTTAGGTTATATTACGTTATAGACGTATATAATGTTCCCACCGAGAAGCAGGGCCCGACCCGCCAGGAATGTTGGAAGATACTATATCCGAGGTGTTAGGCTGCCTTAGGTTGGGATATATAACGTTATAGACGTATATAATGTCCCCATCGAGACGTACGGGCCGAAACGACCGGGATTCTGTAAAACATTATCACCGAGGGGCAAGATGGGTTAGGTTAGGTTATATTACGTTATAGAAGAATATAATATTCCCACCGAGAAGTAGGGGCCGACCCGTCAGGAATGTTGGAAAATACTACATCCGAGGCGTTAGGTTGCCTTAGGTAAAGATATATAACGCTATAGACGTATATAATGTCCCAACCGACACGTACGGGCCGAAACGGTCGGGATTCTGTAAAATATTATCACCGAGGGGCAAGATGGTGTTAGGTTAGGTTATATTACGATATAGAAGTATATAATGTTCCCACCGAAAAGTAGGGGCCGACCCGCCAGGAATGTTGGAAAAAACTACATCAGAGAACTTAGGCTGCCTCAGGTTGGGATATATAACGTTATAGAAGTATATAATGTCCCCACCGAGACGTACGGGACGACACGGACGGGACGACACGAACGGGATTTTATAAAACATTACCAGCGAGTGGGTAGATGGGTTAGGTTAGGTTATATTACGATATAGACGTATGTAATGGTCCCACCGAGAAGTAGGGGCCTACCCGCCAGGAATGTTGGAAAATACAACATCCGAGATGTTAGCCTGCCTTTGGTTAGGATATATAACGCTATAGACGTATATATTTTCCCCACCGAGACGTACAGGCCGACACGACCGGGATTTTGTAAAACATTACCAGCGAGGGGCAAGGTGGGTTAGGTTAGGTTATATTACGATATAGAAGAATATAATGTTCCCACCGAGAAGTAGGGGCCGACCCGTCAGGAATGTTGGAAAATACTACATCCGAGATGTTAGGATGCCTCAGGTTGGGATATATAACGTTATAGAAGTATATAATGTCCCCACCGAGACGTACGGGACGACACGGACGGGACGACACGAACGGGATTTTATAAAACATTACCAGCGAGTGGGTAGATGGGTTAGGTTAGGTTATATTACGATATATACGTATGTAATGGTCCCACCGAGAAGTAGGGGCCTACCCGCCAGGAATGTTGGAAAATACTACATCCGAGGTGTTAGGTTGCCTTAGGTTAGGATATATAAAGTTATAGACGTATATAATGTACCTACCGAGACGTACGGGACGACGCGAACGGGATTCTGTAAAACATTACCAGCGAGGGGCTAGATGGGTTAGGATAGGTTATATTATGTTATAGACGTATATAATGTTCCCACAGAGAAGTAGTGTCCGACACGCCAGGAATGTTGGTAAATACTACATCCGAGATGTTAGGTTGCCCTATTTTGGGATATATAACGTTATAGACGTATATAATGTTCCCACCGAGACGTACGGGCCGACAGGACCGGCATTCTGTAAAACATAATCACCGAGGGGCAGGATTGGTTAGGTTATGTTATGTTACGTCATAGACGTATATAATGTTCCCACCGAGAAGTAGGGGCCGATACGCTAGGCATGTTGTAAAATACTACATCCGAGGTGTTAGGCTGCCTTAGCTTAGGATATATAACGCTATAGACGTATATAATGTCCCAACCGAGACGTACGGGACGACGCGAACAGGAATCTGTGAAACATTACCAGCGAGGGGCTAGATGATTTAGGTTAGGTTATGTTGCGTTATAGACGTATATAATGTTCCCACCGAGCAGTAGGGGCCCACCCGCCAGGATTGTTGGAAAATATTACATCCGAGATGTTAGGCTGACTTAGGTTAGGATATATAACGCTATTGACGTATGTAATGTCCCAACCGAGACTTACGGGACGACATGAACGGGATTCTGTAAAACATTACCAGCGAGGGGCTAGATGTGTTAGGTTAGGTTATGTAACGCTGTAGACGTACATAATGTCCCCACGGTGAAGTACGGACCGACGCGACCCGGATTCTGTAAAACATTTCCAGCGAGGGGCTGGATGCGTTAGGTTAAGTTATATCATGTTATAGACGTATAAAATATTCCCACCGAGAAGTAGGGTCCGACCCGTCAGGAATGTCGGTAAATACTACATTCGAGATGTTAGGTTCCCTTAGATTGGGAAATATAACGTTATAGACGTATATAATGTCCCAACCGAGACGTACGGGACGACACGAACGGGATTCTGTAAAACATTATCACCGAGGTGCTAGATGGGTTAGGTTAGGTTATATTAAGTTATAGATGTATATAACGTTCCCACCGAGAAGCAGGGCCCGAACCGCCAGGAATGTTGTTAAATACTACATCCGAGATGTTAGATTGCCTCAGGTTGGGATATACAACGTTATAGAGGTATATAATGTACCCACCGAGACTTACCGGACGACACGAACGGGATTCTGTATAACATTACCAGAGAGGGGCTAGATGGATTAGGTTAGGTTATATTATGTTATAGACGTATATAATGTTCCCACCGAGAAGTAGGGTCCGACCCGCCAGGAATGTTGTTAAATACTACATCCGAGATGTTAGGTTGCCTCAGGTTGGGATATATAACGTTATAGACGTACATAATGTTCCCACGGAGAAGTGCGGGCCGACACGACCGGAATTCGGTAAAACATTATCACCGAGGGGCAAGATGGGTTAGGTTAGGTTATATTACGATATAGAAGTATATAATGTTCCCACCGAGAAGTGGCGGCCGACCCGTCAGGAATGTTGGAAGATACTATATCCGAGGTGTTAGGCTGCCTTAGGTTAGGATATATAACGCTATAGACGTATATAATGTCCCAACCGAGACGTACGGGATGGCAAGAACGGGATTCCGTAAAACATTGCCAGCGAGGGGATAGAAGGGTTAGGTTAGGTTATATTACGTTCTAGACGTATATAATGTTCCCACCGAGCAGTAGGGGCTGAATCGCCAGGAATGTTGGAATATACTACATTCGAGATGTTAGGTTGCCTTAGGTTGGGATATATAACGTTATAGACGTATATAATGTCCCCACCGAGACGTACGGGCCGAAACGACCGGGATTCAGTAAAACATTATCACCGAGGGGCAAGATGGGTTAGGTTAGGTTACATTACGTTATAGAAGAATATAATATTCCCACCGAGAAGTAGGGGCCGACCCGTCAGGAATGTTGGAAAATACTACATCCGAGATGTTACGTTGCATTAGATAGGGATATATAACATTATAGACGTATATAATATCCCAACCGAGATGTTCGGGCCGACACGCCCGGGATTCTGTAAAACATTACCACCGAGGTGCAAAATGGGTTAGGTTAGGCTATATTACGATGTAGACGTATATAATGTTCCCACCGAGAAGTAGTGGCCGACCCGGCAGGAATGTCGGTAAATACTACATTCGAGATGTTAGGTTGCCTTAGATTGGGAAATATAACGTTATAGACGTATATAATGTCCCAACCGAGACGTACGGGACGACACGAACGGGATTCTGTAAAACATTATCACCGAGGTGCTAGATGGGTTAGGTTAGGTTATATTAAGTTATAGACGTATATAACGTTCCCACGGAGAAGTAGGGGATATAATGTACCCGCCAGGAATGTTGGAAAATACTACACCCGAGATGTTAGGTTGCCATAGGTTGGGGCATATAACGTTATAGATGTATATACTGTCCCCACCGAGACGTACGGGCCGACACGACCGGCATTCTGTAAAACATTATCACCGAGGGGCAAGATGGGTTAGGTTAGGTTATATTACGATATAGACTTATATAATGTTCCCACCGAGAAGTACGGTCCGACCCGCCAGGGATGTTGGTAAATACTACACCCGAGATGTTAGGTTGCCTTAGGTTGAGATATATAACGTTATGGACGTATATAATGTACCCAGCGATACGTACGGGACGACACGAACGGGATTCTGTAAAACATTATCACCACGGGGCTAGATGGGTTAGGTTAGGTTATATTACGATATAGACGTATATAATGTTCCCACCGCGAAGTATGGTCCGACCCGACAGGAATGTTGGTAAATACTACATCCGAGATGTTAGGTTGCCCTACTTTGGGATGTATATCGTTATAGACGTATATAATGTCCCCACCGAGACGTACGGGCCGACAGGACCGGCATTCTGTAAAGCGTTATCACCGAGGGGCAAGATCGGTTAGGTTATGTTATGTTACGTCATAGACGTATATAATGTTCCCACCAAGAAGTAGGGTCCGACCCGCCAGCAATGTTGGTAAATACTACACCCGAGATGTTAGGTTGCATCAGGTTGGGATATATAACGTTATAGAAGTATATAATGTTCCCACCGAGAAGTAGAGGCCGACCTGCCAGGAATGTTGGAAAATACTACATTCGAGAAGTTATCTTGCCTTAGGTTAGGATATATAACGCTATAGACGTATATAATATCCCAACCGAGACGTACGGGACGACACGTACGGTATTCTGTAAAACATTACCAGCGAGGGGTTAGATTGGTTAGGTTAGGTCATGTTACGTCATGGACGTATATAATGTTCCCACCGAGACGTACGGGACGACACGTACGGTATTCTGTAAAACATTACTAGCGAGGGGTTAGATTGGTTGGGTTAGGTCATGTTACGTCATGGACGTATATAATGTTCCCACCGAGACGTAGCGGCCGACGCGCCAGGAATGTTGGAAAATACTGCATTCGAGATGCTAGGTTGCCTTAGGTTGGGATACATAAAGTTATAGACGTGCATAATGTCCCCACCGAGACGTACGGGACGACACGGACGGGATTCTGTAAAACATTATCACCGAGGGGCTCGATGGGTTAGGTTAGGTTATATTACGTTATAGACGTATATAATGTTCCCACCGAGAAGTAGGGGCCGATCCGCCAGGAATGTTGTAAAATAATTCATCCGAGATGTGATCTTGCCTTAGGTTAGGATATATAACGCTATAGACGTATATAATGTCCCAATCGAGACGTACGGGACGACACGAACGGGATTATGTAAAACATTACCAGCAAGTGGCTAGATGTGTTAGGTTAGGTTATATTATGTTATAGACGTATATAATGTTCCCACAGAGAAATAGTGTCCGACACGCCAGGAATGTTGGTAAATACTACATCCGAGATGTTAGGTTGCCCTATTTTGGGATATATAACGTTATAGACGTATATAATGTTCCCACCGCGACGTACGGGCCGACAGGACCGTCATTCTGTAAAACATAATCACCGAGGGGCAGGATGGGTTAGGTTATGTTATGTTACGTCATAGACGTATATAATGTTCCCACCGAGAAGTAGGGGCCGACCCGCCAGGAATGTTGGAAAGTACTACATTCGAAATGTTAGTTTGCCTTATGTTGGGATATATAACGTTATGGACGAATATAATGTCCCAACCGAGACGTACGGGACGACGCGAACGGCATTCTGTAAAACACTACCAGCGCGGGGCTAGATGGGTTAGGATCGGTTATATTATGTTATAGACGTATATAATGTTCCCACAGAGAAGTAGGGGCCGACACGCCAGGAATGTTGGAAAATACTACATCCGAGCTGTTAGGCTGCCTTAAGTTAGCATATGTAACGCTACGGACGTATATAATGTCCCAAACGAGACGTACGGGACGACACGAACGGGATTTTATAAAACATTTCCAGCGAGGGGCTAGATGGGTTAGGTTAAGTTATATTAGGTTATAGACGTATATAATGTTCCCACCGAGAAGTAGGGGCCGATACGCCAGGCATGTTGTAAAATACTACATCCGAGGTGTTAGGCTGCCTTAGCTTAGGATATATAACGCTATAGACGTATATAATGTCCCAACCGAGACGTACGGGACGACGCGAACGGGATTCTGTAAAACATTACCAGCGAGGGGCTATGTGCGTCAGGTTAGGTTATAATAAGTGATAGACGTGTATAATGTTCTCACCGAGAAGTAGAGGCCGATCCGCCAGGAATGTTGTAAAATACTACATCCGAGGTGTTAGCATGCCTTAGGTTAGGATATATAACCTTATAGACGTATAGAATGTCGCAACCGAGACGTACGGGACGACGCGAACGGGATTCTGTAAAGCATTACCAGCGAGGGGCTAGATGGGTTAGGATAGGTTATATAATGTTATAGACGAATATAATGTTCCCACCGACAAGTAGGGTCCGACCCGCCAGGAATGTTGGAAAATACTACGTCCGAGGTGTTAGGCTGCCTTAGCTTAGGATATATAACGCTATAGACGTATGTAATGTCCCAACCGCGACTTACGGGACGACATGAACGGGATTCTGTAAAACATTACCAGCGAGGGGCTAGATGTGTTAGGTTAGGTTATGTAACGCTGTAGACGTACATAATCTCCCCACGGTGAAGTACGGACCGACGCGACCCGGATTCTGTAAAACATTTCCAGCGTGGGGCTGGATGCGTTAGGTTAAGTTATATCATGTTATAGACGTATAAAATATTCCCACCGAGAAGGAGGGGCCGACACGCAATGAATGTTGGAAAATACTACATCCGAGATGTTAGGTTGCCTTAGGTTTTCATATATAACGTTATAGACGTACATAATGTCCCCACGTAGAAGTACGGGCCAACACGCCCGGCATTCTGTAAAACATTACCAGCGAGGGGCTAGATGGGTTAGGTTAGGTTATATTATGTTATAGACGTATATAATGTTACCACCGAGAATTAGGGTCCGACCCGCTAGGAATGTCGGTAAATACTACATTCGAGATGTTAGGTTGCCTTAGATAGGGATATATAACATTATAGACGTATATAATATCCCAACCGAGATGTTCGGGCCGACACGCCCGGGATTCTGTAAAACATTATCACCGAGGGGCTAGATGGGTTAGGTTAGGTTATATTAAGTTATAGACGTATATAATGTTCCCACGGAGAAGTAGGGGATATAATGTACCCGCCAGGAATGTTGGAAAATACTACAACCGAGATGTTAGGTTGCCTCAGGTTGGGATATGTAACGTTATAGAAGTATATAATGTCCCCACCGAGACGTACGGTATGACGCGAACGGGATTCTGCGAAACATTACCAGCGAGGGGCTAGATGCGTTAGGTTAGGTTATGTTGCGTTATAGACGTATATAATGTTCCCACCGAGAAGTAGGGTCCGACCCGCCAGGAATGTTGGAAAATACTACATCCGAGATGTTAGGCTGCCTTAGCTTAGGATATATAACGCTATAGACGTATGTAATGTCCCAACCGAGACTTACGGGACGACACAAACGGGTTTCTGTAAAACATTACCAGCGAGGGGCTAGATATGTTAGGTTAGGTTATGTAACGCTGTAGATGTACATAATGTCCCCACGGAGAAGTACGGGCCGACACTACCCGGATTCTGTAAAACATTACCAGCGAGGTGCTAGATGTGTTAGGTTAGGTTATGTAACGCTGTAGACGTACATCATGTCCCCACGGAGAAGTACGGGACGACACGAACGGGATTCTGCAAAACATTACAAGCGAGGGGCTAAATGCGTTAGGTTAGGTTATGTTACGTTATAGACGTATATAATGTTCCCACCGAGAAGTAGGGGCCGACCCGACAGGAATGTTGGAAAATACTACATCCGAGATGTTAGGTTGCATCAGATTGGGATATATATCGTTATAGAAGTATATAATGTCCCCACCGAGACGTACGGGACGACACGAACGGGATTCTGTAAAACATTACCAGCGAGGGGCTAGATGGGTTAGGATAGGTTATATTATGTTATAGACGTATATAATGTTCCCACAGAGAAGTAGTGTCCGACACGCCAGGAATGTTTGTAAATACTACATCCGAGATGTTAGGTTGCCCTATTTTGGGATATATAACGTTATAGACGTATATAATGTTCCCACCGCGACGTACGGGCCGACAGGACCGTCATTCTGTAAAACATAATCACCGAGGGGCAGGATGGGTTAGGTTATGTTATGTTACGTCATAGACGTATATAATGTTCCCACCGAGAAGTAGGGGCCGACCCGCCAGGAATGTTGGAAAGTACTACATTCGAAATGTTAGTTTGCCTTATGTTGGGATATATAACGTTATGGACGAATATAATGTCCCAACCGAGACGTACGGGACGACGCGAACGGCATTCTGTAAAACACTACCAGCGAGGGGCTAGATGGGTTAGGATCGGTTACATTATGTTATAGACGTATATAATGTTCCCACAGAGAAGTAGGGGCTGACACGCCAGGAATGTTGGAAAATACTACATCCGAGCTGTTAGGCTGCCTTAAGTTAGCATATGTAACGCTACGGACGTATATAATGTCCCAAACGAGACGTACGGGACGACACGAACGGGATTTTATAAAACATTTCCAGCGAGGGGCTAGATGGGTTAGGTTAAGTTATATTAGGTTATAGACGTATATAATGTTCCCACCGAGAAGTAGGGGCCGATACGGCAGGCATGTTGTAAAATACTACATCCGAGGTGTTAGGCTGCCTTAGCTTAGGATATATAACGCTATAGACGTATGTAATGTCCCAACCGAGACTTACGGGACGACATGAACGGGATTCTGTAAAACATTACCAGCGAGGGGCTAGATGTGTTAGGTTAGGTTATGTAACGCTGTAGACGTACATAATGTCCCCACGGTGAAGTACGGACCGACGCGACCCGGATTCTGTAAAACATTTCCAGCGTAGGGCTGGATGCGTTAGGTTAAGTTATATCATGTTATAGACGTATAAAATATTCCCACCGAGAAGGAGGGGCCGACACGCAATGAATGTTGGAAAATACTACATCCGAGATGTTAGGTTGCCTTAGGTTTTCATATATAACGTTATAGACGTACATAATGTCCCCACGTAGAAGTACGGGCCGACACGCCCGGCATTCTGTAAAACATTACCAGCGAGGGGCTAGATGGGTTAGGTTAGGTTATATTATGTTATAGACGTATATAATGTTCCCACCGAGAAGTAGGGTCCGACCCGTCAGGAATGTCGGTAAATACTACATTCGAGATGTTAGGTTGCCTTAGATTGGGAAATATAACGTTATAGACGTATATAATGTCCCAACCGAGACGTACGGGACGACACGAACGGGATTCTGTAAAACATTATCACCGAGGTGCTAGATGGGTTAGGTTAGGTTATATTAAGTTATAGACGTATATAACGTTCCCACGGAGAAGTAGGGGATATAATGTACCCGCCAGGAATGTTGGAAAATTCTACACCCGAGATGTTAGGTTGCCTCAGGTTGGGATATGTAACGTTATAGAAGTATATAATGTCCCCACCGAGACGTACGGGACGGCACGAACGGGATTCTGCAAAACATTATCACCGAGGGGCTAGATGGGTTAGGTTAGGTTATATTAAGTTATAGACGTATATAATGTTCCCACGGAGGAGTAGGGGATATAATGTACCCGCCAGGAATGTTGGAAAATACTACACCCGAGATGTTAGGTTGCCATAGGTTGGGGCATATAACGTTATAGATGTATATACTGTCCCCACCGAGACGTACGGGCCGACACGACCGGCATTCTGTAAAACATTATCACCGAGGGGCAAGATGGGTTAGGTTAGGTTATATTACGATATAGACTTATATAATGTTCCCACCGAGAAGTACGGTCCGACCCGCCAGGGATGTTGGTAAATACTACACCCGAGATGTTAGGTTGCCTTAGGTTGAGATATATAACGTTATGGACGTATATAATGTACCCAGCGATACGTACGGGACGACACGAACGGGATTCTGTAAAACATTATCACCGCGGCGCTAGATGGGTTAGGTTAGGTTATATTACGATATAGACGTATATAATGTTCCCACCGCGAAGTATGGTCCGACCCGACAGGAATGTTGGTAAATACTACATCCGAGATGTTAGGTTGCCCTACTTTGGGATGTATAACGTTATAGACGTATATAATGTCCCCACCGAGACGTACGGGCCGACAGGACCGGCATTCTGTAAAGCGTTATCACCGAGGTGCAAGATCGGTTAGGTTATGTTATGTTACGTCATAGACGTATATAATGTTCCCACCAAGAAGTAGGGTCCGACCCGCCAGCAATGTTGGTAAATGCTACACCCGAGATGTTAGGTTGCATCAGGTTGGGATATATAACGTTATAGAAGTATATAATGTTCCCACCGAGAAGTAGAGGCCGACCTGCCAGGAATGTTGGAAAATACTACATTCGAGAAGTTATCTTGCCTTAGGTTAGGATATATAACGCTATAGACGTATATAATATCCCAACCGAGACGTACGGGACGACACGTACGGTATTCTGTAAAACATTACCAGCGAGGGGTTAGATTGGTTAGGTTAGGTCATGTTACGTCATGGACGTATATAATGTTCCCACCGAGACGTACGGAAGACACGTACGGTATTCTGTAAAACATTACCAGCGAGGGGTTAGATTGGTTAGGTTAGGTCATGTTACGTCATGGACGTATATAATGTTCCCACCGAGACGTAGGGGCCGACGCGCCAGGAATGTTGGAAAATACTGCATTCGAGATGCTAGGTTGCCTTAGGTTGAGATACATAAAGTTATAGACGTGCATAATGTCCCCACCGAGACGTACGGGACGACACGGACGGGATTCTGTAAAACATTATCACCGAGGGGCTCGATGGCTTAGGTTAGGTTATATTACGTTATGGACGTATATAATGTTCCCACCGAGAAGTAGGGGCCGATCCGCCAGGAATGTTGTAAAATAATACATCCGAGATGTGATCTTGCCTTAGGTTAGGATATATAACGCTATAGACGTATATAATGTCCCAATCGAGACGTACGGGACGACACGAACGGGATTATGTAAAACATTACCAGCAAGTGGCTAGATGGGTTAGGTTAGGTTATCTTATGTTATAGACGTATATAATGTTCCCATCGAGATGTAGAGGCCGATTCGCCAGGAATGTTGGAAAATACTACATTCGAGAAGTTATCTTGCCTTAGGTTAGGATATATAACTTTATAGAAGTATATAATGTCCCCACTGAGACGTACGGGACGACACGAACGGTATTCTGTGAAACATTAGCAGCGAGGGGCTAGATGGGTTCGGTTAGGTTATATTATGTTAAAGACGTATATAATGTTCCCACCGAGAAGTAGGGTCCGTCCCGCCAGGAAAGTTGGTAAATACTACATCCGAGATGTTAGGTTGCCTTAGGTTGAGATATATAACGTCATAGACGTATAGAATGTCCCCACCGAGACGTACGGGCAGAAACGACCGGGATTCTGTAAAACATGATCACCGAGGGGCTAGATGTGTTAGGATAGGTTATCTTACGTAATAGACGTGTATTATGTTCCCACCGAGAAGTAGGAGTCGATACGCCAGGAATGTAGTAAAATACTACATCCGAGATGTTAGCCTGCCTTAGGTTAGGATATATAACGCTATAGACGTATACAATGACCCCAACGAGACGTACGGGACGACACGGACGGGATTCTGTAAAACATTACCAGCGAGGGGCTAGATGGGTTAGGTTAGGTTATATAACGTTATAGGCGTATATAGTGTACCCACCGAGACGTAAGGGACGACACGAACGGGATTCTGTAAAACAATACCAGCGAGGTGCTAGATGTGTTAGGTTAGGTTATATAACGTTATAGACGTACATAATTTCCCCACGGAGAAGTACTGGCCGACACGACCGGGATTCTGTAAAACACTACAAGCGAGGGGTTAGATGGGTTAGGTTAGGTTATATTATGTTATAGACGTACATAATGTTCCCACCGAGAAGTAGGGTCCGACCCGCCAGCAATGTTGGTAAATACGACATCCGAGATGTTAGGTTGCCTCAGGTTGGGATATATAACGATGTAGACGTATATAATGTACCCACAGAAACGTAAGGGACGACACGAACGGGAATCTGTAAAACATTACCAGCGAGGCGCTAGATGTGTTACGTTAGGTTATATAACGTTATAAGCGTACATAATGTCCCCAACGAGACGTACGGTACGACACGAACGGGATTCTGTAAAACATTATCACCGAGAGGCTAGATGGGTTAGGTTAAGTTATATTACGTTATAGGCGTATATAATGTTCCCACCGAGAAGTAGAGGCGAGCCGCCAGGAATGTTGGTAAACACTACATCCGAGATGTTAGGTTGCCTCGGGTTGGGATATATAACGTTATAGACGTATATAATGTCCCCAACGAGAGGTACGGGACAATACGAACAGGATTCTCTAAAACATTATCACCGAGGGGCTAGATGGGTTAGGTTAGGTTATATTACGTTATAGACGTATATAATGTTCCCACCGAGAAGTAGGGGCCGATCCGCCAGGAATGTTGTAAAATACTACATCCGAGATGTTAGGTTGCCTCCGGTTGGGGTATACAACGCTATAGACGTATATAATATCGCAACCGAGACGTACGGGACGACACGTACGGGATTCTGTGAAACATTACCAGCGAGGGGCTAGATGGGTTAGGTTAGGTTATATTACGATATAGACGTATATTATGTTGCCACTGAGAAGTAAGGGCCGATACGCCAGGAATGTTGTAAAATACTACATCCGAGATGTTAGCCTGCCTAACGTTAGGATATATAACGCTATAGACGTATATAATGTCCCCACCGAGACGTACAGGTCGACACGAACGGGATTCTCAAAAACATTACCCGCGAGGGGCCAGATGGGTTAGGATAGCTTATATTACGTTATAGACGTATATAATGTTCCCACCGGGAAGTAGGGGTCGACCCGCCAGGAATGTTGGAAAATACTACATCCGAGGTGTTAGGCTGCCTTAGGCTAGGATATACAACGCTATAGATGAATATAATGTCCCAACCGAGACGTACGGGACGACACGAACGGGATTCTGTAAAACATTACCAGCGAGTGGCTAGATGGGTTAGATTACGTTATCTTATGTTATATATGTATATGATGTTCCCACCGAGAAGTAGAGACCGATCCGCCAGGAATGTTGTAAAATACTACATTCGAGAAGTTAGGTTGCCTCCGGTAGGGGTATATAACGTTATAGACGTATATAATGTCCCCACCGAGACGTACGATCCGACACGACCGGCATTCTGTAAAACATTATCACCGAGGGGCTAGATGGGTTAGGTTAGGATATATTACGTTATAGACGTGTATAATGTTCGCACCGAGAACTAGAGGCCGATCCGGCAGGAATGCTGGAAAATACTACATCCGAAGTGCTAGGCTGCCTTAGGCTAGGATATACAACGCTATAGACGTATATAATGTCCCAACCGTGACGTACGAGACGACAGGAATGTGATTTTATAAAACATTACCAGCGAGGGGCTAGATGGGTTAGGTTAGGTTATATTACGTTATAGACGTGTATAATGTTCCCACCGAGAAGTAGGTGTCGATACGCCAGGAATGTTGTAAAATACTACATCCGTGATGGTAGCCTGCCTGAGGTTAGGATATATAACGCTATAGACGTATATAATGTTCCCAACGAGAGGTACGGGACGACACGAACGGGATTCTCTAAAACATTATCACCGATGGGCTAGATGGGTTAGGTTAGGTTATATTACGTTATAGACGTATATAATGTTCCCACCGAGATGTAGGCTCCGACACGCCAGGAATGTTGTAAAATAATATATCCGAGATGTTAACCTGCCTAAGGTTAGGATATATAACGCTATAGACGTATATAATGTCCCCAACGAGAAGTACGATCCGACACGACCGGCATTCTGTAAAACATTATCACCGAGGGGCTAGATGGGTTAGGTTAGGATATATTACGTTATAGACGTATATAATGTTCCCACCGGGAAGTAGGGGTCGACCCGCCAGGAATGTTGGAAAATACTACATCCGAGGTGTTAGGCTGCCTTAGGCTAGGATATACAACGCTATAGATGAATATAATGTCCCAACCGAGACGTACGGGACGACACGAACGGGATTCTGTAAAACATTACCAGCGAGTGGCTAGATGGGTTAGATTACGTTATCTTATGTTATATATGTATATGATGTTCCCACCGAGAAGTAGAGACCGATCCGCCAGGAATGTTGTAAAATACTACATTCGAGAAGTTAGGTTGCCTCCGGTAGGGGTATATAACGTTATAGACGTATATAATGTCCCCACCGAGACGTACGATCCGACACGACCGGCATTCTGTAAAACATTATCACCGAGGGGCTAGATGGGTTAGGTTAGGATATATTACGTTATAGACGTGTATAATGTTCGCACCGAGAACTAGAGGCCGATCCGGCAGGAATGCTGGAAAATACTACATCCGAAGTGCTAGGCTGCCTTAGGCTAGGATATACAACGCTATAGACGTATATAATGTCCCAACCGTGACGTACGAGACGACAGGAATGTGATTTTATAAAACATTACCAGCGAGGGGCTAGATGGGTTAGGTTAGGTTATATTACGTTATAGACGTGTATAATGTTCCCACCGAGAAGTAGGTGTCGATACGCCAGGAATGTTGTAAAATACTACATCCGTGATGGTAGCCTGCCTGAGGTTAGGATATATAACGCTATAGACGTATATAATGTTCCCAACGAGAGGTACGGGACGACACGAACGGGATTCTCTAAAACATTATCACCGATGGGCTAGATGGGTTAGGTTAGGTTATATTACGTTATAGACGTATATAATGTTCCCACCGAGATGTAGGCTCCGACACGCCAGGAATGTTGTAAAATAATATATCCGAGATGTTAACCTGCCTAAGGTTAGGATATATAACGCTATAGACGTATATAATGTCCCCAACGAGAAGTACGATCCGACACGACCGGCATTCTGTAAAACATTATCACCGAGGGGCTAGATGGGTTAGGTTAGGATATATTACATTATAGACGTATATAATGTTCGCACCGTGAAGTAGATGCCGATCCGCCAGGAATGTTGTAAAATACTAAATCCGAGATGTTAGGTTGCCTCAGGTTGTGATATATAACGTTATAGCCGTATATAATGTCCCCAACGAGAGGTACGGGACGACACAAACGGGATTCTGTAAAACATTATCACCGATGGGCTAGATGGGTTAGGTTAGGTTATATTACGTTATAGACGTATATAATGTTCCCACCGAGATGTAGCCTCCGACACGCGAGGAATGTTGTAAAATAATATATCCGAGATGTTAACCTGCCTAAGGTTAGGATATATAACGCTATAGACGTATATAATGTCCCCAACGAGAAGTACGATCCGACACGACCGGCATTCTGTAAAACATTATCACCGAGGGACTAGATGGGTTAGGTTAGGATATATTACGTTATAGACGTATATAATGTTCGCACCGTGAAGTAGATGCCGATCCGCCAGGAATGTTGTAAAATACTAAATCCGAGATGTTAGGTTGCCTCAGGTTGTGATATATAACGTTATAGCCGTATATAATGTCCCCAACGAGAGGTACGGGACGACACAAACGGGATTCTGTAAAACATTATCACCGATGGGCTAGATGGGTTAGGTTAGGTTATATTACGTTATAGACGTATATAATGTTCCCACCGAGATGTAGGCTCCGACACGCCAGGAATGCTGTAAAATAATATATCCGAGATGTTAACCTGCCTAAGGTTAGGATATATAACGCTATAGACGTATATAATGTCCCCAACGAGAAGTACGATCCGACACGACCGGCATTCTGTAAAACATTATCACCGAGGGGCTAGATGGGTTAGGTTAGGATATATTACGTTATAGACGTATATAATGTTCGCACCGAGAAGTAGAGGCCGATCCAGCAGGAATGTTGGAAAATACTACATCCGAAGTGTTAGGCTGCCTTAGGCTAGGATATACAACGCTATAAACGTATATAATGTCCCAACCGTGACGTACGGGACGACAGGAACGGGATTTTATAAAACATTACCAGCGAGGGGCTAGATGGGTTAGGTTAGGTTATATTACGTTATAGACGTATATAATGATCCCACCGAGAAGTAGGGGCCGATCCGCCAGGAATGTTGTATAATAATACTTCCGAGATGTTATCTTGCCTTAGGTTAGAATATATAACGCTATAGACGTATATAATGTCCCAACCGAGACGTACGGGACGACACGAACGGGATTCTGTAAAACATTACCAGCGAGTGGCTAGATGGGTTAGATTACGTTATCTTATGTTATATATGTATATGATGTTCCCACCGAGAAGTAGAGACCGATCCGCCAGGAATGTTGTAAAATACTACATTCGAGAAGTTAGGTTGCCTCCGGTAGGGGTATATAACGTTATAGACGTATATAATGTCCCCACCGAGACGTACGATCCGACACGACCGGCATTCTGTAAAACATTATCACCGAGGGGCTAGATGGGTTAGGTTAGGATATATTACGTTATAGACGTGTATAATGTTCGCACCGAGAACTAGAGGCCGATCCGGCAGGAATGCTGGAAAATACTACATCCGAAGTGCTAGGCTGCCTTAGGCTAGGATATACAACGCTATAGACGTATATAATGTCCCAACCGTGACGTACGGGACGACAGGAATGTGATTTTATAAAACATTACCAGCGAGGGGCTAGATGGGTTAGGTTAGGTTATATTACGTTATAGACGTATATAATGTTCCCACCGAGATGTAGGCTCCGACACGCGAGGAATGCTGTAAAATAATATATCCGAGATGTTAACCTGCCTAAGGTTAGGATATATAACGCTACAGACGTATATAATGTCCCCAACGAGAAGTACGATCCGACACGACCGGCATTCTGTAAAACATTATCACCGAGGGGCTAGATGGGTTAGGTTAGGTTAAATTACGTTATAGACGTATATAATGTTCCCACCGAGAAGTAGGGGCCGACACGCTAGGAATGTTGGAAAATACTACATCCGAGGAGTTAGGCTGCCTTAGGTTAGGATATCTAACACCTTAGAAGAATATAATGTCCCAACCGAGACGTCCGGGACGACACGAACGGAATTTTATAAAACATTACCAGCGAGGTGCTAGATGGGTTTGGTTAGATTATGTTACGTTATAGAAGTATATAATGTTCCCACGGAGAAGTAGATGCCGATCCGCCAGGAATGTTGTAAAATACTAAATCCGAGATGTTAGGTTGCCTCAGGTTGTGATATATAACGTTATAGCCGTATATAATGTCCCCAACGAGAGGTACGGGACGACACAAACGGGATTCTGTAAAACATCATCACCGATGGGCTAGATGGGTTAGGTTAGGTTATATTACGTTATAGACGTATATAATGTTCCCACCGAGATGTAGGCTCCGACACGCCAGGAATGTTGTAAAATAATATATCCGAGATGTTAACCTGCCTAAGGTTAGGATATATAACGCTATAGACGTATATAATGTCCCCAACGAGAAGTACGATCCGACACGACCGGCATTCTGTAAAACATTATCACCGAGGGGCTAGATGGGTTAGGTTAGGATATATTACGTTATAGACGTATATAATGTTCGCACCGTGAAGTAGATGCCGATCCGCCAGGAATGTTGTAAAATACTAAATCCGAGATGTTAGGTTGCCTCAGGTTGTGATATATAACGTTATAGCCGTATATAATGTCCCCAACGAGAGGTACGGGACGACACAAACGGGATTCTGTAAAACATTATCACCGATGGGCTAGATGGGTTAGGTTAGGTTATATTACGTTATAGACGTATATAATGTTCCCACCGAGATGTAGGCTCCGACACGCCAGGAATGCTGTAAAATAATATATCCGAGATGTTAACCTGCCTAAGGTTAGGATATATAACGCTATAGACGTATATAATGTCCCCAACGAGAAGTACGATCCGACACGACCGGCATTCTGTAAAACATTATCACCGAGGGGCTAGATGGGTTAGGTTAGGATATATTACGTTATAGACGTATATAATGATCCCACCGAGAAGTAGGGGCCGATCCGCCAGGAATGTTGGAAAATACTACATCCGAGGTGTTAGGCTGCCTTAGGTTAGGATATATAACGCTATAGACGAATATAATGACCCAACCGAGACGTCCGGTACGACTCGAACGGTATTTTATAAAACATTAACAGCGAGGTGCTAGATGGGTTAGGTGTGGTTATATTACGTTATAGACGTATATAATGTTCCCACCGAGAAGTAGAGGCCGATCCGGCAGGAATGTTGTAAAATACTACAACCGAGGTGTTAGGTTGCCTCCGGTTGGGATATATAAAGTTATAGGCGTATATAATGTCCCCACCGAGACGTACGATCCGACACGACCGGCATTCTGTAAAACATTATCACCGAGTGGCTAGATGGGTTAGGTTAGGTTACATTACGTTATAGACGTTTATAATGTTCCCACCGAGATGTAGGGGCCGACACGCCCGGAATGTAGGCAAATACTACATCCGAGTTGTTAGCCTGCCTAAGGTTAGGATATATAACGCTATAGACGTATATAATGTCCCCACCGAGAAGTACGCAACAACACGAACGTAATTTTATAAATCATTACCAGCGAGGGGCTAGATGGGTTAGGTTAGGGTATATTACGTTATAGACGTATATAATGTCCCCAACGAGAGGTACGGGACGACGCGAACGGGATTCTGTAAAACATTACCAGCGAGGGGCTAGATTGGTTAGGTTAGGTTACGTTACGTCATAGACGTATATAATGTTCCCACCGAGAAGTAGGTTCCGACCCGCCAGGAATGTTGGTAAATACAACATCCGAGATGCTAGGATCCCTCAGGCTGCGATATATAACGTTATAGACGTATATAAGGTCCCCACCGAGTGGTACGGTCCGAAACGTCCGAGATCTGTAAAACATTATCACCGAGGGGCTAGATGGGTAAGGTTATGTTATATACGTTATAGACGTATATAATGATCCCACCGAGAAGTAGGGGCCGACACGCCAGGAATGTTGGTAAATACTACATCCGAGATGGTAGGATCCCTCAGGCTGCGATATATAACGTTATAGACGTATATAAGGTCCCCACCGAGTGGTACGGGCCGAAACAACCGAGATCTGTAGAACATTATCACCGAGGGGCTAGATGGGTTAGGTTAGGTTATATTACGTTATAGACGTATATAATGTTCCCACCGAAAAGTAGGGGCCGACCCGCCAGGAATGTTTTAAAATACTACATCCGGGGTGTTAGGTTGCCTCAGGTTGGTGTATATAACGTTATAGACGTATATAATGTCCCCACCGAGACGTACGGTCCGACACGACCTGCATTCTGTAAAAAATGATCACCGAGGTGATAGATGGGTTAGGTTAGGTTATATTACGTTATAGGCGTATATAATGTTCCCACCGAGAAGTACGGGCCGACACGAACGGAATTCTGTAAAACATTACCCGCGGGGGCTAGATGGGTTAGGTTAGGTTATATTACGTTATAGACGTATATAATGATCCCACCGAGAAGTAGGGGCCGACACGCCAGGAATGTAGGAAAATACTACATCCGAGATCTTAGCACGTCTAAGGCTAGGATATATAACGCTATAGATGTATATAATGTCACTACCGAGAAGTACGGGCCGACACGAACGGAATTCTGTAAAACATTACCCGCGGGGGCTAGATGGGTTAGGTTAGGTTATATTACGTTATAGATGTATATAATGATCCCACCGAGAAGTAGGGGCCGACCCGCCAGGAATGTTAGAAAATACTACTACCGAGGTGTTCGGCTGCCTTAGGTTAGGATATATAACGCTATAGACGTACATAATGTCAAAACCGAGACGTACGGGACGACACGAACGGGATTCTGTAAAACATTACCAGCCAGGTGCTAGATGGGGTAGGTTAGGATATATTACGTTATAGACGTATATAATGTTCGCACCGAGATGTAGAGGCCGATCCAGCAGGAATGTTGGAAAATACTACATCCGAGATGTTAGGTTGCCTTAGGTTAGGATATATAACGCTATACACGTGTATAATGTCCCCACCGAGAAGTACGGGCCGACACGAACGGAATTCTGTAAAACATTACCCGCGGGGGCTAGATGGGTTAGGTTAGGTTATATTACGTTATAGACGTATATAATGATCCCACCCAGAAGTAGGGGCCGCTCCGCCAGGAATGTTGTATAATAATACATCCGAGATGTTATCTTGCCTTAGGTTAGAATATATAACGCTATAGACGTATATAATGTCCCAACCGCGACATACGGGACGACACGAACGGGATTCTGTGAAACATTACCCGCGGGGGCTAGATGGGTTAGGTTAGGTTATATTACGTTATAGACGTATATAATGATCCCACCGAGAAGTAGGGGCCGATCCGCCAGGAATGTTGTATAATAATACTTCCGAGATGTTATCTTGCCTTACGTTAGAATATATAACGCTATAGACGTATATAATGTCCCAACCGAGACGTACGGGACGACACGAACGGGATTCTGTAAAACATTACCAGACTGGTGCTAGATGGGGTAGGTTAGGATATATTACGTTATAGACGTATATTATGTTCCCACCGAGAAGTAGGGGCCGACCCGCCAGGAATGTTAGAAAATACTACATCCGAGGTGTTAGGCTGCCTTAGGTTAGGATATACAACGCTATAGACGTATATAATGTCCCAACCGTGACGTACGGGACGACAGGAACGGGATTTTATATAACATTACCAGCGAGGGGCTAGATGGGTTAGGTTAGGTTATATTACGTTATAGACGTGTATAATGTTCCCACCGAGAAGTAGGGGTAGATACGCCAGGAATGTTGTAAAATACTACATCCGAGATGTTAGCCTGCCTTAGGTTAGGATATATAACGTTATAGACGTATATAATGTCCCCACCGAGAAGTACGGGCCGACACGAACGGAATTCTGTAAAACATTCTCACCGAGGGGCTACATGGGTTAGGATAGGTTATGTTACGTTATAGACGTGTACAATGTTCCCACCGAGAAGTAGGGGCGGATCCGCCAGGAATGTTGGAAAATACGTCATCCGGGGTGTTAGGTTGCCTCAGGTTGGTGTATATAACGTTATAGACGTATATAATGTCCCCACCGAGACGTACGGTCCGACACGACCGGCATTCTGTAAAAAATTATCACCGAGGGGCTAGGTGGGATAGGTTAGGGTATATTACGTTACAGACGTATATAATGTTCCCACCGAGAAGTAGGGTCCGATACGCCAGGAATGTTGTAAAATACTACATCCGAGATGTTAGCCTGCCTTAGGTTAGGATATATAACGCTATAGACGTGTATAATGTTCCCAACGAGAGGTACGGCACGACAAGAACGGGATTCTCTAAAACATTATCACCGAGGAGCTAGATGGGTTAGGTTAGGTTGTATTACGTTATAGACGTATATAATGTTCCCACCGAGAAGTAGGGGCCGACACGACAGGAATGTTGGTAAATACTACATCCGATACGCTAGGTTGTCTTAGGTTGTGATATATAACGTTATAGACGTATATAATGTCCGCACCGCGAAGTACGGTCCGACACGACCGGCATTCTGTAAAACATTATCACCGAGGGGCTAGATGGGTTAGGTTACGTTATATTACGTTATAGGTGTATATAATGTTCCCACCGAGAAGTAGGGGCCGACACGCCAGGAATGTTGGAAAATACTACATCCGATGTGTTAGGCTGCCTTAGGCTAGGATATACAACGCAATAGACGTATATAATGTCCCAACCAAGACGTACGGGACGACAAGAACGGGATTTTATAAAACATTATCAGCGAGGAGCTAGATGGGTTAGGTTAGGTTATATTACATTATAGACTTATATAATGTTCCCACCGAGATATAGGGTCCGATCCGGCAGGAATGTTGGAAAATACTACATCCGAGGTGTTAGGCTGCCTTAGGTTAGGATATATAACGCTATAGATGAATATAATGTCCTAACCGAGACGTACGGGACGACACGAACGGAATTTGATAAAACATTACCAGCGAGGTGCTAGATGGGTTAGGTTAGGTTATATTACGATATAGACGTATACAATGTTCCCACCGAGAAGTAGGGTCCGACCCGCCAGCAATGTTGGAAAATACTACATCCGAGGAGTTAGGTTGCCTTAGGTTAGGATATATAACGTTATGGACGTATATAATGTACCCACTGAGACGTACAGGACGACACGAACGGGATTCTGCAAAACATTACCAGCGAGGGGCTAGATGGGTTAGGTTAGGTTATATCATGTTATAGACGTGTATAATTTTCCCACCGAGAAGTAGGGGCCGATCCGCCAGGAATGTTGTAAAATACTACATCCGAGATGTTAGCCTGCCTTATGTTAGGATATATAACGTTATAGACGTATATAATGTCCCCAACGAGAGGTACGGGACAACACGAACGGGATTCTCTAAAACATTATCACCGAGGGGCTAGAAGGGTTAGGTTAGGTTATATTACGTTATAGACGCATATACTGTTCCCACCGAGAAGTAGGAGCCTACCCGCCAGGAATGTTGGAAAATACTACATCCGAGATGTTAGGTTGCCTCAGGTTGGGATATTTAACGTAATAGACGTGTATAATGTACCCAACGAGAGGTACGGGACGACACGAACGGGATTCTCTAAAACATTATCACCGAGGGGCTAGATGGGTTAGGTTAGGTTGTATTACGATATAGACGTACATAATGTTCCCACCGAGAAGTAGATGCCGATCCGCCAGGAATGTTGTAAAATACTAAATCCGAGATGTTAGGTTGCCTGAGGCTGAGATATATAACGTTATAGACGTATCTAATGTCCCCAACGAGAGGTACGGGACGACACGAACGGGATTCTCTAAAACATTATCACCGAGGGGCTAGATGGGTTAGGTTAGGTTAAATTACGTTATAGACGTATATAATGTTCCCACCGAGAAGTAGGGGCCGATACGCCAGGAATGTTTGAAAATACTACATCCGAGGTGTTAGGCTGCCTTAGGTTAGGATATATAACGCTATAGATGACTATAATGTCCTAACCGAGACGTCCGGGACGACACGAACGGAATTTTATAAAACATTACCAGCGGGGTGCTAGATGGGTTAGGTGTCGTTATATTACGTTATAAACGTATATAATGTCCCCAACGAGAGGTACGGGACGGCGCGAACGGGATTCTCTAAAACATTACCCGCGAGGGGCTAGATGGGTCAGGTTAGGTTATATTACGATATAGACGTATATAATGTTCCCACCGAGAAGTAGGGTCCGACGCACAGGAATGTTGTAAAATACTAAATCCGAGATGTTAGCCTGTCTAAGGTTAGGATATATAACGCTATAGACGTATATAATGTCCCCACCGAGATGTACGGGCCGACGCGAACGGGATTTTATATAACATTACCAGCGAGGGGCTAGATGGGTTAGGTTAGGTTATATTACATTATAGACTTATATAATGTTCCCACCGAGAAGTAGGGGCCGATCCGCCAGGAATGTTGTAAAATACTACATCCGAGATGTTAGCTTGCCTTAGGTTAGGATATATAGCGCTATAGACGTACATAATGTCTCCACGGAGAAGTACGGGCAGACACGACCGGGATTCTGTGAAACATTATCACCGAGGGGCTAGATGGGTTAGGTTAGGTTATATTACTATATAGACGTGTACAATGTTCCCACCGAGAAGTAGGGTCCGACCCGCCAGGAATGTTGGAAAATACTACATCCGAGGAGTTAGGTTGCCTCAGGTTAGGATATATAACGTTATGGACGTATATAATGCACCCGCTGAGACGTACAGGACGACACGAACGGGATTCTGTAAAACATTACCAGCGAGGGGCTAGATGGGTTAGGTTAGGTTATATCATGTTATAGACGTGTATAATTTTCCCACCGAGAAGTAGGGGTCGACCCGCGAGGAATGTTGTAAAATACTACATCCGAGATGTTAGCCTGCCTTATGTTAGGATATATAACGTTATAGACGTATATAATGTCCCCAACGAGAGGTACGGGACAACACGAACGGGATTCTCTAAAACATTATCACCGAGGGGCTAGAAGGGTTGGGTTAGGTTATGTTATGTCATAGACGTATATAATGTTCCCACCGAGAAGTAGGGGCCGACACGCCAGGAATGTAGGAAAATACTACATCCGAGATCTTGGCATGTCTAAGGCTAGGATATATAACGTTATAGACGTATATAATGTCCCCACCCAGACGTACGGTCCGACACGACCTGCATTCTGTAAAAAATTATCACCGAGGTGACAGATGGGTTAGGTTAGGTTATATTACGTTATAGGCGTATATAATGTTCCCACCGAGAAGTAGGGGCCGACACGCCAGGAATGTTGGAAAATACTACATCCGAGGTGTTAAGCTGCCTTAGGCTAGGATATACAACGCTATAGACGTATATAATGTCCCCACCGAGACGTACGGGCCGACACGACCGGCATTCTGTAAAACATTACCAGCGAGGGGCTAGATGGGTTAGGTGTGGTTATATTACGTTATAGACGTATATAATGTTCCCACCGAGAAGTAGATGCCGATCCGCCAGGAATGTTGTAAAATACTAAATCCGAGATGTTAGGTTGCCTGAGGTTGAGATATATAACGTTATAGACGTATATAATGTCCCCAACGAGAGGTACGGGACGACACGAACGGGATTCTCTAAAACATTATCACCGAGGGGCTAGATGGGTTAGGTTAGGTTAAATTACGTTATAGACGTATATAATGTTCCCACCGAGAAGTAGGGGCCGATACGCCAGGAATGTTTGAAAATACTACATCCGAGGTGTTAGGCTGCCTTAGGTTAGGATATATAACGCTATAGATGACTATAATGTCCTAACCGAGACGTCCGGGACGACACGAACGGAATTTTATAAAACATTACCAGCGGGGTGCTAGATGGGTTAGGTGTCGTTATATTACGTTATAAACGTATATAATGTCCCCAACGAGAGGTACGGGACGGCGCGAACGGGATTCTCTAAAACATTACCCGCGAGGGGCTAGATGGGTCAGGTTAGGTTATATTACGATATAGACGTATATAATGTTCCCACCGAGAAGTAGGGTCCGACGCACAGGAATGTTGTAAAATACTAAATCCGAGATGTTAGCCTGTCTAAGGTTAGGATATATAACGCTATAGACGTATATAATGTCCCCACCGAGATGTACGGGCCGACGCGAACGGGATTTTATATAACATTACCAGCGAGGGGCTAGATGGGTTAGGTTAGGTTATATTACATTATAGACTTATATAATGTTCCCACCGAGAAGTAGGGGCCGATCCGCCAGGAATGTTGTAAAATACTACATCCGAGATGTTAGCTTGCCTTAGGTTAGGATATATAGCGCTATAGACGTACATAATGTCTCCACGGAGAAGTACGGGCAGACACGACCGGGATTCTGTGAAACATTATCACCGAGGGGCTAGATGGGTTAGGTTAGGTTATATTACTATATAGACGTGTACAATGTTCCCACCGAGAAGTAGGGTCCGACCCGCCAGGAATGTTGGAAAATACTACATCCGAGGAGTTAGGTTGCCTCAGGTTAGGATATATAACGTTATGGACGTATATAATGCACCCGCTGAGACGTACAGGACGACACGAACGGGATTCTGTAAAACATTACCAGCGAGGGGCTAGATGGGTTAGGTAAGGTTATATCATGTTATAGACGTGTATAATTTTCCCACCGAGAAGTAGGGGTCGACCCGCGAGGAATGTTGTAAAATACTACATCCGAGATGTTAGCCTGCCTTATGTTAGGATATATAACGTTATAGACGTATATAATGTCCCCAACGAGAGGTACGGGACAACACGAACGGGATTCTCTAAAACATTATCACCGAGGGGCTAGAAGGGTTGGGTTAGGTTATGTTATGTCATAGACGTATATAATGTTCCCACCGAGAAGTAGGGGCCGACACGCCAGGAATGTAGGAAAATACTACATCCGAGATCTTGGCATGTCTAAGGCTAGGATATATAACGTTATAGACGTATATAATGTCCCCACCCAGACGTACGGTCCGACACGACCTGCATTCTGTAAAAAATTATCACCGAGGTGACAGATGGGTTAGGTTAGGTTATATTACGTTATAGGCGTATATAATGTTCCCACCGAGAAGTAGGGGCCGACACGCCAGGAATGTTGGAAAATACTACATCCGAGGTGTTAAGCTGCCTTAGGCTAGGATATACAACGCTATAGACGTATATAATGTCCCCACCGAGACGTACGGGCCGACACGACCGGCATTCTCTAAAACATTATCACCGAGGGGCTAGATGGGTTAGGTTAGGTTAAATTACGTTATAGACGTATATAATGTTCCCACCGAGAAGTAGGGGCCGATACGCCAGGAATGTTTGAAAATACTACATCCGAGGTGTTAGGCTGCCTTAGGTTAGGATATATAACGCTATAGACGTGTATAATGTTCCCAACGAGAGGTACGGCACGACAAGAACGGGATTCTCTAAAACATTATCACCGAGGAGCTAGATGGGTTAGGTTAGGTTGTATTACGTTATAGACGTATATAATGTTCCCACCGAGAAGTAGGGGCCGACACGACAGGAATGTTGGTAAATACTACATCCGATACGCTAGGTTGTCTTAGGTTGTGATATATAACGTTATAGACGTATATAATGTCCGCACCGCGAAGGACGGTCCGACACGACCGGCATTCTGTAAAACATTATCACCGAGGGGCTAGATGGGTTAGGTTACGTTATATTACGTTATAGGTGTATATAATGTTCCCACCGAGAAGTAGGGGCCGACACGCCAGGAATGTTGGAAAATACTACATCCGATGTGTTAGGCTGCCTTAGGCTAGGATATACAACGCAATAGACGTATATAATGTCCCAACCAAGACGTACGGGACGACAAGAACGGGATTTTATAAAACATTATCAGCGAGGAGCTAGATGGGTTAGGTTAGGTTATATTACATTATAGACTTATATAATGTTCCCACCGAGATATAGGGTCCGATCCGGCAGGAATGTTGGAAAATACTACATCCGAGGTGTTAGGCTGCCTTAGGTTAGGATATATAACGCTATAGATGAATATAATGTCCTAACCGAGACGTACGGGACGACACGAACGGAATTTGATAAAACATTACCAGCGAGGTGCTAGATGGGTTAGGTTAGGTTATATTACGATATAGACGTATACAATGTTCCCACCGAGAAGTAGGGTCCGACCCGCCAGCAATGTTGGAAAATACTACATCCGAGGAGTTAGGTTGCCTTAGGTTAGGATATATAACGTTATGGACGTATATAATGTACCCACTGAGACGTACAGGACGACACGAACGGGATTCTGCAAAACATTACCAGCGAGGGGCTAGATGGGTTAGGTTAGGTTATATCATGTTATAGACGTGTATAATTTTCCCACCGAGAAGTAGGGGCCGATCCGCCAGGAATGTTGTAAAATACTACATCCGAGATGTTAGCCTGCCTTATGTTAGGATATATAACGTTATAGACGTATATAATGTCCCCAACGAGAGGTACGGGACAACACGAACGGGATTCTCTAAAACATTATCACCGAGGGGCTAGAAGGGTTAGGTTAGGTTATATTACGTTATAGACGCATATACTGTTCCCACCGAGAAGTAGGAGCCTACCCGCCAGGAATGTTGGAAAATACTACATCCGAGATGTTAGGTTGCCTCAGGTTGGGATATTTAACGTAATAGACGTGTATAATGTACCCAACGAGAGGTACGGGACGACACGAACGGGATTCTCTAAAACATTATCACCGAGGGGCTAGATGGGTTAGGTTAGGTTGTATTACGATATAGACGTACATAATGTTCCCACCGAGAAGTAGATGCCGATCCGCCAGGAATGTTGTAAAATACTAAATCCGAGATGTTAGGTTGCCTGAGGCTGAGATATATAACGTTATAGACGTATCTAATGTCCCCAACGAGAGGTACGGGACGACACGAACGGGATTCTCTAAAACATTATCACCGAGGGGCTAGATGGGTTAGGTTAGGTTAAATTACGTTATAGACGTATATAATGTTCCCACCGAGAAGTAGGGGCCGATACGCCAGGAATGTTTGAAAATACTACATCCGAGGTGTTAGGCTGCCTTAGGTTAGGATATATAACGCTATAGATGACTATAATGTCCTAACCGAGACGTCCGGGACGACACGAACGGAATTTTATAAAACATTACCAGCGGGGTGCTAGATGGGTTAGGTGTCGTTATATTACGTTATAAACGTATATAATGTCCCCAACGAGAGGTACGGGACGGCGCGAACGGGATTCTCTAAAACATTACCCGCGAGGGGCTAGATGGGTCAGGTTAGGTTATATTACGATATAGACGTATATAATGTTCCCACCGAGAAGTAGGGTCCGACGCACAGGAATGTTGTAAAATACTAAATCCGAGATGTTAGCCTGTCTAAGGTTAGGATATATAACGCTATAGACGTATATAATGTCCCCACCGAGATGTACGGGCCGACGCGAACGGGATTTTATATAACATTACCAGCGAGGGGCTAGATGGGTTAGGTTAGGTTATATTACATTATAGACTTATATAATGTTCCCACCGAGAAGTAGGGGCCGATCCGCCAGGAATGTTGTAAAATACTACATCCGAGATGTTAGCTTGCCTTAGGTTAGGATATATAGCGCTATAGACGTACATAATGTCTCCACGGAGAAGTACGGGCAGACACGACCGGGATTCTGTGAAACATTACCAGCGAGGGGCTAGATGGGTTAGGTTAGGTTATATCATGTTATAGACGTGTATAATTTTCCCACCGAGAAGTAGGGGTCGACCCGCGAGGAATGTTGTAAAATACTACATCCGAGATGTTAGCCTGCCTTATGTTAGGATATATAACGTTATAGACGTATATAATGTCCCCAACGAGAGGTACGGGACAACACGAACGGGATTCTCTAAAACATTATCACCGAGGGGCTAGAAGGGTTGGGTTAGGTTATGTTATGTCATAGACGTATATAATGTTCCCACCGAGAAGTAGGGGCCGACACGCCAGGAATGTAGGAAAATACTACATCCGAGATCTTGGCATGTCTAAGGCTAGGATATATAACGTTATAGACGTATATAATGTCCCCACCCAGACGTACGGTCCGACACGACCTGCATTCTGTAAAAAATTATCACCGAGGTGACAGATGGGTTAGGTTAGGTTATATTACGTTATAGGCGTATATAATGTTCCCACCGAGAAGTAGGGGCCGACACGCCAGGAATGTTGGAAAATACTACATCCGAGGTGTTAAGCTGCCTTAGGCTAGGATATACAACGCTATAGACGTATATAATGTCCCCACCGAGACGTACGGGCCGACACGACCGGCATTCTGTAAAACATTACCAGCGAGGGGCTAGATGGGTTAGGTGTGGTTATATTACGTTATAGACGTATATAATGTTCCCACCGAGAAGTAGATGCCGATCCGCCAGGAATGTTGTAAAATACTAAATCCGAGATGTTAGGTTGCCTGAGGTTGAGATATATAACGTTATAGACGTATATAATGTCCCCAACGAGAGGTACGGGACGACACGAACGGGATTCTCTAAAACATTATCACCGAGGGGCTAGATGGGTTAGGTTAGGTTAAATTACGTTATAGACGTATATAATGTTCCCACCGAGAAGTAGGGGCCGATACGCCAGGAATGTTTGAAAATACTACATCCGAGGTGTTAGGCTGCCTTAGGTTAGGATATATAACGCTATAGATGACTATAATGTCCTAACCGAGACGTCCGGGACGACACGAACGGAATTTTATAAAACATTACCAGCGGGGTGCTAGATGGGTTAGGTGTCGTTATATTACGTTATAAACGTATATAATGTCCCCAACGAGAGGTACGGGACGGCGCGAACGGGATTCTCTAAAACATTACCCGCGAGGGGCTAGATGGGTCAGGTTAGGTTATATTACGATATAGACGTATATAATGTTCCCACCGAGAAGTAGGGTCCGACGCACAGGAATGTTGTAAAATACTAAATCCGAGATGTTAGCCTGTCTAAGGTTAGGATATATAACGCTATAGACGTATATAATGTCCCCACCGAGATGTACGGGCCGACGCGAACGGGATTTTATATAACATTACCAGCGAGGGGCTAGATGGGTTAGGTTAGGTTATATTACATTATAGACTTATATAATGTTCCCACCGAGAAGTAGGGGCCGATCCGCCAGGAATGTTGTAAAATACTACATCCGAGATGTTAGCTTGCCTTAGGTTAGGATATATAGCGCTATAGACGTACATAATGTCTCCACGGAGAAGTACGGGCAGACACGACCGGGATTCTGTGAAACATTATCACCGAGGGGCTAGATGGGTTAGGTTAGGTTATATTACTATATAGACGTGTACAATGTTCCCACCGAGAAGTAGGGTCCGACCCGCCAGGAATGTTGGAAAATACTACATCCGAGGAGTTAGGTTGCCTCAGGTTAGGATATATAACGTTATGGACGTATATAATGCACCCGCTGAGACGTACAGGACGACACGAACGGGATTCTGTAAAACATTACCAGCGAGGGGCTAGATGGGTTAGGTAAGGTTATATCATGTTATAGACGTGTATAATTTTCCCACCGAGAAGTAGGGGTCGACCCGCGAGGAATGTTGTAAAATACTACATCCGAGATGTTAGCCTGCCTTATGTTAGGATATATAACGTTATAGACGTATATAATGTCCCCAACGAGAGGTACGGGACAACACGAACGGGATTCTCTAAAACATTATCACCGAGGGGCTAGAAGGGTTGGGTTAGGTTATGTTATGTCATAGACGTATATAATGTTCCCACCGAGAAGTAGGGGCCGACACGCCAGGAATGTAGGAAAATACTACATCCGAGATCTTGGCATGTCTAAGGCTAGGATATATAACGTTATAGACGTATATAATGTCCCCACCCAGACGTACGGTCCGACACGACCTGCATTCTGTAAAAAATTATCACCGAGGTGACAGATGGGTTAGGTTAGGTTATATTACGTTATAGGCGTATATAATGTTCCCACCGAGAAGTAGGGGCCGACACGCCAGGAATGTTGGAAAATACTACATCCGAGGTGTTAAGCTGCCTTAGGCTAGGATATACAACGCTATAGACGTATATAATGTCCCCACCGAGACGTACGGGCCGACACGACCGGCATTCTGTAAAACATTACCAGCGAGGGGCTAGATGGGTTAGGTGTGGTTATATTACGTTATAGACGTATATAATGTTCCCACCGAGAAGTAGATGCCGATCCGCCAGGAATGTTGTAAAATACTAAATCCGAGATGTTAGGTTGCCTGAGGTTGAGATATATAACGTTATAGACGTATATAATGTCCCCAACGAGAGGTACGGGACGACACGAACGGGATTCTCTAAAACATTATCACCGAGGGGCTAGATGGGTTAGGTTAGGTTAAATTACGTTATAGACGTATATAATGTTCCCAACGAGAGGTACGGGACGGCGCGAACGGGATTCTCTAAAACATTACCCGCGAGGGGCTAGATGGGTCAGGTTAGGTTATATTACGATATAGACGTATATAATGTTCCCACCGAGAAGTAGGGTCCGACGCACAGGAATGTTGTAAAATACTAAATCCGAGATGTTAGCCTGTCTAAGGTTAGGATATATAACGCTATAGACGAATATAATGTCCCCACCGAGATGTACGGGCCGACGCGAACGGGGTTCTGTAAAACATTACCCGCGAGGGGCTAGATGGGTTAGGTTAGGTTGTATTACGTTATAGACGTATATAATGTTCCCACCGAGAAGGAGGGGCCGACACGCCAGGAATGTAGGAAGATACTACATCCGAAGTGTAAGGCTCTCTTAGGTGAGGTTATATAACGCTATAGACATATATAATGTCCCCAACGAGACGTACGGAACGACACGAACGGAATTTTATAAAACATTACCAGCGAGGTGCTAGGTGGGTTATGTGTGGTTATATTACGTTATAAACGTATATAATGTTCCCACCGAGAAGTAGGGGCCGACCCGCCAGGAATGTTTTAAAATACTACATCCGAAGTGTTAGGTTGCCTTAGGTTAGGATATATAATGCTATAGACGTATATAATGTCCCAACCGAGACTTACGGGACGACACGAACAGGATTCTGTAAAACATTACCAGCGAGGGGTTAGATTGGTTAGGTTAGGTTACGTTACGTCATAGACGTATATAATGTTCCCACTGAGAAGTAGGTTCCGACCCGCCAGGAATGTTGGTAAATACTACATCCGAGATGCTAGGATCCCTCAGGCTGCGATATATAACGTTATAGACGTATATAAGGTCCCCACCGAGTGGTACGGGCCGAAAAGACCGAGATCTGTAAAACATTACCAGCGAAGGGCTAGATGGGTTAGGTTAGGATATATTACGTTATAGGCGTATATAATGTTCCCACCGAGAAGTAGGGGCCGACACGACAGGAATGTTGGAAAATATTACATCCGAGGTGTTAGGTTGTCTTAGGTTGGGATATATAACTTTATAGACGTATATAATGTCCCCACCGAGTCGTACGGGCCGATACGAACGGGATTCTCTAAAACATTATCACCGAGGGGCTAGATGAGTTAGGTTAGGTTAAATTACGTTATAAACGTATATAATGTTCCCACCGAGAAGTAGGGGCGGATCCGCCAGGAATGTTGGAAAATACGACATCCGGGGTGTTAGGTTGCCTCAGGTTGGTGTATATAACGTTATAGACGTATATAATGTCCCCACCGAGACGTACGGTCCGACACGACCGGCATTCTGTAAAAAATTATCACCGAGGGGCTAGGTGGGATAGGTTAGGGTATATTACGTTACAGACGTATATAATGTTCCCACCGAGATGTAGGGTCCGATACGCCAGGAATGTTGTAAAATACTACATCCGAGATGTTAGCCTGCCTTAGGTTAGGATATATAACGCTATAGACGTGTATAATGTTCCCAACGAGGGGTGCGGCACGACTAGAACGGGATTCTCTAAAACATTATCACCGAGGAGCTAGATATGTTAGGTTAGGTTGTATTACGTTATAGACGTATATAATGTTCCCACCGAGAAGTAGGGGCCGACACGACAGGAATGTTGGTAAATACTACACCCGATATGCTAGGTTGTCTTAGGTTGTGATATATAACGTTATAGACGTATATAATGTCCGCACCGCGAAGTACGGTCCGACACGACCGGCATTCTGTAAAACATTATCACCGAGGGGCTAGATGGGTTAGGTTACGTTATATTACGTTATAGGTGTATATAATGTTCCCACCGAGAAGTACGGGCCGACACGCCAGGAATGTTGGAAAATACTACATCCGATGTGTTAGGCTGCCTTAGGCTAGGATATACAACGCAATAGACGTATATAATGTCCCAACCAAGACGTACGGGACGACAAGAACGGGATTTTATAAAACAATATCAGCGAGGGGCTAGATGGGTTAGGTTAGGTTATATTACATTATAGACTTATATAATGTTCCCACCGAGATGTAGGGTCCGATCCGGCAGGAATGTTGGAAAATACTACATCCGAGGTGTTAGGCTGCCTTAGGTTAGGATATATAACGCTATAGATGAATATAATGTCCTAACCGAGACGTACGGGACGACACGAACGGAATTTTATAAAACATTACCAGCGAGGTGCTAGATGGGTTAGGTTAGGTTATATTACGATATAGACGTATACAATGTTCCCACCGAGAAGTAGGGTCCGACCGGCCAGCAATGTTGGAAAATACTACATCCGAGGAGTTAGGTTGCCTTAGGTTAGGATATATAACGTTATGGACGTATATAATGTACCCACTGAGACGTACAGGACGACACGAACAGGATTCTGTAAAACATTACCAGCGAGGGGCTAGATGGGTTAGGTTAGGTTATATCATGTTATAGACGTGTATAATTTTCCCACCGAGAAGTAGGGGCCGATCCGCCAGGAATGTTGTAAAATACTACATCCGAGATGTTAGCCTGCCTTATGTTAGGATATATAACGTTATAGACGTATATAATGTCCCCAACGAGAGGTACGGGACAACACGAACGGGATTCTCTAAAACATTATCACCGAGGGGCTAGAAGGGTTAGGTTAGGTTATATTACGTTATAGACGCATATACTGTTCCCACCGAGAAGTAGGGGCCTACCCGCCAGGAATGTTGGGAAATACTACATCCGAGATGTTAGGTTGCCTCAGGTTGGGATATTTAACGTAATAGACGTGTATAATGTACCCAACGAGAGGTACGGGACGACACGACCGGCATTCTGTAAAACATTACCAGCGAGGGGCTAGATGGGTTAGGTGTGGTTATATTACGTTATAGACGTATATAATGTTCCCACCGAGAAGTAGATGTCGATCCGATAGGAATGTTGTAAAATACTAAATCCGAGATGTTAGGTTGCCTGAGGTTGAGATATATAACGTTATAGACGTATATAATGTCCCCAACGAGAGGTACGGGCCGACACGACCGGCATTCTGTAAAACATTACCAGCGAGGGGCTAGGTGGGTTAGGTTAGGTTATATTACATTATAGACTTATATAATGTTCCCACCGAGAAGTAGGGGCCGACCCGCCAGGAATGTTGTAAAATACTACATCCGAGATGTTTGCGTGCCTTGGGTTAGGATATATAACGCTATAGACGTATATAATGTCACAACCGAGACGTACGGGACGACACGAACGGGATTCTCTAAAACATTATCACCGAGGGGCTAGATGGGTTAGGTTAGGTTATATTACGTTATAGGCGTATATAACGTTCCCACCGAGAAGTAGGGGCCGACACGCCAGAAATGTTGGAAAATACTACATCCGAGGTGTTAGGTTGCCTTAGGCTAGGATATACAACGCTATAGACGTATATAATGTCCCCACCGAGACGTACGGTCCGCCCCGACCGGCATTCTGTAAAACATTACCAGCGAGGGGCTAGATGGGTTAGGTGTGGTTATATTACGCTATAGACGTATATAATGTTCCCACCGAGAAGTAGATGCCGATCCGCCAGGAATGTTGTAAAATACTAAATCCGAGATGTTAGGTTGCCTGAGGTTGAGGTATATAACGGTATAGACGTATATAATGTCCCCAACGAGAGGTACGGGCCGACACGACCGGGATTCTGTAAAACATTACCAGCGAGGGGCTAGACGGGTTAGGTTAGGTTATATTACGTTATAGACGTATATAATGTTCCCACCGAGAAGTAGGGGCCGACTCGCCAGGAATGTTTTAAAATACTACATCCGAAGTGTTAGGCTGCCTTAGGTTGAGATATATAACGTTATAGACGTATATAATGTCCCCAACGAGACGTACGCGACGACACGAACGGGATTTTGTAAAACATTACCAGCGAGGGGCTAGATGGGTTAGGTGTGGTTATATTACGTTATAGACGTATATAATGTTCCCACCGAGAAGTAGATGCCGATCCGCCAGGAATGTTGTAAAATACTAAATCCGAGATGTTAGGTTGCCTGAGGTTGAGATATATAACGGTATAGACGTATATAATGTCCCCAACGAGAGGTACGGGACGACACGACCGGCATTCTGTAAAACATTACCAGCGAGGGGCTAGATGGGTTAGGTGTGGTTATATTACGTTATAGACGTAAATAATGTTCCCACCGAGAAGTAGGGGCCGACCCGCCAGGAATGTTGTAAAATACTACATCCGAGATGTTTGCGTGCCTTGGGTTAGGATATATAACGCTATAGACGTATATAATGTCACAACCGAGACGTACGGGACGACACGAACGGGATTCTGTAAAACATTACCAGCGAGGGGCTAAATGTGTTATGTTACGTCATATAACGTTAAAAACGTCCATAATTTCCCCACGGAGAAGTACGGGCCGACACGACCGGGATTATGTAAAACATTACCAGCGAGGGGCTAGATGGGTTAGGTTAGGTTATATTACATTATAGACTTATATAATGTTCCCACCGAGAAGTAGGGGCCGATCCGCCAGGAATGTTGTAAAATACTACATCCGAGATGTTAGGTTGCCTCAGGTTGGGATATATAACGTTATAGACGTAAATAACGTCCCCAACGAGAGGTACGGGACGATGCGAACGGGATTCTCTAAAACATTATCACTGAGGGGCTAGATGGGTTAGGTTAGATTATATTACGTTATAGGCGTATATAACGTTCCCACCGAGAAGTAGGGGCCGACACGCCAGAAATGTTGGAAAATACTACATCCGAGGTGTTAGGTTGCCTTAGGCTAGGATATACAACGCTATAGACGTATATAATGTCCCCACCGAGACGTACGGTCCGACCCGACCGGCATTCTGTAAAACATTACCAGCGAGGGGCTAGATGGGTTAGGTGTGGTTATATTACGTTATAGACGTATATAATGTTCCCACCGAGAAGTAGATGCCGATCCGCCAGGAATGTTGTAAAATACTAAATCCGAGATGTTAGGTTGCCTGAGGTTGAGATATATAACGTTATAGACGTATATAATGTCCCCAACGAGAGGTACGGGCCGACACGACCGGGATTCTGTAAAACATTACCAGCGAGGGGCTAGATGGGTTAGGTTAGGTTATATTACATTATAGACTTATATAATGTTCCCACCGAGAAGTAGGGGCCGATACGCCAGGAATGTTTGAAAATACTACATCCGAGGTGTTAGGCTGCCTTAGGTTAGGATATATAACGCTATAGATGACTATAATGTCCTAACCGAGACGTCCGGGACGACACGAACGGAATTTTATAAAACATTACCAGCGGGGTGCTAGATGGGTTAGGTTAGGTTATATTACGATATAGACGTATACAATGTTCCCACCGAGAAGTAGGGTCCGACCGGCCAGCAATGTTGGAAAATACTACATCCGAGGAGTTAGGTTGCCTTAGGTTAGGATATATAACGTTATGGACGTATATAATGTACCCACTGAGACGTACAGGACGACACGAACAGGATTCTGTAAAACATTACCAGCGAGGGGCTAGATGGGTTAGGTTAGGTTATATTACGTTATAGACGCATATACTGTTCCCACCGAGAAGTAGGGGCCTACCCGCCAGGAATGTTGGGAAATACTACATCCGAGATGTTAGGTTGCCTCAGGTTGGGATATTTAACGTAATAGACGTGTATAATGTACCCAACGAGAGGTACGGGACGACACGACCGGCATTCTGTAAAACATTACCAGCGAGGGGCTAGATGGGTTAGGTGTGGTTATATTACGTTATAGACGTATATAATGTTCCCACCGAGAAGTAGATGTCGATCCGATAGGAATGTTGTAAAATACTAAATCCGAGATGTTAGGTTGCCTGAGGTTGAGATATATAACGTTATAGACGTATATAATGTCCCCAACGAGAGGTACGGGCCGACACGACCGGCATTCTGTAAAACATTACCAGCGAGGGGCTAGGTGGGTTAGGTTAGGTTATATTACATTATAGACTTATATAATGTTCCCACCGAGAAGTAGGGGCCGACCCGCCAGGAATGTTGTAAAATACTACATCCGAGATGTTTGCGTGCCTTGGGTTAGGATATATAACGCTATAGACGTATATAATGTCACAACCGAGACGTACGGGACGACACGAACGGGATTCTCTAAAACATTATCACCGAGGGGCTAGATGGGTTAGGTTAGGTTATATTACGTTATAGGCGTATATAACGTTCCCACCGAGAAGTAGGGGCCGACACGCCAGAAATGTTGGAAAATACTACATCCGAGGTGTTAGGTTGCCTTAGGCTAGGATATTTAACGCTATAGACGTATATAATGTCCCCACCGAGACGTACGGTCCGCCCCGACCGGCATTCTGTAAAACATTACCAGCGAGGGGCTAGATGGGTTAGGTGTGGTTATATTACGCTATAGACGTATATAATGTTCCCACCGAGAAGTAGATGCCGATCCGCCAGGAATGTTGTAAAATACTAAATCCGAGATGTTAGGTTGCCTGAGGTTGAGGTATATAACGGTATAGACGTATATAATGTCCCCAACGAGAGGTACGGGCCGACACGACCGGGATTCTGTAAAACATTACCAGCGAGGGGCTAGACGGGTTAGGTTAGGTTATATTACGTTATAGACGTATATAATGTTCCCACCGAGAAGTAGGGGCCGACTCGCCAGGAATGTTTTAAAATACTACATCCGAAGTGTTAGGCTGCCTTAGGTTGAGATATATAACGTTATAGACGTATATAATGTCCCCAACGAGACGTACGCGACGACACGAACGGGATTTTGTAAAACATTACCAGCGAGGGGCTAGATGGGTTAGGTGTGGTTATATTACGTTATAGACGTATATAATGTTCCCACCGAGAAGTAGATGCCGATCCGCCAGGAATGTTGTAAAATACTAAATCCGAGATGTTAGGTTGCCTGAGGTTGAGATATATAACGGTATAGACGTATATAATGTCCCCAACGAGAGGTACGGGACGACACGACCGGCATTCTGTAAAACATTACCAGCGAGGGGCTAGATGGGTTAGGTGTGGTTATATTACGTTATAGACGTAAATAATGTTCCCACCGAGAAGTAGGGGCCGACCCGCCAGGAATGTTGTAAAATACTACATCCGAGATGTTTGCGTGCCTTGGGTTAGGATATATAACGCTATAGACGTATATAATGTCACAACCGAGACGTACGGGACGACACGAACGGGATTCTGTAAAACATTACCAGCGAGGGGCTAAATGTGTTATGTTACGTCATATAACGTTAAAAACGTCCATAATTTCCCCACGGAGAAGTACGGGCCGACACGACCGGGATTATGTAAAACATTACCAGCGAGGGGCTAGATGGGTTAGGTTAGGTTATATTACATTATAGACTTATATAATGTTCCCACCGAGAAGTAGGGGCCGATCCGCCAGGAATGTTGTAAAATACTACATCCGAGATGTTAGGTTGCCTCAGGTTGGGATATATAACGTTATAGACGTAAATAACGTCCCCAACGAGAGGTACGGGACGATGCGAACGGGATTCTCTAAAACATTATCACCGAGGGGCTAGATGGGTTAGGTTAGATTATATTACGTTATAGGCGTATATAACGTTCCCACCGAGAAGTAGGGGCCGACACGCCAGAAATGTTGGAAAATACTACATCCGAGGTGTTAGGTTGCCTTAGGCTAGGATATACAACGCTATAGACGTATATAATGTCCCCACCGAGACGTACGGTCCGACCCGACCGGCATTCTGTAAAACATTACCAGCGAGGGGCTAGATGGGTTAGGTGTGGTTATATTACGTTATAGACGTATATAATGTTCCCACCGAGAAGTAGATGCCGATCCGCCAGGAATGTTGTAAAATACTAAATCCGAGATGTTAGGTTGCCTGAGGTTGAGATATATAACGTTATAGACGTATATAATGTCCCCAACGAGAGGTACGGGCCGACACGACCGGGATTCTGTAAAACATTACCAGCGAGGGGCTAGATGGGTTAGGTTAGGTTATATTACATTATAGACTTATATAATGTTCCCACCGAGAAGTAGGGGCCGATCCGCCAGGAATGTTGTAAAATACTACATCCGAGATGTTAGCCTGCCTTAGGTTAGGATATATAGCGCTATAGACGTACATAATGTCTCCACGGAGAAGTACGGGCAGACACGACCGGGATTCTGTAAAACATTATCACCGAGGGGCTAGAAGGGTTAGGTTAGGTTATATTACGTTATAGACGTATATAATGTTCCCACCGAGAAGTAGGGGCCGACCCGCCAGGAATGATTTAAAATACTACATCCGAAGTGTTAGGCTGCCTTAGGTTGAGATATATAACGTTATAGACGTATATAATGTCCCCAACGAGACGTACGGGACGACACGAACGGGATTCTGTAAAACATTACCAGCGAGGGGCTAGATGGGTTATGTTACGTCATATAACGTTAAAAACGTCCATAATTTCCCCACGGAGAAGTACGGGCCGACACAACCGGGATTCTGCAAAACATTACCAGCGAGGGGCTAGATGGGTTAGGTTAGGTTATATTACATTATAGACTTATATAATGTTCCCACCGAGAAGTAGGGGCCGATCCGGCAGGAATGTTGGAAAATACTACATCCGAGGTGTTAGGCTGCCTTACGCTAGGAAATGCAACGCTATAGACGTATATAATGTCCCAACCTTGACGTACGGGACGACGGGAACGGGATTTTATATAACTTTACCAGCGAGGCGCTAGATGGGTTAGGTTAGGTTATATTACGTTATAGACGTATATAATGTACCCACCGAGAAGTAGGGGCCGATCCGCCAGGAATGTTGTAAAATACTACATCCGAGATGTTAGCCTGCCTTAGGTTAGGATATATAGCGCTATAGACGTACATAATGTGTCCACGGAGAAGTACGGGCAGACACGACCGGGATTCTGTAAAACATTATCACCGAGGGGCTAGAAGGGTTAGGTTAGGTTATATTACGTTATAGACGTATATAATGTTCCCAACGAGAAGTAGGGGTCGACCCGCCAGGAATGTTGGAAAATACTACATCCGAGATGTTAGGTTGCCTCAGGTTGGGATATATAACGTTATAGACGTAAATAATGTCCCCAACGAGAGATACGGGACGATACGAACGGGATTCTCTAAAACATTATCACCGAGGGGCTAGATGGGTTAGGTTAGGTTATATTACGTTATAGGCGTATATAACGTTCCCACCGAGAAGTAGGGGCCGACACGCCAGAAATGTTGGAAAATACTACATCCGAGGTGTTAGGTTGCCATAGGCTAGGATATACAACGCTATAGACGTATATAATGTCCCCACCGAGACGTACGGTCCGCCCCGACCGGCATTCTGTAAAACATTACCAGCGAGGGGCTAGGTGGGATAGGTTAGGGTATATTACGTTACAGACGTATATAATGTTCCCACCGAGATGTAGGGTCCGATACGCCAGGAATGTTGTAAAATACTACATCCGAGATGTTCGCCTGCCTTATGTTAGGATATATAACGTTATAGACGTATATAATGTCCCCAACGAGAGGTACGGGACAACACGAACGGGATTCTCTAAAACATTATCACCGAGGGGCTAGAAGGGTTAGGTTAGGTTATATTACGTTATAGACGCATATACTGTTCCCACCGAGAAGTAGGGGCCTACCCGCCAGGAATGTTGGGAAATACTACATCCGAGATGTTAGGTTGCCTCAGGTTGGGATATTTAACGTAATAGACGTGTATAATGTACCCAACGAGAGGTACGGGACGACACGACCGGCATTCTGTAAAACATTACCAGCGAGGGGCTAGATGGGTTAGGTGTGGTTATATTACGTTATAGACGTATATAATGTTCCCACCGAGAAGTAGATGTCGATCCGATAGGAATGTTGTAAAATACTAAATCCGAGATGTTAGGTTGCCTGAGGTTGAGATATATAACGTTATAGACGTATATAATGTCCCCAACGAGAGGTACGGGCCGACACGACCGGCATTCTGTAAAACATTACCAGCGAGGGGCTAGGTGGGTTAGGTTAGGTTATATTACATTATAGACTTATATAATGTTCCCACCGAGAAGTAGGGGCCGACCCGCCAGGAATGTTGTAAAATACTACATCCGAGATGTTTGCGTGCCTTGGGTTAGGATATATAACGCTATAGACGTATATAATGTCACAACCGAGACGTACGGGACGACACGAACGGGATTCTCTAAAACATTATCACCGAGGGGCTAGATGGGTTAGGTTAGGTTATATTACGTTATAGGCGTATATAACGTTCCCACCGAGAAGTAGGGGCCGACACGCCAGAAATGTTGGAAAATACTACATCCGAGGTGTTAGGTTGCCTTAGGCTAGGATATACAACGCTATAGACGTATATAATGTCCCCACCGAGACGTACGGTCCGCCCCGACCGGCATTCTGTAAAACATTACCAGCGAGGGGCTAGATGGGTTAGGTGTGGTTATATTACGCTATAGAAGTATATAATGTTCCCACCGAGAAGTAGATGCCGATCCGCCAGGAATGTTGTAAAATACTAAATCCGAGATGTTAGGTTGCCTGAGGTTGAGGTATATAACGGTATAGACGTATATAATGTCCCCAACGAGAGGTACGGGCCGACACGACCGGGATTCTGTAAAACATTACCAGCGAGGGGCTAGACGGGTTAGGTTAGGTTATATTACGTTATAGACGTATATAATGTTCCCACCGAGAAGTAGGGGCCGACTCGCCAGGAATGTTTTAAAATACTACATCCGAAGTGTTAGGCTGCCTTAGGTTGAGATATATAACGTTATAGACGTATATAATGTCCCCAACGAGACGTACGCGACGACACGAACGGGATTTTGTAAAACATTACCAGCGAGGGGCTAGATGGGTTAGGTGTGGTTATATTACGTTATAGACGTATATAATGTTCCCACCGAGAAGTAGATGCCGATCCGCCAGGAATGTTGTAAAATACTAAATCCGAGATGTTAGGTTGCCTGAGGTTGAGATATATAACGGTATAGACGTATATAATGTCCCCAACGAGAGGTACGGGACGACACGACCGGCATTCTGTAAAACATTACCAGCGAGGGGCTAGATGGGTTAGGTGTGGTTATATTACGTTATAGACGTAAATAATGTTCCCACCGAGAAGTAGGGGCCGACCCGCCAGGAATGTTGTAAAATACTACATCCGAGATGTTTGCGTGCCTTGGGTTAGGATATATAACGCTATAGACGTATATAATGTCACAACCGAGACGTACGGGACGACACGAACGGGATTCTGTAAAACATTACCAGCGAGGGGCTAAATGTGTTATGTTACGTCATATAACGTTAAAAACGTCCATAATTTCCCCACGGAGAAGTACGGGCCGACACGACCGGGATTATGTAAAACATTACCAGCGAGGGGCTAGATGGGTTAGGTTAGGTTATATTACATTATAGACTTATATAATGTTCCCACCGAGAAGTAGGGGCCGATCCGGCAGGAATGTTGGAAAATACTACATCCGAGGTGTTAGGCTGCCTTACGCTAGGAAATGCAACGCTATAGACGTATATAATGTCCCAACCTTGACGTACGGGACGACGGGAACGGGATTTTATATAACTTTACCAGCGAGGCGCTAGATGGGTTAGGTTAGGTTATATTACGTTATAGACGTATATAATGTACCCACCGAGAAGTTGGGGCCGATCCGCCAGGAATGTTGTAAAATACTACATCCGAGATGTTAGCCTGCCTTAGGTTAGGATATATAGCGCTATAGACGTACATAATGTGTCCACGGAGAAGTACGGGCAGACACGACCGGGATTCTGTAAAACATTATCACCGAGGGGCTAGAAGGGTTAGGTTAGGTTATATTACGTTATAGACGTATATAATGTTCCCAACGAGAAGTAGGGGTCGACCCGCCAGGAATGTTGGAAAATACTACATCCGAGATGTTAGGTTGCCTCAGGTTGGGATATATAACGTTATAGACGTAAATAATGTCCCCAACGAGAGATACGGGACGATACGAACGGGATTCTCTAAAACATTATCACCGAGGGGCTAGATGGGTTAGGTTAGGTTATATTACGTTATAGGCGTATATAACGTTCCCACCGAGAAGTAGGGGCCGACACGCCAGAAATGTTGGAAAATACTACATCCGAGGTGTTAGGTTGCCTTAGGCTAGGATATACAACGCTATAGACGTATATAATGTCCCCACCGAGACGTACGGTCCGCCCCGACCGGCATTCTGTAAAACATTACCAGCGAGGGGCTAGATGGGTTAGGTGTGGTTATATTACGTTATAGACGTATATAATGTTCCCACCGACAAGTAGATGCCGATCCGCCAGGAATGTTGTAAAATACTAAATCCGAGATGTTAGGTTGCCTGAGGTTGAGATATATAACGGTATAGACGTATATAATGTCCCCAACGAGAGGTACGGGACGACACGACCGGCATTCTGTAAAACATTACCAGCGAGGGGCTAGATGGGTTAGGTGTGGTTATATTACGTTATAGCCGTATATAATGTTCCCACCGAGAAGTAGGGGCCGACCCGCCAGGAATGTTGTAAAATACTACATCCGAGATGTTTGCGTGCCTTGGGTTAGGATATATAACGCTATAGTCGTATATAATGTCACAACCGAGACGTACGGGACGACACGAACGGGATTCTGTAAAACATTACCAGCGAGGGGCTAAATGTGTTATGTTACGTCATATAACGTTAAAAACATCCATAATTTTCCCACGGAGAAGTACGGGCCGACACGACCGGGATTCTGTAAAACATTACCAGCGAGGGGCTAGATGTGTTAGGTTAGGTTATATTACATTATAGACTTATATCATGTTCACACCGAGAAGTAGGGGCCGACACGCCAGGAATGTTGGAAAATACTACATCCGAGGTGTTAGGCTGCCTTAGGTTAGGATATATAAGGCTATAGACGTATATAATGTCCCAACCGAGACTTACGGGACGACACGAACAGGATTCTGTAAAACATTCTCACCGAGGGGCTAGATGGGTTAGGATAGGTTATGTTAAGTTATAGACGTGTACAATGTTCCCACCGAGAAGTAGGGGCCGACTCGCCAGGAATGTTTTAAAATACTACATCCGAAGTGTTAGGCTGCCTTAGGTTGAGATATATAACGTTATAGACGTATATAATGTCCCCAACGAGACGTACGCGACGACACGAACGGGATTTTGTAAAACATTACCAGCGAGGGGCTAGATGGGTTATGTTACGTCATATAACGTTAAAAACGTCCATAATTTCCCCACGGAGAAGTACGGGCCGACACGAACGGGATTCTGTAAAACATTACCAGCGAGGGGCTAGATGGGTAAGGTTAGGTTATTATACATTATAGACTTATATAATGTTCCCACCGAGAAGTAGGGGCCGATCCGGCAGGAATGTTGGAAAATACTACATCCGAGGTGTTAGGCTGCCTTACGCTGGGAAATGCAACGCTATAGACGTATATAATGTCCCAACCTTGACGTACGGGACGACGGGAACGGGATTTTATATAACATTACCAGCGCGGGGCTAGATGGGTTAGGTTAGGTTATATTACGTTATAGACGTATATAATGTACCCACCGAGAAGTAGGGGCCGATCCGCCAGGAATGTTGTAAAATACTACATCCGAGATGTTAGCCTGCCTTAGGTTAGGATATATAGCGCTATAGACGTACATAATGTCTCCACGGAGAAGTACGGGCAGACACGACCGGGATTCTGTAAAACATTATCACCGAGGGGCTAGAAGTGTTAGGTTAGGTTATATTACGTTATAGACGTATATAATGTTCCCACCGGGAAGTAGGGGTCGACCCGCCAGGAATGTTGGAAAATACTACATCCGAGATGTTAGGTTGCCTTAGGCTAGGATATACAACGCTATAAACGTATATAATGTCCCAACCTTGACGTACGGGACGACGGGAACAGGATTTTATATAACATTACCAGCGAGGGGCTAGATGGGTTAGGTTAGGTTATATTACACTATAGACTTATATAATGTTCCCACCGAGAAGTAGGGGCCGATCCGCCAGGAATGTTGTAAAATACTACATCCGAGATGTTAGCCTGCCTTAGGTTAGGATATATAGCGCTATAGACGTACATAATGTCTCCACGGAGAAGTACGGGCAGACACGACCGGGATTCTGTAAAACATTATCACCGAGGGGCTAGAAGGGTTAGGTTAGGTTATATTACGTTATAGACGTATATAATGTTCCCACCGAGAAGTAGGGGCCGACCCGCCAGGAATGTTTTGAAATACTACATCCGAAGTGTTAGGCTGCCTTAGGTTGAGATATATAACGTTATAGACGTATATAATGTCCCCAACGAGACGTACGGGACGACACGAACGGGATTCTGTAAAACATTACCAGCGAGGGGCTAGATGGGTTATGTTACGTCATATAACGTTAAAAACGTCCATAATTTCCCCACGGAGAAGTACGGGCCGACACGACCGGGATTCTGTAAAACATTACCAGCGAGGGGCTAGATGGGTTAGGTTAGGTTATATTACATTATAGACTTATATAATGTTCCCACCGAGAAGTAGGGGCCAACACGCCAGGAATGTTGGAAAATACTACATCCGTGGTGTTAGGCTGCCTTAGGTTAGGATATATAAGGCTATAGACGTATATAATGTCCCAACCGAGACTTACGGGACGACACGAACAGGATTCTGTAAAACATTCTCACCGAGGGGCTAGATGGGTTAGGATAGGTTATGTTAAGTTATAGACGTGTACAATGTTCCCACCGAGAAGTAGGGGCCGACTCGCCAGGAATGTTTTAAAATACTACATCCGAAGTGTTAGGCTGCATTAGGTTGAGATATATAACGTTATAGACGTATATAATGTCCCCAACGAGACGTACGCGACGACACGAACGGGATTTTGTAAAACATTACCAGCGAGGGGCTAGATGGGTTATGTTACGTCATATAACGTTAAAAACGTCCATAATTTCCCCACGGAGAAGTACGGGCCGACACGAACGGGATTCTGTAAAACATTACCAGCGAGGGGCTAGATGGGTAAGGTTAGGTTATATTACATTATAGACTTATATAATGTTCCCACCGAGAAGTAGGGGCCGATCCGGCAGGAATGTTGGAAAATACTACATCCGAGGTGTTAGGCTGCCTTACGCTAGGAAATGCAACGCTATAGACGTATATAATGTCCCAACCTTGACGTACGGGACGACGGGAACGGGATTTTATATAACACTACCAGCGAGGGGCTAGATGGGTTAGGTTAGGTTATATTACGTTATAGACGTATATAATGTACCCACCGAGAAGTAGGGGCCGATCCGCCAGGAATGTTGTAAAATACTACATCCAAGATGTTAGCCTGCCTTAGGTTAGGATATATAGCGCTATAGACGTACATAATGTCTCCACGGAGAAGTACGGGCAGACACGACCGGGATTCTGTAAAACATTATCACCGAGGGGCTAGAAGTGTTAGGTTAGGTTATATTACGTTATAGACGTATATAATGTTCCCACCGAGAAGTAGGGGTCGACCCGCCAGGAATGTTGGAAAATACTACATCCGAGATGTTAGGTTGCCTTAGGCTAGGATATACAACGCTATAGACGTATATAATGTCCCCACCGAGACGTACGGTCCGCCCCGACCGGCATTCTGTAAAACATTACCAGCGAGGGCCTAGATGGGTTAGGTTAGGTTATATTACATTATAGACTTATATAATGTTCCCACCGAGAAGTAGGGGCCGATCCGCCAGGAATGTTGTAAAATACTACATCCGAGATGTTAGGTTGCCTCAGGTTGGGATATATAACGTTATAGACGTAAATAACGTCCCCAACGAGAGGTACGGGACGATGCGAACGGGATTCTCTAAAACATTATCACCGAGGGGCTAGATGGGTTAGGTTAGGTTATATTACGTTATAGGCGTATATAACGTTCCCACCGAGAAGTAGGGGCCGACACGCCAGAAATGTTGGAAAATACTACATCCGAGGTGTTAGGTTGCCTTAGGCTAGGATATACAACGCTATAGACGTATATAATGTCCCCACCGAGACGTACGGTCCGACCCGACCGGCATTCTGTAAAACATTACCAGCGAGGGGCTAGATGGGTTAGGTGTGGTTATATTACGTTATAGACGTATATAATGTTCCCACCGAGAAGTAGATGCCGATCCGCCAGGAATGTTGTAAAATACTAAATCCGAGATGTTAGGTTGCCTGAGGTTGAGATATATAACGTTATAGACGTATATAATGTCCCCAACGAGAGGTACGGGCCGACACGACCGGGATTCTGTAAAACATTACCAGCGAGGGGCTAGATGGGTTGGGTTAGGTTATATTACATTATAGACATATATAATGTTCCCACCGAGAAGTAGGGGCCGATCCGCCAGGAATGTTGTAAAATACTACATCCGAGATGTTAGCCTGCCTTAGGTTAGGATATATAGCGCTATAGACGTACATAATGTCTCCACGGAGAAGTACGGGCAGACACGACCGGGATTCTGTAAAACATTATCACCGAGGGGCTAGAAGGGTTAGGTTAGGTTATATTACGTTATAGACGTATATAATGTTCCCACCGAGAAGTAGGGGCCGACCCGCCAGGAATGTTGTAAAATACTACATCCGAGATGTTTGCGTGCCTTGGGTTAGGATATATAACGCTATAGACGTATATAATGTCACAACCGAGACGTACGGGACGACACGAACGGGATTCTGTAAAACATTACCAGCGAGGGGCTAAATGTGTTATGTTACGTCATATAACGTTAAAAACGTCCATAATTTCCCCACGGAGAAGTACGGGCCGACACGACCGGGATTCTGTAAAACATTACCAGCGAGGGGCAAGATGTGTTAGGTTAGGTTATATTACATTATAGACTTATATCATGTTCCCACCGAGAAGTAGGGGCCGATCCGGCAGGAATGTTGTCAAATACTACATCCGAGGTGTTAGGCTGCCTTACGCTAGGATATGCAACGCTATAAACGTATATAATGTCCCAACCTTGACGTACGGGACGACGGGAACAGGATTTTATATAACATTACCAGCGAGGGGCTAGATGGGTTAGGTTAGGTTATATTACGTTATAGACGTATATAATGTACCCACCGAGAAGTAGGGGCCGATCCGCCAGGAATGTTGTAAAATACTACATCCGAGATGTTAGCCTGCCTTAGGTTAGGATATATAGCGCTATAGACGTACATAATGTCTCCACGGAGAAGTACGGGCAGACACGACCGGGATTCTGTAAAACATTATCACCGAGGGGCTAGAAGTGTTAGGTTAGGTTATATTACGTTATAGACGTATATAATGTTCCCACCGAGAAGTAGGGGTCGACCCGCCAGGAATGTTGGAAAATACTACATCCGAGATGTTAGGTTGCCTTAGGCTAGGATATACAACGCTATAGACGTATATAATGTCCCCACCGAGACGTATGGTCCGCCCCGACCGGCATTCTGTAAAACATTACCAGCGAAGGGCTAGATGGGTTAGGTGTGGTTATATTACGTTATAGACGTATATAATGTTCCCACCGAGAAGTAGATGCCGATCCGCCAGGAATGTTGTAAAATACTAAATCCGAGATGTTAGGTTGCCTGAGGTTGAGATATATAACGGTATAGACGTATATAATGTCCCCAACGAGAGGTACGGGACGACACGACCGGCATTCTGTAAAACATTACCAGCGAGGGGCTAGATGGGTTAGGTGTGGTTATATTACGTTATAGACGTATATAATGTTCCCACCGAGAAGTAGGGGCCGACCCGCCAGGAATGTTGTAAAATACTACATCCGAGATGTTTGCGTGCCTTGGGTTAGGATATATAACGCTATAGACGTATATAATGTCACAACCGAGACGTACGGGACGACACGAACGGGATTCTGTAAAACATTACCAGCGAGGGGCTAGATGTGTTAGGTTAGGTTATATTACATTATAGACTTATATCATGTTCACACCGAGAAGTAGGGGCCGACACGCCAGGAATGTTGGAAAATACTACATCCGAGGTGTTAGGCTGCCTTAGGTTAGGATATATAAGGCTATAGACGTATATAATGTCCCAACCGAGACTTACGGGACGACACGAACAGGATTCTGTAAAACATTCTCACCGAGGGGCTAGATGGGTTAGGATAGGTTATGTTAAGTTATAGACGTGTACAATGTTCCCACCGAGAAGTAGGGGCCGACTCGCCAGGAATGTTTTAAAATACTACATCCGAAGTGTTAGGCTGCCTTAGGTTGAGATATATAACGTTATAGACGTATATAATGTCCCCAACGAGACGTACGCGACGACACGAACGGGATTTTGTAAAACATTACCAGCGAGGGGCTAGATGGGTTATGTTACGTCATATAACGTTAAAAACGTCCATAATTTCCCCACGGAGAAGTACGGGCCGACACGAACGGGATTCTGTAAAACATTACCAGCGAGGGGCTAGATGGGTAAGGTTAGGTTATTATACATTATAGACTTATATAATGTTCCCACCGAGAAGTAGGGGCCGATCCGGCAGGAATGTTGGAAAATACTACATCCGAGGTGTTAGGCTGCCTTACGCTGGGAAATGCAACGCTATAGACGTATATAATGTCCCAACCTTGACGTACGGGACGACGGGAACGGGATTTTATATAACATTACCAGCGCGGGGCTAGATGGGTTAGGTTAGGTTATATTACGTTATAGACGTATATAATGTACCCACCGAGAAGTAGGGGCCGATCCGCCAGGAATGTTGTAAAATACTACATCCGAGATGTTAGCCTGCCTTAGGTTAGGATATATAGCGCTATAGACGTACATAATGTCTCCACGGAGAAGTACGGGCAGACACGACCGGGATTCTGTAAAACATTATCACCGAGGGGCTAGAAGTGTTAGGTTAGGTTATATTACGTTATAGACGTATATAATGTTCCCACCGGGAAGTAGGGGTCGACCCGCCAGGAATGTTGGAAAATACTACATCCGAGATGTTAGGTTGCCTTAGGCTAGGATATACAACGCTATAAACGTATATAATGTCCCAACCTTGACGTACGGGACGACGGGAACAGGATTTTATATAACATTACCAGCGAGGGGCTAGATGGGTTAGGTTAGGTTATATTACACTATAGACTTATATAATGTTCCCACCGAGAAGTAGGGGCCGATCCGCCAGGAATGTTGTAAAATACTACATCCGAGATGTTAGCCTGCCTTAGGTTAGGATATATAGCGCTATAGACGTACATAATGTCTCCACGGAGAAGTACGGGCAGACACGACCGGGATTCTGTAAAACATTATCACCGAGGGGCTAGAAGGGTTAGGTTAGGTTATATTACGTTATAGACGTATATAATGTTCCCACCGAGAAGTAGGGGCCGACCCGCCAGGAATGTTTTGAAATACTACATCCGAAGTGTTAGGCTGCCTTAGGTTGAGATATATAACGTTATAGACGTATATAATGTCCCCAACGAGACGTACGGGACGACACGAACGGGATTCTGTAAAACATTACCAGCGAGGGGCTAGATGGGTTATGTTACGTCATATAACGTTAAAAACGTCCATAATTTCCCCACGGAGAAGTACGGGCCGACACGACCGGGATTCTGTAAAACATTACCAGCGAGGGGCTAGATGGGTTAGGTTAGGTTATATTACATTATAGACTTATATAATGTTCCCACCGAGAAGTAGGGGCCAACACGCCAGGAATGTTGGAAAATACTACATCCGTGGTGTTAGGCTGCCTTAGGTTAGGATATATAAGGCTATAGACGTATATAATGTCCCAACCGAGACTTACGGGACGACACGAACAGGATTCTGTAAAACATTCTCACCGAGGGGCTAGATGGGTTAGGATAGGTTATGTTAAGTTATAGACGTGTACAATGTTCCCACCGAGAAGTAGGGGCCGACTCGCCAGGAATGTTTTAAAATACTACATCCGAAGTGTTAGGCTGCATTAGGTTGAGATATATAACGTTATAGACGTATATAATGTCCCCAACGAGACGTACGCGACGACACGAACGGGATTTTGTAAAACATTACCAGCGAGGGGCTAGATGGGTTATGTTACGTCATATAACGTTAAAAACGTCCATAATTTCCCCACGGAGAAGTACGGGCCGACACGAACGGGATTCTGTAAAACATTACCAGCGAGGGGCTAGATGGGTAAGGTTAGGTTATATTACATTATAGACTTATATAATGTTCCCACCGAGAAGTAGGGGCCGATCCGGCAGGAATGTTGGAAAATACTACATCCGAGGTGTTAGGCTGCCTTACGCTAGGAAATGCAACGCTATAGACGTATATAATGTCCCAACCTTGACGTACGGGACGACGGGAACGGGATTTTATATAACACTACCAGCGAGGGGCTAGATGGGTTAGGTTAGGTTATATTACGTTATAGACGTATATAATGTACCCACCGAGAAGTAGGGGCCGATCCGCCAGGAATGTTGTAAAATACTACATCCAAGATGTTAGCCTGCCTTAGGTTAGGATATATAGCGCTATAGACGTACATAATGTCTCCACGGAGAAGTACGGGCAGACACGACCGGGATTCTGTAAAACATTATCACCGAGGGGCTAGAAGTGTTAGGTTAGGTTATATTACGTTATAGACGTATATAATGTTCCCACCGAGAAGTAGGGGTCGACCCGCCAGGAATGTTGGAAAATACTACATCCGAGATGTTAGGTTGCCTTAGGCTAGGATATACAACGCTATAGACGTATATAATGTCCCCACCGAGACGTACGGTCCGCCCCGACCGGCATTCTGTAAAACATTACCAGCGAGGGCCTAGATGGGTTAGGTTAGGTTATATTACATTATAGACTTATATAATGTTCCCACCGAGAAGTAGGGGCCGATCCGCCAGGAATGTTGTAAAATACTACATCCGAGATGTTAGGTTGCCTCAGGTTGGGATATATAACGTTATAGACGTAAATAACGTCCCCAACGAGAGGTACGGGACGATGCGAACGGGATTCTCTAAAACATTATCACCGAGGGGCTAGATGGGTTAGGTTAGGTTATATTACGTTATAGGCGTATATAACGTTCCCACCGAGAAGTAGGGGCCGACACGCCAGAAATGTTGGAAAATACTACATCCGAGGTGTTAGGTTGCCTTAGGCTAGGATATACAACGCTATAGACGTATATAATGTCCCCACCGAGACGTACGGTCCGACCCGACCGGCATTCTGTAAAACATTACCAGCGAGGGGCTAGATGGGTTAGGTGTGGTTATATTACGTTATAGACGTATATAATGTTCCCACCGAGAAGTAGATGCCGATCCGCCAGGAATGTTGTAAAATACTAAATCCGAGATGTTAGGTTGCCTGAGGTTGAGATATATAACGTTATAGACGTATATAATGTCCCCAACGAGAGGTACGGGCCGACACGACCGGGATTCTGTAAAACATTACCAGCGAGGGGCTAGATGGGTTGGGTTAGGTTATATTACATTATAGACATATATAATGTTCCCACCGAGAAGTAGGGGCCGATCCGCCAGGAATGTTGTAAAATACTACATCCGAGATGTTAGCCTGCCTTAGGTTAGGATATATAGCGCTATAGACGTACATAATGTCTCCACGGAGAAGTACGGGCAGACACGACCGGGATTCTGTAAAACATTATCACCGAGGGGCTAGAAGGGTTAGGTTAGGTTATATTACGTTATAGACGTATATAATGTTCCCACCGAGAAGTAGGGGCCGACCCGCCAGGAATGTTGTAAAATACTACATCCGAGATGTTTGCGTGCCTTGGGTTAGGATATATAACGCTATAGACGTATATAATGTCACAACCGAGACGTACGGGACGACACGAACGGGATTCTGTAAAACATTACCAGCGAGGGGCTAAATGTGTTATGTTACGTCATATAACGTTAAAAACGTCCATAATTTCCCCACGGAGAAGTACGGGCCGACACGACCGGGATTCTGTAAAACATTACCAGCGAGGGGCAAGATGTGTTAGGTTAGGTTATATTACATTATAGACTTATATCATGTTCCCACCGAGAAGTAGGGGCCGATCCGGCAGGAATGTTGTCAAATACTACATCCGAGGTGTTAGGCTGCCTTACGCTAGGATATGCAACGCTATAAACGTATATAATGTCCCAACCTTGACGTACGGGACGACGGGAACAGGATTTTATATAACATTACCAGCGAGGGGCTAGATGGGTTAGGTTAGGTTATATTACGTTATAGACGTATATAATGTACCCACCGAGAAGTAGGGGCCGATCCGCCAGGAATGTTGTAAAATACTACATCCGAGATGTTAGCCTGCCTTAGGTTAGGATATATAGCGCTATAGACGTACATAATGTCTCCACGGAGAAGTACGGGCAGACACGACCGGGATTCTGTAAAACATTATCACCGAGGGGCTAGAAGTGTTAGGTTAGGTTATATTACGTTATAGACGTATATAATGTTCCCACCGAGAAGTAGGGGTCGACCCGCCAGGAATGTTGGAAAATACTACATCCGAGATGTTAGGTTGCCTTAGGCTAGGATATACAACGCTATAGACGTATATAATGTCCCCACCGAGACGTATGGTCCGCCCCGACCGGCATTCTGTAAAACATTACCAGCGAAGGGCTAGATGGGTTAGGTGTGGTTATATTACGTTATAGACGTATATAATGTTCCCACCGAGAAGTAGATGCCGATCCGCCAGGAATGTTGTAAAATACTAAATCCGAGATGTTAGGTTGCCTGAGGTTGAGATATATAACGGTATAGACGTATATAATGTCCCCAACGAGAGGTACGGGACGACACGACCGGCATTCTGTAAAACATTACCAGCGAGGGGCTAGATGGGTTAGGTGTGGTTATATTACGTTATAGACGTATATAATGTTCCCACCGAGAAGTAGGGGCCGACCCGCCAGGAATGTTGTAAAATACTACATCCGAGATGTTTGCGTGCCTTGGGTTAGGATATATAACGCTATAGACGTATATAATGTCACAACCGAGACGTACGGGACGACACGAACGGGATTCTGTAAAACATTACCAGCGAGGGGCTAAATGTGTTATGTTACGTCATATAACGTTAAAAACGTCCATAATTTCCCCACGGAGAAGTACGGGCCGACACGACCGGGATTCTGTAAAACATTACCAGCGAGGGGCTAGATGGGTTAGGTTAGGTTATATTACATTATAGACTTATATAATGTTCCCACCGAGAAGTAGGGGCCGATCCGCCAGGAATGTTGTAAAATACTAAATCCGAGATGTTAGGTTGCCTGAGGTTGAGATATCTAACGGTATAGACGTATATAATGTCCCCAACGAGAGGTACGGGACGACACGACCGGCATTCTGTAAAACATTACCAGCGAGGGGCTAGATGGGTTAGGTGTGGTTATATTACGTTATAGACGTATATAATGTTCCCACCGAGAAGTAGGGGCCGACACGCCAGGAATGTTGTAAAATACTACATACGATATGTTAGGTTGTCTTAGGTTGGGATATATAACGTTATAGACGTATATAATGTCCCCACCGCGAAGTACGGTCCGACACGACCGGCATTCTGTAAAACATTATCACCGAGGGGCTAGATGGGTTAGGTTACGTTATATTACATTATAGGCCTATATAATGTTCCCACCGAGAAGTAGGGGCCGACACGCCAGGAATGTTGGAAAATACTACATCCGAGGTGTTAGGCTGCCTTAGGCTAGGATATACAAAGCTATAGACGTATATAATGTCCCAACCGAGACGTACGGGACGACAAGAACGGGATTTCATAAAACATTACCAGCGAGGGGCTAGATGGGTTAGGTTAGGTTATATTACATTATAGACTTATATAATGTACCCACCGAGAAGTAGGGGCCGATCCGCCAGGAATGTTGTAAAATACTACATCCGAGATGTTAGGTTGCCTCAGGTTGGGATATATAACGTTATAGACGTAAATAACGTCCCCAACGAGAGGTACGGGACGATGCGAACGGGATTCTCTAAAACATTATCCCCGAGGGGCTAGATGGGTTAGGTTAGGTTATATTACGTTATAGGCGTATATAACGTTCCCACCGAGAAGTAGGGGCCGACACGCCAGAAATGTTGGAAAATACTACATCCGAGGTGTTAGGTTGCCTTAGGCTAGGATATACAACGCTATAGACGTATATAATGTCCCCACCGAGACGTACGGTCCGACCCGACCGGCATTCTGTAAAACATTACCAGCGAGGGGCTAGATGGGTTAGGTGTGGTTATATTACGTTATAGACGTATATAATGTTCCCACCGAGAAGTAGATGCCGATCCGCCAGGAATGTTGTAAAATACTAAATCCGAGATGTTAGGTTGCCTGAGGTTGAGATATATAACGTTATAGACGTATATAATGTCCCCAACGAGAGGTACGGGCCGACACGACCGGGATTCTGTAAAACATTACCAGCGAGGGGCTAGATGGGTTAGGTTAGGTTATATTACATTATAGACTTATATAATGTTCCCACCGAGAAGTAGGGGCCGATCCGCCAGGAATGTTGTAAAATACTACATCCGAGATGTTAGCCTGCCTTAGGTTAGGATATATAGCGCTATAGACGTACATAATGTCTCCACGGAGAAGTACGGGCAGACACGACCGGGATTCTGTAAAACATTATCACCGAGGGGCTAGAAGGGTTAGGTTAGGTTATATTACGTTATAGACGTATATAATGTTCCCACCGAGAAGTAGGGGCCGACCCGCCAGGAATGTTTTAAAACACTACATCCGAAGTGTTAGGCTGCCTTAGGTTGAGATATATAACGTTATAGACGTATATAATGTCCCCAACGAGACGTACGGGACGACACGAACGGGATTCTGTAAAACATTACCAGCGAGGGGCTAGATGGGTTATGTTACGTCATATAACGTTAAAAACGTCCATAATTTCCCCACGGAGAAGTACGGGCCGACACGACCGGGATTCTGTAAAACATTACCAGGGAGGGGCTAGATGGGTTAGGTTAGGTTATATTACATTATAGACTTATATAATGTTCCCACCGAGAAGTAGGGGCCGATCCGGCAGGAATGTTGGAAAATACTACATCCGAGGTGTTAGGCTGCCTTACGCTAGGAAATGCAACGCTATAGACGTATATAATGTCCCAACCTTGACGTACGGGACGACGGGAACGGGATTTTATATAACATTACCAGCGAGGCGCTAGATGGGTTAGGTTAGGTTATATTACGTTATAGACGTATATAATGTACCCACCGAGAAGTAGGGGCCGATCCGCCAGGAATGATGTAAAATACTACATCCGAGATGTTAGCCTGCCTTAGGTTAGGATATATAGCGCTATAGACGTACATAATGTGTCCACGGAGAAGTACGGGCAGACACGACCGGGATTCTGTAAAACATTATCACCGAGGGGCTAGAAGGGTTAGGTTAGGTTATATTACGTTATAGACGTATATAATGTTCCCAACGAGAAGTAGGGGTCGACCCGCCAGGAATGTTGGAAAATACTACATCCGAGATGTTAGGTTGCCTCAGGTTGGGATATATAACGTTATAGACGTAAATAATGTCCCCAACGAGAGGTACGGGACGATACGAACGGGATTCTCTAAAACATTATCACCGAGGGGCTAGATGGGTTAGGTTAGGTTATATTACGTTATAGGCGTATATAACGTTCCCACCGAGAAGTAGGGGCCGACACGCCAGAAATGTTGGAAAATACTACATCCGAGGTGTTAGGTTGCCTTAGGCTAGGATATACAACGCTATAGACGTATATAATGTCCCCACCGAGACGTACGGTCCGCCCCGACCGGCATTCTGTAAAACATTACCAGCGAGGGGCTAGATGGGTTAGGTGTGGTTATATTACGTTATAGACGTATATAATGTTCCCACCGAGAAGTAGATGCCGATCCGCCAGGAATGTTGTAAAATACTAAATCCGAGATGTTAGGTTGCCTGAGGTTGAGATATATAACGGTATAGACGTATATAATGTCCCCAACGAGACGTACGCGACGACACGAACGGGATTTTGTAAAACATTACCAGCGAGGGGCTAGATGGGTTATGTTACGTCATATAACGTTAAAAACGTCCATAATTTCCCCACGGAGAAGTACGGGCCGACACGAACGGGATTCTGTAAAACATTACCAGCGAGGGGCTAGATGGGTTAGGTTAGGTTATATTACGTTATAGACGTATATAATGTACCCACCGAGAAGTAGGGGCCGATCCGCCAGGAATGTTGTAAAATACTACATCCGAGATGTTAGCCTGCCTTAGGTTAGGATATATAGCGCTATAGACGTACATAATGTCTCCACGGAGAAGTACGGGCAGACACGACCGGGATTCTGTAAAACATTATCACCGAGGGGCTAGAAGTGTTAGGTTAGGTTATATTACGTTATAGACGTATATAATGTTCCCACCGAGAAGTAGGGGTCGACCCGCCAGGAATGTTGGAAAATACTACATCCGAGATGTTAGGTTGCCTTAGGCTAGGATATACAACGCTATAGACGTATATAATGTCCCCACCGAGACGTATGGTCCGCCCCGACCGGCATTCTGTAAAACATTACCAGCGAGGGGCTAGATGGGTTAGGTGTGGTTATATTACGTTATAGACGTATATAATGTTCCCACCGAGAAGTAGATGCCGATCCGCCAGGAATGTTGTAAAATACTAAATCCGAGATGTTAGGTTGCCTGAGGTTGAGATATATAACGGTATAGACGTATATAATGTCCCCAACGAGAGGTACGGGACGACACGACCGGCATTCTGTAAAACATTACCAGCGAGGGGCTAGATGGGTTAGGTGTGGTTATATTACGTTATAGACGTATATAATGTTCCCACCGAGAAGTAGGGGCCGACCCGCCAGGAATGTTGTAAAATACTACATCCGAGATGTTAGCCTGTCTAAGGTTAGGATATATAACGCTATAGACGTATATAATGTCCCCACCCGGGACGTACGGTCCGACACGAACGGCATTCTGTAAAACATTATCACCGTGGGGCAAGATGGGTTTGCTTATGTTATAATACGATATAGACGAATATAATGTTCCCACGGAGAAGTAGGGTCCGACCCGCCAGGAATGTTGGTAAATATTACATACGAGATGTTAGGTCACCTTAGATTGGGATATATAACGTTATAGACGTACATAATTTACCCACGGAGAAGTACGGGCCGCCACGATCGGGATTCTGTAGAACATTACCAGCAAGGGGCTAGAATGGTTAGGATAGGTTATATTACGATATTGACGTATATAATGTTCCCACCGAGAAGTAGTGTCCGCCCCGCCAGGAATGTTGGAAAATACTACATCCGATGAGTTAGGTTGCCTTAGGTTAGGATATGTAACGTCATGGACGTATATAATATACCCACTGAGACGTACAGGACGACACGAACGGGATTCTGTAAAACATTACCAGCGAGGGACCAGATGGGTCAGGTTAGGTTATATTACGTAATAGACGTATATAATATTCCTACCGAGAAGTAGGGTCCGACCCGCCAGGAATGTTGGTAAATATTACATACGAGATGTTAGGTTGCCTTAGGTTGGGATATATAACGTTATAGACGTACGTAATTTACCCACGGAGAAGTACGGCCCGACACGACCGGGATTCTGTAGAACATTACCAGCAAGGGGCTAGAATGGTAAGGTTAGGTTATATTATGTTATAGACGTATATAATGTTCCCACCGAGAAGTAGGGTCCGACCCGCCAGGAATGTTGGTAAATACTACATACGATATGTTAGGTTGTCTTAGGTTGGGATATATAACGTTTTAGACGTATATAATGTCCCCACCGCGAAGTACGGTCCGACACGACCGGCATTCTGTAAAACATTATCACCGAGGGGCTAGATGGGTTAGGTTACGTTATATTACGTTATAGGCCTATATAATGTTCCCACCGAGAAGTAGGGGCCGACACGCCAGGAATGTTGGAAAATACTAAATCCGAGATGTTAGGTTGCCTGAGGTTGAGATATATAACGGTATAGACGTATATAATGTCCCCAACGAGAGGTACGGGACGACACGACCGGCATTCTGTAAAACATTACCAGCGAGGGGCTAGATGGGTTAGGTGTGGTTATATTACGTTATAGACGTATATAATGTTCCCACCGAGAAGTAGATGCCGATCCGCCAGGAATGTTGTAAAATACTAAATCCGAGATGTTAGGTTGCCTGAGGTTGAGATATATAACGGTATAGACGTATATAATGTCCCCAACGAGAGGTACGGGACGACACGACCGGCATTCTGTAAAACATTACCAGCGAGGGGCTAGATGGGTTAGGTGTGGTTATATTACGTTATAGACGTATATAATGTTCCCACCGAGAAGTAGGGGCCGACACGCCAGGAATGCTGTAAAATACTAAATCCGAGATGTTAGGTTGCCTGAGGTCGAGATATATAACGTTATAGACGTATATAATGTCCCCAACGAGAGGTGCAGGACGACACGAACGGGATTCTGTAAAACATTACCAGCGAGGGGCTAAATGTGTTATGTTACGTCATATAACGTTAAAAACGTCCATAATTTCCCCACGGAGAAGTACGGGCCGACACGACCGGGATTCTGTAAAACATTACCAGCGAGGGGCTAGATGGGTTAGGTTAGGTTATATTACATTATAGACTTATATCATGTTCCCACAGAGAAGTAGGGGCCGATCCGGCAGGAATGTTGTCAAATACTACATCCGAGGTGTTAGGCTGCCTTACGCTAGGATATGCAACGCTATAAACGTATATAATGTCCCAACCTTGACGTACGGGACGACGGGAACGGGATTTTATATAACATTACCAGCGAGGGGCTAGATGGGTTAGGTTAGGTTATATTACATTATAGACTTATATAATGTTCCCACCGAGAAGTAGGGGCCGATCCTCCAGGAATGTTGTAAAATACTACATCCGAGATGTTAGCCTGCCTTAGGTTAGGATATATAGCGCTATAGACGTACATAATGTCTCCACGGAGAAGTACGGGCAGACACGACCGGGATTCTGTAAAACATTATCACCGAGGGGCTAGAAGGGTTAGGTTAGGTTATATTACGTTATAGACGTATATAATGTTCCCACCGAGAAGTAGGGGCCGACCCGCCAGGAATGTTTTGAAATACTACATCCGAAGTGTTAGGCTGCCTTAGGTTGAGATATATAACGTTATAGACGTATATAATGTCCCCAACGAGACGTACGGGACGACACGAACGGGATTCTGTAAAACATTACCAGCGAGGGGCTAGATGGGTTATGTTACGTCATATAACGTTAAAAACGTCCATAATTTCCCCACGGAGAAGTACGGGCCGACACGACCGGGATTCTGTAAAACATTACCAGCGAGGGGCTAGATGGGTTAGGTTAGGTTATATTACATTATAGACTTATATAATGTTCCCACCGAGAAGTAGGGGCCGACACGCCAGGAATGTTGGAAAATACTACATCCGAGGTGTTAGGCAGCCTTAGGTTAGGATATATAAGGCTATAGACGTATATAATGTCCCAACCGAGACTTACGGGACGACACGAACAGGATTCTGTAAAACATTCTCACCGAGGGGCTAGATGGGTTAGGATAGGTTATGTTACGTTATAGACGTGTACAATGTTCCCACCGAGAAGTAGGGGCCGACCCGCCAGGAATGTTGGAAAATACTACATCCGAGGTGTTAGGCTGCCTTAGGTTGGGATATATAACGCTATAGACGTATATAATGTTCACACCGAGACGTACGGGACGACACGAACGGGATTCTGTAAAACATTACCAGCGAGGGGTTACATGGGTTAAGTTAGGTTATATTACGATATAGACGTACATAATGTTCCCACCGAGAAGTAGGGTCCGACCCGCCAGGAATGTTGTAAAATACTACATCCGAGATGTTAGGTTGCCTGAGGTCGAGATATATAACGTTATAGACGTATATAATGTCCCCAACGAGAGGTGCGGGACGACACGAACGGGATTCTCTAAAAGATTATCACCGAGGGGCTGGAAGGGTTAGGTTAGGCTATATTACGGTATAGACGTATATAATGTACCCACCGAGAAGAAGGGGCCGACCCGCCAGGAATGTTGTAAAATACTACATCCGAGATGTTTGCGTGCCTTAGGTTCGGATATATAACGCTATAGACGTATATAATGTCACAACCGAGACGTACGGGACGACACGAACGGGATTCTGTAAAACATTACCAGCGAGGGGCTAAATGTGTTATGTTACGTCATATAACGTTAAAAACGTCCATAATTTCCCCACGGAGAAGTACGGGCCGACACGACCGGAATTCTGTAAAACATTACCAGCGAGGGGCTAGATGGGTTAGGTTAGGTTATATTACATTATAGACTTATATCATGTTCCCACCGAGAAGTAGGGGCCGATCCGGCAGGAATGTTGTCAAATACTACATCCGAGGTGTTAGGCTGCATTACGCTAGGATATGCAACGCTATAAACGTATATAATGTCCCAACCTTGACGTACGGGCAGACACGACCGGGATTCTGTAAAACATTATCACCGAGGGGCTAGAAGGGTTAGGTTAGGTTATATTACGTTATAGACGTATATAATGTTCCCACCGAGAAGTAGGGGCCGACCCGCCAGGAATGTTTTGAAATACTACATCCGAAGTGTTAGGCTGCCTTAGGTTGAGATATATAACGTTATACACGTATATAATGTCCCCAACGAGACGTACGGGACGACACGAACGGGATTCTGTAAAACATTACCAGCGAGGGGCTAGATGGGTTATGTTACGTCACATAACGTTAAAAACGTCCATAATTTCCCCACGGAGAAGTACGGGCCGACACGACCGGGATTCTGTAAAACATTACCAGCGAGGGGCTAGATGGGTTAGGTTAGGTTATATTACATTATAGACTTATATAATGTTCCCACCGAGAAGTAGGGGCCGACACGCCAGGAATGTTGGAAAATACTACATCCGAGGTGTTAGGCTGCCTTAGGTTAGGATATATAAGGCTATAGACGTATATAATGTCCCAACCGAGACTTACGGGACGACACGAACAGGATTCTGTAAAACATTCTCACCGAGGGGCTAGATGGGTTAGGATAGGTTATGTTACGTTATAGACGTGTACAATGTTCCCACCGAGAAGTAGGGGCCGACCCGCCAGGAATGTTGGAAAATACTACATCCGAGGTGTTAGGCTGCCTTAGGTTGGGATATATAACGCTATAGACGTATATAATGTTCACACCGAGACGTACGGGACGACACGAACGGGATTCTGTAAAACATTACCAGCGAGGGGTTACATGGGTTAAGTTAGGTTATATTACGATATAGACGTACATAATGTTCCCACCGAGAAGTAGGGTCCGACCCGCCAGGAATGTTGTAAAATACTACATCCGAGATGTTAGGTTGCCTGAGGTCGAGATATATAACGTTATAGACGTATATAATGTCCCCAACGAGAGGTGCGGGACGACACGAACGGGATTCTCTAAAAGATTATCACCGAGGGGCTGGAAGGGTTAGGTTAGGCTATATTACGGAATAGACGTATATAATGTACCCACCGAGAAGAAGGGGCCGACCCGCCAGGAATGTTGTAAAATACTACATCCGAGATGTTTGCGTGCCTTAGGTTCGGATATATAACGCTATAGACGTATATAATGTCACAACCGAGACGTACGGGACGACACGAACGGGATTCTGTAAAACATTACCAGCGAGGGGCTAAATGTGTTATGTTACGTCATATAACGTTAAAAACGTCCATAATTTCCCCACGGAGAAGTACGGGCCGACACGACCGGAATTCTGTAAAACATTACCAGCGAGGGGCTAGATGGGTTAGGTTAGGTTATATTACATTATAGACTTATATCATGTTCCCACCGAGAAGTAGGGGCCGATCCGGCAGGAATGTTGTCAAATACTACATCCGAGGTGTTAGGCTGCATTACGCTAGGATATGCAACGCTATAAACGTATATAATGTCCCAACCTTGACGTACGGGCAGACACGACCGGGATTCTGTAAAACATTATCACCGAGGGGCTAGAAGGGTTAGGTTAGGTTATATTACGTTATAGACGTATATAATGTTCCCACCGAGAAGTAGGGGCCGACCCGCCAGGAATGTTTTGAAATACTACATCCGAAGTGTTAGGCTGCCTTAGGTTGAGATATATAACGTTATACACGTATATAATGTCCCCAACGAGACGTACGGGACGACACGAACGGGATTCTGTAAAACATTACCAGCGAGGGGCTAGATGGGTTATGTTACGTCACATAACGTTAAAAACGTCCATAATTTCCCCACGGAGAAGTACGGGCCGACACGACCGGGATTCTGTAAAACATTACCAGCGAGGGGCTAGATGGGTTAGGTTAGGTTATATTACATTATAGACTTATATAATGTTCCCACCGAGAAGTAGGGGCCGACACGCCAGGAATGTTGGAAAATACTACATCCGAGGTGTTAGGCTGCCTTAGGTTAGGATATATAAGGCTATAGACGTATATAATGTCCCAACCGAGACTTACGGGACGACACGAACAGGATTCTGTAAAACATTCTCACCGAGGGGCTAGATGGGTTAGGATAGGTTATGTTACGTTATAGACGTGTACAATGTTCCCACCGAGAAGTAGGGGCCGACCCGCCAGGAATGTTGGAAAATACTACATCCGAGGTGTTAGGCTGCCTTAGGTTGGGATATATAACGCTATAGACGTATATAATGTTCACACCGAGACGTACGGGACGACACGAACGGGATTCTGTAAAACATTACCAGCGAGGGGTTACATGGGTTAAGTTAGGTTATATTACGATATAGACGTACATACTGTTCCCACCGAGAAGTAGGGTCCGACCCGCCAGGAATGTTGTAAAATACTACATCCGAGATGTTAGCCTGTCTAAGGTTAGGATATATAACGCTATAGACGTATATAATGTCCCCACCCGGGACGTACGGTCCGACACGAACGGCATTCTGTAAAACATTATCACCGAGGGGCAAGATGGGTTTGCTTATGTTATAATACGATATAGACGAATATAATGTTCCCACGGAGAAGTAGGGTCCGACCCGCCAGGAATGTTGGTAAATATTACATACGAGATGTTAGGTCACCTTAGATTGGGATATATAACGTTATAGACGTACATAATTTACCCACGGAGAAGTACGGGCCGCCACGATCGGGATTCTGTAGAACATTACCAGCAAGGTGCTAGAATGGTTAGGTTAGGTTATATTACGATATAGGCGTATATAATGTTCCCACCGATAAGTAGTGTCCGCCCCGCCAGGAATGTTGGAAAATACTACATCCGACGAGTTAGGTTGCCTTAGGTTAGGATATGTAACGTCATGGACGTATATAATATACCCACTGAGACGTACAGGACGACACGAACGGGATTCTGTAAAACATTACCAGCGAGGGGCTAGAAGGGTTAGGTTAGGCTATATTACGTTATAGACGTATATAATGTTCCCACCGAGAAGTAGGGGCCGATCCGCCAGGAATGTTGTAAAATACTACATCCGAGATGTTAGCTTGCCTTAGGCTAGGATATATAGCGCTATAGACGTACATAATGTCTCCACGGAGAAGTACGGGCAGACACGACCGGGATTCTGTAAAACATTATCACCGAGGGGCTAGAAGTGTTAGGTTAGGTTATATTACGTTATAGACGTATATAATGTTCCCACCGAGAAGTAGGGGTCGACCCGCCAGGAATGTTGGAAAATACTACATCCGAGATGTTAGGTTGCCTTAGGCTAGGATATACAACGCTATAGACGTATATAATGTCCCCACCGAGACGTACGGTCCGCCCCGACCGGCATTCTGTAAAACATTACCAGCGAGGGGCTAGATGGGTTAGGTGTGGTTATATTACGTTATAGACGTATATAATGTTCCCACCGAGAAGTAGATGCCGATCCGCCATGAATGTTGTAAAATACTAAATCCGAGATGTTAGGTTGCCTGAGGTTGAGATATATAACGGTATAGACGTATATAATGTCCCCAACGAGAGGTACGGGACGACACGACCGGCATTCTGCAAAACATTACCAGCGAGGGGCTAGATGGGTTAGGTGTGGTTATATTACGTTATAGACGTATATAATGTTCCCACCGAGAAGTAGATGCCGATCCGCCAGGAATGTTGTAAAATACTACATCCGAGATGTTTGCGTGCCTTGGGTTAGGATATATAACGCTATAGACGTATATAATGTCACAACCGAGACGTACGGGACGACACGAACGGGATTCTGTAAAACATTACCAGCGAGGGGCTAAATGTGTTATGTTACGTCATATAACGTTAAAAACGTCCATAATTTCCCCACGGAGAAGTACGGGCCGACACGACCGGGATTCTGTAAAACATTACCAGCGAGGGGCTAGATGGGTTAGGTTAGGTTATATTACATTATAGACTTATATAATGTTCCCACCGAGAAGTAGGGGCCGATCCGCCAGGAATGTTGTAAAATACTACATCCGAGATGTTAGGTTGCCTCAGGTTGGGATATATAACGTTATAGACGTATATAATGTTCCCACCGAGAAGTAGGGGCCGACCCGCCAGGAATGTTTTAAAATACTACATCCGAAGTGTTAGGCTGCCTTAGGTTGAGATATATAACGTTATAGACGTATATAATGTCCCCAACGAGACGTACGCGACGACACGAACGGGATTCTGTAAAACATTACCAGCGAGGGGCTAGATGGGTTATGTTACGTCATATAACGTTAAAAACGTCCATAATTTCCCCACGGAGAAGTACGGGCCGACACGAACGGGATTCTGTAAAACATTACCAGCGAGGGGCTAGATGGGTAAGGTTAGGTTATATTACATTATAGACTTATATAATGTTCCCACCGAGAAGTAGGGGCCGATCCGGCAGGAATGTTGGAAAATACTACATCCGAGGTGTTAGGCTGCCTTACGCTAGGAAATGCAACGCTATAGACGTATATAATGTCCTAACCTTGACGTACGGGACGACGGGAACGGGATTTTATATAACATTACCAGCGAGGGGCTAGATGGGTTAGGTTAGGTTATATTACGTTATAGACGTATATAATGTACCCACCGAGAAGTAGGGGCCGATCCGCCAGGAATGTTGTAAAATACTACATCCGAGATGTTAGCCTGCCTTAGGTTAGGATATATAGCGCTATAGACGTACATAATGTCTCCACGGAGAAGTACGGGCAGACACGACCGGGATTCTGTAAAACATTATCACCGAGGGGCTAGAAGTGTTAGGTTAGGTTATATTACGTTATAGACGTATATAATGTTCCCACCGAGAAGTAGGGGCCGACCCGCCAGGAATGTTTTAAAATACTACATCCGAAGTGTTAGGCTGCCTTAGGTTGAGATATATAACGTTATAGACGTATATAATGTCCCCAACGAGAGGTACGGGACGACACGAACGGGATTCTCTAAAAGATTATCACCGAGGGGCTAGAAGGGTTAGGTTAGGCTATATTACGTTATAGACGGCTATATTGTTCCAACCGAGAAGTAGGGACCGACCCGCCAGGAATGTTGTAAAATACTACATCCGAGATGTTTGCGTGCCTTGGGTTAGGATATATAACGCTATAGACGTATATAATGTCACAACCGAGACGTACGGGACGACACGAACGGGATTCTGTAAAACATTACCAGCGAGGGGCTAAATGTGTTATGTTACGTCATATAACGTTAAAAACGTCCATAATTTCCCCACGGAGAAGTACGGGCTGACACGACCGGGATTCTGTAAAACATTACCAGCGAGGGGCTAGATGGGTTAGGTTAGGTTATATTACATTATAGACTTATATCATGTTCCCACCGAGAAGTAGGGGCCGATCCGGCAGGAATGTTGTCAAATACTACATCCGAGGTGTTAGGCTGCCTTACGCTAGGATATGCAACGCTATAAACGTATATAATGTCCCAACCTTGACGTACGGGACGACGGGAACGGGATTTTATATAACATTACCAGCGAGGGGCTAGATGGGTTAGGTTAGGTTATATTACATTATAGACTTATATAATGTTCCCACCGAGAAGTAGGGGCCGATCCGCCAGGAATGTTGTAAAATACTACATCCGAGATGTTAGCCTGCCTTAGGTTAGGATATATAGCGCTATAGACGTACATAATGTCTCCACGGAGAAGTACGGGCAGACACGACCGGGATTCTGTAAAACATTATCACCGAGGGGCTAGAAGGGTTAGGTTAGGTTATATTACGTTATAGACGTATATAATGTTCCCACCGAGAAGTAGGGGCCGACCCGCCAGGAATGTTTTGAAATACTACATCCGAAGTGTTAGGCTGCCTTAGGTTGAGATATATAACGTTATAGACGTATATAATGTCCCAACCGAGACTTACGGGACGACACGAACAGGATTCTGTAAAACATTCTCACCGAGGGGCTAGATGGGTTAGGATAGGTTATGTTACGTTATAGACGTGTACAATGTTCCCACCGAGAAGTAGGGGCCGACCCGCCAGGAATGTTTTGAAATACTACATCCGAAGTGTTAGGCTGCCTTAGGTTGAGATATATAACGTTATAGACGTATATAATGTCCCCACCCGGGACGTACGGTCCGACACGAACGGCATTCTGTAAAACATTATCACCGAGGGGCAAGATGGGTTTGCTTATGTTATAATACGATATAGACGAATATAATGTTCCCACGGAGAAGTAGGGTCCGACCCGCCAGGAATGTTGGTAAATATTACATACGAGATGTTAGGTTGCCTTAGGTTGGGATATATAACGTTATAGACGTACGTAATTTACCCACGGAGAAGTACGGCCCGACACGACCGGGATTCTGTAGAACATTACCAGCAAGGGGCTAGAATGGTAAGGTTAGGTTATATTATGTTATAGACGTATATAATGTTCCCACCGAGAAGTAGGGTCCGACCCGCCAGGAATGTTGGTAAATACTACATACGATATGTTAGGTTGACTTAGGTTGGGATATATAACGTTTTAGACGTATATAATGTCCCCACCGCGAAGTACGGTCCGACACGACCGGCATTCTGTAAAACATTATCACCGAGGGGCTAGATGGGTTAGGTTACGTTATATTACGTTATAGGCCTATATAATGTTCCCACCGAGAAGTAGGGGCCGACACGCCAGAAATGTTGTAAAATACTACATCCGAGATGTTTGCGTGCCTTGGGTTAGGATATATAACGCTATAGACGTATATAATGTCACAACCGAGACGTACGGGACGACACGAACGGGATTCTGTAAAACATTACCAGCGAGGGGCTAGATGCGTTAGGTGTGGTTATATTACGTTATAGACGTATATAATGTTCCCACCGAGAAGTAGATGCCGATCCGCCAGGAATGTTGTAAAATACTAAATCCGAGATGTTAGGTTGCCTGAGGTTGAGATATCTAACGGTATAGACGTATATAATGTCCCCAACGAGAGGTACGGGACGACACGACCGGCATTCTGTAAAACATTACCAGCGAGGGGCTAGATGGGTTAGGTGTGGTTATATTACGTTATAGACGTATATAATGTTCCCACCGAGAAGTAGGGGCCGACACGCCAGGAATGTTGTAAAATACTACATACGATATGTTAGGTTGTCTTAGGTTGGGATATATAACGTTATAGACGTATATAATGTCCCCACCGCGAAGTACGGTCCGACACGACCGGCATTCTGTAAAACATTATCACCGAGGGGCTAGATGGGTTAGGTTACGTTATATTACATTATAGGCCTATATAATGTTCCCACCGAGAAGTAGGGGCCGACACGCCAGGAATGTTGGAAAATACTACATCCGAGGTGTTAGGCTGCCTTAGGCTAGGATATACAAAGCTATAGACGTATATAATGTCCCAACCGAGACGTACGGGACGACAAGAACGGGATTTCATAAAACATTACCAGCGAGGGGCTAGATGGGTTAGGTTAGGTTATATTACATTATAGACTTATATAATGTACCCACCGAGAAGTAGGGGCCGATCCGCCAGGAATGTTGGAAAAGACCACATCCGAGATGTTAGCCTGCCTCAGGTTAGGATATATAACGCTATAGGCGTATATAATGTCCCCAACGAGAGGTACGGGACGACACGAACGGGATTCTCTAAAACATTATCACCGAGTGGCTAGATGTGTTAGGTTAGGTTATATTACGTTATAGACGTATATAATGTTCCCATCGAGAAGTAGGGGCCGACCCGTCAGGAATGTTGGAAAATACTAAATCCGAGGTGTTAGGCTGCCTTAGGTTAGGATATATAACGCTATAGGCGTATATAATGTCCCCACCGAGAAGTACGGGCCGACACTACCGGGATTCTGTAAAACATTCCCAGCGAGGGGCTAGATTGGTTAAGTTAGGTTATATTACGTTATAGACGTATATATTGTACCCACCGGGAAGTAGAGGCCGATCCGCCAGGAATGTTGTAAAATACTACATCCGAGATTATAGGTTGCCTCAGGTTGGGATATATAACGTTATAGACGTATATAATGTCCCCACCCGGGACGTACGGTCCGACACGAACGGCACTCTGTAAAACATTATCACCGAGGGGCAAGATGGGTTCGCTTATGTTATAATACGATATAGACGAATATAATGTTCCCACGGAGAAGTAGGGTCCGACCCGCCAGGAATGTTGGTAAATATTACATACGAGATGTTAGGTTGCCTTAGGTTGGTATATATAACGTAACAGACGTGTATAATGTCGCCACCGAGACGTACGGTCCGAAACGACCGGGATTCCATAAAACATTATCACCGAGGGGCAAGATGGGTTAGGTTAGGTTATATTACGTTATCGACGTATGTAATGTTCCCGCCGAGACGTACGGGCCGGCACGACCGGCATTCTGTAAAACATTATCACCGAGGTGCAAGATGGGTTAGGTTGGGTTATATTACAATATAGACGTATATAATGTTCCCACCGAGAAGTTGGTTCCGACCCGCCAGGAATGTTGGTAAATACTACATCCGAGATGTTAGGTTGCCTCAGGTTGGGATATATAACGTTATAGAAGTATAGAATGTCCCCACCGTGACGTACGGGACGATACGAACGGGGTTTTATAAAACATTACCAGCGAGGGGCTAGGTGGTTTAGGTTAGGTTATATTACGTGATAGACGTATATAATGTTCCCACCGAGAAGTAGAGGCCGTACCGCCAGGAATGTTGGAAAATACTACATTCGAGATGTTAGGTTGCCTTAGGTTGGAATATATAACGTTATGGACATACATAATGTCCCCACCGAGAAGTACGGGCCGATACGAACGGGATTCTGTAAAACATTACCAGCAAGGGGCTAGATGGGTTAGGTTAGGTTTTATTACGTTATAGACGTATATAATGTTCGCACCGAGAAGTAGGGGCCGATACGCCAGGAATGTTGGAAAATACTACATCCGAGGTGTTAGGCAGCCTTAGAATAGGACATATAACGCTATAGACGTAGATAAAGTCCCAACCGAGATGTACGGGACGACAAGAATGGGATTCTGTAAAACATTAGCAGCGAGGGGCTAGATTGGTTAGGTTAGGCTATATTACATTATAGACGTATATAGTGTTTCCACCGAGAAGTAGGGGCCGACACGCCAGGAATGTTGGAAAATATTACATTCGAGATGTTAGGTTGCCTTAGGTTGAGATATATAACCTTATAGACGTACATAATGTCCCCACCGAGAAGTACGGGCCGACACGAACGGGATTCTGTAAAACATTACCAGCGAGGGGCTAGGTGGGTTAGGATAGGTTATATTACGTTATAGACGTATATAATGTTCCTACCGAGAAGTAGGTGCCGATCCGCCAGGAATGTTGTACAATACTATATCCGAGATGTTAGCCTGCCTTAGGTTAGGATATATAACCTTATAGACGTACATAATGTCCCCACCGAGAAGTACGGGCCGACACGAACGGGATTCTGTAAAACATTACCAGCAAGGGGCTAGATGGGTTAGGTTAGGTTATATTACGTTATAGACGTATATAATGTTCCTACCGGGAAGTAGGGGCCGATCCGCCAGGAATGTTGTACAATACTATGTCCGAGATGTTAGTCTGCCTTAGGTTAGGATATATAACCTTATAGACGTATATAATGTCCCCACCGAGAAGTACGGGCCGACACGAACGGGATTCTGTAAAACATTATCACCGAGGTGCAAGATGGGATAGGTTAGGTTATATTACGATATAGAAGTATATAATGATCCCACCGAGAAGTTGGGTCCGAGCCGCCATGAATGTTGGTAAATACTACATCCGAGATGTTAGGTTGCCGCAGGTTGGGATATATAACGTTATAGAAGTATATAATGTCCCCACCGTGACGTACGGGACGACACGAACGGGATTTTATGAAACATTACCAGCGAGGGGCTAGATGGGTTAGGATAGGTTATATTACGTTATAGACGTATATAATGTTCGCACCGAGAAGTAGGGGCCGATACGCCAGGAATGTTGGAAAATACTACATCCGATGTGTTAGGCAGCCTTAGAATAGGACATATAACGCTATAGACGTAGATAAAGTCCCAACCGAGATGTACGGGACGACAAGAATGGGATTCTGTAAAACATTAGCAGCGAGGGGCTAGATTGGTTAGGTTAGGTTATATTACGTTATAGACGTATATAGTGTTTCCACCGAGAAGTAGGGGCCGACACGCCAGGAATGTTGGAAAATATTACATTCGAGATGTTAGGTTGCCTTAGGTTGAGATATATAACCTTATAGACGTACATAATGTCCCCACCGAGAAGTACGGGCCGACACGAACGGGATTCTGTAAAACATTACCAGCGAGGGGCTAGATGGGTTAGAATAGGTTATATTACGTTATAGACGTATATAATGTTCCTACCGAGAAGTAGGGGCCGACCCGCCATGAATGTTGGTAAATACTACATCCGAGATGTTAGGTTGCCGCAGGTTGGGATATATAACGTTATAGAAGTATATAATGTCCCCACCGTGACGTACGGGACGACACGAACGGGATTTTATGAAACATTACCAGCGAGGGGCTAGATGGGTTAGGATAGGTTATATTACGTTATAGACGTATATAATGTTCGCACCGAGAAGTAGGGGCCGATACGCCAGGAATGTTGGAAAATACTACATCCGATGTGTTAGGCAGCCTTAGAATAGGACATATAACGCTATAGACGTAGATAAAGTCCCAACCGAGATGTACGGGACGACAAGAATGGGATTCTGTAAAACATTAGCAGCGAGGGGCTAGATTGGTTAGGTTAGGTTATATTACGTTATAGACGTATATAGTGTTTCCACCGAGAAGTAGGGGCCGACACGCCAGGAATGTTTGAAAATATTACATTCGAGATGTTAGGTTGCCTTAGGTTGAGATATATAACCTTATAGACGTACATAATGTCCCCACCGAGAAGTACGGGCCGACACGAACGGGATTCTGTAAAACATTACCAGCGAGGGGCTAGATGGGTTAGAATAGGTTATATTACGTTATAGACGTATATAATGTTCCTACCGAGAAGTAGGGGCCGATCCGCCAGGAATGTTGTACAATACTATATCCGAGATGTTAGCCTGCCTTAGGTTAGGATATATAACCTTATAGACGTACATAATGTCCCCACCGAGAAGTACGGGCCGACACGAACGGGATTCTGTAAAACATTATCACCGAGGTGCAAGATGGGATAGGTTAGGTTATATTACGATATAGAAGTATATAATGATCCCACCGAGAAGTTGGGTCCGACCAGCCATGAATGTTGGTAAATGCTACATCCGAGATGTTAGGTTGCCGCAGGTTGGGATATATAACGTTATAGAAGTATATAATGTCCCCACCGTGACGTACGGGACGACACGAACGGGATTTTATGAAACATTACCAGCGAGGGGCTAGATGGGTTAGGATAGGTTATATTACGTTATAGACGTATATAATGTTCGCACCGAGAAGTAGGGGCCGATACGCCAGGAATGTTGGAAAATACTACATCCGATGTGTTAGGCAGCCTTAGAAAGGACATATAACGCTATAGACGTAGATAAAGTCCCAACCGAGATGTACGGGACGACAAGAATGGGATTCTGTAAAACATTAGCAGCGAGGGGCTAGATTGGTTAGGTTAGGTTATATTACGTTATAGACGTATATAGTGTTTCCACCGAGAAGTAGGGGCCGACACGGCAGGAATGTTGGAAAATATTACATTCGAGATGTTAGGTTGCCTTAGGTTGAGATATATAACCTTATAGACGTACATAATGTCCCCACCGAGAAGTACGGGCCGACACGAACGGGATTCTGTAAAACATTACCAGCGAGGGGCTAGATGGGTTAGAATAGGTTATATTACGTTATAGACGTACATAATGTTCCTACCGAGAAGTAGGGGCCGATCCGCCAGGAATGTTGTACAATACTATATCCGAGATGTTAGCCTGCCTTAGGTTAGGATATATAACCTTATAGACGTACATAATGTCCCCACCGAGAAGTACGGGCCGACACGAACGGGATTCTGTAAAACATTACCAGCAAGGGGCTAGATGGGTTAGGTTAGGTTTTATTACGTTACAGACGTATATAATGTTTGCACCGAGAAGTAGAGTCCGATACGCCAGGAATGTTGGAAAATACTACACCCGAGGTGTTAGGCTGCCTTAGGTTAGGATATATAACCTTATAGACGTACATAATGTCCCCACCGAGAAGTACGGGCCGACACGAACGGGATTCTGTAAAACATTACCAGCGAGGAGCTAGATGGGTTAGGTTAGGTTATATTACGTTATAGACGTATATAATGATCCCACCCAGAAGTTGGGTCCGACCCGCCATGTATGTTGGTAAATACTACATCCGAGATGTTAGGTTGCCTCAGGTTGGGATATATAACCTTATAGACGTACATAATGTCCCCACCGAGAAGTACGGGCCGACACGTACGGGATTCTGTAAAACATTACCAGCGAGGGGCTAGATGGGTTAGGTTAGGTTATATTACGTTATAGACGTATATAATGTTCCTACCGAGAAGTAGGGGCCGATCCGCCAGGAATGTTGTACAATACTATATCCGAGATGTTAGCCTGCCTTAGGTCAGGATATATAACCTTATAGACGTATATAATGTCCCCACCGAGAAGTACGGGCCGACACGAACGGGATTCTGTAAAACATTATCACCGAGGTGCAAGATGGGATAGGTTAGGTTATATTACGATATAGAAGTATATAATGATCCCACCGAGAAGTTGGGTCCGACCAGCCATGAATGTTGGTAAATGCTACATCCGAGATGTTAGGTTGCCGCAGGTTGGGATATATAACGTTATAGAAGTATATAATGTCCCCACCGTGACGTACGGGACGACACGAACGGGATTTTATGAAACATTACCAGCGAGGGGCTAGATGGGTTAGGATAGGTTATATTACGTTATAGACGTATATAATGTTCCTACCGAGAAGTAGGGGCCGATCCGCCAGGAATGTTGTACAATACTATATCCGAGATGTTAGCCTGCCTTAGGTTAGGATATATAACCTTATAGACGTATATAATGTCCCCACCGAGAAGTACGGGCCGACACGAATGGGATTCTGTAAACCATTATCACCGAGGTGCAAGATGGGATAGGTTAGGTTATATTACGATATAGACGTATATAATGATCCCACCGAGAAGTTGGGTCCGACCCGCCATGAATGTTGGTAAATGCTACATCCGAGATGTTGGGTTGCCTCAGGTTGGGATATATAACGTTATAGAAGTATATAATGTCCCCATCGTGACGTACGTGACGACACGAACGGAATTCTGTAAAACATTACCAGCGAGGGACCAGATGGGTCAGGTTAGGTTATATTACGTAATAGACGTATATAATATTCCTACCGAGAAGTAGGGTCCGACCCGCCAGGAATGTTGGTAAATATTACATACGAGATGTTAGGTTGCCTTAGGTTGGGATATATAACGTTATAGACGTACGTAATTTACCCACGGAGAAGTACGGCCCGACACGACCGGGATTCTGTAGAACATTACCAGCAAGGGGCTAGAATGGTAAGGTTAGGTTATATTATGTTATAGACGTATATAATGTTCCCACCGAGAAGTAGGGTCCGACCCGCCAGGAATGTTGGTAAATACTATATCCGAGATGTTAGCCTGCCTTAGGTTAGGATATATAACCTTATAGACGTACATAATGTCCCCACCGAGAAGTACGGGCCGACACGAACGGGATTCTGTAAAACATTACCAGCGAGGAGCTAGATGGGTTAGGTTAGGTTATATTACGTTATAGACGTATATAATGATCCCACCGAGAAGTTGGGTCCGACCCGCCATGAATGTTGGTAAATGCTACATCCGAGATGTTAGGTTGCCTCAGGTTGGGATATATAACGTTATAGAAGTATATAATGTCCCGACCGTGACGTACGGGACGACACGAACGGGATTCTGTAAAACATTACCAGCGAGGAGCTAGATGGGTTAGGATAGGTTATATAACGTTATAGACGTATATAATGTTCGCACCGAGAAGTAGGGGCCGATACGCCAGGAATGTTGGAAAATACTACATCCGAGGTTTTAGGTTGCCTTAGGTTGGAATATATAACGTTATAGACGTATATAATGTCCCCACCCGGGAGGTACGGTCCGACACGAACGGCATTCTGTAAAACATTATCACCGAGGGGCAAGATGGGTTAGCTTATGTTATAATACGATATAGACGAATATAATGTTCCCACGGAGAAGTAGGGTCCGACCCGCCAGGAATGTTGGTAAATATTACATACGAGATGTTAGGTTGCCTTAGGTTGGTATATATAACGTAACAGACGTGTATAATGTCGCCACCGATACGTACGGTCCGAAACGACCGGGATTCCGTAAAACATTATCACCGAGGGGCAAGATGGGTTAGGTTAGGTTATATTACGATATAGAAGTATATAATGTTCCCACCGAGAAGTAGGGGCCGACCCGCCAGTAATGTTGGAAAATACTACATCCGAGATGTTAGGTTGCCTCAGGTTGGTATATATAACGTTATAGAAGTGTGGCGGTCTTCGCCACTAGGGGGACAGCACACTCGTCAGTTTCCCGCGAGCACTCCATGTCCTACACCGTTTCTATATAATAGAAATTCGGACCTATCCCTACCATCCCAGCGTCTATGGCAGGGTCTGCTAGGTAGCCTTACTGATGAGTCCACTAGCAGGCCCAGGACGAAACGTTCTTCCCTCTCTTTTTCCTTCCTACCCTCTCACGTTCTCTTTACAACAGTATAATTGAAGCCAGGCGTTCAGCCCCCACCAGCACGGTGTCGACAACGAGCGCCTTAGTGGTGACCCCGACGTGATATGGACACGCAACCGCAGAGGACAAAGGAAGCAGCAAACACAACACCTCGACCAGGACAACTGAAGAAGACGGAACATCAGCGATGACACTTGGGTACAGCCGCCACACGCCAACATCGTAACCCCTCTCCTAGGGTGGCCACACAGCTTCGTAGAGCCCACACCGATCGCGCAGAAGTCCGGACCTGCATTCGTCGATCACTGGAACTCACGGCATCACGCGACGCATATCGTCGTTTAAGCACGGGACCATCCTAGGACAGCAGAGTATACGACTGCTTCACGGTTTACTTGCGCGCTCGCCGTCAGGCTCGAGACTCACTTCGCCATTGGCTTGAGCATAGCGTTTCGCCGTATTCGACAAGAAGGCAGTCCTACGGCACCACGGCTACAAGACCCGCCGCTACCGTCAACCGAGGATCAACGATACATCGTTCATCAGGGAGAACAACAAGACGCACAGCCAGATATTGTTAATCACTGGCAAGGGGGTGATGTGGCGGTCTTCGCCACTAGGGGGACAGCACACTCGTCAGTTTCCCGCGAGCACTCCATGTCCTACACCGTTTCTATATAATAGAAATTCGGACCTATCCCTACCATCCCAGCGTCTAAGGCAGGGTCTGCTAGGTAGCCTTACTGATGAGTCCACTAGCAGGCCCAGGACGAAACGTTCTTCCCTCTCTTTTTCCTTCCTACCCTCTCACGTTCTCTTTACAACAGTATAATTGAAGCCAGGCGTTCAGCCCCCACCAGCACGGTGTGACAACGAGAGCTTCAGAAGTATATAATGTCCCCACCGAGACGTACGGGACGACACGTCCAGCATTCTGTAAAACATTACCAGCGAGGGTCTAGATGGGTTAGGTTAGGTTATATTACGTTATATTCGTATATAATATTCCCACCGAGAAGTAGGGGCCGACACGCCAGGTATGTTGGAAAATACTACATCCGCGGTGTTAGGCTGCCTTAGGTTAGGATATATAACGCTAAAGACGTATATAAGGTCCCAACCGAGATGTACGGGACGACAAGAATGGGATTCTGTAAAACATTACCAGCGAGGGGCTAGATGGGTTAGGTTAGGTTATATTACGTTATCGACGTATGTAATGTTCCCACCGAGACGTACGGGCCGGCACGACCGGCATTCTGTAAAACATTATCACCGAGGTGCAAGATGGGTTAGGTTGGGTTATATTACAATATAGACGTATATAATGTTCCCACCGAGAAGTTGGTTCCGACCCGCCAGGAATGTTGGTAAATACTACATCCGAGATGTTAGGTTGCCTTAGGTTGAGATATATAACCTTATAGACGTACATAATGTCCCCACCGAGAGGTACGGGCCGACACGAACGGGATTCTGTAAAACATTACCAGCGAGGGGCTAGATGGGTTAGGATAGGTTATATTACGTTATAGACGTATATAATGTTCCTACCGAGAAGTAGGGGCCGATCCGCCAGGAATGTTGTACAATACTATATCCGAGATGTTAGCCTGCCTTAGGTTAGGATATATAACCTTATAGACGTGCATAATGTCCCCACCGAGTAGTACGGGCCGACGCGAACGGGATTCTGTAGAACATTACCAGCGAGGGGCTAGATGGGTTAGGTTAGGTTATATTACGTTATAGACGTATATAATGTTCCTACCGAGAAGTAGGGGCCGATCCGCCAGGAATGTTGTACAATACTATATCCGAGATGTTAGTCTGCCTTAGGTTAGGATATATAACCTTATAGACGTATATAATGTCCCCACCGAGAAGTACGGGCCGACACGAACGGGATTCTGTAAAACATTATCACCGAGGTGCAAGATGGGATAGGTTAGGTTATATTACGATATAGAAGTATATAATGATCCCACCGAGAAGTTGGGTCCGACCCGCCATGAATGTTGGTAAATACTACATCCGAGATGTTAGGTTGCCGCAGGTTGGGATATATAACGTTATAGAAGTATATAATGTCCCAACCCTGACGTACGGGACGACACGTACGGGATTTTATAAAACATTAGCAGCGAGGGGCTAGATTGGTTAGGTTAGGTTATATTACGTTATAGACGTATATAGTGTTTCCACAGAGATGTAGGGGCCGACACGCCAGGAATGATGGAAAATATTACATTCGAGATGTTAGGTTGCCTTAGGTTGAGATATATAACCTTATAGACGTACATAATGTCCCCACCGAGAAGTACGGGCCGACACGAACGGGATTCTGTGAAACATTACCAGCGAGGGGCTAGATGGGTTAGGATAGGTTATATTACGTTATAGACGTATATAATGTTCCTACCGAGAAGTAGGGGCCGATCCGCCAGGAATGTTGTACAATACTATATCCGAGATGTTAGCCTGCCTTAGGTTAGGATATATAACCTTATAGACGTACATAATGTCCCCACCGAGAAGTACGGGCCGACACGAACGGGATTCTGTAAAACATTACCAGCGAGGGGCTAGATGGGTTAGGTTAGGTTATATTACGATATAGACGTATATAATGATCCCACCGAGAAGTTGGGTCCGACCCGCCATGAATGTTGGTAAATGCTACATCCGAGATGTTGGGTTGCCTCAGGTTGGGATATATAACGTTATAGAAGTGTATAATGTCCCCATCGTGACGTACGGGAGGACACGAACGGGATTTTATAAAACATTACCCACGAGGGGCTAGATGGGTTAGGATAGGTTATATTACGTTATAGACGTATATAATGTTCGCACCGAGAAGTAGGGGCCGATACGCCAGGAATGTTGGAAAATACTACATTCGAGGTGTTAGGCTGTCTTAGGTTGGGATATATAACGTTATAGAAGTATATAATGTCCCAACCCTGACGTACGGGACGACACGTACGGGATTTTATAAAACATTAGCAGCGAGGGGCTAGATGGTTTAGGATAGGTTATATTACGTTATAGACCTATATAATGTTCCCAACGAGAAGTAGAGGCCGATACGCCAGGAATGTTGGAAAATACTACATCCGAGGTGTTAGGCTGTCTTAGGTTAGGATATATAACGCTATAGACGTATATAAATTCCCAACCGAGACGTACGGGACGACACGAACGGGATTTTATAAAACATTACCAGCGAGGGGCTAGATGGGTTAGGTTAGGTTATATTACGTTATCGACGTATGTAATGTTCCCACCGAGAAGTAGAGGCCGAACCGCCAGGAATGTTGGAAAATACTACATTCGAGATGTTAGGTTGCCTTAGGTTGGAATATATAACGTTATGGACATACATAATGTCCCCACCGAGAAGTACGGGCCGACACGAACGGGATTCTGTAAAACATTACCAGCGAGGGGCTAGATGGGTTAGGATATGTTATATTACGTTATAGACGTATATAATGTACCTACCGAGAAGTAGGGGCCGATCCGCCAGGAATGTTGTACAATACTATATCCGAGATGTTAGCCTGCCTTAGGTTAGGATATATAACCTTATAGACGTACATAATGTCCCCACCGAGAAGTACGGGCCGACACGAACGGGATTCTGTAAAACATTACCAGCGAGGGGCTAGATGGGTTAGGTTAGGTTATATTACGTTATAGACGTATATAATGTTCCTACCGAGAAGTAGGGGCCGATCCGCCAGGAATGTTGTACAATACTATATCCGAGATGTTAGCCTGCCTTAGGTTAGGATATATAACCTTATAGACGTATATAATGTCCCCACCGAGAAGTACGGGCCGACACGAACGGGATTCTGTAAAACATTATCACCGAGGTGCAAGATGGGATAGGTTAGGTTATATTACGATATAGACGTATATAATGATTCCACCGAGAAGTTGGGTCCGACCCGCCATGTATGTTGGTAAATACTACATCCGAGATGTTAGGTTGCCTCAGGTTGGGATATATAACCTTATAGACGTACATAATGTCCCCACCGAGAAGTACGGGCCGACACGAACGGGATTCTGTAAAACATTACCAGCGAGGGGCTAGATGGGTTAGGTTAGGTTATATTACGTTCTAGACGTATATAATGTTCCTACCGAGAAGTAGGGGCCGATCCGCCAGGAATGTTGTACAATACTATATCCGAGATGTTAGCCTGCCGTAGGTTAGGATATATAACCTTATAGACGTATATAATGTCCCCACCGAGAAGTACGGCCCGACACGAATGGGATTCTGTAAACCATTATCACCGAGGTGCAAGATGGGATAGGTTAGGTTATATTACGATATAGACGTATATAATGATCCCACCGAGAAGTTGGGTCCGACCCGCCATGAATGTTGGTAAATGCTACATCCGAGATGTTGGGTTGCCTCAGGTTGGGATATATAACGTTATAGAAGTATATAATGTCCCCATCGTGACGTACGGGAGGACACGAACGGGATTTTATAAAACATTACCCACGAGGGGCTAGATGGGTTAGGATAGGTTATATTACGTTATAGACGTATATAATGTTCGCACCGAGAAGTAGGGGCCGATACGCCAGGAATGTTGGAAAATACTACATTCGAGGTGTTAGGCTGTCTTAGGTTGGGATATATAACGTTATAGAAGTATATAATGTCCCAACCCTGACGTACGGGACGACACGTACGGGATTTTATAAAACATTAGCAGCGAGGGGCTAGATTGGTTAGGTTAGGTTCTATTACGTTATAGACGTATATAGTGTTTCCACCGAGAAGTAGGGGCCGACACGCCAGGAATGATGGAAAATATTACATTCGAGATGTTAGGTTGCCTTAGGTTGAGATATATAACCTTATAGACGTACATAATGTCCCCACCGAGAAGTACGGGCCGACACGAACGGGATTCTGTGAAACATTACCAGCGAGGGGCTAGATGGGTTAGGATAGGTTATATTACGTTATAGACGTATATAATGTTCCTACCGAGAAGTAGGGGCCGATCCGCCAGGAATGTTGTACAATACTATATCCGAGATGTTAGCCTGCCTTAGGTTAGGATATATAACCTTATAGACGTACATAATGTCCCCACCGAGAAGTACGGGCCGACACGAACGGGATTCTGTAAAACATTACCAGCGAGGGGCTAGATGGGTTAGGTTAGGTTATATTACGTTATAGACGTATATAATGTTCCTACCGAGAAGTAGGGGCCGATCCGCCAGGAATGTTGTACAATACTATATCCGAGATGTTAGCCTGCCTTCGGTTAGGATATATAACCTTATAGACGTATATAATGTCCCCACCGAGAAGTACGGGCCGACACGAACGGGATTCTGTAAAACATTATCACCGAGGTGCAAGATGGGATAGGTTAGGTTATATTACGATATAGACGTATATAATGATTCCACCGAGAAGTTGGGTCCGACCCGCCATGTATGTTGGTAAATACTACATCCGAGATGTTAGGTTGCCTCAGGTTGGGATATATAACCTTATAGACGTACATAATGTCCCCACCGAGAAGTACGGGCCGACACGAACGGGATTCTGTAAAACATTACCAGCGAGGGGCTAGATGGGTTAGGTTAGGTTATATTACGTTATAGACGTATATAATGTTCCTACCGAGAAGTAGGGGCCGATCCGCCAGGAATGTTGTACAATACTATATCCGAGATGTTAGCCTGCCTTAGGTTAGGATATATAACCTTATAGACGTATATAATGTCCCCACCGAGAAGTACGGGCCGACACGAATGGGATTCTGTAAACCATTATCACCGAGGTGCAAGATGGGATAGGTTAGGTTATATTACGATATAGACGTATATAATGATCCCACCGAGAAGTTGGGTCCGACCCGCCATGAATGTTCGTAAATGCTACATCCGAGATGTTGGGTTGCCTCAGGTTGGGATATATAACGTTATAGAAGTATATAATGTCCCCATCGTGACGTACGGGAGGACACGAACGGGATTTTATAAAACATTACCCACGAGGGGCTAGATGGGTTAGGATAGGTTATATTACGTTATAGACGTATATAATGTTCGCACCGAGAAGTAGGGGCCGATACGCCAGGAATGTTGGAAAATACTACATTCGAGGTGTTAGGCTGTCTTAGGTTGGGATATATAACGTTATAGAAGTATATAATGTCCCAACCCTGACGTACGGGACGACACGTACGGGATTTTATAAAACATTAGCAGCGAGGGGCTAGATGGTTTAGGATAGGTTATATTACGTTATAGACCTATATAATGTTCCCAACGAGAAGTAGAGGCCGATACGCCAGGAATGTTGGAAAATACTACATCCGAGGTGTTAGGCTGTCTTAGGTTAGGATATATAACGCTATAGACGTATATAAATTCCCAACCGAGACGTACGGGACGACACGAACGGGATTTTATAAAACATTACCAGCGAGGGGCTAGATGGGTTAGGTTAGGTTATATTACGTTAGTGACGTATGTAATGTTCCCACCGAGAAGTAGAGGCCGAACCGCCAGGAATGTTGGAAAATACTACATTCGAGATGTTAGGTTGCCTTAGGTTGGAATATATAACGTTATGGACATACATAATGTCCCCACCGAGAAGTACGGGCCGACACGAACGGGATTCTGTAAAACATTACCAGCGAGGGGCTAGATGGGTTAGGATATGTTATATTACGTTATAGACGTATATAATGTACCTACCGAGAAGTAGGGGCCGATCCGCCAGGAATGTTGGAAAATACTACATCCGAGGTGTTAGGCAGCCTTAGAATAGGACATGTAACGCTATAGACGTAGATGAAGTCCCAACCGAGATGTACGGGACGACAAGAATGGGATTCTGTAAAACATTAGCAGCGAGGGGCTAGATTGGTTAGGTTAGGTTATATTACGTTATAGACGTATATAGTGTTTCCACCGAGAAGTAGGGGCCGACACGCCAGGAATGTTGGAAAATATTACATTCGAGATGTTAGGTTGCCTTAGGTTGAGATATATAACCTTATAGACGTACATAATGTCCCCACCGAGAGGTACGGGCCGACACGAACGGGATTCTGTAAAACATTACCAGCGAGGGGCTAGATGGGTTAGGATAGGTTATATTACGTTATAGACGTATATAATGTTCCTACCGAGAAGTAGGGGCCGATCCGCCAGGAATGTTGTACAATACTATATCCGAGATGTTAGCCTGCCTTAGGTTAGGATATATAACCTTATAGACGTACATAATGTCCCCACCGAGAAGTACGGGCCGACACGAACGGGATTCTGTAGAACATTACCAGCGAGGGGCTAGATGGGTTAGGTTAGGTTATATTACGTTATAGACGTATATAATATTCCTACCGAGAAGTAGGGGCCGATCCGCCAGGAATGTTGTACAATACTATATCCGAGATGTTAGTCTGCCTTAGGTTAGGATATATAACCTTATAGACGTATATAATGTCCCCACCGAGAAGTACGGGCCGACACGAACGGGATTCTGTAAAACATTATCACCGAGGTGCAAGATGGGATAGGTTAGGTTATATTACGATATAGAAGTATATAATGATCCTACCGAGAAGTTGGGTCCGACCCGCCATGAATGTTGGTAAATACTACATCCGAGATGTTAGGTTGCCGCAGGTTGGGATATATAACGTTATAGAAGTGTATAATGTCCCCACCGTGACGTACGGGACGACACGAACGGGATTTTATGAAACATTACCAGCGAGGGGCTAGATGGGTTAGGATAGGTTATATTACGTTATAGACGTATATAATGTTCGCACGGAGAAGTAGGGGCCGATACGCCAGGAATGTTGGAAAATACTACATTCGAGGTGTTAGGCTGTCTTAGGTTGGGATATATAACGTTATAGAAGTATATAATGTCCCAACCCTGATGTACGGGACGTCACGTACGGGATTTTATAAAACATTAGCAGCGAGGGGCTAGATTGGTTAGGTTAGGTTATATTACGTTATAGACGTATATAGTGTTTCCACCGAGAAGTAGGGGCCGACACGCCAGGAATGATGGAAAATATTACATTCGAGATGTTAGGTTGCCTTAGGTTGAGATATATAACCTTATAGACGTACATAATGTCCCCACCGAGAAGTACGGGCCGACACGAACGGGATTCTGTGAAACATTACCAGCGAGGGGCTAGATGGGTTAGGATAGGTTATATTACGTTATAGACGTATATAATGTTCCTACCGAGAAGTAGGGGCCGATCCGCCAGGAACGTTGTACAATACTATATCCGAGATGTTAGCCTGCCTTAGGTTAGGATATATAACCTTATAGACGTACATAATGTCCCCACCGAGAAGTACGGGCCGACACGAACGGGATTCTGTAAAACATTACCAGCGAGGGGCTAGATGGGTTAGGTTAGGTTATATTACGTTATAGACGTATATAATGTTCCTACCGAGAAGTAGGGGCCGATCCGCCAGGAATGTTGTACAATACTATATCCGAGATGTTAGCCTGCCTTCGGTTAGGATATATAACCTTATAGACGTATATAATGTCCCCACCGAGAAGTACGGGCCGACACGAACGGGATTCTGTAAAACATTATCACCGAGGTGCAAGATGGGATAGGTTAGGTTATATTACGATATAGACGTATATAATGATTCCACCGAGAAGTTGGGTCCGACCCGCCATGTATGTTGGTAAATACTACATCCGAGATGTTAGGTTGCCTCAGGTTGGGATATATAACCTTATAGACGTACATAATGTCCCCACCGAGAAGTACGGGCCGACACGAACGGGATTCTGTAAAACATTACCAGCGAGGGGCTAGATGGGTTAGGTTAGGTTATATTACGTTATAGACGTATATAATGTTCCTACCGAGAAGTAGGGGCCGATCCGCCAGGAATGTTGTACAATACTATATCCGAGATGTTAGCCTGCCTTAGGTTAGGATATATAACCTTATAGACGTATATAATGTCCCCACCGAGAAGTACGGGCCGACACGAATGGGATTCTGTAAACCATTATCACCGAGGTGCAAGATGGGATAGGTTAGGTTATATTACGATATAGACGTATATAATGATCCCACCGAGAAGTTGGGTCCGACCCGCCATGAATGTTGGTAAATGCTACATCCGAGATGTTGGGTTGCCTCAGGTTGGGATATATAACGTTATAGAAGTATATAATGTCCCCATCGTGACGTACGGGAGGACACGAACGGGATTTTATAAAACATTACCCACGAGGGGCTAGATGGGTTAGGATAGGTTATATTACGTTATAGACGTATATAATGTTCGCACCGAGAAGTAGGGGCCGATACGCCAGGAATGTTGGAAAATACTACATTCGAGGTGTTAGGCTGTCTTAGGTTGGGATATATAACGTTATAGAAGTATATAATGTCCCAACCCTGACGTACGGGACGACACGTACGGGATTTTATAAAACATTAGCAGCGAGGGGCTAGATGGTTTAGGATAGGTTATATTACGTTATAGACCTATATAATGTTCCCAACGAGAAGTAGAGGCCGATACGCCAGGAATGTTGGAAAATACTACATCCGAGGTGTTAGGCTGTCTTAGGTTAGGATATATAACGCTATAGACGTATATAAATTCCCAACCGAGACGTACGGGACGACACGAACGGGATTTTATAAAACATTACCAGCGAGGGGCTAGATGGGTTAGGTTAGGTTATATTACGTTAGTGACGTATGTAATGTTCCCACCGAGAAGTAGAGGCCGAACCGCCAGGAATGTTGGAAAATACTACATTCGAGATGTTAGGTTGCCTTAGGTTGGAATATATAACGTTATGGACATACATAATGTCCCCACCGAGAAGTACGGGCCGACACGAACGGGATTCTGTAAAACATTACCAGCGAGGGGCTAGATGGGTTAGGATATGTTATATTACGTTATAGACGTATATAATGTACCTACCGAGAAGTAGGGGCCGATCCGCCAGGAATGTTGGAAAATACTACATCCGAGGTGTTAGGCAGCCTTAGAATAGGACATGTAACGCTATAGACGTAGATAAAGTCCCAACCGAGATGTACGGGACGACAAGAATGGGATTCTGTAAAACATTAGCAGCGAGGGGCTAGATTGGTTAGGTTAGGTTATATTACGTTATAGACGTATATAGTGTTTCCACCGAGAAGTAGGGGCCGACACGCCAGGAATGTTGGAAAATATTACATTCGAGATGTTAGGTTGCCTTAGGTTGAGATATATAACCTTATAGACGTACATAATGTCCCCACCGAGAGGTACGGGCCGACACGAACGGGATTCTGTAAAACATTACCAGCGAGGGGCTAGATGGGTTAGGATAGGTTATATTACGTTATAGACGTATATAATGTTCCTACCGAGAAGTAGGGGCCGATCCGCCAGGAATGTTGTACAATACTATATCCGAGATGTTAGCCTGCCTTAGGTTAGGATATATAACCTTATAGACGTACATAATGTCCCCACCGAGAAGTACGGGCCGACACGAACGGGATTCTGTAGAACATTACCAGCGAGGGGCTAGATGGGTTAGGTTAGGTTATATTACGTTATAGACGTATATAATATTCCTACCGAGAAGTAGGGGCCGATCCGCCAGGAATGTTGTACAATACTATATCCGAGATGTTAGTCTGCCTTAGGTTAGGATATATAACCTTATAGACGTATATAATGTCCCCACCGAGAAGTACGGGCCGACACGAACGGGATTCTGTAAAACATTATCACCGAGGTGCAAGATGGGATAGGTTAGGTTATATTACGATATAGAAGTATATAATGATCCTACCGAGAAGTTGGGTCCGACCCGCCATGAATGTTGGTAAATACTACATCCGAGATGTTAGGTTGCCGCAGGTTGGGATATATAACGTTATAGAAGTGTATAATGTCCCCACCGTGACGTACGGGACGACACGAACGGGATTTTATGAAACATTACCAGCGAGGGGCTAGATGGGTTAGGATAGGTTATATTACGTTATAGACGTATATAATGTTCGCACGGAGAAGTAGGGGCCGATACGCCAGGAATGTTGGAAAATACTACATTCGAGGTGTTAGGCTGTCTTAGGTTGGGATATATAACGTTATAGAAGTATATAATGTCCCAACCCTGACGTACGGGACGACACGTACGGGATTTTATAAAACATTAGCAGCGAGGGGCTAGATTGGTTAGGTTAGGTTATATTACGTTATAGACGTATATAGTGTTTCCACCGAGAAGTAGGGGCCGACACGCCAGGAATGATGGAAAATATTACATTCGAGATGTTAGGTTGCCTTAGGTTGAGATATATAACCTTATAGACGTACATAATGTCCCCACCGAGAAGTACGGGCCGACACGAACGGGATTCTGTGAAACATTACCAGCGAGGGGCTAGATGGGTTAGGATAGGTTATATTACGTTATAGACGTATATAATGTTCCTACCGAGAAGTAGGGGCCGATCCGCCAGGAACGTTGTACAATACTATATCCGAGATGTTAGCCTGCCTTAGGTTAGGATATATAACCTTATAGACGTACATAATGTCCCCACCGAGAAGTACGGGCCGACACGAACGGGATTCTGTAAAACATTACCAGCGAGGGGCTAGATGGGTTAGGTTAGGTTATATTACGATATAGACGTATATAATGATCCCACCGAGAAGTTGGGTCCGACCCGCCATGAATGTTGGTAAATGCTACATTCGAGATGTTGGGTTGCCTCAGGTTGGGATATATAACGTTATAGAAGTATATAATGTCCCCATCGTGACGTACGGGAGGACACGAACGGGATTTTATAAAACATTACCCACGAGGGGCTAGATGGGTTAGGATAGGTTATATTACGTTATAGACGTATATAATGTTCGCACCGAGAAGTAGGGGCCGATACGCCAGGTATGTTGGAAAATACTACATTCGAGGTGTTAGGCTGTCTTAGGTTGGGATATATAACGTTATAGAAGTATATAATGTCCCAACCCTGACGTACGGGACGACACGTACGGGATTTTATAAAACATTAGCAGCGAGGGGCTAGATGGTTTAGGATAGGTTATATTACGTTATAGACCTATATAATGTTCCCAACGAGAAGTAGAGGCCGATACGCCAGGAATGTTGGAAAATACTACATCCGAGGTGTTAGGCTGTCTTAGGTTAGGATATATAACGCTATAGACGTATATAAATTCCCAACCGAGACGTACGGGACGACACGAACGGGATTTTATAAAACATTACCAGCGAGGGGCTAGATGGGTTAGGTTAGGTTATATTACGTTATCGACGTATGTAATGTTCCCACCGAGAAGTAGAGGCCGAACCGCCAGGAATGTTGGAAAATACTACATTCGAGATGTTAGGTTGCCTTAGGTTGGAATATATAACGTTATGGACATACATAATGTCCCCACCGCGAAGTACGGGCCGACACGAACGGGATTCTGTAAAACATTACCAGCGAGGGGCTAGATGGGTTAGGTTAGGTTATATTACGTTATAGACGTATATAATGTTCCTACCGAGAAGTAGGGGCCGATCCGCCAGGAATGTTGTACAATACTATATCCGAGATGTTAGCCTGCCTTAGGTTAGGATATATAACCTTATAGACGTATATAATGTCCCCACCGAGAAGTACGGGCCGACACGAATGGGATTCTGTAAACCATTATCACCGAGGTGCAAGATGGGATAGGTTAGGTTATATTACGATATAGACGTATATAATGATCCCACCGAGAAGTTGGGTCCGACCCGCCATGAATGTTGGTAAATGCTACATCCGAGATGTTGGGTTGCCTCAGGTTGGGATATATAACGTTATAGAACTATATAGTGTCCCCATCGTGACGTACGGGAGGACACGAACGGGATTTTATAAAACATTACCCACGAGGGGCTAGATGGTTTAGGATAGGTTATATTACGTTATAGACGTATATAATGTTCGCACCGAGAAGTAGGGGCCGATACGCCAGGAATGTTGGAAAATACTACATTCGAGGTGTTAGGCTGTCTTAGGTTGGGATATATAACGTTATAGAAGTATATAATGTCCCAACCCTGACGTACGGGACGACACGTACGGGATTTTATAAAACATTAGCAGCGAGGGGCTAGATGGTTTAGGATAGGTTATATTACGTTATAGACCTATATAATGTTCCCAACGAGAAGTAGAGGCCGATACGCCAGGAATGTTGGAAAATACTACATCCGAGGTGTTAGGCTGTCTTAGGTTAGGATATATAACGCTATAGACGTATATAAATTCCCAACCGAGACGTACGGGACGACACGAACGGGATTTTATAAAACATTACCAGCGAGGGGCTAGATGGGTTAGGTTAGGTTATATTACGTTATCGACGTATGTAATGTTCCCACCGAGAAGTAGAGGCCGAACCGCCAGGAATGTTGGAAAATACTACATTCGAGATGTTAGGTTGCCTTATGTTGGAATATATAACGTTATGGACATACATAATGTCCCCACCGAGAAGTACGGGCCGACACGAACGGGATTCTGTAAAACATTACCAGCGAGGGGCTAGATGGGTTAGGATATGTTATATTACGTTATAGACGTATATAATTTTCCTACCGAGAAGTAGGGGCCGATCCGCCAGGAATGTTGTACAATACTATATCCGAGATGTTAGCCTGCATTAGGTTAGGATATATAACCTTATAGACGTACATAATGTCCCCACCGAGAAGTACGGGCCGACACGAACGGGATTCTGTAAAACATTACCAGCGAGGAGCTAGATGGGTTAGGTTAGGTTATATTACGTTATAGACGTATATAATGATCCCACCGAGAAGTTGGGTCCGACCCGCCATGAATGTTGGTAAATGCTACATCCGAGATGTTAGGTTGCCTCAGGTTGGGATATATAACGTTATAGAAGTGTATAATGTCCCGACCGTGACGTACGGGACGACACGAACGGGATTTTATGAAACATTACCAGCGAGGGGCTAGATGGGTTAGGATAGGTTATATAATGTTATAGACGTATATAATGTTCGCACCGAGAAGTAGGGGCCGATACGCCAGGAATGTTGGAAAATACTACATCCGAGGTGTTAGGCTGTCTTAGGTTAGGATATATAACGCTATAGACGTATATAAATTCCCAACCGAGACGTACGGGACGACACGAACGGGATTTTATAAAACATTACCAGCGAGGGGCTAGATGGGTTAGGTTAGGTTATATTACGTTATCGACGTATGTAATGTTCCCACCGAGAAGTAGAGGCCGAACCGCCAGGAATGTTGGAAAATACTACATTCGAGATGTTAGGTTGCCTTAGGTTGGAATATATAACGTTATGGACATACATAATGTCCCCACCGAGAAGTACGGGCCGATACGAACGGGATTCTGTAAAACATTACCAGCAAGGGGCTAGATGGGTTAGGTTAGGTTTTATTACGTTATAGACGTATATAATGTTTGCACCGAGAAGTAGGGTCCGATACGCCAGGAATGTTGGAAAATACTACATCCGAGGTGTTAGGCTGTGTTAGGTTAGGATATATAACACTATAGACGTATATAAACTTCCATCTGAGACGTACGGGACGACACGAACGGTAGTCTGTAAAACATTACCAGCGAGGGGCTAGATGGGTTAGGTTAGGTTATATTGCGTGATAGACGTATATAATGTTCACACCGAGAAGTAGGGGCCGACCCGCCAGGAATGTTGGAAAATACTACATTCGGGATGTTAGGTTGCCTTCGGTTGGGATATATAACGTTATAGAACTATATAGTGTCCCCACCGAGACGTACGGGACGACACGAACTGGATTTTATAAAACATTACCAGCGAGGGGCTAGATGGGTTAGGTTAGGTTATATTGCGTTATCGACGTATGTAATGGTCCCACCGAGAAGTAGAGGCCGAACCGCCAGGAATGTTGGAAAATACTACATTCGAGATGTTAAGTTGCCTTAGCTTGTATATATAACGTTATGGACATACATAATGTCCCCACCGAGAAGTACGGGCCGACACGAACGGGATTCTGTAAAACATTACCAGCGAGGGGCTAGATGGTTTAGGATAGGTTATATTACGTTATAGACGTATATAATGTTCCTACCGAGAAGTAGGGGCCGATCCGCCAGGAATGTTGTACAATACTATATCCGAGATGTTAGCCTGCCTTAGGTTAGGATATATAACCTTATAGACGTACATAATGTCCCCACCGAGAAGTACGGGCCGACACGAAAGGGATTCTGTAAATCATTACCAGCGAGGAGCTAGATGGGTTAGGTTAGGTTATATTACGTTATAGACGTATATAATGATCCCACCGAGAAGTTGGGTCCGACCCGCCATGAATGTTGGTAAGTGCTACATCCGAGATGTTAGGTTGCCTCAGGTTGGGATATATAACGTTATAGAAGTATATAATGTCCCGACCGTGACGTACGGGACGACACGAACGGGATTTTATGAAACATTACCAGCGAGGGGCTAGATGGGTTAGGATAGGTTATATAACGTTATAGACGTATATAATGTTCGCACCGAGAAGTAGGGGCCGATACGCCAGGAATGTTGGAAAATACTACATCCGAGGTGTTAGGTTGCCTTAGGTTGGAATATATAACGTTATGGACATACATAATGTCCCCACCGAGAAGTACGGGCCGATACGAACGGGATTCTGTAAAACATTACCAGCAAGGGGCTAGATGGGTTAGGTTAGGTTTTATTACGTTATAGACGTATATAATGTTTGCACCGAGAAGTAGGGTCCGATAAGCCAGGAATGTTGGAAAATACTACATCCGAGGTGTTAGGCTATCTTAGGTTAGGATATATAACGCTATAGACGTATATAATCTTCCATCTGAGACGTACGGGACGACACGAACGGTAGTCTGTAAAACATTACCAGCGAGGGGCTAGATGGGTTAGGTTAGGTTATATTACGTTATAGACGTATATAATGTTCCTACCGAGAAGTAGGGGCCGATCCGCCAGGAATGTTGGTAAATACTACATTCGAGATGTTAAGTTGCCTTAGCTTGTATATATAACGTTATGGACATACATAATATCCCCACCGAGAAGTACGGGCCGATACGAACGGGATTCTGTAAAACATTATCACCGAGGTGCAAGATGGGTTAGGTTGGGTTATATTACGTTATAGACGTATATTATGTTCCCACCGAGATGTAGGGACCGACCCACCAGGAATGTTGGTAAATATTACATCCGAGATGTTATGTTGCCTTAGGTTGGGATATATAACGTTATAGAACTATATAGTGTCCCCACCGAGACGTACATGACGACACGAACGGGATTCTGTAAAACATTACCAGCGAGGGGCTAGATGGGTTAGGTTAGGTTATATTGCGTGATAGACGTATATAATGTTCACACCGAGAAGTAGGGGCCGACCCGCCAGGAATGTTGGAAAATACTACATTCGGGATGTTAGGTTGCCTTAGCTTGTATATATAACGTTATGGACATACATAATGTCCCCACCGAGAAGTACGTGCCGACACGAACGGGATTCTGTAAAACATTACCAGCGAGGGGCTAGATGGTTTAGGATAGGTTATATTACGTTATAGACGTATATAATGTTCCTACCGAGAAGTAGGGGCCGATCCGCCAGGAATGTTGTACAATACTATATCCGAGATGTTAGCCTGCCTTAGGTTAGGATATATAACCTTATAGACGTACATAATGTCCCCACCGAGAAGTACGGGCCGACACGAAAGGGATTCTGTAAAACATTACCAGCGAGGAGCTAGATGGGTTAGGTTAGGTTATATTACGTTATAGACGTATATAATGATCCCACCGAGAAGTTGGGTCCGACCCGCCATGAATGTTGGTAAATGCTACATCCGAGATGTTAGGTTGCCTCAGGTTGGGATATATAACGTTATAGAAGTATATAATGTCCCGACCGTGACGTACGGGCCGACACGAACGGGATTCTATGAAACATTACCAGCGAGGGGCTAGATGGGTTAGGATAGGTTATATAACTTTATAGACGTATATAATGTTCGCACCGAGAAGTAGGGGCCGATACGCCAGGAATGTTCGAAAATACTACATCCGAGGTGTTAGGTTGCCTTAGGTTGGAATATATAACGTTATGGACATACATAATGTCCCCACCGAGAAGTACGGGCCGTTACGAACGGGATTCTGTAAAACATTACCAGCAAGGGGCTAGATGGGTTAGGTTAGGTTTTATTACGTTATAGACGTATATAATGTTTGCACCGAGAAGTAGGGTCCGATACGCCAGGAATGTTGGAAAATACTACATCCGAGGTGTTAGGCTGTCTTAGGTTAGGATATATAACGCTATAGACGTATATAATCTTCCATCTGAGACGTACGGGACGACACGAACGGTAGTCTGTAAAACATTACCAGCGAGGGGCTAGATGGGTTAGGTTAGGTTATATTGCGTGATAGACGTATATAATGTTCACACCGAGAAGTAGGGGCCGACCCGCCAGGAATGTTGGAAAATACTACATTCGGGATGTTAAGTTACCGTAGGTTGGGATATATAACGTTATGGACATACATAATGTCCCCACCGAGAAGTACGGGCCGATACGAACGGGATTCTGTAAAACATTACCAGCGAGGGGCTAGATGGATTAGGTTAGGTTTTATTACGTTATAGTCGTATATAATGTTCCCACCGAGACGTACAGGCCGACAGGACCGGCATTCTGTAAAACATTATCACTGAGGGGCAAGATGGGTTAGGTTAGGTTATATTACGATATAGACGTATATAATGTTCCCACCGAGAAGTAGGGTCCGACACGCCAGGAATGTTGGTAAATACTACATCCGAGATGTCAGGTTGCCTTAGGTTGGGATATATAACGTTATAGACGTATATAAAATCCCAACCGAGATGTACGGGACGACAAGAACAGGATTCTGTAAAACATTACCAGCGAGGTGCTAGATGGGTTAGGTTAGGTTACATTACGTTATAGACGTATATAATGTTCCCAACGAGACGTACGGGCCGGTACGACCGGCATTCTGTAAAAGATTATCACCGAGGTGCAAGATGTGTTAGGTTGGGTTATATTACGATATAGACGTATATAATGTTCCCACCGAGAAGTTCGGTCCGACCCGCCAGGAATGTTGGTAAATACTACATCCGAGGTGTTACGTTGCCTTAGGTTGGGATATATAACGTTATAGAAGTATATAATGTTCCGAACGTGACGTACGGGACGACACGAACGGGATTTTATGAAACATTACCAGCGAGGGGCTAGATGGGTTAGGATAGGTTCTATAACGTTATAGACGTATATAATGTTCGCACCGAGAAGTAGGGGCCGATACGCCAGGAATGTTGGAAAATACTACATCCGAGGTGTTAGGCTGTCTTAGGTTAGGGTATATGACGCTATAGACGTATATAAATTCCCATCCGAGACGTACGGTACGACACGAACGGGATTCGTGTAAAACATTACCAGCGAGGGGCTAGATGGGTTAGGTTAGGTTATATTACGATATAGTCGTATATAATGTTCCCACCGAGAAGTAGGGTCCGAACCGCCAGGAATGTTGGAAAATACTACATCCGAGATGTTAGGTTGCCTTAGGTTGTGATATATAACGTTATAGAACCATATAGTGTCCCCACCGAGACGAACGGGACGACACGAACAGGATTTCATAAAACATTACCAGCGAGAGGCTAGGTGGGTTAGGTTATGTTATATTACGTTATCGACGTATGTAATGTTCCCACCGAGAAGTAGAGGCCGAACCGCCAGGAATGTTGGAAAATACTACATTCGAGATGTTAGGTTGCCTTAGGTTGGAATATATAACGTTATGGACATACATAATGTCCCCACCGAGAAGTACGGGCCGATACGAACGGGATTCTGTAAAACATTACCAGCAAGGGGCTAGATGGGTTAGGTTAGGTTATATTACGTTATAGACGTATATAATGTTCCTACCGAGAAGTAGGGGCCGATCCGCCAGGAATGTTGATAAATACTACATCCGAGATGTTAGGTTGCCTCAGGTTGGGATATATAACGTTATAGAAGTATATAATGTCCCCAACGTGACGTACGGGACGACACGAACGGGATTCTGTAAAACATTACCAGCGAGGGGCTAGATGGGTTAGGTTAGGTTATATTACGTTATAGACGTATATAATGTTCCTACCGAGAAGTAGGGGCCGATCCGCCAGGAATGTTGTACAATACTATATCCGAGATGTTAGCCTGCCTTAGGTTAGGATATATAACCTTATAGACGTATATAATGTCCCCACCGAGAAGTACGGGCCGACACGAACGGGATTCTGTAAAACATTATCACCGAGGTGCAAGATGGGATAGGTTAGGTTATATTACGATATAGACGTATATAATGATTCCACCGAGAAGTTGGGTCCGACCCGCCATGTATGTTGGTAAATACTACATCCGAGATGTTAGGTTGCCTCAGGTTGGGATATATAACCTTATAGACGTACATAATGTCCCCACCGAGAAGTACGGGCCGACACGAACGGGATTCTGTAAAACATTACCAGCGAGGGGCTAGATGGGTTAGGTTAGGTTATATTACGTTATAGACGTATATAATGTTCCTACCGAGAAGTAGGGGCCGATCCGCCAGGAATGTTGTACAATACTATATCCGAGATGTTAGCCTGCCGTAGGTTAGGATATATAACCTTATAGACGTATATAATGTCCCCACCGAGAAGTACGGGCCGACACGAATGGGATTCTGTAAACCATTATCACCGAGGTGCAAGATGGGATAGGTTAGGTTATATTACGATATAGACGTATATAATGATCCCACCGAGAAGTTGGGTCCGACCCGCCATGAATGTTGGTAAATGCTACATTCGAGATGTTGGGTTGCCTCAGGTTGGGATATATAACGTTATAGAAGTATATAATGTCCCCATCGTGACGTACGGGAGGACACGAACGGGATTTTATAAAACATTACCCACGAGGGGCTAGATGGGTTAGGATAGGTTATATTACGTTATAGACGTATATAATGTTCGCACCGAGAAGTAGGGGCCGATACGCCAGGAATGTTGGAAAATACTACATTCGAGGTGTTAGGCTGTCTTAGGTTGGGATATATAACGTTATAGAAGTATATAATGTCCCAACCCTGACGTACGGGACGACACGTACGGGATTTTATAAAACATTAGCAGCGAGGGGCTAGATGGTTGAGGATAGGTTATATTACGTTATAGACCTATATAATGTTCCCAACGAGAAGTAGAGGCCGATACGCCAGGAATGTTGGAAAATACTACATCCGAGGTGTTAGGCTGTCTTAGGTTAGGATATATAACGCTATAGACGTATATAAATTCCCAACCGAGACGTACGGGACGACACGAACGGGATTTTATAAAACATTACCAGCGAGGGGCTAGATGGGTTAGGTTAGGTTATATTACGTTATCGACGTATGTAATGTTCCCACCGAGAAGTAGAGGCCGAACCGCCAGGAATGTTGGAAAATACTACATTCGAGATGTTAGGTTGCCTTAGGTTGGAATATATAACGTTATGGACATACATAATGTCCCCACCGCGAAGTACGGGCCGACACGAACGGGATTCTGTAAAACATTACCAGCGAGGGGCTAGATGGGTTAGGTTAGGTTATATTACGTTATAGACGTATATAATGTTCCTACCGAGAAGTAGGGGCCGATCCGCCAGGAATGTTGTACAATACTATATCCGAGATGTTAGCCTGCCTTAGGTTAGGATATATAACCTTATAGACGTATATAATGTCCCCACCGAGAAGTACGGGCCGACACGAATGGGATTCTGTAAACCATTATCACCGAGGTGCAAGATGGGATAGGTTAGGTTATATTACGATATAGACGTATATAATGATCCCACCGAGAAGTTGGGTCCGACCCGCCATGAATGTTGGTAAATGCTACATCCGAGATGTTGGGTTGCCTCAGGTTGGGATATATAACGTTATAGAACTATATAGTGTCCCCATCGTGACGTACGGGAGGACACGAACGGGATTTTATAAAACATTACCCACGAGGGGCTAGATGGTTTAGGATAGGTTATATTACGTTATAGACGTATATAATGTTCGCACCGAGAAGTAGGGGCCGATACGCCAGGAATGTTGGAAAATACTACATTCGAGGTGTTAGGCTGTCTTAGGTTGGGATATATAACGTTATAGAAGTATATAATGTCCCAACCCTGACGTACGGGACGACACGTACGGGATTTTATAAAACATTAGCAGCGAGGGGCTAGATGGTTTAGGATAGGTTATATTACGTTATAGACCTATATAATGTTCCCAACGAGAAGTAGAGGCCGATACGCCAGGAATGTTGGAAAATACTACATCCGAGGTGTTAGGCTGTCTTAGGTTAGGATATATAACGCTATAGACGTATATAAATTCCCAACCGAGACGTACGGGACGACACGAACGGGATTTTATAAAACATTACCAGCGAGGGGCTAGATGGGTTAGGTTAGGTTATATTACGTTATCGACGTATGTAATGTTCCCACCGAGAAGTAGAGGCCGAACCGCCAGGAATGTTGGAAAATACTACATTCGAGATGTTAGGTTGCCTTATGTTGGAATATATAACGTTATGGACATACATAATGTCCCCACCGAGAAGTACGGGCCGACACGAACGGGATTCTGTAAAACATTACCAGCGAGGGGCTAGATGGGTTAGGATATGTTATATTACGTTATAGACGTATATAATTTTCCTACCGAGAAGTAGGGGCCGATCCGCCAGGAATGTTGTACAATACTATATCCGAGATGTTAGCCTGCATTAGGTTAGGATATATAACCTTATAGACGTACATAATGTCCCCACCGAGAAGTACGGGCCGACACGAACGGGATTCTGTAAAACATTACCAGCGAGGAGCTAGATGGGTTAGGTTAGGTTATATTACGTTATAGACGTATATAATGATCCCACCGAGAAGTTGGGCCCGACCCGCCATGAATGTTGGTAAATGCTACATCCGAGATGTTAGGTTGCCTCAGGTTGGGATATATAACGTTATAGAAGTGTATAATGTCCCGACCGTGACGTACGGGACGACACGAACGGGATTTTATGAAACATTACCAGCGAGGGGCTAGATGGGTTAGGATAGGTTATATAATGTTATAGACGTATATAATGTTCGCACCGAGAAGTAGGGGCCGATACGCCAGGAATGTTGGAAAATACTACATCCGAGGTGTTAGGTTGCCTTAGGTTGGAATATATAACGTTATGGACATACATAATGTCCCCACCGAGAAGTACGGGCCGATACGAACGGGATTCTGTAAAACATTACCAGCAAGGGGCTAGATGGGTTAGGTTAGGTTTTATTACGTTATAGACGTATATAATGTTTGCACCGAGAAGTAGGGTCCGATACGCCAGGAATGTTGGAAAATACTACATCCGAGGTGTTAGGCTGTGTTAGGTTAGGATATATAACACTATAGACGTATATAAACTTCCATCTGAGACGTACGGGACGACACGAACGGTAGTCTGTAAAACATTACCAGCGAGGGGCTAGATGGGTTAGGTTAGGTTATATTGCGTGATAGACGTATATAATGTTCACACCGAGAAGTAGGGGCCGACCCGCCAGGAATGTTGGAAAATACTACATTCGGGATGTTAGGTTGCCTTAGGTTGGGATATATAACGTTATAGAACTATATAGTGTCCCCACCGAGACGTACGGGACGACACGAACTGGATTTTATAAAACATTACCAGCGAGGGGCTAGATGGGTTAGGTTAGGTTATATTGCGTTATCGACGTATGTAATGGTCCCACCGAGAAGTAGAGGCCGAACCGCCAGGAATGTTGGAAAATACTACATTCGAGATGTTAAGTTGCCTTAGCTTGTATATATAACGTTATGGACATACATAATGTCCCCACCGAGAAGTACGGGCCGACACGAACGGGATTCTGTAAAACATTACCAGCGAGGGGCTAGATGGTTTAGGATAGGTTATATTACGTTATAGACGTATATAATGTTCCTACCGAGAAGTAGGGGCCGATCCGCCAGGAATGTTGTACAATACTATATCCGAGATGTTAGCCTGCCTTAGGTTAGGATATATAACCTTATAGACGTACATAATGTCCCCACCGAGAAGTACGTGCCGACACGAAAGGGATTCTGTAAATCATTACCAGCGAGGAGCTAGATGGGTTAGGTTAGGTTATATTACGTTATAGACGTATATAATGATCCCACCGAGAAGTTGGGTCCGACCCGCCATGAATGTTGGTAAGTGCTACATCCGAGATGTTAGGTTGCCTCAGGTTGGGATATATAACGTTATAGAAGTATATAATGTCCCGACCGTGACGTACGGGACGACACGAACGGGATTTTATGAAACATTACCAGCGAGGGGCTAGATGGGTTAGGATAGGTTATATAACGTTATAGACGTATATAATGTTCGCACCGAGAAGTAGGGGCCGATACGCCAGGAATGTTGGAAAATACTACATCCGAGGTGTTAGGTTGCCTTAGGTTGGAATATATAACGTTATGGACATACATAATGTCCCCACCGAGAAGTACGGGCCGATACGAACGGGATTCTGTAAAACATTACCAGCAAGGGGCTAGATGGGTTAGGTTAGGTTTTATTACGTTATAGACGTATATAATGTTTGCACCGAGAAGTAGGGTCCGATAAGCCAGGAATGTTGGAAAATACTACATCCGAGGTGTTAGGCTGTCTTAGGTTAGGATATATAACGCTATAGACGTATATAATCTTCCATCTGAGACGTACGGGACGACACGAACGGTAGTCTGTAAAACATAACCAGCGAGGGGCTAGATGGGTTAGGTTAGGTTATATTACGTTATAGACGTATATAATGTTCCTACCGAGAAGTAGGGGCCGATCCGCCAGGAATGTTGGTAAATACTACATTCGAGATGTTAAGTTGCCTTAGCTTGTATATATAACGTTATGGACATACATAATATCCCCACCGAGAAGTACGGGCCGATACGAACGGGATTCTGTAAAACATTATCACCGAGGTGCAAGATGGGTTAGGTTGGGTTATATTACGTTATAGACGTATATTATGTTCCCACCGAGATGTAGGGACCGACCCACCAGGAATGTTGGTAAATATTACATCCGAGATGTTATGTTGCCTTAGGTTGGGATATATAACGTTATAGAACTATATAGTGTCCCCACCGAGACGTACATGACGACACGAACGGGATTCTGTAAAACATTACCAGCGAGGGGCTAGATGGGTTAGGTTAGGTTATATTGCGTGATAGACGTATATAATGTTCACACCGAGAAGTAGGGGCCGACCCGCCAGGAATGTTGGAAAATACTACATTCGGGATGTTAGGTTGCCTTAGCTTGTATATATAACGTTATGGACATACATAATGTCCCCACCGAGAAGTACGTGCCGACACGAACGGGATTCTGTAAAACATTACCAGCGAGGGGCTAGATGGTTTAGGATAGGTTATATTACGTTATAGACGTATATAATGTTCCTACCGAGAAGTAGGGGCCGATCCGCCAGGAATGTTGTACAATACTATATCCGAGATGTTAGCCTGCCTTAGGTTAGGATATATAACCTTATAGACGTACATAATGTCCCCACCGAGAAGTACGGGCCGACACGAAAGGGATTCTGTAAAACATTACCAGCGAGGAGCTAGATGGGTTAGGTTAGGTTATATTACGTTATAGACGTATATAATGATCCCACCGAGAAGTTGGGTCCGACCCGCCATGAATGTTGGTAAATGCTACATCCGAGATGTTAGGTTGCCTCAGGTTGGGATATATAACGTTATAGAAGTATATAATGTCCCGACCGTGACGTACGGGACGACACGAACGGGATTCTATGAAACATTACCAGCGAGGGGCTAGATGGGTTAGGATAGGTTATATAACTTTATAGACGTATATAATGTTCGCACCGAGAAGTAGGGGCCGATACGCCAGGAATGTTCGAAAATACTACATCCGAGGTGTTAGGTTGCCTTAGGTTGGAATATATAACGTTATGGACATACATAATGTCCCCACCGAGAAGTACGGGCCGTTACGAACGGGATTCTGTAAAACATTACCAGCAAGGGGCTAGATGGGTTAGGTTAGGTTTTATTACGTTATAGACGTATATAATGTTTGCACCGAGAAGTAGGGTCCGATACGCCAGGAATGTTGGAAAATACTACATCCGAGGTGTTAGGCTGTCTTAGGTTAGGATATATAACGCTATAGACGTATATAATCTTCCATCTGAGACGTACGGGACGACACGAACGGTAGTCTGTAAAACATTACCAGCGAGGGGCTAGATGGGTTAGGTTAGGTTATATTGCGTGATAGACGTATATAATGTTCACACCGAGAAGTAGGGGCCGACCCGCCAGGAATGTTGGAAAATACTACATTCGGGATGTTAAGTTACCGTAGGTTGGGATATATAACGTTATGGACATACATAATGTCCCCACCGAGAAGTACGGGCCGATACGAACGGGATTCTGTAAAACATTACCAGCGAGGGGCTAGATGGATTAGGTTAGGTTTTATTACGTTATAGTCGTATATAATGTTCCCACCGAGACGTACAGGCCGACAGGACCGGCATTCTGTAAAACATTATCACTGAGGGGCAAGATGGGTTAGGTTAGGTTATATTACGATATAGACGTATATAATGTTCCCACCGAGAAGTAGGGTCCGACACGCCAGGAATGTTGGTAAATACTACATCCGAGATGTCAGGTTGCCTTAGGTTGGGATATATAACGTTATAGACGTATATAAAATCCCAACCGAGATGTACGGGACGACAAGAACAGGATTCTGTAAAACATTACCAGCGAGGTGCTAGATGGGTTAGGTTTGGTTACATTACGTTATAGACGTATATAATGTTCCCAACGAGACGTACGGGCCGGTACGACCGGCATTCTGTAAAAGATTATCACCGAGGTGCAAGATGTGTTAGGTTGGGTTATATTACGATATAGACGTATATAATGTTCCCACCGAGAAGTTCGGTCCGACCCGCCAGGAATGTTGGTAAATACTACATCCGAGGTGTTAGGTTGCCTTAGGTTGGGATATATAACGTTATAGAAGTATATAATGTTCCGAACGTGACGTACGGGACGACACGAACGGGATTTTATGAAACATTACCAGCGAGGGGCTAGATGGGTTAGGATAGGTTCTATAACGTTATAGACGTATATAATGTTCGCACCGAGAAGTAGGGGCCGATACGCCAGGAATGTTGGAAAATACTACATCCGAGGTGTTAGGCTGTCTTAGGTTAGGGTATATGACGCTATAGACGTATATAAATTCCCATCCGAGACGTACGGTACGACACGAACGGGATTCGTGTAAAACATTACCAGCGAGGGGCTAGATGGGTTAGGTTAGGTTATATTACGATATAGTCGTATATAATGTTCCCACCGAGAAGTAGGGTCCGAACCGCCAGGAATGTTGGAAAATACTACATCCGAGATGTTAGGTTGCCTTAGGTTGTGATATATAACGTTATAGAACCATATAGTGTCCCCACCGAGACGTACGGGACGACACGAACAGGATTTCATAAAACATTACCAGCGAGAGGCTAGGTGGGTTAGGTTATGTTATATTACGTTATCGACGTATGTAATGTTCCCACCGAGAAGTAGAGGCCGAACCGCCAGGAATGTTGGAAAATACTACATTCGAGATGTTAGGTTGCCTTAGGTTGGAATATATAACGTTATGGACATACATAATGTCCCCACCGAGAAGTACGGGCCGATACGAACGGGATTCTGTAAAACATTACCAGCAAGGGGCTAGATGGGTTAGGTTAGGTTATATTACGTTATAGACGTATATAATGTTCCTACCGAGAAGTAGGGGCCGATCCGCCAGGAATGTTGGTAAATACTACATCCGAGATGTTAGGTTGCCTCAGGTTGGGATATATAACGTTATAGAAGTATATAATGTCCCCAACGTGACGTACGGGACGACACGAACGGGATTTTATAAAACATTACCAGCAAGCGGCTAGATGGGTTTGGTTAGGTTATATTACGTGATAGACGTATATAATGTTCACACCGAGGAGTAGGGGCCGACCCGCCAGGAATGTTGGAAAATACTACATTCGGGATGTTAGGTTGCCTTAGGTTGGGATGTATAACGCTATAGACGTATATAATGTTCCCACCGAGAAGTACGGGCAGACACGAACTGGATTCTGTAAAACATTACCAGCGAAGGGCTAGATGGGTTAGGTTAGGTTATATTACGATACAGACGTATATAATGTTCCCACCGAGAAGTAGGGTCCGACCCGCCATGAATGTTGGAAAATACTACATCCGAGATGTTAGGTTGCCTTAGGTTGGGATATATAACGTTATAGAACTATATAGTGTCCCCACCGAGACGTACGGGCCGACACGAACGGGATTCTGTAAAACATTACCAACGAGGGGCTAGATGGGTTAGGTTAGGTTATATTACGTTATAGACGTATATAATGTTCCTACCGAGAAGTAGGGGCCGATACGCCAGGAATGTTGGAAAATACTACATCCGAGGTGTTAGGTTGTCTTAGGTTAGGATATATAACGCTATAGACGTATATAAATTCCCAACCGAGACGTACGGGACGACACGAACGGGAGTCTGTAAAACATTACCAGCGAGGGGCTAGATGGGTTAGGTTAGGTTATATTAGGTGATAGACGTATATAATGTTCACACCGAGAAGTAGGGGCCGACCCGCCAGGAATGTTGGAAAATACTACATTCGGGATGTTAGGTTGCCTTAGGTTGCGATATATAACGTTATAGAAGTATATAATGTCCCCACCGAGACGTACAGGACGACACGAGCGGGATTTTATAAAACATTACCAGCGAGGGGCTAGATGGGTTAGGTTGGGTTATATTACGGTATAGTCGTATATAGTGTTCCCACCGAGATGTAGGTACCGACCCGCCAGCAATGTTGGTAAATACTACATCCGAGATATTAGGATGCCTCAGGTTGGGATATATAACGTTATAGAAGTATATAATGTCCCCACCGAGACGTACAGCACGACACGAACGGTATTTTATAAAACATTACCAGCGAGGGGCTAGATGGGTTAGGTTAGGTTATATTACGTTATAGACGTATATAATGTTCCCACCGAGAAGTAGAGGCCGATCCGCCAGGAATGATGTAAAATAATATATCCGAGATTTTAGCCTGCCTTAGGGTAGGATATATGACGCTATAGACGTATATAATGTCCCAACCGAGACGTACGGGACGACACGTGCGGGATTCCGTAAAACATTACCATCGATGCGCTAGATGGGTTAGGTTAGGTTATATTATGTTATAGACATATATAATGTTCCCACCGAGATGTAGGCACCGACCCACCAGGAATGTTGGTAAACACTACATCCGAGATGTTAGGTTGCCTTAGGTTGGCATATATAACCTTATAGACGTATATAATGTCCCGACCGGGAAGTACGGGCAGACACGAACGGGATTCTGTAAAACATTACCAGCGAGGGGCTAGATGGGTTAGGTTAGGTTATATTACGATATAGAGGTATATGATGTTCCCACCGAGAAGTTGGGTCCGACCCGCCAGGAATGTTGGTAAATACTACATCCGAGATGTTAGGTTGCCTTAGGTTGGGATATATAACGTTATAGAAGTATATAATGTCCCAACCGTGACGTACGGGACGACACGAACGGGATTTTATAAAACATTACCAGCGAGGGGCTAGATGGTTTAGGATAGGTTATATTACGTTATAGACCTATATAATGTTCGCACCGAGAAGTAGGGGCCGATACGCCAGGAATGTTGGAAAATACTACATTCTAGATGTTAGGTTGCCTTAGGTTGGGATATATAACCTTATAGACGTATATAATGTCCCCACCGAGAGGTACGGGCCGACACGAACGGGATTCTGTAAAACATAACCAGCGAGGGGCTAGATGGGTTAGGTTAGGTTATATTACGTTATAGACGTATATAATGTTCCCACCGAGAGGTAGGGGCCGACCCGCAGGAATGTTGGAAAATAATACATTCGAGATGTTAGGTTGCCTTATGTTGGGATATATAACATTATAGACGTACATAATCTCCCCACCGAGACGTACGGGACGACACAAACGGTATTTTATAAAACATTACCAGCGAGGGGCTAGATGGGTTAGGTTAGGTTATATTACGTTATAGACGTATATAATGTTCCCATCGAGAAGTAGAGGCCGATCCGCCAGGAATGATGTAAAATAATACATCCGAGATTTTAGCCTGCCTTAGGGTAGGTTATATGACGCTATAGACGTATATAATGTCCCAACCGAGACGTACGGGACGACACGTACGGGATTCCGTAAAACATTACCAGCGAGGGGCCAGATGGGTTGCGTTAGGTTATATTATGTTATAGACGTATATAATGTTCACACCGAGAAGTAGGGTCCGACCCGCCAGGAATGTTGGTAAATACTACATCCGAGATGTTAGGTTGCCTTAGGTTGGGATATATAACGTTATAGAAGTATATAATGTCCCCATCGTGACGTACGGGACGACACGAACGGGATTTTATAAAACATTACCAGCGAGGGGCTAGATGGGTTAGGTTAGGTTATATTACGTTATAGACGTATATAATGTTCCCACCGAGAAGTAGGGGCCGACCCGCAGGAATGTTGGAAAATAATACATCCGAGATTTTAGCCTCCTTAGGGTAGGATATATGACGCTATAGACGTATATAATGTCCCAACCGAGACGTACGGGACGACACGTACGGGATTCCGTAAAACATTACCAGCGAGGCGCCAGATGGGTTAGGTTAGGTTATATTACGTGATAGACGTATATAATGTTCCCACCGAGAAGTAGGGTCCGACCCGCCAGGAATGTTGGTAAATACTACATCCGAAATGTTAGATTGCATTAGGTTGCGATATATAACGTTATAGAAGTATATAATGTCCCCACCGAGACGTACAGGACGACACGTGCGGGATTCTGTAAAACATTACCAGCTAGGCGCTAGATGGGTTAGGTTAGGTTATATTACGTTATAGACGTATATAGCGTTTCCACCGAGAAGTAGGGGCCGACCCGCCAGGAATGTTGGAAAACACTACATTCGAGATGTTAGGTTGCCTTAGGTTGGGATATATAACCTTATAGACGTATATAATGTCCCCACCGAGACGTGCTGGCCGACGCGACCGGGATTTTGTAAAACATTACCAGCGAGGGGCTAGATGGGTTAGGTTAGGTTATATTACGTTATAGACGTATATAATGTTCCCACCGAGAAATAGAGGCCGATCCGCCAGGAATGATGTAAAATACTAAATCCGAGATGTTAGCCTGCCTCAGGGTAGGATATATGACGCTATAGACGTATGTAATGTCCCCACCGAGACTTGCAGGCCGACACGAACGGGATTCTGTAAAACATAACCAGCGAGGGGCTAGATGGGTTAGGTTAGGTTATATTACGTTATAGACGTATATAATATTCCCACCGAGAAGTAGAGGCCGATACGCCAGGAATGTTGTACAATACTACATCCGAGATGTTGGCCTGCCTTAGGTTAGGATATATAACGCTATAGACGTATGTAACGTCCCCACCGAGACGTACGGGACGACACAAACGCTATTTTATAAAACATTACCAGCGAGGGGATAGATGGGTTAGGTTAGGTTATATTACGTTATAGACGTATATAATGTTCCCACCGAGAAGTAGAGACCGATCCGCCAGGAATGATGTAAAATACTACATCCGAGATGTTAGCCTGCCTTATGGTAGGATATATGACGCTATAGACGTATGTAATGTCCCCACCGAGACGTGCAGGCCGACACGAACGGGATTCTGTAAAACATAACCAGCGAGGGGCTAGATGGGTTAGGTTAGGTTATATTACGTTATAGACGTATATAATGTTCCCACCGAGAAGTAGGGTCCGACCCGCCAGGAATGTTGGTAAATACTACATCCGAGATGTTAGGTTGCCTTAGGTTGGGATATATAACGTTATAGAAGTATATAATGTCCCCATCGTGACGTACGGGACGACACGAACGGGATTTTATAAAACATTACCAGCGAGGGGCTAGATGGGTTAGGTTAGGTTATATTACGTTATAGACGTATATAATGTTCCCACCGAGAAGTAGGGGCCGACCCGCAGGAATGTTGGAAAATAATACATCCGAGATTTTAGCCTCCTTAGGGTAGGATATATGACGCTATAGACGTATATAATGTCCCAACCGAGACGTACGGGACGACACGTACGGGATTCCGTAAAACATTACCAGCGAGGCGCCAGATGGGTTAGGTTAGGTTATATTACGTGATAGACGTATATAATGTTCCCACCGAGAAGTAGGGTCCGACCCGCCAGGAATGTTGGTAAATACTACATCCGAAATGTTAGATTGCATTAGGTTGCGATATATAACGTTATAGAAGTATATAATGTCCCCACCGAGACGTACAGGACGACACGTGCGGGATTCTGTAAAACATTACCAGCTAGGCGCTAGATGGGTTAGGTTAGGTTATATTACGTTATAGACGTATATAGCGTTTCCACCGAGAAGTAGGGGCCGACCCGCCAGGAATGTTGGAAAACACTACATTCGAGATGTTAGGTTGCCTTAGGTTGGGATATATAACCTTATAGACGTATATAATGTCCCCACCGAGACGTGCTGGCCGACGCGACCGGGATTTTGTAAAACATTACCAGCGAGGGGCTAGATGGGTTAGGTTAGGTTATATTACGTTATAGACGTATATAATGTTCCCACCGAGAAATAGAGGCCGATCCGCCAGGAATGATGTAAAATACTAAATCCGAGATGTTAGCCTGCCTCAGGGTAGGATATATGACGCTATAGACGTATGTAATGTCCCCACCGAGACTTGCAGGCCGACACGAACGGGATTCTGTAAAACATAACCAGCGAGGGGCTAGATGGGTTAGGTTAGGTTATATTACGTTATAGACGTATATAATATTCCCACCGAGAAGTAGAGGCCGATACGCCAGGAATGTTGTACAATACTACATCCGAGATGTTGGCCTGCCTTAGGTTAGGATATATAACGCTATAGACGTATGTAACGTCCCCACCGAGACGTACGGGACGACACAAACGCTATTTTATAAAACATTACCAGCGAGGGGATAGATGGGTTAGGTTAGGTTATATTACGTTATAGACGTATATAATGTTCCCACCGAGAAGTAGAGACCGATCCGCCAGGAATGATGTAAAATACTACATCCGAGATGTTAGCCTGCCTTATGGTAGGATATATGACGCTATAGACGTATGTAATGTCCCCACCGAGACGTGCAGGCCGACACGAACGGGATTCTGTAAAACATAACCAGCGAGGGGCTAGATGGGTTAGGTTAGGTTATATTACGTTATAGACGTATATAATGTTCCCACCGAGAAGTAGAGGCCGATCCGCCAGGAATGTTGTACAATACTACATCCGAGATGTTGGCCTGCCTTAGGTTAGGATATATAACGCTATAGACGTATGTAACGTCCCCACCGAGACGTACGGGACGACACAAACGGGATTTTATAAAACATTACCAGCGAGGCGCTAGATGGGTTAGGTTAGGTTATGTTACGTTATAGACGTATATAATGTTCGCACCGAGGAGTAGGGGCCGATAGGCCAGGAATGTTGGAAAATACTACATCCGACGTATTAGGCTGTCTTAAGTTAGGATATATAACGCTATAGACGTATATAAATTCCCATCCGAGACGTACGGGACGACACGAACGGGATTCGTGTAAAACATTACCAGCGAGAGGCTAGATGGCTTAGGTTAGGTTATAATACGTTATAGACGTATATTATGTTGCCACTGAGAAGTAAGGGCCGATACGCCAGGAATGTTGTAAAATACTACATCCGAGATGTTAGCCTGCCTAACGTTAGGATATATAACGCTATAGACGTATATAATGTCCCCACCGAGACGTACAGGCCGACACGAACGGGATTCTCAAAAACATTACCCGCGAGGGGCCAGATGGTTTAGGATAGGTTATATTACGTTATAGACGTATATAATGTTCCCACCGAGAAGTAGAGGCCGATCCGCCAGGAATGATGTAAAATAATACTTCCGAGATTTTAGCCTGCCTTAGGGTAGGATATATGACGCTATAGACGTATATAATGTCCCAACCGAGACGTACGGGACGACACGTACGGGATTCTGTAAAACATTACCAGCGAGGGGCCAGATGGGTTAGGTTAGGTTATATTACGTGATAGACGTATATAATGTTCCCACCGAGAAGTAGGGTCCGACCCGCCAGGAATGTTGGTAAATACTACATCCGAAATGTTAGATTGCATTAGGTTGCGATATATAACGTTATAGAAGTATATAATGTCCCCACCGAGACGTACAGGACGACACGTGCGGGATTCTGTAAAACATTACCAGCTAGGCGCTAGATGGGTTAGGTTAGGTTATATTACGTTATAGACGTATATAGCGTTTCCACCGAGAAGTAGGGGCCGACCCGCCAGGAATGTTGGAAAACACTACATTCGAGATGTTAGGTTGCCTTAGGTTGGGATATATAACCTTATAGACGTATATAATGTCCCCACCGAGACGTGCAGGCCGCCGCGACCGGGATTTTGTAAAACATTACCAGCGAGGGGCTAGATGGGTTAGGTTAGGTTATATTACGTTATAGACGTATATAATGTTCCCACCGAGAATTAGAGGCCGATCCGCCAGGAATGATGTAAAATACTAAATCCGAGATGTTAGCCTGCCTTAGGGTAGGATATATGACGCTATAGACGTATGTAATGTCCCCACCGAGACTTGCAGGCCGACACGAACGGGATTCTGTAAAACATAACCAGCGAGGGGCTAGATGGGTTAGGTTAGGTTATATTACGTTATAGACGTATATAATGTTCCCACCGAGAAGTAGAGGCCGATCCGCCAGGAATGTTGTACAATACTACATCCGAGATGTTGGCCTGCCTTAGGTTAGGATATATAACGCTATAGACGTATATATCGTCCCCACCGAGACGTACGGGACGACACAAACGGGATTTTATAAAACATTACCAGCGAGGCGCTAGATGGGTTAGGTTAGGTTATGTTACGTTATAGACGTATATAATGTTCGCACCGAGGAGTAGGGGCCGATAGGCCAGGAATGTTGGAAAATACTACATCCGACGTATTAGGCTGTCTTAAGTTAGGATATATAACGCTATAGACGTATATAAATTCCCATCCGAGACGTACGGGACGACACGAACGGGATTCGTGTAAAACATTACCAGCGAGAGGCTAGATGGGTTAGGTTAGGTTATATTACGATATAGTCGTATATAATGTTCCCACCGAGAAGTAGGGTCCGACCCGCCAGGAATGTTGGAAAATACTACATCCGAGGTGTTATGCTATCTTAGGTTAGGATATATAACGTTATAGACGTATATAATGTCCCAACCGAGATGTACGGGACGACACGAACGGGATTCTGTAAAACATTACCAGCGAGGGGCTAGATGGGTTAGGTTAGGTTATATTACGTTATAGTCGTATATGGTGTTTCCACCGAGAAGTAGGGGCCGAACCGCCAGGAATGTTGGAAAGTACTACATTCTAGATGTTAGGTTGCCTTAGGTTGGGATATATAACCTTATAGACGTATATAATGTCCCCACCGAGAAGTACGGGCCGACACGAACGGGATTCTGTAAAACATTACCAGCGAGGGGCTAGATGGGTTAGGTTAGGTTATATTACGTTATAGACGTATATAGTGTTCCCACCGAGAAGTAGTGTCCGACACGCCAGGAATGTTGGAAAATACTACATTCTAGATGTTAGGTTGCCTTAGGTTGGGATATATAACCTTATAGACGTATATAATGTCCCACTCGAGATGTACGGGGCGACACGAACGGGATTCTGTAAAACATTACCAGCTAGGCGCTAGATGGGTTAGGTTAGGTTATATTACGTTATAGACGTATATAGCGTTTCCACCGAGAAGTAGGGGCCGACACGCCAGGAATGTTGGAAAACACTACATCCGAGATGTTAGCCTGCCTAACGTTAGGATATATAACGCTATAGACGTATATAATGTCCCCACCGAGACGTACAGGCCGATACGAACGGGATTCTCAAAAACATTACCCGCGAGGGGCCAGATGGGTTAGAATAGGTTATATTACGTTATAGACGTATATAATGTTCCCACCGAGAAGTAGAGGCCGATCCGCCAGGAATGATGTAAAATAATACTTCCGAGATTTTAGCCTGCCTTAGAGTAGGATATATGACACTATAGACGTATATAATGTCCCAACCGAGATGTACGGGACGACACGAACGGGATTCTGTAAAACATTACCAGCGAGGGGCTAGATGGGTTAGGTTAGGTTATATTACGTTATAGTCGTATATGGTGTTTCCGCCGAGAAGTAGGGGCCGAACCGCCAGGAATGTTGGAAAGTACTACATTCTAGATGTTAGGTTGCCTTAGGGTAGGTTATATGACGCTATAGACGTATATAATGTCCCAATCGAGACGTACGGGACGACACGTACGGGATTCCGTAAAACATTACCAGCGAGGGGCCAGATGGGTTACGTTAGGTTATATTATGTTATAGACGTATATAATGTTCACACCGAGAAGTAGGGTCCGACCCGCCAGGAATGTTGGTAAATACTACATCCGAGATGTTAGGTTGCCTTAGGTTGGGATATATAACGTTATAGAAGTATATAATGTCCCCATCGTGACGTACGGGACGACACGAACGGGATTTTATAAAACATTACCAGCGAGGGGCTAGATGGGTTAGGTTAGGTTATATTACGTTATAGACGTATATAATGTTCCCACCGAGAAGTAGGGGCCGACCCGCAGAAATGTTGGAAAATAATACATCCGAGATTTTAGCCTGCCTTAGGGTAGGATATATGACGCTATAGACGTATATAATGTCCCAACCGAGACGTACGGGACGACACGTACGGGATTCCGTAAAACATTACCAGCGAGGTGTCACATGGGTTACGTTAGGTTATATTATGTTATAGACGTATATAATTTTCCCACCGAGAAGTGGGGTCCGACCCGCCAGGAATGTTGGAAAATGCTACATTCGAGATGCTAGGTTGCCTTAGGTTGGGATATATAACGTTATAGACGTGCATAATGTTCCCACCAAGAAGTACGTGCCGACACGAACGGGATTCTGTAAAACATTACCAGCGTGGGGCTAGATGGCTTAGGTTAGGTTATGATACGTTATAGACGTATATTATGTTGCCACTGAGAAGTAAGGGCCGATACGCCAGGAATGTTGTAAAATACTACATCCGAGATGTTAGCCTGCCTAACGTTAGGATATATAACGCTATAGACGTATATAATGTCCCCACCGAGACGTACAGGACGACACGTGCGGGATTCTGTAAAACATTACCAGCTAGGCGCTAGATGGGTTAGGTTAGGTTATATTACGTTATAGACGTATATAGCGTTTCCACCGAGAAGTAGGGGCCGACCCGCCAGGAATGTTGGAAAACACTACATTCGAGATGTTAGGTTGCCTTAGGTTGGGATATATAACCTTATAGACGTATATAATGTCCCCACCGAGACGTGCAGGCCGACGCGACCGGGATTTTGTAAAACATTACCAGCGAGGGGCTAGATGGGTTAGGTTAGGTCATATTACGTTATAGACGTATATAATGTTCCCACCGAGAAGTAGAGGCCGATCCGCCAGGAATGATGTAAAATACTAAATCCGAGATGTTAGCCTGCCTTAGGGTAGGATATATGACGCTATAGACGTATGTAATGTCCCCACCGAGACTTGCAGGCCGACACGAACGGGATTCTGTAAAACATAACCAGCGAGGGGCTAGATGGGTTAGGTTAGGTTATATTACGTTATAGACGTATATAATGTTCCCACCGAGAAGTAGAGGCCGATCCGCCAGGAATGATGTAAAATACTACATCCGAGATGTTAGCCTGCCTTAGGGTAGGAAATATGACGCTATAGACGTATGTAATGTCCCCACCGAGACGTACGGGACGACACGAACGGGATTTTATAAAACATTACCAGCGAGGGGCTAGATGGGTTAGGTTAGGTTATATTACGTTATAGACGTATATAATGTTCCCACCGAGAAGTAGGGGCCGACCCGCAGGAATGTTGGAAAATAATACATCCGAGATTTTAGCCTCCTTAGGGTAGGATATATGACGCTATAGACGTATATAATGTCCCAACCGAGACGTACGGGACGACACGTACGGGATTCCGTAAAACATTACCAGCGAGGCGCCAGATGGGTTAGGTTAGGTTATATTACGTGATAGACGTATATAATGTTCCCACCGAGAAGTAGGGTCCGACCCGCCAGGAATGTTGGTAAATACTACATCCGAAATGTTAGATTGCATTAGGTTGCGATATATAACGTTATAGAAGTATATAATGTCCCCACCGAGACGTACAGGACGACACGTGCGGGATTCTGTAAAACATTACCAGCTAGGCGCTAGATGGGTTAGGTTAGGTTATATTACGTTATAGACGTATATAGCGTTTCCACCGAGAAGTAGGGGCCGACCCGCCAGGAATGTTGGAAAACACTACATTCGAGATGTTAGGTTGCCTTAGGTTGGGATATATAACCTTATAGACGTATATAATGTCCCCACCGAGACGTGCTGGCCGACGCGACCGGGATTTTGTAAAACATTACCAGCGAGGGGCTAGATGGGTTAGGTTAGGTTATATTACGTTATAGACGTATATAATGTTCCCACCGAGAAGTAGAGGCCGATCCGCCAGGAATGATGTAAAATACTAAATCCGAAATGTTAGCCTGCCTCAGGGTAGGATATATGACGCTATAGACGTATGTAATGTCCCCACCGAGACTTGCAGGCCGACACGAACGGGATTCTGTAAAACATAACCAGCGAGGGGCTAGATGGGTTAGGTTAGGTTATATTACGTTATAGACGTATATAATATTCCCACCGAGAAGTAGAGGCCGATACGCCAGGAATGTTGTACAATACTACATCCGAGATGTTGGCCTGCCATAGGTTAGGATATATAACGCTATAGACGTATGTAACGTCCCCACCGAGACGTACGGGACGACACAAACGGGATTTTATAAAACATTACCAGCGAGGCGCTAGATGGGTTAGGTTAGGTTATGTTACGTTATAGACGTATATAATGTTCGCACCGAGGAGTAGGGGCCGATAGGCCAGGAATGTTGGAAAATACTACATCCGACGTATTAGGCTGTCTTAAGTTAGGATATATAACGCTATAGACGTATATAAATTCCCATCCGAGACGTACGGGACGACACGAACGGGATTCGTGTAAAACATTACCAGCGAGAGGCTAGATGGGTTAGGTTAGGTTATATTACGATATAGTCGTATATAATGTTCCCACCGAGAAGTAGGGTCCGACCCGCCAGGAATGTTGGAAAATACTACATCCGAGGTGTTATGCTATCTTAGGTTAGGATATATAACGTTATAGACGTATATAATGTCCCAACCGAGATGTACGGGACGACACGAACGGGATTCTGTAAAACATTACCAGCGAGGGGCTAGATGGGTTAGGTTAGGTTATATTACGTTATAGTCGTATATGGTGTTTCCACCGAGAAGTAGGGGCCGAACCGCCAGGAATGTTGGAAAGTACTACATTCTAGATGTTAGGTTGCCTTAGGTTGGGATATATAACCTTATAGACGTATATAATGTCCCCACCGAGAAGTACGGGCCGACACGAACGGGATTCTGTAAAACATTACCAGCGAGGGGCTAGATGGGTTAGGTTAGGTTATATTACGTTATAGACGTATATAGTGTTCCCACCGAGAAGTAGTGTCCGACACGCCAGGAATGTTGGAAAATACTACATTCTAGATGTTAGGTTGCCTTAGGTTGGGATATATAACCTTATAGACGTATATAATGTCCCACTCGAGATGTACGGGGCGACACGAACGGGATTCTGTAAAACATTACCAGCTAGGCGCTAGATGGGTTAGGTTAGGTTATATTACGTTATAGACGTTTATAGCGTTTCCACCGAGAAGTAGGGGCCGACACGCCAGGAATGTTGGAAAACACTACATCCGAGATGTTAGCCTGCCTAACGTTAGGATATATAACGCTATAGACGTATATAATGTCCCCACCGAGACGTACAGGCCGATACGAACGGGATTCTCAAAAACATTACCCGCGAGGGGCCAGATGGGTTAGAATAGGTTATATTACGTTATAGACGTATATAATGTTCCCACCGAGAAGTAGAGGCCGATCCGCCAGGAATGATGTAAAATAATACTTCCGAGATTTTAGCCTGCCTTAGAGTAGGATATATGACACTATAGACGTATATAATGTCCCAACCGAGATGTACGGGACGACACGAACGGGATTCTGTAAAACATTACCAGCGAGGGGCTAGATGGGTTAGGTTAGGTTATATTACGTTATAGTCGTATATGGTGTTTCCACCGAGAAGTAGGGGCCGAACCGCCAGGAATGTTGGAAAGTACTACATTCTAGATGTTAGGTTGCCTTAGGGTAGGTTATATGACGCTATAGACGTATATAATGTCCCAATCGAGACGTACGGGACGACACGTACGGGATTCCGTAAAACATTACCAGCGAGGGGCCAGATGGGTTACGTTAGGTTATATTATGTTATAGACGTATATAATGTTCACACCGAGAAGTAGGGTCCGACCCGCCAGGAATGTTGGTAAATACTACATCCGAGATGTTAGGTTGCCTTAGGTTGGGATATATAACGTTATAGAAGTATATAATGTCCCCATCGTGACGTACGGGACGACACGAACGGGATTTTATAAAACATTACCAGCGAGGGGCTAGATGGGTTAGGTTAGGTTATATTACGTTATAGACGTATATAATGTTCCCACCGAGAAGTAGGGGCCGACCCGCAGGAATGTTGGAAAATAATACATCCGAGATTTTAGCCTGCCTTAGGGTAGGATATATGACGCTATAGACGTATATAATGTCCCAACCGAGACGTACGGGACGACACGTACGGGATTCCGTAAAACATTACCAGCGAGGTGCCACATGGGTTACGTTAGGTTATATTATGTTATAGACGTATATAATTTTCCCACCGAGAAGTGGGGTCCGACCCGCCAGGAATGTTGGAAAATGCTACATTCGAGATGCTAGGTTGCCTTAGGTTGGGATATATAACGTTATAGACGTGCATAATGTGCCCACCAAGAAGTACGTGCCGACACGAACGGGATTCTGTAAAACATTACCAGCGAGGGGCTAGATGGCTTAGGTTAGGTTATGATACGTTATAGACGTATATTATGTTGCCACTGAGAAGTAAGGGCCGATACGCCAGGAATGTTGTAAAATACTACATCCGAGATGTTAGCCTGCCTAACGTTAGGATATATAACGCTATAGACGTATATAATGTCCCCACCGAGACGTACAAGCCGACACGAACGGGATTCTCAAAAACATTACCCGCGAGGGGCCAGATGGGTTAGGATAGGTTATATTACGTTATAGACGTATATAATGTTCCCACCGAGAAGTAGAGGCCGATCCGCCAGGAATGATGTAAAATAATACTTCCGAGATTTTAGCCTGCCTTAGGGTAGGATATATGACGCTATAGACGTATATAATATCCCAACCGAGACGTACGGGACGACACGTACGGGATTCTGTAAAACATTACCAGCGAGGGGCCAGATGGGTTAGGTTAGGTTATATTACGTGATAGACGTATATAATGTTCCCACCGAGAAGTAGGGTCCGACCCGCCAGGAATGTTGGTAAATACTACATCCGAAATGTTAGATTGCATTAGGTTGCGATATATAACGTTATAGAAATATATAATGTCCCCACCGAGACGTACAGGACGACACGTGCGGGATTCTGTAAAACATTACCAGCTAGGCGCTAGATGGGTTAGGTTAGGTTATATTACGTTATAGACGTATATAGCGTTTCCACCGAGAAGTAGGGGCCGACCCGCCAGGAATGTTGGAAAACACTACATTCGAGATGTTAGGTTGCCTTAGGTTGGGATATATAACCTTATAGACGTATATAATGTCCCCACCGAGACGTGCAGGCCGCCGCGACCGGGATTTTGTAAAACATTACCAGCGAGGGGCTAGATGGGTTAGGTTAGGTTATATTACGTTATAGACGTATATAATGTTCCCACCGAGAATTAGAGGCCGATCCGCCAGGAATGATGTAAAATACTAAATCCGAGATGTTAGCCTGCCTTAGGGTAGGATATATGACGCTATAGACGTATGTAATGTCCCCACCGAGACTTGCAGGCCGACACGAACGGGATTCTGTAAAACATAACCAGCGAGGGGCTAGATGGGTTAGGTTAGGTTATATTACGTTATGGACGTATATAATGTTCCCACCGAGAAGTAGAGGCCGATCCGCCAGGAATGTTGTACAATACTACATCCGAGATGTTGGCCTGCCTTAGGTTAGGATATATAACGCTATAGACGTATATAACGTCCCCACCGAGACGTACGGGACGACACAAACGGGATTTTATAAAACATTACCAGCGAGGCGCTTGATGGGTTAGGTTAGGTTATGTTACGTTATAGACGTATATAATGTTCGCACCGAGGAGTAGGGGCCGATAGGCCAGGAATGTTGGAAAATACTACATCCGACGTATTAGGCTGTCTTAATTTAGGATATATAACGCTATAGACGTATATAAATTCCCATCCGAGACGTACGGGACGACACGAACGGGATTCGTGTAAAACATTACCAGCGAGAGGCTAGATGGGTTAGGTTAGGTTATATTACGATATAGTCGTATATAATGTTCCCACCGAGAAGTAGGGTCCGACCCGCCAGGAATGTTGGAAAATACTACATCCGAGGTGTTATGCTATCTTAGGTTAGGATATATAACGTTATAGACGTATATAATGTCCCAACCGAGATGTACGGGACGACACGAACGGGATTCTGTAAAACATTACCAGCGAGGGGCTAGATGGGTTAGGTTAGGTTATATTACGTTATAGTCGTATATGGTGTTTCCACCGAGAAGTAGGGGCCGAACCGCCAGGAATGTTGGAAAGTACTACATTCTAGATGTTAGGTTGCCTTAGGTTGGGATATATAACCTTATAGACGTATATAATGTCCCCACCGAGAAGTACGGGCCGACACGAACGGGATTCTGTAAAACATTACCAGCGAGGGGCTAGATGGGTTAGGTTAGGTTATATTACGTTATAGACGTATATAGTGTTCCCACCGAGAAGTAGTGTCCGACACGCCAGGAATGTTGGAAAATACTACATTCTAGATGTTAGGTTGCCTTAGGTTGGGATATATAACCTTATAGACGTATATAATGTCCCACTCGAGATGTACGGGGCGACACGAACGGGATTCTGTAAAACATTACCAGCTAGGCGCTAGATGGGTTAGGTTAGGTTATATTACGTTATAGACGTATATAGCGTTTCCACCGAGAAGTAGGGGCCGACACGCCAGGAATGTTGGAAAACACTACATCCGAGATGTTAGCCTGCCTAACGTTAGGATATATAACGCTATAGACGTATATAATGTCCCCACCGAGACGTACAGGCCGATACGAACGGGATTCTCAAAAACATTACCCGCGAGGGGCCAGATGGGTTAGAATAGGTTATATTACGTTATAGACGTATATAATGTTCCCACCGAGAAGTAGAGGCCGATCCGCCAGGAATGATGTAAAATAATACTTCCGAGATTTTAGCCTGCCTTAGAGTAGGATATATGACGCTATAGACGTATATAATGTCCCAACCGAGATGTACGGGACGACACGAACGGGATTCTGTAAAACATTACCAGCGAGGGGCTAGATGGGTTAGGTTAGGTTATATTACGTTATAGTCGTATATGGTGTTTCCACCGAGAAGTAGGGGCCGAACCGCCAGGAATGATGGAAAGTACTACATTCTAGATGTTAGGTTGCCTTAGGGTAGGTTATATGACGCTATAGACGTATATAATGTCCCAATCGAGACGTACGGGACGACACGTACGGGATTCCGTAAAACATTAATAGCGAGGGGCCAGATGGGTTACGTTAGGTTATATTATGTTATAGACGTATATAATGTTCACACCGAGAAGTAGGGTCCGACCCGCCAGGAATGTTGGTAAATACTACATCCGAAATGTTAGATTGCATTAGGTTGCGATATATAACGTTATAGAAGTATATAATGTCCCCACCGAGACGTACAGGACGACACGTGCGGGATTCTGTAAAACATTACCAGCTAGGCGCTAGATGGGTTAGGTTAGGTTATATTACGTTATAGACGTATCTAGCGTTTCCACCGAGAAGTAGGGGCCGACCCGCCAGGAATGTTGGAAAACACTACATTCGAGATGTTAGGTTGCCTTAGGTTGGGATATATAACCTTATAGACGTATATAATGTCCCCACCGAGACGTGCAGGCCGACGCGACCGGGATTTTGTAAAACATTACCAGCGAGGGGCTACATGGGTTAGGTTAGGTCATATTACGTTATAGACGTATATAATGTTCCCACCGAGAAGTAGAGGCCGATCCGCCAGGAATGATGTAAAATACTAAATCCGAGATGTTAGCCTGCCTTAGGGTAGGATATATGACGCTATAGACGTATGTAATGTCCCCACCGAGACTTGCAGGCCGACACGAACGGGATTCTGTAAAACATAACCAGCGAGGGGCTAGATGGGTTAGGTTAGGTTATATTACGTTATAGACGTATATAATGTTCCCGCCGAGAAGTAGAGGCCGATCCGCCAGGAATGATGTAAAATACTACATCCGAGATGTTAGCCTGCCTTAGGGTAGGAAATATGACGCTATAGACGTATGTAATGTCCCCACCGAGACGTACGGGACGACACAAACGGGATTTTGTAAAACATTACCAGCGAGGTTCTAGATGGGTTAGGTTAGGTTATATTACGTGATAGACGTATATAATGGTCCCACCGAGAAGTAGGGGCCGACACGCGAGGAATGTTGGAAAATACTACAACCGAGGGGTTAGGGTGTCTTAGGTTAGGATATATAACGATATAGACGTATATAATGTTCCAACCGAGATGTACGTGACGACACGAACGGGATTCTGTAAAACATTACCAGCGGGGGGCTAGATGGGTTAGGTTAGGTTATATTACGTTATAGACGTATATAAGGTTCCCACCGAGAAGTAGGGGCCGACACGCCAGGAATGTTGGATAATACTACATCTGAGGAGTTAGGTTGTCTTAGGTTAGGATATATAACCTTATAGACGTATATAATGTCCCACCCGACATGTACCGGACGACACGAACGGGATTCTGTAAAACATTACCAGCTAGGCGCTAGACGGGTTAGGTTAGGTTATATTACGTTATAGACGTATATAGCGTTTCCACCGAGAAGTAGGGGCCGACCCGCCAGGAATGTTGGAAAACACTACATTCGAGATGTTGGCCTGCCTTAGGTTAGGATATATAACGCTATAGACGTATGTAACGTCCCCACCGAGACGTACGGGACGACACAAACGCTATTTTATAAAACATTAACAGCGAGGGGCTAGATGGGTTAGGTTAGGTTATATTACGTTATAGACGTATATAATGTTCCCACCGAGAAGTAGAGGCCGATCCGCCAGGAATGATGTAAAATACTACATCCGAGATGTTAGCCTGCCTTAGGGTAGGATATATGACGCTATAGACGTATATAAATTCCCATCCGAGACGTACGGGACGACACGAACGGGATTCGTGTAAAACATTACCAGCGAGAGGCTAGATGGGTTAGGTTAGGTTGTATTACGATATAGTCGTATATAATGTTCCCACCGAGAAGTAGGGTCCGACCCGCCAGGAATGTTGGAAAATACTACATCCGAAGTGTTATGCTGTCTTAGGTTAGGATATATAACGTTATAGACGTATATAATGTCCCAACCGAGATGTACGGGACGACACGAACTGTATTTTGTAAAACATTACCAGCGAGGGGCTAGATGGGTTAGGTTAGGTTATATTACGTTATAGTCGTATATGGTGTTTCCATCGAGAAGTAGGGGCCGAGCCGCCAGGAATGTTGGAAAATACTACATTCTAGATGTTAGGTTGCCTTAGGTTGGGATATATAACCTTATAGACGTATATAATGTCCCCACCGAGAAGTACGGGCCGACACGAACGGGATTCTGTAAAACATTACCAGCGAGGGGCTAGATGGGTTAGGTTAGGTTATATTACGTTATAGACGTATATAATGTTCCCACCGAGAAGTAGAGGCCGATCCGCCAGGAATGTTGTACAATACTACATCCGAGATGTTGGCCTGCCTTAGGTTAGGATATATAACGCTATAGACGTATATAACGTCCCCACCGACACGTACAGGCCGACACGTCCGGGATTTTGTAAAACATTACCAGCGAGGTTCTAGATGGGTTAGGTTAGGTTATATTATGTTATAGACGTATATAATGTTCCCACCGAGAAGTGGGGGCCGACAGGCCAGGAATGTTAGAAAATACTACAACCGAGGTGTTAGGTTGTCTTAGATTAGGATATATAACGCTATAGACGTATATAATGTCCCAACCGAGATGTACGGGACGACACGAACGGGATTCTGTAAAACATTACCAGCGAGGGGCTAGATGGCTTAGGTTTGGTTATATTACGTTATAGTCGTATATGGTGTTTCCACCGAGAAGTAGGGGCCGAACCGCCAGGAATGCTGGAAAGTACTACATTCTAGATGTTAGGTTGCCTTAGGTTGGGATATATAACCTTATAGACGTATATAATGTCCCCACCGAGAAGTACGGGCCGACACGAACGGGATTCTGTAAAACATTACCAGCGAGGTGCTAGATGGGTTAGGTTAGGTTATATTACGTTATAGACGTATATAGTGTTCCCACCGAGAAGTAGGGTCCGACACGCTAGGAATGTTGGAAAATACTACATTTTAGATGTTAGGTTGCCTTGGGTTGGGATATATAACCTTATAGACGTATATAATGTCCCACCCGACATGTACGGGACGACACGAACGGGATTCTGTAAAACATTACCAGCGAGGAGCTAGATGGGTTAGGTTAGGTTATATTACGTTATAGACGTATATAATGTTCCCACCGAGAAGTAGAGGCCGATCCGCCAGGAATGATGTAAAATACTACATCCGAGATGTTAGCCTGCCTTAGGGTAGGATATATGACGCTATAGACGTATGTAATGTCGCCACCGAGACGTGCAGGCCGACACGAACGGGATTCTGTAAAACATAACCAGCGAGGGGCTAGATGGGTTAGGTTAGGTTATATTACGTTATAGACGTATATAGTGTTCCCACCGGGAAGTAGGGTCCGACACGCCAGGAATGTTGGAAAATACTACATTCTAGATGTTAGGTTGCCTTAGGTTGGGATATATAACCTTATAGACGTACATAATGTCCCCACCGAGACGTACGGGACGACACAATCGCTATTTTATAAAACATTACCAGCGAGGGGCTAGATGGGTTAGGTTAGGTTATATTACGTTATAGACGTATATAATGTTCGCACCGAGGAGTAGGGCCCGATAGGCCAGGAATGTTGGAAAATACTACATCCGACGTGTTAGGCTGTCTTAAGTTAGGATATATAACGCTATAGACGTATATAAATTCCCATCCGAGACGTACGGGACGACACGAACGGGATTCGTGTAAAACATTACCAGCGAGAGGCTAGATGGGTTAGGTTAGGTTGTATTACGATACAGCCGTATATAATGTTCCCACCGAGAAGTAGGGTCCGACCCGCCAGGAATGTTGGAAAATACTACATCCGAGGTGTTATGCTGTCTTAGGTTAGGATATATAACGTTATAGACGTATATAATGTCCCAACCGAGATGTACGGGACGACACAAACGGGATATTATAAAACATTACCAGCGAGGCGCTAGATGGGTTAGGTTAGGTTATATTATGTTATAGACGTATATAATGTTAGGTTGCCTTGGGTTGGGATATATATCCTTATAGACGTATATAATGTCCCACCCGACATGTACGGGACGACACGAACGGGATTCTGTAAAACATTACCAGCTAGGCGCTAGATGGGTTAGGTTAGGTTATATTACGTTATAGACGTATATAGCGTTTCCACCGAGAAGTAGGGGCCGACCCGCCAGGAATGTTGGAAAACACTACATTCGAGATGTTAGGTTGCCTTAGGTTGGGATATATAACCTTATAGACGTACATAATGTCCCCACCGAGACGTACGGGACGACACATACGCTATTTTATAAAACATTACCAGCGAGGGGCTAGATGGGTTAGGTTAGGTTATATTACGTTATAGACGTATATAATGTTCCCACCGAGAAGTAGAGGCCGATCCGCCAGGAATGATGTAAAATACTACATCCGAGATGTTAGCCTGCCTTAGGGTAGGATATATGACGCTATAGACGTATGTAATGTCGCCACCGAGACGTGCAGGCCGACACGAACGGGATTCTGTAAAACATAACCAGCGAGGGGCTAGATGGGTTAGGTTAGGTTATATTACGTTATAGACGTATATAGTGTTCCCACCGGGAAGTAGGGTCCGACACGCCAGGAATGTTGGAAAATACTACATTCTAGATGTTAGGTTGCCTTAGGTTGGGATATATAACCTTATAGACGTATATAATGTCCCCACCGAGAAGTACGGGCCGACACGAACGGGATACTGTAAAACATTACCAGCGAGGGGCTAGATGGGTTAGGTTAGGTTATATTACGTTATAGACGTATATAGCGTTTCCACCGAGAAGTAGGGGCCGACCCGCCAGGAATGTTGGAAAACACTACATTCGAGATGTTAGGTTGCCTTAGGTCGGGATATATAACCTTATAGACGTATATAATGTCCCCACCGAGACGTACGGGACGACACATACGCTATTTTATAAAACATTACCAGCGAGGGGCTAGATGGGTTAGGTTAGGTTATATTACGTTATAGACGTATATAATGTTCCCACCGAGAAGTAGAGGCCGATCCGCCAGGAATGATGTAACATACTACATCCGAGATGTTAGCCTGCCTTAGGGTAGGATATATGACGCTATAGACGTATGTAATGTCGCCACCGAGACGTGCAGGCCGACACGAACGGGATTCTGTAAAACATAACCAGCGAGGGGCCAGATGGGTTAGGTTAGGTTATATTACGTTATAGACGTATATAATGTTCCCACCGAGAAGTAGAGGCCGATACGCCAGGAATGTTGTACAATACTACATCCGAGATGTTGGCCTGCCTTAGGTTAGGATATATAACGCTATAGACGTATGTAACGTCCCCACCGAGACGTACGGGACGACACAAACGGGATTTTATAAAACATTACCAGCGAGGCGCTAGATGGGTTAGGTTAGGTTATATTACGTTATAGACGTATATAATGTTCGCACCGAGGAGTAGGGGCCGACACGCCAGGAATGTTGGAAAATACTACAACCGAGGTGTTAGGTTGTCTTAGGTTAGGATATATATAACGATATAGACGTATATAATGTCCCAACCGAGATGTACGTGACGACACGAACGGGATTCTATGAAACGTTACCAGCGAGGGGCTAGATGGGTTAGGTTATGTTATATTATGTTATAGACGTATATAATGTTCCCACCGAGAAGTGGGGGCCGACACGCCAGGAATGTTGGAAAATACTACATCCGAGGTGTTAGGCTGTCTTAGGTTAGGATATATAACGCTATAGACGTATATAATGTCCCAACCGAGATGTACGGGACGACACGAAAGGGATTCTGTAAAACATTACCAGCGAGGGGCTAGATGGGTTAGGTTACGTTATATTACGTTATAGTCGTATATGGTGTTTCCACCTAGAAGTAGGCGCCGACCCGCCAGGAATGTTGGAAAATACTACATTCTAGATGTTAGGATGCCTTAGGTTGGGATGTATAACCTTATAGACGTATATACTGTCCCCACCGAGAAGTACAGGCCGACACGAACGGGATTCTGTAAAACATTACCAGCGAGGGGCTAGATGGGTTAGGTTAGGTTATATTACGTTATAGACGTATATAATGTTCCCACCGAGAAGTAGGGTCCGACCCGCCAGGAATGTTGGAAAATACTACATCCGAGGTGTTATGCTGTCTTAGGTTAGGATATATAACGTTATAGACGTATATAATGTCCCAACCGAGATGTACGGGACGACACGAACGGGATTCTGTAAAACATTACCAGGGAGGGGCTAGATGGGTTTGGTTAGGTTATATTATGTTATAGACGTATATAATGTTCCCACCGAGAAGTAGAGGCCGAACTGCCAGGAATGTTGGAAAATACTACATTCGAGATGTTAGGTTGCCTTAGGTTGGGATATATAAAGTTATAGACGTACATAATGTCCCCACCGAGAAGTACGGGCCGACACGAACGGGATTCTGTAAAACATTACCAGCGAGGAGCTAGATGGGTTAGGTTAGGTTATATTACGTTATAGACGTATATAATGTTCCCACCGAGAAGTTGGGTCCGACCCGACAGGAATGTTGGTAAATACTACATCCGAGATGTTAGGTTGCCTTAGGTTGGGATATATAACGTTATAGAAGTATATAATGTCCCCACCGAGACGTGCAGGCCGACACGACCGGGATTTTGTAAAACATTAACAGCGAGGTTCTAGATGGGTTAGGTTAGGTTATATTACGTGATAGACGTATATAATGTTCGCACCGAGGAGTAGGGGCCGACACGCCAGGAATGTTGGAAAATACTACAACCGAGGTGTTAGGTTGTCTTAGGTTAGGATATATATAACGATATAGACGTATATAATGTCCCAACCGAGATGTACGTGACGACACGAACGGGATTCTGTGAAACATTACCAGCGAGGGGCTAGATGGGTTAGGTTATGTTATATTATGTTATAGACGTATATAATGTTCCCACCGAGAAGTGGGGGCCGACACGCCAGGAATGTTGGAAAATACTACATCCGAGGTGTTAGGCTGTCTTAGGTTAGGATATATAACGCTATAGACGTATATAATGTCACAACCGAGATGTACGGGACGACACGAAAGGGATTCTGTAAAACATTACCAGCGAGGGGCTAGATGGGTTAGGTTACGTTATATTACGTTATAGTCGTATATGGTGTTTCCACCTAGAAGTAGGCGCCGACCCGCCAGGAATGTTGGAAAATACTACATTCTAGATGTTAGGATGCCTTAGGTTGGGATGTATAACCTTATAGACGTATATACTGTACCCACCGAGAAGTACGGGCCGACACGAACGGGATTCTGTAAAACATTACCAGCGAGGGGCTAGATGGGTTAGGTTAGGTTATATTACGTTATAGACGTATATAATGTTCCCACCGAGAAGTAGGGTCCGAACCGCCAGGAATGTTGGAAAATACTACATCCGAGGTGTTATGCTGTCTTAGGTTAGGATATATAACGTTATAGACGTATATAATGTCCCAACCGAGATGTACGGGACGACACGAACGGGATTCTGTAAAACATTACCAGGGAGGGTCTAGATGGGTTTGGTTAGGTTATATTATGTTATAGACGTATATAATGTTCCCACCGAGTAGTAGAGGCCGAACTGCCAGGAATGTTGGAAAATACTACATTCGAGAAGTTAGGTTGCCTTAGGTTGGGATATATAAAGTTATAGACGTACATAATGTCCCCACCGAGAAGTACGGGCCGACACGAACGGGATTCTGTAAAACATTACCAGCGAGGGGCTAGATGGGTTAGGTTAGGTTATATTACGTTATAGACGTATATAATGTTCCCACCGAGAAGTAGGGTCCGACCCGCCAGGAATGATGTAAAATACTACATCCGAGATGTTAGCCTGCCTTAGGGTAGGATATATGACGCTATAGACGTATGTAATGTCCCCACCGAGACGTGCAGGCCGACACGAACGGGATTCTGTAAAACATAACCAGCGAGGGGCTAGATGGGTTAGGTTAGGTTATATTACGTTATAGACGTATATGATGTTCCCACCGAGAAGTAGAGGCCGATCCGCCAGGAATGTTGTACAATACTACATCCGAGATGTTGGCCTGCCTTAGGTTAGGATATATAACGCTATAGACGTATATAACGTCCCCACCGAGACGTACGGGACGACACAAACGGGATTTTATAAAACATTACCAGCGAGGCGCTAGATGGGTTAGGTTAGGTTATATTACGTTATAGACGTATATAATGTTCGCACCGAGGAGTAGGGGCCGACACGCCAGGAATGTTGGAAAATACTACAACCGAGGTGTTAGGTTGTCTTAGGTTAGGATATATATAACGCTATAGACGTATATAATGTCCCAACCGAGATGTACGTGACGACACGAACGGGATTCTGTGAAACGTTACCAGCGAGGGGCTAGATGGGTTAGGTTATGTTATATTATGTTATAGACGTATATAATGTTCCCACCGAGAAGTGGGGGCCGACACGCCAGGAATGTTGGAAAATACTACATCCGAGGTGTTAGGCTGTCTTAGGTTAGGATATATAACGCTATAGACGTATATAATGTCCCAACCGAGATGTACGGGACGACACGAAAGGGATTCTGTAAAACATTACCAGCGAGGGGCTAGATGGGTTAGGTTACGTTATATTACGTTATAGTCGTATATGGTGTTTCCACCTAGAAGTAGGCGCCGACCCGCCAGGAATGTTGGAAAATACTACATTCTAGATGTTAGGATGCCTTAGGTTGGGATGTATAACCTTATAGACGTATATACTGTCCCCACCGAGAAGTACAGGCCGACACGAACGGGATTCTGTAAAACATTACCAGGGAGGGTCTAGATGGGTTTGGTTAGGTTATATTATGTTATAGACGTATATAATGTTCCCACCGAGAAGTAGAGGCCGAACTGCCAGGAATGTTGGAAAATACTACATTCGAGAAGTTAGGTTGCCTTAGGTTGGGATATATAAAGTTATAGACGTACATAATGTCCCCACCGAGAAGTACGGGCCGACACGACCGGGATTCTGCAAAACATTACCAGCGAGGAGATAGATGGGTTAGGTTAGGTTATATTACGTTATAGACGTATATAATGTTCGCACCGAGGAGTAGGGGCCGACACGCCAGGAATGTTGGAAAATACTACAACCGAGGTGTTAGGTTGTCTTAGGTTAGGATATATATAACGATATAGACGTATATAATGTCCCAACCGAGATGTACGTGACGACACGAACGGGATTCTGTGAAACGTTACCAGCGAGGGGCTAGATGGGTTAGGTTATGTTATATTATGTTATAGACGTATATAATGTTCCCACCGAGAAGTGGGGGCCGACACGCCAGGAATGTTGGAAAATACTACATCCGAGGTGTTAGGCTGTCTTAGGTTAGGATATATAACGCTATAGACGTATATAATGTCCCAACCGAGATGTACGGGACGACACGAAAGGGATTCTGTAAAACATTACCAGCGAGGGGCTAGATGGGTTAGGTTACGTTATATTACGTTATAGTCGTATATGGTGTTTCCACCTAGAAGTAGGCGCCGACCCGCCAGGAATGTTGGAAAATACTACATTCTAGATGTTAGGATGCCTTAGGTTGGGATGTATAACCTTATAGACGTATATACTGTCCCCACCGAGAAGTACAGGCCGACACGAACGGGATTCTGTAAAACATTACCAGCGAGGGGCTAGATGGGTTAGGTTAGGTTATATTACGTTATAGACGTATATAATGTTCCCACCGAGAAGTAGGGTCCGACCCGCCAGGAATGTTGGAAAATACTACATCCGAGGTGTTATGCTGTCTTAGGTTAGGATATATAACGTTATAGACGTATATAATGTCCCAACCGAGATGTACGGGACGACACGAACGGGATTCTGTAAAACATTACCAGGGAGGGGCTAGATGGGTTTGGTTAGGTTATATTATGTTATAGACGTATATAATGTTCCCACCGAGAAGTAGAGGCCGAACTGCCAGGAATGTTGGAAAATACTACATTCGAGATGTTAGGTTGCCTTAGGTTGGGATATATAAAGTTATAGACGTACATAATGTCCCCACCGAGAAGTACGGGCCGACACGAACGGGATTCTGTAAAACATTACCAGCGAGGAGCTAGATGGGTTAGGTTAGTTTATATTACGTGATAGACGTATATAATGTTCGCACCGAGGAGTAGGGGCCGACACGCCAGGAATGTTGGAAAATACTACAACCGAGGTGTTAGGTTGTCTTAGGTTAGGATATATATAACGATATAGACGTATATAATGTCCCAACCGAGATGTACGTGACGACACGAACGGGATTCTGTGAAACATTACCAGCGAGGGGCTAGATGGGTTAGGTTATGTTATATTATGTTATAGACGTATATAATGTTCCCACCGAGAAGTGGGGGCCGACACGCCAGGAATGTTGGAAAATACTACATCCGAGGTGTTAGGCTGACTTAGGTTAGGATATATAACGCTATAGACGTATATAATGTCACAACCAAGATGTACGGGACGACACGAAAGGGATTCTGTAAAACATTACCAGCGAGGTGCTAGATGGGTTAGGTTACGTTATATTACGTTATAGTCGTATATGGTGTTTCCACCTAGAAGTAGGCGCCGACCCGCCAGGAATGTTGGAAAATACTACATTCTAGATGTTAGGATGCCTTAGGTTGGGATGTATAACCTTATAGACGTATATACTGTCCCCACCGAGAAGTACGGGCCGACACGAACGGGATTCTGTAAAACATTACCAGCGAGGGGCTAGATGGGTTAGGTTAGGTTATATTACGTTATAGACGTATATAATGTTCCCACCGAGAAGTAGGGTCCGAACCGCCAGGAATATTGGAAAATACTACATCCGAGGTGTTATGCTGTCTTAGGTTAGGATATATAACGTTATAGACGTATATAATGTCCCAACCGAGATGTACGGGACGACACGAACGGGATTCTGTAAAACATTACCAGGGAGGGTCTAGATGGGTTTGGTTAGGTTATATTATGTTATAGACGTATATAATGTTCCCACCGAGAAGTAGAGGCCGAACTGCCAGGAATGTTGGAAAATACTACATTCGAGAAGTTAGGTTGCCTTAGGTTGGGATATATAAAGTTATAGACGTACATAATGTCCCCACCGAGAAGTACGGGCCGACACGAACGGGATTCTGTAAAACATTACCAGCGAGGAGCTAGATGGGTTAGGTTAGGTTATATTACGTTATAGTCGTATATGGTGTTCCCACCGAGAAGTAGAGGCCGATCCGCCAGGAATGTTGTACAATACTACATCCGAGATGTTGGCCTGTCTTAGGTTAGGATATATAACGCTATAGACGTATGTAACGTCCCCACCGAGACGTACGGGACGACACAAACGGGATTTTATAAAACATTACCAGCGAGGCGCTAGATGGGTTAGGTTAGGTTATATTACGTTATAGACGTATATAATGTTCGCACCGAGGAGTAGGGGCCGACACGCCAGGAATGTTGGAAAATACTACAACCGAGGTGTTAGGTTGTCTTAGGTTAGGATATATATAACGATATAGACGTATATAATGTCCCAACCGAGATGTACGTGACGACACGAACGGGATTCTGTGAAACGTTACCAGCGAGGGGCTAGATGGGTTAGGTTATGTTATATTATGTTATAGACGTATATAATGTTCCCACCGAGAAGTGGGGGCCGACACGCCAGGAATGTTGGAAAATACTACATCCGAGGTGTTAGGCTGTCTTAGGTTAGGATATATAACGCTATAGACGTATATAATGTCCCAACCGAGATGTACGGGACGACACGAAAGGGATTCTGTAAAACATTACCAGCGAGGGGCTAGATGGGTTAGGTTACGTTATATTACGTTATAGTCGTATATGGTGTTTCCACCTAGAAGTAGGCGCCGACCCGCCAGGAATGTTGGAAAATACTACATTCTAGATGTTAGGATGCCTTAGTTTGGGATGTATAACCTTATAGACGTATATACTGTCCCCACCGAGAAGTACAGGCCGACACGAACGGGATTCTGTAAAACATTACCAGCGAGGGGCTAGATGGGTTAGGTTAGGTTATATTACGTTATAGACGTATATAATGTTCCCACCGAGAAGTAGGGTCCGACCCGCCAGGAATGTTGGAAAATACTACATCCGAGGTGTTATGCTGTCTTAGGTTAGGATATATAACGTTATAGACGTATATAATGTCCCAACCGAGATGTACGGGACGACACGAACGGGATTCTGTAAAACATTACCATGGAGGGGCTAGACGGGTTTGGTTAGGTTATATTATGTTATAGACGTATATAATGTTCCCACCGAGAAGTAGAGGCCGAACTGCCAGGAATGTTCGAAAATACTACATTCGAGATGTTAGGTTGCCTTAGGTTGGGATATATAAAGTTATAGACGTACATAATGTCCCCACCGAGAAGTACGGGCCGACACGAACGGGATTCTGTAAAACATTACCAGCGAGGAGCTAGATGGGTTAGGTTAGGTTATATTACGTTATAGACGTATATAATGTTCCCACCGAGAATTTGGGTCCGACCCGACAGGAATGTTGGTAAATACTACATCCGAGATGTTAGGTTGCCTTAGGTTGGGATATATAACGTTATAGAAGTATATAATGTCCCCACCGAGACGTGCAGGCCGACACGACCGGGATTTTGTAAAACATTAACAGCGAGGTTCTAGATGGGTTAGGTTAGGTTATATTACGTGATAGACGTATATAATGTTCGCACCGAGGAGTAGGGGCCGACACGCCAGGAATGTTGGAAAATACTACAACCGAGGTGTTAGGTTGTCTTAGGTTAGGATATATATAACGATATAGACGTATATAATGTCCCAACCGAGATGTACGTGACGACACGAACGGGATTCTGTGAAACATTACCAGCGAGGGGCTAGATGGGTTAGGTTATGTTATATTATGTTATAGACGTATATAATGTTCCCACCGAGAAGTGGGGGCCGACACGCCAGGAATGTTGGAAAATACTACATCCGAGGTGTTAGGCTGTCTTAGGTTAGGATATATAACGCTATAGACGTATATAATGTCACAACCGAGATGTACGGGACGACACGAAAGGGATTCTGTAAAACATTACCAGCGAGGGGCTAGATGGGTTAGGTTACGTTATATTACGTTATAGTCGTATATGGTGTTTCCACCTAGAAGTAGGCGCCGACTCGCCAGGAATGTTGGAAAATACTACATTCTAGATGTTAGGATGCCTTAGGTTGGGATGTATAACCTTATAGACGTATATACTGTCCCCACCGAGAAGTACGGGCCGACACGAACGGGATTCTGTAAAACATTACCAGCGAGGGGCTAGATGGGTTAGGTTAGGTTATATTACGTTATAGACGTATATAATGTTCCCACCGAGAAGTAGGGTCCGAACCGCCAGGAATGTTGTACAATACTACATCCGAGATGTTGGCCTGCCTTAGGTTAGGATATATAACGCTATAGACGTATGTAACGTCCCCACCGAGACGTACGGGACGACACAAACGGGATTTTATAAAACATTACCAGCGAGGCGCTAGATGGGTTAGGTTAGGTTATATTACGTTATAGACGTATATAATGTTCGCACCGAGGAGTAGGGGCCGACACGCCAGGAATGTTGGTGAATACAACATCCGAGATGTTAGGTTGTCTTAGGTTAGGATATATAACGCTATAGACGTATATAAATTCCCATCCGAGACGTACGGGACGACACGAACGGGATTCGTGTAAAACATTACCAGCGAGAGGCTAGATGGGTTAGGTTAGGTTGTATTACGATATAGTCGTATATAATGTTCCCACCGAGAAGTAGGGTCCGACCCGCCAGGAATGTTGGAAAATACTACATCCGAGGTGTTATGCTGTCTTAGGTTAGGATATATAACGTTATAGACGTATATAATGTCCCAACCGAGATGTGCGGGACGACACGAACTGTATTTTGTAAAACATTACCAGCGAGGGGCTAGATGGGTTAGGTTAGGTTATATTACGTTATAGTCGTATATGGTGTTCCCACCGAGAAGTAGAGGCCGATCCGCCAGGAATGTTGTACAATACTACATCCGAGATGTTGGCCTGCCTTAGGTTAGGATATATAACGCTATAGACGTATGTAACGTCCCCACCGAGACGTACGGGACGACACAAACGGGATTTTATAAAACATTACCAGCGAGGCGCTAGATGGGTTAGGTTAGGTTATATTACGTTATAGACGTATATAATGTTCGCACCGAGGAGTAGGGGCCGACACGCCAGGAATGTTGGAAAATACTACAACCGAGGTGTTAGGTTGTCTTAGGTTAGGATATATATAACGATATAGACGTATATAATGTCCCAACCGAGATGTACGTGACGACACGAACGGGATTCTGTGAAACATTACCAGCGAGGGGCTAGATGGGTTAGGTTATGTTATATTATGTTATAGACGTATATAATGTTCCCACCGAGAAGTGGGGGCCGACACGCCAGGAATGTTGGAAAATACTACATCCGAGGTGTTAGGCTGTCTTAGGTTAGGATATATAACGCTATAGACGTATATAATGTCACAACCGAGATGTACGGGACGACACGAAAGGGATTCTGTAAAACATTACCAGCGAGGGGCTAGATGGGTTAGGTTACGTTATATTACGTTATAGTCGTATATGGTGTTTCCACCTAGAAGTAGGCGCCGACCCGCCAGGAATGTTGGAAAATACTACATTCTAGATGTTAGGATGCCTTAGGTTGGGATGTATAACCTTATAGACGTATATACTGTCCCCACCGAGAAGTACGGGCCGACACGAACGGGATTCTGTAAAACATTACCAGCGAGGGGCTAGATGGGTTAGGTTAGGTTATATTACGTTATAGACGTATATAATGTTCCCACCGAGAAGTAGGGTCCGAACCGCCAGGAATGTTGGAAAATACTACATCCGAGGTGTTATGCTGTCTTAGGTTAGGATATATAACGTTATAGACGTATATAATGTCCCAACCGAGATGTACGGGACGACACGAACGGGATTCTGTAAAACATTACCAGGGAGGGTCTAGATGGGTTTGGTTAGGTTATATTATGTTATAGACGTATATAATGTTCCCACCGAGAAGTAGAGGCCGAACTGCCAGGAATGTTGGAAAATACTACATTCGAGAAGTTAGGTTGCCTTAGGTTGGGATATATAAAGTTATAGACGTACATAATGTCCCCACCGAGAAGTACGGGCCGACACGAACGGGATTCTGTAAAACATTACCAGCGAGGAGCTAGATGGGTTAGGTTAGGTTATATTACGTTATAGACGTATATAATGTTCCCACCGAGAAGTAGGGTCCGACCCGCCAGGAATGTTGGAAAATACTACATCCGAGGTGTTATGCTGTCTTAGGTTAGGATATATAACGTTATAGACGTATATAATGTCCCAACCGAGATGTGCGGGACGACACGAACTGTATTTTGTAAAACATTACCAGCGAGGGGCTAGATGGGTTAGGTTAGGTTATATTACGTTATAGTCGTATATGGTGTTCCCACCGAGAAGTAGAGGCCGATCCGCCAGGAATGTTGTACAATACTACATCCGAGATGTTGGCCTGCCTTAGGTTAGGATATATAACGCTATAGACGTATGTAACGTCCCCACCGAGACGTACGGGACGACACAAACGGGATTTTATAAAACATTACCAGCGAGGCGCTAGATGGGTTAGGTTAGGTTATATTACGTTATAGACGTATATAATGTTCCCACCGAGAAGTAGGGGCCGACACGCCAGGAATGTTGGAAAATACTACAACCGAGGTGTTAGGTTGTCTTAGGTTAGGATATATATAACGATATAGACGTATATAATGTCCCAACCGAGATGTACGTGACGACACCAACGGGATTCTGTAAAACATTACCAGCGAGGGGCTAGATGGGTTAGGTTATGTTATATTATGTTATAGACGTATATAATGTTCCCACCGAGAAGTGGGGGCCGACACGCCAGGAATGTTGGAAAATACTACATCCGAGGTGTTAGGCTGTCTTAGGTTAGGATATATAACGCTCTAGACGTATATAATGTCCCAACCGAGATGTACGGGACGACACGAAATGGATTCTGTAAAACATTACCAGCGAGGGGCTAGATGGGTTAGGTTACGTTATATTACGTTATAGTCGTATATGGTGTTTCCACCTAGAAGTAGGCGCCGACCCGCCAGGAATGTTGGAAAATACTACATTCTAGATGTTAGGATGCCTTAGGTTGGGATGTATAACCTTATAGACGTATATACTGTCCCCACCGAGAAGTACAGGCCGACACGAACGGGATTCTGTAAAACATTACCAGCGAGGGGCTAGATGGGTTAGGTTAAGTTATATTACGTTATAGACGTATATAATGTTCCCACCGAGAAGTAGGGTCCGACCCGCCAGGAATGATGTAAAATACTACATCCGAGATGTTAGCCTGCCTTAGGGTAGGATATATGACGCTATAGACGTATGTAATGTCCCCACCGAGACGTGCAGGCCGACACGAACGGGATTCTGTAAAACATAACCAGCGAGGGGCTAGATGGGTTAGGTTAGGTTATATTACGTTATAGACGTATATGATGTTCCCACCGAGAAGTAGAGGCCGATCCGCCAGGAATGTTGTACAATACTACATCCGAGATGTTGGCCTGCCTTAGGTTAGGATATATAACGCTATAGACGTATATAACGTCCCCACCGAGACGTACGGGACGACACAAACGGGATTTTATAAAACATTACCAGCGAGGCGCTAGATGGGTTAGGTTAGGTTATATTACGTTATAGACGTATATAATGTTCGCACCGAGGAGTAGGGGCCGACACGCCAGGAATGTTGGTGAATACAACATCCGAGATGTTAGGTTGTCTTAGGTTAGGATATATAACGCTATAGACGTATATAAATTCCCATCCGAGACGTACGGGACGACACGAACGGGATTCGTGTAAAACATTACCAGCGAGAGGCTAGATGGGTTAGGTTAGGTTGTATTACGATATAGTCGTATATAATGTTCCCACCGAGAAGTAGGGTCCGACCCGCCAGGAATGTTGGAAAATACTACATCCGAGGTGTTATTCTGTCTTAGGTTAGGATATATAACGTTATAGACGTATATAATGTCCCAACCGAGATGTGCGGGACGACACGAACTGTATTTTGTAAAACATTACCAGCGAGGGGCTAGATGGGTTAGGTTAGGTTATATTACGTTATAGTCGTATATGGTGTTCCCACCGAGAAGTAGAGGCCGATCCGCCAGGAATGTTGTACAATACTACATCCGAGATGTTGGCCTGCCTTAGGTTAGGATATATAACGCTATAGACGTATGTAACGTCCCCACCGAGACGTACGGGACGACACAAACGGGATTTTATAAAACATTACCAGCGAGGCGCTAGATGGGTTAGGTTAGGTTATATTACGTTATAGACGTATATAATGTTCGCACCGAGGAGTAGGGGCCGACACGACAGGAATGTTGGAAAATACTACAACCGAGGTGTTAGGTTGTCTTAGGTTAGGATATATATAACGATATAGACGTATATAATGTCCCAACCGAGATGTACGTGACGACACGAACGGGATTCTGTGAAACGTTACCAGCGAGGGGCTAGATGGGTTAGGTTATGTTATATTATGTTATAGACGTATATAATGTTCCCACCGAGAAGTGGGGGCCGACACGCCAGGAATGTTGGAAAATACTACATCCGAGGTGTTAGGCTGTCTTAGGTTAGGATATATAACGCTATAGACGTATATAATGTCCCAACCGAGATGTACGGGACGACACGAAAGGGATTCTGTAAAACATTACCAGCGAGGGGCTAGATGGGTTAGGTTACGTTATATTACGTTATAGTCGTATATGGTGTTTCCACCTAGAAGTAGGCGCCGACCCGCCAGGAATGTTGGAAAATACTACATTCTAGATGTTAGGATGCCTTAGGTTGGGATGTATAACCTTATAGACGTATATACTGTCCCCACCGAGAAGTACAGGCCGACACGAACGGGATTCTGTAAAACATTACCAGCGAGGGGCTAGATGGGTTAGGTTAGGTTATATTACGTTATAGACGTATATAATGTTCCCACCGAGAAGTAGGGTCCGACCCGCCAGGAATGTTGGAAAATACTACATCCGAGGTGTTATGCTGTCTTAGGTTAGGATATATAACGTTATAGACGTATATAATGTCCCAACCGAGATGTACGGGACGACACGAACGGGATTCTGTAAAACATTACCAGGGAGGGTCTAGATGGGTTTGGTTAGGTTATATTATGTTATAGACGTATATAATGTTCCCACCGAGAAGTAGAGGCCGAACTGCCAGGAATGTTGGAAAATACTACATTCGAGAAGTTAGGTTGCCTTAGGTTGGGATATATAAAGTTATAGACGTACATAATGTCCCCACCGAGAAGTACGGGCCGACACGAACGGGATTCTGTAAAACATTACCAGCGAGGAGCTAGATGGGTTAGGTTAGGTTATATTACGTTATAGACGTATATAATGTTCCCACCGAGAAGTTGGGTCCGACCCGACAGGAATGTTGGTAAATACTACATCCGAGATGTTAGGTTGCCTTAGGTTGGGATATATAACGTTATAGAAGTATATAATGTCCCCACCGAGACGTGCAGGCCGACACGACCGGGATTTTGTAAAACATTAACAGCGAGGTTCTAGATGGGTTAGGTTAGGTTATATTACGTGATAGACGTATATAATGTTCGCACCGAGGAGTAGGGGCCGACACGCCAGGAATGTTGGAAAATACTACAACCGAGGTGTTAGGTTGTCTTAGGTTAGGATATATATAACGATATAGACGTATATAATGTCCCAACCGAGATGTACGTGACGACACGAACGGGATTCTGTGAAACATTACCAGCGAGGGGCTAGATGGGTTAGGTTATGTTATATTATGTTATAGACGTATATAATGTTCCCACCGAGAAGTGGGGGCCGACACGCCAGGAATGTTGGAAAATACTACATCCGAGGTGTTAGGCTGTCTTAGGTTAGGATATATAACGCTATAGACGTATATAATGTCACAACCGAGATGTACGGGACGACACGAAAGGGATTCTGTAAAACATTACCAGCGAGGGGCTAGATGGGTTAGGTTACGTTATATTACGTTATAGTCGTATATGGTGTTTCCACCTAGAAGTAGGCGCCGACCCGCCAGGAATGTTGGAAAATACTACATTCTAGATGTTAGGATGCCTTAGGTTGGGATGTATAACCTTATAGACGTATATACTGTCCCCACCGAGAAGTACGGGCCGACACGAACGGGATTCTGTAAAACATTACCAGCGAGGGGCTAGATGGGTTAGGTTAGGTTATATTACGTTATAGACGTATATAATGTTCCCACCGAGAAGTAGGGTCCGAACCGCCAGGAATGTTGGAAAATACTACATCCGAGGTGTTATGCTGTCTTAGGTTAGGATATATAACGTTATAGACGTATATAATGTCCCAACCGAGATGTACGGGACGGCACGAACGGGATTCTGTAAAACATTACCAGGGAGGGTCTAGATGGGTTTGGTTAGGTTATATTATGTTATAGACGTATATAATGTTCCCACCGAGAAGTAGAGGCCGAACTGCCAGGAATGTTGGAAAATACTACATTCGAGAAGTTAGGTTGCCTTAGGTTGGGATATATAAAGTTATAGACGTACATAATGTCCCTACCGAGAAGTACGGGCCGACACGAACGGGATTCTGTAAAACATTACCAGCGAGGAGCTAGATGGGTTAGGTTAGGTTATATTACGTTATAGACGTATATAATGTTCCCACCGAGAAGTTGGGTCCGACCCGACAGGAATGTTGGTAAATACTACATCCGAGATGTTAGGTTGCCTTAGGTTGGGATATATAACGTTATAGAAGTATATAATGTCCCCACCGAGACGTGCAGGCCGACACGACCGGGATTTTGTAAAACATTAACAGCGAGGTTCTAGATGGGTTAGGTTAGGTTATATTACGTGATAGACGTATATAATGTTCGCACCGAGGAGTAGGGGCCGACACGCCAGGAATGTTGGAAAATACTACAACCGAGGTGTTAGGTTGTCTTAGGTTAGGATATATATAACGATATAGACGTATATAATGTCCCAACCGAGATGTACGTGACGACACGAACGGGATTCTGTGAAACATTACCAGCGAGGGGCTAGATGGGTTAGGTTATGTTATATTATGTTATAGACGTATATAATGTTCCCACCGAGAAGTGGGGGCCGACACGCCAGGAATGTTGGAAAATACTACATCCGAGGTGTTAGGCTGTCTTAGGTTAGGATATATAACGCTATAGACGTATATAATGTCACAACCGAGATGTACGGGACGACACGAAAGGGATTCTGCAAAACATTACCAGCGAGGGGCTAGATGGGTTAGGTTACGTTATATTACGTTATAGTCGTATATGGTGTTTCCACCTAGAAGTAGGCGCCGACCCGCCAGGAATGTTGGAAAATACTACATTCTAGATGTTAGGATGCCTTAGGTTGGGATGTATAACCTTATAGACGTATATACTGTCCCCACCGAGAAGTACGGGCCGACACGAACGGGATTCTGTAAAACATTACCAGCGAGGGGCTAGATGGGTTAGGTTAGGTTATATTACGTTATAGACGTATATAATGTTCCCACCGAGAAGTAGGGTCCGAACCGCCAGGAATGTTGGAAAATACTACATCCGAGGTGTTATGCTGTCTTAGGTTAGGATATATAACGTTATAGACGTATATAATGTCCCAACCGAGATGTACGGGACGGCACGAACGGGATTCTGTAAAACATTACCAGGGAGGGTCTAGATGGGTTTGGTTAGGTTATATTATGTTATAGACGTATATAATGTTCCCACCGAGAAGTAGAGGCCGAACTGCCAGGAATGTTGGAAAATACTACATTCGAGAAGTTAGGTTGCCTTAGGTTGGGATATATAAAGTTATAGACGTACATAATGTCCCTACCGAGAAGTACGGGCCGACACGAACGGGATTCTGTAAAACATTACCAGCGAGGAGCTAGATGGGTTAGGTTAGGTTATATTACGTTATAGACGTATATAATGTTCCCACCGAGAAGTTGGGTCCGACCCGACAGGAATGTTGGTAAATACTACATCCGAGATGTTAGGTTGCCTTAGGTTGGGATATATAACGTTATAGAAGTATATAATGTCCCCACCGAGACGTGCAGGCCGACACGACCGGGATTTTGTAAAACATTAACAGCGAGGTTCTAGATGGGTTAGGTTAGGTTATATTACGTGATAGACGTATATAATGTTCGCACCGAGGAGTAGGGGCCGATAGGCCAGGAATGTTGGAAAATACTACATCCGACGTGTTAGGCTGTCTTAAGTTAGGATATATAACGCTATAGACGTATATAAATTCCCATCCGAGACGTACGGGACGACACGAACGGGATTCGTGTAAAACATTACCAGCGAGAGGCTAGATGGGTTAGGTTAGGTTGTATTACGATATAGTCGTATATAATGTTCCCACCGAGAAGTAGGGTCCGACCCGCCAGGAATGTTGGAAAATACTACATCCGAGGTGTTATGCTGTCTTAGGTTAGGATATATAACGTTATAGACGTATATAATGTCCCTACCGAGATGTACGGGACGACACGAACGGGATTCTGTAAAACATTACCAGGGAGGGGCTAGATGGGTTTGGTTAGGTTATATTATGTTATAGACGTATATAATGTTCCCACCGAGAAGTAGAGGCCGAACTGCCAGGAATGTTGGAAAATACTACATTCGAGATGTTAGGATGCCTTAGGTTGGGATATATAAAGTTATAGACGTACATAATGTCCCCACCGAGACGTACGGGACGACACAAACGGTATTTTATAAAACATTACCAGCGAGGGGCTAGATGGGTTAGGTTACGTTATATTACGTTATAGACGTATATAATGTTCGCACCGAGGAGTAGGGGCCGATAGGCCAGGAATGTTGGAAAATACTACATCCGACGTGTTAGGCTGTCTTAAGTTAGGATATATAACGCTATAGACGTATATAAATTCCCATCCGAGACGTACGGGACGACACGAACGGGATTCGTGTAAAACATTACCAGCGAGAGGCTAGATGGGTTAGGTTAGGTTGTATTACGATATAGTCGTATATAATGTTCCCACCGAGAAGTAGGGTCCGACCCGCCAGGAATGTTGGAAAATACTACATCCGAGGTGTTATGCTGTCTTAGGTTAGGATATATAACGTTATAGACGTATATAATGTCCCAACCGAGATGTGCGGGACGACACGAACTGTATTTTGTAAAACATTACCAGCGAGGGGCTAGATGGGTTAGGTTAGGTTATATTACGTTATAGTCGTATATGGTGTTCCCACCGAGAAGTAGAGGCCGATCCGCCAGGAATGTTGTACAATACTACATCCGAGATGTTGGCCTGCCTTAGGTTAGGATATATAACGCTATAGACGTATGTAACGTCCCCACCGAGACGTACGGGACGACACAAACGGGATTTTATAAAACATTACCAGCGAGGCGCTAGATGGGTTAGGTTAGGTTATATTACGTTATAGACGTATATAATGTTCGCACCGAGGATTAGGGGCCGACACGCCAGGAATGTTGGAAAATACTACAACCGAGGTGTTAGGTTGTCTTAGGTTAGGATATATATAACGATATAGACGTATATAATGTCCCAACCGAGATGTACGTGACGACACGAACGGGATTCTGTGAAACGTTACCAGCGAGGGGCTAGATGGGTTAGGTTATGTTATATTATGTTATAGACGTATATAATGTTCCCACCGAGAAGTGGCGGCCGACACGCCAGGAATGTTGGAAAATACTACATCCGAGGTGTTAGGCTGTCTTAGGTTAGGATATATAACGCTATAGACGTATATAATGTCCCAACCGAGATGTACGGGACGACACGAAAGGGATTCTGTAAAACATTACCAGCGAGGGGCTAGATGGGTTAGGTTACGTTATATTACGTTATAGTCGTATATGGTGTTTCCACCTAGAAGTAGGCGCCGACCCGCCAGGAATGTTGGAAAATACTACATTCTAGATGTTAGGATGCCTTAGGTTGGGATGTATAACCTTATAGACGTATATACTGTCCCCACCGAGACGTGCAGGCCGACACGACCGGGATTTTGTAAAACATTAACAGCGAGGTTCTAGATGGGTTAGGTTAGGTTATATTACGTGATAGACGTATATAATGTTCCCACCGAGAAGTAGGGGCCGACCCGCCAGGAATGTTGCTAAATACTACATCCGAGATGTTAGGTTGCCTTGGGTTGGGATATATAACGTTATAGACGTATATAATGTCCCAACCGAGATGTACGGGACGACACGAAAGGGATTCTGTAAAACATTACCAGCGAGGGGCTAGATGGGTTAGGTTACGTTATATTACGTTATAGTCGTATATGGTGTTTCCACCTAGAAGTAGGCGCCGACCCGCCAGGAATGTTGGAAAATACTACATTCTAGATGTTAGGATGCCTTAGGTTGGGATGTATAACCTTATAGACGTACATAATGTCCCCACCGAGAAGTACGGGCCGACACGAACGGGATTCTGTAAAACATTACCAGCGAGGAGCTAGATGGGTTAGGTTAGGTTATATTACGTTATAGACGTATATAATGTTCCCACCGAGAAGTTGGGTCCGACCCGACAGGAATGTTGGTAAATACTACATCCGAGATGTTAGGTTGCCTTAGGTTGGGATATATAACGTTATAGAAGTATATAATGTCCCCACCGAGACGTGCAGGCCGACACGACCGGGATTTTGTAAAACATTAACAGCGAGGTTCTAGATGGGTTAGGTTACGTTATATTACGTTATAGACGTATATAATGTTCGCACCGAGGAGTAGGGGCCGATAGGCCAGGAATGTTGGAAAATACTACATCCGACGTGTTAGGCTGTCTTAAGTTAGGATATATAACGCTATAGACGTATATAAATTCCCATCCGAGACGTACGGGACGACACGAACGGGATTCGTGTAAAACATTACCAGCGAGAGGCTAGATGGGTTAGGTTAGGTTGTATTACGATATAGTCGTATATAATGTTCCCACCGAGAAGTAGGGTCCGACCCGCCAGGAATGTTGGAAAATGCTACATCCGAGGTGTTATGCTGTCTTAGGTTAGGATATATAACGTTATAGACGTATATAATGTCCCAACCGAGATGTACGGGACGACACGAACGGGATTCTGTAAAACATTACCAGGGAGGGGCTAGATGGGTTTGGTTAGGTTATATTATGTTATAGACGTATATAATGTTCCCACCGAGAAGTAGAGGCCGAACTGCCAGGAATGTTGGAAAATACTACATTCGAGAAGTTAGGTTGCCTTAGGTTGGGGTATATAAAGTTATAGACGTACATAATGTCCCCACCTAGAAGTACGGGCCGACACGAACGGGATTCTGTAAAACATTACCAGCGAGGAGCTAGATGGGTTAGGTTAGGTTATATTACGTTATAGACGTATATAATGTTCCCACCGAGAAGTTGGGTCCGACCCGACAGGAATGTTGGTAAATACTACATCCGAGATGTTAGGTTGCCTTAGGTTGGGATATATAACGTTATAGAAGTATATAATGTCCCCACCGAGACGTGCAGGCCGACACGACCGGGATTTTGTAAAACATTAACAGCGAGGTTCTAGATGGGTTAGGTTAGGTTATATTACGTGATAGACGTATATAATGTTCCCACCGAGAAGTAGGGGCCGACCCGCCAGGAATGTTGCTAAATACTACATCCGAGATGTTAGGTTGCCTTGGGTTGGGATATATAACGTTATAGACGTATATAATGTCCCAACCGAGATGTACGGGACGACACGAAAGGTATTCTGTAAAACATTACCAGCGAGGGGCTAGATGGGTTAGGTTACGTTATATTACGTTATAGTCGTATATGGTGTTTCCACCTAGAAGTAGGCGCCGACCCGCCAGGAATGTTGGAAAATACTACATTCTAGATGTTAGGATGCCTTAGGTTGGGATGTATAACCTTATAGACGTATATACTGTCCCCACCGAGAAGTACGGGCCGACACGAACGGGATTCTGTAAAACATTACCAGCGAGGAGCTAGATGGGTTAGGTTAGGTTATATTACGTTATAGACGTATATAATGTTCCCACCGAGAAGTTGGGTCCGACCCGACAGGAATGTTGGTAAATACTACATCCGAGATGTTAGGTTGCCTTAGGTTGGGATATATAACGTTATAGAAGTATATAATGTCCCCACCGAGACGTGCAGGCCGACACGACCGGGATTTTGTAAAACATTCACAGCGAGGTTCTAGATGGGTTAGGTTAGGTTATATTACGTGATAGACGTATATAATGTTCGCACCGAGGAGTAGGGGCCGATAGGCCAGGAATGTTGGAAAATACTACATCCGTCGTGTTAGGCTGTCTTAAGTTAGGATATATAACGCTATAGACGTATATAAATTCCCATCCGAGACGTACGGGACGACACGAACGGGATTCGTGTAAAACATTACCAGCGAGAGGCTAGATGGGTTAGGTTAGGTTGTATTACGATATAGTCGTATATAATGTTCCCACCGAGAAGTAGGGTCCGACCCGCCAGGAATGTTGGAAAATACTACATCCGAGGTGTTATGCTGTCTTAGGTTAGGATATATAACGTTATAGACGTATATAATGTCCCTACCGAGATGTACGGGACGACACGAACGGGATTCTGTAAAACATTACCAGGGAGGGGCTAGATGGGTTTGGTTAGGTTATATTATGTTATAGACGTATATAATGTTCCCACCGAGAAGTAGAGGCCGAACTGCCAGGAATGTTGGAAAATACTACATTCGAGAAGTTAGGTTGCCTTAGGTTGGGGTATATAAAATTATAGACGTACATAATGTCCCCACCTAGAAGTACGGGCCGACACGAACGGGATTCTGTAAAACATTACCAGCGCGGAGCTAGATGGGTTAGGTTAGGTTATATTACGTTATAGACGTATATAATGTTCCCACCGAGAAGTTGGGTCCGACCCGACAGGAATGTTGGTAAATACTACATCCGAGATGTTAGGTTGCCTTAGGTTGGGATATATAACGTTATAGAAGTATATAATGTCCCCACCGAGACGTGCAGGCCGACACGACCGGGATTTTGTAAAACATTAACAGCGATGTTCTAGATGGGTTAGGTTAGGTTATATTACGTGATAGACGTATATAATGTTCCCACCGAGAAGTAGGGGCCGACCCGCCAGGAATGTTGCTAAATACTACATCCGAGATGTTAGGTTGCCTTGGGTTGGGATATATAACGTTATAGACGTATATAATGTCCCAACCGAGATGTACGGGACGACACGAAAGGGATTCTGTAAAACATTACCAGCGAGGGGCTAGATGGGTTAGGTTACGTTATATTACGTTATAGTCGTATATGGTGTTTCCACCTAGAAGTAGGCGCCGACCCGCCAGGAATGTTGGAAAATACTACATTCTAGATGTTAGGATGCCTTAGGTTGGGATGTATAACCTTATAGACGTATATACTGTCCCCACGGAGAAGTACCGGCCGACACGAACGGGATTCTGTAAAACATTACCAGCGAGGGGCTAGATGGGTTAGGTTAGGTTATATTACGTTATAGACGTATATAATGTTCCCACCGAGAAGTAGGGGCCGACCCGCCAGGAATGTTGTACAATACTACATCCGAGATGTTGGCCTGCCTTAGGTTAGGATATATAACGCTATAGACGTATTTAACGTCCCCACCGAGACGTACGGGACGACACAAACGGGATTTCATCAAACATTACCAGCGAGGCGCTAGATGGGTTAGGTTAGGTTATATTACGTTATAGACGTATATAATGTTCGCACCGAGGAGTAGGGGCCGATAGGCCAGGAATGTTGGAAAATACTACATCCGACGTGTTAGGCTGTCTTAAGTTAGGATATATAACGCTATAGACGTATATAAATTCCCATCCGAGACGTACGGGACGACACGAACGGGATTCGTGTAAAACATTACCAGCGAGAGGCTAGATGGGTTAGGTTAGGTTGTATTACGATATAGTCGTATATAATGTTCCCACCGAGAAGTAGGGTCCGACCCGCCAGGAATGTTGGAAAATACTACATCCGAGGTGTTATGCTGTCTTAGGTTATGATATATAACGTTATAGACGTATATAATGTCCCAACCGAGATGTACGGGGCGACACGAACGGGATTCTGTAAAACATTACCAGCGAGGGGCTAGATGGGTTTGGTTAGGTTATATTATGTTATAGACGTATATAATGTTCCCACCGAGAAGTAGAGGTCGAACTGCCAGGAATGTTGGAAAATACTACATTCGAGATGTTAGGTTGCCTTAGGTTGGGATATATAAAGTTATAGACGTACATAATGTCCCCACCGAGAAGTACGGGCCGACACGAACGGGATACTGTAAAACATTACCAGCGAGGAGCTAGATGGGTTAGGTTAGGTTATATTACGTTATAGACGTATATAATGTTCCCACCGAGAAGTTGGGTCCGACCCGACAGGAATGTTGGTAAATACTACATCCGAGATGTTAGGTTGCCTTAGGTTGGGATATATAACGTTATAGAAGTATATAATGTCCCCACCGAGACGTGCAGGCCGACACGACCGGGATTTTGTAAAACATTAACAGCGAGGTTCTAGATGGGTTAGGTTAGGTTGTATTACGTGATAGACGTATATAATGTTCCCACCGAGAAGTGGGGGCCGACACGCCAGGAATGTTGGAAAATACTACATCCGAGATGTTAGGTTGCCTTGGGTTGGGATATATAACGTTATAGACGTACATAATGTCCCCACCGAGACGTACGGGACGACACAAACGGGATTTTATAAAACATTACCAGCGAGGCGCTAGATGGGTTAGGTTAGGTTATATTATGTTACAGACGTATATAATGTTCCCACCGAGAAGTGGGGGCCGACACGCCAGGAATGTTGGAAAATACTACATCCGAGGTGTTAGGCTGTCTTAGGTTAGGATATATAACGATATAGACGTATATAATGTCCCAACCGAGATGTACGTGACGACACGAACGGGATTCTGTAAAACATTACCAGCGAGGGGCTAGATGGGTTAGGTTAGGTTATATTACGTTATAGACGTATATAAGGTTCCCACCGAGAAGTAGGGGCCGACCCGCCAGGAATGTTGTACAATACTACATCCGAGATGTTGGCCTGCCTTAGGTTAGGATATATAACGCTATAGACGTATTTAACGTCCCCACCGAGACGTACGGGACGACACAAACGGGATTTCATCAAACATTACCAGCGAGGCGCTAGATGGGTTAGGTTAGGTTATATTACGTTACAGACGTATATAATGTTCGCACCGAGGAGTAGGGGCCGACAGGCCAGGAATGTTGAAAAATACTACATCCGACGTGTTAGGCTGTCTTAAGTTAGGATATATAACGCTATAGACGTATATAAATTCCCATCCGAGACGTACGGGACGACACGAACGGGATTCGTGTAAAACATTACCAGCGAGAGGCTAGATGGGTTAGGTTAGGTTGTATTACGATATAGTCGTATATAATGTTCCCACCGAGAAGTAGGGTCCGACCCGCCAGGAATGTTGGAAAATACTACATCCGAGGTGTTATGCTGTCTTAGGTTAGGATATATAACGTTATAGACGTATATAATGTCCCTACCGAGATGTACGGGACGACACGAACGGGATTCTGTAAAACATTACCAGGGAGGGGCTAGATGGGTTTGGTTAGGTTATATTATGTTATAGACGTATATAATGTTCCCACCGAGAAGTAGGGGCCGACACGCCAGGAATGTTGGAAAATACTACAACCGAGGTGTTAGGTTGCCTTAGGTTAGGATATATAACGACATAAACGTATATAATGTCCCAACCGAGATGTACGTGACGACACGAACGGGATTCTGTAAAACATTACCAGCGAGGGGCTAGATGGGTTAGGTTAGGTTATATTATGTTATACACGTATATAATGTTCCCAGCGAGAAGTAGAGGCCGACACGCCAGGAATGTTGGAAAATACTACATCCGAGGTGTTAGGCTGTCTTAGGTTAGGATATATAACGCTATAGACGTATATAACGTCCCCACCGAAACGTACAGGCCGACACGACCGGGATTTTGTAAAACATTACCAGCAAGGTTCTAGATGGGTTAGGTTAGGTTATATTACGTGATAGACGTATATAATGTTCCCAGCGAGAAGTAGGGGCCGACCCGCCAGGAATGTTGGAGAATAATACATTCGATATTTTAGGTTGCCTTAGGTTGGGATATATAACCTTATAGACGTATATAATGTCCCCACCGAGAAGTACGGGCCGACACGAACGGGATTCTGTAAAACATTACCAGCGAGGGGCTAGATGGCTTAGGTTAGGTTATATTAAGTTCTAGACGTATATAATGTTCCCACCGAGAAGTAGGGGCCGACACGCCAGGAATGTTGGAAAATACTACAACCGAGGTGTTAGGTTGTCTTAGGTTTGGATATATAACGATATAGACGTATATAATGTCCCAAACGAGATGTACGTGATGACACGAACGGGATTCTGTAAAACATTACCAGCGAGGGGCTAGATGGGTTAGGTTAGGTTATATTACGTTATAGATGTATATAATGTTCCCAACGAGAAGTAGGGGCCGACACGCCAAGAATGTTGTAAAATACTACATCCGAGGTGTTAGCGTGTCTTAGGTTAGGATATATAACGATATAGCCGTATATAACGTCCCAACCGAGATGTACGTGACGACACGAACGGGATTCTGTAAAACATTACCAGCGAGGGGCTAGATGGGTTAGGTTAGGTTACATTACGTTATAGACGTATATAATGTTCCCACCGAGAAGTAGGGGCCGACACGCCAGGAATGTTGGAAAATACTACAACCGAGGTGTTAGGTTGTCTTAGGTTAGGATATATAACGATGTAGACGTATATAATGTCCCAACCGAGATGTACGTGACGACACGAACGGGATTCTGTAAAACATTACCAGCGAGGGGCTAGATGGGTTAGGTTAGGTTACATTACGTTATAGACGTATATAATGTTCCCACCGAGAAGTAGGGGCCGACACACCAGGAATGTTGGAAAATACTACAACCGAGGTGTTAGGTTGCCTTAGGTTAGGATATATAACGATATAAACGTATATAATGTCCCAACCGAGATGTACGTGACGACACGAACGGGATTCTGTAAAACATTACCAGCGAGGGGCTAGATGGGTTAGGTTAGGTTATATTATGTTATAGACGTATATAATGTTCCCACCGAGAAGTAGGGGCCGACACGCCAGGAATGTTGGAAAATACTACATCCGAGGTGTTAGGCTGTCTTAGGTTAGGATATATAACGCTATAGACGTATATAATGTCACACCCGAGATGTACGGGACGACACGAACGGGATTCTGTTAAACGTTACCTGCTAGGGGCTAGATGGGTTAGGTTAGGTTATATTACGTTATAGACGTATATAATGTTCCCACCGAGAAGTAGAGGCCGATCCGCCAGGAATGTTGGACAATACTACATCCGAGATGCTAGCCTGCCTTAGGTTTGTATATATAACGCTATAGACGTATATAATGTCCCCACCGAGACGTATAGGCCGACACGACCAGGATTTTGTAAAACATTACCAGCGAGGTTCTAGAAGGGGTTAGGTTAGGTTATACTACGTGATAGACGTATATAATGTTCCCACCGAGAAGTAGGGGCCGACCCGCCAGGAATGTTGCTAAATACTACATCCGAGATGTTAGGTTGTCTTAGGTTAGGATATATAACGATACAGACGTATATAATGTCCCAACCGAGATGTACGTGACGACACGAACGGGATTCTGTAAAACATTACCAGCGAGGGGCTAGATGGGTTAGGTTAGGTTATATTACGTTATAGTCGTATATGGTGTTTCCACCGAGAAGAAGGGGCCGACCCGCCAGGAAAGTTGTAGAATACTACATCCGAGATGTTGGCCGGCCTTAGGTTAGGATATATAACGCTATAGACGTATATAACGTCCCCACCGAAACGTACAGGCCGGCACGACCGGGATTTTGTAAAACATTACCAGCGAGGTTCTAGATGGGTTAGGTTAGGTTATATTATGTTATAGATGTATATAATGTTCCCACCGAGAAGTAGGGGCCGACACGCCAGGAATGTTGGAAGATACTACAACCGAGGTGTTAGGTTGTCTTAGGTTTGGATATATAACGATATAGACGTATATAATGTCCCAACCGAGATGTACGTGACGACACGAACGGGATTCTGTAAAACATTACCAGCGAGGGGCTAGATGGGTTAGGTTAGGTTATATTACGTTATAGATGTATATAATGTTCCCACCGAGAAGTAGGGGCCGACACGCCAAGAATGTTGGAAAATACTACATCCGAGGTGTTAGGCTGTCTTAGGTTAGGATATATAACGATATAGCCGTATATAATGTCCCAACCGAGATGTACGTGACGACACGAACGGGATTCTGTAAAACATTACCAGCGAGGGGCTAGATGGGTTAGGTTAGGTTACATTACGTTATAGACGTATATAATGTTCCCACCGAGAAGTAGGGGCCGACACGCCAGGAATGTTGGAAAATACTACAACCGAGGTGTTAGGTTGTCTCAGGTTAGGATATATAACGATATAGACGTATATAATGTCCCAACCGAGATGTACGTGACGACACGAACGGGATTCTGTAAAACATTACCAGCGATGTTCTAGAAGGGCTTAGGTTAGGTTATATTACGTGATAGACGTATATAATGTTCCCACCGAGAAGTAGGGGCCGACCCGCCAGGAATGTTGTACAATACTACATCTGAGATGTTGGCCTGCCTTAGGTTAGGATATATAACGCTATAGACGTATATAACGTCCCCACCGAAACGTACAGGCCGACACGACCGGGATTTTGTAGAACATTACCGGCGAGGTTCTAGATGGGCTAGGTTAGGTTACATTACGTTATAGACGTATATAATGTTCCCACCGAGAAGTAGGGGCCGACACGCCAGGAATGTTGGAAAATACTACAACCGAGGTGTTAGGTTGTCTTAGGTTAGGATATATAACGCTATAGACGTATATAATGTCCCACCCGAGATGTACGGGACGACACGAACGGGATTCTGTTAAACGTTACCTGCTAGGGGCTAGATGGGTTAGGTTAGGTTATATTACGTTATAGACGTATATAATGTTCCCACCGAGAAGTAGAGGCCGATCCGCCAGGAATGTTGGACAATACTACATCCGAGATGCTAGCCTGCCTTAGGTTTGTATATATAACGCTATAGACGTATATAATGTCCCCACCGAGACGTATAGGCCGACACGACCAGGATTTTGTAAAACATTACCAGCGAGGTTCTAGAAGGGGTTAGGTTAGGTTATATTACGTGATAGACGTATATAATGTTCCCACCGAGAAGTAGGGGCCGACACGCCAGGAATGTTGGAAAATACTACAACCGAGGTGTTAGGTTGTCTTAGGTTAGGATATATAACGATATAGACGTATATAATGTCCCAACCGAGATGTACGTGACGACACGAACGGGATTCTGTAAAACATTACCAGCGAGGGGCTAGATGGGTTAGGTTAGGTTACATTACGTTATAGACGTATATAATGTTCCCACCGAGAAGTAGGGGCCGACACGCCAGGAATGTTGGAAAATACTACAACCGAGGTGTTAGGTTGTCTCAGGTTAGGATATATAACGATATAGACGTATATAATGTCCCAACCGAGATGTACGTGACGACACGAACGGGATTCTGTAAATCATTACCAGCGAGGGGCTAGATGGGTTAGGTTAGGTTAGATTACGTTATAGTCGTATATGGTGTTTCCACCGAGAAGAAGGGGCCGACCCGCCAGGAATGTTGGAAAATACTACAACCGAGGTGTTAGGTTGTCTTAGGTTAGGATATATAACGATATAGACGTATATAATGTCCCAACCGAGATGTACGTGACGACACGAACGGGATTCTGTAAAACATTACCAGCTAGGGGCTAGATGGGTTAGGTTAGGTTATATTACGTTATAGACGTATATAATGTTCCCACGGAGAAGTAGAGGCCGATCCGCCAGGTATGTTGGACAATACTACATCCGAGATGCTAGCCTGCCTTAGGTTTGGATATATAACGCTATAGACGTATGTAATGTCCCCACCGAGACGTATAGGCCGACACGACCGGGATTTTGTAAAACATTACCAGCGAGCTTCTAGAAGGGGTTAGGTTAGGTTATATTACGTTATAGACGTATATAATGTTCCCTCCGAGAAGTAGGGCACGACACGCCAGGAATGTTGGAAAATACTACATCCGAGTTGTTAGGCTGTCTTAGGTTAGGATATATAACGCTATAGACGTATATAATGGCCCACCCGAGATGTACGGGACGACACGAACGGGACTCTGTAAAACATTACCAGCGAGGGGCTAGATGGGTTAGGTTAGGTTATATTACGTTATAGACGTATATAATCTTCCCACCGAGAAGTAGGGGCCGACACGCCAGGAATGTTGGAAAATACAACAACCTAGGTGTTAGGTTGTCTTAGGTTAGGATATATAACGATATAGACGTATATAATGTCCCAACAGAGATGTACGTGACGACACGAACGGGATTCTGTAAAACATTACCAGCTAGGGGCTAGATGGGTTAGGTTAGGTTATATTACGTTATAGACGTATATAATGTTCCCACGGAGAAGTAGAGGCCGATCCGCCAGGTATGTTGGACAATACTACATCCGAGATGCTAGCCTGCCTTAGGTTTGGATATATAACGCTATAGACGTATATAAAGTCCCAACCGAGATGTACGGAACGACAAGAATGGGATTCTGTTAAACATTACCAGCGAGGGGCTAGATGGGTTAGGATAGGTTATATTACGTTATAGACGTATATTATGTTCGCACCGAGAAGTAGGCCAGATACGCCAGGAATCTTGGCAAAATACTACATTCGAGATGATAGGTTGCCTTAGGTTAGGATATATAACGCTATAGACGTATATAAAGTCCCAACCGAGACGTACGGGACGACACGTACGTGATTCTATAAAACATTACCAGCGAGGGGCTAGATGGGTTAGGTTAGATTATATTATATTATAGACGTATATAATGTTCCCACCGAGAAGTAGGGGCCGACACGCCAGGAATGTTGGAAAATACTACATCCGAGGTGTTAGGCTGTCTTAGGTTAGGATATATAACGCTATAGACGTATATAATGTCCCACCCGAGATGTACGGGACGACACGAACGGGATTCTGTTAAACGTTACCTGCTAGGGGCTAGATGGGTTAGGTTAGGTTATACTACGTGATAGACGTATATAATGTTCCCACCGAGAAGTAGGGGCCGACCCGCCAGGAATGTTGCTAAATACTACATCCGAGATGTTAGGTTGTCTTAGGTTAGGATATATAACGATACAGACGTATATAATGTCCCAACCGAGATGTACGTGACGACACGAACGGGATTCTGTAAAACATTACCAGCGAGGGGCTAGATGGGTTAGGTTAGGTTATATTACGTTATAGTCGTATATGGTGTTTCCACCGAGAAGAAGGGGCCGACCCGCCAGGAAAGTTGTAGAATACTACATCCGAGATGTTGGCCGGCCTTAGGTTAGGATATATAACGCTATAGACGTATATAACGTCCCCACCGAAACGTACAGGCCGGCACGACCGGGATTTTGTAAAACATTACCAGCGAGGTTCTAGATGGGTTAGGTTAGGTTATATTATGTTATAGATGTATATAATGTTCCCACCGAGAAGTAGGGGCCGACACGCCAGGAATGTTGGAAGATACTACAACCGAGGTGTTAGGTTGTCTTAGGTTTGGATATATAACGATATAGACGTATATAATGTCCCAACCGAGATGTACGTGACGACACGAACGGGATTCTGTAAAACATTACCAGCGAGGGGCTAGATGGGTTAGGTTAGGTTATATTACGTTATAGATGTATATAATGTTCCCACCGAGAAGTAGGGGCCGACACGCCAAGAATGTTGGAAAATACTACATCCGAGGTGTTAGGCTGTCTTAGGTTAGGATATATAACGATATAGCCGTATATAATGTCCCAACCGAGATGTACGTGACGACACGAACGGGATTCTGTAAAACATTACCAGCGAGGGGCTAGATGGGTTAGGTTAGGTTACATTACGTTATAGACGTATATAATGTTCCCACCGAGAAGTAGGGGCCGACACGCCAGGAATGTTGGAAAATACTACAACCGAGGTGTTAGGTTGTCTCAGGTTAGGATATATAACGATATAGACGTATATAATGTCCCAACCGAGATGTACGTGACGACACGAACGGGATTCTGTAAAACATTACCAGCGATGTTCTAGAAGGGCTTAGGTTAGGTTATATTACGTGATAGACGTATATAATGTTCCCACCGAGAAGTAGGGGCCGACCCGCCAGGAATGTTGTACAATACTACATCTGAGATGTTGGCCTGCCTTAGGTTAGGATATATAACGCTATAGACGTATATAACGTCCCCACCGAAACGTACAGGCCGACACGACCGGGATTTTGTAGAACATTACCGGCGAGGTTCTAGATGGGCTAGGTTAGGTTACATTACGTTATAGACGTATATAATGTTCCCACCGAGAAGTAGGGGCCGACACGCCAGGAATGTTGGAAAATACTACAACCGAGGTGTTAGGTTGTCTTAGGTTAGGATATATAACGCTATAGACGTATATAATGTCCCACCCGAGATGTACGGGACGACACGAACGGGATTCTGTTAAACGTTACCTGCTAGGGGCTAGATGGGTTAGGTTAGGTTATATTACGTTAGAGACGTATATAATGTTCCCACCGAGAAGTAGAGGCCGATCCGCCAGGAATGTTGGACAATACTACATCCGAGATGCTAGCCTGCCTTAGGTTTGTATATATAACGCTATAGACGTATATAATGTCCCCACCGAGACGTATAGGCCGACACGACCAGGATTTTGTAAAACATTACCAGCGAGGTTCTAGAAGGGGTTAGGTTAGGTTATATTACGTGATAGACGTATATAATGTTCCCACCGAGAAGTAGGGGCCGACCCGCCAGGAATGTTGCTAAATACTACATCCGAGATGTTAGGTTGTCTTAGGTTAGGATATATAACGATATAGACGTATATAAAGTCCCAACCGAGATGTACGTGACGACACGAACGGGATTCTGTAAAACATTACCAGCGAGGGGCTAGATGCGTTAGGTTAGGTTATATTACGTTATAGTCGTATATGGTGTTTCCACCGAGAAGAAGGGGCCGACCCGCCAGGAAAGTTGTAGAATACTGCATCCGAGATGTTGGCCTGCCTTAGGTTAGGATATATAACGCTATAGACGTATATAACGTCCCCACCGAAACGTACTGGCCGACACGACCGGGATTTTGTAAAACATTACCAGCGAGGTTCTAGATGGGTTAGGTTAGGCTATATTACGTGATAGACGTATATAATGTTCCCACCGAGAAGTAGGGGCCGACCCGCCAGGAATGTTGGAAAATACTACAACCGAGGTGTTAGGTTGTCTTAGGTTAGGATATATAACGATATAGACGTATATAATGTCCCAACCGAGATGTACGTGACGACACGAACGGGATTCTGTAAAACATTACCAGCGAGGGGCTAGATGGGTTAGGTTAGGTTACATTACGTTATAGACGTATATAATGTTCCCACCGAGAAGTAGGGGCCGACACGCCAGGAATGTTGGAAAATACTACAACCGAGGTGTTAGGTTGTCTTAGGTTAGGATATATAACGATATAGACGTATATAATGTCCCAACCGAGATGTACGTGACGACACGAACGGGATTCTGTAAAACATTACCAGCTAGGGGCTAGATGGGTTAGGTTAGGTTATATTACGTTATAGACGTATATAATGTTCCCACGGAGAAGTAGAGGCCGATCCGCCAGGTATGTTGGACAATACTACATCCGAGATGCTAGCCTGCCTTAGGTTTGGATATATAACGCTATAGACGTATGTAATGTCCCCACCGAGACGTATAGGCCGACACGACCGGGATTTTGTAAAACATTACCAGCGAGCTTCTAGAAGGGGTTAGGTTAGGTTATATTACGTTATAGACGTATATAATGTTCCCTCCGAGAAGTAGGGCACGACACGCCAGGAATGTTGGAAAATACTACATCCGAGTTGTTAGGCTGTCTTAGGTTAGGATATATAACGCTATAGACGTATATAATGTCCCACCCGAGATGTACGGGACGACACGAACGGGACTCTGTAAAACATTACCAGCGAGGGGCTAGATGGGTTAGGTTAGGTTATATTACGTTATAGACGTATATAATCTTCCCACCGAGAAGTAGGGGCCGACACGCCAGGAATGTTGGAAAATACAACAACCTAGGTGTTAGGTTGTCTTAGGTTAGGATATATAACGATATAGACGTATATAATGTCCCAACAGAGATGTACGTGACGACACGAACGGGATTCTGTAAAACATTACCAGCTAGGGGCTAGATGGGTTAGGTTAGGTTATATTACGTTATAGACGTATATAATGTTCCCACGGAGAAGTAGAGGCCGATCCGCCAGGTATGTTGGACAATACTACATCCGAGATGCTAGCCTGCCTTAGGTTTGGATATATAACGCTATAGACGTATATAAAGTCCCAACCGAGATGTACGGGACGACAAGAATGGGATTCTGTTAAACATTACCAGCGAGGGGCTAGATGGGTTAGGATAGGTTATATTACGTTATAGACGTATATTATGTTCGCACCGAGAAGTAGGCCAGATACGCCAGGAATCTTGGCAAAATACTACATTCGAGATGATAGGTTGCCTTAGGTTAGGATATATAACGCTATAGACGTATATAAAGTCCCAACCGAGACGTACGGGACGACACGTACGTGATTCTGTAAAACATTACCAGCGAGGGGCTAGATGGGTTAGGTTAGATTATATTATATTATAGACGTATATAATGTTCCCACCGAGAAGTAGGGTCCGACCCGCCAGGAATGTTGGAAAATACGACATCCGAGATGTTAGGTTGCCTGGGGTTGGGATACATAACGTTATATACGTACATAATGACCCCACCGAGACGTACCGGACGACACAAACGGGATTTTATAAAACATTACCAGCGAGGAGCTAGATGGGTTAGGTTAGGTTATATTATGTTATAGACGTATATAATGTTCCCACCGAGAAGTAGGGACCGACACGCCAGGAATGTTGGAAAATACTACATCCGAGGTGCTAGGCTGCCTTAGGTTAGGATATATAACGCTATAGACGTATATAATGTCCCCAACGAGACGTACAGGCCGACACGACCGGGATTTTGTAAAACATTACCAGCGAGGTTCTAGATGGGTTAGGTTAGGTTATATTACGTGATAGACGTATATAATGTTCCCACCGAGAAGTAGAGGCCGATACGCCAGGAATGTTGGACAATACTACATCCGAGATGCTAGCCTGCCTTAGGTTTGGATATATAACGCTATAGACGTATATAAAGTCCCAACCGAGACGTACGGGACGACACGTACGGAATTCTGTAAAACATTACCAGCGAGGGGCTAGATGGGTTAAGTTAGGTTATATTATGTTATAGACGTATATAATGTTCCCACCGAGAAGTAGGGTCCGACCCGCCAGGAATGTTGGAAAATACGACATCCGAGATGTTAGGTTGCCTTGGGTTGGGATACATAACGTTATAGACGTACATAATGACCCCACCGAGACGTACGGGACGACACAAACGAGATTTTATAAAACATTAGCAGCGAGGGTCTAGACGGGTTAGGTTAGGATATATAACGCTATAGACGTATATAACGTCCCCACCGAAACGTACCTGCCGACACGACCGGGATTTTGTAAAACATTACCAGCGAGGTTCTAGATGGGTTAGGTTAGATTATATTACGTGATAGAGGTATATAATGTTCCCACCGGGAAATAGGGGCTGACCCGCCAGGAATTTTGGAAAATAATACATTCGAGATGTTAGGTTGCCTTACGTTGGGATATATAACCTTATAGACGTATATAATGTCCCCACCAAGAAGTACGGGCCGACACGACCGGGATTTTGTAAAACATTACCAGCGAGGTTCTAGATGGGTTAGGTTAGGTTATATTACGTGATAGACGTATATAATGTTCCCACCGGGAAATAGGGGCTGACCCGCCAGGAATGTTGGAAAATAATACATTCGAGATGCTAGCCTGCCTTAGGTTTGGATATATAACGCTATAGACGTATATAATGTCCCCACCGAGACGTATAGGCCGACACGACCGGGATTTTGTAAAACATTACCAGCGAGCTTCTAGAAGGGGTTAGGTTAGGTTATATTACGTTATAGACGTATATAATGTTCCCTCCGAGAAGTAGGGCACGACACGCCAGGAATGTTGGAAAATACTACGTCCGAGGTGTTAGGTTGCCTTAGGTTGGGATATATAACGTTATAGAAGTATATAATGCCCCACCGAGACGTACGGGATGACAAGAACGGGGTTTTCTAAAACATTACCAGCGAAGGGCTAGATGGGTTAGGTTAGGTTATATTACGTTATAGACGTATATAATGTTCCCACCGAGAAGTAGAGGCCGAACTGCCAGGAATGTTGGAAAATACTACATTCGAGATGTTAGGTTGCCTTAGGTTGGGATATATAACCTTATAGACGTATATCATGTCCCCACCGAGAAGTACGGGCAGACACGAACGGGATTCTGTAAAACATTACCAGCCAGGGGCTAGATGGGTTAGGTTAGGTTATATTTCGTTATAGACGTATATAACGTTCCCACCGAGAAGTAGGGGCCGGCACGCCAGGAATGTTGGAAAATACTACATCCGAGGTGTTAGGCTGCCTTAGGTTAGGATATATAACGCTATAGACGTATATAATATCCCAGCCGAGATGTACGGGACGAAACGAAAGGGATTCTGTAAAACATTACCAGCGAGGGGCTAGATGGGTTAGGTTAGGTTATATTACGTTATAGTCGTATATGGTGTTTCCACCGAGAAGTAGGGGCCGACCCGCCAGGAATGTTGGAAAATACTACATTCTAGATGTTAGGTTGCCTTAGGTTGGGATATATAACCTTATAGACGTATATAATGTCCCCACCGAGAAGTACGGGCCTACATGCACTGGATTCTGTAAAACATTACCAGCGAGGGGCTAGATGGATTAGGTTAGGTTATATTACGTTATAGACGTATACAATGTTCCTACCGAGAAGTAGATGCCGACCCGCCAGGAATGTTGGAAAATACGACATCCGAGGTGTTAGGCTGCCTTAGGTTAGGATATATAACGCTATAGACGTATATAAAGTCCCAACCAAGACGTACGGGACGACAAGAATGGGATTCTGTAAAACATTACCAGCGAGGGGCTAGATGGGTTAGGTTAGGTTATATTACGTCATAGACGTATATAATGTTCCCACCGAGAAGTAGAGGCCGATCCGCCAGGAATGCTGTACAATACTACATCCGAGAGGTTGGCCTGCCTTAGGTTAGGATATATAACGCTATAGACGTATGTAACGTCCCCACCGAGATGTACGGGACGACACGAACGGGATTTTGTAAAACATTACCAGCGAGGGGCTAGATGGGTTAGGATAGGTTATATTACGTTATAGACGTATATAGTGTTTCCACCGAGAAGTAGGGGCCGACACGCCAGGAATGTTGGAAAATACTACATTCGAGCTGTTAGGTTGCCTTAGGTTGGGATATATAACCTTATTGACGTATATAATGTCCCCACCGAGAAGTACGGGCAGACACGAACGGGATTCTGTAAAACATTACCAGCGAGGGGCTAGATGGGTTAGGTTAGGTTATATTACGTTATAGACGAATATAATGTTCCCACCGAGAAGTAGGGTCCGACACGCCAGGAATGTTGGAAAATACTACATCCGAGGTGTTAGGCTGCCTTAGGTTAGGATATATAACGCTATAGACGTGTATAATGTCCCCAACGAGACGCACAGGTCGACACGACCGGGATTTTGTAAAACATTACCAGCGAGGGGCTAGATGGGTTAGGATAGGTTATATTACGTTATAGACGTATATAATGTTCGCACCGAGAAGTAGGCCCGATACGCCAGGAATGTTGGAAAATACTACATCCGAGGTGTGAGGCTGCCTTAGGTTAGGATATATAACGCTATAGACGTATATAAAGTCCCAACCGAGATGTACGGGACGACAAGAATGGGATTCTGTAAAACATTACCAGCGAGGTGCTAGATGGGTTAGGTTAGGTTATTTTACGTTATAGACGTATATAGCGTTTCCACCGAGAAGGAGGGGCCGACACGCCAGGAATGTTGGAAAATACTACATTCGAGCTGTTAGGTTGCCTTAGGTTGGGATATATAACCTTATTGACGTATATAATGTCCCCACCGAGAAGTACGGGCAGACACGAACCGGATTCTGTAAAACATTACCAGCGAGGGGCTAGATGGGTTAGGTTAGGTTATATTACGTTATAGACGAATATAATGTTCCCACCGAGAAGTAGGGTCCGACAGGCCAGGAATGTTGGAAAATACTACATCCGAGGTGTTAGGCTGCCTTAGGTTAGGATATATAACGCTATAGACGTGTATAATGTCCCCAACGAGACGTACAGGCCGACACGACCGGGATTTTGTAAAACATTACCAGCGAGGGGCTTGATGGGTTAGGATAGGTTATATTACGTTATAGACGTATATAATGTTCGCACCGAGAAGTAGGCCCGATACGCCAGGAATGTAGGAAAATACTACATCCGAGGTGTTAGGCTGCCTTAGGTTAGGATATATAATGCTATAGACGTATATAAATTCCCAACCGAGATGTACGGGACGACAAGAATGTGATTCTGTAAAACATTACCAGCGAGGGGCTAGATGGGTTAGGTTAGGTTATATTACGTTATAGTCGTATATGGTGTTTCCACCGAGAAGAAGGGGCCGACCCGCCAGGAATGTTGTACAATACTACATCCGAGATGTTGGCCTGCCTTAGGTTAGGATATATAACGCTATAGACGTATGTAGCGTCCCCACCGAGACGTACAGGCCGACACGATCGGGATTTTGTAAAACATTACCAGCGAGGTTCTAAATGGGTTAGGTTAGGTTATATTACGTGATAGACGTATATAATGTTCCCACCGGGAAATAGGGGCTGACCTGCCAGGAATGTTGGAGAATAATACATTCGAAATGTTAGGTTGCCTTAGGTTGGGATATATAACCTTATAGACGTATGTAATGTCCCCACCGAGAAGTACGGGCCGACACGAACGGGATTGTGTAAAACATTACCAGCGAGGGGCTAGATGGGTTAGGTTAGGTTATATTACGTTATAGACGTATATAATGTTCGCACCGAGACGTAGGCCCGATACGCCAGGAATGTTGGAAAATACTACATCCGAGGTGTTAGGCTGCCTTAGGTTAGGATATATAACGCTATAGACGTATATAAAGTCCCAACCGAGATGTACGGGACGACAAGAATGGGATTCTGTAAAACATTACCAGCGAGGGGCTAGATGGGTTAGGATAGGTTATTTTACGTTATAGACGTATATAGCGTTTCCACCGAGAAGTGGGGGCCGACACGCCAGGAATGTTGGAAAATACTACATACGAGGTGTTAGGCTGTCTTAGGTTAGGATATGTAACGCTATAGACGTATATAATATCCCAGCCGAGATGTACGGGACGACACGAACGGGATTCTGTAAAACATTACCAGCGAGGGGCTAGATGGGTTAGGTTAGGTTATATTACGTTATAGTCGTATATGGTGCTTCCACCGAGAAGTAGGGGCCGACCCGCCAGGAATGTTGGAAAATACTACATTCTAGATGTTAGGTTGCCTTAGGTTGGTATATACAACCTTATAGACGTATATAATGTCCCCACCGAGAAGTACGGGCCGACATGAACTGAATTCTGTATAACATTACCAGCGAGGGGCTAGATGGGTTAGGTTAGGTTATATTACGTCATAGACGTATATAATGTTCCCACCGAGAAGTAGAGGCCGATCCGCCAGGAATGTTGTACAGTACTACATCCGAGATGTTGGCCTGCCTTAGGTTAGGATATATAACGCTATAGACGTATGTAACGTCCCCACCGAGACGTACAGGCCGACACGACCGGGATTTTGTAAAACATTACCAGCGAGGGGCTAGATGGGTTAGGATAGGTTATATTACGTTATAGACGTATATAGTGTTCCCTCCGAGAAGTAGGGCACGACACGCCAGGAATGTTGGAAAATACTACATCCGAGTTGTTAGGCTGTCTTAGGTTAGGATATATAACGCTATAGACGTATATAATGTCCCACCCGAGATGTACGGGACGACACGAACGGGACTCTGTAAAACATTACCAGCGAGGGGCTAGATGGGTTAGGTTAGGTTATATTACGTTATAGACGTATATAATCTTCCCACCGAGAAGTAGGGGCCGACACGCCAGGAATGTTGGAAAATACAACAACCTAGGTGTTAGGTTGTCTTAGGTTAGGATATATAACGATATAGACGTATATAATGTCCCAACAGAGATGTACGTGACGACACGAACGGGATTCTGTAAAACATTACCAGCTAGGGGCTAGATGGGTTAGGTTAGGTTATATTACGTTATAGACGTATATAATGTTCCCACGGAGAAGTAGAGGCCGATCCGCCAGGTATGTTGGACAATACTACATCCGAGATGCTAGCCTGCCTTAGGTTTGGATATATAACGCTATAGACGTATATAAAGTCCCAACCGAGATGTACGGGACGACAAGAATGGGATTCTGTTAAACATTACCAGCGAGGGGCTAGATGGGTTAGGATAGGTTATATTACGTTATAGACGTATATTATGTTCGCACCGAGAAGTAGGCCAGATACGCCAGGAATCTTGGCAAAATACTACATTCGAGATGATAGGTTGCCTTAGGTTAGGATATATAACGCTATAGACGTATATAAAGTCCCAACCGAGACGTACGGGACGACACGTACGTGATTCTGTAAAACATTACCAGCGAGGGGCTAGATGGGTTAGGTTAGATTATATTATATTATAGACGTATATAATGTTCCCACCGAGAAGTAGGGTCCGACCCGCCAGGAATGTTGGAAAATACGACATCCGAGATGTTAGGTTGCCTGGGGTTGGGATACATAACGTTATATACGTACATAATGACCCCACCGAGACGTACCGGACGACACAAACGGGATTTTATAAAACATTACCAGCGAGGAGCTAGATGGGTTAGGTTAGGTTATATTATGTTATAGACGTATATAATGTTCCCACCGAGAAGTAGGGACCGACACGCCAGGAATGTTGGAAAATACTACATCCGAGGTGCTAGGCTGCCTTAGGTTAGGATATATAACGCTATAGACGTATATAATGTCCCCAACGAGACGTACAGGCCGACACGACCGGGATTTTGTAAAACATTACCAGCGAGGTTCTAGATGGGTTAGGTTAGGTTATATTACGTGATAGACGTATATAATGTTCCCACCGAGAAGTAGAGGCCGATACGCCAGGAATGTTGGACAATACTACATCCGAGATGCTAGCCTGCCTTAGGTTTGGATATATAACGCTATAGACGTATATAAAGTCCCAACCGAGACGTACGGGACGACACGTACGGAATTCTGTAAAACATTACCAGCGAGGGGCTAGATGGGTTAAGTTAGGTTATATTATGTTATAGACGTATATAATGTTCCCACCGAGAAGTAGGGTCCGACCCGCCAGGAATGTTGGAAAATACGACATCCGAGATGTTAGGTTGCCTTGGGTTGGGATACATAACGTTATAGACGTACATAATGACCCCACCGAGACGTACGGGACGACACAAACGAGATTTTATAAAACATTAGCAGCGAGGGTCTAGACGGGTTAGGTTAGGATATATAACGCTATAGACGTATATAACGTCCCCACCGAAACGTACCTGCCGACACGACCGGGATTTTGTAAAACATTACCAGCGAGGTTCTAGATGGGTTAGGTTAGATTATATTACGTGATAGAGGTATATAATGTTCCCACCGGGAAATAGGGGCTGACCCGCCAGGAATTTTGGAAAATAATACATTCGAGATGTTAGGTTGCCTTACGTTGGGATATATAACCTTATAGACGTATATAATGTCCCCACCAAGAAGTACGGGCCGACACGACCGGGATTTTGTAAAACATTACCAGCGAGGTTCTAGATGGGTTAGGTTAGGTTATATTACGTGATAGACGTATATAATGTTCCCACCGGGAAATAGGGGCTGACCCGCCAGGAATGTTGGAAAATAATACATTCGAGATGCTAGCCTGCCTTAGGTTTGGATATATAACGCTATAGACGTATATAATGTCCCCACCGAGACGTATAGGCCGACACGACCGGGATTTTGTAAAACATTACCAGCGAGCTTCTAGAAGGGGTTAGGTTAGGTTATATTACGTTATAGACGTATATAATGTTCCCTCCGAGAAGTAGGGCACGACACGCCAGGAATGTTGGAAAATACTACGTCCGAGGTGTTAGGTTGCCTTAGGTTGGGATATATAACGTTATAGAAGTATATAATGCCCCACCGAGACGTACGGGATGACAAGAACGGGGTTTTCTAAAACATTACCAGCGAAGGGCTAGATGGGTTAGGTTAGGTTATATTACGTTATAGACGTATATAATGTTCCCACCGAGAAGTAGAGGCCGAACTGCCAGGAATGTTGGAAAATACTACATTCGAGATGTTAGGTTGCCTTAGGTTGGGATATATAACCTTATAGACGTATATCATGTCCCCACCGAGAAGTACGGGCAGACACGAACGGGATTCTGTAAAACATTACCAGCCAGGGGCTAGATGGGTTAGGTTAGGTTATATTTCGTTATAGACGTATATAACGTTCCCACCGAGAAGTAGGGGCCGGCACGCCAGGAATGTTGGAAAATACTACATCCGAGGTGTTAGGCTGCCTTAGGTTAGGATATATAACGCTATAGACGTATATAATATCCCAGCCGAGATGTACGGGACGAAACGAAAGGGATTCTGTAAAACATTACCAGCGAGGGGCTAGATGGGTTAGGTTAGGTTATATTACGTTATAGTCGTATATGGTGTTTCCACCGAGAAGTAGGGGCCGACCCGCCAGGAATGTTGGAAAATACTACATTCTAGATGTTAGGTTGCCTTAGGTTGGGATATATAACCTTATAGACGTATATAATGTCCCCACCGAGAAGTACGGGCCTACATGCACTGGATTCTGTAAAACATTACCAGCGAGGGGCTAGATGGATTAGGTTAGGTTATATTACGTTATAGACGTATACAATGTTCCTACCGAGAAGTAGATGCCGACCCGCCAGGAATGTTGGAAAATACGACATCCGAGGTGTTAGGCTGCCTTAGGTTAGGATATATAACGCTATAGACGTATATAAAGTCCCAACCAAGACGTACGGGACGACAAGAATGGGATTCTGTAAAACATTACCAGCGAGGGGCTAGATGGGTTAGGTTAGGTTATATTACGTCATAGACGTATATAATGTTCCCACCGAGAAGTAGAGGCCGATCCGCCAGGAATGCTGTACAATACTACATCCGAGAGGTTGGCCTGCCTTAGGTTAGGATATATAACGCTATAGACGTATGTAACGTCCCCACCGAGATGTACGGGACGACACGAACGGGATTTTGTAAAACATTACCAGCGAGGGGCTAGATGGGTTAGGATAGGTTATATTACGTTATAGACGTATATAGTGTTTCCACCGAGAAGTAGGGGCCGACACGCCAGGAATGTTGGAAAATACTACATTCGAGCTGTTAGGTTGCCTTAGGTTGGGATATATAACCTTATTGACGTATATAATGTCCCCACCGAGAAGTACGGGCAGACACGAACGGGATTCTGTAAAACATTACCAGCGAGGGGCTAGATGGGTTAGGTTAGGTTATATTACGTTATAGACGAATATAATGTTCCCACCGAGAAGTAGGGTCCGACACGCCAGGAATGTTGGAAAATACTACATCCGAGGTGTTAGGCTGCCTTAGGTTAGGATATATAACGCTATAGACGTGTATAATGTCCCCAACGAGACGCACAGGTCGACACGACCGGGATTTTGTAAAACATTACCAGCGAGGGGCTAGATGGGTTAGGATAGGTTATATTACGTTATAGACGTATATAATGTTCGCACCGAGAAGTAGGCCCGATACGCCAGGAATGTTGGAAAATACTACATCCGAGGTGTGAGGCTGCCTTAGGTTAGGATATATAACGCTATAGACGTATATAAAGTCCCAACCGAGATGTACGGGACGACAAGAATGGGATTCTGTAAAACATTACCAGCGAGGTGCTAGATGGGTTAGGTTAGGTTATTTTACGTTATAGACGTATATAGCGTTTCCACCGAGAAGGAGGGGCCGACACGCCAGGAATGTTGGAAAATACTACATTCGAGCTGTTAGGTTGCCTTAGGTTGGGATATATAACCTTATTGACGTATATAATGTCCCCACCGAGAAGTACGGGCAGACACGAACCGGATTCTGTAAAACATTACCAGCGAGGGGCTAGATGGGTTAGGTTAGGTTATATTACGTTATAGACGAATATAATGTTCCCACCGAGAAGTAGGGTCCGACAGGCCAGGAATGTTGGAAAATACTACATCCGAGGTGTTAGGCTGCCTTAGGTTAGGATATATAACGCTATAGACGTGTATAATGTCCCCAACGAGACGTACAGGCCGACACGACCGGGATTTTGTAAAACATTACCAGCGAGGGGCTTGATGGGTTAGGATAGGTTATATTACGTTATAGACGTATATAATGTTCGCACCGAGAAGTAGGCCCGATACGCCAGGAATGTAGGAAAATACTACATCCGAGGTGTTAGGCTGCCTTAGGTTAGGATATATAATGCTATAGACGTATATAAATTCCCAACCGAGATGTACGGGACGACAAGAATGTGATTCTGTAAAACATTACCAGCGAGGGGCTAGATGGGTTAGGTTAGGTTATATTACGTTATAGTCGTATATGGTGTTTCCACCGAGAAGAAGGGGCCGACCCGCCAGGAATGTTGTACAATACTACATCCGAGATGTTGGCCTGCCTTAGGTTAGGATATATAACGCTATAGACGTATGTAGCGTCCCCACCGAGACGTACAGGCCGACACGATCGGGATTTTGTAAAACATTACCAGCGAGGTTCTAAATGGGTTAGGTTAGGTTATATTACGTGATAGACGTATATAATGTTCCCACCGGGAAATAGGGGCTGACCTGCCAGGAATGTTGGAGAATAATACATTCGAAATGTTAGGTTGCCTTAGGTTGGGATATATAACCTTATAGACGTATGTAATGTCCCCACCGAGAAGTACGGGCCGACACGAACGGGATTGTGTAAAACATTACCAGCGAGGGGCTAGATGGGTTAGGTTAGGTTATATTACGTTATAGACGTATATAATGTTCGCACCGAGACGTAGGCCCGATACGCCAGGAATGTTGGAAAATACTACATCCGAGGTGTTAGGCTGCCTTAGGTTAGGATATATAACGCTATAGACGTATATAAAGTCCCAACCGAGATGTACGGGACGACAAGAATGGGATTCTGTAAAACATTACCAGCGAGGGGCTAGATGGGTTAGGATAGGTTATTTTACGTTATAGACGTATATAGCGTTTCCACCGAGAAGTGGGGGCCGACACGCCAGGAATGTTGGAAAATACTACATACGGGGTGTTAGGCTGTCTTAGGTTAGGATATGTAACGCTATAGACGTATATAATATCCCAGCCGAGATGTACGGGACGACACGAACGGGATTCTGTAAAACATTACCAGCGAGGGGCTAGATGGGTTAGGTTAGGTTATATTACGTTATAGTCGTATATGGTGCTTCCACCGAGAAGTAGGGGCCGACCCGCCAGGAATGTTGGAAAATACTACATTCTAGATGTTAGGTTGCCTTAGGTTGGTATATACAACCTTATAGACGTATATAATGTCCCCACCGAGAAGTACGGGCCGACATGAACTGAATTCTGTATAACATTACCAGCGAGGGGCTAGATGGGTTAGGTTAGGTTATATTACGTCATAGACGTATATAATGTTCCCACCGAGAAGTAGAGGCCGATCCGCCAGGAATGTTGTACAGTACTACATCCGAGATGTTGGCCTGCCTTAGGTTAGGATATATAACGCTATAGACGTATGTAACGTCCCCACCGAGACGTACAGGCCGACACGACCGGGATTTTGTAAAACATTACCAGCGAGGGGCTAGATGGGTTAGGATAGGTTATATTACGTTATAGACGTATATAGTGTTTCCACCGAGAAGTAGGGGCCGACACGCCAGGAATGTTGGAAAATACTACATTCGAGCTGTTAGGTTGCCTTGGGTTGGGATATATAACCTTATTGACGTATATAATGTCCCCACCGAGAAGTACGGGCAGACACGAACGGGATTCTGTAAAACATTACCAGCGAGGGGCTAGATGGGTTAGGTTAGGTTATATTACGTTATAGACGAATATAATGTTCCCACCGAGAAGTAGGGTCCGACACGCCAGGAATGTTGGAAAATACTACATTCGATATGATAGGTTGCCTTAGGTTGGGATATATAACCTTATAGACCTATATAATGTCCCCACCGAGAAGTACGGGCCGACACAACCGGGATTCTGTAAAAAATTACCAGCGAGGGGCTAGATGGGTTAGGTTAGGTTATATTACGTTATCGACGTATATAATGTTTCCACCGAGAAGTGGGGGCCGACACGCTAGGAACGTTGGAAAATACTACATCCGAGGTGTTAGGCTGCCTTAGGTTAGGATATATAACGCTATAGACGTATATAAAGTCCCAACCGAGACGTACGGGACGACACGTACGGAATTCTGTAAAACATTACCAGCGAGGGGCTAGATGGGTTAGGTTAGGTTATATTATGTTATAGACGTATATAATCTTCCCACCGAGAAGTAGGGTCCGACCCGCCAAGAATGTTGGAAAATACGACATCCGAGGTGTTAGGCTGCCTTAGGTTAGGATATATAACGCTATAGACGTATATAAAGTACCAACCGAGACGTACGGGACGACACGTACGGGATTCTGTAAAACATTACCAGCGAGGGGCTAGATAGGTTAGGTTAGGTTATATTATGTTATAGAAGTATATAATGTTCCCACCGAGAAGTAGGGTCCGACCCGCCAGGAATGTTGGAAAACACTACATCCGAGGTGTTAGGCTGCCTTAGGTTAGGATATATAACGCTATAGACGTGTATAATGTCCCCAACGAGACGTACAGGCCGACACGACCGGGATTTTGTAAAACATTACCAGCGAGGGGCTAGATGCGTTAGGATAGGTTATATTACGTTATAGACGTATATAATGTTCGCACCGAGAAGTAGGCCCGATACGCCAGGAATGTAGGAAAATACTACATCCGAGGTGTTAGGCTGCCTTAGGTTAGGATATATAACGCTATAGAAGTATATAAATTCCCAACCGAGATGTACGGGACGACAAGAATGTGATTCTGTAAAACATTACCAGCGAGGGGCTAGATGGGTTAGGTTAGGTTATATTACGTTATAGACGTATATAATGTTCGCACCGAGACGTAGGCCCGATACGCCAGGAATGTTGGAAAATACTACATCCGAGGTGTTAGGCTGTCTTAGGTTAGGATAAATAACGCTATAGACGTATATAATATCCCAGCCGAGATGTACGGGACGACACGAACGGGATTCTGTGAAACATTACCAGCGAGGGGCCAGATGGGTTAGGTTAGGTTATATTACGTTATAGTCGTATATGGTGTTTCCACCGAGAAGTAGGGGCCGACCCGCCAGGAATGTTGGAAAATACTACAACCGAGGTGTTAGGTTGTCTTAGGTTAGGATATATAACGATATAGACGTATATAATGTCCCAACCGAGATGTACGTGTGGACACGAACGGGATTTTGTAAAACATTACCAGCGAAGTTCTAGATGGGTTAGGTTAGGATATATTACGTTATAGACGTATATAAAGTCCCAACCGAGACGTACGGGACGACACGTACGGAATTCTGTAAAACATTACCAGCGAGGGGCTAGATGGGTTAGGTTAGGTTATATTACGTTATAGACGAATATAATGTTCCCACCGAAAAGTAGGGTCCGACACGCCAGGAATGTTGGAAAATACTACATCCGAGGTGTTAGGCTGCCTTAGGTTAGGATATATAACGCTATAGACGTGTATAATGTCCCCAACGAGACGTACAGGCCGACACGACCGGGATTTTGTAAAACATTACCAGCGAGGGGCTAGATGGGTTAGGATAGGTTATATTACGTTATAGACGTATATAATGTTCGCACCGAGAAGTAGGCCCGACACGTCAGGAATGTTGGAAAATACTACATCCGAGGTGTTAGGCTGCCTTAGGTTAGGATATATAACGCTATAGACGTATATAAAGTCCCAACCGAGATGTACGGGACGACAAGAATGGGATTCTGTAAAACATTACCAGCGAGGGGCTAGATGGGTTAGGTTAGGTTATTTTACGTTATAGACGTATATAGCGTTTCCACCGAGAAGGAGGGGCTGACACGCCAGGAATGTTGGAAAATACTACAACCGAGGTGTTAGGTTGTCTTAGGTTAGGATATATAACGATATAGACGTATATAATGTCTCAACCGAGATGTACGTGACGACACGAACGGGATTTTGTAAAACATTACCAGCGAAGTTCTAGATGGGTTAGGTTAGGATATATTACGTTATAGTCGTATATAGTGTTTCCACCGAGAATTAGGGGCCGACCCGCCAGGTATTTTGGAAAATACTACATTCGATATGATAGGTTGCATTAGGTTGGGATATATAACCTTATAGACCTATATAATGTCCCCACCGAGAAGTACGGGCCGTCACGGCCGGGATTCTGTAAAAAATTACCAGCGAGGTGCTAGATGGGTTAGGTTAAGTTATATTACGTTATCGACGTATATAATGTTTCCACCGAGAAGTGGGGGCCGACACGCTAGGAACGTTGGAAAATACTACATCCGAGGTGTTAGGCTGCCTTAGGTTAGGATATATAACGCTATAGACGTATATAAAGTACCAACAGAGACGTACGGGACGACACGTACGGAATTCTGTAAAACACTACCAGCGAGGGGCTAGATGGGTTAGGTTAGGTTATATTATGTTATAGACGTATATAATGTTCCCACCGAGAAGTAGGGTCCGACCCGCCAAGAATGTTGGAAAATACGACATCCGAGGTGTTAGGCTGCCTTAGGTTAGGATATATAACGCTATAGACGTATATAAATTCCCAACCGAGACGTACGGGACGACACGTACGGGATTCTGTAAAACATTACCAGCGAGGGGCTAGATAGGTTAGGTTAGGTTATATTATGTTATAGACGTATATAATGTTCCCACCGAGAAGTAGGGTCCGACCCGCCAGGAATGTTGATAAAGACTACATCCGAGATGTTAGGTTGCCTTAGGTTGGGATATATAACGTTATAGAAGTATATAATGTCCCCACCGAGACGTACGGGGTGACACGAACGGGATTTTGTAAAACATAACCAGCGAGGGTTTAGATGGGTTAGGTTAGGATATATTACGTTATAGTCGTATATAGTGTTTCCACCGAGAATTAGGGGCCGACCCGCCAGGAATTTTGGAAAATACTACATTCGATATGATAGGTTGCCTTAGGTTGGGATATATAACCTTATAGACCTATATAATGTCCCCACCGAGAAGTACGGGCCGACACGAACGGGATTCTGTAAAAAATTACCAGCGAGGTGCTAGATGGGTTAGGTTAAGTTATATTACGTTATCGACGTATATAATGTTTCCACCGAGAAGTGGGGGCCGACACGCCAGGAATGTTGGAAAATACTACATCCGAGGTGTTAGGCTGCCTTAGGTTAGGATATATAACGCTATAGACGTATATAAAGTCCCAACCGAGACGTACGGGACGACACGTACGGAATTCTGTAAAACATTACCAGCGAGGGGCTAGATGGGTTAGGTTAGCTTATATTATGTTATAGACGTATATAATGTTCCCACCGAGAAGTAGGGTCCGACCCGCCAGGAATGTTGGTAAAGACTACATCCGAGATGTTAGGTTGCCTTAGGTTGGGATATATAACGTTATAGATGTAGATAATGTCCCACCCGAGATATACGGGACCACACGAACGGGATTCTGTAAAACAGTACCTGCTAGGGGCTAGATGGGTTAGGTTAGGTTATATTACGTTATAGACGTATATAATGTTGCCACCGAGAAGTAGAGACCGATCCGCCAGGAATGTTGTACAATACTACATCCGAGATGCTAGCCTGCCATAGGTTAGGATATTTAACGCTATAGACGTATATAATGTCCCCACCGAGACGTACAGGCCGACACGACCGGGAGTTTGAAAAAAATTACCAGCGAGGGGCTAGATGGGTTAAGATAGGTTATATTACGTTATAGACGTATATAATGTTCGCACCGAGAAGTAGGCGCAATAAGCCAGGAATGTTGGAAAATACTACATCCGAGGTGTTAGGCTGCCTTAGGTTAGGATATATAACGCTATAGACGTATATAATGTCCCAGCCGAGATGTACGGGACGACACGAACGGGATTCTGTAAAACATTACCAGCGAGGGGCTAGATGGGTTAGGTTAGGTTATATTACGTTATAGACGAATATAATGTTCCCACCGAAAAGTAGGGTCCGACACGCCAGGAATGTTGGAAAATACTACATCCGAGGTGTTAGGCTGCCTTAGGTTAGGATATATAACGCTATAGACGTGTATAATGTCCCCAACGAGACGTACAGGCCGACACGACCGGGATTTTGTAAAACATTACCAGCGAGGGGCTAGATGGGTTAGGATAGGTTATATTACGTTATAGACGTATATAATGTTCGCACCGAGAAGTAGGCCCGACACGTCAGGAATGTTGGAAAATACTACATCCGAGGTGTTAGGCTGCCTTAGGTTAGGATATATAACGCTATAGACGTATATAAAGTCCCAACCGAGATGTACGGGACGACAAGAATGGGATTCTGTAAAAAATTACCAGCGAGGTGCTAGATGGGTTAGGTTAAGTTATATTACGTTATCGACGTATATAATGTTTCCACCGAGAAGTGGGGGCCGACACGCTAGGAACGTTGGAAAATACTACATCCGAGGTGTTAGGCTGCCTTAGGTTAGGATATATAACGCTATAGACGTATATAAAGTACCAACAGAGACGTACGGGACGACACGTACGGAATTCTGTAAAACACTACCAGCGAGGGGCTAGATGGGTTAGGTTAGGTTATATTATGTTATAGACGTATATAATGTTCCCACCGAGAAGTAGGGTCCGACCCGCCAAGAATGTTGGAAAATACGACATCCGAGGTGTTAGGCTGCCTTAGGTTAGGATATATAACGCTATAGACGTATATAAATTCCCAACCGAGACGTACGGGACGACACGTACGGGATTCTGTAAAACATTACCAGCGAGGGGCTAGATAGGTTAGGTTAGGTTATATTATGTTATAGACGTATATAATGTTCCCACCGAGAAGTAGGGTCCGACCCGCCAGGAATGTTGATAAAGACTACATCCGAGATGTTAGGTTGCCTTAGGTTGGGATATATAACGTTATAGAAGTATATAATGTCCCCACCGAGACGTACAGGGTGACACGAACGGGATTTTGTAAAACATAACCAGCGAGGGTTTAGATGGGTTAGGTTAGGATATATTACGTTATAGTCGTATATAGTGTTTCCACCGAGAATTAGGGGCCGACCCGCCAGGAATTTTGGAAAATACTACATTCGATATGATAGGTTGCCTTAGGTTGGGATATATAACCTTATAGACCTATATAATGTCCCCACCGAGAAGTACGGGCCGACACGAACGGGATTCTGTAAAAAATTACCAGCGAGGTGCTAGATGGGTTAGGTTAAGTTATATTACGTTATCGACGTATATAATGTTTCCACCGAGAAGTGGGGGCCGACACGCCAGGAATGTTGGAAAATACTACATCCGAGGTGTTAGGCTGCCTTAGGTTAGGATATATAACGCTATAGACGTATATAAAGTCCCAACCGAGACGTACGGGACGACACGTACGGAATTCTGTAAAACATTACCAGCGAGGGGCTAGATGGGTTAGGTTAGCTTATATTATGTTATAGACGTATATAATGTTCCCACCGAGAAGTAGGGTCCGACCCGCCAGGAATGTTGGAAAATACGACATCCGAGGTGTTAGGCTGCCTTAGGTTAGGATATATAACGCTACAGACGTATATAAAGTCCCAACCGAGACGTACGGGACGACACGTACGGGATTCTGTAAAACATTACCAGCGAGGGGCTAGATAGGTTAGGTTAGGTTATATTATGTTATAGACGTATATAATGTTCCCACCGAGAAGTAGGGTCCGACCCGCCAGGAATGTTGGTAAAGACTACATCCGAGGTGTTAGGCTGCCTTAGGTTAGGATATATAACGCTATAGACGTATATAAAGTCCCAACCGAGACGTACGGGACGACACGTACGGAATTCTGTAAAACATTACCAGCGAGGGGCTAGATGGGTTAGGTTAGCTTATATTATGTTATAGACGTATATAATGTTCCCACCGAGAAGTAGGGTCCGACCCGCCAGGAATGTTGGAAAATACGACATCCGAGGTGTTAGGCTGCCTTAGGTTAGGATATATAACGCTATAGACGTATATAAAGTCCCAACCGAGACGTACGGGACGACACGTACGGGATTCTGTAAAACATTACCAACGAGGGGCTAGATAGGTTAGGTTAGGTTATATTATGTTATAGACGTATATAATGTTCCCACCGAGAAGTAGGGTCCGACCCGCCAGGAATGTTGGTAAAGACTACATCCGAGATGTTAGGTTGCCTTAGGTTGGGATATATAACGTTATAGAAGTATATAATGTCCCCACCGAGACGTACGGGATGACACGAACGGGATTTTGTAAAACGTAACCAGCGAGGGTCTAAATGGGTTAGGTTAGGATATATTATGTTATAGACGTATATAGTGTTTCCACCGAGAAGTAGGGGCCGACCCGCCAGGAATGTTGGAAAATACTACATTCGAGCTGTTAGGTTGCCTTAGGTTGGGATCTATAACCTTATTGACGTATATACTGTCCCCACCGAGACGTACGGGATGACACGAACGGGTTTTGTAAAACATAACCAGCGATGGTCTAAATGGGTTAGGTTAGGATATATTATGTTATAGACGTATATAGTGTTTCCACCGAGAAGTAGGGGCCGACCCGCCAGGAATGTTGGAAAATACTACATCCGAGGTGTTAGGCTGTCTTAGGTTAGGATATATAACGCTATAGACGTATATAATGTTCCAGCCGAGATGTACGGGACGACACGAACGGGATTCTGTAAAACATTACCAGCGAGGGGCTAAATGGGTTAGGTTAGGTTATATTACGTTATAGACGAATATAATGTTCCCACCGAGAATTAGGGTCCGACCCGCCGGGAATGTTGATAAATACTACATCCGAGATGTTAGGTTGCCTTGGGTTGGGTTACATAACGTTATAGACGTACATAATGACCCCACCGAGACGTACGGGACGACACAAACGGGATTTTATAAAACATTACCAGCGAGGTGCTAGATGGGTTAGGTTAGGTTATATTATGTTATAGACGTATATAATGTTCCCACCGAGAAGTAGGGTCCGACCCGCCAGGAATGTTGGAGAATACGACATCCGAGGTGTTAGGTTGTCTTAGGTTAGGATATATAACGATATAGACGTATATAATGTCCCAACCGAGATGTATGTGACGACACGAACGGGATTTTGTAAAACATTACCAGCGAAGTTCTAGATGGGTTAGGTTAGGATATATTACGTTATAGTCGTATATAGTTTTTCCACCGAGAATTAGGGGCCGACCCGCCAGGAATTTTGGAAAATACTACATTCGATATGATAGGTTGCCTTAGGTTGGGATATATAACCTTATAGACCTATATAATGTCCCCACCGAGAAGTACGGGCCGACACGAACGGGATTCTGTAAAAAATTACCAGCGAGGTGCTAGATGGGTTAGGTTAAGTTATATTACGTTATCGACGTATATAATGTTTCCACCGAGAAGTGGGGGCCGACACGCCAGGAATGTTGGAAAATACTACATCCGAGGTGTTAGGCTGCCTTAGGTTAGGAAATATAACGCTATAGACGTATATAAAGTCCCAACCGAGACGTACGGGACGACACGTACGGAATTCTGTAAAACATTACCAGCGAGGGGCTAGATGGGTTAGGTTAGGTTATATTATGTTATAGACGTATATAATGTTCCCACCGAGAAGTAGGGTCCGACCCGCCAGGAATGTTGGAGAATACGACATCCGAGGTGTTAGGCTGCCTTAGGTTAGGATATATAACGCTATAGACGTATATAATGTCCCAGCCGAGATGTACGGGACGACACGAACGGGATTCTGTAAAACATTACCAGCGAGGGGCTAAATGGGTTAGGTTAGGTTATATTACGTTATAGACGAATATAATGTTCCCACCGAGAATTAGGGTCCGACCCGCCGGGAATGTTGATAAATACTACATCCGAGATGTTAGGTTGCCTTGGGTTGGGTTACATAACGTTATAGACGTACATAATGACCCCACCGAGACGTACGGGACGACACAAACGGGATTTTATAAAACATTACCAGCGAGGTGCTAGATGGGTTAGGTTAGGTTATATTATGTTATAGACGTATATAATGTTCCCACCGAGAAGTAGGGGCCGACACGGCAGGAATGTTGGAAAATACTACATCCGAGGTGTTAGGCTGCCTTAGGTTAGGATATATAACGCTATAGACGTATGTAACGTCCCCACCGAGACGTACAGGCCGACACGACCGGGATTTTGTAAAACATTACCAGCGAGGGGCTAGATGGGTTAGGATATGTTATATTACGTTATCGACGTACATAATGTTCGCACCGAGAAGTAGGGGCCGACACGCCAGGAATGTTGGAAAATACTGCATCCGATGTGTTAGGCTGCCTTAGGTTATGATATATAACGCTATAGACGTATATAAAGTCCCAACCGAGACGTACGGGACGACACGTACGGAATTCTGTAAACCATTACCAGCGAGGAGCTAGATGGGTTACGTTAGGTTATATTATGTTATAGACGTATATAATGTTCCCACCGAGAAGCAGGGTCCGACCCGCCAGGAATGTTGGAAAATACGACATCCGAGATGTTAGGCTGCCTTAGGTTAGGATATATAACGCTATAGACGTATATAAAGTCCCAACCGAGACGTACGGGACGACACGTACGGGATTCTGTAAAACATTACCAGCGAGGGGCTAGATGGGTTAGGTTAGGTTATTTTACGTTATAGACGTATATAGCGTTTCCTCCGAGAAGGAGGGGCCGACACGCTAGGAATGTTGGAAAATACTACATCCGAGGTGTTAGGCTGCCTTAGGTTAGGATATATAACGCTATAGACGTATGTAACGTCCCCACCGAGACGTACAGGCCGACACGACCGGGATTTTGTAAAACATTACCAGCGAGGGGCTAGATGGGTTAGGATAGGTTATATTACGTTATCGACGTATATAATGTTCGCACCGAGAAGTAGGGGCCGACACGCCAGGAATGTTGGAAAATACTGCATCCGATGTGTTAGGCTGCCTTAGGTTAGGATATATAACGCTATAGACGTATATAAAGTCCCAACCGAGACGTACGGGACGACACGTACGGAATTCTGTAAACCATTACCAGCGAGGGGCTAGATGGGTTAGGTTAGGTTATATTATGTTATAGACGTATATAATGTTCCCACCGAGAAGCAGGGTCCGACCCGCCAGGAATGTTGGAAAATACGACATCCGAGGTGTTAGGCTGCCTTAGGTTAGGATATATAACGCTATAGACGTATATAAAGTCCCAACCGAGACGTACGGCACGACACGTACGGGATTCTGTAAAACATTACCAGCGAGGGGCTAGATGGGTTAGGTTAGGTTATTTTACGTTATAGACGTATATAGCGTTTCCTCCGAGAAGGAGGGGCCGACACGCTAGGAATGTTGGAAAATACTACAACCGAGGTGTTAGGTTGTCTTAGGTTAGGATATATAACGATATAGACGTATATAATGTCCCAACCAAGATGTACGTGACGACACGAACGGGATTTTGTAAAACATTACCAGCGAAGTTCTAGATGGGTTAGGTTAGGATATATTACGTTATAGTCGTATATAGTGTTTCCACCGAGAATTAGGGGCCGACCCGCCAGGAATTTTGGAAAATACTACATTCGATATAATAGGTTGCCTTAGGTTGGGATATATAACCTTATAGACCTATATAATGTCCCCACCGAGAAGTACGGGCCGACACGAACGGGATTCTGTAAAAAATTACCAGCGAGGGGCTAGATGGGTTAGGATATGTTATATTACGTTATCGACGTACATAATGTTCGCACCGAGAAGTAGGGGCCGACACGCCAGGAATGTTGGAAAATACTGCATCCGATGTGTTAGGCTGCCTTAGGTTATGATATATAACGCTATAGACGTATATAAAGTCCCAACCGAGACGTACGGGACGACACGTACGGAATTCTGTAAACCATTACCAGCGAGGAGCTAGATGGGTTACGTTAGGTTATATTATGTTATAGACGTATATAATGTTCCCACCGAGAAGCAGGGTCCGACCCGCCAGGAATGTTGGAAAATACGACATCCGAGATGTTAGGCTGCCTTAGGTTAGGATATATAACGCTATAGACGTATATAAAGTCCCAACCGAGACGTACGGGACGACACGTACGGGATTCTGTAAAACATTACCAGCGAGGGGCTAGATGGGTTAGGTTAGGTTATTTTACGTTATAGACGTATATAGCGTTTCCTCCGAGAAGGAGGGGCCGACACGCTAGGAATGTTGGAAAATACTACATCCGAGGTGTTAGGCTGCCTTAGGTTAGGATATATAACGCTATAGACGTATGTAACGTCCCCACCGAGACGTACAGGCCGACACGACCGGGATTTTGTAAAACATTACCAGCGAGGGGCTAGATGGGTTAGGATAGGTTATATTACGTTATCGACGTATATAATGTTCGCACCGAGAAGTAGGGGCCGACACGCCAGGAATGTTGGAAAATACTGCATCCGATGTGTTAGGCTGCCTTAGGTTAGGATATATAACGCTATAGACGTATATAAAGTCCCAACCGAGACGTACGGGACGACACGTACGGAATTCTGTAAACCATTACCAGCGAGGGGCTAGATGGGTTAGGTTAGGTTATATTATGTTATAGACGTATATAATGTTCCCACCGAGAAGCAGGGTCCGACCCGCCAGGAATGTTGGAAAATACGACATCCGAGGTGTTAGGCTGCCTTAGGTTAGGATATATAACGCTATAGACGTATATAAAGTCCCAACCGAGACGTACGGCACGACACGTACGGGATTCTGTAAAACATTACCAGCGAGGGGCTAGATGGGTTAGGTTAGGTTATTTTACGTTATAGACGTATATAGCGTTTCCTCCGAGAAGGAGGGGCCGACACGCTAGGAATGTTGGAAAATACTACAACCGAGGTGTTAGGTTGTCTTAGGTTAGGATATATAACGATATAGACGTATATAATGTCCCAACCAAGATGTACGTGACGACACGAACGGGATTTTGTAAAACATTACCAGCGAAGTTCTAGATGGGTTAGGTTAGGATATATTACGTTATAGTCGTATATAGTGTTTCCACCGAGAATTAGGGGCCGACCCGCCAGGAATTTTGGAAAATACTACATTCGATATAATAGGTTGCCTTAGGTTGGGATATATAACCTTATAGACCTATATAATGTCCCCACCGAGAAGTACGGGCCGACACGAACGGGATTCTGTAAAAAATTACCAGCGAGGGGCTAGATGGGTTAGGTTAAGTTATACTACGTTATCGACGTATATAATGTTCCCACCGAGAAGTAGGGGCCGACACGTCAGGAATGTTGGAAAATACTACAGCCGAGGTGTTAGGTTGTCTTAGGTTAGGATATATAACGATATAGACGTATATAAAGTCCCAACCGAGATGTACGGGACGACAAGAATGGGATTCTGTAAAACATTACCAGCGAGGGGCTAGATAGGTTAGGTTAGGTTATATTATGTTATAGACGTATATAATGTTCCCACCGAGAAGTAGGGTCCGACCCGCCAGGAATGTTGGTAAAGACTACATCCGAGATGTAAGGTTGCCTTAGGTTGGGATATATAACGTTATAGAAGTATATAATGTCCCACCCGAGATATACGGGATGACACGAACGGGATTCTGTAAAACAGTACCTGCTAGGGGCTAGAGGGGTTAGGTTAGGTTATATTACGTTATAGACGTATATAATGTTGCCACCGAGAAGTAGAGGCCGATCCGCCAGGAATGTTGCACAATACTACATCCGAGATGCTAGCCTGCCATAGGTTAGGATATTTAACGCTATAGACGTATATAATGTCCCCACCGAGACGTACAGGCCGACACGACCGGGACTTTGTAAAACATTACCAGCGAGGGGCCAGATGGGTTAAGATAGGTTATATTACGTTATAGACGTATATAATGTTCGCACCGAGAAGTAGGCCCGATACGCCAGGAATGTTGGAAAATACTACATCCGAGGTGTTAGGCTGCCTTAGGTTAGCATATATAACGCTACAGACGTATATATAGTCCCAACCGAGATGTACGGGACGACAAGAATGGGATTCTGTAAAACATTACCAGCGAGGGGCTAGATGGGTTAGGATAGGTTATATTGCGTTATAGACGTATATAATGTTCGCACCGAGAAGTAGGCCCGATACGCCAGGAATGTTGGAAAATACTACATCCGAGGTGTTAGGCTGCCTTAGGTTAGGATATATAACGCTATTGACGTATATAAAGTCCCAACCGAGATGTACGGGCCGAGAAGAATGGGATTCTGTAAAACATTACCAGCGAGGGGCTAGATGGGTTAGGTTAGGTTATTTTACGTTATAGACGTATATAGCGTTTACACCGAGAAGTGGGGGCCGACACGCCAGGAATGTTGGAAAATACTACATCCGAGGTGTTAGGCTGTCTTAGGTTAGGATATACAACGCTATAGACGTATATAAAGTCCCAACCGAGACGTACGGGACGACACGTACGGAATTCTGTAAACCATTACCAGCGAGGAGCTAGATGGGTTAGGTTAGGTTATATTATGTTATAGACGTATATAATGTTCCCACCGAGAAGCAGGGTCCGACCCGCCAGGAATGTTGGAAAATACGACATCCGAGGTGTTAGGCTGCCTTAGGTTAGGATATATAACGCTATAGACGTATATAAAGTCCCAACCGAGACGTACGGGACGACACGTACGGGATTCTGTAAAACATTACCAGCGAGGGGCTAGATGGGTTAGGTTAGGTTATTTTACGTTATAGACGTATATAGCGTTTCCTCCGAGAAGGAGGGGCCGACACGCTAGGAATGTTGGAAAATACTACATCCGAGGTGTTAGGCTGCCTTAGGTTAGGATATATAACGCTATAGACGTATGTAACGTCCCCACCGAGACGTACAGGCCGACACGACCGGGATTTTGTAAAACATTACCAGCGAGGGGCTAGATGGGTTAGGATAGGTTATATTACGTTATCGACGTATATAATGTTCGCACCGAGAAGTAGGGGCCGACACGCCAGGAATGTTGGAAAATACTGCATCCGATGTGTTAGGCTGCCTTAGGTTAGGATATATAACGCTATAGACGTATATAAAGTCCCAACCGAGACGTACGGGACGACACGTACGGAATTCTGTAAACCATTACCAGTGAGGGGCTAGATGGGTTAGGTTAGGTTATATTATGTTATAGACGTATATAATGTTCCCACCGAGAAGCAGGGTCCGACCCGCCAGGAATGTTGGAAAATACGACATCCGAGGTGTTAGGCTGCCTTAGGTTAGGATATATAACGCTATAGACGTATATAAAGTCCCAACCGAGACGTACGGGACGACACGTACGGGATTCTGTAAAACATTACCAGCGAGGGGCTAGATGGGTTAGGTTAGGTTATTTTACGTTATAGACGTATATAGCGTTTCCTCCGAGAAGGAGGGGCCGACACGCTAGGAATGTTGGAAAATACTACAACCGAGGTGTTAGGTTGTCTTAGGTTAGGATATATAACGATATAGACGTATATAATGTCCCAACCAAGATGTACGTGACGACACGAACGGGATTTTGTAAAACATTACCAGCGAAGTTCTAGATGGGTTAGGTTAGGATATATTACGTTATAGTCGTATATAGTGTTTCCACCGAGAATTAGGGACCGACCCGCCAGGAATTTTGGAAAATACTACATTCGATATAATAGGTTGCCTTAGGTTGGGATATATAACCTTATAGACCTATATAATGTCCCCACCGAGAAGTACGGGCCGACACGAACGGGATGCTGTAAAAAATTACCAGCGAGGGGCTAGATGGGTTAGGATAGGTTATATTACGTTATCGACGTACATAATGTTCGCACCGAGAAGTAGGGGCCGACACGCCAGGAATGTTGGAAAATACTGCATCCGATGTGTTAGGCTGCCTTAGGTTAGGATATATAACGCTATAGACGTATATAAAGTCCCAACCGAGACGTACGGGACGACACGTACGGAATTCTGTAAACCATTACCAGCGACGAGCTAGATGGGTTAGGTTAGGTTATATTATGTTATAGACGTATATAATGTTCCCACCGAGAAGCAGGGTCCGACCCGCCAGGAATGTTGGAAAATACGACATCCGAGGTGTTAGGCTGCCTTAGGTTAGGATATATAACGCTATAGACGTATATGATGTCCCAGACGAGATGTACGGGACGACACGAACGGGATTCTGTAAAACATTACCAGCGAGGGGCTAAATGGGTTAGGTTAGGTTATATTACGTTATAGACGAATATAATGTTCCCACCGAGAATTAGGGTCCGACCCGCCGGGAATGTTGATAAATACTACATCCGAGATGTTAGGTTGCCTTGGGTTGGGTTACATAACGTTATAGACGTACATAATGACCCCACCGAGATGTACGGGACGACAAGAATGGGATTCTGTAAAACATTACCAGCGAGGGGCTAGATAGGTTAGGTTAGGTTATATTATGTTATAGACGTATATAATGTTCCCACCGAGATGTAGGGTCCGACCCGCCAGGAATGTTGGTAAAGACTACATCCGAGATGTAAGGTTGCCTTAGGTTGGGATATATAACGTTATAGAAGTATATAATGTCCCACCCGAGATATACGGGATGACACGAACGGGATTCTGTAAAACAGTACCTGCTAGGGGCTAGAGGGGTTAGGTTAGGTTATATTACGTTATAGACGTATATAATGTTGCCACCGAGAAGTAGGGTCCGACCCGCCAAGAATGTTGGAAAATACGACATCCGAGGTGTTAGGCTGCCTTAGGTTAGGATATATAACGCTATAGACGTATATAAAGTACCAACCGAGACGTACGGGACGACACGTACGGGATTCTGTAAAACATTACCAGCGAGGGGCTAGATAGGTTAGGTTAGGTTATATTATGTTATAGAAGTATATAATGTTCCCACCGAGAAGTAGGGTCCGACCCGCCAGGAATGTTGGAAAACACTACATCCGAGGTGTTAGGCTGCCTTAGGTTAGGATATATAACGCTATAGACGTGTATAATGTCCCCAACGAGACGTACAGGCCGACACGACCGGGATTTTGTAAAACATTACCAGCGAGGGGCTAGATGCGTTAGGATAGGTTATATTACGTTATAGACGTATATAATGTTCGCACCGAGAAGTAGGCCCGATACGCCAGGAATGTAGGAAAATACTACATCCGAGGTGTTAGGCTGCCTTAGGTTAGGATATATAATGCTATAGAAGTATATAAATTCCCAACCGAGATGTACGGGACGACAAGAATGTGATTCTGTAAAACATTACCAGCGAGGGGCTAGATGGGTTAGGTTAGGTTATATTACGTTATAGACGTATATAATGTTCGCACCGAGACGTAGGCCCGATACGCCAGGAATGTTGGAAAATACTACATCCGAGGTGTTAGGCTGCCTTAGGTTAGGATATATAACGCTATAGACGTATATAAAGTCCCAACCGAGATGTACGGGACGACAAGAATGGGATTCTGTAAACCATTACCAGCGAGGGGCTAGATGGGTTAGGATAGGTTATTTTACGTTATAGACGTATATAGCGTTTCCACCGAGAAGTGGGGGCCGACACGCCAGGAATGTTGGAAAATACTACATCCGAGGTGTTAGGCTGTCTTAGGTTAGGATAAATAACGCTATAGACGTATATAATATCCCAGCCGAGATGTACGGGACGACACGAACGGGATTCTGTGAAACATTGCCAGCGAGGGGCCAGATGGGTTAGGTTAGGTTATATTACGTTATAGTCGTATATGGTGTTTCCACCGAGAAGTAGGGGCCGACCCGCCAGGAATGTTGGAAAATACTACAACCGAGGTGTTAGGTTGTCTTAGGTTAGGATATATAACGATATAGACGTATATAATGTCCCAACCGAGATGTACGTGTGGACACGAACGGGATTTTGTAAAACATTACCAGCGAAGTTCTAGATGGGTTAGGTTAGGATATATTACGTTATAGTCGTATATAGTGTTTCCACCGAGAATTAGGGGCCGACACGCCAGGAATTTTGGAAAATACTACATTCGATATGATAGGTTGCTTTAGGTTGGGATATATAACCTTATAGACCTATATAATGTCCCCACCGAGAAGTACGGGCCGACACGACCGGGATTCTGTAAAAAATTACCAGCGAGGTGCTAGATGGGTTAGGTTCAGTTATATTACGTTATCGACGTATATAATGTTTCCACCGAGAAGTGGGGGCCGACACGCTAGGAACGTTGGAAAATACTACATCCGAGGTGTTAGGCTGCCTTAGGTTAGGATATATAACGCTATAGACGTATATAAAGTCCCAACCGAGACGTACGGGACGACACGTACGGAATTCTGTAAAACATTACCAGCGAGGGGCTAGATGGGTTAGGTTAGGTTATATTACGTTATAGACGAATATAATGTTCCCACCGAAAAGTAGGGTCCGACACGCCAGGAATGTTGGAAAATACTACATCCGAGGTGTTAGGCTGCCTTAGGTTAGGATATATAACGCTATAGACGTGTATAATGTCCCCAACGAGACGTACAGGCCGACACGACCGGGATTTTGTAAAACATTACCAGCGAGGGGCTAGATGGGTTAGGATAGGTTATATTACGTTATAGACGTATATAATGTTCGCACCGAGAAGTAGGCCCGACACGTCAGGAATGTTGGAAAATACTACATCCGAGGTGTTAGGCTGCCTTAGGTTAGGATATATAACGCTATAGACGTATATAAAGTCCCAACCGAGATGTACGGGACGACAAGAATGGGATTCTGTAAAACATTACCAGCGAGGGGCTAGATGGGTTAGGTTAGGTTATTTTACGTTATAGACGTATATAGCGTTTCCACCGAGAAGGAGGGGCTGACACGCCAGGAATGTTGGAAAATACTACAACCGAGGTGTTAGGTTGTCTTAGGTTAGGATATATAACGATATAGACGTATATAATGTCTCAACCGAGATGTACGTGACGACACGAACGGGATTTTGTAAAACATTACCAGCGAAGTTCTAGATGGGTTAGGTTAGGATATATTACGTTATAGTCGTATATAGTGTTTCCACCGAGAATTAGGGGCCGACCCGCCAGGTATTTTGGAAAATACTACATTCGATATGATAGGTTGCATTAGGTTGGGATATATAACCTTATAGACCTATATAATGTCCCCACCGAGAAGTACGGGCCGTCACGGCCGGGATTCTGTAAAAAATTACCAGCGAGGTGCTAGATGGGTTAGGTTAAGTTATATTACGTTATCGACGTATATAATGTTTCCACCGAGAAGTGGGGGCCGACACGCTAGGAACGTTGGAAAATACTACATCCGAGGTGTTAGGCTGCCTTAGGTTAGGATATATAACGCTATAGACGTATATAAAGTACCAACAGAGACGTACGGGACGACACGTACGGAATTCTGTAAAACACTACCAGCGAGGGGCTAGATGGGTTAGGTTAGGTTATATTATGTTATAGACGTATATAATGTTCCCACCGAGAAGTAGGGTCCGACCCGCCAAGAATGTTGGAAAATACGACATCCGAGGTGTTAGGCTGCCTTAGGTTAGGATATATAACGCTATAGACGTATATAAATTCCCAACCGAGACGTACGGGACGACACGTACGGGATTCTGTAAAACATTACCAGCGAGGGGCTAGATAGGTTAGGTTAGGTTATATTATGTTATAGACGTATATAATGTTCCCACCGAGAAGTAGGGTCCGACCCGCCAGGAATGTTGATAAAGACTACATCCGAGATGTTAGGTTGCCTTAGGTTGGGATATATAACGTTATAGAAGTATATAATGTCCCCACCGAGACGTACGGGGTGACACGAACGGGATTTTGTAAAACATAACCAGCGAGGGTTTAGATGGGTTAGGTTAGGATATATTACGTTATAGTCGTATATAGTGTTTCCACCGAGAATTAGGGGCCGACCCGCCAGGAATTTTGGAAAATACTACATTCGATATGATAGGTTGCCTTAGGTTGGGATATATAACCTTATAGACCTATCTAATGTCCCCACCGAGAAGTACGGGCCGACACGAACGGGATTCTGTAAAAAATTACCAGCGAGGTGCTAGATGGGTTAGGTTAAGTTATATTACGTTATCGACGTATATAATGTTTCCACCGAGAAGTGGGGGCCGACACGCCAGGAATGTTGGAAAATACTACATCCGAGGTGTTAGGCTGCCTTAGGTTAGGATATATAACGCTATAGACGTATATAAAGTCCCAACCGAGACGTACGGGACGACACGTACGGAATTCTGTAAAACATTACCAGCGAGGGGCTAGATGGGTTAGGTTAGCTTATATTATGTTATAGACGTATATAATGTTCCCACCGAGAAGTAGGGTCCGACCCGCCAGGAATGTTGGAAAATACGACATCCGAGGTGTTAGGCTGCCTTAGGTTAGGATATATAACGCTATAGACGTATATAAAGTCCCAACCGAGACGTACGGGACGACACGTACGGAATTCTGTAAAACATTACCAGCGAGGGGCTAGATGGGTTAGGTTAGCTTATATTATGTTATAGACGTATATAATGTTCCCACCGAGAAGTAGGGTCCGACCCGCCAGGAATGTTGGAAAATACGACATCCGAGGTGTTAGGCTGCCTTAGGTTAGGATATATAACGCTATAGACGTATATAAAGTCCCAACCGAGACGTACGGGACGACACGTACGAGATTCTGTAAAACATTACCAACGAGGGGCTAGATAGGTTAGGTTAGGTTATATTATGTTATAGACGTATATAATGTTCCCACCGAGAAGTAGGGTCCGACCCGCCAGGAATGTTGGTAAAGACTACATCCGAGATGTTAGGTTGCCTTAGGTTGGGATATATAACGTTATAGAAGTATATAATGTCCCCACCGAGACGTACGGGATGACACGAACGGGATTTTGTAAAACGTAACCAGCGAGGGTCTAAATGGGTTAGGTTAGGATATATTATGTTATAGACGTATATAGTGTTTCCACCGAGAAGTAGGGGCCGACCCGCCAGGAATGTTGGAAAATACTACATTCGAGCTGTTAGGTTGCCTTAGGTTGGGATCTATAACCTTATTGACGTATATACTGTCCCCACCGAGACGTACGGGATGACACGAACGGGTTTTGTAAAACATAACCAGCGATGGTCTAAATGGGTTAGGTTAGGATATATTATGTTATAGACGTATATAGTGTTTCCACCGAGAAGTAGGGGCCGACCCGCCAGGAATGTTGGAAAATACTACATCCGAGGTGTTAGGCTGTCTTAGGTTAGGATATATAACGCTATAGACGTATATAATGTTCCAGCCGAGATGTACGGGACGACACGAACGGGATTCTGTAAAACATTACCAGCGAGGGGCTAAATGGGTTAGGTTAGGTTATATTACGTTATAGACGAATATAATGTTCCCACCGTGAAATAGGGTCCGACCCGCCGGGAATGTTGATAAATACTACATCCGAGATGTTAGGTTGCCTTGGGTTGGGTTACATAACGTTATAGACGTACATAATGACCCCACCGAGACGTACGGGACGACACAAACGGGATTTTATAAAACATTACCAGCGAGGTGCTAGATGGGTTAGGTTAGGTTATATTATGTTATAGACGTATATAATGTTCCCACCGAGAAGTAGGGTCCGACCCGCCAGGAATGTTGGAGAATACGACATCCGAGGTGTTAGGTTGTCTTAGGTTAGGATATATAACGATATAGACGTATATAATGTCCCAACCGAGATGTATGTGACGACACGAACGGGATTTTGTAAAACATTACCAGCGAAGTTCTAGATGGGTTAGGTTAGGATATATTACGTTATAGTCGTATATAGTTTTTCCACCGAGAATTAGGGGCCGACCCGCCAGGAATTTTGGAAAATACTACATTCGATATGATAGGTTGCCTTAGGTTGGGATATATAACCTTATAGACCTATATAATGTCCCCACCGAGAAGTACGGGCCGACACGAACGGGATTCTGTAAAAAATTACCAGCGAGGTGCTAGATGGGTTAGGTTAAGTTATATTACGTTATCGACGTATATAATGTTTCCACCGAGAAGTGGGGGCCGACACGCCAGGAATGTTGGAAAATACTACATCCGAGGTGTTAGGCTGCCTTAGGTTAGGATATATAACGCTATAGACGTATATAAAGTCCCAACCGAGACGTACGGGACGACACGTACGGAATTCTGTAAAACATTACCAGCGAGGGGCTAGATGGGTTAGGTTAGCTTATATTATGTTATAGACGTATATAATGTTCCCACCGAGAAGTAGGGTCCGACCCGCCAGGAATGTTGGTAAAGACTACATCCGAGATGTTAGGTTGCCTTAGGTTGGGATATATAACGTTATAGATGTAGATAATGTCCCACCCGAGATATACGGGACGACACGAACGGGATTCTGTAAAACAGTACCTGCTAGGGGCTAGATGGGTTAGGTTAGGTTATTTTACGGTATAGACGTATATAGCGTTTCCTCCGAGAAGGAGGGGCCGACACGCCAGGAATGTTGTACAATACTACATCCGAGATGCTAGCCTGCCATAGGTTAGGATATTTAACGCTATAGACGTATATAATGTCCCCACCGAGACGTACAGGCCGACACGACCGGGAGTTTGAAAAAAATTACCAGCGACGGGCTAGATGGGTTAAGATAGGTTATATTACGTTATAGACGTATATAATGTTCGCACCGAGAAGTAGGCGCAATAAGCCAGGAATGTTGGAAAATACTACATCCGAGGTGTTAGGCTGCCTTAGGTTAGGATATATAACGCTATAGACGTATATAATGTCCCAGCCGAGATGTACGGGACGACACGAACGGGATTCTGTAAAACATTACCAGCGAGGGGCTAAAGGGGTTAGGTTAGGTTATATTACGTTATAGACGAATATAATGTTCCCACCGAGAATTAGGGTCCGACCCGCCGGGAATGTTGATAAATACTACATCCGAGATGTTAGGTTGCCTTGGGTTGGGTTACATAACGTTATAGACGTACATAATGACCCCACCGAGACGTACGGGACGACACAAACGGGATTTTATAAAACATTACCAGCGAGGTGCTAGATGGGTTAGGTTAGGTTATATTATGTTATAGACGTATATAATGTTCCCACCGAGAAGTAGGGGCCGACACGGCAGGAATGTTGGAAAATACTACATCCGAGGTGTTAGGCTGCCTTAGGTTAGGATATATAACGCTATAGACGTATGTAATGTCCCCACCGAGACGTACAGGCCGACACGACCGGGATTTTGTAAAACATTACCAGCGAGGGGCTAGATGGGTTAGGATAGGTTATATTACGTTATCGACGTACATAATGTTCGCACCGAGAAGTAGGGGCCGACACGCCAGGAATGTTGGAAAATACTGCATCCGATGTGTTAGGCTGCCTTAGGTTATGATATATAACGCTATAGACGTATATAAAGTCCCAACCGAGACGTACGGGACGACACGTACGGAATTCTGTAAACCATTACCAGCGAGGAGCTAGATGGGTTACGTTAGGTTATATTATGTTATAGACGTATATAATGTTCCCACCGAGAAGCAGGGTCCGACCCGCCAGGAATGTTGGAAAATACGACATCCGAGATGTTAGGCTGCCTTAGGTTAGGATATATAACGCTATAGACGTATATAAAGTCCCAACCGAGACGTACGGGACGACACGTACGGGATTCTGTAAAACATTACCAGCGAGGGGCTAGATGGGTTAGGTTAGGTTATTTTACGTTATAGACGTATATAGCGTTTCCTCCGAGAAGGAGGGGCCGACACGCTAGGAATGTTGGAAAATACTACATCCGAGGTGTTAGGCTGCCTTAGGTTAGGATATATAACGCTATAGACGTATGTAACGTCCCCACCGAGACGTACAGGCCGACACGACCGGGATTTTGTAAAACATTACCAGCGAAGTTCTAGATGGGTTAGGTTAGGATATATTACGTTATAGTCGTATATAGTGTTTCCACCGAGAATTAGGGGCCGACCCGCCAGGAATTTTGGAAAATACTACATTCGATATAATAGGTTGCCTTAGGTTGGGATATATAACCTTATAGACCTATATAATGTCCCCACCGAGAAGTACGGGCCGACACGAACGGGATTCTGTAAAAAATTACCAGCGAGGGGCTAGATGGGTTAGGTTAAGTTATACTACGTTATCGACGTATATAATGTTCCCACCGAGAAGTAGGGGCCGACACGTCAGGAATGTTGGAAAATACTACAGCCGAGGTGTTAGGTTGTCTTAGGTTAGGATATATAACGATATAGACGTATATAAAGTCCCAACCGAGATGTACGGGACGACAAGAATGGGATTCTGTAAAACATTACCAGCGAGGGTCTAGATAGGTTAGGTTAGGTTATATTATGTTATAGACGTATATAATGTTCCCACCGAGAAGTAGGGTCCGACCCGCCAGGAATGTTGGTAAAGACTACATCCGAGATGTAAGGTTGCCTTAGGTTGGGATATATAACGTTATAGAAGTATATAATGTCCCACCCGAGATATACGGGATGACACGAACGGGATTCTGTAAAACAGTACCTGCTAGGGGCTAGAGGGGTTAGGTTAGGTTATATTACGTTATAGACGTATATAATGTTGCCACCGAGAAGTAGAGGCCGATCCGCCAGGAATGTTGCACAATACTACATCCGAGATGCTAGCCTGCCATAGGTTAGGATATTTAACGCTATAGACGTATATAATGTCCCCACCGAGACGTACAGGCCGACACGACCGGGACTTTGTAAAACATTACCAGCGAGGGGCCAGATGGGTTAAGATAGGTTATATTACGTTATAGACGTATATAATGTTCGCACCGAGAAGTAGGCCCGATACGCCAGGAATGTTGGAAAATACTACATCCGAGGTGTTAGGCTGCCTTAGGTTAGCATATATAACGCTACAGACGTATATATAGTCCCAACCGAGATGTACGGGACGACAAGAATGGGATTCTGTAAAACATTACCAGCGAGGGGCTAGATGGGTTAGGATAGGTTATATTGCGTTATAGACGTATATAATGTTCGCACCGAGAAGTAGGCCCGATACGCCAGGAATGTTGGAAAATACTACATCCGAGGTGTTAGGCTGCCTTAGGTTAGGATATATAACGCTATTGACGTATATAAAGTCCCAACCGAGATGTACGGGCCGAGAAGAAGGGGATTCTGTAAAACATTACCAGCGAGGGGCTAGATGGGTTAGGTTAGGTTATTTTACGTTATAGACGTATATAGCGTTTACACCGAGAAGTGGGGGCCGACACGCCAGGAATGTTGGAAAATACTACATCCGAGGTGTTAGGCTGTCTTAGGTTAGGATATACAACGCTATAGACGTATATAAAGTCCCAACCGAGACGTACGGGACGACACGTACGGAATTCTGTAAACCATTACCAGCGAGGAGCTAGATGGGTTAGGTTAGGTTATATTATGTTATAGACGTATATAATGTTCCCACCGAGAAGCAGGGTCCGACCCGCCAGCAATGTTGGAAAATACGACATCCGAGGTGTTAGGCTGCCTTAGGTTAGGATATATAACGCTATAGACGTATATAAAGTCCCAACCGAGACGTACGGGACGACACGTACGGGATTCTGTAAAACATTACCAGCGAGGGGCTAGATGGGTTAGGTTAGGTTATTTTACGTTATAGACGTATATAGCGTTTCCTCCGAGAAGGAGGGGCCGACACGCTAGGAATGTTGGAAAATACTACATCCGAGGTGTTAGGCTGCCTTAGGTTAGGATATATAACGCTGTAGACGTATGTAACGTCCCCACCGAGACGTACAGGCCGACACGACCGGGAGATTGGAAAACATTACCAGCGAGGGGCTAGATGGGTTAGGATAGGTTATATTACGTTATCGACGTACATAATGTTCGCACCGAGAAGTAGGGGCCGACACGCCAGGAATGTTGGAAAATACTGCATCCGATGTGTTAGGCTGCCTTAGGTTAGGATATATAACGCTATAGACGTATATAAAGTCCCAACCGAGACGTACGGGACGACACGTACGGAATTCTGTAAACCATTACCAGCGAGGAGCTAGATGGGTTAGGTTAGGTTATATTATGTTATAGACGTATATAATGTTCCCACCGAGAAGCAGGGTCCGACCCGCCAGGAATGTTGGAAAATACGACATCCGAGGTGTTAGGCTGCCTTAGGTTAGGATATATAACGCTATAGACGTATATAAAGTCCCAACCGAGACGTACGGGACGACACGTACGGGATTCTGTAAAACATTACCAGCGAGGGGCTAGATGGGTTAGGTTAGGTTATTTTACGTTATAGACGTATATAGCGTTTCCTCCGAGAAGGAGGGGCCGACACGCTAGGAATGTTGGAAAATACTACATCCGAGGTGTTAGGCTGCCTTAGGTTAGGATATATAACGCTATAGACGTATGTAACGTCCCCACCGAGACGTACAGGCCGACACGACCGGGATTTTGTAAAACATTACCAGCGAGGGGCTAGATGGGTTAGGATAGGTTATATTACGTTATCGACGTATATAATGTTCGCACCGAGAAGTAGGGGCCGACACGCCAGGAATGTTGGAAAATACTGCATCCGATGTGTTAGGCTGCCTTAGGTTAGGATATATAACGCTATAGACGTATATAAAGTCCCAACCGAGACGTACGGGACGACACGTACGGAATTCTGTAAACCATTACCAGTGAGGGGCTAGATGGGTTAGGTTAGGTTATATTATGTTATAGACGTATATAATGTTCCCACCGAGAAGCAGGGTCCGACCCGCCAGGAATGTTGGAAAATACGACATCCGAGGTGTTAGGCTGCCTTAGGTTAGGATATATAACGCTATAGACGTATATAAAGTCCCAACCGAGACGTACGGGACGACACGTACGGGATTCTGTAAAACATTACCAGCGAGGGGCTAGATGGGTTAGGTTAGGTTATTTTACGTTATAGACGTATATAGCGTTTCCTCCGAGAAGGAGGGGCCGACACGCTAGGAATGTTGGAAAATACTACAACCGAGGTGTTAGGTTGTCTTAGGTTAGGATATATAACGATATAGACGTATATAATGTCCCAACCAAGATGTACGTGACGACACGAACGGGATTTTGTAAAACATTACCAGCGAAGTTCTAGATGGGTTAGGTTAGGATATATTACGTTATAGTCGTATATAGTGTTTCCACCGAGAATTAGGGACCGACCCGCCAGGAATTTTGGAAAATACTACATTCGATATAATAGGTTGCCTTAGGTTGGGATATATAACCTTATAGACCTATATAATGTCCCCACCGAGAAGTACGGGCCGACACGAACGGGATTCTGTAAAAAATTACCAGCGAGGGGCTAGATGGGTTAGGATAGGTTATATTACGTTATCGACGTACATAATGTTCGCACCGAGAAGTAGGGGCCGACACGCCAGGAATGTTGGAAAATACTGCATCCGATGTGTTAGGCTGCCTTAGGTTAGGATATATAACGCTATAGACGTATATAAAGTCCCAACCGAGACGTACGGGACGACACGTACGGAATTCTGTAAACCATTACCAGCGAGGAGCTAGATGGGTTAGGTTAGGTTATATTATGTTATAGACGTATATAATGTTCCCACCGAGAAGCAGGGTCCGACCCGCCAGGAATGTTGGAAAATACGACATCCGAGGTGTTAGGCTGCCTTAGGTTAGGATATATAACGCTATAGACGTATATAATGTCCCAGACGAGATGTACGGGACGACACGAACGGGATTCTGTAAAACATTACCAGCGAGGTGCTAAATGGGTTAGGTTAGGTTATATTACGTTATAGACGAATATAATGTTCCCACCGAGAATTAGGGTCCGACCCGCCGGGAATGTTGATAAATACTACATCCGAGATGTTAGGTTGCCTTGGGTTGGGTTACATAACGTTATAGACGTACATAATGACCCCACCGAGATGTACGGGACGACAAGAATGGGATTCTGTAAAACATTACCAGCGAGGGGCTAGATAGGTTAGGTTAGGTTATATTACGTTATAGACGTATATAATGTTGCCACCGAGAAGTAGAGGCCGATCCGCCAGGAATGTTGGAAAATACGACATCCCAGGTGTTAGGCTGCCTTAGGTTAGGATATATAACGCTATAGACGTATATAAAGTCCCAACCGAGACGTACGGGACGACACGTACGGAATTCTGTAAAACATTACCAGCGAGGGGCTAGATGGGTTAGGTTAGGTTATATTATGTTATAGACGTATATAATGTTCCCACCGAGAAGCAGGGTCCGACCCGCCAGGAATGTTGGAAAATACGACATCCGAGGTGTTAGGCTGCCTTAGGTTAGGATATATAACGCTATAGACGTATATAAAGTCCCAACCGAGACGTACGGGACGACACGTACGGGATTCTGTAAAACATTACCAGCGAGGGGCTAGATGGGTTAGGTTAGGTTATTTTACGTTATAGACGTATATAGCGTTTCCTCCGAGAAGGAGGGGCCGACACGCTAGGAATGTTGGAAAATACTACAACCGAGGTGTTAGGTTGTCTTAGGTTAGGATATATAACGATATAGACGTATATAATGTCCCAACCAAGATGTACGTGACGACACGAACGGGATTTTGTAAAACATTACCAGCGAAGTTCTAGATGGGTTAGGTTAGGATATATTACGTTATAGTCGTATATAGTGTTTCCACCGAGAATTAGGGGCCGACCCGCCAGGAATTTTGGAAAATACTACATTCGATATAATAGGTTGCCTTAGGTTGGGATATATAACCCTATAGACCTATATAATGTCCCCACCGAGAAGTACGGGCCGACACGAACGGGATTCTGTAAAAAATTACCAGCGAGGGGCTAGATGGGTTAGGATAGGTTATATTACGTTATCGACGTACATAATGTTCGCACCGAGAAGTAGGGTCCGACCCGCCAGGAATGTTGGAAAATACTGCATCCGATGTGTTAGGCTGCCTTAGGTTAGGATATATAACGCTATAGACGTATATAAAGTCCCAACCGAGACGTACGGGACGACACGTACGGAATTCTGTAAACCATTACCAGCGAGGAGCTAGATGGGTTAGGTTAGGTTATATTATGTTATAGACGTATATAATGTTCCCACCGAGAAGCAGGGTCCGACCCGCCAGGAATGTTGGAAAATACGACATCCGAGGTGTTAGGCTGCCTTAGGTTAGGATATATAACGCTATAGACGTAAATAATGTCCCAGACGAGATGTACTGGACGACACGAACGGGATTCTGTAAAACATTACCAGCGAGGGGCTAAATGGGTTAGGTTAGGTTATATTACGTTATAGACGAATATAATGTTCCCACCGAGAATTAGGGTCCGACCCGCCGGGAATGTTGATAAATACTACATCCGAGATGTTAGGTTGCCTTGGGTTGGGTTACATAACGTTATAGACGTACATAATGACCCCACCGAGATGTACGGGACGACAAGAATGGGATTCTGTAAAACATTACCAGCGAGGGGCTAGATAGGTTAGGTTAGGTTATATTATGTTATAGACGTATATAATGTTCCCACCGAGAAGTAGGGTCGGACCCGCCAGGAATGTTGGTAAAGACTACATCCGAGATGTAAGGTTGCCTTAGGTTGTGATATATAACGTTATAGAAGTATATAATGTCCCACCCGAGATATACGGGATGACACGAACGGGATTCTGTAAAACAGTACCTGCTAGGGGCTAGAGGGGTTAGGTTAGGTTATATTACGTTATAGACGTATATAATGTTGCCACCGAGAAGTAGAGGCCGATCCGCCAGGAATGTTGTACAATACTACATCCGAGATGCTAGCCTGCCATAGGTTAGGATATTTAACGCTATAGACGTATATAATGTCCCCACCGAGACGTACAGGCCGACACGACCGGGACTTTGTAAAACATTACCAGCGAGGGGCCAGATGGGTTAAGATAGGTTATATTACGTTATAGACGTATATAATGTTCGCACCGAGAAGTAGGCCCGATACGCCAGGAATGTTGGAAAATACTACATCCGAGGTGTTAGGCTGCCTTAGGTTAGCATATATAACGCTACAGACGTATATATAGTCCCAACCGAGATGTACGGGACGACAAGAATGGGATTCTGTAAAACATTACCAGCGAGGGGCTAGATGGGTTAGGTTAGGTTATATTACGTTATAGACGAATACAATGTTCCCACCGAGAAATAGGGTCCGACCCGCCGGGAATGTTGATAAATACTACATCCGAGATGTTAGGTTGCCTTGGGTTGGGCTACATAACGTTATAGACGTACATAATGACCCCACCGAGACGTACGGGACGACACAAACGGGATTTTATAAAACATTACCAGCGAGGTGCTAGATGGGCTAGGTTAGGTTATATTATGTTATAGACGTATATAATGTTCCCACCGAGAAGTAGGGTCCGACCCGCCAGGAATGTTGGAAAATACGACATCCCAGGTGTTAGGCTGCCTTAGGTTAGGATATATAACGCTATAGACGTATATAAAGTCCCAACCGAGACGTACGGGACGACACGTACGGAATTCTGTAAAACATTACCAGCGAGGGGCTAGATGGGTTAGGTTAGGTTATATTATGTTATAGACGTATATAATGTTCCCACCGAGAAGTAGGGTCCGACCCGCCAGGAATGTTGGAGAATACGACATCCGAGGTGTTAGGTTGTCTTAGGTTAGGATATATAACGATATAGACGTATATAATGTCCCAACCGAGATGTATGTGACGAAACGAACGGGATTTTGTAAAACATTACCAGCGAAGTTCTAGATGGGTTAGGTTAGGATATATTACGTTATAGTCGTATATAGTGTTTCCACCGAGAATTAGGGTCCGACCCGCCAGGAATTTTGGAAAATACTACATTCGATATGATAGGTTGCCTTAGGTTGGGATATATAACCTTATAGACCTATATAATGTCCCCACCGAGAAGTACGGGCCGACACGAACGGGATTCTGTAAAAAATTACCAGCGAGGTGCTAGATGGGTTAGATTAAGTTATATTACATTATCGACGTATATAATGTTTCCACCGAGAAGTGGGGGCCGACACGCCAGGAATGTTGGAAAATACTACATCCGAGGTGTTAGGCTGCCTTAGGTTAGGATATATAACGCTACAGACGTATATAAAGTCCCAACCGAGACGTACGGGACGACACGTACGGAATTCTGTAAAACATTACCAGCGAGGGGCTAGATGGGTTAGGTTAGCTTATATTATGTTATAGACGTATATAATGTTCCCACCGAGAAGTAGGGTCCGACCCGCCAGGAATGTTGGTAAAGACTACATCCGAGATGTTAGGTTGCCTTAGGTTGGGATATATAACGTTATAGACGTATATAATGTTGCCACCGAGAAGTAGGCTCGATACGCCAGGAATGTTGGAAAATACTACATCCGAGGTGTTAGGCTGCATTAGGTTAGCACATATAACGCTACAGACGTATATATAGTCCCAACCGAGATGTACGGGACGACAAGAATGGGATTCTGTAAAACATTACCAGCGAGGGGCTAGATGGGTTAGGATAGGTTATATTACGTTATCGACGTACATAATGTTCGCACCGAGAAGTAGGGGCCGACACGCCAGGAATGTTGGAAAATACTGCATCCGATGTGTTAGGCTGCCTTAGGTTAGGATATATAACGCTATAGACGTATATAAAGTCCCAACCGAGACGTACGGGACGACACGTACGGAATTCTGTAAACCATTACCAGCGAGGAGCTAGATGGGTTAGGTTAGGTTATATTATGTTATAGACGTATATAATGTTCCCACCGAGAAGCAGGGTCCGACCCGCCAGGAATGTTGGAAAATACGACATCCGAGGTGTTAGGCTGCCTTAGGTTAGGATATATAACGCTATAGACGTATATAAAGTCCCAACCGAGACGTACGGGACGACACGTACGGGATTCTGTAAAACATTACCAGCGAGGGGCTAGATGGGTTAGGTTAGGTTATTTTACGTTATAGACGTATATAGCGTTTCCTCCGAGAAGGAGGGGCCGACACGCTAGGAATGTTGGAAAATACTACATCCGAGGTGTTAGGCTGCCTTAGGTTAGGATATATAACGCTATAGACGTATGTAACGTCCCCACCGAGACGTACAGGCCGACACGACCGGGATTTTGTAAAACATTACCAGCGAGGGGCTAGATGGGTTAGGATAGGTTATATTACGTTATCGACGTATATAATGTTCGCACCGAGAAGTAGGGGCCGACACGCCAGGAATGTTGGAAAATACTGCATCCGATGTGTTAGGCTGCCTTAGGTTAGGATATATAACGCTATAGACGTATATAAAGTCCCAACCGAGACGTACGGGACGACACGTACGGAATTCTGTAAACCATTACCAGTGAGGGGCTAGATGGGTTAGGTTAGGTTATATTATGTTATAGACGTATATAATGTTCCCACCGAGAAGCAGGGTCCGACCCGCCAGGAATGTTGGAAAATACGACATCCGAGGTGTTAGGCTGCCTTAGGTTAGGATATATAACGCTATAGACGTATATAAAGTCCCAACCGAGACGTACGGGACGACACGTACGGGATTCTGTAAAACATTACCAGCGAGGGGCTAGATGGGTTAGGTTAGGTTATTTTACGTTATAGACGTATATAGCGTTTCCTCCGAGAAGGAGGGGCCGACACGCTAGGAATGTTGGAAAATACTACAACCGAGGTGTTAGGTTGTCTTAGGTTAGGATATATAACGATATAGACGTATATAATGTCCCAACCAAGATGTACGTGACGACACGAACGGGATTTTGTAAAACATTACCAGCGAAGTTCTAGATGGGTTAGGTTAGGATATATTACGTTATAGTCGTATATAGTGTTTCCACCGAGAATTAGGGACCGACCCGCCAGGAATTTTGGAAAATACTACATTCGATATAATAGGTTGCCTTAGGTTGGGATATATAACCTTATAGACCTATATAATGTCCCCACCGAGAAGTACGGGCCGACACGAACGGGATTCTGTAAAAAATTACCAGCGAGGGGCTAGATGGGTTAGGATAGGTTATATTACGTTATCGACGTACATAATGTTCGCACCGAGAAGTAGGGGCCGACACGCCAGGAATGTTGGAAAATACTGCATCCGATGTGTTAGGCTGCCTTAGGTTAGGATATATAACGCTATAGACGTATATAAAGTCCCAACCGAGACGTACGGGACGACACGTACGGAATTCTGTAAACCATTACCAGCGAGGAGCTAGATGGGTTAGGTTAGGTTATATTATGTTATAGACGTATATAATGTTCCCACCGAGAAGCAGGGTCCGACCCGCCAGGAATGTTGGAAAATACGACATCCGAGGTGTTAGGCTGCCTTAGGTTAGGATATATAACGCTATAGACGTATATAATGTCCCAGACGAGATGTACGGGACGACACGAACGGGACTCTGTAAAACATTACCAGCGAGGGGCTAAATGGGTTAGGTTAGGTTATATTACGTTATAGACGAATATAATGTTCCCACCGAGAATTAGGGTCCGACCCGCCGGGAATGTTGATAAATACTACATCCGAGATGTTAGGTTGCCTTGGGTTGGGTTACATAACGTTATAGACGTACATAATGACCCCACCGAGATGTACGGGACGACAAGAATGGGATTCTGTAAAACATTACCAGCGAGGGGCTAGATAGGTTAGGTTAGGTTATATTATGTTATAGACGTATATAATGTTCCCACCGAGAAGTAGGGTCCGACCCGCCAGGAATGTTGGTAAAGACTACATCCGAGATGTAAGGTTGCCTTAGGTTGGGATATATAACGTTATAGAAGTATATAATGTCCCACCCGAGATATACGGGATGACACGAACGGGATTCTGTAAAACAGTACCTGCTAGGGGCTAGAGGGGTTAGGTTAGGTTATATTACGTTATAGACGTATATAATGTTCCCACCGAGAAGTAGGGTCCGACCCGCCAGGAATGTTGGTAAAGACTACATCCGAGATGTTAGGTTGCCTTAGGTTGGGATATATAACGTTATAGATGTAGATAATGTCCCACCCGAGATATACGGGCCGACACGACCGGGAGTTTGTAAAACATTACCAGCGAGGGGCTAGATGGGTTAAGATAGGTTATATTACGTTATAGACGTATATAATGTTCGCACCGAGAAGTAGGCCCAATACGCCAGGAATGTTGGAAAATACTACATCCGAGGTGTTAGGCTGCCTTAGGTTAGCATATATAACGCTACAGACGTATATATAGTCCCAACCGAGATGTACGGGACGACAAGAATGGGATTCTTTAAAACATTACCAGCGAGGGGCTAGATGGGTTAGGATAGGTTATATTGCGTTATAGACGTATATAATGTTCGCACCGAGAAGTAGGCCCGATACGCCAGGAATGTTGGAAAATACTACATCCGAGGTGTTAGGCTGCCTTAGGTTAGGATATATAACGCTATTGACGTATATAAAGTCCCAACCGAGATGTACGGGACGAGAAGAATGGGATTCTGTAAAACATTACCAGCGAGGGGCTAGATGGGTTAGGTTAGGTTATTTTACGTTATAGACGTATATAGCGTTTCCACCGAGAAGTGGGGGCCGACACGCCAGCAATGTTGGAAAATACTACATCCGAGGTGTTAGGCTGTCTTAGGTTAGGATATATAACGCTATAGACGTATATAATGTCCCAGCCGAGATGTACGGGACGACACGAACGGGATTCTGTAAAACATTACCAGCGAGGGGCTAGATGGGTTAGGTTAGGTTATATTACGTTATAGACGAATATCATGTTCCCACTGAGAATTAGGGTCCGACCCGCCGGGAATGTTGATAAATACTACATCCGAGATGTTAGGCTGCCTTAGGTTAGGATATATAACGCTATAGACGTATATAAAGTCCCAACCGAGATGTACGGGACGACAAGAATGGGATTCTGTAAAACATTACCAGCGAGGGGCTAGATGGGTTAGGATAGGTTATATTACGTTATAGACGTATATAATGTTCCCACCGAGAAGTAGGGGCCGACACGCCAGGAATGTTGGAAAATACTACATCCGAGGTGTTAGGCTGCCTTAGGTTAGGATATATAACGCTATAGACGTATATAATGTCCCCAACGAGACGTACAGGCCGACACGATCGGGATTTTGTAAAACATTACCAGCGAGGGGCTAGATGGGTTAGGATAGGTTATATTACGTTATAGACGTATATAATGTTCCCACCGAGAAGTAGGGTCCGACCCGCCAGGAATGTTGGAAAATACTACATCCGAGGTGTTAGGCTGCATTAGGTTAGCACATATAACGCTACAGACGTATATATAGTCCCAACCGAGATGTACGGGACTACAAGAATGGGATTCTGTAAAACATTACCAGCGAGGGGCTAGATGGGTTAGGATAGGTTATATTGCGTTATAGACGTATATAATGTTCGCACCGAGAAGTAGGCCCGATACGCCAGGAATGTTGGAAAATACTACATCCGAGGTGTTAGGCTGCATTAGGTTAGCACATATAACGCTACAGACGTATATATAGTCCCAACCGAGATGTACGGGACGACAAGAATGGGATTCTGTAAAACATTACCAGCGAGGGGCTAGATGGGTTAGGATAGGTTATATTGCGTTATAGACGTATATAATGTTCGCACCGAGAAGTAGGCCCGATACGCCAGGAATGTTGGAAAATACTACATCCGAGGTGTTAGGCTGCCTTAGGTTAGGATATATCACGCTATAGACGTATATAAAGTCCCAACCGAGATATACGGGACGAGAAGAATGGGATTCTGTAAAACATTACCAGCGAGGGGCTAGATGGGTTAGGTTAGGTTATTTTACGTTATAGACGTATATAGCGTTTCCACCGAGAAGTGGGGGCCGACACGCCAGGAATGTTGGAAAATACTACATCCGAGGTGTTAGGCTGCCTTAGGTTAGGATATATAACGCTATAGACGTATATAATGTCCCAGGCGAGATGTACGGGACGACACGAACGGGATTCTGTAAAACATTACCAGCGAGGGGCTAGATGGGTTAGGTTAGGTTATATTACGTTATAGACGTATATAATGTTCCCACCGAGAAGTAGAGGCCGATCCGCCAGAAATGTTGTACAATACTACATCCGAGATGTTGGCCTGCCCTAGGTTATGATATATAACGCTATAGACGTATGTAACATCCCCACCGAGACGTACAGGCCGACACGACCGGGATTTTGTAAAACATTACCAGCGAGGGGCTAGATGGGTTAGGTTAGGTTATATTATGTTATAGACGTATATAATGTTCCCACCGAGAAGCAGGGTCCGACCCGCCAGGAATGTTGGAAAATACGACATCCGAGGTGTTAGGCTGCCTTAGGTTAGGATATATAACGCTATAGACGTATATAAAGTCCCAACCGAGACGTACGGGACGACACGTACGGGATTCTGTAAAACATTACCAGCGAGGGGCTAGATGGGTTAGGTTAGGTTATTTTACGTTATAGACGTATATAGCGTTTCCTCCGAGAAGGAGGGGCCGACACGCTAGGAATGTTGGAAAATACTACATCCGAGGTGTTAGGCTGCCTTAGGTTAGGATATATAACGCTATAGACGTATGTAACGTCCCCACCGAGACGTACAGGCCGACACGACCGGGATTTTGTAAAACATTACCAGCGAGGGGCTAGATGGGTTAGGATAGGTTATATTACGTTATCGACGTATATAATGTTCGCACCGAGAAGTAGGGGCCGACACGCCAGGAATGTTGGAAAATACTGCATCCGATGTGTTAGGCTGCCTTAGGTTAGGATATATAACGCTATAGACGTATATAAAGTCCCAACCGAGACGTACGGGACGACACGTACGGAATTCTGTAAACCATTACCAGTGAGGGGCTAGATGGGTTAGGTTAGGTTATATTATGTTATAGACGTATATAATGTTCCCACCGAGAAGCAGGGTCCGACCCGCCAGGAATGTTGGAAAATACGACATCCGAGGTGTTAGGCTGCCTTAGGTTAGGATATATAACGCTATAGACGTATATAAAGTCCCAACCGAGACGTACGGGACGACACGTACGGGATTCTGTAAAACATTACCAGCGAGGGGCTAGATGGGTTAGGTTAGGTTATTTTACGTTATAGACGTATATAGCGTTTCCTCCGAGAAGGAGGGGCCGACACGCTAGGAATGTTGGAAAATACTACAACCGAGGTGTTAGGTTGTCTTAGGTTAGGATATATAACGATATAGACGTATATAATGTCCCAACCAAGATGTACGTGACGACACGAACGGGATTTTGTAAAACATTACCAGCGAAGTTCTAGATGGGTTAGGTTAGGATATATTACGTTATAGTCGTATATAGTGTTTCCACCGAGAATTAGGGACCGACCCGCCAGGAATTTTGGAAAATACTACATTCGATATAATAGGTTGCCTTAGGTTGGGATATATAACCTTATAGACCTATATAATGTCCCCACCGAGAAGTACGGGCCGACACGAACGGGATTCTGTAAAAAATTACCAGCGAGGGGCTAGATGGGTTAGGATAGGTTATATTACGTTATCGACGTACATAATGTTCGCACCGAGAAGTAGGGGCCGACACGCCAGGAATGTTGGAAAATACTGCATCCGATGTGTTAGGCTGCCTTAGGTTAGGATATATAACGCTATAGACGTATATAAAGTCCCAACCGAGACGTACGGGACGACACGTACGGAATTCTGTAAACCATTACCAGCGAGGAGCTAGATGGGTTAGGTTAGGTTATATTATGTTATAGACGTATATAATGTTCCCACCGAGAAGCAGGGTCCGACCCGCCAGGAATGTTGGAAAATACGACATCCGAGGTGTTAGGCTGCCTTAGGTTAGGATATATAACGCTATAGACGTATATAATGTCCCAGACGAGATGTACGGGACGACACGAACGGGACTCTGTAAAACATTACCAGCGAGGGGCTAAATGGGTTAGGTTAGGTTATATTACGTTATAGACGAATATAATGTTCCCACCGAGAATTAGGGTCCGACCCGCCGGGAATGTTGATAAATACTACATCCGAGATGTTAGGTTGCCTTGGGTTGGGTTACATAACGTTATAGACGTACATAATGACCCCACCGAGATGTACGGGACGACAAGAATGGGATTCTGTAAAACATTACCAGCGAGGGGCTAGATAGGTTAGGTTAGGTTATATTATGTTATAGACGTATATAATGTTCCCACCGAGAAGTAGGGTCCGACCCGCCAGGAATGTTGGTAAAGACTACATCCGAGATGTAAGGTTGCCTTAGGTTGGGATATATAACGTTATAGAAGTATATAATGTCCCACCCGAGATATACGGGATGACACGAACGGGATTCTGTAAAACAGTACCTGCTAGGGGCTAGAGGGGTTAGGTTAGGTTATATTACGTTATAGACGTATATAATGTTCCCACCGAGAAGTAGGGTCCGACCCGCCAGGAATGTTGGTAAAGACTACATCCGAGATGTTAGGTTGCCTTAGGTTGGGATATATAACGTTATAGATGTAGATAATGTCCCACCCGAGATATACGGGCCGACACGACCGGGAGTTTGTAAAACATTACCAGCGAGGGGCTAGATGGGTTAAGATAGGTTATATTACGTTATAGACGTATATAATGTTCGCACCGAGAAGTAGGCCCAATACGCCAGGAATGTTGGAAAATACTACATCCGAGGTGTTAGGCTGCCTTAGGTTAGCATATATAACGCTACAGACGTATATATAGTCCCAACCGAGATGTACGGGACGACAAGAATGGGATTCTTTAAAACATTACCAGCGAGGGGCTAGATGGGTTAGGATAGGTTATATTGCGTTATAGACGTATATAATGTTCGCACCGAGAAGTAGGCCCGATACGCCAGGAATGTTGGAAAATACTACATCCGAGGTGTTAGGCTGCCTTAGGTTAGGATATATAACGCTATTGACGTATATAAAGTCCCAACCGAGATGTACGGGACGAGAAGAATGGGATTCTGTAAAACATTACCAGCGAGGGGCTAGATGGGTTAGGTTAGGTTATTTTACGTTATAGACGTATATAGCGTTTCCACCGAGAAGTGGGGGCCGACACGCCAGCAATGTTGGAAAATACTACATCCGAGGTGTTAGGCTGTCTTAGGTTAGGATATATAACGCTATAGACGTATATAATGTCCCAGCCGAGATGTACGGGACGACACGAACGGGATTCTGTAAAACATTACCAGCGAGGGGCTAGATGGGTTAGGTTAGGTTATATTACGTTATAGACGAATATCATGTTCCCACTGAGAATTAGGGTCCGACCCGCCGGGAATGTTGATAAATACTACATCCGAGATGTTAGGCTGCCTTAGGTTAGGATATATAACGCTATAGACGTATATAAAGTCCCAACCGAGATGTACGGGACGACAAGAATGGGATTCTGTAAAACATTACCAGCGAGGGGCTAGATGGGTTAGGATAGGTTATATTACGTTATAGACGTATATAATGTTCCCACCGAGAAGTAGGGTCCGACCCGCCAGGAATGTTGGTAAAGACTACATTCGAGCTGTTAGGTTGCCTTAGGTTGGGATATATAACGTTATTGACGTATATAATGTCCCCACCGAGAAGTACGGGCAGACACGAACGGGATTCTGTAAAACATTACCAGCGAGGGTCTAGATGGGTTAGGTTAGGTTATATTACGTTATAGACGAATATAATGTTCCCACCGAGAATTAGGGTCCGACCCGCCAGGAATGTTGATAAATACTACATCCGAGAGGTTAGGTTGCCTTGGGTTGGGATACATAACGTTATAGACGTACATAATGACCCCACCGAGACGTACGGGACGATACAAACGGGATTTTATAAAACATTACCAGCGAGGGGCTAGATGGGTTAAGTTGGGTTATATTATGTTATAGACGTATATAATGTTCCCACCGAGAAGTAGGGGCCGACACGCCAGGAATGTTGGAAAATACTACATCCGAGGTGTTAGGCTGCCTTAGGTTAGGATATATAACGCTATAGACGTATATAATGTCCCCAACGAGACGTACAGGCCGACACGATCGGGATTTTGTAAAACATTACCAGCGAGGGGCTAGATGGGTTAGGATAGGTTATATTACGTTATAGACGTATATAATGTTCCCACCGAGAAGTAGGGTCCGACCCGCCAGGAATGTTGGAAAATACTACATCCGAGGTGTTAGGCTGCATTAGGTTAGCACATATAACGCTACAGACGTATATATAGTCCCAACCGAGATGTACGGGACTACAAGAATGGGATTCTGTAAAACATTACCAGCGAGGGGCTAGATGGGTTAGGATAGGTTATATTGCGTTATAGACGTATATAATGTTCGCACCGAGAAGTAGGCCCGATACGCCAGGAATGTTGGAAAATACTACATCCGAGGTGTTAGGCTGCATTAGGTTAGCACATATAACGCTACAGACGTATATATAGTCCCAACCGAGATGTACGGGACGACAAGAATGGGATTCTGTAAAACATTACCAGCGAGGGGCTAGATGGGTTAGGATAGGTTATATTGCGTTATAGACGTATATAATGTTCGCACCGAGAAGTAGGCCCGATACGCCAGGAATGTTGGAAAATACTACATCCGAGGTGTTAGGCTGCCTTAGGTTAGGATATATCACGCTATAGACGTATATAAAGTCCCAACCGAGATATACGGGACGAGAAGAATGGGATTCTGTAAAACATTACCAGCGAGGGGCTAGATGGGTTAGGTTAGGTTATTTTACGTTATAGACGTATATAGCGTTTCCACCGAGAAGTGGGGGCCGACACGCCAGGAATGTTGGAAAATACTACATCCGAGGTGTTAGGCTGCCTTAGGTTAGGATATATAACGCTATAGACGTATATAATGTCCCAGGCGAGATGTACGGGACGACACGAACGGGATTCTGTAAAACATTACCAGCGAGGGGCTAGATGGGTTAGGTTAGGTTATATTACGTTATAGACGTATATAATGTTCCCACCGAGAAGTAGAGGCCGATCCGCCAGAAATGTTGTACAATACTACATCCGAGATGTTGGCCTGCCTTAGGTTATGATATATAACGCTATAGACGTATGTAACATCCCCACCGAGACGTACAGGCCGACACGACCGGGATTTTGTAAAACATTACCAGCGAGGGGCTAGATGAGTTAGGATAGGTTATATTACGTTATAGACGTATATAATGTTCGCACCGAGAAGTAGGCCCGACTCGCCAGGAATGTTGGAAAATACTACATCCGAGGTGTTAGGCTGCCTTAGGTTAGGATATATAACGCTATAGACGTATATAAAGTCCCAACCGAGATGTACGGGACGTCAAGAATGGGATTCTGTAAAACATTACCAGCGAGGGGCTAGATGGGTTAGGTTAAGTTATATTACGTTATCGACGTATATAATGTTCCCACCGAGAAGTAGGGGCCGACACGTCAGGAATGTTGGTAAAGACTACATCCGAGATGTTAGGTTGCCTTAGGTTGGGATATATAACGTTATAGATGTAGATAATGTCCCACCCGAGATATACGGGCCGACACGACCGGGAGTTTGTAAAACATTACCAGCGAGGGGCTAGATGGGTTAAGATAGGTTATATTACGTTATAGACGTATATAATGTTCGCACCGAGAAGTAGGCCCAATACGCCAGGAATGTTGGAAAATACTACATCCGAGGTGTTAGGCTGCCTTAGGTTAGCATATATAACGCTACAGACGTATATATAGTCCCAACCGAGATGTACGGGACGACAAGAATGGGATTCTTTAAAACATTACCAGCGAGGGGCTAGATGGGTTAGGATAGGTTATATTGCGTTATAGACGTATATAATGTTCGCACCGAGAAGTAGGCCCGATACGCCAGGAATGTTGGAAAATACTACATCCGAGGTGTTAGGCTGCCTTAGGTTAGGATATATAACGCTATTGACGTATATAAAGTCCCAACCGAGATGTACGGGACGAGAAGAATGGGATTCTGTAAAACATTACCAGCGAGGGGCTAGATGGGTTAGGTTAGGTTATTTTACGTTATAGACGTATATAGCGTTTCCACCGAGAAGTGGGGGCCGACACGCCAGCAATGTTGGAAAATACTACATCCGAGGTGTTAGGCTGTCTTAGGTTAGGATATATAACGCTATAGACGTATATAATGTCCCAGCCGAGATGTACGGGACGACACGAACGGGATTCTGTAAAACATTACCAGCGAGGGGCTAGATGGGTTAGGTTAGGTTATATTACGTTATAGACGAATATCATGTTCCCACTGAGAATTAGGGTCCGACCCGCCGGGAATGTTGATAAATACTACATCCGAGATGTTAGGCTGCCTTAGGTTAGGATATATAACGCTATAGACGTATATAAAGTCCCAACCGAGATGTACGGGACGACAAGAATGGGATTCTGTAAAACATTACCAGCGAGGGGCTAGATGGGTTAGGATAGGTTATATTACGTTATAGACGTATATAATGTTCCCACCGAGAAGTAGGGTCCGACCCGCCAGGAATGTTGGTAAAGACTACATTCGAGCTGTTAGGTTGCCTTAGGTTGGGATATATAACCTTATTGACGTATATAATGTCCCCACCGAGAAGTACGGGCAGACACGAACGGGATTCTGTAAAACATTACCAGCGAGGGGCTAGATGGGTTAGGTTAGGTTATATTACGTTATAGACGAATATAATGTTCCCACCGAGAATTAGGGTCCGACCCGCCAGGAATGTTGATAAATACTACATCCGAGAGGTTAGGTTGCCTTGGGTTGGGATACATAACGTTATAGACGTACATAATGACCCCACCGAGACGTACGGGACGATACAAACGGGATTTTATAAAACATTACCAGCGAGGGGCTAGATGGGTTAAGTTGGGTTATATTATGTTATAGACGTATATAATGTTCCCACCGAGAAGTAGGGGCCGACACGCCAGGAATGTTGGAAAATACTACATCCGAGGTGTTAGGCTGCCTTAGGTTAGGATATATAACGCTATAGACGTATATAATGTCCCCAACGAGACGTACAGGCCGACACGACCGGGATTTTGTAAAACATTACCAGCGAGGGGCTAGATGGGTTAGGATAGGTTATATTACGTTATAGACGTATATAATGTTCCCACCGAGAAGTAGGGTCCGACCCGCCAGGAATGTTGGAAAATACTACATCCGAGGTGTTAGGCTGCATTAGGTTAGCACATATAACGCTACAGACGTATATATAGTCCCAACCGAGATGTACGGGACTACAAGAATGGGATTCTGTAAAACATTACCAGCGAGGGGCTAGATGGGTTAGGATAGGTTATATTGCGTTATAGACGTATATAATGTTCGCACCGAGAAGTAGGCCCGATACGCCAGGAATGTTGGAAAATACTACATCCGAGGTGTTAGGCTGCATTAGGTTAGCACATATAACGCTACAGACGTATATATAGTCCCAACCGAGATGTACGGGACGACAAGAATGGGATTCTGTAAAACATTACCAGCGAGGGGCTAGATGGGTTAGGATAGGTTATATTGCGTTATAGACGTATATAATGTTCGCACCGAGAAGTAGGCCCGATACGCCAGGAATGTTGGAAAATACTACATCCGAGGTGTTAGGCTGCCTTAGGTTAGGATATATCACGCTATAGACGTATATAAAGTCCCAACCGAGATTTACGGGACGAGAAGAATGGGATTCTGTAAAACATTACCAGCGAGGGGCTAGATGGGTTAGGTTAGGTTATTTTACGTTATAGACGTATATAGCGTTTCCACCGAGAAGTGGGGGCCGACACGCCAGGAATGTTGGAAAATACTACATCCGAGGTGTTAGGCTGCCTTAGGTTAGGATATATAACGCTATAGACGTATATAATGTCCCAGGCGAGATGTACGGGACGACACGAACGGGATTCTGTAAAACATTACCAGCGAGGGGCTAGATGGGTTAGGTTAGGTTATATTACGTTATAGACGTATATAATGTTCCCACCGAGAAGTAGAGGCCGATCCGCCAGAAATGTTGTACAATACTACATCCGAGATGTTGGCCTGCCTTAGGTTATGATATATAACGCTATAGACGTATGTAACATCCCCACCGAGACGTACAGGCCGACACGACCGGGATTTTGTAAAACATTACCAGCGAGGGGCTAGATGAGTTAGGATAGGTTATATTACGTTATAGACGTATATAATGTTCGCACCGAGAAGTAGGCCCGACACGCCAGGAATGTTGGAAAATACTACATCCGAGGTGTTAGGCTGCCTTAGGTTAGGATATATAACGCTATAGACGTATATAAAGTCCCAACCGAGATGTACGGGACGACAAGAATGGGATTCTGTAAAACATTACCAGCGAGGGGCTAGATGGGTTAGGTTAAGTTATATTACGTTATCGACGTATATAATGTTCCCACCGAGAAGTAGGGGCCGACACGTCAGGAATGTTGGAAAATACTACAACCGAGGTGTTAGGTTGTCTTAGGTTAGGATATATAACGATATAGACGTATATAATGTCCCCACCGAGACGTACAGGCCGACACGACCGGGATTTTGTAAAACATTACCAGCGAGGGGCTAGATGGGTTAAGATAGGTTATATTACGTTATAGACGTATATAATGTTCGCACCGAGAAGTAGGCTCGATACGCCAGGAATGTTGGAAAATACTACATCCGAGGTGTTAGGCTGCATTAGGTTAGCACATATAACGCTACAGACGTATATATAGTCCCAACCGAGATGTACGGGACGACAAGAATGGGATTCTGTAAAACATTACCAGCGAGGGGCTAGATGGGTTAGGATAGGTTATATTGCGTTATAGACGTATATAATGTTCGCACCGAGAAGTAGGCCCGATACGCCAGGAATGTTGGAAAATACTACATCCGAGGTGTTAGGCTGCCTTAGGTTAGGATATATAACGCTATAGACGTATGTAACATCCCCACCGAGACGTACAGGCCGACACGACCGGGATTTTGTAAAACATTACCAGCGAGGGGCTAGATGAGTTAGGATAGGTTATATTACGTTATAGACGTATATAATGTTCGCACCGAGAAGTAGAGGCCGATCCGCCAGAAATGTTGTACAATACTACATCCGAGATGTTGGCCTGCCTTAGGTTATGATATATAACGCTATAGACGTATGTAACATCCCCACCGAGACGTACGGGACGACAAGAATGGGATTCTGTAAAACATTACCAGCGAGGGGCTAGATGGGTTAGGATAGGTTATATTACGTTATAGACGTATATAATGTTCCCAACGAGAAGTAGGGTCCGACCCGCCAGGAATGTTGGTAAAGACTACATTCGAGCTGTTAGGTTGCCTTAGGTTGGGATACATAACGTTATAGACGTACATAATGACCCCACCGAGACGTACGGGACGATACAAACGGGATTTTATAAAACATTACCAGCGAGGGGCTAGATGGGTTAAGTTGGGTTATATTATGTTATAGACGTATATAATGTTCCCACCGAGAAGTAGGGGCCGACACGCCAGGAATGTTGGAAAATACTACATCCGAGGTGTTAGGCTGCCTTAGGTTAGGATATATAACGCTATAGACGTATATAATGTCCCCAACGAGACGTACAGGCCGACACGACCGGGATTTTGTAAAACATTACCAGCGAGGGGCTAGATGGGTTAGGATAGGTTATATTACGTTATAGACGTATATAATGTTCCCACCGAGAAGTAGGGTCCGACCCGCCAGGAATGTTGGAAAATACGACATCCGAGGTGTTAGGCTGCCGTAGGTTAGGATATATAACGCTATAGACGTATATAAAGTCCCAACCGAGACGTACGGGACGACACGTACGGGATTCTGTAAAACATTATCAGCGAGGGGCTAGATGGGATATGTTAGGTTATATTATGTTATAGACGTATATATTGTTCCCACCGAGAAGTAGGGTCCGACCCGCCAGGAATGTTGGTAAAGAATACATCCGAGATGTTAGGTTGCCTTAGGTTGGGATATATAATGTTATAAAAGTATATAATGTCCCCATCGAGACGTACGGGATGACACGAACGGGATTTTGTAAAACATAACCAGCGAGGGTCTAGATGGGTGAGGTTAGGATATATTACGTTATAGAAGTATATAGTGTTTCCACCGAGAAGTAGGGGCCGACCCGCCAGGAATGTTGGAAAATACGACATTCGAGCTGTAAGGTTGCCTTAGGTTGGGATATATAACCTTATTGACGTATATAATGTCCCCACCGAGAAGTACGGGCAGACACGAACGGGATTCTGTAAAACATTACCCGCGAGGGGCTAGATGGGTTAGGTTAGGTTATATTACGTTATAGACGAATATAATGTTCCCACCGAGAAGTAGGGCCCGACACGTCAGGAATGTTGGAAAATACTACAACCGAGGTGTTAGGTTGTCTTAGGTTAGGATATATGACGATATAGACGTATATAAAGTCCCAACCGAGATATACGGGACGAGAAGAATGGGATTCTGTAAAACATTACCAGCGAGGGGCTAGATGGGTTAGGTTAGGTTATTTTACGTTATAGACGTATATAGCGTTTCCACCGAGAAGTGGGGGCCGACACGCCAGGAATGTTGGAAAATACTACATCCGAGGTGTTAGGCTGTCTTAGGTTAGGATATATAACGCTATAGACGTATATAATGTCCCAGGCGAGATGTACGGGACGACACGAACGGGATTCTGTAAAACATTACCAGCGAGGGGCTAGATGGGTTAGGTTAGGTTATATTACGTTATAGACGTATATAATGTTCCCACCGAGAAGTAGAGGCCGATCCGCCAGAAATGTTGTACAATACTACATCCGAGATGTTGGCCTGCCTTAGGTTATGATATATAACGCTATAGACGTATGTAACATCCCCACCGAGACGTACAGGCCGACACGACCGGGATTTTGTAAAACATTACCAGCGAGGGGCTAGATGAGTTAGGATAGGTTATATTACGTTATAGACGTATATAATGTTCGCACCGAGAAGTAGGCCCGACACGCCAGGAATGTTGGAAAATACTACATCCGAGGTGTTAGGCTGCCTTAGGTTAGGATATATAACGCTATAGACGTATATAAAGTCCCAACCGAGATGTACGGGACGACAAGAATGGGATTCTGTAAAACATTACCAGCGAGGGGCTAGATGGGTTAGGTTAAGTTATATTACGTTATCGACGTATATAATGTTCCCACCGAGAAGTAGGGGCCGACACGTCAGGAATGTTGGAAAATACTACAACCGAGGTGTTAGGTTGTCTTAGGTTAGGATATATAACGATATAGACGTATATAATGTCCCCACCGAGACGTACAGGCCGACACGACCGGGATTTTGTAAAACATTACCAGCGAGGGGCTAGATGGGTTAGGTTAGGTTATATTACGTTATAGACGAATATAATGTTCCCACCGAGAAGTAGGGCCCGACACGTCAGGAATGTTGGAAAATACTACAACCGAGGTGTTAGGTTGTCTTAGGTTAGGATATATGACGATATAGACGTATATAAAGTCCCAACCGAGATGTACGGGACGACAAGAATGGGATTCTGTAAAACATTACCAGCGAGGGGCTAGATGGGTTAGGTTAGGATATATTACGTTATAGAAGTATATAGTGTTTCCACCGAGAAGTAGGGGCCGACCCGCCAGGAATGTTGGAAAATACTACATTCGAGCTGTTAGGTTGCCTTAGGTTGGGATATATAACCTTATTGACGTATATAATGTCCCCACCGAGAAGTACGGGCAGACACGAACGGGATTCTGTAAAACATTACCAGCGAGGGGCTAGATGGGTTAGGTTAGGTTATTTTACGTTATAGACGTATATAGCGTTTCCACCGAGAAGGAGGGGCCGACACGCCAGGAATGTTGGAAAATACTACAACCGAGGTGTTAGGTTGTCTTAGGTTAGGATATATAACGATATAGACGTATATAATGTCCCAACCGAGATGTACGTGACGACACGAACGGGATTTTGTAAAACATTACCAGCGAAGTTCTAGATGGGTTAGGTTAGGATATATTACGTTATAGTCGTATATAGTGTTTCCACCGAGAATTAGGGGCCGACCCGCCAGGAATTTTGGAAAATACTACATTCGATATGATAGGTTGCCTTAGGTTGGGATATATAACCTTATAGACCTATATAATGTCCCCACCGAGAAGTACGGGCCGACACGAACGGGATTCTGTAAAAAATTACCAGCGAGGGGCTAGATGGGTTAGGTTAAGTTATATTACGTTATCGACGTATATAATGTTCCCACCGAGAAGTAGGGGCCGACCCGCCAGGAATGTTGGTAAAGACTACATTCGAGCTGTTAGGTTGCCTTAGGTTGGGATATATAACCTTATTGACGTATATAATGTCCCCACCGAGAAGTACGGGCAGACACGAACGGGATTCTGTAAAACATTACCAGCGAGGGGCTAGATGGGTTAGGTTAGGTTATATTACGTTATAGACGAATATAATGTTCCCACCGAGAAGTAGGGCCCGACACGTCAGGAATGTTGGAAAATACTACAACCGAGGTGTTAGGTTGTCTCAGGTTAGGATATATAACGATATAGACGTATATAATGTCCCAACCGAGATGTACGTGGCGACACGAACGGGATTTTGTAAAACATTACCAGCGAAGTTCTAGATGGGTTAGGTTAGGATATATTACGTTATAGTCGTATATAGTGTTTCCACCGAGAATTAGGGGCCGACCCGCCAGGAATTTTGGAAAATACTACATTCGATATGATAGGTTGCCTTAGGTTGGGATATATAACCTTATAGACCTATATAATGTCCCCACCGAGAAGTACGGGCCGACACGAACGGGATTCTGTAAAAAATTACCAGCGAGGGGCTAGATGGGTTAGGTTAAGTTATATTACGTTATCGACGTATATAATGTTCCTACCGAGAAGTAGGGGCCGACACGTCAGGAATGTTGGAAAATACTACAACCGAGGTGTTAGGTTGTCTTAGGTTAGGATATATGACGCTATAGACGTGTATAATGTCCCCAACGAGACGTACAGGCCGACACGACCGGGATTTTGTAAAACATTAACAGCGAGGGGCTAGATGGGTTAGGATAGGTTATATTACGTTATAGACGTATATAATGTTCGCACCGAGAAGTAGGCCCGACACATCAGGAATGTTGGAAAATACTACATCCGAGGTGTTAGGCTGCCTTAGGTTAGGATATATAACGCTATAGACGTATATAAAGTCCCAACCGAGATGTACGGGACGACAAGAATGGGATTCTGTAAAACATTACCAGCGAGGGGCTAGATGGGTTAGGTTAGGTTGTTTTACGTTATAGACGTATATAGCGTTTCCACCGAGAAGGAGGGGCCGACACGCCAGGAATGTTGGAAAATACTACAACCGAGGTGTTAGGTTGTCTTAGGTTAGGATATATAACGATATAGACGTATATAATGTCCCAACCGAGATGTACGTGACGACACGAAAGGGATTTTGTAAAACATTACCAGCGAAGTTCTAGATGGGTTAGGTTAGGATATGTTACGTTATAGTCGTATATAGTGTTTCCACCGAGAATTAGGGGCCGACCCGCCAGGAATTTTGGAAAATACTACATTCGATATGATAGGTTGCCTTAGGTTGGGATATATAACCTTATAGACCTATATAATGTCCCCACCGAGAAGTACGGGCCGACACGAACGGGATTCTGTAAAAAATTACCAGCGAGGGGCTAGATGGGTTAGGTTAAGTTATATTACGTTATCGACGTATATAATGTTCCCACCGAGAAGTAGGCCCGATACGCCAGAAATGTTGGAAAATACTACATCCGAGGTGTTAGGCTGCCTTAGGTTAGGATATATAACGCTATAGACGTATATAAAGTCCCAACCGAGATGTACGGGACGAGAAGAATGGGATTCTGTAAAACATTACCAGCGAGGGGCTAGATGGGTTAGGTTAGGTTATATTACGTTATAGACGTATATAATGTTCCCACCGAGAAGTAGAGGCCGATCCGCCAGAAATGTTGTACAATACTACATCCGAGATGTTGGCCTGCCTTAGGTTATGATATATAACGCTATAGACGTATGTAACATCCCCACCGAGACGTACAGGCCGACACGACCGGGATTTTGTAAAACATTACCAGCGAGGGGCTAGATGAGTTAGGATAGGTTATATTACGTTATAGACGTATATAATGTTCGCACCGAGAAGTAGAGGCCGATCCGCCAGAAATGTTGTACAATACTACATCCGAGATGTTGGCCTGCCTTAGGTTATGATATATAACGCTATAGACGTATGTAACATCCCCACCGAGACGTACGGGACGACAAGAATGGGATTCTGTAAAACATTACCAGCGAGGGGCTAGATGGGTTAGGTTAGGATATATTACGTTATAGAAGTATATAGTGTTTCCACCGAGAAGTAGGGGCCGACCCGCCAGGAATGTTGGAAAATACTACATTCGAGCTGTTAGGATGCCTTAGGATGGGATATATAACCTTATTGACGTATATAATGTCCCCACCGAGAAGTACGGGCAGACACGAACGGGATTCTGTAAAACATTACCAGCGAGGGGCTAGATGGGTTAGGTTAGGTTATTTTACGTTATAGACGTATATAGCGTTTCCACCGAGAAGGAGGGGCCGACACGCCAGGAATGTTGGAAAATACTACAACCGAGGTGTTAGGTTGTCTTAGGTTAGGATATATAACGATATAGACGTATATAATGTCCCAACCGAGATGTACGTGACGACACGAACGGGATTTTGTAAAACATTACCAGCGAAGTTCTAGATGGGTTAGGTTAGGATATATTACGTTATAGTCGTATATAGTGTTTCCACCGAGAATTAGGGGCCGACCCGCCAGGAATTTTGGAAAATACTACATTCGATATGATAGGTTGCCTTAGGTTGGGATATATAACCTTATAGACCTATATAATGTCCCCACCGAGAAGTACGGGCCGACACGAACGGGATTCTGTAAAAAATTACCAGCGAGGGGCTAGATGGGTTAGGTTAAGTTATATTACGTTATCGACGTATATAATGTTCCCACCGAGAAGTAGGGGCCGACCCGCCAGGAATGTTGGTAAAGACTACATTCGAGCTGTTAGGTTGCCTTAGGTTGGGATATATAACCTTATTGACGTATATAATGTCCCCACCGAGACGTACGGGACGACACGTACGGGATTCTGTAAAACATTATCAGCGAGGGGCTAGATGGGATATGTTAGGTTATATTATGTTATAGACGTATATATTGTTCCCACCGAGAAGTAGGGTCCGACCCGCCAGGAATGTTGGTAAAGACTGCATCCGAGATGTTAGGTTGCCTTAGGTTGGGATATATAATGTTATAAAAGTATATAATGTCCCCATCGAGACGTACGGGATGACACGAACGGGATTTTGTAAAACATAACCAGCGAGGGTCTAGATGGGTGAGGTTAGGATATATTACGTTATAGAAGTATATAGTGTTTCCACCGAGAAGTAGGGGCCGACCCGCCAGGAATGTTGGAAAACACTACATTCGAGCTGTTAGGTTGCCTTAGGTTGGGATATATAACCTTATTGACGTATATAATGTCCCCACCGAGAAGTACGGGCAGACACGAACGGGATTCTGTAAAACATTACCCGCGAGGGGCTAGATGGGTTAGGTTAGGTTATATTACGTTATAGACGAATATAATGTTCCCACCGAGAAGTAGGGCCCGACACGTCAGGAATGTTGGAAAATACTACAACCGAGGTGTTAGGTTGTCTTAGGTTAGGATATATGACGATATAGACGTATATAAAGTCCCAACCGAGATATACGGGACGAGAAGAATGGGATTCTGTAAAACATTACCAGCGAGGGGCTAGATGGGTTAGGTTAGGTTATTTTACGTTATAGACGTATATAGCGTTTCCACCGAGAAGTGGGGGCCGACACGCCAGGAATGTTGGAAAATACTACATCCGAGGTGTTAGGCTGTCTTAGGTTAGGATATATAACGCTATAGACGTATATAATGTCCCAGGCGAGATGTACGGGACGACACGAACGGGATTCTGTAAAACATTACCAGCGAGGGGCTAGATGGGTTAGGTTAGGTTATATTACGTTATAGACGTATATAATGTTCCCACCGAGAAGTAGAGGCCGATCCGCCAGAAATGTTGTACAATACTACATCCGAGATGTTGGCCTGCCTTAGGTTATGATATATAACGCTATAGACGTATGTAACATCCCCACCGAGACGTACAGGCCGACACGACCGGGATTTTGTAAAACATTACCAGCGAGGGGATAGATGAGTTAGGATAGGTTATATTACGTTATAGACGTATATAATGTTCGCACCGAGAAGTAGGCCCGACACGCCAGGAATGTTGGAAAATACTACATCCGAGGTGTTAGGCTGCCTTAGGTTAGGATATATAACGCTATAGACGTATATAAAGTCCCAACCGAGATGTACGGGACGACAAGAATGGGATTCTGTAAAACATTACCAGCGAGGGGCTAGATGGGTTAGGTTAAGTTATATTACGTTATCGACGTATATAATGTTCCCACCGAGAAGTAGGGGCCGACACGTCAGGAATGTTGGAAAATACTACAACCGAGGTGTTAGGTTGTCTTAGGTTAGGATATATAACGATATAGACGTATATAATGTCCCCACCGAGACGTACAGGCCGACACGACCGGGATTTTGTAAAACATTACCAGCGAGGGGCTAGATGGGTTAAGATAGGTTATATTACGTTATAGACGTATATAATGTTCGCACCGAGAAGTAGGCCCGATACGCCAGGAATGTTGGAAAATACTACATCCGAAGTGTTAGGCTGCATTAGGTTAGCACATATAACACTACAGACGTATATATAGTCCCAACCGAGATGTACGGGACGATAAGAATGGGATTCTGTAAAACATTACCAGCGAGGGGCTAGATGGGTTAGGATAGGTTATATTGCGTTATAGACGTATATAATGTTCGCACCGAGAAGTAGGCCCGATACGCCAGGAATGTTGGAAAATACTACATCCGAGGTGTTAGGCTGCCTTAGGTTAGGATATATAACGCTATAGACGTATATAAAGTCCCAACCGAGATGTACGGGACGACAAGAATGGGATTCTGTAAAACATTACCAGCGAGGGGCTAGATGGGTTAGGTTAAGTTATATTACGTTATCGACGTATATAATGTTCCCACCGAGAAGTAGGGGCCGACCCGCCAGGAATGTTGGTAAAGACTACATTCGAGCTGTTAGGTTGCCTTAGGTTGGGATATATAACCTTATTGACGTATATAATGTCCCAACCGAGATGTACGTGGCGACACGAACGGGATTTTGTAAAACATTACCAGCGAAGTTCTAGATGGGTTAGGTTAGGATATGTTACGTTATAGTCGTATATAGTGTTTCCACCGAGAATTAGGGGCCGACCCGCCAGGAATTTTGGAAAATACTACATTCGATATGATAGGTTGCCTTAGGTTGGGATATATAACCCTATAGACCTATATAATGTCCCCACCGAGAAGTACGGGCCGACACGAACGGGATTCTGTAAAAAATTACCAGCGAGGGGCTAGATGGGTTAGGTTAAGTTATATTACGTTATCGACGTATATAATGTTCCCACCGAGAAGTAGGGGCCGACACGTCAGGAATGTTGGAAAATACTACAACCGAGGTGTTAGGTTGTCTTAGGTTAGGATATATAACGATATAGACGTATATAATGTCCCCACCGAGACGTACAGGCCGACACGACCGGGATTTTGTAAAACATTACCAGCGAGGGGCTAGATGGGTTAGGTTAGGTTATATTACGTTATAGACGAATATAATGTTCCCAGCGAGAAGTAGGGCCCGACACGTCAGGAATGTTGGAAAATACTACAACCGAGGTGTTAGGTTGTCTTAGGTTAGGATATATGACGATATAGACGTATATAAAGTCCCAACCGAGATGTACGGGACGACAAGAATGGGATTCTGTAAAACATTACCAGCGAGGGGCTAGATGGGTTAGGTTAGGATATATTACGTTATAGAAGTATATAGTGTTTCCACCGAGAAGTAGGGGCCGACCCGCCAGGAATGTTGGAAAATACTACATTCGAGCTGTTAGGTTGCCTTAGGTTGGGATATATAACCTTATTGACGTATATAATGTCCCCACCGAGAAGTACGGGCAGACACGAACGGGATTCTGTAAAACATTACCAGCGAGGGGCTAGATGGGTTAGGTTAGGTTATTTTACGTTATAGACGTATATAGCGTTTCCACCGAGAAGGAGGGGCCGACACGCCAGGAATGTTGGAAAATACTACAACCGAGGTGTTAGGTTGTCTTAGGTTAGGATATATAACGATATAGACGTATATAATGTCCCAACCGAGATGTACGTGACGACACGAACGGGATTTTGTAAAACATTACCAGCGAAGTTCTAGATGGGTTAGGTTAGGATATATTACGTTATAGTCGTATATAGTGTTTCCACCGAGAATTAGGGGCCGACCCGCCAGGAATTTTGGAAAATACTACATTCGATATGATAGGTTGCCTTAGGTTGGGATATATAACCTTATAGACCTATATAATGTCCCCACCGAGAAGTACGGGCCGACACGAACGGGATTCTGTAAAAAATTACCAGCGAGGGGCTAGATGGGTTAGGTTAAGTTATATTACGTTATCGACGTATATAATGTTCCCACCGAGAAGTAGGGGCCGACCCGCCAGGAATGTTGGTAAAGACTACATTCGAGCTGTTAGGTTGCCTTAGGTTGGGATATATAACCTTATTGACGTATATAATGTCCCAACCGAGATGTACGTGGCGACACGAACGGGATTTTGTAAAACATTACCAGCGAAGTTCTAGATGGGTTAGGTTAGGATATATTACGTTATAGTCGTATATAGTGTTTCCACCGAGAATTAGGGGCCGACCCGCCAGGAATTTTGGAAAATACTACATTCGATATGATAGGTTGCCTTAGGTTGGGATATATAACCTTATAGACCTATATAATGTCCCCACCGAGAAGTACGGGCCGACACGAACGGGATTCTGTAAAAAATTACCAGCGAGGGGCTAGATGGGTTAGGTTAAGTTATATTACGTTATCGACGTATATAATGTTCCTACCGAGAAGTAGGGGCCGACACGTCAGGAATGTTGGAAAATACTACAACCGAGGTGTTAGGTTGTCTTAGGTTAGGATATATGACGCTATAGACGTGTATAATGTCCCCAACGAGACGTACAAGCCGACACGACCGGGATTTTGTAAAACATTAACAGCGAGGGGCTAGATGGGTTAGGATAGGTTATATTACGTTATAGACGTATATAATGTTCGCACCGAGAAGTAGGCCCGACACATCAGGAATGTTGGAAAATACTACATCCGAGGTGTTAGGCTGCCTTAGGTTAGGATATATAACGCTATAGACGTATATAAAGTCCCAACCGAGATGTACGGGACGACAAGAATGGGATTCTGTAAAACATTACCAGCGAGGGGCTAGATGGGTTAGGTTAGGTTGTTTTACGTTATAGACGTATATAGCGTTTCCACCGAGAAGGAGGGGCCGACACGCCAGGAATGTTGGAAAATACTACAACCGAGGTGTTAGGTTGTCTTAGGTTAGGATATATAACGATATAGACGTATATAATGTCCCAACCGAGATGTACGTGACGACACGAAAGGGATTTTGTAAAACATTACCAGCGAAGTTCTAGATGGGTTAGGTTAGGATATGTTACGTTATAGTCGTATATAGTGTTTCCACCGAGAATTAGGGGCCGACCCGCCAGGAATTTTGGAAAATACTACATTCGATATGATAGGTTGCCTTAGGTTGGGATATATAACCTTATAGACCTATATAATGTCCCCACCGAGAAGTACGGGCCGACACGAACGGGATTCTGTAAAAAATTACCAGCGAGGGGCTAGATGGGTTAGGTTAAGTTATATTACGTTATCGACGTATATAATGTTCCCACCGAGAAGTAGGCCCGATACGCCAGGAATGTTGGAAAATACTACATCCGAGGTGTTAGGCTGCCTTAGGTTAGGATATATAACGCTATAGACGTATATAAAGTCCCAACCGAGATGTACGGGACGAGAAGAATGGGATTCTGTAAAACATTACCAGCGAGGGGCTAGATGGGTTAGGTTAGGTTATATTACGTTATAGACGTATATAATGTTCCCACCGAGAAGTAGAGGCCGATCCGCCAGAAATGTTGTACAATACTACATCCGAGATGTTGGCCTGCCTTAGGTTATGATATATAACGCTATAGACGTATGTAACATCCCCACCGAGACGTACAGGCCGACACGACCGGGATTTTGTAAAACATTACCAGCGAGGGGCTAGATGAGTTAGGATAGGTTATATTACGTTATAGACGTATATAATGTTCGCACCGAGAAGTAGAGGCCGATCCGCCAGAAATGTTGTACAATACTACATCCGAGATGTTGGCCTGCCTTAGGTTATGATATATAACGCTATAGACGTATGTAACATCCCCAACGAGACGTACGGGACGACAAGAATGGGATTCTGTAAAACATTACCAGCGAGGGGCTAGATGGGTTAGGTTAGGATATATTACGTTATAGAAGTATATAGTGTTTCCACCGAGAAGTAGGGGCCGACCCGCCAGGAATGTTGGAAAATACTACATTCGAGCTGTTAGGATGCCTTAGGTTGGGATATATAACCTTATTGACGTATATAATGTCCCCACCGAGAAGTACGGGCAGACACGAACGGGATTCTGTAAAACATTACCAGCGAGGGGCTAGATGGGTTAGGTTAGGTTATTTTACGTTATAGACGTATATAGCGTTTCCACCGAGAAGGAGGGGCCGACACGCCAGGAATGTTGGAAAATACTACAACCGAGGTGTTAGGTTGTCTTAGGTTAGGATATATAACGATATAGACGTATATAATGTCCCAACCGAGATGTACGTGACGACACGAACGGGATTTTGTAAAACATTACCAGCGAAGTTCTAGATGGGTTAGGTTAGGATATATTACGTTATAGTCGTATATAGTGTTTCCACCGAGAATTAGGGGCCGACCCGCCAGGAATTTTGGAAAATACTACATTCGATATGATAGGTTGCCTTAGGTTGGGATATATAACCTTATAGACCTATATAATGTCCCCACCGAGAAGTACGGGCCGACACGAACGGGATTCTGTAAAAAATTACCAGCGAGGGGCTAGATGGGTTAGGTTAAGTTATATTACGTTATCGACGTATATAATGTTCCCACCGAGAAGTAGGGTCCGACCCGCCAGGAATGTTGATAAATACTACATCCGAGAGGTTAGGTTGCCTTGGGTTGGGATACATAACGTTATAGACGTACATAATGACCCCACCGAGACGTACGGGACGATACAAACGGGATTTTATAAAACATTACCAGCGAGGGGCTAGATGGGTTAAGTTGGGTTATATTACGTTATAGACGTATATAATGTTCGCACCGAGAAGTAGGCCCGGCACGTCAGGAATGTTGGAAAATACTACATCCGAGGTGTTAGGCTGCCTTAGGTTAGGATATATAACGCTATAGACGTATATAAAGTCCCAACCGAGATGTACGGGACGACAAGAATGGGATTCTGTAAAACATTACCAGCGAGGGGCTAGATGGGTTAGGTTAGGTTATTTTACGTTATAGACGTATATAGCGTTTCCACCGAGAAGGAGGGGCCGACACGCCAGGAATGTTGGAAAATACTACAACCGAGGTGTTAGGTTGTCTCAGGTTAGGATATATAACGATATAGACGTATATAATGTCCCAACCGAGATGTACGTGGCGACACGAACGGGATTTTGTAAAACATTACCAGCGAAGTTCTAGATGGGTTAGGTTAGGATATATTACGTTATAGTAGTATATAGTGTTTCCACCGAGAATTAGGGGCCGACCCGCCAGGAATTTTGGAAAATACTACATTCGATATGATAGGTTGCCTTAGGTTGGGATATATAACCTTATAGACCTATATAATGTCCCCACCGAGAAGTACGGGCCGACACGAACGGGATTCTGTAAAAAATTACCAGCGAGGGGCTAGATGCGTTAGGTTAAGTTATATTACGTTATCGACGTATATAATGTTCCTACCGAGAAGTAGGGGCCGACACGTCAGGAATGTTGGAAAATACTACAACCGAGGTGTTAGGTTGTCTTAGGTTAGGATATATGACGATATAGACGTATATAAAGTCCCAACCGAGATGTACGGGACGACAAGAATGGGATTCTGTAAAACATTACCAGCGAGGGGCTAGATGGGTTAGGTTAGGATATATTACGTTATAGAAGTATATAGTGTTTCCACCGAGAAGTAGGGGCCGACCCGCCAGGAATGTTGGAAAATACTACATTCGAGCTGTTAGGTTGCCTTAGGTTGGGATATATAACCTTATTGACGTATATAATGTCCCCACCGAGAAGTACGGGCAGACACGGACGGGATTCTGTAAAACATTACCCGCGAGGGGCTAGATGGGTTAGGTTAGGATATATTACGTTATAGTCGTATATAGTGTTTCCACCGAGAATTAGGGGCCGACCCGCCAGGAATTTTGGAAAATACTACATTCGATATGATAGGTTGCCTTAGGTTGGGATATATAACCTTATAGACCTATATAATGTCCCCACCGAGAAGTACGGGCCGACACGAACGGGATTCTGTAAAAAATTACCAGCGAGGGGCTAGATGGGTTAGGTTAAGTTATATTACGTTATCGACGTATATAATGTTCCCACCGAGAAGTAGGGGCCGACCCGCCAGGAATGTTGGTAAAGACTACATTCGAGCTGTTAGGTTGCCTTAGGTTGGGATATATAACCTTATTGACGTATATAATGTCCCCACCGAGAAGTACGGGCAGACACGAACGGGATTCTGTAAAACATTACCAGCGAGGGGCTAGATGGGTTAGGTTAGGTTATATTACGTTATAGACGAATATAATGTTCCCACCGAGAATTAGGGTCCGACCCGCCAGGAATGTTGATAAATACTACATCCGAGAGGTTAGGTTGCCTTGGGTTGGGATACATAACGTTATAGACGTACATAATGACCCCACCGAGACGTACGGGACGATACAAACGGGATTTTATAAAACATTACCAGCGAGGGGCTAGATGGGTTAAGTTGGGTTATATTACGTTATAGACGTATATAATGTTCGCACCGAGAAGTAGGCCCGGCACGTCAGGAATGTTGGAAAATACTACATCCGAGGTTTTAGGCTGCCTTAGGTTAGGATATATAACGCTATAGACGTATATAAAGTCCCAACCGAGATGTACGGGACGACAAGAATGGGATTCTGTAAAACATTACCAGCGAGGGGCTAGATGGGTTAGGTTAGGTTATTTTACGTTATAGACGTATATAGCGTTTCCACCGAGAAGGAGGGGCCGACACGCCAGGAATGTTGGAAAATACTACAACCGAGGTGTTAGGTTGTCTCAGGTTAGGATATATAACGATATAGACGTATATAATGTCCCAACCGAGATGTACGTGGCGACACGAACGGGATTTTGTAAAACATTACCAGCGAAGTTCTAGATGGGTTAGGTTAGGATATATTACGTTATAGTCGTATATAGTGTTTCCACCGAGAATTAGGGGCCGACCCGCCAGGAATTTTGGAAAATACTACATTCGATATGATAGGTTGCCTTAGGTTGGGATATATAACCTTATAGACCTATATAATGTCCCCACCGAGAAGTACGGGCCGACACGAACGGGATTCTGTAAAAAATTACCAGCGAGGGGCTAGATGCGTTAGGTTAAGTTATATTACGTTATCGACGTATATAATGTTCCTACCGAGAAGTAGGGGCCGACACGTCAGGAATGTTGGAAAATACTACAACCGAGGTGTTAGGTTGTCTTAGGTTAGGATATATGACGATATAGACGTATATAAAGTCCCAACCGAGATGTACGGGACGACAAGAATGGGATTCTGTAAAACATTACCAGCGAGGGGCTAGATGGGTTAGGTTAGGATATATTACGTTATAGAAGTATATAGTGTTTCCACCGAGAAGTAGGGGCCGACCCGCCAGGAATGTTGGAAAATACTACATTCGAGCTGTTAGGTTGCCTTAGGTTGGGATATATAACCTTATTGACGTATATAATGTCCCCACCGAGAAGTACGGGCAGACACGGACGGGATTCTGTAAAACATTACCCGCGAGGGGCTAGATGGGTTAGGTTAGGTTATATTACGTTATAGACGAACATAATGTTCCCACCGAGAAGTAGGGTCCGACACGCCAGGAATGATGGAAAATACTACATCCGAGGTATTAGGCTGCCTTAGGTTAGGATATATAACGCTATAGACGTATATAAAGTCCCAACCGAGATGTACGGGACGAGAAGAATGGGATTCTGTAAAACATTACCAGCGAGGGGCTAGATGGGTTAGGTTAGGTTATTTTACGTTATAGACGTATATAGCGTTTCCACCGAGAAGGAGGGGCCGACACGCCAGGAATGTTGGAAAATACTACAACCGAGGTGTTAGGTTGTCTTAGGTTAGGATATATAACGATATAGACGTATATAATGTCCCAACCGAGATGTACGTGACGACACGAACGGGATTTTGTAAAACATTACCAGCGAAGTTCTAGATGGGTTAGGTTAGGATATACTACGTTATAGTCGTATATAGTGTTTCCACCGAGAATTAGGGGCCGACCCGCCAGGAATTTTGGAAAATACTACAACCGAGGTGTTAGGTTGTCTTAGGTTAGGATATATAACGATATAGACGTATATAAAGTCCCAACCGAGATGTACGGGACGACAAGAATGGGATTCTGTAAAACATTACCAGCGAGGGGCTAGATAGGTTAGGTTAGGTTATATTATGTTATAGACGTATATAATGTTCCCACCGAGAAGTAGGGTCCGACCCGCCAGGAATGTTGGTAAAGACTACATCCGAGATGTTAGGTTGCCTTAGGTTGGGATATATAACGTTATAGAAGTATATAATGTCCCACCCGAGATATACGGGACGACAAGAACGGGATTCTGTAACACAGTACCTGCTAGGGGCTAGATGGGTTAGGTTAGGTTATATAACGTTATAGACGTATATAATGTTGCCACCGAGAAGTAGAGGCCGATCCGCCAGGAATGTTGTACAATACTACATACGAGATTCTAGCCTGCCATAGGTTAGGATATTTAACGCTATGGACGTATATAATGTCCCCACCGAGACGTACAGGCCGACACGACCGGGATTTTGTAAAACATTACCAGCGAGGGGCTAGATGGGTTATGATAGGTTATATTACGTTATAGACATATATAATGTTCGCACCGAGAAGTAGGCCCGACACGCCAGGAATGTTGGAAAATACTACATCCGAGGTGTTAGGCTGCCTTAGGTTAGGATATATAACGCTATAGACGTATATAAAGTCCCAACCGAGATGTACGGGACGACAAGAATGGGATTCTGTAAAACATTACCAGCGAGGGGCTAGATGGGTTAGGATAGGTTATATTACGTTATAGACGTATATAATGTTCCCACCGAGAAGTAGGGTCCGACCCGCCAGGAATGTTGGTAAAGACTACATTCGAGCTGTTAGGTTGCCTTAGGTTGGGATATATAACCTTATTGACGTATATAATGTCCCCACCGAGAAGTACGGGCAGACACGAACGGGATTCTGTAAAACATTACCAGCGAGGGGCTAGATGGGTTAGGTTAGGTTATATTACGTTATAGACGAATATAATGTTCCCACCGAGAATTAGGGTCCGACCCGCCAGGAATGTTGATAAATACTACATCCGAGAGGTTAGGTTGCCTTGGGGTGGGATACATAACGTTATAGGCGTACATAATGACCCCACCGAGACGTACGGGACGATACAAACGGGATTTTATAAAACATTACCAGCGAGGGGCTAGATGGGTTAAGTTGGGTTATATTATGTTATAGACGTATATAATGTTCCCACCGAGAAATAGGGGCCGACACGCTAGGAATGTTGGAAAATACTACATCCGAGGTGTTAGGCTGCCTTAGGTTAGGATATATAACGCTATAGACGTATATAATGCCCCCAACTAGACGTACAGGCCGACACGACCGGGATTTTGTAAAACATTACCAGCGAGGGGCTAGATGGGTTAGGATAGGTTATATTACGTTATAGACGTATATAATGTTCCCACCGAGAAGTAGAGTCCGACCCGCCAGGAATGTTGGAAAATACTACATCCGAGGTGTTAGGCTGCATTAGGTTAGCACATATAACGCTACAGACGTATATATAGTCCCAACCGAGATGTACGGGACTACAAGAATGGGATTCTGTAAAACATTACCAGCGAGGGGCTAGATGGGTTAGGATAGGTTATATTGCGTTATAGACGTATATAATGTTCGCACCGAGAAGTAGGCCCGATACGCCAGGAATGTTGGAAAATACTACATCCGAGGTGTTAGGCTGCCTTAGGTTAGGATATATAACGCTGGGTTCTAAAGTTGTTGCGGACTGCAGTTGCAGTTTGCAACAACACGTGCCATCCCCTCCTCCTCGTGGTGGAACCTGGTAACACTGGTCTCGTCCCAGTGGCAAACGGGGCTCTGGCTGATACCGTAGACCGGTGGTCATGTTTCGCCGGAGCGGGGGGCTTGCCTTAACCGGCCGTCCCGCGAGGGGATAAACCTCTATAAAAAGTCTCTGTCTCAAGTTTCGGTCCGCGGCGAGGAGACGCGCTCAGTCCTTCGCGACTGGGTGTGGCCGGTGGGTGCATCGGTGCTGAGCGGTCCAACCCCGGGGTACCTGGCGCCCCCCGGGTGTATAAATGCCTTCCCCCGGTACGCGGCTCTGCCGGGGGTGACAGGGTTATTCCGACACTACTCGTGGGATTCTTATGGATTCTTCTAATAAAACCGGGTTGGGGGGGAGTAGGTGTGGGAGGGGCGATGGAGCTGGCACTTCGATGCCGGCGCCAGTGCGTCCAGTGGTTGTATCTGTGGAGAGGCTTGCCTCTTCGCAGATCGCCGATGAGAGGGCCGGAGCGCCGAGATTGGAGTCGCTCCGTTCTGGGAGAGAAGGGAGGGTAGGGAGGAATAACCCAGGTGGGTGGTCCCTTTCTCGTCATCGCAGCAGGGAGGAAGCCGTGCCTTCCAGGGCGGCCTCCCCGGCCCCCTCGGAGCACGACTACGACACTGATGTGTCCTGGTCGTCTCTGAGGGATGCTGGGTCGGGACCGTCCAGGAAGAGGGGACGCCCCCCGACAACGGGCGAGTATATGGGCCTTCGAGCGGCCAAGGAGAAACACCTCCAGACGGAGTTGATGATGTTCAGACTCCAGGAGGAAAAGAAAATTCTGGATTGCGGGCCCGATGATCCGGCCCCGCCGCCAAGCAAGTCGGCGAAATATATTCCCTCCGTAGAGGAATATGCAAGGGAATTCCGGGGCGTCTCCACTGCGGAGTTGGGACGGGAAGACCTCGCGGCAATGAACCGCGTCGAATGGGTGGCGGCCAGGTCCACCAACCTGAAGGGCGAGTTCGTGCGACGATTGCGCGAAAGTGCGCGCACTTTGTGCGCACTTGTTCAAAGCGCGTTGGGGTCTTCGGACTCCACCGCACGGGAAGGACCTGAAGTTAGGGCGGACTTGTATGCCCTGAGGGGGGAATTGGAGGCCATGAAGGCCGAAAATGCGGTCCTACGCGACCGCATTAAGGACTTGGAGAGACGACCTCCGCCTCCGGCGCATGGGGCGGATACTGATAAAGTCGGCGGTGCGGTCGACATGATGTCGCTCGCAGACACAGTCGCCCGCATCGTCGACGAAAAGTTGCTAGCCTATACGGCGAGTTTGAAGGGGACTTCTTCTTCCCCTTCGTCTCAAACCGCGGCCGTCACCATCCCTACTACTGCGAGTGGGGGTGATGCGGCTGCTGGGGAGGCGACGGGGAAGAAGAAGAGGAAGAAGAAGAAGAAAACCTCTTCTTCGAAGAAGGAGGTGGGTCGCCGCCGCTCGGTTTCCGGGCGGAGGGGAACGGTGGAGGCACCTAAGGTGCCGACAGCGGGCCCATCATCTGGTGGGTCGGCTCAGGGCGAGGTGTCGTGGGCTAAGGTGGTCGGGCGGAAGGCACATCGGGCTGCGAAGAAGCAGATGCAGGAGACCTCTGGGTCTACCAAGGCGCCCGTCAAGCTCGGGAGGCCCCCTCGAGCCGCGGCTGTGGCCCTTACGCTGCCTTCGGGCAGCAAAGGATCTTATCAGGAGATCCTGGTCGCGGCTCGGCAGAGGGTCTCCCTAGGCGAGTTAGGGATCGAGGAGGTGCGCCCAAGGCGCGCAAGGACTGGGGGTTTCCTGTTGGAAATCCCCGGTCCTGAGAGGGCGGCAAAGGCCGCCCTCTTAGCAGATAAGCTAAGGGCGGCCTTGGCGGACACAGAGGTCCGGGTCTCATGCCCTTCTAAGAGGGCGGAGTTGAGGGTGAGTGGGCTGGACGACTCCGTCACCTCATCTGAGGTGGCGGAATCGGTTGCTGCGGCGGCAGGGTGCCTGGCCGCGGAGGTGAGGACCGGTGAGATAAGGTCCTCACCTCTGGGACTAGGAACCCTGTGGATACAATGCCCCTTGGTTGTCGCTCGTAAAGCAGCAACCCTGGGGTGGATCAGGGTGGGTTGGTGCAGGGCCAAGGTGGAGGCCCTGCAACCTCGTCCCCAGCAGTGTTATCGCTGTCTGGCTAAGGGGCACTTGCGGCAGCATTGCTCTGCCGAAGTTGACCGGGGCGACCGCTGTTATAACTGCGGTTCCCCCGGGCACCGGGCGAACGTGTGTCGGGCGGCCGCCCCCAACTGCCCACTGTGTGCGGACTTGGGACGACCGGCCGACCACAGACTCGGGGGGGTTAAGTGTAACCCCCCGACGCGGAAGGGGCGCCTGGGGACGAGGGCGCCGCAGCCACCGAAGGGGGGTGTGGAGGGTGGGCCGCCGGGAGGGGGCACTAAGGGGGTGAATGAGGCCGGGGGCATTGTTACCCCGGCGGATGACTCTGGCCGGGGGGAGGCCATGGATATGGCATAATCTTCCCCTCGACCAGAGTCCTCCAGGCGAACGTCAACCACGCCCGCCGAGCCCACGATCTCTTGGTCGAGGGTCTTATGGCGGGCGGGGTTGACGTTGCGGTGGTCGCTGAACCCTTCGTGATCCCCGACCGACCGTCCTGGGTCGGGGATCGCGAAGGGTCGGTGGCCATAGCTCAGGCTGTGGCCTCGCGGGTTCCGCCGTTCGCCTTTCTGGGCAATGGGCGGGGCTTCGTGGCTGTAGACTGGGCGGGCTTCGTGCTGGTGGGGACCTATGCTCCACCGCGCTGGCCCCTAGAGTCGTTCGAGGAGTATCTGGACGGGCTTGGGAACTTTTTGTCCCAGTTCTCGGCCCGCCAGGTACTCGTCTTGGGGGACTTCAACGCCCATGCTTCGGCATGGGGGTCCCCCAGGACGGACGCTAGGGGCGAGACGGTTTTGGAGTGGGCTTCTGGTCTCGATCTTCGGTTGCTCAACCGAGGATCGACCAGTACGTGCGTGCGACGGCAGGGTACAAGCATCGTGGATCTTTCATGGGCTTCCCCTGCCGCCGCGCCGCGGGTCACGGGGTGGACGGTGGACGAGTCCACGGAGACTCTATCCGATCACTTGTACGTTAGGATAGAAGTCTCCGGGACCGCCCCGGGCCGCCAAGCTAGTCTACGCCAGCAGCGAAGGAGGTGGGCTCTCAGAGCCCTTGACGAGGACGCCCTGATGGCTGCCGTCCATGCTGTGGCTTGGTCGGAGCCGTCGGCCGAGCCCGTCGCTGACGTGGAGGCGGAGGCCGACTGGTTCGATGGCGCCCTGACTGCAATCTGCAGGACGGCGATGCCGGGGGCCGGTCGACTTCCGCCCCGGAGGCCGGTGTACTGGTGGTCGGGCGACATCGCGCGGCTCCGAGCGAGTTGCGCGATGGCGCGACGCCGGTACACCAGGTCTCGGAGGAGGAGACGTCGGGACGAGGCACGGACGGCCCTGTTGTACGCTGAATATCGTCAGCTGACGGTTCAGCTGCAACAGGCCATCGGGAGGGCCAAGACCAGCGCTTGGGACGGACTTCTTCGTTCGTTGGATCAGGATCCGTGGGGGCGTCCATATAGGCTTGTCTTAAACAAGCTTAGAGCTTATGGCCCCCCGGTGACTGAGACGATGGAACCCCGGCTTCTCGGGAGGGTGGTCGATGCGTTGTTCCCGTCTGGGAGCGCATCGGCCGCCTTCCCGACTCAGGTGGACGGGTGGTCCGCGGGGCTGGAGGTTACGGAGGAGGAGTTGGCCGGGGCGGTGAGGCGTCTCGGGGCTCGGAATACGGCTCCGGGTCCCGACGGCGTCCCCGGCCGCGTGCTGGTCTTGGCCCTGCGCGTTCTGGGTCCCCGACTTCGGAGGCTTTTTACAGCCATTCTGAAGTCGGGGACGTTCTCATCTCGGTGGCGGCTCGGACGCCTGGTCCTCCTGCGGAAGGAGGGCCGGGACGCTGAATCTCCCTCGGGCTATCGACCCATCGTGCTCCTGGATGAGATCGGGAAGCTCTACGAGAGAATCGTGGCTTCCCGGATCACCAGGCATCTGGAGCGGGTAGGACCCGACCTGGCCGAGTGTCAGTTCGGCTTCCGCCGGGGGCGGTCCACGATCGACGCGATCGATCGGGTCCGTACCTTGGCGGGCTCGGCTACTTCCCGGGGAGGGATGGCATTGGCGGTGTCCTTGGACATCGTCAATGCCTTCAACTCCCTCTCCTGGGAGGCCATCCGCAGGGGACTCGAACGACATGAAGTCCCTCAATACCTGCGGGTGGCGGTCGGCTCCTACCTTAGCGGCAGGTGCGTCGAGTACGTGGGCCGGGGTGGAAACACCTGCACGAGGGAGATTAGTCGCGGCGTACCCCAGGGGTCAGTTTTGGGACCCCTCTTGTGGGACGTGGGGTACGACGCGGCGCTGCGGGTCCTCCTTCCCACCGGTGTCAGCGTAGTCTGCTACGCTGACGATACCGTGTTGGTAGCCGGTGGGCGTACAAGCGGGAGGATCGTCCGGCGCGCCGAGGTGGGAGTGGCCAACGTGGCTTCCCTGATCCGGGGCATGGGTTTGGAGCTGGCTCCTCACAAGACGGAGGCGATGTGGTTCTTGGACCGTCATCTCCTCCGTCGAAATGGGAGGTCACTCGCCGATACCTGGATCCGAGTAGGGGACACCCGCATCCAGGTGAAGCCCGCGATAAAATATCTCGGACTTCACCTGGACGGCTCCTGGGCTTTTGGGCGCCACTTCGCGCTCCTGGCACCCAGGTTGGAAAAAGCGGCGGCCAGCTTGGGTCGCTTGCTGCCCAACCTGGGGGGCCCGGACGCGAGGGTACGCCGCCTTTATGCAGGCATCGTGCGGTCGATGGCTCTATATGGAGCCCCGATCTGGGCGGACGCCCTGATGGCCAACCGGCGCGGCCGGGCACTGCTTCGCAGTGTTTGGCGGCGCCTTGCCATCAGGGTGATCAGGGGATACCGCACGGTGTCTCATGAGGCGGCGGGAACTCTGGCGGGGTTACCACCCCTGGAGCTCCTGGCGGAGCGCGAAGCGTTTGTCTACGGACACCTTCGTCTCTGCCAGGATATCTCACCCCCGTCGGAGGAGGTGGTCAGAGCCTGGGCCTGGCGGTCTTTGGTGACCAAGTGGGAGGAGCGTCTTCGCGCCACCCATGGGAGTCACCGGACCGTCGGGGCGGTATTGCCCATCCTCGATAGATGGGTGAGCCGAAGCCGAGGGCTATCCTACCGGACCACGCAGGTCCTCACCGGGCACGGATGCTTCGGTGAGTACCTGCGCCGGATAGGACGGGAAGCCACGGCGGCGTGTCACCACTGTGGTGACCAGAGGGACACGGCGCAGCACACGCTGGAGTTTTGTCCAGCGTGGGAGGTGCGGCGTCGTGTCCTTCGGAGCGAGGTGGGCCAGGATCTGGCATTGCCATCCGTACTTAGAAGGATGGTAGAGGATGCCAGATCCTGGCGGGCTATGGCGGCCTTCTGTGAGGCCGTCATGCGGGCGAAGGAGGCGGCGGAGAGGGATCGCGAAGTTAGCGATCCCACCCGTCGACGGCGGCGACGCAGGCGTCGTCGCCCTCCACCGGCGCCCGGGGATGTCCACCATGTGGATATCGCCGGGCGCCCATAGGGGACTCAGTCCCCGGGGGGTGACAGCCCCTCGCGCGGGCTGGGGCGTAGCCGCGTACGCCACGGCCGTCACCCGCGCGTGGGGACGTCCGGAGGGGTGACTCGGTCGTGATGGACGGGGGCCCATCGCGACCATTGCACGTCACCCCTCCGAGACGTGCAGCGACTTCGGACGTGGCCCCGAAGTCGCTGCAAGGGTATCCTTTGGGAGGGGGAGGGGTCGCATCTTGGATGCGACCTCTCCCTCCCGGGATGAGAGCCTCCCAGACTTCTTCGGGAGGGATTTTGTAAAACATAACCAGCGAGGGTCTAGATGGGTTAGGTTAGGATATATTACGTTATAGAAGTATATAGTGTTTCCACCGAGAAGTAGGGGCCGACCCGCCAGGAATGTTGGAAAATACGACATCCGAGGTGTTAGGCTGCCTTGGGTTAGGATATATAACGCTATAGACGTATATAAAGTCCCAACCGAGACGTCCGGGATTCTGTAAAACATTACCAGCGAGGGGCTAGATGGGATATGTTAGGTTATATTATGTTATAGACGTATATATTGTTCCCACCGAGAAGTAGGGTCCGACCCGCCAGGAATGTTGGTAAAGACTACATCCGAGATGTTAGGTTGCCTTAGGTTGGGATATATAACGTTATAGAAGTATATAATGTCCCCACCGAGACGTACGGGATGACACGAACGGGATTTTGTAAAACATAACCAGCGAGGGTCTAGATGGGTTAGGTTAGGATATATTACGTTATAGACGAATATAATGTTCCCACCGAGAAGTAGGGTCCGACACGCCAGGAATGTTGGAAAATACTACATCCGAGGTGTTAGGCTGCCTTAGGTTAGGATATATAACGCTATAGACGTGTATAATGTCCCCAACGAGACGTACAGGCCGACACGACCGGGATTTTGTAAAACATTAACAGCGAGGGGCTAGATGGGTTAGGATAGGTTATATTACGTTATAGACGTATATAATGTTCGCACCGAGAAGAAGGCCCGACACGTCAGGAATGTTGGAAAATACTACATCCGAGGTGTTAGGCTGCCTTAGGTTAGGATATATAACGCTATAGACGTATATAAAGTCACAACCGAGATGTACGGGACGACAAGAATGGGATTCTGTAAAACATTACCAGCGAGGGGCTAGATGGGTTAGGTTAGGTTATTTTACGTTATAGACGTATATAGCGTTTCCACCGAGAAGGAGGGGCCGACACGCCAGGAATTTTGGAAAATACTACAACCGAGGTGTTAGGTTGTCTTAGGTTAGGATATATAACGATATAGACGTATATAATGTCCCAACCGAGATGTACGTGGCGACACGAACGGGATTTTGTAAAACATTACCAGCGAAGTTCTAGATGGGTTAGGTTAGGATATGTTACGTTATAGTCGTATATAGTGTTTCCACCGAGAATTAGGGGCCGACCCGCCAGGAATTTTGGAAAATACTACATTCGATATGATAGGTTGCCTTAGGTTGGGATATATAACCTTATAGACCTATATAATTTCCCCACCGAGAAGTACGGGCCGACACGAACGGGATTCTGTAAAAAATTACCAGCGAGGGGCTAGATGGGTTAGGTTAAGTTATATTACGTTATCGACGTATATAATGTTCCCACCGAGAAGTAGGGGCCGACACGTCAGGAATGTTGGAAAATACTACAACCGAGGTGTTAGGTTGTCTTAGGTTAGGATATATAACGATATAGACGTATATAATGTCCCCACCGAGACGTACAGGCCGACACGACCGGGATTTTGTAAAACATTACCAGCGAGGGGCTAGATGGGTTAAGATAGGTTATATTACGTTATAGACGTATATAATGTTCGCACCGAGAAGTAGGCCCGATACGCCAGGAATGTTGGAAAATACTACATCCGAGGTGTTAGGCTGCATTAGGTTAGCACATATAACGCTACAGACGTATATATAGTCCCAACCGAGATGTACGGGACGACAAGAATGGGATTCTGTAAAACATTACCAGCGAGGGGCTAGATGGGTTAGGATAGGTTATATTGCGTTATAGACGTATATAATGTTCGCACCGAGAAGTAGGCCGGATACGCCAGGAATGTTGGAAAATACTACATCCGAGGTGTTAGGCTGCCTTAGGTTAGGATATATAACGCTATAGACGTATATAAAGTCCCAACCGAGATGTACGGGACGAGAAGAATGGGATTCTGTAAAACATTACCAGCGAGGGGCTAGATGGGTTAGGTTAGGTTATTTTACGTTATAGACGTATATAGCGTTTCCACCGAGAAGTGGGGGCCGACACGCCAGGAATGTTGGAAAATACTACATCCGAGGTGTTAGGCTGTCTTAGGTTAGGATATATAACGCTATAGATGTATATAATGTCCCAGGCGAGATGTACGGGACGACACGAACGGGATTCTGTAAAACATTACCAGCGAGGGGCTAGATGGGTTAGGTTAGGTTATATTACGTTATAGACGTATATAATGTTCCCACCGAGAAGTAGAGGCCGATCCGCCAGAAATGTTGTACAATACTACATCCGAGATGTTGGCCTGCCTTAGGTTATGATATATAACGCTATAGACGTATGTGACATCCCCACCGAGACGTACAGGCCGACACGACCGGGATTTTGTAAAACATTACCAGCGAGGGGCTAGATGAGTTAGGATAGGTTATATTACGTTATAGACGTATATAATGTTCGCACCGAGAAGTAGGCCCGACACGCCAGGAATGTTGGAAAATACTACATCCGAGGTGTTAGGCTGCCTTAGGTTAGGATATATAACGCTATAGACGTATATAAAGTCCCAACCGAGATGTACGGGACGACAAGAATGGGATTCTGTAAAACATTACCAGCGAGGGGCTAGATGGGTTAGGATAGGTTATATTACGTTATAGACGTATATAATGTTCCCACCGAGAAGTAGGGTCCGACCCGCCAGGAATGTTGGTAAAGACTACATTCGAGCTGTTAGGTTGCCTTGGGTTGGGATGCATAACGTTATAGACGTACATAATGATCCCAACGAGACGTACAGGCCGACACGACCGGGATTTTGTAAAACATTAACAGCGAGGGGCTAGATGGGTTAGGATAGGTTATATTACGTTATAGACTTATATAATGTTCGCACCGAGAAGTAGGCCCGGCACGTCAGGAATGTTGGAAAATACTACATCCGAGGTGTTAGGCTGCCTTAGGTTAGGATATATAACGCTATAGACGTATATAAAGTCCCAACCGAGATGTACGGGACGACAAGAATGGGATTCTGTAAAACATTACCAGCGAGGGGCTAGATGGGTTAGGTTAGGTTATTTTACGTTATAGACGTATATAGCGTTTCCACCGAGAAGGAGGGGCCGACACGCCAGGAATGTTGGAAAATACTACAACCGAGGTGTTAGGTTGTCTTAGGTTAGGATATATAACGATATAGACGTATATAATGTCCCAACCGAGATGTACGTGGCGACACGAACGGGATTTTGTAAAACATTACCAGCGAAGTTCTAGATGGGTTAGGTTAGGATATATTACGTTATAGTCGTATATAGTGTTTCCACCGAGAATTAGGGGCCGACCCGCCAGGAATTTTGGAAAATACTACATTCGATATGATAGGTTGCCTTAGGTTGGGATATATAACCTTATAGACCTATATAATGTCCCCACCGAGAAGTACGGGCCGACACGAACGGGATTCTGTAAAAAATTACCAGCGAGGGGCTAGATGGGTTAGGTTATGTTATATTACGTTATCGACGTATATAATGTTCCTACCGAGAAGTAGGGGCCGACACGTCAGGAATGTTGGAAAATACTACAACCGAGGTGTTAGGTTGTCTTAGGTTAGGATATATGACGATATAGACGTATATAAAGTCCCAACCGAGATGTACGGGACGACAAGAATGGGATTCTGTAAAACATTACCAGCGAGGGGCTAGATGGGTTAGGTTAGGATATATTACGTTATAGAAGTATATAGTGTTTCCACCGAGAAGTAGGGGCCGACCCGCCAGGAATGTTGGAAAATACTACATTCGAGCTGTTAGGTTTCCTTAGGTTGGGATATATAACCTTATTGACGTATATAATGTCCCCACCGAGAAGTACGGGCAGACACGAACGGGATTCTGTAAAACATTACCCGCGAGGGGCTAGATGGGTTAGGTTAGGTTATATTACGTTATAGACGAATATAATGTTCCCACCGAGAAGTAGGGTCCGACACGCCAGGAATGATGGAAAATACTACATCCGAGGTGTTAGGCTGCCTTAGGTTAGGATATATAACGCTATAGACGTATATAATGTCCCCAACGAGACGTACAGGCCGACACGACCGGGATTTTGTAAAACATTACCAGCGAGGGGCTAGATGGGTTAGGATAGGTTATATTACGTTATAGACGTATATAATGTTCCCACCGAGAAGTAGGGTCCGACCCGCCAGGAATGTTGGAAAATACGACATCCGAGGTGTTAGGCTGCCTTAGGTTAGGATATATAACGCTATAGACGTATATAAAGTCCCAACCGAGACGTACGGGATGACACGTACGGGATTCTGTAAAACATTATCAGCGAGGGGCTAGATGGGATATGTTAGGTTATATTATGTTATAGACGTATATATTGTTCCCACCGAGAAGTAGGGTCCGACCCGCCAGCAATGTTGGTAAAGACTACATTCGAGCTGTTAGGTTGCCTTGGGTTGGGATACATAACGTTATAGACGTACATAATGACCCCAACGAGACGTACAGGCCGACACGACCGGGATTTTGTAAAACATTAACAGCGAGGGGCTAGATGGGTTAGGATAGGTTATATTACGTTATAGACGTATATAATGTTCGCACCGAGAAGTAGGCCCGGCACGTCAGGAATGTTGGAAAATACTACATCCGAGGTGTTAGGCTGCCTTAGGTTAGGATATATAACGCTATAGACGTATATAAAGTCCCAACCGAGATGTACGGGACGACAAGAATGGGATTCTGTAAAACATTACCAGCGAGGGGCTAGATGGGTTAGGTTAGGTTATTTTACGTTATAGACGTATATAGCGTTTCCACCGAGAAGGAGGGGCCGACACGCCAGGAATGTTGGAAAATACTACAACCGAGGTGTTAGGTTGTCTTAGGTTAGGATATAGAACGATATAGACGTATATAATGTCCCAACCGAGATGTACGTGGCGACACGAACGGGATTTTGTAAAACATTACCAGCGAAGTTCTAGATGGGTTAGGTTAGGATATATTACGTTATAGTCGTATATAGTGTTTCCACCGAGAATTAGGGGCCGACCCGCCAGGAATTTTGGAAAATACTACATTCGATATGATAGGTTGCCTTAGGTTGGGATATATAACCTTATAGACCTATATAATGTCCCCACCGAGAAGTACGGGCCGACACGAACGGCATTCTGTAAAACATTACCAGCGAGGGGCTAGATGGGTTAGGTTAGGTTATTTTACGTTATAGACGTATATAATGTTGCCACCGAGAAGTAGAGGCCGATCCGCCAGGAATGTTGTACAATACTACATCCGAGATGCTAGCCTGCCATAGGTTAGGATATTTAACGCTATAGACGTATATAATGTCCCCACCGAGACGTACAGGCCGACACGACCGGGATTTTGTAAAACATTACCAGCGAGGGGCTAGATAGGTTAGGTTAGGTTATATTATGTTATAGACGTATATAATGTTCCCACCGAGAAGTAGGGTCCGACCCGCCAGGAATGTTGGTAAAGACTACATCCGAGATGTTAGGTTGCCTTAAGTTGGGATATATAACGTTGTAGAAGTATATAATGTCCCACCCGAGATATACGGGACGACACGAACGGGATTCTGTAACACAGTACCTGCTGGGGGCTAGATGTGTTAGGTTAGGTTATATAACGTTATAGACGTATATAATGTTGCCACCGAGAAGTAGAGGCCGATCCGCCAGGAATGTTGTACAATACTACATCCGAGATGCTAGCCTGCCATAGGTTAGGATATTTAACGCTATAGACGTATATAATGTCCCCACCGAGACGTACAGGCCGACACGACCGGGATTTTGTAAAACATTACCAGCGAGGGGCTAGATGAGTTAGGATAGGTTATATTACGTTATAGACGTAAATAATGTTCGCACCGAGAAGTAGGCCCGACACGCCAGGAATGTTGGAAAATACTACATCCGAGGTGTTAGGCTGCCTTAGGTTAGGATATATAACGCTATAGACGTATATAAAGTCCCAACCGAGATGTACGGGACGACAAGAATGGGATTCTGTAAAACATTACCAGCGAGGGGCTAGATGGGTTAGGTTAGGTTATTTTACGTTATAGACGTATATAGCGTTTCCACCGAGAAGGAGGGGCCGACACGCCAGGAATTTTGGAAAATACTACAACCGAGGTGTTAGGTTGTCTTAGGTTAGGATATATAACGATATAGACGTATATAATGTCCCAACCGAGATGTACGGGACGACAAGAATGGGATTCTGTAAAACATTACCAGCGAGGGGCTAGATGGGTTAGGTTAGGTTATTTTACGTTATAGACGTATATAATGTTGCCACCGAGAAGTAGAGGCCGATCCGCCAGGAATGTTGTACAATACTACATCCGAGATGCTAGCCTGCCATAGGTTAGGATATTTAACGCTATAGACGTATATAATGTCCCCACCGAGACGTACAGGCCGACACGACCGGGATTTTGTAAAACATTACCAGCGAGGGGCTAGATAGGTTAGGTTAGGTTATATTATGTTATAGACGTATATAATGTTCCCACCGAGAAGTAGGGTCCGACCCGCCAGGAATGTTGGTAAAGACTACATCCGAGATGTTAGGTTGCCTTAAGTTGGGATATATAACGTTATAGAAGTATATAATGTCCCACCCGAGATATACGGGACGACACGAACGGGATTCTGTAACACAGTACCTGCTGGGGGCTAGATGGGTTAGGTTAGGTTATATAACGTTATAGACGTATATAATGTTGCCACCGAGAAGTAGAGGCCGATCCGCCAGGAATGTTGTACAATACTACATCCGAGATGCTAGCCTGCCATAGGTTAGGATATTTAACGCTATAGACGTATATAATGTCCCCACCGAGACGTACAGGCCGACACGACCGGGATTTTGTAAAACATTACCAGCGAGGGGCTAGATGAGTTAGGATAGGTTATATTACGTTATAGACGTATATAATGTTCGCACCGAGAAGTAGGCCCGACACGCCAGGAATGTTGGAAAATACTACATCCGAGGTGTTAGGCTGCCTTAGGTTAGGATATATAACGCTATAGACGTATATAAAGTCCCAACCGAGATGTACGGGACGACAAGAATGGGATTCTGTAAAACATTACCAGCGAGGGGCTAGATGGGTTAGGTTAGGTTATTTTACGTTATAGACGTATATAGCGTTTCCACCGAGAAGGAGGGGCCGACACGCCAGGAATTTTGGAAAATACTACAACCGAGGTGTTAGGTTGTCTTAGGTTAGGATATATAACGATATAGACGTATATAATGTCCCAACCGAGATGTACGTGGCGACACGAACGGGATTTTGTAAAACATTACCAGCGAAGTTCTAGATGGGTTAGGTTAGGATATGTTACGTTATAGTCGTATATAGTGTTTCCACCGAGAATTAGGGGCCGACCCGCCAGGAATTTTGGAAAATACTACATTCGATATGATAGGTTGCCTTAGGTTGGGATATATAACCTTATAGACCTATATAATTTCCCCACCGAGAAGTACGGGCCGACACGAACGGGATTCTGTAAAAAATTACCAGCGAGGGGCTAGATGGGTTAGGTTAAGTTATATTACGTTATCGACGTATATAATGTTCCCACCGAGAAGTAGGGGCCGACACGTCAGGAATGTTGGAAAATACTACAACCGAGGTGTTAGGTTGTCTTAGGTTAGGATATATAACGATATAGACGTATATAATGTCCCCACCGAGACGTACAGGCCGCCACGACCGGGATTTTGTAAAACATTACCAGCGAGGGGCTAGATGGGTTAAGATAGGTTATATTACGTTATAGACGTATATAATGTTCGCACCGAGAAGTAGGCCCGATACGCCAGGAATGTTGGAAAATACTACATCCGAGGTGTTAGGCTGCATTAGGTTAGCACATATAACGCTACAGACGTATATATAGTCCCAACCGAGATGTACGGGACGACAAGAATGGGATTCTGTAAAACATTACCAGCGAGGGGCTAGATGAGTTAGGATAGGTTATATTACGTTATAGACGTATATAATGTTCGCACCGAGAAGTAGGCCCGACACGCCAGGAATGTTGGAAAATACTACATCCGAGGTGTTAGGCTGCCTTAGGTTAGGATATATAACGCTATAGACGTATATAAAGTCCCAACCGAGATGTACGGGACGACAAGAATGGGATTCTGTAAAACATTACCAGCGAGGGGCTAGATGGGTTAGGATAGGTTATATTACGTTATAGACGTATATAATGTTCCCACCGAGAAGTAGGGTCCGACCCGCCAGGAATGTTGGTAAAGACTACATTCGAGCAGTTAGGTTGCCTTGGGTTGGGATACATAACGTTATAGACGTACATAATGATCCCAACGAGACGTACAGGCCGACACGACCGGGATTTTGTAAAACATTAACAGCGAGGGGCTAGATGGGTTAGGATAGGTTATATTACGTTATAGACGTATATAATGTTCGCACCGAGAAGTAGGCCCGGCACGTCAGGAATGTTGGAAAATACTACATCCGAGGTGTTAGGCTGCCTTAGGTTAGGATATATAACGCTATAGACGTATATAAAGTCCCAACCGAGATGTACGGGACGACAAGAATGGGATTCTGTAAAACATTACCAGCGAGGGGCTAGATGGGTTAGGTTAGGTTATTTTACGTTATAGACGTATATAGCGTTTCCACCGAGAAGGAGGGGCCGACACGCCAGGAATGTTGGAAAATACTACAACCGAGGTGTTAGGTTGTCTTAGGTTAGGATATATAACGATATAGACGTATATAATGTCCCAACCGAGATGTACGTGGCGACACGAACGGGATTTTGTAAAACATTACCAGCGAAGTTCTAGATGGGATAGGTTAGGATATATTACGTTATAGTCGTATATAGTGTTTCCACCGAGAATTAGGGGCCGACCCGCCAGGAATTTTGGAAAATACTACATTCGATATGATAGGTTGCCTTAGGTTGGGATATATAACCTTATAGACCTATATAATGTCCCCACCGAGAAGTACGGGCCGACACGAACGGGATTCTGTAAAAAATTACCAGCGAGGGGCTAGATGGGTTAGGTTAAGTTATATTACGTTATCGACGTATATAATGTTCCTACCGAGAAGTAGGGGCCGACACGTCAGGAATGTTGGAAAATACTACAACCGAGGTGTTAGGTTGTCTTAGGTTAGGATATATGACGATATAGACGTATATAAAGTCCCAACCGAGATGTACGGGACGACAAGAATGGGATTCTGTAAAACATTACCAGCGAGGGGCTAGATGGGTTAGGTTAGGATATATTACGTTATAGAAGTATATAGTGTTTCCACCGAGAAGTAGGGGCCGACACGCCAGGAATGTTGGAAAATACTACATTCGAGCTGTTAGGTTTCCTTAGGTTGGGATATATAACCTTATTGACGTATATAATGTCCCCACCGAGAAGTACGGGCAGACACGAACGGGATTCTGTAAAACATTACCCGCGAGGGGCTAGATGGGTTAGGTTAGGTTATATTACGTTATAGACGAATATAATGTTCCCACCGAGAAGTAGGGTCCGACACGCCAGGAATGATGGAAAATACTACATCCGAGGTGTTAGGCTGCCTTAGGTTAGGATATATAACGCTATAGACGTATATAATGTCCCCAACGAGACGTACAGGCCGACACGACCGGGATTTTGTAAAACATTACCAGCGAGGGGCTAGATGGGTTAGGATAGGTTATATTACGTTATAGACGTATATAATGTTCCCACCGAGAAGTAGGGTCCGACCCGCCAGGAATGTTGGAAAATACGACATCCGAGGTGTTAGGCTGCCTTAGGTTAGGATATATAACGCTATAGACGTATATAAAGTCCCAACCGAGACGTACGGGATGACACGTACGGGATTCTGTAAAACATTATCAGCGAGGGGCTAGATGGGATATGTTAGGTTATATTATGTTATAGACGTATATATTGTTCCCACCGAGAAGTAGGGTCCGACCCGCCAGCAATGTTGGTAAAGACTACATTCGAGCTGTTAGGTTGCCTTGGGTTGGGATACATAACGTTATAGACGTACATAATGACCCCAACGAGACGTACAGGCCGACACGACCGGGATTTTGTAAAACATTAACAGCGAGGGGCTAGATGGGTTAGGATAGGTTATATTACGTTATAGACGTATATAATGTTCGCACCGAGAAGTAGGCCCGGCACGTCAGGAATGTTGGAAAATACTACATCCGAGGTGTTAGGCTGCCTTAGGTTAGGATATATAACGCTATAGACGTATATAAAGTCCCAACCGAGATGTACGGGACGACAAGAATGGGATTCTGTAAAACATTACCAGCGAGGGGCTAGATGGGTTAGGTTAGGTTATTTTACGTTATAGACGTATATAGCGTTTCCACCGAGAAGGAGGGGCCGACACGCCAGGAATGTTGGAAAATACTACAACCGAGGTGTTAGGTTGTCTTAGGTTAGGATATATAACGATATAGACGTATATAATGTCCCAACCGAGATGTACGTGGCGACACGAACGGGATTTTGTAAAACATTACCAGCGAAGTTCTAGATGGGTTAGGTTAGGATATATTACGTTATAGTCGTATATAGTGTTTCCACCGAGAATTAGGGGCCGACCCGCCAGGAATTTTGGAAAATACTACATTCGATATGATAGGTTGCCTTAGGATGGGATATATAACCTTATAGACCTATATAATGTCCCCACCGAGAAGTACGGGCCGACACGAACGGGATTCTGTAAAACATTACCAGCGAGGGGCTAGATGGGTTAGGTTAGGTTATTTTACGTTATAGACGTATATAATGTTGCCACCGAGAAGTAGAGGCCGATCCGCCAGGAATGTTGTACAATACTACATCCGAGATGCTAGCCTGCCATAGGTTAGGATATTTAACGCTATAGACGTATATAATGTCCCCACCGAGACGTACAGGCCGACACGACCGGGATTTTGTAAAACATTACCAGCGAGGGGCTAGATAGGTTAGGTTAGGTTATATTATGTTATAGACGTATATAATGTTCCCACCGAGAAGTAGGGTCCGACCCGCCAGGAATGTTGGTAAAGACTACATCCGAGATGTTAGGTTGCCTTAAGTTGGGATATATAACGTTGTAGAAGTATATAATGTCCCACCCGAGATATACGGGACGACACGAACGGGATTCTGTAACACAGTACCTGCTGGGGGCTAGATGGGTTAGGTTAGGTTATATAACGTTATAGACGTATATAATGTTGCCACCGAGAAGTAGAGGCCGATCCGCCAGGAATGTTGTACAATACTACATCCGAGATGCTAGCCTGCCATAGGTTAGGATATTTAACGCTATAGACGTATATAATGTCCCCACCGAGACGTACAGGCCGACACGACCGGGATTTTGTAAAACATTACCAGCGAGGGGCTAGATGAGTTAGGATAGGTTATATTACGTTATAGACGTATATAATGTTCGCACCGAGAAGTAGGCCCGACACGCCAGGAATGTTGGAAAATACTACATCCGAGGTGTTAGGCTGCCTTAGGTTAGGATATATAACGCTATAGACGTATATAAAGTCCCAACCGAGATGTACGGGACGACAAGAATGGGATTCTGTAAAACATTACCAGCGAGGGGCTAGATGGGTTAGGTTAGGTTATTTTACGTTATAGACGTATATAGCGTTTCCACCGAGAAGGAGGGGCCGACACGCCAGGAATTTTGGAAAATACTACAACCGAGGTGTTAGGTTGTCTTAGGTTAGGATATATAACGATATAGACGTATATAATGTCCCAACCGAGATGTACGGGACGACAAGAATGGGATTCTGTAAAACATTACCAGCGAGGGGCTAGATGGGTTAGGTTAGGTTATTTTACGTTATAGACGTATATAATGTTGCCACCGAGAAGTAGAGGCCGATCCGCCAGGAATGTTGTACAATACTACATCCGAGATGCTAGCCTGCCATAGGTTAGGATATTTAACGCTATAGACGTATATAATGTCCCCACCGAGACGTACAGGCCGACACGACCGGGATTTTGTAAAACATTACCAGCGAGGGGCTAGATAGGTTAGGTTAGGTTATATTATGTTATAGACGTATATAATGTTCCCACCGAGAAGTAGGGTCCGACCCGCCAGGAATGTTGGTAAAGACTACATCCGAGATGTTAGGTTGCCTTAAGTTGGGATATATAACGTTATAGAAGTATATAATGTCCCACCCGAGATATACGGGACGACACGAACGGGATTCTGTAACACAGTACCTGCTGGGGGCTAGATGGGTTAGGTTAGGTTATATAACGTTATAGACGTATATAATGTTGCCACCGAGAAGTAGAGGCCGATCCGCCAGGAATGTTGTACAATACTACATCCGAGATGCTAGCCTGCCATAGGTTAGGATATTTAACGCTATAGACGTATATAATGTCCCCACCGAGACGTACAGGCCGACACGACCGGGATTTTGTAAAACATTACCAGCGAGGGGCTAGATGAGTTAGGATAGGTTATATTACGTTATAGACGTATATAATGTTCGCACCGAGAAGTAGGCCCGACACGCCAGGAATGTTGGAAAATACTACATCCGAGGTGTTAGGCTGCCTTAGGTTAGGATATATAACGCTATAGACGTATATAAAGTCCCAACCGAGATGTACGGGACGACAAGAATGGGATTCTGTAAAACATTACCAGCGAGGGGCTAGATGGGTTAGGTTAGGTTATTTTACGTTATAGACGTATATAGCGTTTCCACCGAGAAGGAGGGGCCGACACGCCAGGAATTTTGGAAAATACTACAACCGAGGTGTTAGGTTGTCTTAGGTTAGGATATATAACGATATAGACGTATATAATGTCCCAACCGAGATGTACGTGGCGACACGAACGGGATTTTGTAAAACATTACCAGCGAAGTTCTAGATGGGTTAGGTTAGGATATGTTACGTTATAGTCGTATATAGTGTTTCCACCGAGAATTAGGGGCCGACCCGCCAGGAATTTTGGAAAATACTACATTCGATATGATAGGTTGCCTTAGGTTGGGATATATAACCTTATAGACCTATATAATTTCCCCACCGAGAAGTACGGGCCGACACGAACGGGATTCTGTAAAAAATTACCAGCGCGGGGCTAGATGGGTTAGGTTAAGTTATATTACGTTATCGACGTATATAATGTTCCCACCGAGAAGTAGGGGCCGACACGTCAGGAATGTTGGAAAATACTACAACCGAGGTGTTAGGTTGTCTTAGGTTAGGATATATAACGATATAGACGTATATAATGTCCCCACCGAGACGTACAGGCCGCCACGACCGGGATTTTGTAAAACATTACCAGCGAGGGGCTAGATGGGTTAAGATAGGTTATATTACGTTATAGACGTATATAATGTTCGCACCGAGAAGTAGGCCCGATACGCCAGGAATGTTGGAAAATACTACATCCGAGGTGTTAGGCTGCATTAGGTTAGCACATATAACGCTACAGACGTATATATAGTCCCAACCGAGATGTACGGGACGACAAGAATGGGATTCTGTAAAACATTACCAGCGAGGGGCTAGATGAGTTAGGATAGGTTATATTACGTTATAGACGTATATAATGTTCGCACCGAGAAGTAGGCCCGACACGCCAGGAATGTTGGAAAATACTACATCCGAGGTGTTAGGCTGCCTTAGGTTAGGATATATAACGGTATAGACGTATATAAAGTCCCAACCGAGATGTACGGGACGACAAGAATGGGATTCTGTAAAACATTACCAGCGAGGGGCTAGATGGGTTAGGATAGGTTATATTACGTTATAGACGTATATAATGTTCCCACCGAGAAGTAGGGTCCGACCCGCCAGGAATGTTGGTAAAGACTACATTCGAGCAGTTAGGTTGCCTTGGGTTGGGATACATAACGTTATAGACGTACATAATGATCCCAACGAGACGTACAGGCCGACACGACCGGGATTTTGTAAAACATTAACAGCGAGGGGCTAGATGGGTTAGGATAGGTTATATTACGTTATAGACGTATATAATGTTCGCACCGAGAAGTAGGCCCGGCACGTCAGGAATGTTGGAAAATACTACATCCGAGGTGTTAGGCTGCCTTAGGTTAGGATATATAACGCTATAGACGTATATAAAGTCCCAACCGAGATGTACGGGACGACAAGAATGGGATTCTGTAAAACATTACCAGCGAGGGGCTAGATGGGTTAGGTTAGGTTATTTTACGTTATAGACGTATATAGCGTTTCCACCGAGAAGGAGGGGCCGACACGCCAGGAATGTTGGAAAATACTACAACCGAGGTGTTAGGTTGTCTTAGGTTAGGATATATAACGATATAGACGTATATAATGTCCCAACCGAGATGTACGTGGCGACACGAACGGGATTTTGTAAAACATTACCAGCGAAGTTCTAGATGGGTTAGGTTAGGATATATTACGTTATAGTCGTATATAGTGTTTCCACCGAGAATTAGGGGCCGACCCGCCAGGAATTTTGGAAAATACTACATTCGATATGATAGGTTGCCTTAGGTTGGGATATATAACCTTATAGACCTATATAATGTCCCCACCGAGAAGTACGGGCCGACACGAACGGGATTCTGTTAAAAATTACCAGCGAGGGGCTAGATGGGTTAGGTTAAGTTATATTACGTTATCGACGTATATAATGTTCCTACCGAGAAGTAGGGGCCGACACGTCAGGAATGTTGGAAAATACTACAACCGAGGTGTTAGGTTGTCTTAGGTTAGGATATATGACGATATAGACGTATATAAAGTCCCAACCGAGATGTACGGGACGACAAGAATGGGATTCTGTAAAACATTACCAGCGAGGGGCTAGATGGGTTAGGTTAGGATATATTACGTTATAGAAGTATATAGTGTTTCCACCGAGAAGTAGGGGCCGACCCGCCAGGAATGTTGGAAAATACTACATTCGAGCTGTTAGGTTTCCTTAGGTTGGGATATATAACCTTATTGACGTATATAATGTCCCCACCGAGAAGTACGGGCAGACACGAACGGGATTCTGTAAAACATTACCCGCGAGGGGCTAGATGGGTTAGGTTAGGTTATATTACGTTATAGACGAATATAATGTTCCCACCGAGAAGTAGGGTCCGACACGCCAGGAATGATGGAAAATACTACATCCGAGGTGTTAGGCTGCCTTAGGTTAGGATATATAACGCTATAGACGTATATAATGTCCCCAACGAGACGTACAGGCCGACACGACCGGGATTTTGTAAAACATTACCAGCGAGGGGCTAGATGGGTTAGGATAGGTTATATTACGTTATAGACGTATATAATGTTCCCACCGAGAAGTAGGGTCCGACCCGCCAGGAATGTTGGAAAATACGACATCCGAGGTGTTAGGCTGCCTTAGGTTAGGATATATAACGCTATAGACGTATATAAAGTCCCAACCGAGACGTACGGGATGACACGTACGGGATTCTGTAAAACATTATCAGCGAGGGGCTAGATGGGATATGTTAGGTTATATTATGTTATAGACGTATATATTGTTCCCACCGAGAAGTAGGGTCCGACCCGCCAGCAATGTTGGTAAAGACTACATTCGAGCTGTTAGGTTGCCTTGGGTTGGGATACATAACGTTATAGACGTACATAATGACCCCAACGAGACGTACAGGCCGACACGACCGGGATTTTGTAAAACATTAACAGCGAGGGGCTAGATGGGTTAGGATAGGTTATATTACGTTATAGACGTATATAATGTTCGCACCGAGAAGTAGGCCCGGCACGTCAGGAATGTTGGAAAATACTACATCCGAGGTGTTAGGCTGCCTTAGGTTAGGATATATAACGCTATAGACGTATATAAAGTCCCAACCGAGATGTACGGGACGACAAGAATGGGATTCTGTAAAACATTACCAGCGAGGGGCTAGATGGGTTAGGTTAGGTTATTTTACGTTATAGACGTATATAGCGTTTCCACCGAGAAGGAGGGGCCGACACGCCAGGAATGTTGGAAAATACTACAACCGAGGTGTTAGGTTGTCTTAGGTTAGGATATATAACGATATAGACGTATATAATGTCCCAACCGAGATGTACGTGGCGACACGAACGGGATTTTGTAAAACATTACCAGCGAAGTTCTAGATGGGTTAGGTTAGGATATATTACGTTATAGTCGTATATAGTGTTTCCACCGAGAATTAGGGGCCGACCCGCCAGGAATTTTGGAAAATACTACATTCGATATGATAGGTTGCCTTAGGTTGGGATATATAACCTTATAGACCTATATAATGTCCCCACCGAGAAGTACGGGCCGACACGAACGGGATTCTGTAAAACATTACCAGCGAGGGGCTAGATGGGTTAGGTTAGGTTATTTTACGTTATAGACGTATATAATGTTGCCACCGAGAAGTAGAGGCCGATCCGCCAGGAATGTTGTACAATACTACATCCGAGATGCTAGCCTGCCATAGGTTAGGATATTTAACGCTATAGACGTATATAATGTCCCCACCGAGACGTACAGGCCGACACGACCGGGATTTTGTAAAACATTACCAGCGAGGGGCTAGATAGGTTAGGTTAGGTTATATTATGTTATAGACGTATATAATGTTCCCACCGAGAAGTAGGGTCCGACCCGCCAGGAATGTTGGTAAAGACTACATCCGAGATGTTAGGTTGCCTTAAGTTGGGATATATAACGTTGTAGAAGTATATAATGTCCCACCCGAGATATACGGGACGACACGAACGGGATTCTGTAACACAGTACCTGCTGGGGGCTAGATGGGTTAGGTTAGGTTATATAACGTTATAGACGTATATAATGTTGCCACCGAGAAGTAGAGGCCGATCCGCCAGGAATGTTGTACAATACTACATCCGAGATGCTAGCCTGCCATAGGTTAGGATATTTAACGCTATAGACGTATATAATGTCCCCACCGAGACGTACAGGCCGACACGACCGGGATTTTGTAAAACATTACCAGCGAGGGGCTAGATGAGTTAGGATAGGTTATATTACGTTATAGACGTATATAATGTTCGCACCGAGAAGTAGGCCCGACACGCCAGGAATGTTGGAAAATACTACATCCGAGGTGTTAGGCTGCCTTAGGTTAGGATATATAACGCTATAGACGTATATAAAGTCCCAACCGAGATGTACGGGACGACAAGAATGGGATTCTGTAAAACATTACCAGCGAGGGGCTAGATGGGTTAGGTTAGGTTATTTTACGTTATAGACGTATATAGCGTTTCCACCGAGAAGGAGGGGCCGACACGCCAGGAATTTTGGAAAATACTACAACCGAGGTGTTAGGTTGTCTTAGGTTAGGATATATAACGATATAGACGTATATAATGTCCCAACCGAGATGTACGGGACGACAAGAATGGGATTCTGTAAAACATTACCAGCGAGGGGCTAGATGGGTTAGGTTAGGTTATTTTACGTTATAGACGTATATAATGTTGCCACCGAGAAGTAGAGGCCGATCCGCCAGGAATGTTGTACAATACTACATCCGAGATGCTAGCCTGCCATAGGTTAGGATATTTAACGCTATAGACGTATATAATGTCCCCACCGAGACGTACAGGCCGACACGACCGGGATTTTGTAAAACATTACCAGCGAGGGGCTAGATAGGTTAGGTTAGGTTATATTATGTTATAGACGTATATAATGTTCCCACCGAGAAGTAGGGTCCGACCCGCCAGGAATGTTGGTAAAGACTACATCCGAGATGTTAGGTTGCCTTAAGTTGGGATATATAACGTTATAGAAGTATATAATGTCCCACCCGAGATATACGGGACGACACGAACGGGATTCTGTAACACAGTACCTGCTGGGGGCTAGATGGGTTAGGTTAGGTTATATAACGTTATAGACGTATATAATGTTGCCACCGAGAAGTAGAGGCCGATCCGCCAGGAATGTTGTACAATACTACATCCGAGATGCTAGCCTGCCATAGGTTAGGATATTTAACGCTATAGACGTATATAATGTCCCCACCGAGACGTACAGGCCGACACGACCGGGATTTTGTAAAACATTACCAGCGAGGGGCTAGATGAGTTAGGATAGGTTATATTACGTTATAGACGTATATAATGTTCGCACCGAGAAGTAGGCCCGACACGCCAGGAATGTTGGAAAATACTACATCCGAGGTGTTAGGCTGCCTTAGGTTAGGATATATAACGCTATAGACGTATATAAAGTCCCAACCGAGATGTACGGGACGACAAGAATGGGATTCTGTAAAACATTACCAGCGAGGGGCTAGATGGGTTAGGTTAGGTTATTTTACGTTATAGACGTATATAGCGTTTCCACCGAGAAGGAGGGGCCGACACGCCAGGAATTTTGGAAAATACTACAACCGAGGTGTTAGGTTGTCTTAGGTTAGGATATATAACGATATAGACGTATATAATGTCCCAACCGAGATGTACGTGGCGACACGAACGGGATTTTGTAAAACATTACCAGCGAAGTTCTAGATGGGTTAGGTTAGGATATGTTACGTTATAGTCGTATATAGTGTTTCCACCGAGAATTAGGGGCCGACCCGCCAGGAATTTTGGAAAATACTACATTCGATATGATAGGTTGCCTTAGGTTGGGATATATAACCTTATAGACCTATATAATTTCCCCACCGAGAAGTACGGGCCGACACGAACGGGATTCTGTAAAAAATTACCAGCGAGGGGCTAGATGGGTTAGGTTAAGTTATATTACGTTATCGACGTATATAATGTTCCCACCGAGAAGTAGGGGCCGACACGTCAGGAATGTTGGAAAATACTACAACCGAGGTGTTAGGTTGTCTTAGGTTAGGATATATAACGATATAGACGTATATAATGTCCCCACCGAGACGTACAGGCCGCCACGACCGGGATTTTGTAAAACATTACCAGCGAGGGGCTAGATGGGTTAAGATAGGTTATATTACGTTATAGACGTATATAATGTTCGCACCGAGAAGTAGGCCCGATACGCCAGGAATGTTGGAAAATACTACATCCGAGGTGTTAGGCTGCATTAGGTTAGCACATATAACGCTACAGACGTATATATAGTCCCAACCGAGATGTACGGGACGACAAGAATGGGATTCTGTAAAACATTACCAGCGAGGGGCTAGATGGGTTAGGATAGGTTATATTGCGTTATAGACGTATATAATGTTCGCACCGAGAAGTGGGGGCCGACACGCCAGGAATGTTGGAAAATACTACATCCGAGGTGTTAGGCTGTCTTAGGTTAGGATATATAACGCTATAGATGTATATAATGTCCCAGGCGAGATGTACGGGACGACACGAACGGGATTCTGTAAAACATTACCAGCGAGGGGCTAGATGGGTTAGGTTAGGTTATATTACGTTATAGACGTATATAATGTTCCCACCGAGAAGTAGAGGCCGATCCGCCAGAAATGTTGTACAATACTACATCCGAGATGTTGGCCTGCCTTAGGTTATGATATATAACGCAATAGACGTATGTGACATCCCCACCGAGACGTACAGGCCGACACGACCGGGATTTTGTAAAACATTACCAGCGAGGGGCTAGATGAGTTAGGATAGGTTATATTACGTTATAGACGTATATAATGTTCGCACCGAGAAGTAGGCCCGACACGCCAGGAATGTTGGAAAATACTACATCCGAGGTGTTAGGCTGCCTTAGGTTAGGATATATAACGCTATAGACGTATATAAAGTCCCAACCGAGATGTACGGGACGACAAGAATGGGATTCTGTAAAACATTACCAGCGAGGGGCTAGATGGGTTAGGATAGGTTATATTACGTTATAGACGTATATAATGTTCCCACCGAGAAGTAGGGTCCGACCCGCCAGGAATGTTGGTAAAGACTACATTCGAGCTGTTAGGTTGCCTTGGGTTGGGATACATAGCGTTATAGACGTACATAATGACCCCAACGAGACGTACAGGCCGACACCACCGGGATTTTGTAAAACATTAACAGCGAGGGGCTAGATGGGTTAGGATAGGTTATATTACGTTATAGACGTATATAATGTTCGCACCGAGAAGTAGGCCCGGCACGTCAGGAATGTTGGAAAATACTACATCCGAGGTGTTAGGCTGCCTTAGGTTAGGATATATAACGCTATAGACGTATATAAAGTCCCAACCGAGATGTACGGGACGACAAGAATGGGATTCTGTAAAACATTACCAGCGAGGGGCTAGATGGGTTAGGTTAGGTTATTTTACGTTATAGACGTATATAGCGTTTCCACCGAGAAGGAGGGGCCGACACGCCAGGAATGTTGGAAAATACTACAACCGAGGTGTTAGGTTGTCTTAGGTTAGGATATATGACGATATAGACGTATATAAAGTCCCAACCGAGATGTACGGGACGACAAGAATGGGATTCTGTAAAACATTACCAGCGAGGGGCTAGATGGGTTAGGTTAGGATATATTACGTTATAGAAGTATATAGTGTTTCCACCGAGAAGTAGGGGCCGACCCGCCAGGAATGTTGGAAAATACTACATTCGAGCTGTTAGGTTGCCTTAGGTTGGGATATATAACCTTATTGACGTATATAATGTCCCCACCGAGAAGAACGGGCAGACACGAACGGGATTCTGTAAAACATTACCCGCGAGGGGCTAGATGGGTTAGGTTAGGTTATATTACGTTATAGACGAATATAATGTTCCCACCGAGAAGTAGGGTCCGACACGCCAGGAATGATGGAAAATACTACATCCGAGGTGTTAGGCTGCCTTAGGTTAGGATATATAACGCTATAGACGTATATAATGTCCCCAACGAGACGTACAGGCCGACACGACCGGGATTTTGTAAAACATTACCAGCGAGGGGCTAGATGGGTTAGGATAGGTTATATTACGTTATAGACGTATATAATGTTCCCACCGAGAAGTAGGGTCCGACCCGCCAGGAATGTTGGAAAATACGACATCCGAGGTGTTAGGCTGCCTTAGGTTAGGATATATAACGCTATAGACGTATATAAAGTCCCAACCGAGACGTACGGGATGACACGTACGGGATTCTGTAAAACATTATCAGCGAGGGGCTAGATGGGATATGTTAGGTTATATTATGTTATAGACGTATATATTGTTCCCACCGAGAAGTAGGGTCCGACCCGCCAGGAATGTTGGTAAAGACTACATCCGAGATGTTAGGTTGCCTTAGGTTGGGATATATAACGTTATAAAAGTATATAATGTCCCCATCGAGACGTACGGGATGACACGAACGGGATTTTGTAAAACATAACCAGCGAGGGTCTAGATGGGTTAGGTTAGGATATATTACGTTATAGAAGTATATAGTGTTTCCACCGAGAAGTAGGGGCCGACCCGCCAGGAATGTTGGAAAATACTACATTCGAGCTGTTAGGTTGCCTTAGGTTGGGATATATAACCTTATTGACGTATATAATGTCCCCACCGAGAAGTACGGGCAGACACGAACGGGATTCTGTAAAACATTACCCGCGAGGGGCTAGATGGGTTAGGTTAGGTTATATTACGTTATAGACGAATATAATGTTTCCACCGAGAAGTAGGGTCCGACACGCCAGGAATGATGGAAAATACTACATCCGAGGTGTTAGGCTGCCTTAGGTTAGGATATATAACGCTATAGACGTGTATAATTTCCCCAACGAGACGTACAGGCCGACACGACAGGGATTTTGTAAAACATTAACAGCGAGGGGCTAGATGGGTTAGGATAGGTTATATTACGTTATAGACGTATATAATGTTCGCACCGAGAAGTAGGCCCGGCACGTCAGGAATGTTGGAAAATACTACATCCGAGGTGTTAGGCTGCCTTAGGTTAGGATATATAACGCTATAGACGTATATAAAGTCCCAACCGAGATGTACGGGACGACAAGAATGGGATTCTGTAAAACATTACCAGCGAGGGGCTAGATGGGTTAGGATAGGTTATATTACGTTATAGACGTATATAATGTTCCCACCGAGAAGTAGGGTCCGACCCGCCAGGAATGTTGGTAAAGACTACATTCGAGCTGTTAGGTTGCCTTGGGTTGGGATACATAACGTTATAGACGTACATAATGACCCCAACGAGACGTACAGGCCGACACGACCGGGATTTTGTAAAACATTAACAGCGAGGGGCTAGATGGGTTAGGATAGGTTATATTACGTTATAGACGTATATAATGTTCGCACCGAGAAGTAGGCCCGGCATGTCAGGAATGTTGGAAAATACTACATCCGAGGTGTTAGGCTGCCTTAGGTTAGGATATATAACGCTATAGACGTATATAAAGTCCCAACCGAGATGTACGGGACGACAAGAATGGGATTCTGTAAAACATTACCAGCGAGGGGCTAGATGGGTTAGGTTAGGTTATTTTACGTTATAGACGTATATAGCGTTTCCACCGAGAAGGAGGGGCCGACACGCCAGGAATGTTGGAAAATACTACAACCGAGGTGTTAGGTTGTCTTAGGTTAGGATATATAACGATATAGACGTATATAATGTCCCAACCGAGATGTACGTGGCGACACGAACGGGATTTTGTAAAACATTACCAGCGAAGTTCTAGATGGGTTAGGTTAGGATATATTACGTTATAGTCGTATATAGTGTTTCCACCGAGAATTAGGGGCCGACCCGCCAGGAATTTTGGAAAATACTACATTCGATATGATAGGTTGCCTTAGGTTGGGATATATAACCTTATAGACCTATATAATGTCCCCACCGAGAAGTACGGGCCGACACGAACGGGATTCTGTAAAAAATTACCAGCGAGGGGCTAGATGGGTTAGGTTAAGTTATATTACGTTATCGACGTATATAATGTTCCTACCGAGAAGTAGGGGCCGACACGTCAGGAATGTTGGAAAATACTACAACCGAGGTGTTAGGTTGTCTTAGGTTAGGATATATGACGATATAGACGTATATAAAGTCCCAACCGAGACGTACGGGACGACACGTACGGGATTCTGTAAAACATTATCAGCGAGGGGCTAGATGGGATATGTTAGGTTATATTATGTTATAGACGTATATATTGTTCCCACCGAGAAGTAGGGTCCGACCCGCCAGGAATGTTGGTAAAGACTACATCCGAGATGTTAGGTTGCCTTAGGTTGGGATATATGACGTTATAAAAGTATATAATGTCCCCATCGAGACGTACGGGATGACACGAACGGGATTTTGTAAAACATAACCAGCGAGGGTCTAGATGGGTTAGGTTAGGATATATTACGTTATAGAAGTATATAGTGTTTCCACCGAGAAGTAGGGGCCGACCCGCCAGGAATGTTGGAAAATACTACATTCGAGCTGTTAGGTTGCCTTAGGTTGGGATATATAACCTTATTGACGTATATAATGTCCCCACCGAGAAGTACGGGCAGACACGAACGGGATTCTGTAAAACATTACCAGCGAGGGGCTAGATGGGATATGTTAGGTTATATTATGTTATAGACGTATATATTGTTCCCACCGAGAAGTAGGGTCCGACCCGCCAGGAATGTTGGTAAAGACTACATCCGAGATGTTAGGTTGCCTTAGGTTGGGATATATAACCTTATAGAAGTATATAATGTCCCCACCGAGACGTACGGGATGACACGAACGGGATTTTGTAAAACATAACCAGCGAGGTTCTAGATGGGTTAGGTTAGGATATATTACGTTATAGACGTATATAGTGTTTCCACCGAGAAGTAGGGGCCGACCCGCCAGGAATGTTGGAAAATACTACATTCGAGCTGTTAGGTTCCCTTAGGTTGGGATATATAACCTTATTGACGTATATAATGTCCCCACCGAGAAGTACGGGCAGACACGAACGGGATTCTGTAAAACATTACCAGCGAGGGGCTAGATGGGTTAGGTTAGGTTATATTACGTTATAGACGAATATAATGTTCCCACCGAGAATTGGGGTCCGACCCGCCAGGAATGTTGGAAAATACTACATCCGAGGTGTTAGGCTGCCTTGGGTTGGGATACATAACGTTATAGACGTACATAATGACCCCACCGAGACGTACGGGACGATACAAACGGGATTTTATAAAACATTACCAGCGAGGGGCTAGATGGGTTAAGTTGGGTTATATTATGTTATAGACGTATATAGTGTTCCCACCGAGAAGTAGGGGCCGACACGCCAGGAATGTTGGAAAATACTACATCCGAGGTGTTAGGCTGCCTTAGGTTAGGATATATAACGCTATAGACGTATATAATGTCCCCAACGAGACGTACAGGCCGACACGACCGGGATTTTGTAAAACATTACCAGCGAGGGGCTAGATGGGTTAGGATAGGTTATATTACGTTATAGACGTATATAATGTTCCCACCGAGAAGTAGGGTCCGACCCGCCAGGAATGTTGGAAAATACGACATCCGAGGTGTTAGGCTGCCTTAGGTTAGGATATATAACGCTATAGACGTATATAAAGTCCCAACCGAGACGTACGGGACGACAAGAATGGGATTCTGTAAAACATTACCAGCGAGGGGCTAGATGGGTTAGGTTAGGTTATTTTACGTTATAGACGTATATAGCGTTTCCACCGAGAAGGAGGGGCCGACACGCCAGGAATGTTGGAAAATACTACAACCGAGGTGTTAGGTTGTCTTAGGTTAGGATATATAACGATATAGACGTATATAATGTCCCAACCGAGATGTACGTGGCGACACGAACGGGATTCTGTAAAACAGTACCAGCGAGGGGCTAGATGGGTTAGGTTAGGTTATATTACGTTATAGACGAATATAATGTTCCCACCGAGAAGTAGGGGCCGACACGCCAGGAATGTTGGTAAAGACTACATCCGAGATGTTAGGTTGCCTTAGGTTGGGATATATAACGTTATAAAAGTATATAATGTCCCCATCGAGACGTACGGGATGACACGAACGGGATTTTGTAAAACATAACCAGCGAGGGTCTAGATGGGTTAGGTTAGGATATATTACGTTATAGAAGTATATAGTGTTTCCACCGAGAAGTAGGGGCCGACCCGCCAGGAATGTTGGAAAATACTACATTCGAGCTGTTAGGTTGCCTTAGGTTGGGATATATAACCTTATTGACGTATATAATGTCCCCACCGAGAAGTACGGGCAGACACGAACGGGATTCTGTAAAACATTACCCGCGAGGGGCTAGATGGGTTAGGTTAGGTTATATTACGTTATAGACGAATATAATGTTCCCACCGAGAAGTAGGGTCCGACACGCCAGGAATGATGGAAAATACTACATCCGAGGTGTTAGGCTGCCTTAGGTTAGGATATATAACGCTATAGACGTGTATAATGTCCCCAACGAGACGTACAGGCCGACACGACAGGGATTTTGTAAAACATTAACAGCGAGGGGCTAGATGGGTTAGGATAGGTTATATTACGTTATAGACGTATATAATGTTCGCACCGAGAAGTAGGCCCGGCACGTCAGGAATGTTGGAAAATACTACATCCGAGGTGTTAGGCTGCCTTAGGTTAGGATATATAACGCTATAGACGTATATAAAGTCCCAACCGAGATGTACGGGACGACAAGAATGGGATTCTGTAAAACATTACCAGCGAGGGGCTAGATGGGTTAGGATAGGTTATATTACGTTATAGACGTATATAATGTTCCCACCGAGAAGTAGGGTCCGACCCGCCAGGAATGTTGGTAAAGACTACATTCGAGCTGTTAGGTTGCCTTGGGTTGGGATACATAACGTTATAGACGTACATAATGACCCCAACGAGACGTACAGGCCGACACGACCGGGATTTTGTAAAACATTAACAGCGAGGGGCTAGATGGGTTAGGATCGGTTATATTACTTTATAGACGTATATAATGTTCGCACCGAGAAGTAGGCCCGGCATGTCAGGAATGTTGGAAAATACTACATCCGAGGTGTTAGGCTGCCTTAGGTTAGGATATATAACGCTATAGACGTATATAAAGTCCCAACCGAGATGTACGGGACGACAAGAATGGGATTCTGTAAAACATTACCAGCGAGGGGCTAGATGGGTTAGGTTAGGTTATTTTACGTTATAGACGTATATAGCGTTTCCACCGAGAAGGAGGGGCCGACACGCCAGGAATGTTGGAAAATACTACAACCGAGGTGTTAGGTTGTCTTAGGTTAGGATATATAACGATATAGACGTATATAATGTCCCAACCGAGATGTACGTGGCGACACGAACGGGATTTTGTAAAACATTACCAGCGAAGTTCTAGATGGGTTAGGTTAGGATATATTACGTTATAGTCGTATATAGTGTTTCCACCGAGAATTAGGGGCCGACCCGCCAGGAATTTTGGAAAATACTACATTCGATATGATAGGTTGCCTTAGGTTGGGATATATAACCTTATAGACCTATATAATGTCCCCACCGAGAAGTACGGGCCGACACGAACGGGATTCTGTAAAAAATTACCAGCGAGGGGCTAGATGGGTTAGGTTAAGTTATATTACGTTATCGACGTATATAATGTTCCTACCGAGAAGTAGGGGCCGACACGTCAGGAATGTTGGAAAATACTACAACCGAGGTGTTAGGTTGTCTTAGGTTAGGATATATGACGATATAGACGTATATAAAGTCCCAACCGAGATGTACGGGACGACAAGAATGGGATTCTGTAAAACATTACCAGCGAGGGGCTAGATGGGTTAGGTTAGGATATATTACGTTATAGAAGTATATAGTGTTTCCACCGAGAAGTAGGGGCCGACCCGCCAGGAATGTTGGAAAATACTACATTCGAGCTGTTAGGTTGCCTTAGGTTGGGATATATAACCTTATTGACGTATATAATGTCCCCATCGAGACGTACGGGATGACACGAACGGGATTTTGTAAAACATAACCAGCGAGGGTCTAGATGGGTTAGGTTAGGATATATTACGTTATAGAAGTATATAGTGTTTCCACCGAGAAGTAGGGGCCGACCCGCCAGGAATGTTGGAAAATACGACATCCGAGGTGTTAGGCTGCCTTAGGTTAGGATATATAACGCTATAGACGTATATAAAGTCCCAACCGAGACGTACGGGACGACACGTACGGGATTCTGTAAAACATTATCAGGGAGGGGCTAGATGGGATATGTTAGGTTATATTATGTTATAGACGTATATATTGTTCCCACCGAGAAGTAGGGTCCGACCCGCCAGGAATGTTGGTAAAGACTACATCCGAGATGTTAGGTTGCCTTAGGTTGGGATATATAACGTTATAAAAGTATATAATGTCCCCATCGAGACGTACGGGATGACACGAACGGGATTTTGTAAAACATAACCAGCGAGGGTCTAGATGGGTTAGGTTAGGATATATTACGTTATAGAAGTATATAGTGTTTCCACCGAGAAGTAGGGGCCGACCCGCCAGGAATGTTGGAAAATACTACATTCGAGCTGTTAGGTTGCCTTAGGTTGGGATATATAACCTTATTGACGTATATAATGTCCCCACCGAGAAGTACGGGCAGACACGAACGGGATTCTGTAAAACATTACCAGCGAGGGGCTAGATGGGATATGTTAGGTTATATTATGTTATAGACGTATATATTGTTCCCACCGAGAAGTAGGGTCCGACCCGCCAGGAATGTTGGTAAAGACTACATCCGAGATGTTAGGTTGCCTTAGGTTGGGATATATAACCTTATAGAAGTATATAATGTCCCCACCGAGACGTACGGGATGACACGAACGGGATTTTGTAAAACATAACCAGCGAGGTTCTAGATGGGTTAGGTTAGGATATATTACGTTATAGACGTATATAGTGTTTCCACCGAGAAGTAGGGGCCGACCCGCCAGGAATGTTGGAAAATACTACATTCGAACTGTTAGGTTCCCTTAGGTTGGGATATATAACCTTATTGACGTATATAATGTCCCCACCGAGAAGTACGGGCAGACACGAACGGGATTCTGTAAAACATTACCAGCGAGGGGCTAGATGGGTTAGGTTAGGTTATATTACGTTATAGACGAATATAATGTTCCCACCGAGAATTGGGGTCCGACCCGCCAGGAATGTTGGAAAATACTACATCCGAGGTGTTAGGCTGCCTTGGGTTGGGATACATAACGTTATAGACGTACATAATGACCCCACCGAGACGTACGGGACGATACAAACGGGATTTTATAAAACATTACCAGCGAGGGGCTAGATGGGTTAAGTTGGGTTATATTATGTTATAGACGTATATAGTGTTCCCACCGAGAAGTAGGGGCCGACACGCCAGGAATGTTGGAAAATACTACATCCGAGGTGTTAGGCTGCCTTAGGTTAGGATATATAACGCTATAGACGTATATAATGTCCCCAACGAGACGTACAGGCCGACACGACCGGGATTTTGTAAAACATTACCAGCGAGGGGCTAGATGGGTTAGGATAGGTTATATTACGTTATAGACGTATATAATGTTCCCACCGAGAAGTAGGGTCCGACCCGCCAGGAATGTTGGAAAATACGACATCCGAGGTGTTAGGCTGCCTTAGGTTAGGATATATAACGCTATAGACGTATATAAAGTCCCAACCGAGACGTACGGGACGACACGTACGGGATTCTGTAAAACATTATCAGCGAGGGGCTAGATGGGATATGTTAGGTTATATTATGTTATAGACGTATATATTGTTCCCACCGAGAAGTAGGGTCCGACCCGCCAGGAATGTTGGTAAAGACTACATCCGAGATGTTAGGTTGCCTTAGGTTGGGATATATAACGTTATAAAAGTATATAATGTCCCCATCGAGACGTACGGGATGACACGAACGGGATTTTGTAAAACATAACCAGCGAGGGTCTAGATGGGTTAGGTTAGGATATATTACGTTATAGAAGTATATAGTGTTTCCACCGAGAAGTAGGGGCCGACCCGCCAGGAATGTTGGAAAATACTACATTCGAGCTGTTAGGTTGCCTTAGGTTGGGATATATAACCTTATTGACGTATATAATGTCCCCACCGAGAAGTACGGGCAGACACGAACGGGATTCTGTAAAACATTACCAGCGAGGGGCTAGATGGGATATGTTAGGTTATATTATGTTATAGACGTATATATTGTTCCCACCGAGAAGTAGGGTCCGACACGCCAGGAATGATGGAAAATACTACATCCGAGGTGTTAGGCTGCCTTAGGTTAGGATATATAACGCTATAGACGTGTATAATGCCCCAACGAGACGTACAGGCCGACACGACCGGGATTTTGTAAAACATTACCAGCGAGGGGCTAGATGAGTTAGGATAGGTTATATTACGTTATAGACGTATATAATGTTCGCACCGAGAAGTAGGCCCGGCACGTCAGGAATGTTGGAAAATACTACATCCGAGGTGTTAGGCTGCCTTAGGTTTGGATATATAACGCTATAGACGTACATAAAGTCCCAACCGAGATGTACGGGACGACAAGAATGGGATTCTGTAAAACATTACCAGCGAGGGGCTAGATGGGTTAGGTTAGGTTATTTTACGTTATAGACGTATATAGCGTTTCCACCGAGAAGGAGGGGCCGACACGCCAGGAATGTTGGAAAATACTACAACCGAGGTGTTAGGTTGTCTTAGGTTAGGATATATAACGATATAGACGTATATAATGTCCCAACCGAGATGTACGTGGCGACACGAACGGGATTCTGTAAAACATTACCAGCGAGGGGCTAGATGGGTTAGGTTAGGTTATATTACGTTATAGACGAATATAATGTTCCCACCGAGAAGTAGGGGCCGACACGCCAGGAATGTTGGTAAAGACTACATCCGAGATGTTAGGTTGCCTTAGGTTGGGATATATAACCTTACAGAAGTATATAATGTCCCCACCGAGAAGTACGGGATGACACGAACGGGATTTTGTAAAACATAACCAGCGAGGTTCTAGATGGGTTAGGTTAGGATATATTACGTTATAGACGTATATAGTGTTTCCACCGAGAAGTAGGGGCCGACCCGCCAGGAATGTTGGAAAATACTACATTCGAGCTGTTAGGTTCCCTTAGGTTGGGATATATAACCTTATTGACGTATATAATGTCCCCACCGAGAAGTACGGGCAGACACGAACGGGATTCTGTAAAACATTACCAGCGAGGGGCTAGATGGGTTAGGTTAGGTTATATTACGTTATAGACGAATATAATGTTCCCACCGAGAAGTAGGGTCCGACCCGCCAGGAATGTTGGAAAATACGACATCCGAGGTGTTAGGCTGCCTTAGGTTAGGATATATAACGCTATAGACGTATATAAAGTCCCAACCGAGACGTACGGGACGACACGTACGGGATTCTGTAAAACATTATCAGCGAGGGGCTAGATGGGATATGTTAGGTTATATTATGTTATAGACGTATATATTGTTCCCACCGAGAAGTAGGGTCCGACCCGCCAGGAATGTTGGTAAAGACTACATCCGAGATGTTAGGTTGCCTTAGGTTGGGATATATAACGTTATAAAAGTATATAATGTCCCCATCGAGACGTACGGGATGACACGAACGGGATTTTGTAAAACATAACCAGCGAGGGTCTAGATGGGTTAGGTTAGGATATATTACGTTATAGAAGTATATAGTGTTTCCACCGAGAAGTAGGGGCCGACCCGCCAGGAATGTTGGAAAATACTACATTCGAGCTGTTAGGTTGCCTTAGGTTGGGATATATAACCTTATTGACGTATATAATGTCCCCACCGAGAAGTACGGGCAGACACGAACGGGATTCTGTAAAACATTACCAGCGAGGGGCTAGATGGGATATGTTAGGTTATATTATGTTATAGACGTATATATTGTTCCCACCGAGAAGTAGGGTCCGACACGCCAGGAATGATGGAAAATACTACATCCGAGGTGTTAGGCTGCCTTAGGTTAGGATATATAACGCTATAGACGTGTATAATGCCCCAACGAGACGTACAGGCCGACACGACCGGGATTTTGTAAAACATTACCAGCGAGGGGCTAGATGAGTTAGGATAGGTTATATTACGTTATAGACGTATATAATGTTCGCACCGAGAAGTAGGCCCGGCACGTCAGGAATGTTGGAAAATACTACATCCGAGGTGTTAGGCTGCCTTAGGTTTGGATATATAACGCTATAGACGTACATAAAGTCCCAACCGAGATGTACGGGACGACAAGAATGGGATTCTGTAAAACATTACCAGCGAGGGGCTAGATGGGTTAGGTTAGGTTATTTTACGTTATAGACGTATATAGCGTTTCCACCGAGAAGGAGGGGCCGACACGCCAGGAATGTTGGAAAATACTACAACCGAGGTGTTAGGTTGTCTTAGGTTAGGATATATAACGATATAGACGTATATAATGTCCCAACCGAGATGTACGTGGCGACACGAACGGGATTCTGTAAAACATTACCAGCGAGGGGCTAGATGGGTTAGGTTAGGTTATATTACGTTATAGACGAATATAATGTTCCCACCGAGAAGTAGGGGCCGACACGCCAGGAATGTTGGTAAAGACTACATCCGAGATGTTAGGTTGCCTTAGGTTGGGATATATAACCTTACAGAAGTATATAATGTCCCCACCGAGAAGTACGGGATGACACGAACGGGATTTTGTAAAACATAACCAGCGAGGTTCTAGATGGGTTAGGTTAGGATATATTACGTTATAGACGTATATAGTGTTTCCACCGAGAAGTAGGGGCCGACCCGCCAGGAATGTTGGAAAATACTACATTCGAGCTGTTAGGTTCCCTTAGGTTGGGATATATAACCTTATTGACGTATATAATGTCCCCACCGAGAAGTACGGGCAGACACGAACGGGATTCTGTAAAACATTACCAGCGAGGGGCTAGATGGGTTAGGTTAGGTTATATTACGTTATAGACGAATATAATGTTCCCACCGAGAATTGGGGTCCGACCCGCCAGGAATGTTGATAAATACTACATCCGAGAGGTTAGGTTGCCTTGGGTTGGGATACATAACGTTATAGACGTACATAATGACCCCACCGACACGTACGGGACGATACAAACGGGATTCTGTAAAACATTACCAGCGAGGGGCTAGATGGGTTAGGTTAGGTTATATTACGTTATAGACGAATATAATGTTCCCACCGAGAAGTAGGGGCCGACACGCCAGGAATGTTGGTAAAGACTACATCCGAGATGTTAGGTTGCCTTAGGTTGGGATATATAACGTTATAAAAGTATATAATGTCCCCATCGAGACGTACGGGATGACACGAACGGGATTTTGTAAAACATAACCAGCGAGGGTCTAGATGGGTTAGGTTAGGATATATTACGTTATAGAAGTATATAGTGTTTCCACCGAGAAGTAGGGGCCGACCCGCCAGGAATGTTGGAAAATACGACATCCGAGGTGTTAGGCTGCCTTAGGTTAGGATATATAACGCTATAGACGTATATAAAGTCCCAACCGAGACGTACGGGATTCTGTAAAACATTACCAGCGAGGGGCTAGATGGGATATGTTAGGTTATATTATGTTATAGACGTATATATTGTTCCCACCGAGAAGTAGGGTCCGACACGCCAGGAATGTTGGTAAAGACTACATCCGAGATGTTAGGTTGCCTTAGGTTGGGATATATAACGTTATAGAAGTATATAATGTCCCCACCGAGACGTACGGGATGACAGGAACGGGATTTTGTAAAACATAACCAGCGAGGGTCTAGATGGGTTCGGTTAGGATATATTACGTTATAGACGAATATAATGTTCCCACCGAGAAGTAGGGTCCGACACGCCAGGAATGTTGGAAAATACTACATCCGAGGTGTTAGGCTGCCTTAGGTTAGGATATATAACGCTATAGACGTGTATAATGTCCCCAACGAGACGTACAGGCCGACACGACCGGGATTTTGTAAAACATTAACAGCGAGGGGCTAGATGGGTTAGGATAGGTTATATTACGTTATAGACGTATATAATGTTCGCACCGAGAAGAAGGCCCGACACGTCAGGAATGTTGGAAAATACTACATCCGAGGTGTTAGGCTGCCTTAGGTTAGGATATATAACGCTATAGACGTATATAAAGTCCCAACCGAGATGTACGGGACGAGAAGAATGGGATTCTGTAAAACATTACCAGCGAGGGGCTAGATGGGTTAGGTTAGGTTATTTTACGTTATAGACGTATATAGCGTTTCCACCGAGAATTGGGGGCCGACACGCCAGGAATGTTGGAAAATACTACATCCGAGGTGTTAGGCTGTCTTAGGTTAGGATATATAACGCTATAGATGTATATAATGTCCCAGGCGAGATGTACGGGACGACACGAACGGGATTCTGTAAAACATTACCAGCGAGGGGCTAGATGGGTTAGGTTAAGTTATATTACGTTATAGACGTATATAATGTTCCCACCGAGAAGTAGAAGCCGATCCGCCAGAAATGTTGTACAATACTACATCCGAGATGTTGGCCTGCCTTAGGTTATGATATATAACGCTATAGACGTATGTAACATCCCCACCGAGACGTACAGGCCGACACGACCGGGATTTTGTAAAACATTACCAGCGAGGGGCTAGATGAGTTAGGATAGGTTATATTACGTTATAGACGTATATAATGTTCGCACCGAGAAGTAGGCCCGACACGCCAGGAATGTTGGAAAATACTACATCCGAGGTGTTAGGCTGCCTTAGGTTAGGATATATAACGCTATAGACGTATATAAAGTCCCAACCGAGATGTACGGGACGACAAGAATGGGATTCTGTAAAACATTACCAGCGAGGGGCTAGATGGGTTAGGATAGGTTATATTACGTTATAGACGTATATAATGTTCCCACCGAGAAGTAGGGTCCGACCCGCCAGGAATGTTGGTAAAGACTACATTCGAGCTGTTAGGTTGCCTTGGGTTGGGATACATAACGTTATAGACGTACATAATGACCCCAACGAGACGTACAGGCCGACACGACCGGGATTTTGTAAAACATTAACAGCGAGGGGCTAGATGGGTTAGGATAGGTTATATTACGTTATAGACGTATATAATGTTCGCACCGAGAAGTAGGCCCGGCACGTCAGGAATGTTGGAAAATACTACATCCAAGGTGTTAGGCTGCCTTAGGTTAGGATATATAACGCTATAGACGTATATAAAGTCCCAACCGAGATGTACGGGACGACAAGAATGGGATTCTGTAAAACATTACCAGCGAGGGGCTAGATGGGTTAGGTTAGGTTATTTTACGTTATAGACGTATATAGCGTTTCCACCGAGAAGGAGGGGCCGACACGCCAGGAATGTTGGAAAATACTACAACCGAGGTGTTAGGTTGTCTTAGGTTAGGATATATAACGATATAGACGTATATAATGTCCCAACCGAGATGTACGTGGCGACACGAACGGGATTTTGTAAAACATTACCAGCGAAGTTCTAGATGGGTTAGGTTAGGATATATTACGTTATAGTCGTATATAGTGTTTCCACCGAGAATTAGGGGCCGACCCGCCAGGAATTTTGGAAAATACTACATTCGATATGATAGGTTGCCTTAGGTTGGGATATATAACCTTATAGACCTATATAATGTCCCCACCGAGAAGTACGGGCCGACACGAACGGGATTCTGTAAAAAATTACCAGCGAGGGGCTAGATGGGTTAGGTTAAGTTATATTACGTTATCGACGTATATAATGTTCCTACCGAGAAGTAGGGGCCGACACGTCAGGAATGTTGGAAAATACTACAACCGAGGTGTTAGGTTGTCTTAGGTTAGGATATATGACGATATAGACGTATATAAAGTCCCAACCGAGATGTACAGGACGACAAGAATGGGATTCTGTAAAACATTACCAGCGAGGGGCTAGATGGGTTAGGTTAGGATATATTACGTTATAGAAGTATATAGTGTTTCCACCGAGAAGTAGGGGCCGACCCGCCAGGAATGTTGGAAAATACTACATTCGAGCTGTTAGGTTGCCTTAGGTTGGGATATATAACCTTATTGACGTATATAATGTCCCCACCGAGAAGTACGGGCAGACACGAACGGGATTCTGTAAAACATTACCCGCGAGGGGCTAGATGGGTTAGGTTAGGTTATATTACGTTATAGACGAATATAATGTTCCCACCGAGAAGTAGGGTCCGACACGCCAGGAATGATGGAAAATACTACATCCGAGGTGTTAGGCTGCCTTAGGTTAGGATATATAACGCTATAGACGTATATAATGTCCCCAACGAGACGTACAGGCCGACACGACCGGGATTTTGTAAAACATTACCAGCGAGGGGCTAGATGGGTTAGGATAGGTTATATTACGTTATAGACGTATATAATGTTCCCACCGAGAAGTAGGGTCCGACCCGCCAGGAATGTTGGAAAATACGACATCCGAGGTGTTAGGCTGCCTTAGGTTAGGATATATAACGCTATAGACGTATATAAAGTCCCAACCGAGACGTACGGGATGACACGTACGGGATTCTGTAAAACATTATCAGCGAGGGGCTAGATGGGATATGTTAGGTTATATTATGTTATAGACGTATATATTGTTCCCACCGAGAAGTAGGGTCCGACCCGCCAGGAATGTTGGTAAAGACTACATCCGAGATGTTAGGTTGTCTTAGGTTGGGATATATAACGTTATAAAAGTATATAATGTCCCCATCGAGACGTACGGGATGACACGAACGGGATTTTGTAAAACATAACCAGCGAGGGTCTAGATGGGTTAGGTTAGGATATATTACGTTATAGAAGTATATAGTGTTTCCACCGAGAAGTAGGGGCCGACCCGCCAGGAATGTTGGAAAATACTACATTCGAGCTGTTAGGTTGCCTTAGGTTGGGATATATAACCTTATTGACGTATATAATGTCCCCACCGAGAAGTACGGGCAGACACGAACGGGATTCTGTAAAACATTACCCGCGAGGGGCTAGATGGGTTAGGTTAGGTTATATTACGTTATAGACGAATATAATGTTCCCACCGAGAAGTAGGGTCCGACACGCCAGGAATGATGGAAAATACTACATCCGAGGTGTTAGGCTGCCTTAGGTTAGGATATATAACGCTATAGACGTGTATAATGTCCCCAACGAGACGTACAGGCCGACACGACAGGGATTTTGTAAAACATTAACAGCGAGGGGCTAGATGGGTTAGGATAGGTTATATTACGTTATAGACGTATATAATGTTCGCACCGAGAAGTAGGCCCGGCACGTCAGGAATGTTGGAAAATACTACATCCGAGGTGTTAGGCTGCCTTAGGTTAGGATATATAACGCTATAGACGTATATAAAGTCCCAAACGAGATGTACGGGACGACAAGAATGGGATTCTGTAAAACATTACCAGCGAGGGGCTAGATGGGTTAGGATAGGTTATATTACGTTATAGACGTATATAATGTTCCCACCGAGAAGTAGGGTCCGACCCGCCAGGAATGTTGGTAAAGACTACATTCGAGCTGTTAGGTTGCCTTGGGTTGGGATACATAACGTTATAGACGTACATAATGACCCCAACGAGACGTACAGGCCGACACGACCGGGATTGTGTAAAACATTAACAGCGAGGGGCTAGATGGGTTAGGATAGGTTATATTACGTTATAGACGTATATAATGTTCGCACCGAGAAGTAGGCCCGGCACGTCAGGAATGTTGGAAAATACTACATCCGAGGTGTTAGGCTGCCTTAGGTTAGGATATATAACGCTATAGACGTATATAAAGTCCCAACCGAGATGTACGGGACGACAAGAATGGGATTCTGTAAAACATTACCAGCGAGGGGCTAGATGGGTTAGGTTAGGTTATTTTACGTTATAGACGTATATAGCGTTTCCACCGAGAAGGAGGGGCCGACACGCCAGGAATGTTGGAAAATACTACAACCGAGGTGTTAGGTTGTCTTAGGTTAGGATATATAACGATATAGACGTATATAATGTCCCAACCGAGATGTACGTGGCGACACGAACGGGATTTTGTAAAACATTACCAGCGAAGTTCTAGATGGGTTAGGTTAGGATATATTACGTTATAGTCGTATATAGTGTTTCCACCGAGAATTAGGGGCCGACCCGCCAGGAATTTTGGAAAATACTACATTCGATATGATAGGTTGCCTTAGGTTGGGATATATAACCTTATAGACCTATATAATGTCCCAACCGAGAAGTACGGGCCGACACGAACGGGATTCTGTAAAAAATTACCAGCGAGGGGCTAGATGGGTTAGGTTAAGTTATATTACGTTATCGACGTATATAATGTTCCTACCGAGAAGTAGGGGCCGACACGTCAGGAATGTTGGAAAATACTACAACCGAGGTGTTAGATTGTCTTAGGTTAGGATATATGACGATATAGACGTATATAAAGTCCCAACCGAGATGTACGGGACGACAAGAATGGGATTCTGTAAAACATTACCAGCGAGGGGCTAGATGGGTTAGGTTAGGATATATTACGTTATAGAAGTATATGGTGTTTCCACCGAGAAGTAGGGGCCGACCCGCCAGGAATGTTGGAAAATACTACATTCGAGCTGTTAGGTTGCCTTAGGTTGGGATATATAACCTTATTGACGTATATAATGTCCCCACCGAGAAGTACGGGCAGACACGAACGGGATTCTGTAAAACATTACCCGCGAGGGGCTAGATGGGTTAGGTTAGGTTATATTACGTTATAGACGAATATAATGTTCCCACCGAGAAGTAGGGTCCGACACGCCAGGAATGATGGAAAATACTACATCCGAGGTGTTAGGCTGCCTTAGGTTAGGATATATAACGCTATAGACGTATATAATGTCCCCAACGAGACGTACAGGCCGACACGACCGGGATTTTGTAAAACATTACCAGCGAGGGGCTAGATGGGTTAGGATAGGTTATATTACGTTATAGACGTATATAATGTTCCCACCGAGAAGTAGGGTCCGACCCGCCAGGAATGTTGGTAAAGACTACATCCGAGATGTTAGGTTGCCTTAAGTTGGGATATATAACGTTATAGAAGTATATAATGTCCCACCCGAGATATACGGGACGACACGAACGGGATTCTGTAACACAGTACCTGCTGGGGGCTAGATGGGTTAGGTTAGGTTATATAACGTTATAGACGTATATAATGTTGCCACCGAGAAGTAGAGGCCGATCCGCCAGGAATGTTGTACAATACTACATCCGAGATGCTAGCCTGCCATAGGTTAGGATATTTAACGCTATAGACGTATATAATGTCCCCACCGAGACGTACAGGCCGACACGACCGGGATTTTGTAAAACATTACCAGCGAGGGGCTAGATGAGTTAGGATAGGTTATATTACGTTATAGACGTATATAATGTTCGCACCGAGAAGTAGGCCCGACACGCCAGGAATGTTGGAAAATACTACATCCGAGGTGTTAGGCTGCCTTAGGTTAGGATATATAACGCTATAGACGTATATAAAGTCCCAACCGAGATGTACGGGACGACAAGAATGGGATTCTGTAAAACATTACCAGCGAGGGTCTAGATGGGTTAGGTTAGGTTATATTATGTTATACACGTATATAATGTTCCCACCGAGAAGTAGGGTCCGACCCGCCAAGAATGTTGGTAAAGACTACATTCGAGTTGTTAGGTTGCCTTAGGTTGGGATATATAACCTTATTGACGTATATAATGTCCCCACCGAGAAGTACGGGCAGACACGAACGGGATTCTGTAAAACATTACCAGCGAGGGGCTAGATGGGTTAGGTTAGGTTATATTACGTTATAGACGAATATAATGTTCCCACCGAGAAGTAGGGGCCGACACGCCAGGAATGTTGGTAAAGACTACATCCGAGATGTTAGGTTGCCTTAGGCTGGGATATATAACCTTATAGAAGTATATAATGTCCCCACCGAGACGTACGGGATGACACGAACGGGATTTTGTAAAACATAACCAGCGAGGTTCTAGATGGGTTAGGTTAGGATATATTACGTTATAGACGTATATAATGTTCCCACCGAGAAGTAGGGTCCGACCCGCCAGGAATGTTGGAAAATACGACATCCGAGGTGTTAGGCTGCCTTAGGTTAGGATATATAACGCTATAGACGTGTATAATGTCCCCAACGAGACGTACAGGCCGACACGACAGGGATTTTGTAAAACATTAACAGCGAGGGGCTAGATGGGTTAGGATAGGTTATATTACGTTATAGACGTATATAATGTTCGCACCGAGAAGTAGGCCCGGCACGTCAGGAATGTTGGAAAATACTACATCCGAGGTGTTAGGCTGCCTTAGGTTAGGATATATAACGCTATAGACGTATATAAAGTCCCAACCGAGATGTACGGGACGACAAGAATGGGATTCTGTAAAACATTACCAGCGAGGGGCTAGATGGGTTAGGATAGGTTATAATACGTTATAGACGTATATAATGTTCCCACCGAGAAGTAGGGTCCGACCCGCCAGGAATGTTGGTAAAGACTACATTCGAGCTGTTAGGTTGCCTTGGGTTGGGATACATAACGTTATAGACGTACATAATGACCCCAACGAGACGTACAGGCCGACACGACCGGGATTTTGTAAAACATTAACAGCGAGGGGCTAGATGGGTTAGGATAGGTTATATTACGTTATAGACGTATATAATGTTCGCACCGAGAAGTAGGCCCGGCACGTCAGGAATGTTGGAAAATACTACATCCGAGGTGTTAGGCTGCCTTAGGTTAGGATATATAACGCTATAGACGTATATAAAGTCCCAACCGAGATGTACGGGACGACAAGAATGGGATTCTGTAAAACATTACCAGCGAGGGGCTAGATGGGTTAGGTTAGGTTATTTTACGTTATAGACGTATATAGCGTTTCCACCGAGAAGGAGGGGCCGACACGCCAGGAATGTTGGAAAATACTACAACCGAGGTGTTAGGTTGTCTTAGGTTAGGATATATAACGATATAGACGTATATAATGTCCCAACCGAGATGTACGTGGCGACACGAACGGGATTTTGTAAAACATTACCAGCGAAGTTCTAGATGGGTTAGGTTAGGATATATTACGTTATAGTCGTATATAGTGTTTCCACCGAGAATTAGGGGCCGACCCGCCAGGAATTTTGGAAAATACTACATTCGATATGATAGGTTGCCTTAGGTTGGGATATATAACCTTATAGACCTATATAATGTCCCCACCGAGAAGTACGGGCCGACACGAACGGGATTCTGTAAAAAATTACCAGCGAGGGGCTAGATGGGTTAGGTTAAGTTATATTACGTTATCGACGTATATAATGTTCCTACCGAGAAGTAGGGGCCGACACGTCAGGAATGTTGGAAAATACTACAACCGAGGTGTTAGGTTGTCTTAGGTTAGGATATATGACGATATAGACGTATATAAAGTCCCAACCGAGATGTACGGGACGACAAGAATGGGATTCTGTAAAACATTACCAGCGAGGGGCTAGATGGGTTAGGTTAGGATATATTACGTTATAGAAGTATATAGTGTTTCCACCGAGAAGTAGGGGCCGACCCGCCAGGAATGTTGGAAAATACTACATTCGAGCTGTTAGGTTGCCTTAGGTTGGGATATATAACCTTATTGACGTATATAATGTCCCCACCGAGAAGAACGGGCAGACACGAACGGGATTCTGTAAAACATTACCCGCGAGGGGCTAGATGGGATAGGTTAGGTTATATTACGTTATAGACGAATATAATGTTCCCACCGAGAAGTAGGGTCCGACACGCCAGGAATGATGGAAAATACTACATCCGAGGTGTTAGGCTGCCTTAGGTTAGGATATATAACGCTATAGACGTATATAATGTCCCCAACGAGACGTACAGGCCGACACGACCGGGATTTTGTAAAACATTACCAGCGAGGGGCTAGATGGGTTAGGATAGGTTATATTACGTTATAGACGTATATAATGTTCCCACCGAGAAGTAGGGTCCGACCCGCCAGGAATGTTGGAAAATACGACATCCGAGGTGTTAGGCTGCCTTAGGTTAGGATATATAACGCTATAGACGTATATAAAGTCCCAACCGAGACGTACGGGATGACACGTACGGGATTCTGTAAAACATTATCAGCGAGGGGCTAGATGGGATATGTTAGGTTATATTATGTTATAGACGTATATATTGTTCCCACCGAGAAGTAGGGTCCGACCCGCCAGGAATGTTGGTAAAGACTACATCCGAGATGTTAGGTTGCCTTAGGTTGGGATATATAACGTTATAAAAGTATATAATGTCCCCATCGAGACGTACGGGATGACACGAACGGGATTTTGTAAAACATAACCAGCGAGGGTCTAGATGGGTTAGGTTAGGATATATTACGTTATAGAAGTATATAGTGTTTCCACCGAGAAGTAGGGGCCGACCCGCCAGGAATGTTGGAAAATACTACATTCGAGCTGTTAGGTTGCCTTAGGTTGGGATATATAACCTTATTGACGTATATAATGTCCCCACCGAGAAGTACGGGCAGACACGAACGGGATTCTGTAAAACATTACCCGCGAGGGGCTAGATGGGTTAGGTTAGGTTATATTACGTTATAGACGAATATAAGGTTCCCACCGAGAAGTAGGGTCCGACACGCCAGGAATGATGGAAAATACTACATCCGAGGTGTTAGGCTGCCTTAGGTTAGGATATATAACGCTATAGACGTATATAAAGTCCCAACCGAGATGTACGGGACGACAAGAATGGGATTCTGTAAAACATTACCAGCGAGGGTCTAGATGGGTTAGGTTAGGTTATATTATGTTATACACGTATATAATGTTCCCACCGAGAAGTAGGGTCCGACCCGCCAAGAATGTTGGTAAAGACTACATTCGAGTTGTTAGGTTGCCTTAGGTTGGGATATATAACCTTATTGACGTATATAATGTCCCCACCGAGAAGTACGGGCAGACACGAACGGGATTCTGTAAAACATTACCAGCGAGGGGCTAGATGGGTTAGGTTAGGTTATATTACGTTATAGACGAATATAATGTTCCCACCGAGAAGTAGGGGCCGACACGCCAGGAATGTTGGTAAAGACTACATCCGAGATGTTAGGTTGCCTTAGGTTGGGATATATAACCTTATAGAAGTATATAATGTCCCCACCGAGACGTACGGGATGACACGAACGGGATTTTGTAAAACATAACCAGCGAGGTTCTAGATGGGTTAGGTTAGGATATATTACGTTATAGACGTATATAGTGTTTCCACCGAGAAGTAGGGGCCGACCCGCCAGGAATGTTGGAAAATACTACATTCGAGCTGTTAGGTTCCCTTAGGTTGGGATATATAACCTTATTGACGTATATAATGTCCCCACCGAGAAGTACGGGCAGACACGAACGGGATTCTGTAAAACATTACCAGCGAGGGGCTAGATGGGTTAGGTTAGGTTATATTACGTTATAGACGAATATAATGTTCCCACCGAGAATTGGGGTCCGACCCGCCAGGAATGTTGGAAAATACTACGTCCGAGGTGTTAGGCTGCCTTGGGTTGGGATACATAACGTTATAGACGTACATAATGACCCCACCGAGACGTACGGGACGATACAAACGGGATTTTATAAAACATTACCAGCGAGGGGCTAGATGGGTTAAGTTGGGTTATATTATGTTATAGACGTATATAATGTTCCCACCGAGAAGTAGGGGCCGACACGCCAGGAATGTTGGAAAATACTACATCCGAGGTGTTAGGCTGCCTTAGGTTAGGATATATAACGCTATAGACGTATATAATGTCCCCAACGAGACGTACAGGCCGACACGACCGGGATTTTGTAAAACATTACCAGCGAGGGGCTAGATGGGTTAGGATAGGTTATATTACGTTATAGACGTATATAATGTTCCCACCGAGAAGTAGGGTCCGACCCGCCAGGAATGTTGGAAAATACGACATCCGAGGTGTTAGGCTGCCTTAGGTTAGGATATATAACGCTATAGACGTATATAAAGTCCCAACCGAGACGTACGGGACGACACGTACGGGATTCTGTAAAACATTATCAGCGAGGGGCTAGATGGGATATGTTAGGTTATATTATGTTATAGACGTATATATTGTTCCCACCGAGAAGTAGGGTCCGACCCGCCAGGAATGTTGGTAAAGACTACATCCGAGATGTTAGGTTGCCTTAGGTTGGGATATATAACGTTATAAAAGTATATAATGTCCCCATCGAGACGTACGGGATGACACGAACGGGATTTTGTAAAACATAACCAGCGAGGGTCTAGATGGGTTAGGTTAGGATATATTACGTTATAGAAGTATATAGTGTTTCCACCGAGAAGTAGGGGCCGACCCGCCAGGAATGTTGGAAAATACTACATTCGAGCTGTTAGGTTGCCTTAGGTTGGGATATATAACCTTATTGACGTATATAATGTCCCCACCGAGAAGTACGGGCAGACACGAACGGGATTCTGTAAAACATTACCAGCGAGGGGCTAGATGGGATATGTTAGGTTATATTATGTTATAGACGTATATATTGTTCCCACCGAGAAGTAGGGTCCGACCCGCCAGGAATGTTGGTAAAGACTACATCCGAGATGTTAGGTTGCCTTAGGTTGGGATATATAACCTTATAGAAGTATATAATGTCCCCACCGAGACGTACGGGATGACACGAACGGGATTTTGTAAAACATAACCAGCGAGGTTCTAGATGGGTTAGGTTAGGATATATTACGTTATAGACGTATATAGTGTTTCCACCGAGAAGTAGGGGCCGACCCGCCAGGAATGTTGGAAAATACTACATTCGAGCTGTTAGGTTCCCTTAGGTTGGGATATATAACCTTATTGACGTATATAATGTCCCCACCGAGAAGTACGGGCAGACACGAACGGGATTCTGTAAAACATTACCAGCGAGGGGCTAGATGGGTTAGGTTAGGTTATATTACGTTATAGACGAATATAATGTTCCCACCGAGAATTGGGGTCCGACCCGCCAGGAATGTTGGAAAATACTACATCCGAGGTGTTAGGCTGCCTTGGGTTGGGATACATAACGTTATAGACGTACATAATGACCCCACCGAGACGTACGGGACGATACAAACGGGATTTTATAAAACATTACCAGCGAGGGGCTAGATGGGTTAAGTTGGGTTATATTATGTTATAGACGTATATAATGTTCCCACCGAGAAGTAGGGGCCGACACGCCAGGAATGTTGGAAAATACTACATCCGAGGTGTTAGGCTGCCTTAGGATAGGATATATAACGCTATAGACGTATATAATGTCCCCAACGAGACGTACAGGCCGACACGACCGGGATTTTGTAAAACATTACCAGCGAGGGGCTAGATGGGTTAGGATAGGTTATATTACGTTATAGACGTATATAATGTTCCCACCGAGAAGTAGGGTCCGACCCGCCAGGAATGTTGGAAAATACGACATCCGAGGTGTTAGGCTGCCTTAGGTTAGGATAAATAACGCTATAGACGTATATAAAGTCCCAACCGAGACGTACGGGACGACACGTACGGGATTCTGTAAAACATTATCAGCGAGGGGCTAGATGGGATATGTTAGGTTATATTATGTTATAGACGTATATATTGTTCCCACCGAGAAGTAGGGTCCGACCCGCCAGGAATGTTGGTAAAGACTACATCCGAGATGTTAGGTTGCCTTAGGTTGGGATATATAACGTTATAAAAGTATATAATGTCCCCATCGAGACGTACGGGATGACACGAACGGGATTTTGTAAAACATAACCAGCGAGGGTCTAGATGGGTTAGGTTAGGATATATTACGTTATAGAAGTATATAGTGTTTCCACCGAGAAGTAGGGGCCGACCCGCCAGGAATGTTGGAAAATACTACATTCGAGCTGTTAGGTTGCCTTAGGTTGGGATATATAACCTTATTGACGTATATAATGTCCCCACCGAGAAGTACGGGCAGACACGAACGGGATTCTGTAAAACATTACCAGCGAGGGGCTAGATGGGATATGTTAGGTTATATTATGTTATAGACGTATATATTGTTCCCACCGAGAAGTAGGGTCCGACCCGCCAGGAATGTTGGTAAAGACTACATCCGAGATGTTAGGTTGCCTTAGGTTGGGATATATAACGTTATAAAAGTATATAATGTCCACATCGAGACGTACGGGATGACACGAACGGGATTTTGTAAAACATAACCAGCGAGGGTCTAGATGGGTTAGGTTAGGATATATTACGTTATAGAAGTATATAGTGTTTCCACCGAGAAGTAGGGGCCGACCCGCCAGGAATGTTGGAAAATACTACATTCGAGCTGTTAGGTTGCCTTAGGTTGGGATATATAACCTTATTGACGTATATAATGTCCCCACCGAGAAGTACGGGCAGACACGAACGGGATTCTGTAAAACATTACCAGCGAGGGGCTAGATGGGTTAGGTTAGGTTATATTACGTTATAGACGAATATAATGTTCCCACCGAGAATTGGGGTCCGACCCGCCAGGAATGTTGGAAAATACTACGTCCGAGGTGTTAGGCTGCCTTGGGTTGGGATACATAACGTTATAGACGTACATAATGACCCCACCGAGACGTACGGGACGATACAAACGGGATTTTATAAAACATTACCAGCGAGGGGCTAGATGGGTTAAGTTGGGTTATATTATGTTATAGACGTATATAATGTTCCCACCGAGAAGTAGGGGCCGACACGCCAGGAATGTTGGAAAATACTACATCCGAGGTGTTAGGCTGCCTTAGGTTAGGATATATAACGCTATAGACGTATATAATGTCCCCAACGAGACGTACAGGCCGACACGACCGGGATTTTGTAAAACATTACCAGCGAGGGGCTAGATGGGTTAGGATAGGTTATATTACGTTATAGACGTATATAATGTTCCCACCGAGAAGTAGGGTCCGACCCGCCAGGAATGTTGGAAAATACGACATCCGAGGTGTTAGGCTGCCTTAGGTTAGGATATATAACGCTATAGACGTATATAAAGTCCCAACCGAGACGTACGGGACGACACGTACGGGATTCTGTAAAACATTATCAGCGAGGGGCTAGATGGGATATGTTAGGTTATATTATGTTATAGACGTATATATTGTTCCCACCGAGAAGTAGGGTCCGACCCGCCAGGAATGTTGGTAAAGACTACATCCGAGATGTTAGGTTGCCTTAGGTTGGGATATATAACGTTATAAAAGTATATAATGTCCCCATCGAGACGTACGGGATGACACGAACGGGATTTTGTAAAACATAACCAGCGAGTGTCTAGATGGGTTAGGTTAGGATATATTACGTTATAGAAGTATATAGTGTTTCCACCGAGAAGTAGGGGCCGACCCGCCAGGAATGTTGGAAAATACTACATTCGAGCTGTTAGGTTGCCTTAGGTTGGGATATATAACCTTATTGACGTATATAATGTCCCCACCGAGAAGTACGGGCAGACACGAACGGGATTCTGTAAAACATTACCAGCGAGGGGCTAGATGGGATATGTTAGGTTATATTATGTTATAGACGTATATATTGTTCCCACCGAGAAGTAGGGTCCGACCCGCCAGGAATGTTGGTAAAGACTACATCCGAGATGTTAGGTTGCCTTAGGTTGGGATATATAACCTTATAGAAGTATATAATGTCCCCACCGAGACGTACGGGATGACACGAACGGGATTTTGTAAAACATAACCAGCGAGGTTCTAGATGGGTTAGGTTAGGATATATTACGTTATAGACGTATATAGTGTTTCCACCGAGAAGTAGGGGCCGACCCGCCAGGAATGTTGGAAAATACTACATTCGAGCTGTTAGGTTCCCTTAGGTTGGGATATATAACCTTATTGACGTATATAATGTCCCCACCGAGAAGTACGGGCAGACACGAACGGGATTCTGTAAAACATTACCCGCAAGGGGCTAGATGGGTTAGGTTAGGTTATATTACGTTATAGACGAATATAATGTTCCCACCGAGAAGTAGGGTCCGACACGCCAGGAATGATGGAAAATACTACATTCGAGCTGTTAGGTTCCCTTAGGTTGGGATATATAACCTTATTGACGTATATAATGTCCCCACCGAGAAGTACGGGCAGACACGAACGGGATTCTGTAAAACATTACCAGCGAGGGGCTAGATGGGTTAGGTTAGGTTATATTACGTTATAGACGAATATAATGTTCCCACCGAGAATTGGGGTCCGACCCGCCAGGAATGTTGGAAAATACTACGTCCGAGGTGTTAGGCTGCCTTGGGTTGGGATACATAACGTTATAGACGTACATAATGACCCCACCGAGACGTACGGGACGATACAAACGGGATTTTATAAAACATTACCAGCGATGGGATAGATGGGTTGGGTTAGGTTATATTGTGTTATAGACGTATATAATGTTCGCACCGAGAAGTAGGCCCGACACGCCAGGAATGTTGGAAAATACTACATCCGAGGTGTTAGGCTGCCTTAGGTTTGGATATATAACGCTATAGACGTATATAAAGTCCCAACCGAGATGTACGGGACGACAAGAATGGGATTCTGTAAAACATTACCAGCGAGGGTCTAGATGGGTTAGGTTAGGTTATATTATGTTATACACGTATATAATGTTCCCACCGAGAAGTAGGGTCCGACCCGCCAAGAATGTTGGTAAAGACTACATTCGAGTTGTTAGGTTGCCTTAGGTTGGGATATATAACCTTATTGACGTATATAATGTCCCCACCGAGAAGTACGGGCAGACACGAACGGGATTCTGTAAAACATTACCAGCGAGGGGCTAGATGGGTTAGGTTAGGTTATATTACGTTATAGAAGTATATAGTGTTTCCACCGAGAAGTAGGGGCCGACCCGCCAGGAATGTTGGAAAATACCACATTCGAGCTGTTAGGTTGCCTTAGGTTGGGATATATAACCTTATTGACGTATATAATGTCCCCACCGAGAAGTACGGGCAGACACGAACGGGATTCTGTAAAACATTACCAGCGAGGGGCTAGATGGGATATGTTAGGTTATATTATGTTATAGACGTATATAGTGTTTCCACCGAGAAGTAGGGGCCGACCCGCCAGGAATGTTGGAAAATACTACATCCGAGGTGTTAGGCTGCCTTAGGTTAGGATATATAACGCTATAGACGTATATAATGTCCCCAACGAGACGTACAGGCCGACACGACCGGGATTTTGTAAAACATTACCAGCGAGGGGCTAGATGGGTTAGGATAGGTTATATTACGTTATAGACGTATATAATGTTCCCACCGAGAAGTAGGGTCCGACCCGCCAGGAATGTTGGAAAATACGACATCCGAGGTGTTAGGCTGCCTTAGGTTAGGATATATAACGCTATAGACGTATATAAAGTCCCAACCGAGACGTACGGGACGACACGTACGGGATTCTGTAAAACATTATCAGCGAGGGGCTAGATGGGATATGTTAGGTTATATTATGTTATAGACGTATATATTGTTCCCACCGAGAAGTAGGGTCCGACCCGCCAGGAATGTTGGTAAAGACTACATCCGAGATGTTAGGTTGCCTTAGGTTGGGATATATAACCTTATAGAAGTATATAATGTCCCCACCGAGACGTACGGGATGACACGAACGGGATTTTGTAAAACATAACCAGCGAGGTTCTAGATGGGTTAGGTTAGGATATATTACGTTATAGACGTATATAGTGTTTCCACCGAGAAGTAGGGGCCGACCCGCCAGGAATGTTGGAAAATACTACATTCGAGCTGTTAGGTTCCCTTAGGTTGGGATATATAACCTTATTGACGTATATAATGTCCCCACCGAGAAGTACGGGCAGACACGAACGGGATTCTGTAAAACATTACCAGCGAGGGGCTAGATGGGTTAGGTTAGGTTATATTACGTTATAGACGAATATAATGTTCCCACCGAGAATTGGGGTCCGACCCGCCAGGAATGTTGGAAAATACTACATCCGAGGTGTTAGGCTGCCTTGGGTTGGGATACATAACGTTATAGACGTACATAATGACCCCACCGAGACGTACGGGACGATACAAACGGGATTTTATAAAACATTACCAGCGAGGGGCTAGATGGGTTAAGTTGGGTTATATTATGTTATAGACGTATATAATGTTCCCACCGAGAAGTAGGGGCCGACACGCCAGGAATGTTGGAAAATACTACATCCGAGGTGTTAGGCTGCCTTAGGATAGGATATATAACGCTATAGACGTATATAATGTCCCTAACGAGACGTACAGGCCGACACGACCGGGATTTTGTAAAACATTACCAGCGAGGGGCTAGATGGGTTAGGATAGGTTATATTACGTTATAGACGTATATAATGTTCCCACCGAGAAGTAGGGTCCGACCCGCCAGGAATGTTGGAAAATACGACATCCGAGGTGTTAGGCTGCCTTAGGTTAGGATATATAACGCTATAGACGTATATAAAGTCCCAACCGAGACGTACGGGACGACACGTACGGGATTCTGTAAAACATTATCAGCGAGGGGCTAGATGGGATATGTTAGGTTATATTATGTTATAGACGTATATATTGTTCCCACCGAGAAGTAGGGTCCGACCCGCCAGGAATGTTGGTAAAGACTACATCCGAGATGTTAGGTTGCCTTAGGTTGGGATATATAACGTTATAAAAGTATATAATGTCCCCATCGAGACGTACGGGATGACACGAACGGGATTTTGTAAAACATAACCAGCGAGGGTCTAGATGGGTTAGGTTAGGATATATTACGTTATAGAAGTATATAGTGTTTCCACCGAGAAGTAGGGGCCGACCCGCCAGGAATGTTGGAAAATACTACATTCGAGCTGTTAGGTTGCCTTAGGTTGGGATATATAACCTTATTGACGTATATAATGTCCCCACCGAGAAGTACGGGCAGACACGAACGGGATTCTGTAAAACATTACCAGCGAGGGGCTAGATGGGATATGTTAGGTTATATTATGTTATAGACGTATATATTGTTCCCACCGAGAAGTAGGGTCCGACCCGCCAGGAATGTTGGTAAAGACTACATCCGAGATGTTAGGTTGCCTTAGGTTGGGATATATAACGTTATAAAAGTATATAATGTCCACATCGAGACGTACGGGATGACACGAACGGGATTTTGTAAAACATAACCAGCGAGGGTCTAGATGGGTTAGGTTAGGATATATTACGTTATAGAAGTATATAGTGTTTCCACCGAGAAGTAGGGGCCGACCCGCCAGGAATGTTGGAAAATACTACATTCGAGCTGTTAGGTTGCCTTAGGTTGGGATATATAACCTTATTGACGTATATAATGTCCCCACCGAGAAGTACGGGCAGACACGAACGGGATTCTGTAAAACATTACCAGCGAGGGGCTAGATGGGTTAGGTTAGGTTATATTACGTTATAGACGAATATAATGTTCCCACCGAGAATTGGGGTCCGACCCGCCAGGAATGTTGGAAAATACTACGTCCGAGGTGTTAGGCTGCCTTGGGTTGGGATACATAACGTTATAGACGTACATAATGACCCCACCGAGACGTACGGGACGATACAAACGGGATTTTATAAAACATTACCAGCGAGGGGCTAGATGGGTTAAGTTGGGTTATATTATGTTATAGACGTATATAATGTTCCCACCGAGAAGTAGGGGCCGACACGCCAGGAATGTTGGAAAATACTACATCCGAGGTGTTAGGCTGCCTTAGGTTAGGATATATAACGCTATAGACGTATATAATGTCCCCAACGAGACGTACAGGCCGACACGACCGGGATTTTGTAAAACATTACCAGCGAGGGGCTAGATGGGTTAGGATAGGTTATATTACGTTATAGACGTATATAATGTTCCCACCGAGAAGTAGGGTCCGACCCGCCAGGAATGTTGGAAAATACGACATCCGAGGTGTTAGGCTGCCTTAGGTTAGGATATATAACGCTATAGACGTATATAAAGTCCCAACCGAGACGTACGGGACGACACGTACGGGATTCTGTAAAACATTATCAGCGAGGGGCTAGATGGGATATGTTAGGTTATATTATGTTATAGACGTATATATTGTTCCCACCGAGAAGTAGGGTCCGACCCGCCAGGAATGTTGGTAAAGACTACATCCGAGATGTTAGGTTGCCTTAGGTTGGGATATATAACGTTATAAAAGTATATAATGTCCCCATCGAGACGTACGGGATGACACGAACGGGATTTTGTAAAACATAACCAGCGAGGGTCTAGATGGGTTAGGTTAGGATATATTACGTTATAGAAGTATATAGTGTTTCCACCGAGAAGTAGGGGCCGACCCGCCAGGAATGTTGGAAAATACTACATTCGAGCTGTTAGGTTGCCTTAGGTTGGGATATATAACCTTATTGACGTATATAATGTCCCCACCGAGAAGTACGGGCAGACACGAACGGGATTCTGTAAAACATTACCAGCGAGGGGCTAGATGGGATATGTTAGGTTATATTATGTTATAGACGTATATATTGTTCCCACCGAGAAGTAGGGTCCGACCCGCCAGGAATGTTGGTAAAGACTACATCCGAGATGTTAGGTTGCCTTAGGTTGGGATATATAACCTTATAGAAGTATATAATGTCCCCACCGAGACGTACGGGATGACACGAACGGGATTTTGTAAAACATAACCAGCGAGGTTCTAGATGGGTTAGGTTAGGATATATTACGTTATAGACGTATATAGTGTTTCCACCGAGAAGTAGGGGCCGACCCGCCAGGAATGTTGGAAAATACTACATTCGAGCTGTTAGGTTCCCTTAGGTTGGGATATATAACCTTATTGACGTATATAATGTCCCCACCGAGAAGTACGGGCAGACACGAACGGGATTCTGTAAAACATTACCCGCAAGGGGCTAGATGGGTTAGGTTAGGTTATATTACGTTATAGACGAATATAATGTTCCCACCGAGAAGTAGGGTCCGACACGCCAGGAATGATGGAAAATACTACATTCGAGCTGTTAGGTTCCCTTAGGTTGGGATATATAACCTTATTGACGTATATAATGTCCCCACCGAGAAGTACGGGCAGACACGAACGGGATTCTGTAAAACATTACCAGCGAGGGGCTAGATGGGTTAGGTTAGGTTATATTACGTTATAGACGAATATAATGTTCCCACCGAGAATTGGGGTCCGACCCGCCAGGAATGTTGGAAAATACTACATCCGAGGTGTTAGGCTGCCTTGGGTTGGGATACATAACGTTATAGACGTACATAATGACCCCACCGAGACGTACGGGACGATACAAACGGGATTTTATAAAACATTACCAGCGATGGGATAGATGGGTTGGGTTAGGTTATATTGTGTTATAGACGTATATAATGTTCGCACCGAGAAGTAGGCCCGACACGCCAGGAATGTTGGAAAATACTACATCCGAGGTGTTAGGCTGCCTTAGGTTTGGATATATAACGCTATAGACGTATATAAAGTCCCAACCGAGATGTACGGGACGACAAGAATGGGATTCTGTAAAACATTACCAGCGAGGGTCTAGATGGGTTAGGTTAGGTTATATTATGTTATACACGTATATAATGTTCCCACCGAGAAGTAGGGTCCGACCCGCCAAGAATGTTGGTAAAGACTACATTCGAGTTGTTAGGTTGCCTTAGGTTGGGATATATAACCTTATTGACGTATATAATGTCCCCACCGAGAAGTACGGGCAGACACGAACGGGATTCTGTAAAACATTACCAGCGAGGGGCTAGATGGGTTAGGTTAGGTTATATTACGTTATAGAAGTATATAGTGTTTCCACCGAGAAGTAGGGGCCGACCCGCCAGGAATGTTGGAAAATACCACATTCGAGCTGTTAGGTTGCCTTAGGTTGGGATATATAACCTTATTGACGTATATAATGTCCCCACCGAGAAGTACGGGCAGACACGAACGGGATTCTGTAAAACATTACCAGCGAGGGGCTAGATGGGATATGTTAGGTTATATTATGTTATAGACGTATATAGTGTTTCCACCGAGAAGTAGGGGCCGACCCGCCAGGAATGTTGGAAAATACTACATCCGAGGTGTTAGGCTGCCTTAGGTTAGGATATATAACGCTATAGACGTATATAATGTCCCCAACGAGACGTACAGGCCGACACGACCGGGATTTTGTAAAACATTACCAGCGAGGGGCTAGATGGGTTAGGATAGGTTATATTACGTTATAGACGTATATAATGTTCCCACCGAGAAGTAGGGTCCGACCCGCCAGGAATGTTGGAAAATACGACATCCGAGGTGTTAGGCTGCCTTAGGTTAGGATATATAACGCTATAGACGTATATAAAGTCCCAACCGAGACGTACGGGACGACACGTACGGGATTCTGTAAAACATTATCAGCGAGGGGCTAGATGGGATATGTTAGGTTATATTATGTTATAGACGTATATATTGTTCCCACCGAGAAGTAGGGTCCGACCCGCCAGGAATGTTGGTAAAGACTACATCCGAGATGTTAGGTTGCCTTAGGTTGGGATATATAACGTTATAAAAGTATATAATGTCCCCATCGAGACGTACGGGATGACACGAACGGGATTTTGTAAAACATAACCAGCGAGGGTCTAGATGGGTTAGGTTAGGATATATTACGTTATAGAAGTATATAGTGTTTCCACCGAGAAGTAGGGGCCGACCCGCCAGGAATGTTGGAAAATACCACATTCGAGCTGTTAGGTTGCCTTAGGTTGGGATATATAACCTTATTGACGTATATAATGTCCCCACCGAGAAGTACGGGCAGACACGAACGGGATTCTGTAAAACATTACCAGCGAGGGGCTAGATGGGATATGTTAGGTTATATTATGTTATAGACGTATATATTGTTCCCACCGAGAAGTAGGGGCCGACACGCCAGGAATGTTGGAAAATACTACATCCGAGGTGTTAGGCTGCCTTAGGTTAGGATATATAACGCTATAGACGTATATAATGTCCCCAACGAGACGTACAGGCCGACACGACCGGGATTTTGTAAAACATTACCAGCGAGGGGCTAGATGGGTTAGGATAGGTTATATTACGTTATAGACGTATATAATGTTCCCACCGAGAAGTAGGGTCCGACCCGCCAGGAATGTTGGAAAATACGACATCCGAGGTGTTAGGCTGCCTTAGGTTAGGATATATAACGCTATAGACGTATATAAAGTCCCAACCGAGACGTACGGGACGACACGTACGGGATTCTGTAAAACATTATCAGCGAGGGGCTAGATGGGATATGTTAGGTTATATTATGTTATAGACGTATATATTGTTCCCACCGAGAAGTAGGGTCCGACCCGCCAGGAATGTTGGTAAAGACTACATCCGAGATGTTAGGTTGCCTTAGGTTGGGATATATAACGTTATAAAAGTATATAATGTCCCCATCGAGACGTACGGGATGACACGAACGGGATTTTGTAAAACATAACCAGCGAGGGTCTAGATGGGTTAGGTTAGGATATATTACGTTATAGAAGTATATAGTGTTTCCACCGAGAAGTAGGGGCCGACCCGCCAGGAATGTTGGAAAATACCACATTCGAGCTGTTAGGTTGCCTTAGGTTGGGATATATAACCTTATTGACGTATATAATGTCCCCACCGAGAAGTACGGGCAGACACGAACGGGATTCTGTAAAACATTACCAGCGAGGGGCTAGATGGGATATGTTAGGTTATATTATGTTATAGACGTATATATTGTTCCCACCGAGAAGTAGGGGCCGACACGCCAGGAATGTTGGAAAATACTACATCCGAGGTGTTAGGCTGCCTTAGGTTAGGATATATAACGCTATAGACGTATATAATGTCCCCAACGAGACGTACAGGCCGACACGACCGGGATTTTGTAAAACATTACCAGCGAGGGGCTAGATGGGTTAGGATAGGTTATATTACGTTATAGACGTATATAATGTTCCCACCGAGAAGTAGGGTCCGACCCGCCAGGAATGTTGGAAAATACGACATCCGAGGTGTTAGGCTGCCTTAGGTTAGGATATATAACGCTATAGACGTATATAAAGTCCCAACCGAGACGTACGGGACGACACGTACGGGATTCTGTAAAACATTATCAGCGAGGGGCTAGATGGGATATGTTAGGTTATATTATGTTATAGACGTATATATTGTTCCCACCGAGAAGTAGGGTCCGACCCGCCAGGAATGTTGGTAAAGACTACATCCGAGATGTTAGGTTGCCTTAGGTTGGGATATATAACGTTATAAAAGTATATAATGTCCCCATCGAGACGTACGGGATGACACGAACGGGATTTTGTAAAACATAACCAGCGAGGGTCTAGATGGGTTAGGTTAGGATATATTACGTTATAGAAGTATATAGTGTTTCCACCGAGAAGTAGGGGCCGACCCGCCAGGAATGTTGGAAAATACTACATTCGAGCTGTTAGGTTGCCTTAGGTTGGGATATATAACCTTATTGACGTATATAATGTCCCCACCGAGAAGTACGGGCAGACACGAACGGGATTCTGTAAAACATTACCCGCGAGGGGCTAGATGGGTTAGGTTAGGTTATATTACGTTATAGACGAATATAATGTTCCCACCGAGAAGTAGGGTCCGACACGCCAGGAATGATGGAAAATACTACATCCGAGGTGTTAGGCTGCCTTAGGTTAGGATATATAACGCTATAGACGTGTATAATGCCCCAACGAGGCGTACAGGCCGACACGACAGGGATTTTGTAAAACATTAACAGCGAGGGGCTAGATGGGTTAGGATAGGTTATATTACGTTATAGACGTATATAATGTTCGCACCGAGAAGTAGGACCGGCACGTCAGGAATGTTGGAAAATACTACATCCGAGGTGTTAGGCTGCCTTAGGTTAGGATATATAACGCTATAGACGTATATAAAGTCCCAACCGAGATGTACGGGACGACAAGAATGGGATTCTGTAAAACATTACCAGCGAGGGGCTAGATGGGTTAGGTTAGGTTATTTTACGTTATAGACGTATATAGCGTTTCCACCGAGAAGGAGGGGCCGACACGCCAGGAATGATGGAAAATACTACATCCGAGGTGTTAGGCTGCCTTAGGTTAGGATATATAACGCTATAGACGTGTATAATGTCCCCAACGAGACGTACAGGCCGACACGACAGGGATTTTGTAAAACATTAACAGCGAGGGGCTAGATGGGTTAGGATAGGTTATATTACGTTATAGACGTATATAATGTTCGCACCGAGAAGTAGGCCCGGCACGTCAGGAATGTTGGAAAATACTACATCCGAGGTGTTAGGCTGCCTTAGGTTAGGATATATAACGCTATAGACGTATATAAAGTCCCAACCGAGATGTACGGGACGACAAGAATGGGATTCTGTAAAACATTACCAGCGAGGGGCTAGATGGGTTAGGTTAGGTTATTTTACGTTATAGACGTATATAATGTTGCCACCGAGAAGTAGAGGCCGATCCGCCAGGAATGTTGTACAATGCTACATCCGAGATGCTAGCCTGCCATAGGTTAGGATATTTAACGCTATAGACGTATATAATGTCCCCACCGAGACGTACAGGCCGACACGACCGGGATTTTGTAAAACATTACCAGCGAGGGGCTAGATAGGTTAGGTTAGGTTATATTATGTTATAGACGTATATAATGTTCCCACCGAGAAGTAGGGTCCGACCCGCCAGGAATGTTGGTAAAGACTACATCCGAGATGTTAGGTTGCCTTAAGTTGGGATATATAACGTTATAGAAGTATATAATGTCCCACCCGAGATATACGGGACGACACGAACGGGATTCTGTAACACAGTACCTGCTGGGGGCTAGATGGGTTAGGTTAGGTTATATAACGTTATAGACGTATATAATGTTGCCACCGAGAAGTAGAGGCCGATCCGCCAGGAATGTTGTACAATACTACATCCGAGATGCTAGCCTGCCATAGGTTAGGATATTTAACGCTATAGACGTATATAATGTCCCCACCGAGACGTACAGGCCGACACGACCGGGATTTTGTAAAACATTACCAGCGAGGGGCTAGATGAGTTAGGATAGGTTATATTACGTTATAGACGTATATAATGTTCGCACCGAGAAGTAGGCCCGACACGCCAGGAATGTTGGAAAATACTACATCCGAGGTGTTAGGCTGCCTTAGGTTTGGATATATAAACTTATTGACGTATATAATGTCCCCACCGAGAAGTACGGGCAGACACGAACGGGATTCTGTAAAACATAACCAGCGAGGTTCTAGATGGGTTAGGTTAGGATATATTACGTTATAGACGTATATAGTGTTTCCACCGAGAAGTAGGGGCCGACCCGCCAGGAATGTTGGAAAATACTACATTCGAGCTGTTAGGTTCCCTTAGGTTGGGATATATAAACTTATTGACGTATATAATGTCCCCACCGAGAAGTACGGGCAGACACGAACGGGATTCTGTAAAACATTACCAGCGAGGGGCTAGATGGGTTAGGATAGGTTATATTACGTTATAGACGTATATAATGTTCCCACCGAGAAGTAGGGTCCGACCCGCCAGGAATGTTGGAAAATACGACATCCGAGGTGTTAGGCTGCCTTAGGTTAGGATATATAACGTTATAAAAGTATATAATGTCCCCATCGAGACGTACGGGATGACACGAACGGGATTTTGTAAAACATAACCAGCGAGGGTCTAGATGGGTTAGGTTAGGATATATTACGTTATAGAAGTATATAGTGTTTCCACCGAGAAGTAGGGGCCGACCCGCCAGGAATGTTGGAAAATACTACATTCGAGCTGTTAGGTTGCCTTAGGTTGGGATATATAACGCTATAGACGTATATAATGTCCCCAACGAGACGTACAGGCCGACACGACCGGGATTTTGTAAAACATTACCAGCGAGGGGCTAGATGGGTTAGGATAGGTTATATTACGTTATAGACGTATATAATGTTCCCACCGAGAAGTAGGGTCCGACCCGCCAGGAATGTTGGAAAATACGACATCCGAGGTGTTAGGCTGCCTTAGGTTAGGATATATAACGCTATAGACGTATATAAAGTCCCAACCGAGACGTACGGGACGACACGTACGGGATTCTGTAAAACATTATCAGCGAGGGGCTAGATGGGATATGTTAGGTTATATTATGTTATAGACGTATATATTGTTCCCACCGAGAAGTAGGGTCCGACCCGCCAGGAATGTTGGTAAAGACTACATCCGAGATGTTAGGTTGCCTTAGGTTGGGATATATAACGTTATAAAAGTATATAATGTCCCCATCGAGACGTACGGGATGACACGAACGGGATTTTGTAAAACATAACCAGCGAGGGTCTAGATGGGTTAGGTTAGGATATATTACGTTATAGAAGTATATAGTGTTTCCACCGAGAAGTAGGGGCCGACCCGCCAGGAATGTTGGAAAATACTACATTCGAGCTGTTAGGTTGCCTTAGGTTGGGATATATAACCTTATTGACGTATATAATGTCCCCACCGAGAAGTACGGGCAGACACGAACGGGATTCTGTAAAACATTACCAGCGAGGGGCTAGATGGGATATGTTAGGTTATATTATGTTATAGACGTATATATTGTTCCCACCGAGAAGTAGGGTCCGACCCGCCAGGAATGTTGGTAAAGGCTACATCCGAGATGTTAGGTTGCCTTAGGTTGGGATATATAACGTTATAAAAGTATATAATGTCCCCATCGAGACGTACGGGATGACACGAACGGGATTTTGTAAAACATAACCAGCGAGGGTCTAGATGGGTTAGGTTAGGATATATTACGTTATAGAAGTATATAGTGTTTCCACCGAGAAGTAGGGGCCGACCCGCCAGGAATGTTGGAAAATACTACATTCGAGCTGTTAGGTTGCCTTAGGTTGGGATATATAACCTTATTGACGTATATAATGTCCCCACCGAGAAGTACGGGCAGACACGAACGGGATTCTGTAAAACATTACCCGCAAGGGGCTAGATGGGTTAGGTTAGGTTATATTACGTTATAGACGAATATAATGTTCCCACCGAGAAGTAGGGTCCGACACGCCAGGAATGATGGAAAATACTACATCCGAGGTGTTAGGCTGCCTTAGGTTAGGATATATAACGCTATAGACGTGTATAATGCCCCAACGAGACGTACAGGCCGACACGACAGGGATTTTGTAAAACATTAACAGCGAGGGGCTAGATGGGTTAGGATAGGTTATATTACGTTATAGACGTATATAATGTTCGCACCGAGAAGTAGGCCCGGCACGTCAGGAATGTTGGAAAATACTACATCCGAGGTGTTAGGCTGCCTTAGGTTTGGATATATAACGCTATAGACGTATATAAAGTCCCAACCGAGATGTACGGGACGACAAGAATGGGATTCTGTAAAACATTACCAGCGAGGGGCTAGATGGGTTAGGTTAGGTTATTTTACGTTATAGACGTATATAGCGTTTCCACCGAGAAGGAGGGGCCGACACGCCAGGAATGTTGGAAAATACTACAACCGAGGTGTTAGGTTGTCTTAGGTTAGGATATATAACGATATAGACGTATATAATGTCCCAACCGAGATGTACGTGGCGACACGAACGGGATTCTGTAAAACATTACCAGCGAGGGGCTAGATGGGTTAGGTTAGGTTATATTACGTTATAGACGAATATAATGTTCCCACCGAGAAGTAGGGGCCGACACGCCAGGAATGTTGGTAAAGACTACATCCGAGATGTTAGGTTGCCTTAGGTTGGGATATATAACCTTATAGAAATATATAATGTCCCCACCGAGACGTACGGGATGACACGAACGGGATTTTGTAAAACATAACCAGCGAGGTTCTAGATGGGTTAGGTTAGGATATATTACGTTATAGACGTATATAGTGTTTCCACCGAGAAGTAGGGGCCGACCCGCCAGGAATGTTGGAAAATACTACATTCGAGCTGTTAGGTTCCCTTAGGTTGGCATATATAACCTTATTGACGTATATAATGTCCCCACCGAGAAGTACGGGCAGACACGAACGGGATTCTGTAAAACATTACCAGCGAGGGGCTAGATGGGTTAGGTTAGGTTATATTACGTTATAGACGAATATAATGTTCCCACCGAGAATTGGGGTCCGACCCGCCAGGAATGTTGATAAATACTACATCCGAGAGGTTAGGTTGCCTTGGGTTGGGATACATAACGTTATAGACGTACATAATGACCCCACCGAGACGTACGGGACGATACAAACGGGATTTTATAAAACATTACCAGCGAGGGGCTAGATGGGTTAATTTGGGTTATATTATGTTATAGACGTATATAATGTTCCCACCGAGAAGTAGGGGCCGACACGCCAGGAATGTTGGAAAATACTACATCCGAGGTGTTAGGCTGCCTTAGGTTAGGATATATAACGCTATAGACGTATATAATGTCCCCAACGAGACGTACAGGCCGACACGACCGGGATTTTGTAAAACATTACCAGCGAGGGGCTAGATGGGTTAGGATAGGTTATATTACGTTATAGACGTATATAATGTTCCCACCGAGAAGTAGGGTCCGACCCGCCAGGAATGTTGGAAAATACGACATCCGAGGTGTTAGGCTGCCTTAGGTTAGGATATATAACGCTATAGACGTATATAAAGTCCCAACCGAGACGTACGGGACGACACGTACGGGATTCTGTAAAACATTATCAGCGAGGGGCTAGATGGGATATGTTAGGTTATATTATGTTATAGACGTATATATTGTTCCCACCGAGAAGTAGGGTCCGACCCGCCAGGAATGTTGGTAAAGACTACATCCGAGATGTTAGGTTGCCTTAGGTTGGGATATATAACGTTATAAAAGTATATAATGTCCCCATCGAGACGTACGGGATGACACGAACGGGATTTTGTAAAACATAACCAGCGAGGGTCTAGATGGGTTAGGTTAGGATATATTACGTTATAGAAGTATATAGTGTTTCCACCGAGAAGTAGGGGCCGACCCGCCAGGAATGTTGGAAAATACCACATTCGAGCTGTTAGGTTGCCTTAGGTTGGGATATATAACCTTATTGACGTATATAATGTCCCCACCGAGAAGTACGGGCAGACACGAACGGGATTCTGTAAAACATTACCAGCGAGGGGCTAGATGGGATATGTTAGGTTATATTATGTTATAGACGTATATATTGTTCCCACCGAGAAGTAGGGTCCGACCCGCCAGGAATGTTGGTAAAGACTATATCCGAGATGTTAGGTTGCCTTAGGTTGGGATACATAACCTTATAGAAGTATATAATGTCCCCACCGAGACGTACGGGATGACACGAACGGGATTTTGTAAAACATAACCAGCGAGGTTCTAGATGGGTTAGGTTAGGATATATTACGTTATAGACGTATATAGTGTTTCCACCGAGAAGTAGGGGCCGACCCGCCAGGAATGTTGGAAAATACTACATTCGAGCTGTTAGGTTCCCTTAGGTTGGGATATATAACCTTATTGACGTATATAATGTCCCCGCCGAGAAGTACGGGCAGACACGAACGGGATTCTGTAAAACATTACCAGCGAGGGGCTAGATGGGTTAGGTTAGGTTATATTACGTTATAGACGAATATAATGTTCCCACCGAGAATTGGGGTCCGACCCGCCAGGAATGTTGGAAAATACTACATCCGAGGTGTTAGGCTGCCTTGGGTTGGGATATATAACGCTATAGACGTATATAATGTCCCCAACGAGACGTACAGGCCGACACGACCGGGATTTTGTAAAACATTACCAGCGAGGGGCTAGATGGGTTAGGATAGGTTATATTACGTTATAGACGTATATAATGTTCCCACCGAGAAGTAGGGTCCGACCCACCAGGAATGTTGGTAAATGCTACACCCCAGATGTTAGGTTGCCATAGCTTAGAATATATAACGCTATAGACGTATATAATGTCTCAAACGAGACGTACGGGACGACGCGAACGGGATTCTGTTAAACATTACCAGCGAGGGGCTAGATGGGTTAGGTTATGTTATATTATGTTTTAGACGTATATAATGTTCCCAGCGAGAAGTAGGGGCCGACACGCCAGGAATGTTGGAAAATACTACATCCGAGCTGTTAGGCTGCCTTAGGTTAGGATATGTAACGCTATAGACGTATATAATGTCCTAAACGAGACGTACGGGACAACACGAACGGGATTTTATAAAACATTTCCAGAGAGGGGCTAGATGGGTTAGGTTATGTTATATTATGTTTTAGACGTATATAATGTTCCCAGCGAGAAGTAGGGGCCGACCCGCCAGGAATGTTGGTAAAAACTACATCCGAGATGTTAGGTTGTCCTATTTTGGGTTATATAACGTTATAGACGTACATAATGTCCCCAACGAGACGTACGGGCCGCCAGGACCGGCATTCTGTAAAACATTATCACCGAGGTGCAAGATGGGTTAGGTTATGTTATGTTACGTCATAGACGTATATAATGTTCCCACCGAGAAGTAGGGACCGACCCGCCAGGAATGTAGGAAAATACTACATCCGAGGTGTTAGGTTGCGTCAGGTTGGGGTATATAACGTTATAGACGTATATAACTTCCCCACCGAGTCGTACGGGCCGAAACGACCGGGATTCTGTAAAACATCACAAGCGAGAGGCTAGATGGGTTAGGTTAGGTTATGTTACGTTATAGACGTATATAATGTTCCAACCGAGAAGTAGGGTCTGAAGCGCCAGGAATGTTGGAAAATACTACATCCGAGCTGTTAGGCTGCCTTAGGTTAGGATATGTAACGCTATAGACGTATATAATGTCCTAAACGAGACGTACGGGACGACACGAACGGGATTTTATAAAACATTTCCAGAGAGGGGCTAGATGGGTTAGGTTATGTTATATTACGTTATCGACGTATATAATGTTACCACCGTGAAGTAGGATCCGACCCGCCAGGAATGTTGGTAAAAACTACATCCGAGATGTTAGGTTGCCCTATTTTGGGTTATGTAACGTTATAGACGTATATAATGTCCCCAACGAGACGTACGGGCAGCCAGGACCGGCATTCTGTAAAACATTATCACCGAGGTGCAAGATGGGTTAGGTTATGTTATGTTACGTCATAGACGTATATAATGTTCCCACCGAGAAGTAGGGACCGACCCGCCAGGAATGTAGGAAAATACTACATCCGAGGTGTTAGGTTGCGTCAGGTTGGGGTATATAACGTTATAGACGTATATAACTTCCCCACCGAGTCGTACGGGCCGAAACGACCGGGATTCTGTAAAACATCACAAGCGAGAGGCTAGATGGGTTAGGTTAGGATATATAACGCTATAGACGTATATAAAGTTGCCACCGATAAGTAGGGTCCGACCCACCAGGAATGTTGGTAAATGCTACACCCCAGATGTTAGGTTGCCATAGCTTAGAATATATAACGCTATAGACGTATATAATGTCTCAAACGAGACGTACGGGACGACGCGAACGGGATTCTGTTAAACATTACCAGCGAGGGGCTAGATGGGTTAGGTTATGTTATATTATGTTTTAGACGTATATAATGTTCCCAGCGAGAAGTAGGGGCCGACACGCCAGGAATGTTGGAAAATACTACATCCGAGCTGTTAGGTTGCCCTATTTTGGGATATATAACGTTATAGACGTATATAATGTCCGCACCGAGACGTACGGGCCGCCAGGACCGGCATTCTGTAAAACATTATCACCGAGGTGCAAGATGGGTTAGGTTATGTTATGTTACGTCATAGACGTATATAATGTTCCCACCGAGAAGTAGGGACCGACCCGCGAGGAATGTAGGAAAATAGTACATCCGAGGTGTTAGGTTGCGTCAGGTTGGGGTATATAACGTTATAGACGTATATAATTTCCCCACCGAGTCGTACGGGCCGAAACGACCGGGATTCTGTAAAACATCACAAGCGAGAGGCTAGATGGGTTAGGTTAGGATATATAACGCTATAGACGTATATAAAGTTGCCACCGATAAGTAGGGTCCGACCCACCAGGAATGTTGGTAAATGCTACACCCCAGATGTTAGGTTGCCATAGCTTAGAATATATAACGCTATAGACGTATATAATGTCTCAAACGAGACGTACGGGACGACGCGAACGGGATTCTGTTAAACATTACCAGCGAGGGGCTAGATGGGTTAGGTTATGTTATATTATGTTTTAGACGTATATAATGTTCCCAGCGAGAAGTAGGGGCCGACACGCCAGGAATGTTGGAAAATACTACATCCGAGCTGTTAGGCTGCCTTAGGTTAGGATATGTAACGCTATAGACGTATATAATGTCCTAAACGAGACGTACGGGACGACACGAACGGGATTTTATAAAACATTTCCAGAGAGGGGCTAGATGGGTTAGGTTATGTTATATTATGTTTTAGACGTATATAATGTTCCCAGCGAGAAGTAGGGGCCGACCCGCCAGGAATGTTGGTAAAAACTACATCCGAGATGTTAGGTTGTCCTATTTTGGGTTATATAACGTTATAGACGTACATAATGTCCCCAACGAGACGTACGGGCCGCCAGGACCGGCATTCTGTACAACATTATCACCGAGGTGCAAGATGGGTTAGGTTATGTTATGTTACGTCATAGACGTATATAATGTTCCCACCGAGAAGTAGGGACCGACCCGCCAGGAATGTAGGAAAATACTACATCCGAGGTGTTAGGTTGCGTCAGGTTGGGGTATATAACGTTATAGACGTATATAACTTCCCCACCGAGTCGTACGGGCCGAAACGACCGGGATTCTATAAAACATCACAAGCGAGAGGCTAGATGGGTTAGGTTGGGATATATAACGCTATAGACGTATATAAAGTTGCCACCGATAAGTAGGGTCCGACCCGCCAGGAATGTTGGTAAATACTACACCCCAGATGTTAGGTTTGCCATAGCTTAGAATATATAACGCTATAGACGTATATAATGTCTCAAACGAGACGTACAGGACGACGCGAACGGGATTCTGTTAAACATTACCAGCGAGGGGCTAGATGGGTTAGGTTATGTTATATTATGTTTTAGACGTATATAATGTTCCCAGCGAGAAGTAGGGGCCGACACGCCAGGAATGTTGGAAAATACTACATCCGAGCTGTTAGGCTGCCTTAGGTTAGGATATGTAACGCTATAGACGTATATAATGTCCTAAACGAGACGTACGGGACGACACGAACGGGATTTTATAAAACATTTCCAGAGAGGGGCTAGATGGGTTAGGTTATGTTATATTATGTTATCGACGTATATAATGTTCCCACCGTGAAGTAGGATCCGACCCGCCAGGAATGTTGGTAAAAACGACATCCGAGATGTTAGGTTGTCCTATTTTGGGTTATATAACGTTATAGACGTACATAATGTCCCCAACGAGACGTACGGGCCGCCAGGACCGACATTCTGTAAAACATTATCACCGAGGTGCAAGATGGGTTAGGTTATGTTATGTTACGTCATAGACGTATATAATGTTCCCACCGAGAAGTAGGGACCGACCCGCCAGGAATGTAGGAAAATACTACACCCGAGGTGTTAGGTTGCGTCAGGTTGGGGTATATAACGTTATAGACGTATATAACTTCCCCACCGAGTCGTACGGGCCGAAACGACCGGGATTCTGTAAAACATCACAAGCGAGAGGCTAGATGGGTTAGGTTAGGTTATGTTACGTTATAGACGTATATAATGTTCCAACCGAGAAGTAGGGTCTGAAGCGCCACGGAATGTTGGAAAATACTACATCCGAGCTGTTAGGCTGCCTTAGGTTAGGATATGTAACGCTATAGACGTATATAATGTCCTAAACGAGACGTACGGGACGACACGAACGGGATTTTATAAAACATTTCCAGAGAGGGGCTAGATGGGTTAGGTTATGTTATATTACGTTATCAACGTATATAATGTTCCCACCGTGAAGTAGGATCCGACCCGCCAGGAATGTTGGTAAAAACTACATCCGAGATGTTAGGTTGCCCTATTTTGGGTTATATAACGTTATAGACGTATATAATGTCCCCAACGAGACGTACGGGCAGCCAGGACCGGCATTCTGTAAAACATTATCACCGAGGTGCAAGATGGGTTAGGTTATGTTATGTTACGTCATAGACGTATATAATGTTCCCACCGAGAAGTAGGGACCGACCCGCCAGGAATGTAGGAAAATACTACACCCGAGGTGTTAGGTTGCGTCAGGTTGGGGTATATAACGTTATAGACGTATATAACTTCCCCACCGAGTCGTACGGGCCGAAACGACCGGGATTCTGTAAAACATCACAAGCGAGAGGCTAGATGGGTTAGGTTAGGTTATGTTACGTTATAGACGTATATAATGTTCCAACCGAGAAGTAGGGTCTGAAGCGCCAGGAATGTTGGAAAATACTACATCCGAGCTGTTAGGCTGCCTTAGGTTAGGATATGTAACGCTATAGACGTATATAATGTCCTAAACGAGACGTACGGGACGACACGAACGGGATTTTATAAAACATTTCCAGAGAGGGGCTAGATGGGTTAGGTTATGTTATATTACGTTATCGACGTATATAATGTTCCCACCGTGAAGTAGGATCCGACCCGCCAGGAATGTTGGTAAAAACTACATCCGAGATGTTAGGTTGCCCTATTTTGGGTTATATAACGTTATAGACGTATATAATGTCCCCAACGAGACGTACGGGCAGCCAGGACCGGCATTCTGTAAAACATTATCACCGAGGTGCAAGATGGGTTAGGTTATGTTATGTTACGTCATAGACGTATATAATGTTCCCACCGAGAAGTAGGGACCGACCCGCCAGGAATGTAGGAAAATACTACATCCGAGGTGTTAGGTTGCGTCAGGTTGGGGTATATAACGTTATAGACGTATATAACTTCCCCACCGAGTCGTACGGGCCGAAACGACCGGGATTCTGTAAAACATCACAAGCGAGAGGCTAGATGGGTTAGGTTAGGATATATAACGCTATAGACGTATATAAAGTTGCCACCGATAAGTAGGGTCCGACCCACCAGGAATGTTGGTAAATGCTACACCCCAGATGTTAGGTTGCCATAGCTTAGAATATATAACGCTATAGACGTATATAATGTCTCAAACGAGACGTACGGGACGACGCGAACGGGATTCTGTTAAACATTACCAACGAGGGGCTAGATGGGTTAGGTTATGTTATATTATGTTTTAGACGTATATAATGTTCCCAGCGAGAAGTAGGGGCCGACACGCCAGGAATGTTGGAAAATACTACATCCGAGCTGTTAGGCTGCCTTAGGTTAGGATATGTAACGCTATAGACGTATATAAAGTCTCAAACGAGACGTACGGGAAGACGCGAACGGGATTCTGTTAAACATTACCAGCGAGGGGCTAGATGGGTTAGGTTATGTTATATTATGATTTAGACGTATATAATGTTCCCAGCGAGAAGTAGGGGCCGACACGCCAGGAATGTTGGAAAATACTACATCCGAGCTGTTAGGCTGCCTTAGGTTAGGATATGTAACGCTATAGACGTATATAATGTCCTAAACGAGACGTACGGGACGACACGAACGGGATTTTATAAAACATTTCCAGAGAGGGGCTAGATGGGTTAGGTTATGTTATATTATGTTATCGACGTATATAATGTTCCCACCGTGAAGTAGGATCCGACCCGCCAGGAATGTTGGTAAAAACTACATCCGAGATGTTAGGTTGTCCTATTTTGGGTTATATAACGTTATAGACGTACATAATGTCCCCAACGAGACGTACGGGCCGCCAGGACCGGCATTCTGTAAAACATTATCACCGAGGTGCAAGATGGGTTAGGTTATGTTATGTTACGTCATAGACGTATATAATGTTCCCACCGAGAAGTTGGGACCGACCCGCCAGGAATGTAGGAAAATACTACATCCGAGGTGTTAGGTTGCGTCAGGTTGGGGTATATAACGTTATAGACGTATATAACTTCCCCACCGAGTCGTACGGGCCGAAACGACCGGGATTCTGTAAAACATCACAAGCGAGAGGCTAGATGGGTTAGGTTAGGATATATAACGCTATAGACGTATATAAAGTTGCCACCGATAAGTAGGGTCCGACCCACCAGGAATGTTGGTAAATGCTACACCCCAGATGTTAGGTTGCCATAGCTTAGAATATATAACGCTATAAACGTATATAATGTCTCAAACGAGACGTACGGGACGACGCGAACGGGATTCTGTTAAACATTACCAACGAGGGGCTAGATGGGTTAGGTTATGTTATATTATGTTTTAGACGTATATAATGTTCCCAGCGAGAAGTAGGGGCCGACACGCCAGGAATGTTGGAAAATACTACATCCGAGCTGTTAGGCTGCCTTAGGTTAGGATATGTAACGCTATAGACGTATATAAAGTCTCAAACGAGACGTACGGGAAGACGCGAACGGGATTCTGTTAAACATTACCAGCGAGGGGCTAGATGGGTTAGGTTATGTTATATTATGATTTAGACGTATATAATGTTCCCAGCGAGAAGTAGGGGCCGACACGCCAGGAATGTTGGAAAATACTACATCCGAGCTGTTAGGCTGCCTTAGGTTAGGATATGTAACGCTATAGACGTATATAATGTCCTAAACGAGACGTACGGGACGACACGAACGGGATTTTATAAAACATTTCCAGAGAGGGGCTAGATGGGTTAGGTTATGTTATATTATGTTATCGACGTATATAATGTTCCCACCGTGAAGTAGGATCCGACCCGCCAGGAATGTTGGTAAAAACTACATCCGAGATGTTAGGTTGTCCTATTTTGGGTTATATAACGTTATAGACGTACATAATGTCCCCAACGAGACGTACGGGCCGCCAGGACCGGCATTCTGTAAAACATTATCACCGAGGTGCAAGATGGGTTAGGTTATGTTATGTTACGTCATAGACGTATATAATGTTCCCACCGAGAAGTTGGGACCGACCCGCCAGGAATGTAGGAAAATACTACATCCGAGGTGTTAGGTTGCGTCAGGTTGGGGTATATAACGTTATAGACGTATATAACTTCCCCACCGAGTCGTACGGGCCGAAACGACCGGGATTCTGTAAAACATCACAAGCGAGAGGCTAGATGGGTTAGGTTAGGTTATGTTACGTTATAGACGTATATAATGTTCCAACCGAGAAGTAGGGTCTGAAGCGCCAGGAATGTTGGAAAATACTACATCCGAGCTGTTAGGCTGCCTTAGGTTAGGATATGTAACGCTATAGACGTATATAATGTCCTAAACGAGACGTACGGGACGACACGAACGGGATTTTATAAAACATTTCCAGAGAGGAGCTAGATGGGTTAGGTTATGTTATATTATGTTATCGACGTATATAATGTTCCCACCGTGAAGTAGGATCCGACCCGCCAGGAATGTTGGTAAAAACTACATCCGAGATGTTAGGTTGTCCTATTTTGGGTTATATAACGTTATAGACGTACATAATGTCCCCAACGAGACGTACGGGCCGCCAGGACCGGCATTCTGTAAAACATTATCACCGAGGTGCAAGATGGGTTAGGTTATGTTATGTTACGTCATAGACGTATATAATGTTCCCACCGAGAAGTAGGGACCGACCCGCCAGGAATGTAGGAAAATACTACATCCGAGGTGTTAGGTTGCGTCAGGTTGGGGTATATAACGTTATAGACGTATATAACTTCCCCACCGAGTCGTACGGGCCGAAACGACCGGGATTCTGTAAAACATCACAAGCGAGAGGCTAGATGGGTTAGGTTAGGATATATAACGCTATAGACGTATATAAAGTTGCCACCGATAAGTAGGGTCCGACCCGCCAGGAATGTTGGTAAAGACTACACCCCAGATGTTAGGTTGCCATAGCTTAGAATATATAACGCTATAGACGTATATAAAGTCTCAAACGAGACGTACGGGAAGACGCGAACGGGATTCTGTTAAACATTACCAGCGAGGGGCTAGATGGGTTAGGTTATGTTATATTATGATTTAGACGTATATAATGTTCGCAGCGAGAAGTAGGGGCCGACACGCCAGGAATGTTGGAAAATACTACATCCGAGCTGTTAGGCTGCCTTAGGTTAGGATATGTAACGCTATAGACGTATATAATGTCCTAAACGAGACGTACGGGACGACACGAACGGGATTTTATAAAACATTTCCAGAGAGGGGCTAGATGGGTTAGGTTATGTTATATTATGTTATCGACGTATATAATGTTCCCACCGTGAAGTAGGATCCGACCCGCCAGGAATGTTGGTAAAAACTACATCCGAGATGTTAGGTTGCCCTATTTTGGGTTATATAACGTTATAGACGTACATAATGTCCCCAACGAGACGTACGGGTCGCCAGGACCGGCATTCTGTAAAACATTATCACCGAGGTGCAAGATGGGTTAGGTTATGTTATGTTACGTCATAGACGTATATTTTGTTCCCACCGAGAAGTAGGGACCGACCCGCCAGGAATGTAGGAAAATACTACATCCGAGGTGTTAGGTTGCGTCAGGTTGGGGTATATAACGTTATAGACGTATATAACTTCCCCACCGAGTCGTACGGGCCGAAACGACCGGGATTCTGTAAAACATCACAAGCGAGAGGCTAGATGGGTTAGGTTAGGTTATGTTACGTTATAGACGTATATAATGTTCCAACCGAGAAGTAGGGTCTGAAGCGCCAGGAATGTTGGAAAATACTACATCCGAGCTGTTAGGCTGCCTTAGGTTAGGATATGTAACGCTATAGACGTATATAATGTCCTAAACGAGACGTACGGGACGACACGAACGGGATTTTATAAAACATTTCCAGAGAGGGGCTAGATGGGTTAGGTTATGTTATATTACGTTATCGACGTATATAATGTTCCCACCGTGAAGTAGGATCCGACCCGCCAGGAATGTTGGTAAAAACTACATCCGAGATGTTAGGTTGCCCTATTTTGGGTTATATAACGTTATAGACGTATATAATGTCCCCAACGAGACGTACGGGCAGCCAGGACCGGCATTCTGTAAAACATTATCACCGAGGTGCAAGATGGGTTAGGTTATGTTATGTTACGTCATAGACGTATATAATGTTCCCACCGAGAAGTAGAGACCGACCCGCCAGGAATGTAGGAAAATACTACATCCGAGGTGTTAGGTTGCGTCAGGTTGGGGTATATAACGTTATAGACGTATATAACTTCCCCACCGAGTCGTACGGGCCGAAACGACCGGGATTCTGTAAAACATCACAAGCGAGAGGCTAGATGGGTTAGGTTAGGATATATAACGCTATAGACGTATATAAAGTTGCCACCGATAAGTAGGGTCCGACCCACCAGGAATGTTGGTAAATGCTACACCCCAGATGTTAGGTTGCCATAGCTTAGAATATATAACGCTATAGACGTATATAATGTCTCAAACGAGACGTACGGGACGACGCGAACGGGATTCTGTTAAACATTACCAACGAGGGGCTAGATGGGTTAGGTTATGTTATATTATGTTTTAGACGTATATAATGTTCCCAGCGAGAAGTAGGGGCCGACACGCCAGGAATGTTGGAAAATGCTACATCCGAGCTGTTAGGCTGCCTTAGGTTAGGATATGTAACGCTATAGACGTATATAAAGTCTCAAACGAGACGTACGGGAAGACGCGAACGGGATTCTGTTAAACATTACCAGCGAGGGGCTAGATGGGTTAGGTTATGTTATATTATGATTTAGACGTATATAATGTTCCCAGCGAGAAGTAGGGGCCGACACGCCAGGAATGTTGGAAAATACTACATCCGAGCTGTTAGGCTGCCTTAGGTTAGGATATGTAACGCTATAGACGTATATAATGTCCTAAACGAGACGTACGGGACGACACGAACGGGATTTTATAAAACATTTCCAGAGAGGGGCTAGATGGGTTAGGTTATGTTATATTATGTTATCGACGTATATAATGTTCCCACCGTGAAGTAGGATCCGACCCGCCAGGAATGTTGGTAAAAACTACATCCGAGAAGTTAGGTTGTCCTATTTTGGGTTATATAACGTTATAGACGTACATAATGTCCCCAACGAGACGTACGGGCCGCCAGGACCGGCATTCTGTAAAACATTATCACCGAGGTGCAAGATGGGTTAGGTTATGTTATGTTACGTCATAGACGTATATAATGTTCCCACCGAGAAGTAGGGACCGACCCGCCAGGAATGTAGGAAAATACTACATCCGAGGTGTTAGGTTGCGTCAGGTTGGGGTATATAACGTTATAGACGTATATAACTTCCCCACCGAGTCGTACGTCCCGAAACGACCGGGATTCTGTAAAACATCACAAGCGAGAGGCTAGATGGGTTAGGTTAGGTTATGTTACGTTATAGACGTATATAATGTTCCAACCGAGAAGTAGGGTCTGAAGCGCCAGGAATGTTGGAAAATACTACATCCGAGCTGTTAGGCTGCCTTAGGTTAGGATATGTAACGCTATAGACGTATATAATGTCCTAAACGAGACGTACGGGACGACACGAACGGGATTTTATAAAACATTTCCAGAGAGGAGCTAGATGGGTTAGGTTATGTTATATTATGTTATCGACGTATATAATGTTCCCACCGTGAAGTAGGATCCGACCCGCCAGGAATGTTGGTAAAAACTACATCCGAGATGTTAGGTTGTCCTATTTTGGGTTATATAACGTTATAGACGTACATAATGTCCCCAACGAGACGTACGGGCCGCCAGGACCGGCATTCTGTAAAACATTATCACCGAGGTGCAAGATGGGTTAGGTTATGTTATGTTACGTCATAGACGTATATAATGTTCCCACCGAGAAGTAGGGACCGACCCGCCAGGAATGTAGGAAAATACTACATCCGAGGTGTTAGGTTGCGTCAGGTTGGGGTATATAACGTTATAGACGTATATAACTTCCCCACCGAGTCGTACGGGCCGAAACGACCGGGATTCTGTAAAACATCACAAGCGAGAGGCTAGATGGGTTAGGTTAGGATATATAACGCTATAGACGTATATAAAGTTGCCACCGATAAGTAGGGTCCGACCCGCCAGGAATGTTGGTAAAGACTACACCCCAGATGTTAGGTTGCCATAGCTTAGAATATATAACGCTATAGACGTATATAAAGTCTCAAACGAGACGTACGGGAAGACGCGAACGGGATTCTGTTAAACATTACCAGCGAGGGGCTAGATGGGTTAGGTTATGTTATATTATGATTTAGACGTATATAATGTTCCCAGCGAGAAGTAGGGGCCGACACGCCAGGAATGTTGGAAAATACTACATCCGAGCTGTTAGGCTGCCTTAGGTTAGGATATGTAACGCTATAGACGTATATAATGTCCTAAACGAGACGTACGGGACGACACGAACGGGATTTTATAAAACATTTCCAGAGAGGGGCTAGATGAGTTAGGTTATGTTATATTATGTTATCGACGTATATAATGTTCCCACCGTGAAGTAGGATCCGACCCGCCAGGAATGTTGGTAAAAACTACATCCGAGATGTTAGGTTGCCCTATTTTGGGTTATATAACGTTATAGACGTACATAATGTCCCCAACGAGACGTACGGGTCGCCAGGACCGGCATTCTGTAAAACATTATCACCGAGGTGCAAGATGGGTTAGGTTATGTTATGTTACGTCATAGACGTATATTTTGTTCCCACCGAGAAGTAGGGACCGACCCGCCAGGAATGTAGGAAAATACTACATCCGAGGTGTTAGGTTGCGTCAGGTTGGGGTATATAACGTTATAGACGTATATAACTTCCCCACCGAGTCGTACGTCCCGAAACGACCGGGATTCTGTAAAATATCACAAGCGAGAGGCTAGATGGGTTAGGTTAGGATATATAACGCTATAGACGTATATAAAGTTGCCACCGATAAGTAGGGTCCGACCCGCCAGGAATGTTGGTAAATACTACACCCCAGATGTTAGGTTGCCATAGCTTAGAATATATAACGCTATAGACGTATATAATGTCTCAAACGAGACGTACGGGACGACGCGAACGGGATTCTGTTAAACATTACCAGCGAGGGGCTAGATGGGTTAGGTTATGTTATATTATGTTTTAGATGTATATAATGTTCCCAGCGAGAAGTAGGGGTCGACACGCCAGGAATGTTGGAAAATACTACATCCGAGCTGTTAGGCTGCCTTAGGTTAGGATATGTAACGCTATAGACGTATATAATGTCCTAAACGAGACGTACGGGACGACACGAACGGGATTTTATAAAACATTTCCAGAGAGGGGCTAGATGGGTTAGGTTATGTTATATTATGTTATCGACGTATATAATGTTCCCACCGTGAAGTAGGATCCGACCCGCCAGGAATGTTGGTAAAAACTACATCCGAGATGTTAGGTTGTCCTATTTTGGGTTATATAACGTTATAGACGTACATAATGTCCCCAACGAGACGTACGGGCCGCCAGGACCGGCATTCTGTAAAACATTATCACCGAGGTGCAAGATGGATTAGGTTATGTTATGTTACGTCATAGACGTATATAATGTTCCCACCGAGAAGTAGGGACCGACCCGCCAGGAATGTAGGAAAATACTACATCCGAGGTGTTAGGTTGCGTCAGGTTGGGGTATATAACGTTATAGACGTATATAACTTCCCCACCGAGTCGTACGGGCCGAAACGACCGGGATTCTGTAAAACATCACAAGCGAGAGGCTAGATGGGTTAGGTTAGGTTATGTTACGTTATAGACGTATATAATGTTCCAACCGAGAAGTAGGGTCTGAAGCGCCAGGAATGTTGGAAAATACTACATCCGAGCTGTTAGGCTGCCTTAGGTTAGGATATGTAACGCTATAGACGTATATAATGTCCTAAACGAGACGTACGGGACGACACGAACGGGATTTTATAAAACATTTCCAGAGAGGGGCTAGATGGGTTAGGTTATGTTATATTACGTTATCGACGTATATAATGTTCCCACCGTGAAGTAGGATCCGACCCGCCAGGAATGTTGGTAAAAACTACATCCGAGATGTTAGGTTGCCCTATTTTGGGTTATATAACGTTATAGACGTATATAATGTCCCCAACGAGACGTACGGGCAGCCAGGACCGGCATTCTATAAAACATTATCACCGAGGTGCAAGATGGGTTAGGTTATGTTATGTTACGTCATAGACGTATATAATGTTCCCACCGAGAAGTAGGGACCGACCCGCCAGGAATGTAGGAAAATACTACATCCGAGGTGTTAGGTTGCGTCAGGTTGGGGTATATAACGTTATAGACGTATATAACTTCCCCACCGAGTCGTACGGGCCGAAACGACCGGGATTCTGTAAAACATCACAAGCGAGAGGCTAGATGGGTTAGGTTAGGATATATAACGCTATAGACGTATATAAAGTTGCCACCGATAAGTAGGGTCCGACCCACCAGGAATGTTGGTAAATGCTACACCCCAGATGTTAGGTTGCCATAGCTTAGAATATATAACGCTATAGACGTATATAATGTCTCAAACGAGACGTACGGGACGACGCGAACGGGATTCTGTTAAACATTACCAACGAGGGGCTAGATGGGTTAGGTTATGTTATATTATGTTTTAGACGTATATAATGTTCCCAGCGAGAAGTAGGGGCCGACACGCCAGGAATGTTGGAAAATACTACATCCGAGCTGTTAGGCTGCCTTAGGTTAGGATATGTAACGCTATAGACGTATATAAAGTCTCAAACGAGACGTACGGGAAGACGCGAACGGGATTCTGTTAAACATTACCAGCGAGGGGCTAGATGGGTTAGGTTATGTTATATTATGATTTAGACGTATATAATGTTCCCAGCGAGAAGTAGGGGCCGACACGCCAGGAATGTTGGAAAATACTACATCCGAGCTGTTAGGCTGCCTTAGGTTAGGATATGTAACGCTATAGACGTATATAATGTCCTAAACGAGACGTACGGGACGACACGAACGGGATTTTATAAAACATTTCCAGAGAGGGGCTAGATGGGTTAGGTTATGTTATATTATGTTATCGACGTATATAATGTTCCCACCGTGAAGTAGGATCCGACCCGCCAGGAATGTTGGTAAAAACTACATCCGAGAAGTTAGGTTGTCCTATTTTGGGTTATATAACGTTATAGACGTACATAATGTCCCCAACGAGACGTACGGGCCGCCAGGACCGGCATTCTGTAAAACATTATCACCGAGGTGCAAGATGGGTTAGGTTATGTTATGTTACGTCATAGACGTATATAATGTTCCCACCGAGAAGTTGGGACCGACCCGCCAGGAATGTAGGAAAATACTACATCCGAGGTGTTAGGTTGCGTCAGGTTGGGGTATATAACGTTATAGACGTATATAACTTCCCCACCGAGTCGTACGGGCCGAAACGACCGGGATTCTGTAAAACATCACAAGCGAGAGGCTAGATGGGTTAGGTTAGGTTATGTTACGTTATAGACGTATATAATGTTCCAACCGAGAAGTAGGGTCTGAAGCGCCAGGAATGTTGGAAAATACTACATCCGAGCTGTTAGGCTGCCTTAGGTTAGGATATGTAACGCTATAGACGTATATAATGTCCTAAACGAGACGTACGGGACGACACGAACGGGATTTTATAAAACATTTCCAGAGAGGAGCTAGATGGGTTAGGTTATGTTATATTATGTTATCGACGTATATAATGTTCCCACCGTGAAGTAGGATCCGACCCGCCAGGAATGTTGGTAAAAACTACATCCGAGATGTTAGGTTGTCCTATTTTGGGTTATATAACGTTATAGACGTACATAATGTCCCCAACGAGACGTACGGGCCGCCAGGACCGGCATTCTGTAAAACATTATCACCGAGGTGCAAGATGGGTTAGGTTATGTTATGTTACGTCATAGACGTATATAATGTTCCCACCGAGAAGTAGGGACCGACCCGCCAGGAATGTAGGAAAATACTACATCCGAGGTGTTAGGTTGCGTCAGGTTGGGGTATATAACGTTATAGACGTATATAACTTCCCCACCGAGTCGTACGGGCCGAAACGACCGGGATTCTGTAAAACATCACAAGCGAGAGGCTAGATGGGTTAGGTTAGGATATATAACGCTATAGACGTATATAAAGTTGCCACCGATAAGTAGGGTCCGACCCGCCAGGAATGTTGGTAAAGACTACACCCCAGATGTTAGGTTGCCATAGCTTAGAATATATAACGCTATAGACGTATATAATGTCTCAAACGAGACGTACGGGACGACGCGAACGGGATTCTGTTAAACATTACCAGCGAGGGGCTAGATGGGTTAGGTTATGTTATATTATGTTTTAGATGTATATAATGTTCCCAGCGAGAAGTAGGGGTCGACACGCCAGGAATGTTGGAAAATACTACATCCGAGCTGTTAGGCTGCCTTAGGTTAGGATATGTAACGCTATAGACGTATATAATGTCCTAAACGAGACGTACGGGACGACACGAACGGGATTTTATAAAACATTTCCAGAGAGGGGCTAGATGGGTTAGGTTATGTTATATTATGTTATCGACGTATATAATGTTCCCACCGTGAAGTAGGATCCGACCCGCCAGGAATGTTGGTAAAAACTACATCCGAGATGTTAGGTTGTCCTATTTTGGGTTATATAACGTTATAGACGTACATAATGTCCCCAACGAGACGTACGGGCCGCCAGGACCGGCATTCTGTAAAACATTATCACCGAGGTGCAAGATGGGTTAGGTTATGTTATGTTACGTCATAGACGTATATAATGTTCCCACCGAGAAGTAGGGACCGACCCGCCAGGAATGTAGGAAAATACTACATCCGAGGTGTTAGGTTGCGTCAGGTTGGGGTATATAACGTTATAGACGTATATAACTTCCCCACCGAGTCGTACGGGCCGAAACGACCGGGATTCTGTAAAACATCACAAGCGAGAGGCTAGATGGGTTAGGTTAGGTTATGTTACGTTATAGACGTATATAATGTTCCAACCGAGAAGTAGGGTCTGAAGCGCCAGGAATGTTGGAAAATACTACATCCGAGCTGTTAGGCTGCCTTAGGTTAGGATATGTAACGCTATAGACGTATATAATGTCCTAAACGAAACGTACGGGACGACACGAACGGGATTTTATAAAACATTTCCAGAGAGGGGCTAGATGGGTTAGGTTATGTTATATTACGTTATCGACGTATATAATGTTCCCACCGTGAAGTAGGATCCGACCCGCCAGGAATGTTGGTAAAAACTACATCCGAGATGTTAGGTTGCCCTATTTTGGGTTATATAACGTTATAGACGTATATAATGTCCCCAACGAGACGTATGGGCAGCCAGGACCGGCATTCTGTAAAACATTATCACCGAGGTGCAAGATGGGTTAGGTTATGTTATGTTACGTCATAGACGTATATAATGTTCCCACCGAGAAGTAGGGACCGACCCGCCAGGAATGTAGGAAAATACTACATCCGAGTTGTTAGGTTGCGTCAGGTTGGGGTATATAACGTTATAGACGTATATAACTTCCCCACCGAGTCGTACGGGCCGAAACGACCAGGATTCTGTAAAACATCACAAGCGAGAGGCTAGATGGGTTAGGTTAGGATATATAACGCTATAGACGTATATAAAGTTGCCACCGATAAGTAGGGTCCGACCCACCAGGAATGTTGGTAAATGCTACACCCCAGATGTTAGGTTGCCATAGCTTAGAATATATAACGCTATAGACGTATATAATGTCTCAAACGAGACGTACGGGACGACGCGAACGGGATTCTGTTAAACATTACCAGCGAGGGGCTAGATGGGTTAGGTTATGTTATATTATGTTTTAGACGTATATAATGTTCCCAGGGAGAAGTAGGGGCCGACACGCCAGGAATGTTGGAAAATACTACATCCGAGCTGTTAGGTTGCCCTATTTTGGGATATATAACGTTATAGACGTATATAATGTCCGCACCGAGACGTACGGGCCGCCAGGACCGGCATTCTGTAAAACATTATCACCGAGGTGCAAGATGGGTTAGGTTATGTTATGTTACGTCATAGACGTATATAATGTTCCCACCGAGAAGTAGGGACCGACCCGCGAGGAATGTAGGAAAATAGTACATCCGAGGTGTTAGGTTGCGTCAGGTTGGGGTATATAACGTTATAGACGTATATAATTTCCCCACCGAGTCGTACGGGCCGAAACGACCGGGATTCTGTAAAACATCACAAGCGAGAGGCTAGATGGGTTAGGTTAGGATATATAACGCTATAGACGTATATAAAGTTGCCACCGATAAGTAGGGTCCGACCCACCAGGAATGTTGGTAAATGCTACACCCCAGATGTTAGGTTGCCATAGCTTAGAATATATAACGCTATAGACGTATATAATGTCTCAAACGAGACGTACGGGACGACGCGAACGGGATTCTGTTAAACATTACCAGCGAGGGGCTAGATGGGTTAGGTTATGTTATATTATGTTTTAGACGTATATAATGTTCCCAGCGAGAAGTAGGGGCCGACGCGCCAGGAATGTTGGAAAATACTACATCCGAGCTGTTAGGCTGCCTTAGGTTAGGATATGTAACGCTATAGACGTATATAAAGTCTCAAACGAGACGTACGGGAAGACGCGAACGGGATTCTGTTAAACATTACCAGCGAGGGGCTAGATGGGTTAGGTTATGTTATATTATGATTTAGACGTATATAATGTTCCCAGCGAGAAGTAGGGGCCGACACGCCAGGAATGTTGGAAAATACTACATCCGAGCTGTTAGGCTGCCTTAGGTTAGGATATGTAACGCTATAGACGTATATAATGTCCTAAACGAGACGTACGGGACGACACGAACGGGATTTTATAAAACATTTCCAGAGAGGGGCTAGATGGGTTAGGTTATGTTATATTATGTTATCGACGTATATAATGTTCCCACCGTGAAGTAGGATCCGACCCGCCAGGAATGTTGGTAAAAACTACATCCGAGATGTTAGGTTGTCCTATTTTGGGTTATATAACGTTATAGACGTACATAATGTCCCCAACGAGACGTACGGGCCGCCAGGACCGGCATTCTGTAAAACATTATCACCGAGGTGCAAGATGGGTTAGGTTATGTTATGTTACGTCATAGACGTATATAATGTTCCCACCGAGAAGTTGGGACCGACCCGCCAGGAATGTAGGAAAATACTACATCCGAGGTGTTAGGTTGCGTCAGGTTGGGGTATATAACGTTATAGACGTATATAACTTCCCCACCGAGTCGTACGGGCCGAAACGACCGGGATTCTGTAAAACATCACAAGCGAGAGGCTAGATGGGTTAGGTTAGGTTATGTTACGTTATAGACGTATATAATGTTCCAACCGAGAAGTAGGGTCTGAAGCGCCAGGAATGTTGGAAAATACTACATCCGAGCTGTTAGGCTGCCTTAGGTTAGGATATGTAACGCTATAGACGTATATAATGTCCTAAACGAGACGTACGGGACGACACGAACGGGATTTTATAAAACATTTCCAGAGAGGAGCTAGATGGGTTAGGTTATGTTATATTATGTTATCGACGTATATAATGTTCCCACCGTGAAGTAGGATCCGACCCGCCAGGAATGTTGGTAAAAACTACATCCGAGATGTTAGGTTGTCCTATTTTGGGTTATATAACGTTATAGACGTACATAATGTCCCCAACGAGACGTACGGGCCGCCAGGACCGGCATTCTGTAAAACATTATCACCGAGGTGCAAGATGGGTTAGGTTATGTTATGTTACGTCATAGACGTATATAATGTTCCCACCGAGAAGTAGGGACCGACCCGCCAGGAATGTAGGAAAATACTACATCCGAGGTGTTAGGTTGCGTCAGGTTGGGGTATATAACGTTATAGACGTATATAACTTCCCCACCGAGTCGTACGGGCCGAAACGACCGGGATTCTGTAAAACATCACAAGCGAGAGTCTAGATGGGTTAGGTTAGGATATATAACGCTATAGACGTATATAAAGTTGCCACCGATAAGTAGGGTCCGACCCGCCAGGAATGTTGGTAAAGACTACACCCCAGATGTTAGGTTGCCATAGCTTAGAATATATAACGCTATAGACGTATATAATGTCTCAAACGAGACGTACGGGACGACGCGAACGGGATTCTGTTAAACATTACCAGCGAGGGGCTAGATGGGTTAGGTTATGTTATATTATGTTTTAGATGTATATAATGTTCCCAGCGAGAAGTAGGGGTCGACACGCCAGGAATGTTGGAAAATACTACATCCGAGCTGTTAGGCTGCCTTAGGTTAGGATATGTAACGCTATAGACGTATATAATGTCCTAAACGAGACGTACGGGACGACACGAACGGGATTTTATAAAACATTTCCAGAGAGGGGCTAGATGGGTTAGGTTATGTTATATTATGTTATCGACGTATATAATGTTCCCACCGTGAAGTAGGATCCGACCCGCCAGGAATGTTGGTAAAAACTACATCCGAGATGTTAGGTTGTCCTATTTTGGGTTATATAACGTTATAGACGTACATAATGTCCCCAACGAGACGTACGGGCCGCCAGGACCGGCATTCTGTAAAACATTATCACCGAGGTGCAAGATGGGTTAGGTTATGTTATGTTACGTCATAGACGTATATAATGTTCCCACCGAGAAGTAGGGACCGACCCGCCAGGAATGTAGGAAAATACTACATCCGAGGTGTTAGGTTGCGTCAGGTTGGGGTATATAACGTTATAGACGTATATAACTTCCCCACCGAGTCGTACGGGCCGAAACGACCGGGATTCTGTAAAACATCACAAGCGAGAGGCTAGATGGGTTAGGTTAGGATATATAACGCTATAGACGTATATAAAGTTGCCACCGATAAGTAGGGTCCGACCCACCAGGAATGTTGGTAAATGCTACACCCCAGATGTTAGGTTGCCATAGCTTAGAATATATAACGCTATAGACGTATATAATGTCTCAAACGAGACGTACGGGACGACGCGAACGGGATTCTGTTAAACATTACCAGCGAGGGGCTAGATGGGTTAGGTTATGTTATATTATGTTTTAGACGTATATAATGTTCCCAGCGAGAAGTAGGGGCCGACACGCCAGGAATGTTGGAAAATACTACATCCGAGCTGTTAGGTTGCCCTATTTTGGGATATATAACGTTATAGACGTATATAATGTCCGCACCGAGACGTACGGGCCGCCAGGACCGGCATTCTGTAAAACATTATCACCGAGGTGCAAGATGGGTTAGGTTATGTTATGTTACGTCATAGACGTATATAATGTTCCCACCGAGAAGTAGGGACCGACCCGCGAGGAATGTAGGAAAATAGTACATCCGAGGTGTTAGGTTGCGTCAGGTTGGGGTATATAACGTTATAGACGTATATAATTTCCCCACCGTGTCGTGCGGGCCGAAACGACCGGGATTCTGTAAAACATCACAAGCGAGAGGCTAGATGGGTTAGGTTAGGATATATAACGCTATAGACGTATATAAAGTTGCCACCGATAAGTAGGGTCCGACCCACCAGGAATGTTGGTAAATGCTACACCCCAGATGTTAGGTTGCCATAGCTTAGAATATATAACGCTATAGACGTATATAATGTCTCAAACGAGACGTACGGGACGACGCGAACGGGATTCTGTTAAACATTACCAACGAGGGGCTAGATGGGTTAGGTTATGTTATATTATGTTTTAGACGTATATAATGTTCCCAGCGAGAAGTAGGGGCCGACACGCCAGGAATGTTGGAAAATACTACATCCGAGCTGTTAGGCTGCCTTAGGTTAGGATATGTAACGCTATAGACGTATATAATGTCCTAAACGAGACGTACGGGACGACACGAACGGGATTTTATAAAACATTTCCAGAGAGGGGCTAGATGGGTTAGGTTATGTTATATTATGTTATCGACGTATATAATGTTCCCACCGTGAAGTAGGATCCGACCCGCCAGGAATGTTGGTAAAAACGACATCCGAGATGTTAGGTTGTCCTATTTTGGGTTATATAACGTTATAGACGTACATAATGTCCCCAACGAGACGTACGGGCCGCCAGGACCGACATTCTGTAAAACATTATCACCGAGGTGCAAGATGGGTTAGGTTATGTTATGTTACGTCATAGACGTATATAATGTTCCCACCGAGAAGTAGGGACCGACCCGCCAGGAATGTAGGAAAATACTACATCCGAGGTGTTAGGTTGCGTCAGGTTGGGGTATATAACGTTATAGACGTATATAACTTCTCCACCGAGTCGTACGGGCCGAAACGACCGGGATTCTGTAAAACATCACAAGCGAGAGGCTAGATGGGTTAGGTTAGGTTATGTTACGTTATAGACGTATATAATGTTCCAACCGAGAAGTAGGGTCTGAAGCGCCAGGAATGTTGGAAAATACTACATCCGAGCTGTTAGGCTGCCTTAGGTTAGGATATGTAACGCTATAGACGTATATAATGTCCTAAACGAGACGTACGGGACGACACGAACGGGATTTTATAAAACATTTCCAGAGAGGGGCTAGATGGGTTAGGTTATGTTATATTATGTTATCGACGTATATAATGTTCCCACCGTGAAGTAGGATCCGACCCGCCAGGAATGTTGGTAAAAACTACATCCGAGATGTTAGGTTGTCCTATTTTGGGTTATATAACGTTATAGACGTACATAATGTCCCCAACGAGACGTACGGGCCGCCAGGACCGGCATTCTGTAAAACATTATCACCGAGGTGCAAGATGGGTTAGGTTATGTTATGTTACGTCATAGACGTATATAATGTTCCCACCGAGAAGTTGGGACCGACCCGCCAGGAATGTAGGAAAATACTACATCCGAGGTGTTAGGTTGCGTCAGGTTGGGGTATATAACGTTATAGACGTATATAACTTCCCCACCGAGTCGTACGGGCCGAAACGACCGGGATTCTGTAAAACATCACAAGCGAGAGGCTAGATGGGTTAGGTTAGGTTATGTTACGTTATAGACGTATATAATGTTCCAACCGAGAAGTAGGGTCTGAAGCGCCAGGAATGTTGGAAAATACTACATCCGAGCTGTTAGGCTGCCTTAGGTTAGGATATGTAACGCTATAGACGTATATAATGTCCTAAACGAGACGTACGGGACGCCACGAACGGGATTTTATAAAACATTTCCAGAGAGGGGCTAGATGGGTTAGGTTATGTTATATTATGTTATCGACGTATATAATGTTCCCACCGTGAAGTAGGATCCGACCCGCCAGGAATGTTGGTAAAAACTACATCCGAGATGTTAGGTTGCCCTATTTTGGGTTATATAACGTTATAGACGTACATAATGTCCCCAACGAGACGTACGGGCCGCCAGGACCGGCATTCTGTAAAACATTATCACCGAGGTGCAAGATGGGTTAGGTTATGTTATGTTACGTCATAGACGTATATAATGTTCCCACCGAGAAGTAGGGACCGACCCGCCAGGAATGTAGGAAAATACTACATCCGAGGTGTTAGGTTGCGTCAGGTTGGGGTATATAACGTTATAGACGTATATAACTTCCCCACCGAGTCGTACGGGCCGAAACGACCGGGATTCTGTAAAACATCACAAGCGAGAGGCTAGATGGGTTAGGTTAGGATATATAACGCTATAGACGTATATAAAGTTGCCACCGATAAGTAGGGTCCGACCCACCAGGAATGTTGGTAAATGCTACACCCCAGATGTTAGGTTGCCATAGCTTAGAATATATAACGCTATAGACGTATATAATGTCTCAAACGAGACGTACGGGACGACGCGAACGGGATTCTGTTAAACATTACCAGCGAGGGGCTAGATGGGTTAGGTTATGTTATATTATGTTTTAGATGTATATAATGTTCCCAGCGAGAAGTAGGATCCGACCCGCCAGGAATGTTGGTAAAAACTACATCCGAGATGTTAGGTTGTCCTATTTTGGGTTATATAACGTTATAGACGTACATAATGTCCCCAACGAGACGTACGGGCCGCCAGGACCGGCATTCTGTAAAACATTATCACCGAGGTGCAAGATGGGTTAGGTTATGTTATGTTACGTCATAGACGTATATAATGTTCCCACCGAGAAGTCGGGACCGACCCGCCAGGAATGTAGGAAAATACTACATCCGAGGTGTTAGGTTGCGTCAGGTTGGGGTATATAACGTTATAGACGTATATAACTTCCCCACCGAGTCGTACGGGCCGAAACGACCGGGATTCTGTAAAACATCACAAGCGAGAGGCTAGATGGGTTAGGTTAGGTTATGTTACGTTATAGACGTATATAATGTTCCAACCGAGAAGTAGGGTCTGAAGCGCCAGGAATGTTGGAAAATGCTACATCCGAGCTGTTAGGCTGCCTTAGGTTAGGATATGTAACGCTATAGACGTATATAATGTCCTAAACGAGACGTACGGGACGACACGAACGGGATTTTATAAAACATTTCCAGAGAGGGGCTAGATGGGTTAGGTTATGTTATATTACGTTATCGACGTATATAATGTTCCCACCGTGAAGTAGGATCCGACCCGCCAGGAATGTTGGTAAAAACTACATCCGAGATGTTAGGTTGCCCTATTTTGGGTTATATAACGTTATAGACGTATATAATGTCCCCAACGAGACGTACGGGCAGCCAGGACCGGCATTCTGTAAAACATTATCACCGAGGTGCAAGATGGGTTAGGTTATGTTATGTTACGTCATAGACGTATATAATGTTCCCACCGAGAAGTAGGGACCGACCCGCCAGGAATGTAGGAAAATACTACATCCGAGGTGTTAGGTTGCGTCAGGTTGGGGTATATAACGTTATAGACGTATATAACTTCCCCACCGAGTCGTACGGGCCGAAACGACCGGGATTCTGTAAAACATCACAAGCGAGAGGCTAGATGGGTTAGGTTAGGATATATAACGCTATAGACGTATATAAAGTTGCCACCGATAAGTAGGGTCCGACCCACCAGGAATGTTGGTAAATGCTACACCCCAGATGTTAGGTTGCCATAGCTTAGAATATATAACGCTATAGACGTATATAATGTCTCAAACGAGACGTACGGGACGACGCGAACGGGATTCTGTTAAACATTACCAGCGAGGGGCTAGATGGGTTAGGTTATGTTATATTATGTTTTAGACGTATATAATGTTCCCAGCGAGAAGTAGGGGCCGACACGCCAGGAATGTTGGAAAATACTACATCCGAGCTGTTAGGCTGCCTTAGGTTAGGATATGTAACGCTATAGACGTATATAATGTCCTAAACGAGACGTACGGGACGACACGAACGGGATTCTGTTAAACATTACCAGCGAGGGGCTAGATGGGTTAGGTTATGTTATATTATGATTTAGACGTATATAATGTTCCCAGCGAGAAGTAGGGGCCGACACGCCAGGAATGTTGGAAAATACTACATCCGAGCTGTTAGGCTGCCTTAGGTTAGGATATGTAACGCTATAGACGTATATAATGTCCTAAACGAGACGTACGGGACGACACGAATGGGATTTTATAAAACATTTCCAGAGAGGGGCTAGATGGGTTAGGTTATGTTATATTATGTTATCGACGTATATAATGTTCCCACCGTGAAGTAGGATCCGACCCGCCAGGAATGTTGGTAAAAACTACATCCGAGATGTTAGGTTGTCCTATTTTGGGTTATATAACGTTATAGACGTACATAATGTCCCCAACGAGACGTACGGGCCGCCAGGACCGGCATTCTGTAAAACATTATCACCGAGGTGCAAGATGGGTTAGGTTATGTTATGTTACGTCATAGACGTATATAATGTTCCCACCGAGAAGTAGGGACCGACCCGCCAGGAATGTAGGAAAATACTACATCCGAGGTGTTAGGTTGCGTCAGGTTGGGGTATATAACGTTATAGACGTATATAACTTCCCCACCGAGTCGTACGGGCCGAAACGACCGGGATTCTGTAAAACATCACAAGCGAGAGGCTAGATGGGTTAGGTTAGGATATATAACGCTATAGACGTATATAAAGTTGCCACCGATAAGTAGGGTCCGACCCACCAGGAATGTTGGTAAATGCTACACCCCAGATGTTAGGTTGCCATAGCTTAGAATATATAACGCTATAGACGTATATAATGTCTCAAACGAGACGTACGGGACGACGCGAACGGGATTCTGTTAAACATTACCAGCGAGGGGCTAGATGGGTTAGGTTATGTTATATTATGTTTTAGACGTATATAATGTTCCCAGCGAGAAGTAGGGGCCGACACGCCAGGAATGTTGGAAAATACTACATCCGAGCTGTTAGGCTGCCTTAGGTTAGGATATGTAACGCTATAGACGTATATAATGTCCTAAACGAGACGTACGGGACGACACGAACGGGATTTTATAAAACATTTCCAGAGAGGGGCTAGATGGGTTAGGTTATGTTATATTACGTTATCGACGTATATAATGTTCCCACCGTGAAGTAGGATCCGACCCGCCAGGAATGTTGGTAAAAACTACATCCGAGATGTTAGGTTGCCCTATTTTGCATTATATAACGTTATAGACGTATATAATGTCCCCAACGAGACGTACGGGCAGCCAGGACCGGCATTCTGTAAAACATTATCACCGAGGTGCAAGATGGGTTAGGTTATGTTATGTTACGTCATAGACGTATATAATGTTCCCACCGAGAAGTAGGGACCGACCCGCCAGGAATGTAGGAAAATACTACATCCGAGGTGTTAGGTTGCGTCAGGTTGGGGTATATAACGTTATAGACGTATATAACTTCCCCACCGAGTCGTACGGGCCGAAACGACCGGGATTCTGTAAAACATCACAAGCGAGAGGCTAGATGGGTTAGGTTAGGATATATAACGCTATAGACGTATATAAAGTTGCCACCGATAAGTAGGGTCCGACCCACCAGGAATGTTGGTAAATGCTACACCCCAGATGTTAGGTTGCCATAGCTTAGAATATATAACGCTATAGACGTATATAATGTCTCAAACGAGACGTACGGGACGACGCGAACGGGATTCTGTTAAACATTACCAGCGAGGGGCTAGATGGGTTAGGTTATGTTATATTATGTTTTAGACGTATATAATGTTCCCAGCGAGAAGTAGGGGCCGACACGCCAGGAATGTTGGAAAATACTACATCCGAGCTGTTAGGCTGCCTTAGGTTAGGATATGTAACGCTATAGACGTATATAATGTCCTAAACGAGACGTACGGGACGACACGAACGGGATTCTGTTAAACATTACCAGCGAGGGGCTAGATGGGTTAGGTTATGTTATATTATGATTTAGACGTATATAATGTTCCCAGCGAGAAGTAGGGGCCGACACGCCAGGAATGTTGGAAAATACTACATCCGAGCTGTTAGGCTGCCTTAGGTTAGGATATGTAACGCTATAGACGTATATAATGTCCTAAACGAGACGTACGGGACGACACGAATGGGATTTTATAAAACATTTCCAGAGAGGGGCTAGATGGGTTAGGTTATGTTATATTATGTTATCGACGTATATAATGTTCCCACCGTGAAGTAGGATCCGACCCGCCAGGAATGTTGGTAAAAACTACATCCGAGATGTTAGGTTGTCCTATTTTGGGTTATATAACGTTATAGACGTACATAATGTCCCCAACGAGACGTACGGGCCGCCAGGACCGGCATTCTGTAAAACATTATCACCGAGGTGCAAGATGGGTTAGGTTATGTTATGTTACGTCATAGACGTATATAATGTTCCCACCGAGAAGTAGGGACCGACCCGCCAGGAATGTAGGAAAATACTACATCCGAGGTGTTAGGTTGCGTCAGGTTGGGGTATATAACGTTATAGACGTATATAACTTCCCCACCGAGTCGTACGGGCCGAAACGACCGGGATTCTGTAAAACATCACAAGCGAGAGGCTAGATGGGTTAGGTTAGGATATATAACGCTATAGACGTATATAAAGTTGCCACCGATAAGTAGGGTCCGACCCGCCAGGAACGTTGGTAAAGACTACACCCCAGATGTTAGGTTGCCATAGCTTAGAATATATAACGCTGTAGACGTATATAAAGTCTCAAACGAGACATACGGGAAGACGCGAACGGGATTCTGTTAAACATTACCAGCGAGGGGCTAGATGGGTTAGGTTATGTTATATTATGATTTAGACGTATATAATGTTCCCAGCGAGAAGTAGGGGCCGACACGCCAGGAATGTTGGAAAATACTACATCCGAGCTGTTAGGCTGCCTTAGGTTAGGATATGTAACGCTATAGACGTATATAATGTCCTAAACGAGACGTACGGGACGACACGAACGGGATTTTATAAAACATTTCCAGAGAGGGGCTAGATGGGTTAGGTTATGTTATATTATGTTATCGACGTATATAATGTTCCCACCGTGAAGTAGGATCCGACCCGCCAGGAATGTTGGTAAAAACTACATCCGAGATGTTAGGTTGCCCTATTTTGGGTTATATAACGTTATAGACGTACATAATGTCCCCAACGAGACGTACGGGTCGCCAGGACCGGCATTCTGTAAAACATTATCACCGAGGTGCAAGATGGGTTACGTTATGTTATGTTACGTCATAGACGTATATTTTGTTCCCACCGAGAAGTAGGGACCGACCCGCCAGGAATGTAGGAAAATACTACATCCGAGGTGTTAGGTTGCGTCAGGTTGGGGTATATAACGTTATAGACGTATATAACTTCCCCACCGAGTCGTACGGGCCGAAACGACCGGGATTCTGTAAAACATCACAAGCGAGAGGCTAGATGGGTTAGGTTAGGATATATAACGCTATAGACGTATATAAAGTTGCCACCGATAAGTAGGGTCCGACCCGCCAGGAATGTTGGTAAATACTACACCCCAGATGTTAGGTTGCCATAGCTTAGAATATATAACGCTATAGACGTATATAATGTCTCAAACGAGACGTACGGGACGACGCGAACGGGATTCTGTTAAACATTACCAGCGAGGGGCTAGATGGGTTAGGTTATGTTATATTATGTTTTAGATGTATATAATGTTCCCAGCGAGAAGTAGGGGTCGACACGCCAGGAATGTTGGAAAATACTACATCCGAGCTGTTAGGCTGCCTTAGGTTAGGATATGTAACGCTATAGACGTATATAATGTCCTAAACGAGACGTACGGGACGACACGAACGGGATTTTATAAAACATTTCCAGAGAGGGGCTAGATGGGTTAGGTTATGTTATATTATGTTATCGACGTATATAATGTTCCCACCGTGAAGTAGGATCCGACCCGCCAGGAATGTTGGTAAAAACTACATCCGAGATGTTAGGTTGTCCTATTTTGGGTTATATAACGTTATAGACGTACATAATGTCCCCAACGAGACGTACGGGCCGCCAGGAGCGGCATTCTGTAAAACATTATCACCGAGGTGCAAGATGGGTTAGGTTATGTTATGTTACGTCATAGACGTATATAATGTTCCCACCGAGAAGTAGGGACCGACCCGCCAGGAATGTAGGAAAATACTACATCCGAGGTGTTAGGTTGCGTCAGGTTGGGGTATATAACGTTATAGACGTATATAACTTCCCCACCGAGTCGTACGGGCCGAAACGACCGGGATTCTGTAAAACATCACAAGCGAGAGGCTAGATGGGTTAGGTTAGGTTATGTTATGTTATAGACGTATATAATGTTCCAACCGAGAAGTAGGGTCTGAAGCGCCAGGAATGTTGGAAAATACTACATCCGAGCTGTTAGGCTGCCTTAGGTTAGGATATGTAACGCTATAGACGTATATAATGTCCTAAACGAGACGTACGGGACGACACGAACGGGATTTTATAAAACATTTCCAGAGAGGGGCTAGATGGGTTAGGTTATGTTATATTACGTTATCGACGTATATAATGTTCCCACCGTGAAGTAGGATCCGACCCGCCAGGAATGTTGGTAAAAACTACATCCGAGATGTTAGGTTGCCCTATTTTGGGTTATATAACGTTATAGACGTATATAATGTCCCCAACGAGACGTATGGGCAGCCAGGACCGGCATTCTGTAAAACATTATCACCGAGGTGCAAGATGGGTTAGGTTATGTTATGTTACGTCATAGACGTATATAATGTTCCCACCGAGAAGTAGGGACCGACCCGCCAGGAATGTAGGAAAATACTACATCCGAGGTGTTAGGTTGCGTCAGGTTGGGGTATATAACGTTATAGACGTATATAACTTCCCCACCGAGTCGTACGGGCCGAAACGACCGGGATTCTGTAAAACATCACAAGCGAGAGGCTAGATGGGTTAGGTTAGGATATATAACGCTATAGACGTATATAAAGTTGCCACCGATAAGTAGGGTCCGACCCACCAGGAATGTTGGTAAATGCTACACCCCAGATGTTAGGTTGCCATAGCTTAGAATATATAACGCTATAGACGTATATAATGTCTCAAACGAGACGTACGGGACGACGCGAACGGGATTCTGTTAAACATTACCAGCGAGGGGCTAGATGGGTTAGGTTATGTTATATTATGTTTTAGACGTATATAATGTTCCCAGCGAGAAGTAGGGGCCGACACGCCAGGAATGTTGGAAAATACTACATCCGAGCTGTTAGGCTGCCTTAGGTTAGGATATGTAACGCTATAGACGTATATAATGTCCTAAACGAGACGTACGGGACGACACGAACGGGATTTTATAAAACATTTCCAGAGAGGGGCTAGATGGGTTAGGTTATGTTATATTATGTTTTAGACGTATATAATGTTCCCAGCGAGAAGTAGGGGCCGACACGCCAGGAATGTAGGAAAATACTACATCCGAGGTGTTAGGTTGCGTCAGGTTGGGGTATATAACGTTATAGACGTATATAACTTCCCCACCGAGTCGTACGGGCCGAAACGACCGGGATTCTGTAAAACATCACAAGCGAGAGGCTAGATGGGTTAGGTTAGGTTATGTTACGTTATAGACGTATATAATGTTCCAACCGAGAAGTAGGGTCTGAAGCGCCAGGAATGTTGGAAAATACTACATCCGAGCTGTTAGGCTGCCTTAGGTTAGGATATGTAACGCTATAGACGTATATAATGTCCTAAACGAGACGTACGGGACGACACGAACGGGATTTTATAAAACATTTCCAGAGAGGGGCTAGATGGGTTAGGTTATGTTATATTACGTTATCGACGTATATAATGTTCCCACCGTGAAGTAGGATCCGACCCGCCAGAATGTTGGTAAAAACTACATCCGAGATGTTAGGTTGCCCTATTTTCGGTTATATAACGTTATAGACGTATATAATGTCCCCAACGAGACGTACGGGCAGCCAGGACCGGCATTCTGTAAAACATTATCACCGAGGTGCAAGATGGGTTAGGTTATGTTATGTTACGTCATAGACGTATATAATGTTCCCACCGAGAAGTAGGGACCGACCCGCCAGGAATGTAGGAAAATACTACATCCGAGGTGTTAGGTTGCGTCAGGTTGGGGTATATAACGTTATAGACGTATATAACTTCCCCACCGAGTCGTACGGGCCGAAACGACCGGGATTCTGTAAAACATCACAAGCGAGAGGCTAGATGGGTTAGGTTAGGATATATAACGCTATAGACGTATATAAAGTTGCCACCGATAAGTAGGGTCCGACCCACCAGGAATGTTGGTAAATGCTACACCCCAGATGTTAGGTTGCCATAGCTTAGAATATATAACGCTATAGACGTATATAATGTCTCAAACGAGACGTACGGGACGACGCGAACGGGATTCTGTTAAACATTACCAGCGAGGGGCTAGATGGGTTAGGTTATGTTATATTATGTTTTAGACGTATATAATGTTCCCAGCGAGAAGTAGGGGCCGACACGCCAGGAATGTTGGAAAACACTACATCCGAGCTGTTAGGCTGCCTTAGGTTAGGATATGTAACGCTATAGACGTATATAATGTCCTAAACGAGACGTACGGGACGACACGAACGGGATTTTATAAAACATTTCCAGAGAGGGGCTAGATGGGTTAGGTTAGGTTATATTACGTTATAGGCGCATATAATGTTCCCACCGAGAAGTAGGGGCCGACCCGCCAGGAATGTTGTAAAATACTACATTCAAGATGTTATGGTGTCTTAGGTTGGGATATATAACGTTATAAACGTACATAATGTACCCACCGTGAAGTACGGGACGACACGAACGGGATTCTGTGAAACATTACCAGCGAGGGGCTAGATGGGTTAGGTTAGGTTATGTTACGTTATCGACGTACATAAATTTCCCACCGAGAAGTACGGGCCGACTCGCCATGAATATTGGAAAATACAACATCCGAGATGATAGGTTGCCTTAGTTTGGGATATATAACGTTATAGAAGTATATAATGTCCCAACCGAGACGTACGGGACGAAACGACCGGGATTCTGTAAAACATTACCAGCGAGGGGCCAGATGGGTTAGGACAGGTTATGTTACGTTATAGACGTATATAATGTTCCCACGGAGAAGTAGGAGCCGATACGTTAGGAATGTTGGAAAATACCACATGCGAGATGTTATTCTGCCTTAGGTTGGGATATATAACGTTATAGAAGTATATAATGTCCCAACCGAGACGTACGGGACGAAACGACCGGGATTCTGTAAAACATTACCAGTGTCACGTCACGGTCGGGAAAATTTCCGGAGTCGCATTTGTGTCCACACGTATTCCGACGATCTGTCGCGAAGACAAATACGGCGTCGGATGGCGGGTTCGAAGACTCGATTACGGCAAACGGGACGCTCGGAGCTCGATTTCGCGCCGGAGGAAAGGACACCGCACCTACCTTTCAGATGAATTGATACAGTTCTCGTTTCGGGTATCGCTGTTTGCGAGGATCTGTCTCCGGAATCGATGCGGCAAATCTGCGAAGGGGAACTTCCGTCAGCGGGATCAGCTTCCACTGCGGTCGAAGCGGTTGAGAGGGCGGCGGTGCTGGAATTGCGGAAGCCTCGAGGATCTCTGTCCTGATGCTGGATCTCGATACAGCGAACGATGCGTCGTCGTGGACTGCAGTAAGCTGGACGGCGTATACAGGAATCGGAACACAAGCTGCACCGATATATTCGCGCACAAGTCGACGAAGATACGTTTTCCTTCCCGCGCGTCGAGTACGTCGCCTGACTGCGGGATCTTTCATCAAGAAGCAACCCTCGATCGTTCCAGATATTCGGATAGGCTAAGCGGCGGTCCTCTCTAACCTTCCGAAGCACCAGTCAAGATCGAAGGAGCACTGCGTTCAATATTGCAATCGTAGAGCGCAGATCGGTTAAGCGGCGGTCCTCTCTAACCGTCTACGCCGTTCGGATATGAATAAAGAACGAGTTGAACGTTGCGATGCCTGAGTCGTATACGTACTAGCGAAAACGTATGATAAACGAATGGACTTTGAATAATGGAACTCGATAAATAAAAGATTTGACGTTAGGTAGAACTAAGTATATTCTTGTAACTTCGCTAATACAAATTAGAATCTAAGATAGAGTTAACTTACTACTAGACTTGAACAAAATAGAAAATAGAAAATAAACTAAGACTCCTGTGCAAAGGAGTTGCGACGGCCCTAAGGATTCGAGAGCTAAGTGCTCTGATCGGACTCCGTATCGGCGGAGAGAGGAGAACTGTGCTCCTCACCGGAGTGATTAGAACTGGCGTCCAGGTCGCGTGTCCTCGACCTCCCTTGGTCGCGTGGCGCGCGAGTCGCGGGCCCGCGTGGTGGGGCGGCGCGCGGAGTGGGGACCGCGCGTGGTGGGGCGGCGCGCGGAGTGGGGACCGCGCGTGGTGGGGTGAACGCGTTACGCGTGAGCCGGGAGCGTCGGGCCCCCGTTCGGGCGCTTAGCTGACGCGTCTTAGACTACGCGCGTTATCTTATACTATATCTTAAAATTATGAATCTACATCGAAATGACTTAGAATTAGGTGTTTGTTGTTTGTATGTACAGAATCGTGTCGTGTACTTAAAGACTAGAAATTCGCTTATGATCGCATGTATGAATATAAGAAGTATGGATGCGTGGTTGCTGGCGACTGGACGGGCTCGTACCTCTGCTCGTACTCGTACTCGTGCTTCTGCTCGTACCTCTGCTCGTACTTGTACATCGGCGGCGAACAAGCGCGTGAGCGCGAATTTACGGTCCAACCCCTGGTCAGTGGATGGCGGTCGGATGCCTGGGCGCGGCTGTATATTCGGTTGCCTGCTTCTGTGGGCTTCAACCCTGGGTACGGTGGGGCCTCAAGCATGGTGCTGAGCGTCTCCGGAGGCTGCGTGGGGCGGTTGAGGGTGGCAGGCGGCACGCCTGACGTCACACCTCCCCCCTTACGAAAAGAATTTCGGCCATGCCGAAATCTCTTGACTGGCCAAGTTTGCTGGTTGGCCGTTGTGGATCTGCCGGTTGGCTGCCGTTTCCGCTGTGGCTGTCCCCTCTGTGGGTAACAGCGACCTCGCTTTTCTCGATCGGGGTAACTCTGGTACTCTGTATCTTTGGCTTTCTGGATGCTGAGGACACTTTTATCACTGGCACTTACTGTGTCCGAATGTGTCGCTTTATTAGCGTCTTTTTCAGTTATATGGGAATCGTTCTCTGCACTCGCGCTTGTAGTGTCCGTCGCACTTTGATTCATACCACAGTTTCGTACTTCCATACTGTTCATGCGCTTACACATCTTAATTTTATTCGTGTGCACGATTTTGTGCCGTTTTTTGATAACTAACTTTACGTTGTTGTTACTCAAAACCTCGACAATCTTATATGGGCCAACGTATTGTGCTTCGAATTTATGTTTAATCGGTTCTTTTAACAAATATACCCATTGTCCGACTTCGAAGGTTTGAGTATTGGTTTTCCTGTCATAATAATATTTTGTGCGCTGTTTTGCATTGTCTAGATTATTTTTCGCTATTTCCTGTGACCTTACAATTTTTTCGGTTTGGCAACTTTTGCAGCGATTAACGTATTCCTGTATCTGTGCCTTCATATTAGGCCAAAAGAATTTCTCCCGAATTCTAGCATAAGTTTTATTTATGCCTTTGTGTCCTCCCACCGGGGAGTCGTGGTTTTCTTTAATAATTCTCAGCCTATCTCTTTCCGGTGGAGTGCGAATTAACCCTTGACAGACTGTAATCTGGACCGTCGTTTTGTAAAATATGTCTTGCAATAATTTCTGAATTTGTGACCATGTTATGTGGTCGAGAAAGGTTTGTGCGATACTGAATGATGCGAGTTGTAATTCGGTGACTACGTCGTATAATGAGCGGAGACATTCTACAAGAATTTGGAAATCTATCGTTCGACTTTCGTGTTCGATTACTGGCAATTGTATTTGGTACGTTTCGTCCTGCTTTGTTACCCTGGCCCTCGCGTGGTTTATATCGTCCGTTCTCAAGAAAAATTTTCCGGTTTTTTCCAATTGTTTTGCCCCGATGTCGTACGGGTAACCTGATTTTGAGATAAAAACGACTATGTTATCGCGTCTCGTCGTGATTGCGTCGCGTGTGGATTTGAATAATGGTTCCGATCTTTGAAATTCTCCAGGCGCTGGTGTGTAGATATCTACGTTATCGGCGGCTGTGCGAGGTGTCGATAAACTATCGTTGGACATCGCTGGCGTTGGAGGTGGCGGAGAAGGAGCGGGTTTATGTCGTTTTGGAACTATGTCGGAAATATCTTCGTCTGAACTGGAAGGAAGGAATAAAGGACATACCTGTACTGGGTTTCGCGATAGCGCGTCCGCATTCAGGTTCGTCTTGCCACTCTTGTAAATCATTTCATAATCGAATTCGGCCAGTTTTAGTCTCCAGCGTACCAATCGGCTCGATGGATCCTTTACGGAATTCATCCATATAAGAGGTCGGTGGTCGGTGACAAGTTTAAACTGATTTCCGTAAATATATGGTCTAAAGTGATGCACGGCATAGATTATGGCTAGGCATTCTTTCTCTATTGTCGCGTAGTTCCTTTCCGCAGGATTTAATAAGCGCGAGGTGTAAGCGATCGGAAGGTCGCGGCCTATCGGTCCTTGGCTCAATACTGCGCCTATGGCGTCCGCTGACGCGTCTGTTGTAATCACGAAGGGTAATTTGAAATTAGGGTATTGTAAAATAGGCGCTTCGCAGAGCGCATCGCGGAGTTTCGTGAACGCGTTCTCTTGTTCGTTATGCCAGACAAATGTTGTTTCTTTCTTTAATAGATTTGTTAATGGTTTCGCGGTGTTCGAGAAGTTTTGTATGAATCGGCGGTAATAACCGGCAAGGCCCAAGAACTGCTTTACCTGCTTTGGGTTCTTTGGGCGGGGAAAATCTTTAACTGCACTGACCTTTGCTGGGTCAGGCTTGACGCCATTCTCACTGATAATATGTCCTAAGTAGCTGACCTCGCGACGCAAAAATTCACATTTGTCAGGCTGTAGTACAAGATTCGCTTCTTTTAATCTATCGCCGAGTTTCTTAAATTTATTTTCGTGTTCCTGAAGGGAACTCGCGTAGATGACAATATCATCCAGGTAAACGAACATTTCGTTTCCTTGTAAACCTGTCAGGACGTTGTCCATTATTCGCTGAAATGTCGCAGGCGCGTTTCTTAATCCAAATGGCATACGTGTAAATTCGTAATGGCCATGCGGCGTCGAGAATGCGGTTTTATGCGCGTCAGCCGGTTCCATCGGGATTTGATGAAACCCGCTGGCGAGATCAAATGTGCTGAAGTACTTTGCACTGCCGAGTTGATCAAGGATCTCGGTAATGCATGGAAGCGGGTACGCGTCTGCGACAGATTTCTCGTTAAGAGCTCGGTAGTCTATTACGACTCGCCATCTTTTATTACCCTGTGAGTCGGCCTTTTTGGGTACGACCCAAAGGGGTGAATTATAAGGTGATTTCGAATGACGAATCACGTCGTTTTCTAATAAGTTTTCGATTTGGCGGCGAATCTCCTCCTTGTGTGTTGGTGGGAAGCGATATTGTTTTACGTTCACTGGACGGTCGTCGGCCGTCGGAATTTTATGTGTACCGGCGGTAGTGTAGCCTAATTTGTCGCCTTCTATGTAGAACGATTCTTGAGAGTTTTCTATCAATTTAATTACGTGTGCCCGTTCCTCGGCGTTGAGATGATCGAGGCGCAGTAAATCGATTATTTTGCTGACTCTGGATTTCGATGGAACCGGCGCTAGTGGTGACTCGTTGGTCGGGGTCCGCTTTACATTTGATTTTGCGACTTGTGCATAAGAAGGAGTTTCGCTACCTAGGTTGCGTATTGCTTGTGAATTCGAATTTGGAAGACCCTTATTATGGGACGAGCCGTTCTGTGCGGCTGTAATGGAATTTGCAATCGCGGAATTTAGACTTCCTATTGAATTTGGAATAGAATTTGACTCCGAGAATATTGAGTGTAACGCAGGTATGCTTTCATCGCGGAGCGGTGCCGCGGTTTCTACCTGCTCGAGCTTAACCCTTGGCAGCGCGATTTCGATCGTCCGTTCAGTGGAGTTTATTATTCTAGTGATCGCGCTGCTGTTTTTGACTTTGACCAGGGCGTCTCCGAAATACACCCCGGGTGCGATATTAGAACGCGGAATTATGCCTTCGGTTACTTGAGAGTTAATTACCCTTACTTTAACGCCGGCGTTCGTCCGCGGTGGAATCGAAATTTTTTTCTTGGTTTCGGAAACGCGTTTCTTAGGAACCGGCTTCGATTCTTCGAATTTTTCGATGTCGCGTTTGAATTGAATGCATTTCCCGTTCCAGCGGACGCAGTTTTTCAAGAATGAAATTTCGGCGTCAGCACAAAATCCAGATCCTAGAATTCCGGATGGTTTTAACGGGAAGTCGTCGCGTACGACGTTAAATGGGACTACGCGGTTAAAAATGACTAAGTTGACGGTGCCGAGGGTCGCGGTTTTCCCTTCCGTTACACCGGTGATTACCACGGTTTCGTTTGCGTCGATGCGCACGGACGGTGCTAAAGCCGAATGTTTAATCACATTTATTTCGGCCCCTGTGTCGACCATAAATTCCGTTGGTTGAATTAACTGTTCGGATTCAAGGACGACACTCGGCGTGCTCGCCTTACCGGTTAAATTTATCGCGGCATTTCGTCGTGCGTTTCCGTGGTCGTATCTTCGATTGCGAGATTGCGGACTCTCTGTGCGGCCTCGCGACCTGTCTCGCGGCAGTGTAGGAGGCCGTATCCGTTTCCCGAGTTCCTACCTTGGTTATTGAAATACTGTCGCTTCCTACACTCGTCTATTTCGTGTCCCGGAATCTTGCAATACCTGCAGAATTTGTCTGATCTAGACGGTACTTGGCGCGGTTGATCGTACGTTTGTCTATTCGCTGTGACGGGCGCGTCCCTGGGACTCGGCGCGTGCAGGTAGTCGCTGCGGTAATTAGTACGCGGCGGAACTGACCTGAGCTGGCAATCGCGGGCGTAATGACCGGTATTGTTACACCTAGAGCACACTATTTCTACACGTTTTTCACGCGACTCGGGACGCGCGCGGTTTCCCTTCAACCGTTCGCAATCGAGTTCGTACCGCTTAAATAAATCACGGGCCCGAGAAAATGCTTCTTCTGGCGACTCGAAAGCGTTTAAAGGCATCTCGACTCGGATTTCGGGTATCAGTCCGTTACGAAAGCATTGTAGCGTTAAGACTTCTACGCCAGTCATACCTCCTTGAGAACCGTAATGCGATAACCGTTCGCAGTCAATTATCGCGGACCTGAGGTCCTTAACGCGGCTTATATATTCGAGGATGTGTTCGTTGGGTTTCATGTAAATATTTGTAAGTTCGGCGCGATAATGGTCGGCCGATCGGATGGGACCGAAGGAACTACGGAGAATGTCAGTTAGCTCGAGTATCGTATGACACGGTTGATCCTCTAACGCTAGATACGCGCGCCCCTTGAGTTTACTCTTAATTAAGCGGGCGAACGTACGTTCGCACCCGTTGGGTATCAATTCGTACGCCCTTTTACACGCGCGAGTAAATTGAAGTACGGGCATATTTTGCCCGTCATAATGCGGCACGGCTTCCAACGCCTGTTTTAACGAAAGCTCATCGTGTTGGCGCGGCGGTATACCTGAGGTTGACGAATACTCGGTTTCGGCGTGCCGAAAATCTAATGGGGCTGTGTCGCTGTGCGTTAGGTCTCGGACTCGGCGGAGCGATTCAAGTTCGCGGCGCATTTCCTCGATTTTCTGAAGCAACGCTAAAGAAGTCGGTTCGACACCGCTTGCCGTTTTCGCGGTGTTTGATTCTGTGTCGGCAGTTCTAGGAATCGAATCGTCTTGAAATTCGAGCGGGCGGTTCAGGCGTTTATCGCGCGGCTCGTCGGCACCTGCGGCGGCGGCACCCCTTTGTAAGCGGGTTTTCGGCGGAGTCCTCGTTGCCATTTTCGTCGCGCACTTTTACGGCAGAATTTCCGAAAATTACGCGGCGTATCCCACCGCTGTCACCAAAAAGGTGTGTCACGTCACGGTCGGGAAAATTTCCGGAGTCGCATTTGTGTCCACACGTATTCCGACGATCTGTCGCGAAGACAAATACGGCGTCGGATGGCGGGTTCGAAGACTCGATTACGGCAAACGGGACGCTCGGAGCTCGATTTCGCGCCGGAGGAAAGGACACCGCACCTACCTTTCAGATGAATTGATACAGTTCTCGTTTCGGGTATCGCTGTTTGCGAGGATCTGTCTCCGGAATCGATGCGGCAAATCTGCGAAGGGGAACTTCCGTCAGCGGGATCAGCTTCCACTGCGGTCGAAGCGGTTGAGAGGGCGGCGGTGCTGGAATTGCGGAAGCCTCGAGGATCTCTGTCCTGATGCTGGATCTCGATACAGCGAACGATGCGTCGTCGTGGACTGCAGTAAGCTGGACGGCGTATACAGGAATCGGAACACAAGCTGCACCGATATATTCGCGCACAAGTCGACGAAGATACGTTTTCCTTCCCGCGCGTCGAGTACGTCGCCTGACTGCGGGATCTTTCATCAAGAAGCAACCCTCGATCGTTCCAGATATTCGGATAGGCTAAGCGGCGGTCCTCTCTAACCTTCCGAAGCACCAGTCAAGATCGAAGGAGCACTGCGTTCAATATTGCAATCGTAGAGCGCAGATCGGTTAAGCGGCGGTCCTCTCTAACCGTCTACGCCGTTCGGATATGAATAAAGAACGAGTTGAACGTTGCGATGCCTGAGTCGTATACGTACTAGCGAAAACGTATGATAAACGAATGGACTTTGAATAATGGAACTCGATAAATAAAAGATTTGACGTTAGGTAGAACTAAGTATATTCTTGTAACTTCGCTAATACAAATTAGAATCTAAGATAGAGTTAACTTACTACTAGACTTGAACAAAATAGAAAATAGAAAATAAACTAAGACTCCTGTGCAAAGGAGTTGCGACGGCCCTAAGGATTCGAGAGCTAAGTGCTCTGATCGGACTCCGTATCGGCGGAGAGAGGAGAACTGTGCTCCTCACCGGAGTGATTAGAACTGGCGTCCAGGTCGCGTGTCCTCGACCTCCCTTGGTCGCGTGGCGCGCGAGTCGCGGGCCCGCGTGGTGGGGCGGCGCGCGGAGTGGGGACCGCGCGTGGTGGGGCGGCGCGCGGAGTGGGGACCGCGCGTGGTGGGGTGAACGCGTTACGCGTGAGCCGGGAGCGTCGGGCCCCCGTTCGGGCGCTTAGCTGACGCGTCTTAGACTACGCGCGTTATCTTATACTATATCTTAAAATTATGAATCTACATCGAAATGACTTAGAATTAGGTGTTTGTTGTTTGTATGTACAGAATCGTGTCGTGTACTTAAAGACTAGAAATTCGCTTATGATCGCATGTATGAATATAAGAAGTATGGATGCGTGGTTGCTGGCGACTGGACGGGCTCGTACCTCTGCTCGTACTCGTACTCGTGCTTCTGCTCGTACCTCTGCTCGTACTTGTACATCGGCGGCGAACAAGCGCGTGAGCGCGAATTTACGGTCCAACCCCTGGTCAGTGGATGGCGGTCGGATGCCTGGGCGCGGCTGTATATTCGGTTGCCTGCTTCTGTGGGCTTCAACCCTGGGTACGGTGGGGCCTCAAGCATGGTGCTGAGCGTCTCCGGAGGCTGCGTGGGGCGGTTGAGGGTGGCAGGCGGCACGCCTGACGTCACACCAGCGAGGGGCCAGATGGGTTAGGACAGGTTATGTTACGTTATAGACGTATATAATGTTCCCACGGAGAAGTAGGAGCCGATACGTTAGGAATGTTGGAAAATACCACATCCGAGATGTTATTCTGCCTTAGGTTAGGATATATAACGTTATAGACGTACATAATATCCACACCAAGACGTACGGGCCGACACGACCGGGATTCTGTAAAACATCACAAGCGAGAGGCTAGATGGGTTAGGTTAGGATATATAACGCTATAGACGTATATAAAGTTGCCACCGATAAGTAGGGTCCGACCCACCAGGAATGTTGGTAAATGCTACACCCCAGATGTTAGGTTGCCATAGCTTAGAATATATAACGCTATAGACGTATATAATGTCTCAAACGAGACGTACGGGACGACGCGAACGGGATTCTGTTAAACATTACCAGCGAGGGGCTAGATGGGTTAGGTTATGTTATATTATGTTTTAGACGTATATAATGTTCCCAGCGAGAAGTAGTGGCCGACACGCCAGGAATGTTGGAAAATACTACATCCGAGCTGTTAGGCTGCCTTAGGTTAGGATATGTAACGCTATAGACGTATATAATGTCCTAAACGAGACGTACGGGACGACACGAACGGGATTTTATAAAACATTTCCAGAGAGGGGCTAGATGGGTTAGGTTATGTTATATTATGTTTTAGACGTATATAATGTTCCCAGCGAGAAGTAGGGGCCGACACGCCAGGAATGTTGGAAAATACTACATCCGAGCTGTTAGGCTGCCTTAGGTTAGGATATGTAACGCTATAGACGTATATAATGTCCTAAACGAGACGTAAGGGACGACACGAAAGGGATTTTATAAAACATTTCCAGAGAGGGGCTAGATGGGTTAGGTTATGTTATATTATGTTATCGACGTATATAATGTTCCCACCGTGAAGTAGGATCCGACCCGCCAGGAATGTTGGTAAAAACTACATCCGAGATGTTAGGTTGCCCTATTTTGGGTTATATAACGTTATAGACGTACATAATGTCCCCAACGAGACGTACGGGACGCCAGGACCGGCATTCTGTAAAACATTATCACCGAGGTGCAAGATGGGTTGGGTTATGTTATGTTACGTCATAGACGTATATAATGTTCCCACCGAGAAGTAGGGACCGACCCGCCAGGAATGTAGGAAAATACTACATCCGAGGTGTTAGGTTGCGTCAGGTTGGGGTATATAACGTTATAGACGTATATAACTTCCCCACCGAGTCGTACGGGCCGAAACAACCGGGATTCTGTAAAACATCACAAGCGAGAGGCTAGACGGGTTAGGTTAGGATATATAACGCTATAGACGTATATAAAGTTGCCACCGATAAGTAGGGTCCGACCCGCCAGGAATGTTGGTAAATACTACACCCCAGATGTTAGGTTGCCATAGCTTAGAATATATAACGCTATAGACGTATATAATGTCTCAAACGAGACGTACGGGACGACGCGAACGGGATTCTGTTAAACATTACCAGCGAGGGGCTAGATGGGTTAGGTTATGTTATATTATGTTTTAGACGTATATAATGTTCCCAGCGAGAAGTAGGGGTCGACACGCCAGGAATGTTGGAAAATACTACATCCGAGCTGTTAGGCTGCCTTAGGTTAGGATATGTAACGCTATAGACGTATATAATGTCCTAAACGAGACGTACGGGACGACACGAACGGGATTTTATAAAACATTTCCAGAGAGGGGCTAGATGGGTTAGGTTATGTTATATTATGTTATCGACGTATATAATGTTCCCACCGTGAAGTAGGATCCGACCCGCCAGGAATGTTGGTAAAAACTACATCCGAGATGTTAGGTTGTCCTATTTTGGGTTATATAACGTTATAGACGTACATAATGTCCCCAACGAGACGTACGGGCCGCCAGGACCGGCATTCTGTAAAACATTATCACCGAGGTGCAAGATGGGTTAGGTTATGTTATGTTACGTCATAGACGTATATAATGTTCCCACCGAGAAGTAGGGACCGACCCGCCAGGAATGTAGGAAAATACTACATCCGAGGTGTTAGGTTGCGTCAGGTTGGGGTATATAACGTTATAGACGTATATAACTTCCCCACCGAGTCGTACGGGCCGAAACGACCGGGATTCTGTAAAACATCACAAGCGAGAGGCTAGATGGGTTAGGTTAGGATATATAACGCTATAGACGTATATAAAGTTGCCACCGATAAGTAGGGTCCGACCCGCCAGGAATGTTGGTAAATACTACACCCCAGATGTTAGGTTGCCATAGCTTAGAATATATAACGCTATAGACGTATATAATGTCTCAAACGAGACGTACGGGACGACGCGAACGGGATTCTGTTAAACATTACCAGCGAGGGGCTAGATGGGTTAGGTTATGTTATATTATGTTTTAGACGTATATAATGTTCCCAGCGAGAAGTAGGGGTCGACACGCCAGGAATGTTGGAAAATACTACATCCGAGCTGTTAGGCTGCCTTAGGTTAGGATATGTAACGCTATAGACGTATATAATGTCCTAAACGAGACGTACGGGACGACACGAACGGGATTTTATAAAACATTTCCAGAGAGGGGCTAGATGGGTTAGGTTATGTTATATTATGTTATCGACGTATATAATGTTCCCACCGTGAAGTAGGATCCGACCCGCCAGGAATGTTGGTAAAAACTACATCCGAGATGTTAGGTTGTCCTATTTTGGGTTATATAACGTTATAGACGTACATAATGTCCCCAACGAGACGTACGGGCCGCCAGGACCGGCATTCTGTAAAACATTATCACCGAGGTGCAAGATGGGTTAGGTTATGTTATGTTACGTCATAGACGTATATAATGTTCCCACCGAGAAGTAGGGACCGACCCGCCAGGAATGTAGGAAAATACTACATCCGAGGTGTTAGGTTGCGTCAGGTTGGGGTATATAACGTTATAGACGTATATAACTTCCCCACCGAGTCGTACGGGCCGAAACGACCGGGATTCTGTAAAACATCACAAGCGAGAGGCTAGATGGGTTAGGTTAGGATATATAACGCTATAGACGTATATAAAGTTGCCACCGATAAGTAGGGTCCGACCCGCCAGGAATGTTGGTAAATACTACACCCCAGATGTTAGGTTGCCATAGCTTAGAATATATAACGCTATAGACGTATATAATGTCTCAAACGAGACGTACGGGACGACGCGAACGGGATTCTGTTAAACATTACCAGCGAGGGGCTAGATGGGTTAGGTTATGTTATATTATGTTTTAGACGTATATAATGTTCCCAGCGAGAAGTAGGGGCCGACACGCCAGGAATGTTGGAAAATACTACATCCGAGCTGTTAGGCTGCCTTAGGTTAGGATATGTAACGCTATAGACGTATATAATGTCCTAAACGAGACGTACGGGACGACACGAACGGGATTTTATAAAACATTTCCAGAGAGGGGCTAGATGGGTTAGGTTATGTTATATTATGTTTTAGACGTATATAATGTTCCCAGCGAGAAGTAGGGGCCGACACGCCAGGAATGTTGGAAAATACTACATCCGAGCTGTTAGGCTGCCTTAGGTTAGGATATGTAACGCTATAGACGTATATAGTGTCCCAAACGAGACGTACGGGACGACACGAAAGGGATTTTATAAAACATTTCCAGAGAGGGGCTAGATGGGTTAGGTTATGTTATATTATGTTATCGACGTATATAATGTTCCCACCGAGAAGTAGGGACCGACCCGCCAGGATTGTAGGAAAATACTACATCCGAGGTGTTAGGTTGCGTCAGGTTGGGGTATATAACGTTATAGACGTATATAACTTCCCCACCGAGTCGTACGGGCCGAAACGACCGGGATTCTGTAAAACATCACAAGCGAGAGGCTAGATGGGTTAGGTTAGGATATATAACGCTATAGACGTATATAAAGTTGCCACCGATAAGTAGGGTCCGACCCGCCAGGAATGTTGGTAAATACTACACCCCAGATGTTAGGTTGCCATAGCTTAGAATATATAACGCTATAGACGTATATAATGTCTCAAACGAGACGTACGGGACGACGCGAACGGGATTCTGTTAAACATTACCAGCGAGGGGCTAGATGGGTTAGGTTATGTTATATTATGTTTTAGACGTATATAATGTTCCCAGCGAGAAGTAGGGGCCGACACGCCAGGAATGTTGGAAAATACTACATCCGAGCTGTTAGGCTGCCTTAGGTTAGGATATGTAACGCTATAGACGTATATAATGTCCTAAACGAGACGTACGGGACGACACGAACGGGATTTTATAAAACATTTCCAGAGAGGGGCTAGATGGGTTAGGTTATGTTATATTACGTTATCGGCGTATATAATGTTCCCACCGTGAAGTAGGATCCGACCCGCCAAGAATGTTGGTAAAAACTACATCCGAGATGTTAGGTTGCCCTATTTTGGGTTATATAACGTTATAGACGTATATAATGTCCCCAACGAGACGTACGGGCAGCCAGGACCGGCATTCTGTAAAACATTATCACCGAGGTGCAAGATGGGTTAGGTTATGTTATGTTACGTCATAGACGTATATAATGTTCCCACCGAGAAGTAGGGACCGACCCGCCAGGAATGTAGGAAAATACAACATCCGAGGTGTTAGGTTGCGTCAGGTTGGGGTATATAACGTTATAGACGTATATAACTTCCCCACCGAGTCGTACGGGCCGAAACGACCGGGATTCTGTAAAACATCACAAGCGAGAGGCTAGATGGGTTAGGTTAGGATATATAACGCTATAGACGTATATAAAGTTGCCACCGATAAGTAGGGTCCGACCCGCCAGGAATGTTGGTAAATACTACACCCCAGATGTTAGGTTGCCATAGCTTAGAATATATAACGCTATAGACGTATATAATGTCTCAAACGAGACGTACGGGACGACGCGAACGGGATTCTGTTAAACATTACCAGGGAGGGGCTAGATGGGTTAGGTTATGTTATATTATGTTTTAGACGTATATAATGTTCCCAGCGAGAAGTAGGGGCCGACACGCCAGGAATGTTGGAAAATACTACATCCGAGCTGTTAGGCTGCCTTAGGTTAGGATATGTAACGCTATAGACGTATATAATGTCCTAAACGAGACGTACGGGACGACACGAACGGGATTTTATAAAACATTTCCAGAGAGGGGCTAGATGGGTTAGGTTATGTTATATTATGTTATCGACGTATATAATGTTCCCACCGTGAAGTAGGATCCGACCTGCCAGGAATGTTGGTAAAAACTACATCCGAGATGATAGGTTGCCCTATTTTGGGTTATATAACGTTATAGACGTATATAATGTCCCCAACGAGAGGTACGGGCCGCCAGGACCGGCATTCTGTAAAACATTATCACCGAGGTGCAAGATGGGTTAGGTTATGTTTTGTTACGTCATAGACGTATATAATGTTCCCACCGAGAAGTAGGGACCGACCCGCCAGGAATGTAGGAAAATACTACATCCGAGGTGTTAGGTTGCGTCAGGTTGGGGTATATAACGTTATAGACGTATATAACTTCCCCACCGAGTCGTACGGGCCGAAACGACCGGGATTCTGTAAAACATCACAAGCGAGAGGCTAGATGGGTTAGGTTGGGATATATAACGCTATAGACGTATATAAAGTTGCCACCGATAAGTAGGGTCCGACCCGCCAGGAATGTTGGTAAATACTACACCCCAGATGTTAGGTTGCCATAGCTTAGAATATATAACGCTATAGACGTATATAATGTCTCAAACGAGACGTACGGGACGACGCGAACGGGATTCTGTTAAACATTACCAGCGAGGGGCTAGATGGGTTAGGTTATGTTATATTATGTTTTAGACGTATATAATGTTCCCAGCGAGAAGTAGGGGCCGACACGCCAGGAATGTTGGAAAATACTACATCCGAGCTGTTAGGCTGCCTTAGGTTAGGATATGTAACGCTATAGACGTATATAATGTCCTAAACGAGACGTACGGGACGACACGAACGGGATTTTATAAAACATTTCCAGAGAGGGGCTAGATGGGTTAGGTTATGTTATATTATGTTATCGACGTATATAATGTTCCCACCGTGAAGTAGGATCCGACCCGCCAGGAATGTTGGTAAAAACTACATCCGAGATGATAGGTTGCCCTATTTTGGGTTATATAACGTTATAGACGTATATAATGTCCCCAACGAGAGGTACGGGCCGCCAGGACCGGCATTCTGTAAAACATTATCACCGAGGTGCAAGATGGGTTAGGTTATGTTTTGTTACGTCATAGACGTATATAATGTTCCCACCGAGAAGTAGGGACCGACCCGCCAGGAATGTAGGAAAATACTACATCCGAGGTGTTAGGTTGCGTCAGGTTGGGGTATATAACGTTATAGACGTATATAACTTCCCCACCGAGTCGTACGGGCCGAAACGACCGGGATTCTGTAAAACATTACAAGCGAGAGGCTAGATGGGTTAGGTTGGGATATATAACGCTATAGACGTATATAAAGTTGCCACCGATAAGTAGGGTCCGACCCGCCAGGAATGTTGGTAAATACTACACCCCAGATGTTAGGTTGCCATAGCTTAGATTATATAACGCTATAGACGTATATAATGTCTCAAACGAGACGTACGGGACGACGCGAACGGGATTCTGTTAAACATTACCAGCGAGGGGTTAGATGGGTTAGGTTATGTTATATTATGTTTTAGACGTATATAATGTTCCCAGCGAGAAGTAGGGGCCGACACGCCAGGAATGTTGGAAAATACTACATCCGAGCTGTTAGGCTGCCTTAGGTTAGGATATGTAACGCTATAGACGTATATAATGTCCTAAACGAGACGTACGGGACGACACGAACGGGATTTTATAAAACATTTCCAGAGAGGGGCTAGATGGGTTAGGTTATGTTATATTATGTTATCGACGTATATAATGTTCCCACCGTAAAGTAGGATCCGACCCGCCAGGAATGTTGGTAAAAACTACATCCGAGATGTTAGGTTGCCCTATTTTGGGTTATATAACGTTATAGACGTATATAATGTCCCCAACGAGACGTACGGGCCGCCAGGACCGGCATTCTGTAAAACATTATCACCGAGGTGCAAGATGGGTTAGGTTATGTTATGTTACGTCATAGACGTATATAATGTTCCCACCGAGAAGTAGGGACCGACCCGCCAGGAATGTAGGAAAATACTACATCCGAGGTGTTAGGTTGCGTCAGGTTGGGGTATATAACGTTATAGACGTATATAACTTCCCCACCGAGTCGTACGGGCCGAAACGACCGGGATTCTGTAAAACATCACAAGCGAGAGGCTAGATGGGTTAGGTTAGGATATATTACGCTATAGACGTATATAAAGTTGCCACCGATAAGTAGGGTCCGACCCGCCAGGAATGTTGGTAAATACTACACCCCAGATGTTAGGTTGCCATAGCTTAGTATATATAACGCTATAGACGTATATAATGTCTCAAACGAGACGTACGGGACGACGCGAACGGGATTCTGTTAAACATTACCAGCGAGGGGCTTGATGGGTTAGGTTATGTTATATTATGTTTTAGACGTATATAATGTTCCCAGCGAGAAGTAGGGGCCGACACGCCAGGAATGTTGGAAAATACTACATCCGAGCTGTTAGGCTGCCTTAGGTTAGGATATGTAACGCTATAGACGTATATAATGTCCTAAACGAGACGTACGGGACGACACGAACGGGATTTTATAAAACATTTCCAGAGAGGGGCTAGATGGGTTAGGTTATGTTATATTACGTTATCGGCGTATATAATGTTCCCACCGTGAAGTAGGATCCGACCCGCCAGGAATGTTGGTAAAAACTACATCCGAGATGTTAGGTTGCCCTATTTTGGGTTATATAACGTTATAGACGTATATAATGTCCCCAACGAGACGTACGGGCAGCCAGGACCGGCATTCTGTAAAACATTATCACCGAGGTGCAAGATGGGTTAGGTTATGTTATGTTACGTCATAGACGTATATAATGTTCCCACCGAGAAGTAGGGACCGACCCGCCAGGAATGTAGGAAAATACAACATCCGAGGTGTTAGGTTGCGTCAGGTTGGGGTATATAACGTTATAGACGTATATAACTTCCCCACCGAGTCGTACGGGCCGAAACGACCGGGATTCTGTAAAACATCACAAGCGAGAGGCTAGATGGGTTAGGTTAGGATATATAACGCTATAGACGTATATAAAGTTGCCACCGATAAGTAGGGTCCGACCCGCCAGGAATGTTGGTAAATACTACACCCCAGATGTTAGGTTGCCATAGCTTAGAATATATAACGCTATAGACGTATATAATGTCTCAAACGAGACGTACGGGACGACGCGAACGGGATTCTGTTAAACATTACCAGCGAGGGGCTAGATGGGTTAGGTTATGTTATATTATGTTTTAGACGTATATAATGTTCCCAGCGAGAAGTAGGGGCCGACACGCCAGGAATGTTGGAAAATACTACATCCGAGCTGTTAGGCTGCCTTAGGTTAGGATATGTAACGCTATAGACGTATATAATGTCCTAAACGAGACGTACGGGACGACACGAACGGGATTTTATAAAACATTTCCAGAGAGGGGCTAGATGGGTTAGGTTATGTTATATTATGTTATCGACGTATATAATGTTCCCACCGTGAAGTAGGATCCGACCTGCCAGGAATGTTGGTAAAAACTACATCCGAGATGATAGGTTGCCCTATTTTGGGTTATATAACGTTATAGACGTATATAATGTCCCCAACGAGAGGTACGGGCCGCCAGGACCGGCATTCTGTAAAACATTATCACCGAGGTGCAAGATGGGTTAGGTTATGTTTTGTTACGTCATAGACGTATATAATGTTCCCACCGAGAAGTAGGGACCGACCCGCCAGGAATGTAGGAAAATACTACATCCGAGGTGTTAGGTTGCGTCAGGTTGGGGTATATAACGTTATAGACGTATATAACTTCCCCACCGAGTCGTACGGGCCGAAACGACCGGGATTCTGTAAAACATCACAAGCGAGAGGCTAGATGGGTTAGGTTGGGATATATAACGCTATAGACGTATATAAAGTTGCCACCGATAAGTAGGGTCCGACCCGCCAGGAATGTTGGTAAATACTACACCCCAGATGTTAGGTTGCCATAGCTTAGAATATATAACGCTATAGACGTATATAATGTCTCAAACGAGACGTACGGGACGACGCGAACGGGATTCTGTTAAACATTACCAGCGAGGGGCTAGATGGGTTAGGTTATGTTATATTATGTTTTAGACGTATATAATGTTCCCAGCGAGAAGTAGGGGCCGACACGCCAGGAATGTTGGAAAATACTACATCCGAGCTGTTAGGCTGCCTTAGGTTAGGATATGTAACGCTATAGACGTATATAATGTCCTAAACGAGACGTACGGGACGACACGAACGGGATTTTATAAAACATTTCCAGAGAGGGGCTAGATGGGTTAGGTTATGTTATATTATGTTATCGACGTATATAATGTTCCCACCGTGAAGTAGGATCCGACCCGCCAGGAATGTTGGTAAAAACTACATCCGAGATGATAGGTTGCCCTATTTTGGGTTATATAACGTTATAGACGTATATAATGTCCCCAACGAGAGGTACGGGCCGCCAGGACCGGCATTCTGTAAAACATTATCACCGAGGTGCAAGATGGGTTAGGTTATGTTTTGTTACGTCATAGACGTATATAATGTTCCCACCGAGAAGTAGGGACCGACCCGCCAGGAATGTAGGAAAATACTACATCCGAGGTGTTAGGTTGCGTCAGGTTGGGGTATATAACGTTATAGACGTATATAACTTCCCCACCGAGTCGTACGGGCCGAAACGACCGGGATTCTGTAAAACATTACAAGCGAGAGGCTAGATGGGTTAGGTTGGGATATATAACGCTATAGACATATATAAAGTTGCCACCGATAAGTAGGGTCCGACCCGCCAGGAATGTTGGTAAATACTACACCCCAGATGTTAGGTTGCCATAGCTTAGAATATATAACGCTATAGACGTATATAATGTCTCAAACGAGACGTACGGGACGACGCGAACGGGATTCTGTTAAACATTACCAGCGAGGGGTTAGATGGGTTAGGTTATGTTATATTATGTTTTAGACGTATATAATGTTCCCAGCGAGAAGTAGGGGCCGACACGCCAGGAATGTTGGAAAATACTACATCCGAGCTGTTAGGCTGCCTTAGGTTAGGATATGTAACGCTATAGACGTATATAATGTCCTAAACGAGACGTACGGGACGACACGAACGGGATTTTATAAAACATTTCCAGAGAGGGGCTAGATGGGTTAGGTTATGTTATATTATGTTATCGACGTATATAATGTTCCCACCGTAAAGTAGGATCCGACCCGCCAGGAATGTTGGTAAAAACTACATCCGAGATGTTAGGTTGCCCTATTTTGGGTTATATAACGTTATAGACGTATATAATGTCCCCAACGAGACGTACGGGCCGCCAGGACCGGCATTCTGTAAAACATTATCACCGAGGTGCAAGATGGGTTAGGTTATGTTATGTTACGTCATAGACGTATATAATGTTCCCACCGAGAAGTAGGGACCGACCCGCCAGGAATGTAGGAAAATACTACATCCGAGGTGTTAGGTTGCGTCAGGTTGGGGTATATAACGTTATAGACGTATATAACTTCCCCACCGAGTCGTACGGGCCGAAACGACCGGGATTCTGTAAAACATCACAAGCGAGAGGCTAGATGGGTTAGGTTAGGATATATTACGCTATAGACGTATATAAAGTTGCCACCGATAAGTAGGGTCCGACCCGCCAGGAATGTTGGTAAATACTACACCCCAGATGTTAGGTTGCCATAGCTTAGTATATATAACGCTATAGACGTATATAATGTCTCAAACGAGACGTACGGGACGACGCGAACGGGATTCTGTTAAACATTACCAGCGAGGGGCTTGATGGGTTAGGTTATGTTATATTATGTTTTAGACGTATATAATGTTCCCAGCGAGAAGTAGGGGCCGACACGCCAGGAATGTTGGAAAATACTACATCCGAGCTGTTAGGCTGCCTTAGGTTAGGATATGTAACGCTATAGACGTATATAGTGTCCTAAACGAGACGTACGGGACGACACGAACGGGATTTTATAAAACATTTCCAGAGAGGGGCTAGATGGGTTAGGTTATGTTATGTTACGTCATAGACGTATATAATGTTCCCACCGAGAAGTAGGGACCGACCCGCCAGGAATGTAGGAAAATACTACATCCGAGGTGTTAGGTTGCGTCAGGTTGGGGTATATAACGTTATAGACGTATATAACTTCCCCGCAGAGTCGTACGGGCCGAAACGACCGGGATTCTGTAAAACATTATCACCGAGGTGCAAGATGGGTTAGGTTATGTTATGTTACGTCATAGACGTATATAATGTTCCCACCGAGAAGTAGGGACCGACCCGCCAGGAATGTAGGAAAATACAACATCCGAGGTGTTAGGTTGCGTCAGGTTGGGGTATATAACGTTATAGACGTATATAACTTCCCCACCGAGTCGTACGGGCCGAAACGACCGGGATTCTGTAAAACATCACAAGCGAGAGGCTAGATGGGTTAGGTTAGGATATATAACGCTATAGACGTATATAAAGTTGCCACCGATAAGTAGGGTCCGACCCGCCAGGAATGTTGGTAAATACTACACCCCAGATGTTAGGTTGCCATAGCTTAGAATATATAACGCTATAGACGTATATAATGTCTCAAACGAGACGTACGGGACGACGCGAACGGGATTCTGTTAAACATTACCAGCGAGGGGCTAGATGGGTTAGGTTATGTTATATTATGTTTTAGACGTATATAATGTTCCCAGCGAGAAGTAGGGGCCGACACGCCAGGAATGTTGGAAAATACTACATCCGAGCTGTTAGGCTGCCTTAGGTTAGGATATGTAACGCTATAGACGTATATAATGTCCTAAACGAGACGTACGGGACGACACGAACGGGATTTTATAAAACATTTCCAGAGAGGGGCTAGATGGGTTAGGTTATGTTATATTATGTTATCGACGTATATAATGTTCCCACCGTGAAGTAGGATCCGACCTGCCAGGAATGTTGGTAAAAACTACATCCGAGATGATAGGTTGCCCTATTTTGGGTTATATAACGTTATAGACGTATATAATGTCCCCAACGAGAGGTACGGGCCGCCAGGACCGGCATTCTGTAAAACATTATCACCGAGGTGCAAGATGGGTTAGGTTATGTTTTGTTACGTCATAGACGTATATAATGTTCCCACCGAGAAGTAGGGACCGACCCGCCAGGAATGTAGGAAAATACTACATCCGAGGTGTTAGGTTGCGTCAGGTTGGGGTATATAACGTTATAGACGTATATAACTTCCCCACCGAGTCGTACGGGCCGAAACGACCGGGATTCTGTAAAACATCACAAGCGAGAGGCTAGATGGGTTAGGTTGGGATATATAACGCTATAGACGTATATAAAGTTGCCACCGATAAGTAGGGTCCGACCCGCCAGGAATGTTGGTAAATACTACACCCCAGATGTTAGGTTGCCATAGCTTAGAATATATAACGCTATAGACGTATATAATGTCTCAAACGAGACGTACGGGACGACGCGAACGGGATTCTGTTAAACATTACCAGCGAGGGGCTAGATGGGTTAGGTTATGTTATATTATGTTTTAGACGTATATAATGTTCCCAGCGAGAAGTAGGGGCCGACACGCCAGGAATGTTGGAAAATACTACATCCGAGCTGTTAGGCTGCCTTAGGTTAGGATATGTAACGCTATAGACGTATATAATGTCCTAAACGAGACGTACGGGACGACACGAACGGGATTTTATAAAACATTTCCAGAGAGGGGCTAGATGGGTTAGGTTATGTTATATTATGTTATCGACGTATATAATGTTCCCACCGTGAAGTAGGATCCGACCCGCCAGGAATGTTGGTAAAAACTACATCCGAGATGATAGGTTGCCCTATTTTGGGTTATATAACGTTATAGACGTATATAATGTCCCCAACGAGAGGTACGGGCCGCCAGGACCGGCATTCTGTAAAACATTATCACCGAGGTGCAAGATGGGTTAGGTTATGTTTTGTTACGTCATAGACGTATATAATGTTCCCACCGAGAAGTAGGGACCGACCCGCCAGGAATGTAGGAAAATACTACATCCGAGGTGTTAGGTTGCGTCAGGTTGGGGTATATAACGTTATAGACGTATATAACTTCCCCACCGAGTCGTACGGGCCGAAACGACCGGGATTCTGTAAAACATTACAAGCGAGAGGCTAGATGGGTTAGGTTGGGATATATAACGCTATAGACGTATATAAAGTTGCCACCGATAAGTAGGGTCCGACCCGCCAGGAATGTTGGTAAATACTACACCCCAGATGTTAGGTTGCCATAGCTTAGAATATATAACGCTATAGACGTATATAATGTCTCAAACGAGACGTACGGGACGACGCGAACGGGATTCTGTTAAACATTACCAGCGAGGGGTTAGATGGGTTAGGTTATGTTATATTATGTTTTAGACGTATATAATGTTCCCAGCGAGAAGTAGGGGCCGACACGCCAGGAATGTTGGAAAATACTACATCCGAGCTGTTAGGCTGCCTTAGGTTAGGATATGTAACGCTATAGACGTATATAATGTCCTAAACGAGACGTACGGGACGACACGAACGGGATTTTATAAAACATTTCCAGAGAGGGGCTAGATGGGTTAGGTTATGTTATATTATGTTATCGACGTATATAATGTTCCCACCGTAAAGTAGGATCCGACCCGCCAGGAATGTTGGTAAAAACTACATCCGAGATGTTAGGTTGCCCTATTTTGGGTTATATAACGTTATAGACGTATATAATGTCCCCAACGAGACGTACGGGCCGCCAGGACCGGCATTCTGTAAAACATTATCACCGAGGTGCAAGATGGGTTAGGTTATGTTATGTTACGTCATAGACGTATATAATGTTCCCACCGAGAAGTAGGGACCGACCCGCCAGGAATGTAGGAAAATACTACATCCGAGGTGTTAGGTTGCGTCAGGTTGGGGTATATAACGTTATAGACGTATATAACTTCCCCACCGAGTCGTACGGGCCGAAACGACCGGGATTCTGTAAAACATCACAAGCGAGAGGCTAGATGGGTTAGGTTAGGATATATTACGCTATAGACGTATATAAAGTTGCCACCGATAAGTAGGGTCCGACCCGCCAGGAATGTTGGTAAATACTACACCCCAGATGTTAGGTTGCCATAGCTTAGTATATATAACGCTATAGACGTATATAATGTCTCAAACGAGACGTACGGGACGACGCGAACGGGATTCTGTTAAACATTACCAGCGAGGGGCTTGATGGGTTAGGTTATGTTATATTATGTTTTAGACGTATATAATGTTCCCAGCGAGAAGTAGGGGCCGACACGCCAGGAATGTTGGAAAATACTACATCCGAGCTGTTAGGCTGCCTTAGGTTAGGATATGTAACGCTATAGACGTATATAATGTCCTAAACGAGACGTACGGGACGACACGAACGGGATTTTATAAAACATTTCCAGAGAGGGGCTAGATGGGTTAGGTTATGTTATATTATGTTATCGACGTATATAATGTTCCCACCGTGAAGTAGGATCCGACCCGCCAGGAATGTTGGTAAAAACTACATCCGAGATGATAGGTTGCCCTATTTTGGGTTATATAACGTTATAGACGTATATAATGTCCCCAACGAGAGGTACGGGCCGCCAGGACCGGCATTCTGTAAAACATTATCACCGAGGTGCAAGATGGGTTAGGTTATGTTTTGTTACGTCATAGACGTATATAATGTTCCCACCGAGAAGTAGGGACCGACCCGCCAGGAATGTAGGAAAATACTACATCCGAGGTGTTAGGTTGCGTCAGGTTGGGGTATATAACGTTATAGACGTATATAACTTCCCCACCGAGTCGTACGGGCCGAAACGACCGGGATTCTGTAAAACATTACAAGCGAGAGGCTAGATGGGTTAGGTTGGGATATATAACGCTATAGACGTATATAAAGTTGCCACCGATAAGTAGGGTCCGACCCGCCAGGAATGTTGGTAAATACTACACCCCAGATGTTAGGTTGCCATAGCTTAGATTATATAACGCTATAGACGTATATAATGTCTCAAACGAGACGTACGGGACGACGCGAACGGGATTCTGTTAAACATTACCAGCGAGGGGTTAGATGGGTTAGGTTATGTTATATTATGTTTTAGACGTATATAATGTTCCCAGCGAGAAGTAGGGGCCGACACGCCAGGAATGTTGGAAAATACTACATCCGAGCTGTTAGGCTGCCTTAGGTTAGGATATGTAACGCTATAGACGTATATAATGTCCTAAACGAGACGTACGGGACGACACGAACGGGATTTTATAAAACATTTCCAGAGAGGGGCTAGATGGGTTAGGTTATGTTATATTATGTTATCGACGTATATAATGTTCCCACCGTAAAGTAGGATCCGACCCGCCAGGAATGTTGGTAAAAACTACATCCGAGATGTTAGGTTGCCCTATTTTGGGTTATATAACGTTATAGACGTATATAATGTCCCCAACGAGACGTACGGGCCGCCAGGACCGGCATTCTGTAAAACATTATCACCGAGGTGCAAGATGGGTTAGGTTATGTTATGTTACGTCATAGACGTATATAATGTTCCCACCGAGAAGTAGGGACCGACCCGCCAGGAATGTAGGAAAATACTACATCCGAGGTGTTAGGTTGCGTCAGGTTGGGGTATATAACGTTATAGACGTATATAACTTCCCCACCGAGTCGTACGGGCCGAAACGACCGGGATTCTGTAAAACATCACAAGCGAGAGGCTAGATGGGTTAGGTTAGGATATATTACGCTATAGACGTATATAAAGTTGCCACCGATAAGTAGGGTCCGACCCGCCAGGAATGTTGGTAAATACTACACCCCAGATGTTAGGTTGCCATAGCTTAGTATATATAACGCTATAGACGTATATAATGTCTCAAACGAGACGTACGGGACGACGCGAACGGGATTCTGTTAAACATTACCAGCGAGGGGCTTGATGGGTTAGGTTATGTTATATTATGTTTTAGACGTATATAATGTTCCCAGCGAGAAGTAGGGGCCGACACGCCAGGAATGTTGGAAAATACTACATCCGAGCTGTTAGGCTGCCTTAGGTTAGGATATGTAACGCTATAGACGTATATAATGTCCTAAACGAGACGTACGGGACGACACGAACGGGATTTTATAAAACATTTCCAGAGAGGGGCTTGATGGGTTAGGTTATGTTATATTACGTTATCGGCGTATATAATGTTCCCACCGTGAAGTAGGATCCGACCCGCCAGGAATGTTGGTAAAAACTACATCCGAGATGTTAGGTTGCCCTATTTTGGGTTATATAACGTTATAGACGTATATAATGTCCCCAACGAGACGTACGGGCAGCCAGGACCGGCATTCTGTAAAACATTATCACCGAGGTGCAAGATGGGTTAGGTTATGTTATGTTACGTCATAGACGTATATAATGTTCCCACCGAGAAGTAGGGACCGACCCGCCAGGAATGTAGGAAAATACAACATCCGAGGTGTTAGGTTGCGTCAGGTTGGGGTATATAACGTTATAGACGTATATAACTTCCCCACCGAGTCGTACGGGCCGAAACGACCGGGATTCTGTAAAACATCACAAGCGAGAGGCTAGATGGGTTAGGTTAGGATATATAACGCTATAGACGTATATAAAGTTGCCACCGATAAGTAGGGTCCGACCCGCCAGGAATGTTGGTAAATACTACACCCCAGATGTTAGGTTGCCATAGCTTAGAATATATAACGCTATAGACGTATATAATGTCTCAAACGAGACGTACGGGACGACGCGAACGGGATTCTGTTAAACATTACCAGCGAGGGGCTAGATGGGTTAGGTTATGTTATATTATGTTTTAGACGTATATAATGTTCCCAGCGAGAAGTAGGGGCCGACACGCCAGGAATGTTGGAAAATACTACATCCGAGCTGTTAGGCTGCCTTAGGTTAGGATATGTAACGCTATAGACGTATATAATGTCCTAAACGAGACGTACGGGACGACACGAACGGGATTTTATAAAACATTTCCAGAGAGGGGCTAGATGGGTTAGGTTATGTTATATTATGTTATCGACGTATATAATGTTCCCACCGTGAAGTAGGATCCGACCTGCCAGGAATGTTGGTAAAAACTACATCCGAGATGATAGGTTGCCCTATTTTGGGTTATATAACGTTATAGACGTATATAATGTCCCCAACGAGAGGTACGGGCCGCCAGGACCGGCATTCTGTAAAACATTATCACCGAGGTGCAAGATGGGTTAGGTTATGTTTTGTTACGTCATAGACGTATATAATGTTCCCACCGAGAAGTAGGGACCGACCCGCCAGGAATGTAGGAAAATACTACATCCGAGGTGTTAGGTTGCGTCAGGTTGGGGTATATAACGTTATAGACGTATATAACTTCCCCACCGAGTCGTACGGGCCGAAACGACCGGGATTCTGTAAAACATCACAAGCGAGAGGCTAGATGGGTTAGGTTGGGATATATAACGCTATAGACGTATATAAAGTTGCCACCGATAAGTAGGGTCCGACCCGCCAGGAATGTTGGTAAATACTACACCCCAGATGTTAGGTTGCCATAGCTTAGAATATATAACGCTATAGACGTATATAATGTCTCAAACGAGACGTACGGGACGACGCGAACGGGATTCTGTTAAACATTACCAGCGAGGGGCTAGATGGGTTAGGTTATGTTATATTATGTTTTAGACGTATATAATGTTCCCAGCGAGAAGTAGGGGCCGACACGCCAGGAATGTTGGAAAATACTACATCCGAGCTGTTAGGCTGCCTTAGGTTAGGATATGTAACGCTATAGACGTATATAATGTCCTAAACGAGACGTACGGGACGACACGAACGGGATTTTATAAAACATTTCCAGAGAGGGGCTAGATGGGTTAGGTTATGTTATATTATGTTATCGACGTATATAATGTTCCCACCGTGAAGTAGGATCCGACCCGCCAGGAATGTTGGTAAAAACTACATCCGAGATGATAGGTTGCCCTATTTTGGGTTATATAACGTTATAGACGTATATAATGTCCCCAACGAGAGGTACGGGCCGCCAGGACCGGCATTCTGTAAAACATTATCACCGAGGTGCAAGATGGGTTAGGTTATGTTTTGTTACGTCATAGACGTATATAATGTTCCCACCGAGAAGTAGGGACCGACCCGCCAGGAATGTAGGAAAATACTACATCCGAGGTGTTAGGTTGCGTCAGGTTGGGGTATATAACGTTATAGACGTATATAACTTCCCCACCGAGTCGTACGGGCCGAAACGACCGGGATTCTGTAAAACATTACAAGCGAGAGGCTAGATGGGTTAGGTTGGGATATATAACGCTATAGACATATATAAAGTTGCCACCGATAAGTAGGGTCCGACCCGCCAGGAATGTTGGTAAATACTACACCCCAGATGTTAGGTTGCCATAGCTTAGAATATATAACGCTATAGACGTATATAATGTCTCAAACGAGACGTACGGGACGACGCGAACGGGATTCTGTTAAACATTACCAGCGAGGGGTTAGATGGGTTAGGTTATGTTATATTATGTTTTAGACGTATATAATGTTCCCAGCGAGAAGTAGGGGCCGACACGCCAGGAATGTTGGAAAATACTACATCCGAGCTGTTAGGCTGCCTTAGGTTAGGATATGTAACGCTATAGACGTATATAATGTCCTAAACGAGACGTACGGGACGACACGAACGGGATTTTATAAAACATTTCCAGAGAGGGGCTAGATGGGTTAGGTTATGTTATATTATGTTATCGACGTATATAATGTTCCCACCGTAAAGTAGGATCCGACCCGCCAGGAATGTTGGTAAAAACTACATCCGAGATGTTAGGTTGCCCTATTTTGGGTTATATAACGTTATAGACGTATATAATGTCCCCAACGAGACGTACGGGCCGCCAGGACCGGCATTCTGTAAAACATTATCACCGAGGTGCAAGATGGGTTAGGTTATGTTATGTTACGTCATAGACGTATATAATGTTCCCACCGAGAAGTAGGGACCGACCCGCCAGGAATGTAGGAAAATACTACATCCGAGGTGTTAGGTTGCGTCAGGTTGGGGTATATAACGTTATAGACGTATATAACTTCCCCACCGAGTCGTACGGGCCGAAACGACCGGGATTCTGTAAAACATCACAAGCGAGAGGCTAGATGGGTTAGGTTAGGATATATTACGCTATAGACGTATATAAAGTTGCCACCGATAAGTAGGGTCCGACCCGCCAGGAATGTTGGTAAATACTACACCCCAGATGTTAGGTTGCCATAGCTTAGTATATATAACGCTATAGACGTATATAATGTCTCAAACGAGACGTACGGGACGACGCGAACGGGATTCTGTTAAACATTACCAGCGAGGGGCTTGATGGGTTAGGTTATGTTATATTATGTTTTAGACGTATATAATGTTCCCAGCGAGAAGTAGGGGCCGACACGCCAGGAATGTTGGAAAATACTACATCCGAGCTGTTAGGCTGCCTTAGGTTAGGATATGTAACGCTATAGACGTATATAGTGTCCTAAACGAGACGTACGGGACGACACGAAAGGGATTTTATAAAACATTTCCAGAGAGGGGCTAGATGGGTTAGGTTATGTTATGTTACGTCATAGACGTATATAATGTTCCCACCGAGAAGTAGGGACCGACCCGCCAGGAATGTAGGAAAATACTACATCCGAGGTGTTAGGTTGCGTCAGGTTGGGGTATATAACGTTATAGACGTATATAACTTCCCCGCAGAGTCGTACGGGCCGAAACGACCGGGATTCTGTAAAACATTATCACCGAGGTGCAAGATGGGTTAGGTTATGTTATGTTACGTCATAGACGTATATAATGTTCCCACCGAGAAGTAGGGACCGACCCGCCAGGAATGTAGGAAAATACAACATCCGAGGTGTTAGGTTGCGTCAGGTTGGGGTATATAACGTTATAGACGTATATAACTTCCCCACCGAGTCGTACGGGCCGAAACGACCGGGATTCTGTAAAACATCACAAGCGAGAGGCTAGATGGGTTAGGTTAGGATATATAACGCTATAGACGTATATAAAGTTGCCACCGATAAGTAGGGTCCGACCCGCCAGGAATGTTGGTAAATACTACACCCCAGATGTTAGGTTGCCATAGCTTAGAATATATAACGCTATAGACGTATATAATGTCTCAAACGAGACGTACGGGACGACGCGAACGGGATTCTGTTAAACATTACCAGCGAGGGGCTAGATGGGTTAGGTTATGTTATATTATGTTTTAGACGTATATAATGTTCCCAGCGAGAAGTAGGGGCCGACACGCCAGGAATGTTGGAAAATACTACATCCGAGCTGTTAGGCTGCCTTAGGTTAGGATATGTAACGCTATAGACGTATATAATGTCCTAAACGAGACGTACGGGACGACACGAACGGGATTTTATAAAACATTTCCAGAGAGGGGCTAGATGGGTTAGGTTATGTTATATTATGTTATCGACGTATATAATGTTCCCACCGTGAAGTAGGATCCGACCTGCCAGGAATGTTGGTAAAAACTACATCCGAGATGATAGGTTGCCCTATTTTGGGTTATATAACGTTATAGACGTATATAATGTCCCCAACGAGAGGTACGGGCCGCCAGGACCGGCATTCTGTAAAACATTATCACCGAGGTGCAAGATGGGTTAGGTTATGTTTTGTTACGTCATAGACGTATATAATGTTCCCACCGAGAAGTAGGGACCGACCCGCCAGGAATGTAGGAAAATACTACATCCGAGGTGTTAGGTTGCGTCAGGTTGGGGTATATAACGTTATAGACGTATATAACTTCCCCACCGAGTCGTACGGGCCGAAACGACCGGGATTCTGTAAAACATCACAAGCGAGAGGCTAGATGGGTTAGGTTGGGATATATAACGCTATAGACGTATATAAAGTTGCCACCGATAAGTAGGGTCCGACCCGCCAGGAATGTTGGTAAATACTACACCCCAGATGTTAGGTTGCCATAGCTTAGAATATATAACGCTATAGACGTATATAATGTCTCAAACGAGACGTACGGGACGACGCGAACGGGATTCTGTTAAACATTACCAGCGAGGGGCTAGATGGGTTAGGTTATGTTATATTATGTTTTAGACGTATATAATGTTCCCAGCGAGAAGTAGGGGCCGACACGCCAGGAATGTTGGAAAATACTACATCCGAGCTGTTAGGCTGCCTTAGGTTAGGATATGTAACGCTATAGACGTATATAATGTCCTAAACGAGACGTACGGGACGACACGAACGGGATTTTATAAAACATTTCCAGAGAGGGGCTAGATGGGTTAGGTTATGTTATATTATGTTATCGACGTATATAATGTTCCCACCGTGAAGTAGGATCCGACCCGCCAGGAATGTTGGTAAAAACTACATCCGAGATGATAGGTTGCCCTATTTTGGGTTATATAACGTTATAGACGTATATAATGTCCCCAACGAGAGGTACGGGCCGCCAGGACCGGCATTCTGTAAAACATTATCACCGAGGTGCAAGATGGGTTAGGTTATGTTTTGTTACGTCATAGACGTATATAATGTTCCCACCGAGAAGTAGGGACCGACCCGCCAGGAATGTAGGAAAATACTACATCCGAGGTGTTAGGTTGCGTCAGGTTGGGGTATATAACGTTATAGACGTATATAACTTCCCCACCGAGTCGTACGGGCCGAAACGACCGGGATTCTGTAAAACATTACAAGCGAGAGGCTAGATGGGTTAGGTTGGGATATATAACGCTATAGACGTATATAAAGTTGCCACCGATAAGTAGGGTCCGACCCGCCAGGAATGTTGGTAAATACTACACCCCAGATGTTAGGTTGCCATAGCTTAGAATATATAACGCTATAGACGTATATAATGTCTCAAACGAGACGTACGGGACGACGCGAACGGGATTCTGTTAAACATTACCAGCGAGGGGTTAGATGGGTTAGGTTATGTTATATTATGTTTTAGACGTATATAATGTTCCCAGCGAGAAGTAGGGGCCGACACGCCAGGAATGTTGGAAAATACTACATCCGAGCTGTTAGGCTGCCTTAGGTTAGGATATGTAACGCTATAGACGTATATAATGTCCTAAACGAGACGTACGGGACGACACGAACGGGATTTTATAAAACATTTCCAGAGAGGGGCTAGATGGGTTAGGTTATGTTATATTATGTTATCGACGTATATAATGTTCCCACCGTAAAGTAGGATCCGACCCGCCAGGAATGTTGGTAAAAACTACATCCGAGATGTTAGGTTGCCCTATTTTGGGTTATATAACGTTATAGACGTATATAATGTCCCCAACGAGACGTACGGGCCGCCAGGACCGGCATTCTGTAAAACATTATCACCGAGGTGCAAGATGGGTTAGGTTATGTTATGTTACGTCATAGACGTATATAATGTTCCCACCGAGAAGTAGGGACCGACCCGCCAGGAATGTAGGAAAATACTACATCCGAGGTGTTAGGTTGCGTCAGGTTGGGGTATATAACGTTATAGACGTATATAACTTCCCCACCGAGTCGTACGGGCCGAAACGACCGGGATTCTGTAAAACATCACAAGCGAGAGGCTAGATGGGTTAGGTTAGGATATATTACGCTATAGACGTATATAAAGTTGCCACCGATAAGTAGGGTCCGACCCGCCAGGAATGTTGGTAAATACTACACCCCAGATGTTAGGTTGCCATAGCTTAGTATATATAACGCTATAGACGTATATAATGTCTCAAACGAGACGTACGGGACGACGCGAACGGGATTCTGTTAAACATTACCAGCGAGGGGCTTGATGGGTTAGGTTATGTTATATTATGTTTTAGACGTATATAATGTTCCCAGCGAGAAGTAGGGGCCGACACGCCAGGAATGTTGGAAAATACTACATCCGAGCTGTTAGGCTGCCTTAGGTTAGGATATGTAACGCTATAGACGTATATAATGTCCTAAACGAGACGTACGGGACGACACGAACGGGATTTTATAAAACATTTCCAGAGAGGGGCTAGATGGGTTAGGTTATGTTATGTTACGTCATAGACGTATATAATGTTCCCACCGAGAAGTAGGGACCGACCCGCCAGGAATGTAGGAAAATACTACATCCGAGGTGTTAGGTTGCGTCAGGTTGGGGTATATAACGTTATAGACGTATATAACTTCCCCACCGAGTCGTACGGGCCGAAACGACCGGGATTCTGTAAAACATCACAAGCGAGAGGCTAGATGGGTTAGGTTGGGATATATAACGCTATAGACGTATATAAAGTTGCCACCGATAAGTAGGGTCCGACCCGCCAGGAATGTTGGTAAATACTACACCCCAGATGTTAGGTTGCCATAGCTTAGAATATATAACGCTATAGACGTATATAATGTCTCAAACGAGACGTACGGGACGACGCGAACGGGATTTTATAAAACATTTCCAGAAAGGGGCTAGATGGGTTAGGTTATGTTATATTATGTTATCGACGTATATAATGTTCCCACCGTGAAGTAGGATCCGACCCGTCAGGAATGTTGGTAAAAACTACATCCGAGATGTTAGGTTGCCCTATTTTGGGTTATATAACGTTATAGACGTATATAATGTCCCCAACGAGACGTACGGGCCGCCAGGACCGGCATTCTGTAAAACATTATCACCGAGGTGCAAGATGGGTTAGGTTATGTTATGTTACGTCATAGACGTATATAATGTTCCCACCGAGAAGTAGGGACCGACCCGCCAGGAATGTAGGAAAATACTACATCCGAGGTGTTAGGTTGCGTCAGGTTGGGGTATATAACGTTATAGACGTATATAACTTCCCCACCGAGTCGTACGGGCCGAAACGACCGGGATTCTGTAAAACATCACAAGCGAGAGGCTAGATGGGTTAGGTTGGGATATATTACGCTATAGACGTATATAAAGTTGCCACCGATAAGTAGGGTCCGACCCGCCAGGAATGTTGGTAAATACTACACCCCAGATGTTAGGTTGCCATAGCTTAGAATATATAACGCTATAGACGTATATAATGTCTCAAACGAGACGTACGGGACGACGCCAACGGGATTCTGTTAAACATTACCAGCGAGGGGCTAGATGGGTTAGGTTATGTTATATTATGTTTTAGACGTATATAATGTTCCCAGCGAGAAGTAGGGGCCGACACGCCAGGAATGTTGGAAAATACTACATCCGAGCTGTTAGGCTGCCTTAGGTTAGGATATGTAACGCTATAGACGTATATAATGTCCTAAACGAGACGTACGGGACGACACGAACGGGATTTTATAAAACATTTCCAGAGAGGGGCTAGATGGGTTAGGTTATGTTATATTATGTTATCGACGTATATAATGTTCCCACCGTGAAGTAGGATCCGACCCGCCAGGAATGTTGGTAAAAACTACATCCGAGATGTTAGGTTGCCCTCTTTTGGGTTATATAACGTTATAGACGTATATAATGTCCCCAACGAGACGTACGGGCCGCCAGGACCGGCATTCTGTAAAACATTATCACCGAGGTGCAAGATGGGTTAGGTTATGTTATGTTACGTCATAGACGTATATAATGTTCCCACCGAGAAGTAGGGACCGACCCGCCAGGAATGTAGGAAAATACTACATCCGAGGTGTTAGGTTGCGTCAGGTTGGGGTATATAACGTTATAGACGTATATAACTTCCCCGCCGAGTCGTACGGGCCGAAACGACCGGGATTCTGTAAAACATCACAAGCGAGAGGCTAGATGGGTTAGGTTAGGATATATAACGCTATAGACGTATATAAAGTTGCCACCGATAAGTAGGGACCGACCCGCCAGGAATGTTGGTAAATACTACACCCCAGATGTTAGGTTGCCATAGCTTAGAATATATAACGCTATAGACGTATATAATGTCTCAAACGAGACGTACGGGACGACGCGAACGGGATTCTGTTAAACATTACCAGCGAGGGGCTAGATGGGTTAGGTTATGTTATATTATGTTTTAGACGTATATAATGTTCCCAGCGAGAAGTAGGGGCCGACACGCCAGGAATGTTGGAAAATACTACATCCGAGCTGTTAGGCTGCCTTAGGTTAGGATATGTAACGCTATAGACGTATATAATGTCCTAAACGAGACGTACGGGACGACACGAACGGGATTTTATAAAACATTTCCAGAAAGGGGCTAGATGGGTTAGGTTATGTTATATTATGTTATCGACGTATATAATGTTCCCACCGTGAAGTAGGATCCGACCCGTCAGGAATGTTGGTAAAAACTACATCCGAGATGTTAGGTTGCCCTATTTTGGGTTATATAACGTTATAGACGTATATAATGTCCCCAACGAGACGTACGGGCCGCCAGGACCGGCATTCTGTAAAACATTATCACCGAGGTGCAAGATGGGTTAGGTTATGTTATGTTACGTCATAGACGTATATAATGTTCCCACCGAGAAGTAGGGACCGACCCGCCAGGAATGTAGGAAAATACTACATCCGAGGTGTTAGGTTGCGTCAGGTTGGGGTATATAACGTTATAGACGTATATAACTTCCCCACCGAGTCGTACGGGCCGAAACGACCGGGATTCTGTAAAACATCACAAGCGAGAGGCTAGATTGGTTAGGTTGGGATATATTACGCTATAGACGTATATAAAGTTGCCACCGATAAGTAGGGTCCGACCCGCCAGGAATGTTGGTAAATACTACACCCCAGATGTTAGGTTGCCATAGCTTAGAATATATAACGCTATAGACGTATATAATGTCTCAAACGAGACGTACGGGACGACGCCAACGGGATTCTGTTAAACATTACCAGCGAGGGGCTAGATGGGTTAGGTTATGTTATATTATGTTTTAGACGTATATAATGTTCCCAGCGAGAAGTAGGGGCCGACACGCCAGGAATGTTGGAAAATACTACATCCGAGCTGTTAGGCTGCCTTAGGTTAGGATATGTAACGCTATAGACGTATATAATGTCCTAAACGAGACGTACGGGACGACACGAACGGGATTTTATAAAACATTTCCAGAGAGGGGCTAGATGGGTTAGGTTATGTTATATTATGTTATCGACGTATATAATGTTCCCACCGTGAAGTAGGATCCGACCCGCCAGGAATGTTGGTAAAAACTACATCCGAGATGTTAGGTTGCCCTATTTTGGGTTATATAACGTTATAGACGTATATAATGTCCCCAACGAGACGTACGGGCCGCCAGGTCCGGCATTCTGTAAAACATTATCACCGAGGTGCAAGATGGGTTAGGTTATGTTATGTTACGTCATAGACGTATATAATGTTCCCACCGAGAAGTAGGGACCGACCCGCCAGGAATGTAGGAAAATACTACATCCGAGGTGTTAGGTTGCGTCAGGTTGGGGTATATAACGTTATAGACGTATATAACTTCCCCACCGAGTCGTACGGGCCGAAACGACCGGGATTCTGTAAAACATCACAAGCGAGAGGCTAGATGGGTTAGGTTGGGATATATAACGCTATAGACGTATATAAAGTTGCCACCGATAAGTAGGGTCCGACCCGCCAGGAATGTTGGTAAATACTACACCCCAGATGTTAGGTTGCCATAGCTTAGAATATATAACGCTATAGACGTATATAATGTCTCAAACGAGACGTACGGGACGACGCGAACGGGATTTTATAAAACATTTCCAGAAAGGGGCTAGATGGGTTAGGTTATGTTATATTATGTTATCGACGTATATAATGTTCCCACCGTGAAGTAGGATCCGACCCGCCAGGAATGTTGGTAAAAACTACATCCGAGATGTTAGGTTGCCCTATTTTGGGTTATATAACGTTATAGACGTATATAATGTCCCCAACGAGACGTACGGGCCGCCAGGACCGGCATTCTGTAAAACATTATCACCGAGGTGCAAGATGGGTTAGGTTATGTTATGTTACGTCATAGACGTATATAATGTTCCCACCGAGAAGTAGGGACCGACCCGCCAGGAATGTAGGAAAATACTACATCCGAGGTGTTAGGTTGCGTCAGGTTGGGGTATATAACGTTATAGACGTATATAACTTCCCCACCGAGTCGTACGGGCCGAAACGACCGGGATTCTGTAAAACATCACAAGCGAGAGGCTAGATGGGTTAGGTTAGGATATATAACGCTATAGACGTATATAAAGTTGCCACCGATAAGTAGGGTCCGACCCGCCAAGAATGTTGGTAAATACTACACCCCAGATGTTAGGTTGCCATAGCTTAGAATATATAACGCTATAGACGTATATAATGTCTCAAACGAGACGTACGGGACGACGCGAACGGGATTCTGTTAAACATTACCAGCGAGGGGCTAGATGGGTTAGGTTATGTTATATTATGTTTTAGACGTATATAATGTTCCCAGCGAGAAGTAGGGGCCGACACGCCAGGAATGTTGGAAAATACTACATCCGAGCTGTTAGGCTGCCTTAGGTTAGGATATGTAACGCTATAGACGTATATAATGTCCTAAACGAGACGTACGGGACGACACGAACGGGATTTTATAAAACATTTCCAGAGAGGGGCTAGATGGGTTGGGTTATGTTATATTATGTTATCGACGTATATAATGTTCCCACCGTGAAGTAGGATCCGACCCGCCAGGAATGTTGGTAAAAACTACATCCGAGATGTTAGGTTGCCCTATTTTGGGTTATATAACGTTATAGACGTATATAATGTCCCCAACGAGACGTACGGGCCGCCAGGACCGGCATTCTGTAAAACATTATCACCGAGGTGCAAGATGGGTTAGGTTATGTTATGTTACGTCATAGACGTATATAATGTTCCCACCGAGAAGTAGGGACCGACCCGCCAGGAATGTAGGAAAATACTACATCCGAGGTGTTAGGTTGCGTCAGGTTGGGGTATATAACGTTGTAGACGTATATAACTTCCCCACCGAGTCGTACGGGCCGAAACGACCGGGATTCTGTAAAACATCACAAGCGAGAGGCTAGATGGGTTAGGTTAGGATATATAACGCTATAGACGTATATAAAGTTGCCACCGATAAGTAGGGTCCGACCCGCCAGGAATGTTGGTAAATACTACACCCCAGATGTTAGGTTGCCATAGCTTAGAATATATAACGCTATAGACGTATATAATGTCTCAAACGAGACGTACGGGACGACGCGAACGGGATTCTGTTAAACATTACCAGCGAGGGGCTAGATGGGTTAGGTTATGTTATATTATGTTTTAGACGTATATAATGTTCCCAGCGAGAAGTAGGGGCCGACACGCCAGGAATGTTGGAAAATACTACATCCGAGCTGTTAGGCTGCCTTAGGTTAGGACATGTAACGCTATAGACGTATATAATGTCCTAAACGAGACGTTCGGGACGACACGAACGGGATTTTATAAAACATTTCCAGAGAGGGGCTAGATGGGTTAGGATATGTTATATTATATTATCGACGTATATAATGTTCCCACCGTGAAGTAGGATCCGGCCCGCCAGGAATGTTGGTAAAAACTACATCCGAGATGTTAGGTTGCCCTATTTTGGGTTATATAACGTTATAGACGTATATAATGTCCCCAACGACACGTACGGGCCGCCAGGACCGGCATTCTGTAAAACATTATCACCGAGGTGCAAGATGGGTTAGGTTATGTTATGTTACGTCATAGACGTATATAATGTTCCCACCGAGAAGTAGGGACCGACCCGCCAGGAATGTAGGAAAATACTACATCCGAGGTGTTAGGTTGCGTCAGGTTGGGGTATATAACGTTATAGACGTATATAACTTCCCCACCGAGTCGTACAGGCCGAAACGACCGGGATTCTGTAAAACATCACAAGCGAGAGGCTAGATGGGTTAGGTTAGGATATATAACGCTATAGACGTATATAAAGTTGCCACCGATAAGTAGGGTCCGACCCGCCAGGAATGTTGGTAAATACTACACCCCAGATGTTAGGTTGCCATAGCTTAGAATATATAACGCTATAGACGTATATAATGTCTCAAACGAGACGTACGGGACGACGCCAACGGGATTCTGTTAAACATTACCAGCGAGGGGCTAGATGGGTTAGGTTATGTTATATTATGTTTTAGACGTATATAATGTTCCCAGCGAGAAGTAGGGGCCGACACGCCAGGAATGTTGGAAAATACTACATCCGAGCTGTTAGGCTGTCTTAGGTTAGGATATGTAACGCTATAGACGTATATAATGTCCTAAACGAGACGTACGGGACGACACGAACGGGATTTTATAAAACATTTTCAGAGAGGGGCTAGATGGGTTAGGTTATGTTATATTATGTTATCGACGTATATAATGTTCCCACCGTGAAGTAGGATCCGACCCGCCAGGAATGTTGGTAAAAACTACATCCGAGATGTTAGGTTGCCCTATTTTGGGTTATATAACGTTATAGACGTATATAATGTCCCCAACGAGACGTACGGGCCGCCAGGACCGGCATTCTGTAAAACATTATCACCGAGGTGCAAGATGGGTTAGGTTATGTTATGTTACGTCATAGACGTATATAATGTTCCCACCGAGAAGTAGGGACCGACCCGCCAGGAATGTAGGAAAATACTACATCCGAGGTGTTAGGTTGCGTCAGGTTGGGGTATATAACGTTATAGACGTATATAACTTCCCCACCGAGTCGTACGGGCCGAAACGACCGGGATTCTGTAAAACATCACAAGCGAGAGGCTAGATGGGTTAGGTTAGGATATATAACGCTATAGACGTATATAAAGTTGCCACCGATAAGTAGGGTCCGACCCGCCAAGAATGTTGGTAAATACTACACCCCAGATGTTAGGTTGCCATAGCTTAGAATATATAACGCTATAGACGTATATAATGTCTCAAACGAGACGTACGGGACGACGCGAACGGGATTCTGTTAAACATTACCAGCGAGGGGCTAGATGGGTTAGGTTATGTTATATTATGTTTTAGACGTATATAATGTTCCCAGCGAGAAGTAGGGGCCGACACGCCAGGAATGTTGGAAAATACTACATCCGAGCTGTTAGGCTGCCTTAGGTTAGGATATGTAACGCTATAGACGTATATAATGTCCTAAACGAGACGTACGGGACGACACGAACGGGATTTTATAAAACATTTCCAGAGAGGGGCTAGATGGGTTGGGTTATGTTATATTATGTTATCGACGTATATAATGTTCCCACCGTGAAGTAGGATCCGACCCGCCAGGAATGTTGGTAAAAACTACATCCGAGATGTTAGGTTGCCCTATTTTGGGTTATATAACGTTATAGACGTATATAATGTCCCCAACGAGACGTACGGGCCGCCAGGACCGGCATTCTGTAAAACATTATCACCGAGGTGCAAGATGGGTTAGGTTATGTTATGTTACGTCATAGACGTATATAATGTTCCCACCGAGAAGTAGGGACCGACCCGCCAGGAATGTAGGAAAATACTACATCCGAGGTGTTAGGTTGCGTCAGGTTGGGGTATATAACGTTATAGACGTATATAACTTCCCCACCGAGTCGTACGGGCCGAAACGACCGGGATTCTGTAAAACATCACAAGCGAGAGGCTAGATGGGTTAGGTTAGGATATATAACGCTATAGACGTATATAAAGTTGCCACCGATAAGTAGGGTCCGACCCGCCAAGAATGTTGGTAAATACTACACCCCAGATGTTAGGTTGCCATAGCTTAGAATATATAACGCTATAGACGTATATAATGTCTCAAACGTGACGTACGGGACGACGCGAACGGGATTCTGTTAAACATTACCAGCGAGGGGCTAGATGGGTTAGGTTATGTTATATTATGTTTTAGACGTATATAATGTTCCCAGCGAGAAGTAGGGGCCGACACGCCAGGAATGTTGGAAAATACTACATCCGAGCTGTTAGGCTGCCTTAGGTTAGGATATGTAACGCTATAGACGTATATAATGTCCTAAACGAGACGTACGGGACGACACGAACGGGATTTTATAAAACATTTCCAGAGAGGGGCTAGATGGGTTGGGTTATGTTATATTATGTTATCGACGTATATAATGTTCCCACCGTGAAGTAGGATCCGACCCGCCAGGAATGTTGGTAAAAACTACATCCGAGATGTTAGGTTGCCCTATTTTGGGTTATATAACGTTATAGACGTATATAATGTGCCCAACGAGACGTACGGGCCGCCAGGACCGGCATTCTGTAAAACATTATCACCGAGGTACAAGATGGGTTAGGTTATGTTATGTTACGTCATAGACGTATATAATGTTCCCACCGAGAAGTAGGGACCGACCCGCCAGGAATGTAGGAAAATACTACATCCGAGGTGTTAGGTTGCGTCAGGTTGGGGTATATAACGTTATAGACGTATATAATTTCCCCACGGAGTCGTACGGGCCGAAACGACCGGGATTCTGTAAAACATCACAAGCGAGAGGCTAGGTGGGTTAGGTTAGGTTATATTTTGTTATAGACGTATATAATGTTCCCACCGAGAAGTAGGGTCCGTCCCGCCAGGAATGTTGGTAAATACTACATCCGAGATGTTAGGTTGCCACAGGTTGGGATATATAACTTTATAGACGTATAAAATGTTCCCACCGAGAAGTAGGATCCGACCCGCCAGGAATGTTGGTAAAAACTACATCCGATATGTTAGGTTGCCCTATTTTGGGATATATAACGTTATAGACGTATATAATGTCCCCACCGAGACGTACGGGCCGACAGGACCATCATTCTGTAAAACATTATCACCGAGATGCAAGATGGGTTAGGTTATGTTATGTTACGTCGTAGACGTATATAATGTTCCCACCGAGAAGTAGGGTCTGACCCGCCAGGAATGTTGGTAAATACTACATGCGAGATGTTAGGTTGCCACAGGTTGGGATATATAACGATATAGACGTATAAAATGTTCCCACCGAGAAGTAGGGTCCGACCCGCCAGGAATGTAGGGAATACTACATCCGAGGTGTTAGGTTGCGTCAGGTTGGGGTATATAACGTTATAGACGTATATAATTTCCCCACCGAATCGTACGGGCCGAAACGACCGGGATTCTGTAAAACATCACAAGCGAGAGGCTAGATGGGTTAGGTTAGGTTATATTACGTTGTAGACGTATATAATATTCCCACCGAGAAGTAGGGGCCGACACGCCAGGAATGGTGTAAAATACTTCATCCGAGATGTTAGGATCCCTCAGGCTGGGATATATAACGTTATAGGCGTATATAATGTCCCCACCGTGTGGTACGGGCCGAAACGACCGAGATCTGTAAAACATTATCACCGAGGGGCTAGATGGGTTAGGTTAGGTTATATTACGTTATAGACGTATATAATGTTAACACCGAGAAGTAGGGTCCGACCCGCCAGGAATGTTGGTAAATACTACATCCGAGAGTTTAGGTTGCCTCAGGTTGGGATATATAACTTTATAGGCGTACATAATGTCAGCACGGAGACGTACGGCCCGACACGACAGGGATTCTGCAAAACATTATCACCGAGGGGCTAGATGGATTGGGTTAGGTTATATTACGTTATAGACGTACACAATGTCCCCACGGAGAAGTACGGGCCGACACGACCGGGATTCTGTAAAACATCACCAGCTAGGCGCTGGATGGGTTAGGTTAGGTTATGTTGCGTTATAGACGTATATAATGTTGCCACCGAGAAGTAGGGGCCGACTCGCCAGGAATGTTGGAAAATACTACATTCGAGACGTTAGCCTGCCTTAGGTTAGGATATATAACGCTATAGACGTATATAATGTCCCCAACGAGACGTACGGAATGACACGACCGGGATTCTGCAAAACATTATCGCCGAGGGACTAGATGGGTTAGGTTAGGTTATAATAAGTTATAGACGTATATAATGTTACCACCGAGAAGTAGGGTCCGACCCGCCAGGAATGTTGGTAAATACTACATCCGAGACTTTAGGTTGCCTCCGGTTGGGATATATACCGTTATAGCCGTATATAATGTCCCCACCGAGACATACAGGCAGATACGACCAGGATTCTGTAAAACATGATAATCGAGGGGCAAGATGGGTTAGGTTAGGTTATATTACGATATAGAAGTATATAATGTTCCCACCGAGAAGTAGGGTCCGAAACGTCAGGAATGTTAGAAAATACTACATCCGAGGTGCTAGGTTGCCTTAGGTTAGGATATATAACGCTATAGACGTATATAATGTCCCAACAGGGACGTACGGGACGGCACGAACGGGATTGTGTTAAACATTACCAGCGTGGGGCTAGATGGGTTAGGATGGGTTATATTACATTATAGACGTATATAATGTCCCCACCGAGAAGTAGGGGCCGACCCGCCAGGAATGTTGGAAAATGCTACTTCCGAGGTGTTAGGCTGCCTTAGGTTAGGATATATAACGCTATAGACGTATATAATGTTACAACCGAGACGTACGTGTCGACACGACCGGGATTCTGTAAAGCAATATCACCGAGGGGCAAGATGGGTTAGGTTAGGTTATATTACGATATAGAAGTATAGAATGTTCCCACCGAGAAGTAGGGTCCGACCCGTCAGGAATGTTGGTACATACTACATCCGAGATGTTAGGTTGCCTCAGGTTGGGATATATAACGCTATAGACGTATATAATGTCCCAACCGAGACGTACGGGTCGACACGACCGGGATTCTGTAAAACATTATCACACAGGGGCAAGATGGGTTAGGTTAGGTTATATTACGATATAGAAGTATATAATGTTCCCACCGAGATGTAGGGTCCGACCCGTCAGGAATGTTGGTAAATACTACATCCGAGAATTTAGGTTGCCTCATGTTGGGATATATAACGTTATAGCCGTATATAATGTCCCCACCGAGACATACTGGCCGGCACGACCGGGATTCTGTAAAACATCACCAGCGAGGCGCTGGATGGGTTAGGATAGGTTATGTTGCGTTATAGACGTATATAATGTTCCACCGAGAAGTAGGGGCCGATACGGTAAGAATGTTGTAAAATACTACATCCGGGATGTTAGCCTGCCTTAGCTTAGGATATATAACGTTATAGACGTATATAATGTACCCACAGAGACCTACGGGACGACACGACCGAGATTCTGTAAAACATTATCACCGAGGGGCTAGATGGGTTGGGTTAGGTTATATTACGTTATAGACGTATATAATGTTGCCACCGAGAAGTAGGGGCCGACCCGCCAGGAATGTTGGTAAATACTACTTCCGAGACTTTAGGTTGCCTCCGGTTGGGATATATACCGTTATAGCCGTATATAATGTCCCCACCGAGACATACGGGCCGATACGACCGGGATTCTGTAAAACATTATAACCGAGGGGCAAGATGTGTTAGGTTAGGTTATATTACGATATAGAAGTATATAGTGTTCCCACCGAGAAGTAGGGTCCGAAACGTCAGGAATGTTAGAAAATACTACATCCGAGGTGCTAGGTTGCCTTAGGTTAGGATATATAACGCTATAGACGTATATAATGTCCCAACAGGGACGTACGGGACGGCACGAACGGGATTGTGTTAAACATTACCAGCGTGGGGCTAGATGGGTTAGGATGGGTTATATTACATTATAGACGTATATAATGTCCCCACCGAGAAGTAGGGGCCGACCCGCCAGGAATGTTGGAAAATGCTACTTCCGAGGTGTTAGGCTGCCTTAGGTTAGGATATATAACGCTATAGACGTATATAATGTCACAACCGAGACGTACGTGTCGACACGACCGGGATTCTGTAAAGCAATATCACCGAGGGGCAAGATGGGTTAGGTTAGGTTATATTACGATATAGAAGTATAGAATGTTCCCACCGAGAAGTAGGGTCCGACCCGTCAGGAATGTTGGTACATACTACATCCGAGATGTTAGGTTGCCTCAGGTTGGGATATATAACGCTATAGACGTATATAATGTCCCAACCGAGACGTACGGGCCGACACGACCGGGATTCTGTAAAACATTATAACCGCGGGGCAAGATGGGTTAGGTTAGGTTATATTACGATATAGAAGTATATAATGTTCCCACCGAGAAGTAGGGTCCGAAACGTCAGGAATGTTAGAAGATACTACATCCGAGGTGATAGGTTGCCTTAGGTTAGGATATATAACGCTATAGACGTATATAATGTCCCAACAGAGACGTACGGGACGGCACGAACGGGATTCTGTAAAACATTACCAGCGAGGGGCTAGATGGATTAGGTTAGGTTATATAACGTTATTAACGTACATAATGTCCCCACGGAGAAGTACGGGCCGACACGACCGTGATTCTGTAAAATATTACCAGGAAGGCGCTAGATGGGTTAGGTTAGGTTATGTTACGTTATAGACGTATATAATGTTCACACCGAGAAGTAGGGGCCGACCCGCCAGGAATGTTGGAAAATACTACATCCTAGATGTTAGCCTGCCTTAGGTTAGGATATATAGCGCTATAGACGTATATAATGTACCCACCGAGACGTACGGGAGGACCCGAACGGGATGCTCTAAAACATTAACAGCGAGGGTCTAGATGTGTTAGGTTTTGTTATATAACGTTATTGACGTACATAATGTCCCCGCGGGGAAGTATGGGACGACACGACCGGCATTCTGTAAAACATTACCAGCGAGGGGCTAGATTGGTTAGGTTAGGTTATATTACGTTATAGACGTATACAATGTTACCTCCGAGAAGTAGGGTCCGACTCGCCAGGAATGTTGGAAAATACTACATCCGAGGTGTTGTGTTGCCTTAGGTTAGGATATATAACGTTATAGACGTATATAATGTACCCACCGAGACGTACGGGACGACACGAACGGGATGCCGTAAAACATTACCAGCGAGGGTATAGATGTGTTAGGTTAGGTTATATAACGTTATAGACGTACATAATATCCCCACCGAGAATTAGGGTCCGACCCGCCAGAAATATTGGTAAATAATACATCCGAGATTTTGGGTTGCCTTAGGTTAGGATATATAACGCTATAGACGTATATAATGTCCCCACCGGGACGTACAGGCAGACATGACCTGGATTTTCTAAAACATTATCACCGAGGGGCAAGATGGGTTAGGTTAGGTTATATTACGATATAGACCTATATAATGTTCCCACCGAGAAGTAGGGGCCGACTCGCCAGGAATGTTGGTAAATACTACATCCGAGGTGTTAGGTTGCCTTAGGTTGGGATATATAACGTTATAGACGTATATAATGTACCCACCGAGACGTACTGGACGACACAACCTGAATTTTCTAAAACATTATCACCGAGGGGCAAGATGGGTTAGGTTAGGTTATATTACGTTATAGACGTATATAATGTTCCAACCGTGAAGTAGAGTCCGATCCGCCAGGAATGTTGGTAAATAGTACATCCGAGACTTTAGGTTGCCTCAGGTTGGGATATATAACGTTATAGCCGTATATAATGTCCCCACCGAGACATACGGGCCGACACGACCGGGATTCTGTAAAACATTACCAGCGAGGGGCTAGATGGGTTAGGATAGGTTATGTTACGTTATACACGTATATAATGTTCCCACCGAGAAGTAGGCTCAGACCCGCCAGGAATGTTGGTAAATACTTCATCCGAGATGTTAGGTTGCCTTAGATTGGGATATATAACGTTATAGAGGTATATAATATCGCACCCGAGTCGTACGGGACGACACGAACGGGATTCTGTAAAACATTATCGCCGAGGGGCTAGATGGGTTGGGTTAGGTTATATTACGTTATAGACGTATATAATGTTACCACCGAGAAGTAGGGTCCGACCCGCCAGGAATGTTAGTAAATACTACATCCGAGAGTTTAGGTTGCCTCAGGTTGGGATATATAACTTTATAGGCGTACAAAATGTCAGCACGGAGACGTACGGCCCGACACGACTGGGATTCTGCAAAACATTATCACCGAGGGGCTAGATGGATTGGGTTAGGTTATATTATGTTATAGACGTACACAATGTCCCCACGGAGAAGTACGGGCCGACACGACCGGGATTCTGTAAAACATCACCAGCTAGGCGCTGGATGGGTTAGGTTAGGTTATGTTGCGTTATAGACGTATATAATGTTGCCACCGAGAAGTAGGGGCCGACTCGCCAGGAATGTTGGAAAATACTACATCCGGGATGTTAGCCTGCCTTAGCTTAGGATATATAACGTTATAGACGTATATAATGTACCCACAGAGACCTACGGGACGACACGACCGAGATTCTGTAAAACATTATCACCGAGGGGCTAGATGGGTTGGGTTAGGTTATATTACGTTATAGACGTATATAATGTTGCCACCGAGAAGTAGGGGCCGACCCGCCAGGAATGTTGGTAAATACTACTTCCGAGACTTTAGGTTGCCTCCGGTTGGGATATATACCGTTATAGCCGTATATAATGTCCCCACCGAGACATACGGGCCGATACGACCGGGATTCTGTAAAACATTATAACCGCGGGGCAAGATGTGTTAGGTTAGGTTATATTACGATATAGAAGTATATAGTGTTCCCACCGAGAAGTAGGGTCCGAAACGTCAGGAATGTTAGAAAATACTACATCCGAGGTGCTAGGTTGCCTTAGGTTAGGATATATAACGCTATAGACGTATATAATGTCCCAACAGGGACGTACGGGACGGCACGAACGGGATTGTGTTAAACATTACCAGCGTGGGGCTAGATGGGTTAGGATGGGTTATATTACATTATAGACGTATATAATGTCCCCACCGAGAAGTAGGGGCCGACCCGCCAGGAATGTTGGAAAATGCTACTTCCGAGGTGTTAGGCTGCCTTAGGTTAGGATATATAACGCTATAGACGTATATAATGTCACAACCGAGACGTACGTGTCGACACGACCGGGATTCTGTAAAGCAATATCACCGAGGGGCAAGATGGGTTAGGTTAGGTTATATTACGATATAGAAGTATAGAATGTTCCCACCGAGAAGTAGGGTCCGACCCGTCAGGAATGTTGGTACATACTACATCCGAGATGTTAGGTTGCCTCAGGTTGGGATATATAACGCTATAGACGTATATAATGTCCCAACCGAGACGTACGGGCCGACACGACCGGGATTCTGTAAAACATTATAACCGCGGGGCAAGATGGGTTAGGTTAGGTTATATTACGATATAGAAGTATATAATGTTCCCACCGAGAAGTAGGGTCCGAAACGTCAGGAATGTTAGAAGATACTACATCCGAGGTGATAGGTTGCCTTAGGTTAGGATATATAACGCTATAGACGTATATAATGTCCCAACAGAGACGTACGGGACGGCACGAACGGGATTCTGTAAAACATTACCAGCGAGGGGCTAGATGGATTAGGTTAGGTTATATAACGTTATTAACGTACATAATGTCCCCACGGAGAAGTACGGGCCGACACGACCGTGATTCTGTAAAATATTACCAGCAAGGCGCTAGATGGGTTAGGTTAGGTTATGTTACGTTATAGACGTATATAATGTTCACACCGAGAAGTAGGGGCCGACCCGCCAGGAATGTTGGAAAATACTACATCCTAGATGTTAGCCTGCCTTAGGTTAGGATATATAGCGCTATAGACGTATATAATGTACCCACCGAGACGTACGGGAGGACCCGAACGGGATGCTCTAAAACATTAACAGCGAGGGTCTAGATGTGTTAGGTTTTGTTATATAACATTATTGACGTACATAATGTCCCCGCGGGGAAGTATGGGACGACACGACCGGCATTCTGTAAAACATTACCAGCGAGGGGCTAGATTGGTTAGGTTAGGTTATATTACGTTATAGACGTATACAATGTTACCTCCGAGAAGTAGGGTCCGACTCGCCAGGAATGTTGGAAAATACTACATCCGAGGTGTTGTGTTGCCTTAGGTTAGGATATATAACGTTATAGACGTATATAATGTACCCACCGAGACGTACGGGACGACACGAACGGGATGCCGTAAAACATTACCAGCGAGGGTCTAGATGTGTTAGGTTAGGTTATATAACGTTATAGACGTACATAATATCCCCACCGAGAATTAGGGTCCGACCCGCCAGAAATATTGGTAAATAATACATCCGAGATTTTGGGTTGCCTTAGGTTAGGATATATAACGCTATAGACGTATATAATGTCCCCACCGGGACGTACAGGCAGACATGACCTGGATTTTCTAAAACATTATCACCGAGGGGCAAGATGGGTTAGGTTAGGTTATATTACGATATAGACCTATATAATGTTCCCACCGAGAAGTAGGGGCCGACTCGCCAGGAATGTTGGTAAATACTACATCCGAGGTGTTAGGTTGCCTTAGGTTGGGATATATAACGTTATAGACGTATATAATGTACCCACCGAGACGTACTGGACGACACAACCTGAATTTTCTAAAACATTATCACCGAGGGGCAAGATGGGTTAGGTTAGGTTATATTACGTTATAGACGTATATAATGTTCCAACCGTGAAATAGAGTCCGATCCGCCAGGAATGTTGGTAAATAGTACATCCGAGACTTTAGGTTGCCTCAGGTTGGGATATATAACGTTATAGCCGTATATAATGTCCCCACCGAGACATACGGTCCGACACGACCGGGATTCTGTAAAACATTACCAGCGAGGGGCTAGATGGGTTAGGATAGGTTATGTTACGTTATACACGTATATAATGTTCCCACCGAGAAGTAGGCTCAGACCCGCCAGGAATGTTGGTAAATACTTCATCCGAGATGTTAGGTTGCCTTAGATTGGGATATATAACGTTATAGAGGTATATAATATCGCACCCGAGTCGTACGGGACGACACGAACGGGATTCTGTAAAACATTATCGCCGAGGGGCTAGATGGGTTGGGTTAGGTTATATTACGTTATAGACGTATATAATGTTACCACCGAGAAGTAGGGTCCGACCCGCCAGGAATGTTAGTAAATACTACATCCGAGAGTTTAGGTTGCCTCAGGTTGGGATATATAACTTTATAGGCGTACAAAATGTCAGCACGGAGACGTACGGCCCGACACGACTGGGATTCTGCAAAACATTATCACCGAGGGGCTAGATGGATTGGGTTAGGTTATATTATGTTATAGACGTACACAATGTCCCCACGGAGAAGTACGGGCCGACACGACCGGGATTCTGTAAAACATCACCAGCTAGGCGCTGGATGGGTTAGGTTAGGTTATGTTGCGTTATAGACGTATATAATGTTGCCACCGAGAAGTAGGGGCCGACTCGCCAGGAATGTTGGAAAATACTACATTCGAGACGTTAGCCTGCCTTAGGTTAGGATATATAACGCTATAGACGTATATAATGTCCCCAACGAGACGTACGGAATGACACGACTGGGATTCTGCAAAACATTATCGCCGAGGGACTAGATGGGTTAGGTTAGGTTATAATAAGTTATAGACGTATATAATGTTACCACCGAGAAGTAGGGTCCGAGCCGCCAGGAATGTTGGTAAATACTACATCCGAGACTTTAGGTTGCCTCCGGTTGGGATATATACCGTTATAGCCGTATATAATGTCCGCACCGAGACATACAGGCAGATACGACCAGGATTCTGTAAAACATGATAATCGAGGGGCAAGATGGGTTAGGTTAGGTTATATTACGATATAGAAGTATATAATGTTCCCACCGAGAAGTAGGGTCCGAAACGTCAGGAATGTTAGAAAATACTACATCCGAGGTGCTAGGTTGCCTTAGGTTAGGATATATAACGCTATAGACGTATATAATGTCCCAACAGGGACGTACGGGACGGCACGAACGGGATTGTGTTAAACATTACCAGCGTGGGGCTAGATGGGTTAGGATGGGTTATATTACATTATAGACGTATATAATGTCCCCACCGAGAAGTAGGGGCCGACCCGCCAGGAATGTTGGAAAATGCTACTTCCGAGGCGTTAGGCTGCCTTAGGTTAGGATATATAACGCTATAGACGTATATAATGTCACAACCGAGACGTACGTGTCGACACGACCGGGATTCTGTAAAGCAATATCACCGAGGGGCAAGATGGGTTAGGTTAGGTTATATTACGATATAGAAGTATAGAATGTTCCCACCGAGAAGTAGGGTCCGACCCGTCAGGAATGTTGGTACATACTACATCCGAGATGTTAGGTTGCCTCAGGTTGGGATATATAACGTTATAGACGTATATAATGTCCCTACTGAGACGTACGGGCCGAAACGTTCGGGATTCTGTAAAACATTATCACGGAGGGGCATGATGGGTTAGGTTATATTACGATATAGAAGTATATAATGTTCCCGCCGAGAAGTAGGGGCCGACCCGTCAGGAATGTCGGAAAATACTACATCCGAGGTGTTAGGTTGCCTTAGATTAGGATATATAACGCTATAGACGTATATAATGTCCCAACAGAGACGTACGGGACGGCACGAACGGGATTCTGTAAAACATTACCAGCGAGGGGCTAGATGGGTTAGGTTAGGTTATATAACGTTATTAACGTACATAATGCCCCACGGAGAAGTACGGGCCGACACGACCGTGATTCTGTAAAATATTACCAGCAAGGCGCTAGATGGGTTAGGTTAGGTTATGTTACGTTATAGACGTATATAATGTTCACACCGGGAAGTAGGGGCCGACCCGCCAGGAATGTTGGAAAATACTACATCCTAGATGTTAGCCTGCCTTAGGTTAGGATATATAACGCTATAGACGTATATAATGTACCCACCGAGACGTACGGGAGGACCCGAACGGGATGCTCTAAAACATTAACAGCGAGGGTATAGATGTGTTAGGTTTTGTTATATAACGTTATGGACGTACATAATGTCCCCGCGGGGAAGTATGGGACGACACGACCGGCATTCTGTAAAACATTACCAGCGAGGGGCTAGATTGGTTAGGTTAGGTTATATTACGTTATAGACGTATACAATGTTACCTCCGAGAAGTAGGGTCCGACTCGCCAGGAATGTTGGAAAATACTACATCCGAGGTGTTGTGTTGCCTTAGGTTAGGATATATAACGTTATAGACGTATATAATGTACCCACCGAGACGTACGGGACGACACGAACGGGATGCCGTAAAACATTACCAGCGAGGGTCTAGATGTGTTAGGTTAGGTTATATAACGTTATAGACGTACATAATATCCCCACCGAGAATTAGGGTCCGACCCGCCAGAAATATTGGTAAATAATACATCCGAGATTTTGGGTTGCCTTAGGTTAGGATATATAACGCTATAGACGTATATAATGTCCCCACCGGGACGTACAGGCAGACATGACCTGGATTTTCTAAAACATTATCACCGAGGGGCAAGATGGGTTAGGTTAGGTTATATTACGATATAGACCTATATAATGTTCCCACCGAGAAGTAGGGGCCGACTCGCCAGGAATGTTGGTAAATACTACATCCGAGGTGTTAGGTTGCCTTAGGTTGGGATATATAACGTTATAGACGTATATAATGTACCCACCGAGACGTACTGGACGACACAACCTGAATTTTCTAAAACATTATCACCGAGGGGCAAGATGGGTTAGGTTAGGTTATATTACGTTATAGACGTATATAATGTTCCAACCGTGAAATAGAGTCCGATCCGCCAGGAATGTTGGTAAATAGTACATCCGAGACTTTAGGTTGCCTCAGGTTGGGATATATAACGTTATAGCCGTATATAATGTCCCCACCGAGACATACGGGCCGACACGACCGGGATTCTGTAAAACATTACCAGCGAGGGGCTAGATGGGTTAGGATAGGTTATGTTACGTTATACACGTATATAATGTTCCCACCGAGAAGTAGGCTCAGACCCGCCAGGAATGTTGGTAAATACTTCATCCGAGATGTTAGGTTGCCTTAGATTGGGATATATAACGTTATAGAGGTATATAATATCGCACCCGAGTCGTACGGGACGACACGAACGGGATTCTGTAAAACATTATCGCCGAGGGGCTAGATGGGTTGGGTTAGGTTATATTACGTTATAGACGTATATAATGTTACCACCGAGAAGTAGGGTCCGACCCGCCAGGAATGTTAGTAAATACTACATCCGAGAGTTTAGGTTGCCTCAGGTTGGGATATATAACTTTATAGGCGTACAAAATGTCAGCACGGAGACGTACGGCCCGACACGACTGGGATTCTGCAAAACATTATCACCGAGGGGCTAGATGGATTGGGTTAGGTTATATTATGTTATAGACGTACACAATGTCCCCACGGAGAAGTACGGGCCGACACGACCGGGATTCTGTAAAACATCACCAGCTAGGCGCTGGATGGGTTAGGTTAGGTTATGTTGCGTTATAGACGTATATAATGTTGCCACCGAGAAGTAGGGGCCGACTCGCCAGGAATGTTGGAAAATACTACATTCGAGACGTTAGCCTGCCTTAGGTTAGGATATATAACGCTATAGACGTATATAATGTCCCCAACGAGACGTACGGAATGACACGACTGGGATTCTGCAAAACATTATCGCCGAGGGACTAGATGGGTTAGGTTAGGTTATAATAAGTTATAGACGTATATAATGTTACCACCGAGAAGTAGGGTCCGAGCCGCCAGGAATGTTGGTAAATACTACATCCGAGACTTTAGGTTGCCTCCGGTTGGGATATATACCGTTATAGCCGTATATAATGTCCGCACCGAGACATACAGGCAGATACGACCAGGATTCTGTAAAACATGATAATCGAGGGGCAAGATGGGTTAGGTTAGGTTATATTACGATATAGAAGTATATAATGTTCCCACCGAGAAGTAGGGTCCGAAACGTCAGGAATGTTAGAAAATACTACATCCGAGGTGCTAGGTTGCCTTAGGTTAGGATATATAACGCTATAGACGTATATAATGTCCCAACAGGGACGTACGGGACGGCACGAACGGGATTGTGTTAAACATTACCAGCGTGGGGCTAGATGGGTTAGGATGGGTTATATTACATTATAGACGTATATAATGTCCCCACCGAGAAGTAGGGGCCGACCCGCCAGGAATGTTGGAAAATGCTACTTCCGAGGCGTTAGGCTGCCTTAGGTTAGGATATATAACGCTATAGACGTATATAATGTCACAACCGAGACGTACGTGTCGACACGACCGGGATTCTGTAAAGCAATATCACCGAGGGGCAAGATGGGTTAGGTTAGGTTATATTACGATATAGAAGTATAGAATGTTCCCACCGAGAAGTAGGGTCCGACCCGTCAGGAATGTTGGTACATACTACATCCGAGATGTTAGGTTGCCTCAGGTTGGGATATATAACGTTATAGACGTATATAATGTCCCTACTGAGACGTACGGGCCGAAACGTTCGGGATTCTGTAAAACATTATCACGGAGGGGCATGATGGGTTAGGTTATATTACGATATAGAAGTATATAATGTTCCCGCCGAGAAGTAGGGGCCGACCCGTCAGGAATGTCGGAAAATACTACATCCGAGGTGTTAGGTTGCCTTAGATTAGGATATATAACGCTATAGACGTATATAATGTCCCAACAGAGACGTACGGGACGGCACGAACGGGATTCTGTAAAACATTACCAGCGAGGGGCTAGATGGGTTAGGTTAGGTTATATAACGTTATTAACGTACATAATGCCCCACGGAGAAGTACGGGCCGACACGACCGTGATTCTGTAAAATATTACCAGCAAGGCGCTAGATGGGTTAGGTTAGGTTATGTTACGTTATAGACGTATATAATGTTCACACCGGGAAGTAGGGGCCGACCCGCCAGGAATGTTGGAAAATACTACATCCTAGATGTTAGCCTGCCTTAGGTTAGGATATATAACGCTATAGACGTATATAATGTACCCACCGAGACGTACGGGAGGACCCGAACGGGATGCTCTAAAACATTAACAGCGAGGGTATAGATGTGTTAGGTTTTGTTATATAACGTTATGGACGTACATAATGTCCCCGCGGGGAAGTATGGGACGACACGACCGGCATTCTGTAAAACATTACCAGCGAGGGGCTAGATTGGTTAGGTTAGGTTATATTACGTTATAGACGTATACAATGTTACCTCCGAGAAGTAGGGTCCGACTCGCCAGGAATGTTGGAAAATACTACATCCGAGGTGTTGGGTTGCCTTAGGTTAGGATATATAACGTTATAGACGTATATAATGTACCCACCGAGACGTACGGGACGACACGAACGGGATGCCGTAAAACATTACCAGCGAGGGTCTAGATGTGTTAGGTTAGGTTATATAACGTTATAGACGTACATAATATCCCCACCGAGAATTAGGTTCCGACCCGCCAGGAATGTTGGTAAATAATACATCCGAGATTTTAGGTTGCCTTAGGTTAGGATATATAACGCTATAGACGTATATAATGTCCCCACCGGGACGTACAGGCCGACATGACCTGGATTTTCTAAAACATTATCACCGAGGGGCAAGATGGGTTAGGTTAGGTTATATTACGATATAGAACGATATAATGTTCCCACCGAGAAGTAGGGGCCGACCCGCTAGGAATGTTGGTAAATACTACATCCGAGGTGTTAGGTTGCCTTAGGTTGGGATATATAACGTTATAGACGTATATAATGTACCCACCGAGACGTACGGGACGACACAACCTGGATTTTCTAAAACATTATCACCGAGGGGCAAGATGGGTTAGGTTAGGTTATATTACGTTATAGACGTATATAATGTTCCAACCCTGAAGTAGAGTCCGATCCGCCAGGAATGTTGGTAAATAGTACATCCGAGACTTTAGGTTGCCTCAGGTTGGGATATATAACGTTATAGCCGTATATAATGTCCCCACCGAGACATACGGGCCGACACGACCGGGATTCTGTAAAACATTATAACCGCGGGGCAAGATGGGTTAGGTTAGGTTATATTACGATATAGAAGTATATAATGTTCCCACCGAGAAGTAGGGTCCGAAACGTCAGGAATGTTAGAAGATACTACATCCGAGGTGATAGGTTGCCTTAGGTTAGGATATATAACGCTATAGACGTATATAATGTCCCAACAGAGACGTACGGGACGGCACGAACGGGATTCTGTAAAACATTACCAGCGAGGGGCTAGATGGGTTAGGTTAGGTTATATAACGTTATTAACGTACATAATGTCCCCACGGAGAAGTACGGGCCGACACGACCGTGATTCTGTAAAATATTACCAGCATGGCGCTAGATGGGTTAGGTTAGGTTATGTTACGTTATAGACGTATATAATGTTCACACCGAGAAGTAGGGGCCGACCCGCCAGGAATGTTGGAAAATACTACATCCTAGATGTTAGCCTGCCTTAGGTTAGGATATATAGCGCTATAGACGTATATAATGTACCCACCGAGACGTACGGGAGGACCCGAACGGGATGCTCTAAAACATTAACAGCGAGGGTCTAGATGTGTTAGGTTTTGTTATATAACGTTATTGACGTACATAATGTCCCCGCGGGGAAGTATGGGACGACACGACCGGCATTCTGTAAAACATTACCAGCGAGGGGCTAGATTGGTTAGGTTAGGTTATATTACGTTATAGACGTATACAATGTTACCTCCGAGAAGTAGGGTCCGACTCGCCAGGAATGTTGGAAAATACTACATCCGAGGTGTTGTGTTGCCTTAGGTTAGGATATATAACGTTATAGACGTATATAATGTACCCACCGAGACGTACGGGACGACACGAACGGGATGCCGTAAAACATTACCAGCGAGGGTCTAGATGTGTTAGGTTAGGTTATATAACGTTATAGACGTACATAATATCCCCACCGAGAATTAGGGTCCGACCCGCCAGAAATATTGGTAAATAATACATCCGAGATTTTGGGTTGCCTTAGGTTAGGATATATAACGCTATAGACGTATATAATGTCCCCACCGGGACGTACAGGCAGACATGACCTGGATTTTCTAAAACATTATCACCGAGGGGCAAGATGGGTTAGGTTAGGTTATATTACGATATAGACCTATATAATGTTCCCACCGAGAAGTAGGGGCCGACTCGCCAGGAATGTTGGTAAATACTACATCCGAGGTGTTAGGTTGCCTTAGGTTGGGATATATAACGTTATAGACGTATATAATGTACCCACCGAGACGTACTGGACGACACAACCTGAATTTTCTAAAACATTATCACCGAGGGGCAAGATGGGTTAGGTTAGGTTATATTACGTTATAGACGTATATAATGTTCCAACCGTGAAGTAGAGTCCGATCCGCCAGGAATGTTGGTAAATAGTACATCCGAGACTTTAGGTTGCCTCAGGTTGGGATATATAACGTTATAGCCGTATATAATGTCCCCACCGAGACATACGGGCCGACACGACCGGGATTCTGTAAAACATTACCAGCGAGGGGCTAGATGGGTTAGGATAGGTTATGTTACGTTATACACGTATATAATGTTCCCACCGAGAAGTAGGCTCAGACCCGCCAGGAATGTTGGTAAATACTTCATCCGAGATGTTAGGTTGCCTTAGATTGGGATATATAACGTTATAGAGGTATATAATATCGCACCCGAGTCGTACGGGACGACACGAACGGGATTCTGTAAAACATTATCGCCGAGGGGCTAGATGGGTTGGGTTAGGTTATATTACGTTATAGACGTATATAATGTTACCACCGAGAAGTAGGGTCCGACCCGCCAGGAATGTTAGTAAATACTACATCCGAGAGTTTAGGTTGCCTCAGGTTGGGATATATAACTTTATAGGCGTACATAATGTCAGCACGGAGACGTACGGCCCGACACGACTGGGATTCTGCAAAACATTATCACCGAGGGGCTAGATGGATTGGGTTAGGTTATATTATGTTATAGACGTACACAATGTCCCCACGGAGAAGTACGGGCCGACACGACCGGGATTCTGTAAAACATCACCAGCTAGGCGCTGGATGGGTTAGGTTAGGTTATGTTGCGTTATAGACGTATATAATGTTGCCACCGAGAAGTAGGGGCCGACTCGCCAGGAATGTTGGAAAATACTACATTCGAGACGTTAGCCTGCCTTAGGTTAGGATATATAACGCTATAGACGTATATAATGTCCCCAACGAGACGTACGGAATGACACGACCGGGATTCTGCAAAACATTATCGCCGAGGGACTAGATGGGTTAGGTTAGGTTATAATAAGTTATAGACGTATATAATGTTACCACCGAGAAGTAGGGTCCGAGCCGCCAGGAATGTTGGTAAATACTACATCCGAGACTTTAGGTTGCCTCCGGTTGGGATATATACCGTTATAGCCGTATATAATGTCCCCACCGAGACATACAGGCAGATACGACCAGGATTCTGTAAAACATGATAATCGAGGGGCAAGATGGGTTAGGTTAGGTTATATTACGATATAGAAGTATATAATGTTCCCACCGAGAAGTAGGGTCCGAAACGTCAGGAATGTTAGAAAATACTACATCCGAGGTGCTAGGTTGCCTTAGGTTAGGATATATAACGCTATAGACGTATATAATGTCCCAACAGGGACGTACGGGACGGCACGAACGGGATTGTGTTAAACATTACCAGCGTGGGGCTAGATGGGTTAGGATGGGTTATATTAAATTATAGACGTATATAATGTCCCCACCGAGAAGTAGGGGCCGACCCGCCAGGAATGTTGGAAAATGCTACTTCCGAGGTGTTAGGCTGCCTTAGGTTAGGATATATAACGCTATAGACGTATATAATGTCACAACCGAGACGTACGTGTCGACACGACCGGGATTCTGTAAAGCAATATCACCGAGGGGCAAGATGGGTTAGGTTAGGTTATATTACGATATAGAAGTATAGAATGTTCCCACCAAGAAGTAGGGTCCGACCCGTCAGGAATGTTGGTACATACTACATCCGAGATGTTAGGTTGCCTCAGGTTGGGATATATAACGCTATAGACGTATATAATGTCCCAACCGAGACGTACGGGTCGACACGACCGGGATTCAGTAAAACATTATCACACAGGGGCAAGATGGGTTAGGTTAGGTTATATTACGATATAGAAGTATATAATGTTCCCACCGAGATGTAGGGTCCGACCCGTCAGGAATGTTGGTAAATACTACATCCGAGACTTTAGGTTGCCTCATGTTGGGATATATAACGTTATAGCCGTATATAATGTCCCCACCGAGACATACTGGCCGGCACGACCGGGATTCTGTAAAACATCACCAGCGAGGCGCTGGATGGGTTAGGATAGGTTATGTTGCGTTATAGACGTATATAATGTTCCACCGAGAAGTAGGGGCCGATACGGTAAGAATGTTGTAAAATACTACATCCGGGATGTTAGCCTGCCTTAGCTTAGGATATATAACGTTATAGACGTATATAATGTACCCACAGAGACCTACGGGACGACACGACCGAGATTCTGTAAAACATTATCACCGAGGGGCTAGATGGGTTGGGTTAGGTTATATTACTTTATAGACGTATATAATGTTGCCACCGAGAAGTAGGGGCCGACCCGCCAGGAATGTTGGTAAATACTACTTCCGAGACTTTAGGTTGCCTCCGGTTGGGATATATACCGTTATAGCCGTATATAATGTCCCCACCGAGACATACGGGCCGATACGACCGGGATTCTGTAAAACAGTATAACCGAGGGGCAAGATGTGTTAGGTTAGGTTATATTACGATATAGAAGTATATAGTGTTCCCACCGAGAAGTAGGGTCCGAAACGTCAGGAATGTTAGAAAATACTACATCCGAGGTGCTAGGTTGCCTTAGGTTAGGATATATAACGCTATAGACGTATATAATGTCACAACCGAGACGTACGTGTCGACACGACCGGGATTCTGTAAAGCAATATCACCGAGGGGCAAGATGGGTTAGGTTAGGTTATATTACGATATAGAAGTATAGAATGTTCCCACCGAGAAGTAGGGTCCGACCCGTCAGGAATGTTGGTACATACTACATCCGAGATGTTAGGTTGCCTCAGGTTGGGATATATAACGTTATAGACGTATATAATGTCCCTACTGAGACGTACGGGCCGAAACGATCGGGATTCTGTAAAACATTATCACGGAGGGGCATGATGGGTTAGGTTATATTACGATATAGAAGTATATAATGTTCCCGCCGAGAAGTAGGGGCCGACCCGTCAGGAATGTCGGAAAATACTACATCCGAGGTGTTAGGTTGCCTTAGATTAGGATATATAACGTTATAGACGTATATAATGTACCCACCGAGACGTATGGGGCGACACGAACGGGATTCTGTTAAACATTACCAGTGAGGCTCTAGATGTGTTAGGTTAGGTTACATAACGTTATAGACGTACACAATGTCCCCACGGAGAAGTACGGGCCGACACGACCGGGATTCTGTAAAACATCACCAGCGAGGCGGCGGATGGGTTAGGTTAGGTTATGTTACGTTATAGACGTATAGAATGTTTCCACCGAGAATTAGGGGCGACCCGTCAGGAATGTTGGAAAATACAACATCCTAGGAGTTAGGTTGCCATAGGTTATGATATATAACGTTATATACGTATATAATGTACCCACAGAGACGTACGGGAGGACCCGAACGGGATGCTCTAAAACATTAACAGCGAGGGTCTAGATGTGTTAGGTTTTGTTATATAACGTTATTGACGTACATAATGTCCCCGCGGGGAAGTACGGGACGACACGACCGGCATTCTGTAAAACATTACCAGCGAGGAGCTAGATTGGTTAGGTTAGGTTATATTACGTTATAGACGTATACAATGTTACCTCCGAGAAGTAGGGTCCGACTCGCCAGGAATGTTGGAAAATACTACATCCTAGATGTTAGCCTGCCTTAGGTTAGGATATATAACGCTATAGACGTATATAATGTACCCACCGAGACGTACGGGAGGACCCGAACGGGATGCTCTAAAACATTAACAGCGAGGGTCTAGTTGTGTTAGGTTTTGTTATATAACGTTATTGACGTACATAATGTCCCCGCGGGGAAGTATGGGACGACACGACCGGCATTCTGTAAAACATTACCAGCGAGGGGCAAGATGGGTTAGGTTAGGTTATATTACGATATAGAAGTATATAATGTTCCCACCGAGAAGTAGGGTCCGACCCGCCAGGAATGTTGGAAAATACTACATCCTAGATGTTAGCCTGCCTTAGGTTAGGATATATAACGCTATAGACGTATATAATGTCTCCACCGGGACGTACAGGCCGACACGGACGGGATTCTGTAAAACATTATCGCCGTGGGGCTAGATGGGTTGGGTTAGGTTATATTACGTTATAGACGTATATAATGTTCCCAACGAGATGTAGGTTCCGACCCGTCAGGAATGTTGGTAAATACTACATCCGAGACTTTAGGTTGCCTCATGATGGGATATATAACGTTATAGCCGTATATAATGTCCCCAACGAGACATACGGGCCGGCACGACCGGGATTCTGGAAAACATTATAACCGAGGGGCAAGATGGATTAGGTTAGGTTATATTACGATATAGACGTATATAATGTTCCTTCCGAGAAGTAGGGTCCGACCCGCCAGGACTGTTGGTAAATACTACATCCGAGATGTTAGGTTGCCTCAGGTTGGGATATATACCGTTATAGACGTATAGAATGTCCCCACCGGGAAGTAGGGGCCGACCCGCCAGGAATGTTGGTAAATACTACATCCGAGACTTTAGGTTGCCTCCGGTTGGGATATATACCGTTATAGCCGTATATAATGTCCCCACCGAGACATACGGGCAGATACGACCGGGATTCTGTAAAACATGATAATCGAGGGGCAAGATGGGTTAGGTTAGGTTATATTACGATATAGAAGTATATAATGTTCCCACCGAGAAGTACGGGCCGACCCGCCAGGACTATTGGAAAATGCTGCTTCCGAGGTGTTAGGCTGCCTTAGGTTGGGATATGTAACGTTATAGACGTATATAATGACCCCACCGAGACGTACGGGCCGAAACGACTGGGATTCTGTAAAACATTATGACCGAGGGGCAAGATGGGTTAGGTTAGGTTATATTACGATATAGAAGTATATAATGTTCCCACCGAGATGTAGGTTCTGACCCGCCAGGAATGTTGGTAAATAGTACATCCGAGACTTTAGGTTGCCTCAGGTTGGGATATATAACGTTATAGCCGTATATAATGTCCCCACCGAGACATACGGGCCGACACGACCGGGATTCTGTAAAACATTATAACCGAGGGGCAAGATGGGTTAGGTTAGGTTATATTACGATATAGAAGTATATAATGTTCCCACCGAGAAGTAGGGGCCGATCCGCCAGGAATGTTGTAAAATACTACATCCGAGGTGTTAGGTTGCCTCAGGTTGGGATATATAACGTTATAGACGTATATAATGTCCCCACCGAGACGTACGGTCCGAAACGACCGGGATTCTGTAAAACATTATCACCGAGGGGCAAGATGGGTTAGGTTAGGTTATATTACAATTTAGATGTATATAATGTTCCCACCGAGAAGTAGGGGCCTACCCGTCAGGAATGTTGGAAAATACTACATCCGAGGTGTTTGGTTGCCTTAGGTTAGGATATATAACGTTATAGACGTATATAATGTACCCACCGAGACGTACGGGACGACACGAACGGGATGCTGTAAAACATTACCTGCGAGGGTCTACTTGTGCCAGGTTAGGTTATATACCGTTATGGACTAACATAATGTCCCCACGGAGAAGTTCGGGCCGACACGACCGGGATCCTGTAAAACATTACCAGCGAGGCGCTAGATGGGTTAAGTTAGGTTATGTTACGTTATAGACGTATATAATGTTCCCACCGAGAAGTAGGGACCGACCCGCCAGGAATGTTGATAAATACTACATCCGAGGTGTTAGGTTGCCTTAGTTTAGGATATATAACGTCATAGACGTATATAATGTACCCACCGAGACGTACGGGATAAGACGAACGGGATGCTGTAAAACATTAACAGCGAGGGTCTAGTTGTGTTAGGTTTTGTTATATAACGTTATTGACGTACATAATGTCCCCGCGGGGAAGTATGGGACGACACGACCGGCATTCTGTAAAACATTACCAGCGAGGGGCTAGATTGGTTAGGTTAGGTTATATTACGTTATAGACGTATACAATGTTACCTCCGAGAAGTAGGGTCCGACTCGCCAGGAATGTTGGAAAATACTACATCCGAGGTGTTGGGTTGCCTTAGGTTAGGATATATAACGTTATAGACGTATATAATGTACCCACCGAGACGTACGGGACGACACGAGCGGGATGCCGTAAAACATTACCAGCGAGGGTCTAGATGTGTTAGGTTAGGTTATATAACGTTATAGACGTACATAATATCCCCACCGAGAATTAGGTTCCGACCCGCCAGAAATGTTGGTAAATAATACATCCGAGATTTTGGGTTGCCTTAGGTTAGGATATATAACGCTATAGACGTATATAATGTCCCCACCGAGACATACGGGCCGACACGACTGGGATTCTGTAAAACATTATAACCGAGGGGCAAGATGGGTTAGGTTAGGTTATATTACGATATAGAAGTATATAATGTTCCCACCGAGAAGTAGGGTCCGACCCGCCAGGAATGTTGGAAAATACTACATCCTAGATGTTAGCCTGCCTTAGGTTAGGATATATAACGCTATAGACGTATATAATGTCTCCACCGGGACGTACAGGCCGACACGGACGGGATTCTGTAAAACATTATCGCCGTGGGGCTAGATGGGTTGGGTTAGGTTATATTACGTTATAGACGTATATAATGTTCCCAACGAGATGTAGGTTCCGACCCGTCAGGAATGTTGGTAAATACTACATCCGAGACTTTAGGTTGCCTCATGATGGGATATATAACGTTATAGCCGTATATAATGTCCCCACCGGGACGTACAGGCCGACATGACCTGGATTTTCTAAAAAATTATCACCGAGGGGCAAGATGGGTTAGGTCAGGTTATATTACGATATAGACCTATATAATGTTCCCACCGAGAAGTAGGGTCCGACCCGCCAGGAATGTTGGTAAATACTACATCCGAGATGTTAGGCTGCCTCATGTTGGGATATATAACGTTATAGCCGTATATAATGTCCCCACCGAGACGTACGGGTCGACACGACCGGGAATCTGAAAAACAATATCACCGAGGGGCAAGATGAGTTAGGTTAGGTTATATTAAGTTATAGACGTATATAACGTTCCCTCCGAGAAGTAGGGGCCGATCCGCCAGGAATGTTGTTAAATACTACACCCGAGATGTTAGCCTGCCTCAGGTTAGAATATATAACGCTATAGACGTATATAATGTACCCACCGAGACGTACGGGCCGACACGAACGGGATTCTGTAAAACATTACCAGCGAGGGGCTAGATCGGTTAGGTTAGGTTATATTACGTTCTCGGCGTATATAATGTTCCCACCGAGAAGTAGGGTCCGACCCGCCAGGAATGTTGGTAAATACTACATCCGAGATGTTAGGTTGCCTCAGGTTGGGATATATAACGTTATAGGCGTATATAATGTCCCCACCGAGACGTACGGACCGAAACGACCGGGATTCTGTAAAACATTATCACGGAGGGGCATGATGGGTTAGGTTATATTACGATATAGAAGTATATAATGTTCCCGCCGAGAAGTAGGGTCCGACCCGTCAGGAATGTTGGAAAATACTACATCCGAGGTGTTAGGTTGCCTTAGGTTAGAAAATATAACGTTATAGACGTATATATTGTCCCAACCGAGACGTACGGGACGATACGAACGGGATTATGTAAAACATTACCAGCGAGGGGCTAGATGGGTTAGGTTAGGTTATATTGTGTTATAGATGTATATAATCTTCCCACCGAGAAGTAGTGTCCGAGCCGCCGGAAATGTTGGTAAATACTACATCCGAGATGTTCGGTAGCCTCAGTTTGGAATATATAACGCTATAGAAGTATATAATGTCCCCACCGAGACGTACGGACCGACACGACCGGCATTCTGAAAAACATTATCACCGAAGGGCAAGATGGGTTAGGTTAGGTTAAAATACGTTATAGACGTATATAATGTTCCCACCGAGAAGTAGAGTCCGACTCGCCTGGATTGTTGGAAAATACTACATCCGAGATGTTAGCCTGCCTTAGGTTAGGATATATAACGCTACAGACGTACATAATATCCCCACGGAGAACTACGGGCCGACACGACCGAGATTCTGTAAAACATTATCAGCGAGGGTCTAGATGTGTTAGGTTAGGTCATATTGCGATGTAGACGTATATAATGTTCCCACCGAGAAGTAGGGTCCGACACGCCAGGAATGTTGGAAAATGCTGCTTCCGAGGTGTTAGGCTGCCTTAGGTTGGGATATATAACGTTATAGACGTATATAATGTCCCCACCGAGACGTACGGGCAGACACGACAGACATTCTGAAAAACATTATCACCAAGGGGCAAGATGGGTTAGGTTAGGTTATATTACGGTATAGAAGTATATAATGTTCCCACCGAGAAGTAGGGGACGACCCGTCAGGAATGTTGGAAAATACTACGTCCGAGGTGTTAGGTTGCCTTAGGTGAGGATATATAACGTTATAAACGTATATAATGTACCCACCGAGATGTACGGGACGACACGAACGGGATTATGTAAAACATTACCAGCGAGGGGCTAGATGGGTAGGATAGGTTATATTGTGTTATAGACGTATATAATGTTCCCACCGAGATGTAGGGTCCGACCCGACAGGAATGTTGGTAAATACTACATCCTAGATGTTAGGTTGTCTTAGGTTGGGATATATAACGCTATAGACGTATATAATGTCCCCACCGAGATGTACGGGCCGACACCACCTGCATTCTGTAAAACATAATCACCGAGGGCAAGATGGGTTAGGTTAGGTTATATTACGATTTAGACGTATATAATGTTCCCACTGAGAAGTAGGGTCCGACCGGCCAGGAATGTTGGTAAATACTATATCCGAGATGTTAGGTTGCCTCAGGTTGGGATATATAAAGTTATAGAAGTATATAATGTCCCCACCGAGACGTACGGTACCACAAGTACGGGATTTTATAAAACATTACCAGCGAGGGGCTAGATGGGTTAGGTTAGGTTATATTACGTTATAGACGTATATAATGTTCCCACCGAGAAGTAGGGCCCGAACCGCCAGGAATGTTGGTAAATGCTACATCCGAGATGTTAGGTTGCCTTAGGTTGGGATATATAACGTTATAGACGTATATAATGTCCCCAACGGGACGTGCGGGCCGACACGACCGGCATTCTGTAAAACATTATCGCCGAGGGGCAAGATGGGTTAGGTTAGGTAATATTAAGATATAGACGTATATAATGTCCCCACCGAGACGTGCGGGACGACACGAACGGGATTTTATAAAACATTACCAGCGAGGGACTAGATGGGTAAGGTTAGGTTATATTACGTTATAGGCGTATATAATGTTCCCACCGAGAAGTAGTTTCCTACCCGCCAGGAATGTTGGTAAATACTACATCCGAGGTGTTAGGATGCCTCAGGTTGGGATATATAACGTTGTAGACGTGTATAATGTCCCCACCGAGTCGTATGGGCCGAAACGACCGGGATTCTGTAAAACATTATCACCGAGGGGCAAGATGGGTTATGTTAGGTTATATTACGATATAGAAGTATATAATGTTACCACAGAGGAGTAGAGTCCGACCCGCCAGGAATGCTGGTAAATACTTCATCCGAGATGTTAGGTTGCGTCAGGTTGGGATATATAACGTTATAGAAGTATATAATGTCCCGACCGAGACGTACGGGACGACACGAACGGGATTCGGTAAAATATTACGAGCGAGGGGCTAGATGGGTTAGGTTAGGTTCTATTATGTTATAGACGTATATAATGTCCCCACCGAGTCGTTTGGGCCGAAACGACCGGGATTCTGTAAAACATTACCAGCGATGGGCTAGATGGGTTAGGACAGGTTATGTTACGTTATAGACGTATATAATGTTCCCACGGAGAAGTAGGAGCCGATACGTTAGGAATGTTGGAAAATACCACATCCGAGATGTTATTCTGCCTTAGGTTAGGATATATAACGTTATAGACGTACATAATATCCACACCAAGACGTACGGGCCGACACGACCGGGATTCTGTAAAACATTACCAGCGAGGGGCCAGACGGGTTAGGATAGGTTAAGTTACCTTATAGACGTATGTAATGTTCCCACGGAAAAATAGGAGCCGATACGTTAGGAATGTTGGAAAATACCACATCAGAGGTGTTAGGTTGCCTTAGGATAAGATATATGACGTTATAGACGTATATAATGTACCCACCGAGTCGTATGGGCCGAAACGACCGGGATTCTGTAAAACATTATCACCGAGGGGCAAGATGGGTTAGGTTAGGTTATATTACGATATAGAAGTATATAATGTTACCACAGAGGAGTAGGGTCCGACCCGCCAGGAATGCTGGTAAATACTACATCCGAGATGTTAGGTTGCGTCAGGTTGGGATATATAACGTTATAGAAGTATATAATGTCCCGACCGAGACGTACGGGACGAAACGACCGGAATTCTGTAAAACATTACCAGCGAGGGGCCAGATGGGTTAGGACAGGTTATGTTACGTTATAGACGTATATAATGTTCCCACGGAGAAGTAGGAGCCGATACGTTAGGAATGTTGGAAAATACCACATGCGAGATGTTATTCTGCCTTAGGTTGGGATATATAACGTTATAGAAGTGTATAATGTCCCAACCGAGACGTACGGGACGAAACGACCGGTATTCTGTAAAACATTACCAGCGAGGCGCCAGATGGGTTAGGACAGGTTATGTTACGTTATAGACGTATATAATGTTCCCACGGAGAAGTAGGAGCCGATACGTTAGGAATGTTGGAAAATACCACATCGGAGATGTTATTCTGCCTTAGGTTGGGATATATAACGTTATAGAAGTATATAATGCCCCAACCGAGACGTACGGGACGAAACGACCGGGATTCTGTAAAACATTACCAGCGAGGGGCCAGATGGGTTAGGACAGGTTATGTTACGTTATAGACGTATATAATGTTCCCACGGAGAAGTAGGAGCCGATACGTTAGGAATGTTGGAAAATACCACATCCGAGATGTTATTCTGCCTTAGGTTAGGATATATAACGTTATAGACGTACATAATATACACACCAAGACGTACGGGCCGACACGACCGGGATTCTGTAAAACATTACCAGCGAGGGGCCAGACGGGTTAGGATAGGTTAAGTTACCTTATAGACGTATGTAATGTTCCCACGGAAAAGTAGGAGCCGATACGTTAGGAATGTTGGAAAATACCACATCCGAGGTGTTAGGTTGCCTTAGGATAAGATATATGACGTTATAGACGTATATAATGTACCCACCGAGACGTACGGGACGGCACGAACGTGATTCTGTAAAACATTACCAGCGATGGGCAAGATGTGTTAGGTTAGGTTATATAACGTTCTAGACGTACATAATTTCCCCACGGAGAAGTACGCGCCGACAGGACCAGGATTCTGTAAAACATTACCAGCGAGGGGCTAGAGAGGTTAGGTTAGGTTATATTACTTTATAGACGTGTATAATGTTCCCACCGAGAAGTAGTGTCCGACCTGCCAGGAATGCTGGTAAATGCTACATCCGAGATGTTAGGTTGCGTCAGGTTGGGATATATAACGTTATAGAAGTATATAATGTCCCGACCGAGACGTACGGGACGACACGAACGGGATTCAGTAAAATATTACGAGCGAGGGGCTAGATGGGTTAGGTTAGGTTCTATTATGTTATAGACGTATATAATGTTCCCACCGAGAAGTAGGGTCCGACTTGACAGGAATGTTGGTAAATACTATGTCCGAGATGTTAGGTTGCCTTAGGTTGGGATATATAACGCTATAGACGTATATAATGCCCCTACCGAGACGTACGGGACGACACGATCGGGATTCCGTAAAACATTACCAGCGAGGGGCTAGATGGGTTAGGTTAGGTTATATTATGTTATAGACGTATATACTGTTCCCACCGAGAAGTAGGGTCCGACCCGCCAGGAATGTTGGTAAATACTACATCCGAGGTGTTAAGTTGCCTTAGGTGCGGATATATAACGTTATAGACGTATATAATGTTCCCACCGAGAAGTAGGGGTCGACTCGACAGGAATGTTGGTAAATACTACATCCGAGATGTTAGGTTTCCTAGGTTGAGATATATAACATTATAGAAGTATATAATGCCCCAACGAGACGTACGGACCGACACGACCGCAATTCTGTAAAACTTTATCACCGAGGGGCAGGATGGGTTAGGTTAGGTTGTATTACGATATAGACGTATATAATGTTCCCAACGAGAAGTATGGTCCGACCCGCCAGGAATGTTGGTAAATACTACATCCGAGATGTTAGGTTGCCTCAGGTTGGGATATATAACGTTGTAGAAGTATATAACGTCCCAACCGAGACGTACGGGACGACACGAACGGGATTCTGTAAAACATTACCAGCGAGGGGCTAGATGGGTTAGGTTAGGTTATATTATGTTATGGACGTATATAATGTCCCCACCGAGTCGTTTGGGCCGAAACGACCGGGATTCTGTAAAACATTACCAGCGTGGGGCTAGATGGGTTAGGTTAGGTTATGTTACGTTATCGACGTACATAAAGTTCCCACCGAGAAGTAGGGGCCGACTCGCCATGAATATTGGAAAATACAACATCCGAGATGATAGGTTGCCTTAGGTTGGGATATATAACATTATAGACGTATATAATGTCCCCACCGCGACGTGCGGGCCGATACGACCGGCATTCTGTCAAACATTACCAGCGATGGGCTAGATGGGTTAGGTTAGATTATATTATGTTATAGAAGTATATAATGTCCCAACCGAGACGTACGGGACGAAACGACCGGGATTCTGTAAAACATTACCAGCGAGGGACCAGATGGGTGGGGACAGGTTATGTTACGTTATAGACGTATATAACTTTCCCACGGAGAAGTAGGAGCCAATACGCCAGGAATGTTGTAAAATACTACATCCGAGATGTTAGCCTGCCTTAGGTTAGGATATATAACGCTATAGACGTATATAGTGTCCCCAACGAGACTTACGGGCTGACACGACCGGGATTCTGTAAAACATTATCACCGAGGGGATAGATAGGTTGCGTTAGGTTATATTACGTTATGGACGTGTATAATGTTTCCACCGAGAAGTATGGGCCGACCCGCCAGGAATGTGGGTAAATACTACATCCGAGATGTTAAGTTGCCTTAGGTTGGGATATATAACGTTATAGAAGTATATAATGTCCGCACCGGCACGTGCGGGCCGAAACGACCGGCATTCTGTAAAACATTATCGCCGAGGGGCAAGATGGGTTAGGTTAGGTTATATTACGATATAGACGTATATAATGTCCCCACCGAGACGTGCGGGACGACACGAACGGGGTTTTATAAAACATTACCAGCGAGGGGCTAGATGGGTTAGGTTAGGTTATATTACGTTATAGGCGCATATAATGTTCCCACCGAGAAGTAGGGGCCGACCCGCCAGGAATGTTGTAAAATACTACATTCAAGATGTTATGGTGTCTTAGGTTGGGATATATAACGTTATAAACGTACATAATGTACCCACCGTGAAGTACGGGACGACACGAACGGGATTCTGTGAAACATTACCAGCGAGGGGCTAGATGGGTTAGGTTAGGTTATGTTACGTTATCGACGTACATAAATTTCCCACCGAGAAGTACGGGCCGACTCGCCATGAATATTGGAAAATACAACATCCGAGATGATAGGTTGCCTTAGTTTGGGATATATAACGTTATAGAAGTATATAATGTCCCAACCGAGACGTACGGGACGAAACGACCGGGATTCTGTAAAACATTACCAGCGAGGGGCCAGATGGGTTAGGACAGGTTATGTTACGTTATAGACGTATATAATGTTCCCACGGAGAAGTAGGAGCCGATACGTTAGGAATGTTGGAAAATACCACATGCGAGATGTTATTCTGCCTTAGGTTGGGATATATAACGTTATAGAAGTATATAATGTCCCAACCGAGACGTACGGGACGAAACGACCGGGATTCTGTAAAACATTACCAGCGAGGGGCCAGATGGGTTAGGACAGGTTATGTTACGTTATAGACGTATATAATGTTCCCACGGAGAAGTAGGAGCCGATACGTTAGGAATGTTGGAAAATACCACATCCGAGATGTTATTCTGCCTTAGGTTAGGATATATAACGTTATAGACGTACATAATATCCACACCAAGACGTACGGGCCGACACGACCGGGATTCTGTAAAACATTACCAGCGAGGGGCCAGACGGGTTAGGATAGGTTAAGTTACCTTATAGACGTATGTAATGTTCCCACGGAAAAATAGGAGCCGATACGTTAGGAATGTTGGAAAATACCACATCAGAGGTGTTAGGTTGCCTTAGGATAAGATATATGACGTTATAGACGTATATAATGTACCCACCGAGTCGTATGGGCCGAAACGACCGGGATTCTGTAAAACATTATCACCGAGGGGCAAGATGGGTTAGGTTAGGTTATATTACGATATAGAAGTATATAATGTTACCACAGAGGAGTAGGGTCCGACCCGCCAGGAATGCTGGTAAATACTACATCCGAGATGTTAGGTTGCGTCAGGTTGGGATATATAACGTTATAGAAGTATATAATGTCCCGACCGAGACGTACGGACCGACACGACCGCAATTCTGTAAAACTTTATCACCGAGGGGCAAGATGGGTTAGGTTAGGTTGTATTACGATATAGACGTATATAATGTTCCCAACGAGAAGTATGGTCCGACCCGCCAGGAATGTTGGTAAATACTACATCCGAGATGTTAGGTTGCCTCAGGTTGGGATATATAACGTTATAGAAGTATATAATGTCCCAACCGAAACGTACGGGACGAAACGACCGGAATTCTGTAAAACATTACCAGCGAGGGGCCAGATGGGTTAGGACAGGTTATGTTACCTTATAGACGTATATAATGTTCCCACGGAGAAGTAGGAGCCGATACGTTAGGAATGTTGGAAAATACCACATGCGAGATGTTATTCTGCCTTAGGTTGGGATATATAACGTTATAGAAGTATATAATGTCCCAACCGAGACGTACGGGACGAAACGACCGGTATTCTGTAAAACATTACCAGCGAGGGGCCAGATGGGTTAGGACAGGTTATGTTACGTTATAGACGTATATAATGTTCCCACGGAGAAGTAGGAGCCGATACGTTAGGAAAGTTGGAAAATACCACATCGGAGATGTTATTCTGCCTTAGGTTGGGATATATAACGTTATAGAAGTATATAATGCCCCAACCGAGACGTACGGGACGAAACGACCGGGATTCTGTAAAACATTACCAGCGAGAGGCCAGATGGGTTAGGACTGGTTATGTTACGTTATAGACGTATATAATGTTCCCACGGAGAAGTAGAAGCCGATACGTTAGGAATGTTGGAAAATACCACATCCGAGATGTTATTCTGCCTTAGGTTAGGATATATAACGTTATAGACGTACATAATATACACACCAAGACGTACGGGCCGACACGACCGGGATTCTGTAAAACATTACCAGCGAGGGGCCAGACGGGTTAGGATAGGTTAAGTTACCTTATAGACGTATGTAATGTTCCCACGGAAAAGTAGGAGCCGATACGTTAGGAATGTTGGAAAATACCACATCCGAGGTGTTAGGTTGCCTTAGGATAAGATATATGACGTTATAGACGTATATAATGTACCCACCGAGACGTACGGGACGGCACGAACGTGATTCTGTAAAACATTACCAGCGATGGGCAAGATGTGTTAGGTTAGGTTATATAACGTTCTAGACGTACATAATTTCCCCACGGAGAAGTACGCGCCGACATTACCGGGATTCTGTAAAACATTACCAGCGAGGGGCTAGATGGGTTAGGTTAGGTTATATTATGTTATAGACGTATATACTGTTCCCACCGAGAAGTAGGGTCCGACCCGCCAGGAATGTTGGTAAATACTACATCCGAGGTGTTAAGTTGCCTTAGGTTCGGATATATAACGTTATAGACGTATATAATGTTCCCACCGAGAAGTAGGGGTCGACTCGACAGGAATGTTGGTAAATACTACATCCGAGATGTTAGGTTTCCTAGGTTGAGATATATAACGTTATAGAAGTATATAATGCCCCAACGAGACGTACGGACCGACACGACCGCAATTCTGTAAAACTTTATCACCGAGGGGCAAGATGGGTTAGGTTAGGTTATATTACGATATAGACGTATATAATGTCCCCACCGAGACGTGCGGGACGACACGAACGGGGTTTTATAAAACATTACCAGCGAGGGGCTAGATGGGTTAGGTTAGGTTATATTACGTTATAGGCGCATATAATGTTCCCACCGAGAAGTAGGGGCCGACCCGCCAGGAATGTTGTAAAATACTACATTCAAGATGTTATGGTGTCTTAGGTTGGGATATATAACGTTATAAACGTACATAATGTACCCACCGTGAAGTACGGGACGACACGAACGGGATTCTGTGAAACATTACCAGCGAGGGGCTAGATGGGTTAGGTTAGGTTATGTTACGTTATCGACGTACATAAATTTCCCACCGAGAAGTACGGGCCGACTCGCCATGAATATTGGAAAATACAACATCCGAGATGATAGGTTGCCTTAGTTTGGGATATATAACGTTATAGAAGTATATAATGTCCCAACCGAGACGTACAGGACGAAACGACCGGGATTCTGTAAAACATTACCAGCGAGGGGCCAGATGGGTTAGGACAGGTTATGTTACGTTATAGACGTATATAATGTTCCCACGGAGAAGTAGGAGCCGATACGTTAGGAATGTTGGAAAATACCACATGCGAGATGTTATTCTGCCTTAGGTTGGGATATATAACGTTATAGAAGTATATAATGTCCCAACCGAGACGTACGGGACGAAACGACCGGGATTCTGTAAAACATTACCAGCGAGGGGCCAGATGGGTTAGGACAGGTTATGTTACGTTATAGACGTATATAATGTTCCCACGGAGAAGTAGGAGCCGATACGTTAGGAATGTTGGAAAATACCACATCCGAGATGTTATTCTGCCTTAGGTTAGGATATATAACGTTATAGACGTACATAATATCCACACCAAGACGTACGGGCCGACACGACCGGGATTCTGTAAAACATTACCAGCGAGGGGCCAGACGGGTTAGGATAGGTTAAGTTACCTTATAGACGTATGTAATGTTCCCACGGAAAAATAGGAGCCGATACGTTAGGAATGTTGGAAAATACCACATCAGAGGTGTTAGGTTGCCTTAGGATAAGATATATGACGTTATAGACGTATATAATGTACCCACCGAGTCGTATGGGCCGAAACGACCGGGATTCTGTAAAACATTATCACCGAGGGGCAAGATGGGTTAGGTTAGGTTATATTACGATATAGAAGTATATAATGTTACCACAGAGGAGTAGGGTCCGACCCGCCAGGAATGCTGGTAAATACTACATCCGAGATGTTAGGTTGCGTCAGGTTGGGATATATAACGTTATAGAAGTATATAATGTCCCGACCGAGACGTACGGACCGACACGACCGCAATTCTGTAAAACTTTATCACCGAGGGGCAAGATGGGTTAGGTTAGGTTGTATTACGATATAGACGTATATAATGTTCCCAACGAGAAGTATGGTCCGACCCGCCAGGAATGTTGGTAAATACTACATCCGAGATGTTAGGTTGCCTCAGGTTGGGATATATAACGTTATAGAAGTATATAATGTCCCAACCGAGACGTACGGGACGAAACGACCGGAATTCTGTAAAACATTACCAGCGAGGGGCCAGATGGGTTAGGACAGGTTATGTTACGTTATAGACGTATATAATGTTCCCACGGAGAAGTAGGAGCCGATACGTTAGGAATGTTGGAAAATACCACATGCGAGATGTTATTCTGCCTTAGGTTGGGATATATAACGTTATAGAAGTATATAATGTCCCAACCGAGACGTACGGGACGAAACGACCGGTATTCTGTAAAACATTACCAGCGAGGGGCCAGATGGGTTAGGACAGGTTATGTTACGTTATAGACGTATATAATGTTCCCACGGAGAAGTAGGAGCCGATACGTTAGGAATGTTGGAAAATACCACATCGGAGATGTTATTCTGCCTTAGGTTGGGATATATAACGTTATAGAAGTATATAATGCCCCAACCGAGACGTACGGGACGAAACGACCGGGATTCTGTAAAACATTACCAGCGAGAGGCCAGATGGGTTAGGACAGGTTATGTTACGTTATAGACGTATATAATGTTCCCACGGAGAAGTAGGAGCCGATACGTTAGGAATGTTGGAAAATACCACATGCGAGATGTTATTCTGCCTTAGGTTGGGATATATAACGTTATAGACGTACATAATATACACACCAAGACGTACGGGCCGACACGACCGGGATTCTGTAAAACATTACCAGCGAGGGGCCAGACGGGTTAGGATAGGTTAAGTTACCTTATAGACGTATGTAATGTTCCCACGGAAAAGTAGGAGCCGATACGTTAGGAATGTTGGAAAATACCACATCCGAGGTGTTAGGTTGCCTTAGGATAAGATATATGACGTTATAGACGTATATAATGTACCCACCGAGACGTACGGGACGGCACGAACGTGATTCTGTAAAACATTACCAGCGATGGGCAAGATGTGTTAGGTTAGGTTATATAACGTTCTAGACGTACATAATTTCCCCACGGAGAAGTACGCGCCGACATTACCGGGATTCTGTAAAACATTACCAGCGAGGGGCTAGAGAGGTTAGGTTAGGTTATATTACTTTATAGACGTGTATAATGTTCCCACCGAGAAGTAGTGTCCGACCTGCCAGGAATGCTGGTAAACGCTACATCCGAGATGTTAGGTTGCGTCAGGTTGGGATATATAACGTTATAGAAGTATATAATGTCCCGACCGAGACGTACGGGACGACACGAACGGGATTCAGTAAAATATTACGAGCGAGGGGCTAGATGGGTTAGGTTAGGTTCTATTATGTTATAGACGTATATAATGTTCCCACCGAGAAGTAGGGTCCGACTTGACAGGAATGTTGGTAAATACTATGTCCGAGATGTTAGGTTGCCTTAGGTTGGGATATATAACGCTATAGACGTATATAATGCCCCTACCGAGACGTACGGGACGACACGATCGGGATTCCGTAAAACATTACCAGCGAGGGGCTAGATGGGTTAGGTTAGGTTATATTATGTTATAGACGTATATACTGTTCCCACCGAGAAGTAGGGTCCGACCCGCCAGGAATGTTGGTAAATACTACATCCGAGGTGTTAAGTTGCCTTAGGTTCGGATATATAACGTTATAGACGTATATAATGTTCCCACCGAGAAGTAGGGGTCGACTCGACAGGAATGTTGGTAAATACTACATCCGAGATGTTAGGTTTCCTAGGTTGAGATATATAACGTTATAGAAGTATATAATGCCCCAACGAGACGTACGGACCGACACGACCGCAATTCTGTAAAACTTTATCACCGAGGGGCAAGATGGGTTAGGTTAGGTTGTATTACGATATAGACGTATATAATGTTCCCAACGAGAAGTATGGTCCGACCCGCCAGGAATGTTGGTAAATACTACATCCGAGATGTTAGGTTGCCTCAGGTTGGGATATATAACGTTATAGAAGTATATAACGTCCCAACCGAGACGTACGGGACGACACGAACGGGATTCTGTAAAACATTACCAGCGAGGGGCTAGATGGGTTAGGTTAGGTTATATTATGTTATGGACGTATATAATGTCCCCACCGAGTCTTTTGGGCCGAAACGATCGGGATTCTGTGAAACATTACCAGCGTGGGGCTAGATGGGTTAGGTTAGGTCATGTTACGTTATCGACGTACATAAAGTTCCCACCGAGAAGTAGGGGCCGACTCGCCATGAATATTGGAAAATACAACATCCGAGATGATAGGTTGCCTTATGTTGGGATATATAACATTATAGACGTATATAATGTCCCCACCGCGACGTGCGGGCAGATACGACCGGCATTCTGTAAAACATTACCAGCGATGGGCTAGATGGGTTAGGTTAGATTATATTATGTTACAGACGTATATAATGTTCCCACCGAGAAGGAGGGGCTGACACGACAGGAATGTTGGAAAATACTACATCCGAGATGTTAAGTTGCCTTAGGTTGGGATATATAACGTTATAGACGTATATAATGTCCCCACCGGGACGTGCGGGCCGAAACGACCGGCATTCTGTAAAACATTATCGCCGAGGGGCAAGATGGGTTAGGTTAGGTTATATTACGATATAGACGTATATAATGTTCCCACCGGTAAGTAGGGTCCGACCCGCCAGGAATGTGGGTAAATACTACATCCGAGATGTCAGGTTGTCTTAGGTTGGGATATATAACGGTATAGACGTATATAATGAACTCACCGACACGTATGGGACGACACGAACGGGATTCTGTAAAATATTACCAGCGAGTGTCTAGATGGGTTAGGTTAGGCTATATTATCTTATAGACGTATATAATGTTCCCACCGAGATGTAGGGACCGACCCGCCAGGAATGTTGGTAAATACTACATCCGAGATGTTAGGTTGCCTTAGGTTGGGATATATAACGTTATAGACGTATATAATGTCCCCAACTGGACGTGCGGGCCGACACGACCGGCATTCTGTAAAACATTATCGCCGAGGGGCAAGATGGGTTAGGTTAGGTTATATTACGATATAGACGTATATAATGTCCCCACCGAGACGTGCGGGACGATACGAACGGGATTTTATAAAACATTACCAGCGAGGGGCTAGATGGGTTAGGTTAGGTTATATTACGTTATAGGCGTATATAATGTTCCCACCGAGAAGTAGGGGCCGACCCGCCAGGAATGTTGTAAAATACTACATTCAAGATGTTAGGGTGTCTTAGGTTGGGATATATAACGTTATAAACGTACATAATGTCCCCACCGTGAAGTACGGGACGACACGAACGGGATTCTGTAAAACATTACCAGCGAGGGGCTAGATGGGTTAGGTTAGGTTATATTATGTTATAGACGTATATAATGTTCCCACCGAGAAGTAGGGTCCGACCCGCCAGGAATGTTGCTAAATACTACATCCGAGGTGTTAGGTTGCCTTAGGTTGGGATATATAACGTTATAGACGTATATAATTTCCCCACCGAGACGTACGGGCCGACACGACCGAGATTCAGTAAAACATTATCACCTAGGGGCAAGATGGGTTAGGTTAGGTTATATTACTATATAGACGTATATAATGTTCCCACCGAGAAGTAGGGTCCGACCCGCCAGGAATGTTGGTAAATACTACATCCGAGATGTTAGGTTGCCTTAGGTTGGGATATATAACGCTATAGACGTATATAATGCCCCGACAGAGACGTACGGGACGACACGATCGGGATTCCGTAAAACATTACCAGCGAGGAGCTAGATGGGTTATGTTAGGTTATATTATGTTATAGACGTATATAATGTTCCCACCGAGAAGTACGGTCCGACCCGCCAGGAATGTTGGTAAATACTACATCCGAGGTGTTAGGTTGCCTTAGGTTGGGATTTATAACGTTATAGACGTATATAAATTCCCCACCGAGACGTACGCGCCGACACGACCGGCATTCTGTAAAACATTATCGCCGAGGGGCAAGATGGGTTAGGTTAGGTTATATTACGTTATAGACGTATATATTGTTCCCACCGGGAAGTAGGGTCCGACCCGCCAGGAATGGTGGCAAATACTACATCCGAGATGTTAGGTTGCCTCAGGTTGGGATATATAACGTTAAAGAACTATATAATGTCCCCACCGAGACGTACGGGACGACACGAACGGCATTCTGTAAAACATTACCAGCGAGGGGCTAGATGGGTTAGGTTACGTTATATTATGTTATAGACGTATATATAGTTCCCACCAAGAAGTAGGGTCCGACCCGCCAGGAATGTTGCTAAACACTACATCCGAGGTGTTAGGTTGCCTTAGGTTGGGATATATAACGTTATAGACGTATATAATTTCCCCACCGAGACGTACGGTCCGACACGACCGGCATTCAGTAAAACATTATCACCTAGGGGCAAGATGGGTTAGGTTAGGTTATATTACTATATAGACGTATATAATGTTCCCACCGAGAAGTAGGGTCCGACCCGCCAGGAATGTTGGTAAATACTACATCCGAGATGTTAGGTTGGCTCTGGTTGGGATATATAACGCTATAGACGAATATAATGCCCCAACCGAGGGTACGGGACGTCACGAACGGGATTCTGTAAAACATTTCCAGCGAGGGACTAGATGGGTTAGGGTAGGTTATATTATGTTATAGACGTATATAATGTTCCCACCGAGAAGTAGGGTCCGACCCGCGAGGAATGTTGGTAAATACTACATCCGAGGTGTTAGGTTGCCTTAGGTTGGGATATATAAAGGTATAGACGTATATAATGTTCCCACCCAGAAGTAGGGTCCGACCCGCCAGGAATGTTGGTAAATAGTACATCCGAGATGTTAGGTTGCCTCACGTTGGGATATATAACGTTATAGAAGTATATAATGTCCCCACCGAGACGTACGGGCGGAAACAACCGGGATTCTGTAAAACATTACCAGCGAGGGGCTAGATGGGTTAGGTTAGGTTATATTACGATATAGAAGTATATAATGTTGACACCGAGAAGTAGGGGCCGGCCCGCCATGAGTGTTGGATAATACAACATCCGAGACGTTAGGTTGCCTTAGGTTGGGATATATAACTTCATAGACGTATATAATGTCCCCGCCGAGATGTACGGACCGACACGACCGGCAATCTGAAAAACATTATCACCGAGGGGCAAGATGGGTTAGGTTAGGTTATATTATGTTACAGACGTATATAATGTTCCCACCGAGAAGTAGGGTCCGACCCGCCAGGAATGTTGGTAAATACTACATCCGAGGTGTTAGTTTGCCTTAGGTTGGGATATATAGCATTATAGACGTATATAATGCCACCACCGTGACGTACGGACCGACACGATCGGCATTCAGAAAAACATTATCACCGAGGGGCAAGATGGGTTAGGTTTGGTTATATTACGATATAGACGTATATATTGTTCCCTCCGAGAAGTAGTGTCCGACCCGCCAGGAATGTTGGTAAATACTACATCCGATGTGTTAGGTTGCCTTAGGTTGGGATATATAACTTTATAGACGTATATAATGTTCCCACCGAGAAGTACGGTCCGACCCGCCAGGAATGTTGGTAAATACTACATCCGAGGTGTTAGGTTGCCTTAGGTTGGGATTTATAACGTTATAGACGTATATAAATTCCCCACCGAGACGTACGGGCCGACACGACCGGCATTCTGTAAAACATTATCACCGAGGGGCAAATGGGTTAGGTTAGGTTATATTACGATGTAGACGTATATATTGTTCCCACCGGGAAGTAGGGTCCGACGCGCCAGGAATGTTGGCAAACACTACATCCGAGATGTTAGGTTGCCTCAGGTTTGGATATATAACGTTATAGAACTATAGAATGTCCCCACCGAGACGTACGGGACGACACGAACGGCATTCTGTAAAACATTACCAGCGAGGGGCTAGATGGGTTAGGTTAGGTTATATTATGTTATAGACGTATATAATGCTCCCACCGAGAAGTAGGGTCCGACCCGCCAGGAATGTTGCTAAATACTACATCCGAGGTGTTTGGTTGCCTTAGGTTGGGATATATAACGGTATAGACGTTTATAAATTCCCCACCGAGACGTACGGGACGACACGACCGGCATTCTGTAAAACATTATCACCGAGGAGCAAGATGGGTTAGGTTAGGTTATATAACGTTATAGACGTACATAATTTTTCCACGGAGAAGTGCAGTTCGACCCGACCGTGATTCTGCAAAACGTTACCAGCGAGGGGCTAGATTGGTTAGGTTAGGTTATGTTACGTTATAGACGTATATGATGCTCCCAGCGAGAAGTAGGGTCCGACCCGCCAGGAATGTTGGTAAATACTACATCCGATGTGTTAGGTTGCCTTAGGTCGGGATATATAACTTTATAGACGTATATAATGTTCCCACCGAGAAGTACGGTCCGACCCGCCAGGAATGTTGGTAAATACTACATCCGAGGTGTTAGGTTGCCTTAGGTTGGGATTTATAACGTTATAGACGTATATAAATTCCCCACCGCGACGTACGGCCCGACACGACCGGCATTCTGTAAAACATTATCACCGAGGTGCAAGATGGGTTAGGTTAGGTTATATTATGTTACAGATGTATATAATTTTCCCACCGAGAAGTACGGTCCGACCCGCCAGGAATGTTAGTAAGTACTAAATCCGAGATGTTAGGTCGCCTCAGGTTGGGATATATAACGTTATAGAAGTATATAATGTCTCCACCGAGACGTACGGGACGACACGAAAGGGATTCTGTATAACATTATCACCGAGGGGCTAGATGGGTTAGGTTAGGTTATATTATGTTATAGACGTATATAATGTTCCCACCGAGAAGTAGGGTCCGACCCGCCAGGAATGTTGCTAAATACTACATCCGAGGTGTTAGGTTGCCTTAGGTTGGGATATATAACGTTATAGACGTATATAATTTCCCCACCGGGACGTACGATCCGACACGACCGGCATTCAGTAAAACATTATCACCGAGGGGCAAGATGGGTTCGGTTAGATTATATTACGATATAGACGTATATAATGTTCCCTCCGAGGAGTAGGGCCCGACCCGCCAGGAATGTTGGTAAATACTACATCCGAGGTGTTTGGTTGCCTTAGGTTGGGATATATAACGGTATAGACGTATATAAATTCCCCACCGAGACGTACGGGACGACACGACCGGCATTCTGTAAAACATTATCACCGAGGGGCAAGATGGGTTAGGTTAGGTTATATAACGTTATAGACGTACATAATTTTCCCACGGAGAAGTGCAGTTCGACTCGACCGTGATTCTGCAAAACGATACCAGCGAGGGGCTAGATTGGTTAGGTTAGGTTATGTTACGTTATAGACGTATATGATGCTCCCAGCGAGAAGTACGGTCCGACCCGCCAGGAATGTTGGTAAATACTACATCCGAGGTGTTAGGTTGCCTTAGGTTGGGATTTATAACGTTATAGACGTATATAAATTCCCCACCGCGACGTACGGGCCGACACGACCGGCATTCTGTAAAACATTATCACCGAGGGGCAAGATGTGTTAGGTTAGGTTATATTATGTTACAGACGTATATAATGTTCCCACCGAGAAGTACGGTCCGACCCGCCAAAAATGTTGGTAAATACTACATCCGAGATGTTAGGTTGCCTCACGTTGGAATATATAACGTTATAGAAGTATATAATGTCTCCACCGAGACGTACGGGACGACACGAAAGGGATTCTGTAAAACATTACCAGCGAGGTGCTAGATGCGTTAGGTTAGGTTATATAGAGTTATAGACGTACATAATTTTCCCACGGAGAAGTGCAGGCCGACTCGACCGCGTTTTTGTAAAACGTTACCAGCGAGGGGATAGATTGATTAGGTTAGGTTATATAACGTTATAGACGTATATGATGTTCCCACCGAGAAGTAGGGGCCGACCCGCCATGAATGTTGCAAAATACTACATTCGACATGCTAGGTTGCCTTAGCTTGGGATATATAACGTTATAGACGTACATAATGTACCCACGGAGTAGTACGGGCCGACTCGACCGGGATTCTGAAAAACTTTATCAGCGAGGGGCTAGATGGGTTAGGTTAGGTTGTATTACGACATAGACGTACATAATGTTGACACCGAGAAGTAGGTTCCGACCCGCCATGAGTGCTGGAAAATACAACATCCGAGATCGTAGGTTGCCTTAGGTTGGGATATATAACTTTATAGACGTATATTGTGTTCCCACCGAGAAGTACGGTCCCACCCGACAGGAATGTTGGTAAATACTACATCCGAGGTGTTAGGTTGCCTTAGGTTGGGATTTATAACGTCATAGACGTATATAAATTCCCCACCGAGACGTACGGGCCGACACGACCGGCATTCTGTAAAACATTATCACCGAGGGGCAAGATGGGTTAGGTTAGGTTATATTATGTTACAGACGTATATAATGTTCCCACCGAGAAGTACGGTCCGACCCGCCAGGAATGTTGGTAAAGACTACATCCGAGATGTTAGGTTGCCTCACGTTGGGATATATAACGTTATAGAAGTATATAATGTCTCCACCGAGACGTACGGGACGAAACGAAAGGGATTCTGTATAACATTATCACCGAGGGGCTAGATGGGTTCGGTTAGATTATATTACGATACAGACGTACATAGTGTCCCCTCCGAGACGTACGGGCCGACACGACCTGCATTCCGTAAAACATTATCACCGACGGGCGAGATGGGTTAGGTTAGACTATATAACGATATAAACGTATATAATGTTCCCACCGAGAAGTAGGGTCCGACCCGACAGGAATGTTGGTAAATATTACATCCGAGGTGTTAGGTTGCCTCAGGTTGGGATATATAGCTTTATAGACGTATATAATGTCCCCACCGAGACGTACGGTACGACACGACCGGCATTCTGTAAAAAATTATCACCGAGGGGCAAGATGGGTTAGGTTAGGTTATATAACGTTATAGACGTACATAATTTTCCCACGGAGAAGTGCAGTTCGACTCGACCGTGATTCTGCAAAACGTTACCAGCGAGGGGCTAGATTGGTTAGGTTAGGTTATGTTACGTTATAGACGTATATGATGCTCCCAGCGAGAAGTAGGGTCCGACCCGCCAGGAATGTTGGAAAATACTACATCCGAGGTGTTAGGTTGCCGTATGTCATGATATATAACTTTATAGGCGTATATAATGTACCCACAGAGACGTACGGGACGACACGAACGGGATACTGTGAAACATTACCAGCGAGGGGCTAGATGTGTTAGGTTAGGTTATATAACGTTATAGACGTACATAATTTCCCCACGGAGAAGTACGGGCCGACACGACCGGCATTCTGTAAAACATTATCACCGAGTGGCAAGGTGTGTTAGGTTAGGTTATATTTCGATATAGACGTATATAATGTTCCCACCGAGAAGTAGGGTCCGACACGCCAGGATTGTTGGAAAATACTACATTCGAGATGATAGCCTGCCTTATGTCAGGATATATAACGCTATAGACGTATATAATCTCCCAAACGAGACTTACAGGACGACGATGAACAGGATTCTGTAAAACATTACCATCGAGGGGCTAGATGGGTTTGGTTAGGTTATATTACGATATAGATGTATATAATGTTCCCACCGAGAAGTAGGGTCCGACCCGCCAGGAGTGGTGGTAAATACTACATCCGAGATGTTAGGTTGCCTCAGGTTGGGATATATAACGTTATAGACGTACATAATGTCCCCACCGACAAGTACGGGCCGACACGAACGGGATTCTGTAAAAGATTACGAGCAGGGGCTAGATGTGTTAGGCTAGGTTGTATAACGTTATAGACGTATACAGTGTTCCCACCGAGAAGTAGGGGCCGGCCCGCCAGGAATGTTGGTAAATACTACGTCCGAGATGTTAGGTTGCCTCACGTTGGGATATATAATGTTATAGAATATATAATGCCCGACCGAGACGTACGGGCCGAAACGACCGGGATTCTGTAAAACATTACCAGCGAGGGGCTAGATGGGTTAGGTTAGGTTATATAACGTTATAGACGTACATAATTTCCCCACGGAGAAGTACGGGCCGACACGACCGGGATTCTGTAAAACATTACCAGCGAGGGGCTAGATTGGTTAGGTTAGGTTATGTTGCGTTATAGACGTATATAATGTGCCCACCGAGAAGTAGGGTCCGACCCGCCAGGAATGTTGGACAATACTACATCCGAGGTGTAAGGTTGCCTTAGGTTAAGCTATATAACGTTATAGACGTATATAATGTACCCACCGAGACGAACGGGACGACACGAACGGGATTCTGTAAAATATTACCAGCGAGGGGCTAGACGTGTTAGGTTAGGTTATATAACGCAAAAGACGTATATAATATCCCCACCGAGACGTATGGGACGACGCGGACGGGATTCTGTAAAACATTACCAGCGAGGGGCTAGATGTGTTAGGTTAGGTTATATAACGTTATAGACGTACATAATTTTCCCACGGAGAAGTACGGGCCGACACGACCGGGATTCTGTAAAACATTACCAGCGAGGGGCTTGATTGGTTAGGTTAGGTTATGTCGCGTTATAGACGTATATGATGTTCCCAGCGAGAAGTATGGTTCTACTCGCCAGGAATGTCGATAAAGCTACATCCGAGATGTTAGGTTGCCTCAGGTTGGGATATATAACGTTATAAATGTATATAATGTCCCCACCGAGTCGTACGGGCCGAAACGACAGGGATTCTGTAAAACATTATCACCGAGCGGTAAGATGTGTTAGGTTAGTTATATTACGATATAGAAGTATATAATGTTCCCACCGAGAAGTAGGGGCCAACCCGTCAGGAATGTTGGAAAATACTACATCCGAGGTGTTAGGTTGCCGTAGGTTAGGATATATCACGTTATAGGCGTATATAATGTACCCACCGAGACGTACGGGACGACACGAACGGGATACTGTAAAACATTACCAGCGAGGGGCTAGATGGGTCAGGTTAGGTTATAATACGTTCTAGACGTATATAATGTTCCCACCGAGAAGTACGGGCCGACACTAACTGGATTCTGTAAAACATTACCAGCGAGGGGCTAGATGGGTTTGGTTAGGTTATATTACGATATAGATGTATATAATGTTCCCACCGAGAAGTAGGGTCCGACCCGCCAGGAGTGGAGGTAAATACTACATCCGAGATGTTAGGTTGCCTCAGGTTGGGATATATAACGTTATTGAAGTATACAATGTCCCCACCGAGACGTGCGGGCCGAAACGTCCGGGATTCTGAAAAACATTATCACCGAGCGGTAAGATGGGTTAGGCTAGGTTATATTACGATATAGAAGTATATAATGTTCCCACCGAGAAGTAGGGGCCAACCCGTCAGAAATGTTGGAAAATACTACATCCGAGGTGTTACGTTGCCGTAGGTTAGGATATATAACGTTATAGACGTATATAATGTACCCACCGAGACGTACGGGACGACACGAACGGGATTCTGTAAAACATTACCAGCGAGGGGCTAGATGGGTCAGGTTAGGTTATAATAAGTTCTAGACGTATATAATGTTCCCACCGAGATGTAGGGGCCGACCCGCCAGGAATGTTGGTAAATACTACGTCCGAGATGTTAGGTTGCCTCACGTTGGGATATATAATATTATAGAATGTATGATGCCCGACCGAGGCGTACGGGACGACACGACCGGGATTCTGTAAAACATTATCAGCGAGGAGCTAGATGGGTTAGGTTAGGTTATATTATGTTACAGACGTATATAATGTTCCCACCGAGATGCAGGGGCCGACACGCCAGGAATGTTGGAAAGTACTACATCCGAGGTGTTAGGCTGCCTTAGTTTAGGATATATAACGCTATAGACGTATAGAATGTCCCAACCGAGACGTACGGCACGACATGAACGGGATTCTGTAAAACATTACCAGCGAGGGGCTAGATGGGTTAGGTAAGGTTATATTATGTTACAGACGTTTATAATGTTCCCACCGAGAAGTAGGGGCCGACCCGCCAGGTATGTTGGAAAATACTACATTCGAGATGTTAGGTTGCCTTAGGTTGGGATATATAACGTTATAGAAGTATATAATGTCCCCACCGAGACGTGCGGGACGACACCAACGGGATTTTATAAAACATTACCAGCGAGGGGCAAGGTGGGTTAGGTTAGGTTATATTACGATATAGACGTATATAATGTTCCCACCGAGAAGTAGGGTCCGACACGCCAGGATTGTTGGAAAATACTACATCCGAGATGTTAGGTTGCCTTAGGTTGGGATATATAACGTTATAGACGTACGTAATGTCTCCACGGAGAAGTACGAGCCGAAACGTCCGGGATTCTGAAAAACATTATCACCGAGCGGTAAGATGGGTTAGGCTAGGTTATATTACGATATAGAAGTATATAATGTTCCCACCGAGAAGTAGGGGCCAACCCGTCAGAAGTGTTGGAAAATACTACATCCGAGGTGTTACGTTGCCGTAGGTTAGGATATATAACGTTATAGACGTATATAATGTACCCACCGAGACGTACGGGACGACACGAACGGGATTCTGTAAAACATTACCAGCGAGTGGCTAGATGGGTCAGGTTAGGTTATAATACGTTCTAGACGTATATAATGTTCCCACCGAGATGTAGGGGCCGACGCGCCAGGAATGTTGGTAAATACTACGTCCGAGATGTTAGGTTGCCTCACGTTGGGATATATAATATTATAGAATGTATGATGCCCGACCGAGGCGTACGGGACGACACGACCGGGATTCTGTAAAACATTATCAGCGAGGAGCTAGATGGGTTAGGTTAGGTTATATTATGTTACAGACGTATATAATGTTCCCACCGAGATGCAGGGGCCGACACGCCAGGAATGTTGGAAAGTACTACATCCGAGGTGTTACGCTGCCTTAGTTTAGGATATATAACGCTATAGACGTATAGAATGTCCCAACCGAGACGTACGGCACGACATGAACGGGATTCTGTAAAACATTACCAGCGAGGGGCTAGATGGGTTAGGTAAGGTTATATTATGTTACAGACGTTTATAATGTTCCCACCGAGAAGTAGGGGCCGACCCGCCAGGTATGTTGGAAAATACTACATTCGAGATGTTAGGTTGCCTTAGGTTGGGATATATAACGTTATAGAAGTATATAATGTCCCCACCGAGACGTGCGGGACGACACCAACGGGATTTTATAAAACATTACCAGCGAGGGGCTAGATCGGTTAGGTTAGGTTATATTACGATATAGATGCATATAATGTCCCTACCGAGAAGTAGGGGCGGACCCGTCAGTAATGTTGAAAAATACTACATCCGAGGTGTTAGGTTGCTTAGGTTAGGAGATATAACGTTATAGACGTATATAACGTACCCACCGAGACGTACGGGACGACACGACCGGGATACTGTAAAATATTACCAGCGGTGTGCTAGATGGGTTAGGTTAGGTTATATTACGATACAGAAGTATATAATGTTCCCACCGAGAAGTAGGGTCCGACCCGCGAGGAACGTTGTTAAATACTACATCCGAGATGTTAGGTTGCCTCACGTTGGGATATATAACGTTATAGAAGTATATAATGTCCCCACCGAGACGTGCGGTACGACACGAACGGGATTTTATAAAACATTACCAGCCACGGGCTAGATGGTTTAGGTTAGGTTATATTACGTTATAGACGTATATAACGTTCCCACCGAGAAGTAGAGACCGATCCGCCAGCAATGTTGTAAAATACTACATCCGAGGTGTTAGGTTGCCTTAGGTTGGGATATATAACGTTATAGACGTGCATAATGTCCCAACTGAGACGTACGGGACGACACGAACGGGATTCTGTTAAACATTACCAGCGAGTGGCTAGATGGGTTAGGTTAAGTTATATTACGATATAGACGTATACAATGTTCCCACCGAGAAGTAGGGTCCGACCCGCCAGGAATGTTGGTAAATACAACATCCGAGATGTTAGGTTGACTCACGTTGGGATATATAACGTTATAGACGTGCATAATGTCCCAACTGAGACGTACGGGACGACACGAACGTGATTCTGTAAAATATTACCAGCGAGGGGCTAGATGGGTTAGGTTAGGTTATATTACGATATAGACGTATATAATGTTCCCACCGTGAAGTAGGGTCCGACCCGCCAGGAATCTTGGTAAATACTATAGTCAGGATGTTAGGTTGCCTGAGGTTGGGATATATAACTTTATAGACGTATATAATGCCCCACCGAGACGTACGGGACGACACGAAAGGGATTCTGTAAAACATGATCAGCGAGGGTCTAGATGGGTTAGGTTAGGTTATATTACGATATAGACGTATATAATGTTCCCACCGAGAAGTAGGGTCCGACCCGCCAGGAATTTTGGTAAATACTACAGCCGAGATGTTATGTTCCCTCAGGTTGGGATATAAAACGTTATAGAGGTATATAATGTGCCCACCGAGACGTACGGAACGACACGAAAGGTATTCTGTAAAACATTACCAGCGAGGGTCTAGATGGGTTAGGTTAGGTTATATTACGATATAGACGTATATAATGTCCCCACCGAGAAGTAGGGTCCGACCCGTCAGGAATGATGTTAAATACTACATCCGAGATGTTAGGTTGCCTCACGTTGGGATATATAACGTTATAGAAGTATATAATGTCCCAACTGAGACGTACGGGACGACACGAACGGGATTCTGTAAAATATTTCCAGCGAGAGGCTAGATGGGTTAGGTTAGGTTATAAAACGATATAGACTTGTATAATGATCCCACCGAGAAGTACGGTCCGACCCGCCAGGAATGTTGGTAAATACTACATCCAAGATGTTAGGTTGCCTCAGGTTGGGATATATAATGTTATAGAAGTATATAATATCCCCACCGAGGCGTACCGGCTGAAACGACCGAGATTCTGAAAAACATTACCAGCGAGGGGCCAGATGTGTTAGGTTAGGTTATATAACGTTATAGACGTACATAATTTCCCCATGGAGAAGTACGGGACGACGCGACCGGGATTCTGTAAAACATTACCAGCGATGGGCTAGATGGGTAGGGATAGGTTATAAAACGATATAGACGTATATAATGTTCCCACCGAGAAGTAGGGTCCGACCCGCCATGAATGTTGGAAAATACAACATCCGAGATGTTAGGTTGCCTTAGGTTGGGATATGTAGCATTATAGACGTATATAATGTCCCCACCGAGATGTACGGTGCGGCACGATCGGGATTCTGTAAAACATTACCAGCGAGAGGCTAGATGGGTTAGGTTAGGTTATATTATGTTATAGACGTATATAATGTTCCCAGCGAGAAGTAGGGTCCGACCCGCCAGGAATTTTGGTAAATACTACATCCGAGATGTTAGGTTGCCTCAGGTGGGGATATATAAAGTTATAGAAGTATATAATGTCCCCACCGAGACGTGCGGGACGACACGAAAGGGATTTTATAAAACATTACCAGCGAGGGGCTACATGCGTTAGGTTAGGTTATAAAACGTTAGAGACGTACATAATTTCCCCATGGAGAAGTACGGGCCGACACGACCGGGATTCTGTAAAACATTACCAGCGAGAGGCTAGATGGGTTAGGTTAGGTTATATTACGATATAGAAGTATATAATGTTCCCACCGAGAAGTAGGGTCCGACCCGCCAGGAATGTTCTTAAATACTACATCCGAGATGTTAGGTTGCCTCAGGTTGGGATATATAATGTTATAGAAGTATATAATGTCCTCACCGAGACGTACCGACCGAAACGACCGGGATTCTGAAAAACATTACCTGCGAGGGGCTAGATGGCTTAGGTTAGGATATATTACGATATTGACGTATATAATGTTCCGACCGGGAAGTAGGGTCCGACCCGTCAGGAATGTTGGAAAATACTACATCCGAGGAGTTAGGTTACCTGAGGTTAGGATATATAACGTTATAGACGTATATAATGTACCCACCGAGAAGTAGGGTCCGACCCGCCATGAATGTTGGAAAATACAACATCCGAAATGTTATGTTGCCTTAGGTTGGGATATATAACGTTATAGACGTACGTAATGTCGCCACGGAGAAGTACTGGCCAACACGACTGGGATTCTGTAAAACATTACCAGCGAGGGGCTAGATGGGTTAGGTTAGGTTATATTATGTTACAGACATATATAATGTTCCCACCGAGAAGTAGGGTCCGACACGCCAGGAATGTTGGAAAATACTACATCTGAGGTGTTAGGCTGCCTTAGGTTAGGATATATAACGCTATAGACGTATATGATGTCCCCACGGAGACGTACGGGGCGACACGAACGGGATTCTGTAAAACATTACCAGCGAGAGGCTAGATGGGTTAGGTTAGGTTATATTATGTTATAGACGTATATAATGTTCCCACCGAGAAGTAGGGTCCGTCCCGCCAGGAATGTTGGTAAATACTACATCCAAGATGTTAGGTTGCCTTAGGTTAGGATATATAACGCTATAGACGTATATGATGTCCCCACCGAGACGTACGGGGCGACACGAACGGGATTCTGTAAAACATTACCAGCGAGAGGCTAGATGGGTTAGGTTAGGTTATATTATGTTATAGACGTATATAATGTTCCCACCGAGAAGTAGGGTCCGACCCGCCAGGAATGTTGGTAAATACTACATCCAAGATGTTAGGTTGCCTTAGGTTAGGATATATAACGCTATAGACGTATATGATGTCCCCACCGAGATGTACGGGGCGGCACGATCGGGATTCTGTAAAACATTACCAGCGAGGGGCTAGATGGGTTAGGCTAGGTTATATTATGTTACAGACGTATATAATGTTCCCACCGAGAAGTAGGGTCCGACCCGCCAGGAATGTTGGTAAATACTACATCCGAGATGTTAGGTTGACTCACGTTGGGATATATAACGGTATAGACGTGCATAATGTCCCAACTGAGACGTACGGGACGACACGAAAGGGATTCTGTAAAACATGATCAGCGAGGGTCTAGATGGGTTAGGTTAGGTTATATTACGATATAGACGTATATAATGTTCCCACCGAGAAGTAGGGTCCGACCCGCCAGGAATGTTCTTAAATACTACATCCGAGATGTTAGGTTGCCTAAGGTTGGGATATATAATGTTATAGAAGTATATAATGTCCTCACCGAGACGTACCGACCGAAACGACCGGGATTCTGAAAAACATTACCTGCGAGGGGCTAGATGGCTTAGGTTAGGATATATTATGTTACAGACATATATAATGTTCCCACCGAGAAGTAGGGTCCGACACGCCAGGAATGTTGGAAAATACTACATCTGAGGTGTTAGGCTGCCTTAGGTTAGGATATATAACGCTATAGACGTATATGATGTCCCCACGGAGACGTACGGGGCGACACGAACGGGATTCTGTAAAACATTACCAGCGAGAGGCTAGATGGGTTAGGTTAGGTTATATTATGTTATAGACGTATATAATGTTCCCACCGAGAAGTAGGGTCCGTCCCGCCAGGAATGTTGGTAAATACTACATCCAAGATGTTAGGTTGCCTTAGGTTAGGATATATAACGCTATAGACGTATATGATGTCCCCACCGAGACGTACGGGGCGACACGAACGGGATTCTGTAAAACATTACCAGCGAGAGGCTAGATGGGTTAGGTTAGGTTATATTATGTTATAGACGTATATAATGTTCCCACCGAGAAGTAGGGTCCGACCCGCCAGGAATGTTGGTAAATACTACATCCAAGATGTTAGGCTGCCTTAGGTTAGGATATATAACGCTATAGACGTATATGATGTCCCCACCGAGATGTACGGGGCGGCACGATCGGGATTCTGTAAAACATTACCAGCGAGAGGCTAGATGGGTTAGGTTAGGTTATATTACGATATAGACGTATATAATGTTCCCACCGGGAAGTAGGGTCCGACCCGCCAGGAATGTTGGTAAATACTACATCCGAGATGTTAGGTTGACTCACGTTGGGATATATAACGGTATAGACGTGCATAATGTCCCAACTGAGACGTACGGGACGACACGAAAGGGATTCTGTAAAACATGATCAGCGAGGGTCTAGATGGGTTAGGTTAGGTTATATTACGATATAGACGTATATAATGTTCCCACCGAGAAGTAGGGTCCGACCCGCCAGGAATTTTGGTAAATACTACAGCCGAGATGTTATGTTCCCTCAGGGTGGGATATATAACGTTATAGAGGTATATAATGTGCCCACCGAGACGTACGGAACGACACGAAAGGGATTCTGTAAAACATTACCAGTGAGGGTCTAGCGGGGTTAGGTTAGGTTATATTACGGTATATACGTATATAATGTTCCCACCGAGAAGTAGGGTCCGACCCGTCAGGAATGTTGTTAAATACTACATCCGAGATGTTAGGTTGCCTCACGTTGGGATATATAACGTTATAGAAGTATATAATGTCCCAACTGAGACGTACGGGACGACACGAACGGGATTCTGTAAAATATTACCAGCGAGAGGCTAGATTGGTTAGGTTAGGTTATAAAACGATATAGACTTGTATAATGATCCCACCGAGAAGTACGGTCCGACCCGCCAGGAATGTTGGTAAATACTACATCCAAGATGTTAGGTTGCCTCAGGTTGGGATATATAATGTTATAGAAGTATATAATGTCCCCACCGAGGTGTACCGGCTGAAACGACCGGGATTCTGAAAAACATTACCAGCGAGGGGCCAGATGTGTTAGGTTAGGTTATATAACGTTATAGACGTACATAATTTCCCCATGGAGAAGTACGGGCCGACGCGACCGGGATTCTGTAAAACATTACCAGCGAGGGGCTAGATGGGTAGGGATAGGTTATAAAACGATATAGACGTATATAATGTTCCCACCGAGAAGTAGGGTCCGACCCGACATGAATGTTGGAAAATACAACATCCGAGATGTTAGGTTGCCTCAGGTTGGGATATATAATGTTATAGAAGTATATAATGTCCTCACCGAGACGTACCGACCGAAACGACCGGGATTCTGAAAAACATTACCAGCGAGGGGCTAGATGGCTTAGGTTATTATATATTACGATATTGACGTATATAATGTTCCGACCGGGAAGTAGGGTCCGACCCGTCAGGAATGTTGGAAAATACTACATCCGAGGAGTTAGGTTACCTGAGGTTTGGATATATAACGTTATAGACGTATATAATGTACCCACCGAGAAGTAGGGTCCGACCCGCCATGAATGTTGGAAAATACAACATCCGAAATGTTATGTTGCCTTAGGTTCGGATATATAACGTTATAGACGTACGTAATGTCGCCACGGAGAAGTACTGGCCTACACGACTGGGATTCTGTAAAACATTACCAGCGAGGGGCTAGATGGGTTAGGTTAGGTTATATTATGTTACAGACATATATAATGTTCCCACCGAGAAGTAGGGTCCGACACGCCAGGAATGTTGGAAAATACTACATCTGAGGTGTTAGGCTGCCTTAGGTTAGGATATATAACGCTATAGACGTATATGATGTCCCCACGGAGACGTACGGGGCGACACGAACGGGATTCTGTAAAACATTACCAGCGAGAGGCTAGATGGGTTAGGTTAGGTTATATTATGTTATAGACGTATATAATGTTCCCACCGAGAAGTAGGGTCCGACCCGCCAGGAATGTTTGTAAATACTACATCCGAGATGTTAGGTTGACTCACGTTGGGATATATAACGCTATAGACGTGTAACATGTCCCAACCGAGACGTACGGGACGACACGAACGGGATTCTGTAAAACATTACCAGCGAGGGGCTAGATGGGTTAGGCTAGGTTATATTATGTTACAGACGTATATAATGTTCCCACCGAGAAGTAGGGTCCGACCCGCCAGGAATGTTGGTAAATACTACATCCGAGATGTTAGGTTGACTCACGTTGGGATATATAACGTTATAAAGGTGCATAATGTCCCAACTAAGACGTACGAGATGACACGAACGTGATTCTGTAAAATATTACCAGCGAGAGGCTAGATGGGTTAGGTTTGGTTATATTACGATATAGACGTATATAATGTTCCCACCGTGAAGTAGGGTCCGACCCGCCAGGAATGTTGGAAAATACTACATCCGAGATGATAGGTTGCCTCAGGTTGGGATAAATAAAGTTTTAAAGGTATATAATGTGCCCACCGAGACGTACGGGACGACACGAACGGGATTCTGTAAAATGTTACCAGCGAGGGGCTAGATGTGTTAGGTTAGGTTATATAACGTTATAGACGTACATAATTTCCCCATGGAGAAGTACGGGCCGACACGACCAGGATTCTGTAAAACATTACCGGCGAGGGGCAAGATGGGTTAGGTTGGTTTATATTATGTTGCATACATATATAATGTTCCCACCGAGAAGTAGGGGCTGACACGCCAGGAATGTTGGAAAATACTACATCCGAGGTGTTAGGCTGCCTTAGGTTAGGATATAAAACGCTATAGACGTATATAATGTCCCAACCGAGACGTACGGGACGACACGAACGGGATTCTGTAAAACATTACCAGCGAGGGGCTAGATGGGTTAGGCTAGGTTATATTATGTTACAGACGTATATAATGTTCCCACCGAGAAGTAGGGTCCGACCCGGCAGGAATGTTGGTAAATACTACATCCGAGATGTTAGGTTGCCTCAGGTTGGGATATATAACGTTATAGAAGTATATAATGTCTCAACTGAGACGTACGGGACGACACGAATGGGATTTTGTAAAATATTACCAGCGGGAGGCTAGATGGGTTAGGTTAGGTTATAAAACGATATAGACTTATATAATGTTCCCACCGTGAAGTACGGTCCGACCCGCCAGGAATGTTGGTAAATACTACATCCAAGATGTTAGGTTGCCTCAGGTTGGGATATATATTGTTAAAGAAGTATATAATGTCCCCACCGAGACGTACCGGCCGAAACGAACGGGATTCTGTAAAATATTACCAGCGCGAGGCTAGATGGTTTAAGTTAGGTTATAAAACGATATAGACTTATATAATGTTCCCACCGTGAAGTACGGTCCGACGCGTCAGGAATGTTCTTAAATACCACATCCGAGATGTTAGGTTGCCTCATGTTGGGATATATAACGTTATAGAAGTATATAATGTCCCAACTGAGACGTACGGGACGATAAGAACGTGATTCTGTAAAATATTACCAGCGAGAGGCTAGATGGGTTAGGTTAGGTTTTATTACGATATAGACGTATATAATGTTCCCAAAGTGATGTAGGTTCCGACCCGCCAGGAATGTTGGTAAATACTACAGTCGAGATGTTAGGTTGCCTGAGGTTGGGATATATAACTTTATAGACGTATATAATGTCCCAACCGAGGCGTACGGGACGACACGAACGGGATTCTGTAAAGTATTACAAGCGAGGGTCTAGATGGGTTAGGTTAGGTTACATTACGATATAGACGTATATAATGTTCCCACCAAGAAGTAGGGTCCGACCCGCCAGGAATGTTGGAAAATACTACATCCGAGGTGTTAGGTTGCCTGAGGTTAGGGTATATAACGTTATAGACGTATATAATGTACCCCCCGAGACGTACAGGACGACACGAACGGGATTCTGTAAAACATTACCAGCGAGGGGCTACATGCGTTAGGTTAGGTTATATAACGTTATAGACGTACATAATTTCCCCATGGAGAAGTACGGTCCGACACCACCGGGATTCTGTAAAACATTACCAGCGTGGGGCTAGATTGGTTAGGATAGGTTATGTTACGTTATAGATGTATATAACGTTCCCACTTAGACGTAGGCTCCGACCCGCCATGAATGTTGGAAAATACAACATCCGAGATGTTAGGTTGCCTTAGGTTGGGATATGTAACTTTATAGACGTATATATTGTCCCCACCGAGGCGTACGGACCGACACGACCGGCATTCTGAAAAACATTATCACCGAGGGGCAAGATAGGTCAGGTTAGGTTATATTACGATATAGACGTATATAATGTTCCCACCGAGAAGTAGGGGTCGACCTGCCATGAATGTTGGAATCTACAACATCCGAAATGTTAGGTTGCCTTAGGTTGGGATATATAACATTATAGACGTACGTAATGTCGCCACGGAGAAGTACTGGCCGACACGACTGGGATTCTGTAAAACATTACCAGCGAGGGGCTAGATGGGTTAGGTTAGGTTATATTATGTTACAGACATATGTAATGTTCCCACCGAGAAGTAGGGTCCGACACGCCAGGAATGTTGGAAAATACTACATTCGAGGTGTTAGGCTGCCTTAGGTTAGGGTATATAACGCTATAGACGTATATGATGTCCCCACCGAGACGTACGGGGCGACACGATCGGTATTCTGTAAAACATTACCAGCGAGAGGCTAGATGGGTTAGGTTAGGTTATATTATGTTATAGACGTATATAATGTTCCCACCGAGAAGTAGGGTCCGACCCGCCAGGAATTTTGGTAAATACTACATCCGAGATGTTATGTTGCCTCACGTTGGGATATATAACGTTATAGAGGTATATAATGTGCCCACCGAGACGTACGGGACGACACGAACGGGATTCTGTAAAATATTACCAGCGAGAGGCAAGATGGGTTAGATTAGGTTATATTACGATATAGACGTATATAATGTTCCCAAAGAGAAGTAGGGTCCGACCCGCCATGAATGTTGGAAAATACAACATCCGAGATGTTAGGTTGCCTTAGGTTGGGATATGTAGCATTATAGACGTATATAATGTCCCCACCGAGATGTACGGTGCGGCACGATCGGGATTCTGTAAAACATTACCAGCGAGAGGCTAGATGGGTTAGGTTAGGTTATATTATGTTATAGACGTATATAATGTTCCCAGCGAGAAGTAGGGTCCGACCCGCCAGGAATTTTGGTAAATACTACATCCGAGATGTTAGGTTGCCTCAGGTGGGGATATATAAAGTTATAGAAGTATATAATGTCCCCACCGAGACGTGCGGGATGACACGAAAGGGATTTTATAAAACATTACCAGCGAGGGGCTACATGCGTTAGGTTAGGTTATAAAACGTTATAGACGTACATAATTTCCCCATGGAGAAGTACGGGCCGACACGACCGGGATACTGTAAAACATTACCAGCGAGAGGCTAGATGGGTTAGGTTAGGTTATATTACGATATAGAAGTATATAATGTTCCCACCGAGAAGTAGGGTCCGACCCGCCAGGAATGTTCTTAAATACTACATCCGAGATGTTAGGTTGCCTCAGGTTGGGATATATAATGTTATAGAAGTATATAATGTCCTCACCGAGACGTACCGACCGAAACGACCGGGATTCTGAAAAACATTACCTGCGAGGGGCTAGATGGCTTAGGTTAGGATATATTACGATATTGACGTATATAATGTTCCGACCGGGAAGTAGGGTCCGACCCGTCAGGAATGTTGGAAAATACTACATCCGAGGAGTTAGGTTACCTGAGGTTAGGATATATAACGTTATAGACGTATATAATGTACCCACCGAGAAGTAGGGTCCGACCCGCCATGAATGTTGGAAAATACAACATCCGAAATGTTATGTTGCCTTAGGTTGGGATATATAACGTTATAGACGTACGTAATGTCGCCACGGAGAAGTACTGGCCAACACGACTGGGATTCTGTAAAACATTACCAGCGAGGGGCTAGATGGGTTAGGTTAGGTTATATTATGTTACAGACATATATAATGTTCCCACCGAGAAGTAGGGTCCGACACGCCAGGAATGTTGGAAAATACTACATCTGAGGTGTTAGGCTGCCTTAGGTTAGGATATATAACGCTATAGACGTATATGATGTCCCCACGGAGACGTACGGGTCGACACGAACGGGATTCTGTAAAACATTACCAGCGAGAGGCTAGATGGGTTAGGTTAGGTTATATTATGTTATAGACGTATATAATGTTCCCACCGAGAAGTAGGATCCGTCCCGCCAGGAATGTTGGTAAATACTACATCCAAGATGTTAGGTTGCCTTAGGTTAGGATATATAACGCTATAGACGTATATGATGTCCCCACCGAGACGTACGGGGCGACACGAACGGGATTCTGTAAAACATTACCAGCGAGAGGCTAGATGGGTTAGGTTAGGTTATATTATGTTATAGACGTATATAATGTTCCCACCGAGAAGTAGGGTCCGACCCGCCAGGAATGTTGGTAAATACTACATCCAAGATGTTAGGTTGCCTTAGGTTAGGATATATAACGCTATAGACGTATATGATGTCCCCACCGAGATGTACGGGGCGGCACGATCGGGATTCTGTAAAACATTACCAGCGAGAGGCTAGATGGGTTAGGTTAGGTTATATTACGATATAGACGTATATAATGTTCCCACCGGGAAGTAGGGTCCGACCCGCCAGGAATGTTGGTAAATACTACATCCGAGATGTTAGGTTGACTCACGTTGGGATATATAACGGTATAGACGTGCATAATGTCCCAACTGAGACGTACGGGACGACACGAAAGGGATTCTGTAAAACATGATCAGCGAGGGTCTAGATGGGTTAGGTTAGGTTATATTACGATATAGACGTATATAATGTTCCCACCGAGAAGTAGGGTCCGACCCGCCAGGAATTTTGGTAAATACTACAGCCGAGATGTTATGTTCCCTCAGGGTGGGATATATAACGTTATAGAGGTATATAATGTGCCCACCGAGACGTACGGAACGACACGAAAGGGATTCTGTAAAACATTACCAGTGAGGGTCTAGCGGGGTTAGGTTAGGTTATATTACGGTATATACGTATATAATGTTCCCACCGAGAAGTAGGGTCCGACCCGTCAGGAATGTTGTTAAATACTACATCCGAGATGTTAGGTTGCCTCACGTTGGGATATATAACGTTATAGAAGTATATAATGTCCCAACTGAGACGTACGGGACGACACGAACGGGATTCTGTAAAATATTACCAGCGAGAGGCTAGATTGGTCAGGTTAGGTTATAAAACGATATAGACTTGTATAATGATCCCACCGAGAAGTACGGTCCGACCCGCCAGGAATGTTGGTAAATACTACATCCAAGATGTTAGGTTGCCTCAGGTTGGGATATATAATGTTATAGAAGTATATAATGTCCCCACCGAGGTGTACCGGCTGAAACGACCGGGATTCTGAAAAACATTACCAGCGAGGGGCCAGATGTGTTAGGTTAGGTTATATAACGTTATAGACGTACATAATTTCCCCATGGAGAAGTACGGGCCGACGCGACCGGGATTCTGTAAAACATTACCAGCGAGGGGCTAGATGGGTAGGGATAGGTTATAAAACGATATAGACGTATATAATGTTCCCACCGAGAAGTAGGGTCCGACCCGACATGAATGTTGGAAAATACAACATCCGAGATGTTAGGTTGCCTTAGCTTGGGATATGTAGCATTATAGACGTATATAATGTCCCCACCGAGATGTACGGGGCGGCACGATCGGGATTCTGTAAAACATTACCAGCGAGAGGCTAGATGGGTTAGGTTAGGTTATATTATGTTATAGACGTATATAATGTTCCCACCGAGAAGTAGGATCCGACCCGCCAGGAATGTTCTTAAATACTACATCCGAGATGTTAGGTTGCCTCAGGTTGGGATATATAATGTTATAGAAGTATATAATGTCCTCACCGAGACGTACCGACCGAAACGACCGGGATTCTGAAAAACATTACCAGCGAGGGGCTAGATGGCTTAGGTTATTATATATTACGATATTGACGTATATAATGTTCCGACCGGGAAGTAGGGTCCGACCCGTCAGGAATGTTGGAAAATACTACATCCGAGGAGTTAGGTTACCTGAGGTTTGGATATATAACGTTATAGACGTATATAATGTTGCCACCGAGACGTACGGGACGACACGAACGGGATTCTGTAAAACATTACCAGCGAGGTGCCAGATGTGTTAGGTTAGGTTATATAACGTTATAGACGTACATAATTTCCGCATGGAGAAGTACGGGCCGACACGACTGGGATTCTGTGAAACATTACCAGCGAGGGGCTAGATGGGTTAGGTTAGGTTATATTATGTTACAGACATATATAATGTTCCCACCGAGAAGTAGGGTCCGACACGCCAGGAATGTTGTAAAATACTACATCCGAGGTGTTAGGCTGCCTTAGGTTAGGATATATAACTTTATAGACGTATATAATGCCCCACCGAGACGTACGGGGCGACACGATCGGTATTCTGTAAAACATTACCAGCGAGAGGCTAGATGGGTTAGGTTAGGTTATATTATGTTATAGACGTATATAATGTTCCCACCGAGAAGTAGGGTCCGACCCGCCAGGAATTTTGGTAAATACTACATCCGAGATGATAGGTTGCCTCAGGTTGGGATAAATAAAGTTTTAAAGGTATATAATGTGCCCACCGAGACGTACGGGACGACACGAACGGGATTCTGTAAAATGTTACCAGCGAGGGGCTAGATGTGTTAGGTTAGGTTATATAACGTTATAGACGTACATAATTTCCCCATGGAGAAGTACGGGCCGACACGACCAGGATTCTGTAAAACATTACCGGCGAGGGGCAAGATGGGTTAGGTTGGGTTATATTATGTTGCATACATATATAATGTTCCCACCGAGAAGTAGGGGCTGACACGCCAGGAATGTTGGAAAATACTACATCCGAGGTGTTAGGCTGCCTTAGGTTAGGATATAAAACGCTATAGACGTATATAATGTCCCAACCGAGACGTACGGGACGACACGAACGGGATTCTGTAAAACATTACCAGCGAGGGGCTAGATGGGTTAGGCTAGGTTATATTATGTTACAGACGTATATAATGTTCCCACCGAGAAGTAGGGTCCGACCCGGCATGAATGTTGGAATCTACAACATCCGAAATGTTAGGTTGCCTTAGGTTGGCATATATAACGTTATAGACGTACGTAATTTCGCCACGGAAAAGTACTGGCCGACACGACCGGGATACTGTAAAACTTTACCAGCGAAAGGCTAGATGGGTTAGGTTAGGTTATAAAACGATATAGACTTATATAACGTTGCCACCGATAAGTACGGTCCGACCCGCCAGGAATGTTGGTAAATACTACATCCAAGATTTTAGGTTGCCTCAGGTTGGGATATATAATGTTATAGAAGTATATTATGTCCCCACCGAGACGTACCGGCCGAAACGACCGGGATTCTGAAAAACATTACCAGCGGGGGTCTAGATGGGTTAGGTTAGGATATATTACGATATTGACGTATATAATGTTCCCACCGAGAAGTAGGGGCCGACCCGCCATGAATGTTGGAATCTACAACATCCGAAATGTTAGGTTGCCTTAGGTTGGCATATATAACGTTATAGACGTACGTAATTTCGCCACGGAAAAGTACTGGCCGACACGACCGGGATACTGTAAAACTTTACCAGCGAGAGGCTAGATGGGTTAGGTTAGGTTATATTATGTTATAGACGTATATAATGTTCCCACTGAGAAGTAGGGTCCGACCCGCCAGGAATTTTGGTAAATACTACATCCGAGATGTTAGGTTGCCTCAGGTGGGGATATATAAAGTTATAGAAGTATATAATGTACCCACCGAGACGTACGGGACGACACGAACGGGATTCTGTAAAATATTACCAGCGAGAGGCTAGATGGGTTAGCTTAGGTTATAAAACGATATAGACTTGTATAATGATCCCACCGAGAAGTACAGTCCGACCCGCCAGGAATGTTGGTAAATACAACATCCAAGATGTTAGGTTGCCTCAGTTTGGGATATATAATGTTATAGAAGTATATAATGTCCCCACCGAGGCGTACCGGCTGAAACGACCGGGATTCTGAAAAACATTACCAGCGAGGGGCCAGATGTGTTAGGTTATGTTATATAACGTTATAGACGTACATAATTTCCCCATGGAGAAGTACGGGCCGACGCGACGGGGATTCTGTAAAACATTACCAGCGAGGGGCTAGATGGGTAGGGATAGGTTATAAAACGATATAGACGTATATAATGTTCCCACCGAGAAGTAGGGTCCGACCCGCCATGAATGTTGGAAAATACAACATCCGAGATGTTAGGTTAGCTTAGGTTGGGATATGTAGCATTATAGACGTATATAATGTCCCCACCGAGATGTACGGGGCGGCACGATCGGGATTCTGTAAAACATTACCAGCGAGAGGCTAGATGGGTTAGGTTAGGTTATATTATGTTGTAGACGTATATAATGTTCCCACCGAGAAGTAGGGTCCGACCCGCCAGGAATTTTGGTAAATAGTACATCCGAGATGTTAGGTTGCCTCAGGTGGGGATATATAAAGTTATAGAAGTATATAATGTCCCCACCGAGACGTGCGAAACGACACGAAAGGGATTTTATAAAACATTACCAGCGAGGTTCTAGATGGGTTAGGTTAGGTTATATTACGATATAGACGTATATAATGTTCCCACCGAGAAGTAGGGTCCGACCCGCCATGAATGTTGGAAAATACAGCATCCGAGATGTTAGGTTGCCTTAGGTTGGGATATGTAACTTTAATGACGTATATATTGTCCCCACCGAGGCGTACGGACCGACACGACCGTCATTCTGAAAAACATTATCACCGAGGGGCAAGATGGGTTAGGTTAGGTTATATAACGATATAGACGTATATAATGTTCCTACCGAGAAGTAGGGATCGACGCGTCAGGAATTTTGGAAAATACTACATCCGAGATGTTAGGTTGCCTCAGGTTGGGATAAATAAAGTTATAAAGGTATATAATGTGCCCACCGAGACGTACGGGACGACACGAACGGGATTCTGTAAAATATTATCAGCGCGGGGCTAGATGTGTTAGGTTAGGTTATATAACGTTATAGACGTACGTAATGTCGCCACGGAGAAGTACTGGCCGAAACGACTTGGATTCTGTAAAACATTACCAGCGAGGGGCTAGATGGGTTAGGTTAGGTTATATTATGTTACAGACATATATAATGTTCCCACCGAGAAGTAGGGTCCGACACGCCAGGAATGTTGGGAAATACTACATCCGAGATGTTAGGTTGCCTGAGGTTGGGATATATAACTTTATAGACGTATATAATGCCCCACCGAGACGTACGGGACGACACGAACGGGATACTGTAAAATATTACCAGCGGGGGGCTAGATGGGTTAGGTTAGGTTATATTATGTTACAGACATATATAATGTTCCCACCGAGAAGTAGGGTCCGACCCGCCAGGAATGTTGGTAAATACTACATCCGAGATGTTAGGTTGACTCACGTTGGGATATATAACGCTATAGACGTGTAAAATGTCCCAACCGAGACGTACGGGACGACACGAACGGGATTCTGTAAAACATTACCAGCGAGGGGCTAGATGGGTTAGGCTAGGTTATATTATGTTACAGACGTATATAATGTTCCCACCGAGAAGTAGGGTCCGACCCGGCAGGAATGTTGGTAAATACTACATCCGAGATGTTAGGTTGCCTCAGGTTGGGATATATAACGTTATAGAAGTATATAATGTCCCAACTGAGACGTACGGGACGACACGAATGGGATTTTGTAAAATATTACCAGCGAGAGGCTAGATGGGTTAGGTTAGGTTATAAAACGATATAGACTTATATAATGTTCCCACCGTGAAGTACGGTCCGACCCGCCAGGAATGTTGGTAAATACTACATCCAAGATGTTAGGTTGCCTCAGGTTGGGATATATAATGTTATAGAAGTATATAATGTCCCCACCGAGACGTACCGGCCGAAACGAACGGGATTCTGTAAAATATTACCAGCGCGAGGCTAGATGGTTTAAGTTAGGTTATAAAACGATATAGACTTATATAATGTTCCCACCGTGAAGTACGGTCCGACGCGTCAGGAATGTTCTTAAATACCACATCCGAGATGTTAGGTTGCCTCATGTTGGGATATATAACGTTATAGAAGTATATAATGTGCCAACTGAGACGTACGGGACGACACGAACAGGATTCTGTAAAATATTATCAGCGAGAGGCTAGATGGGTTAGGTTAGGTTATAAAACGATATAGACTTATATAACGTTGCCACCGATAAGTACGGTCCGACCCGCCAGGAATGTTGGTAAATACTACATCCAAGATGTTAGGTTGCCTCAGGTTGGGATATATAATGTTATAGAAGTATATTATGTCCCCACCGAGACGTACCGGCCGAAACGACCGGGATTCTGAAAAACATTACCAGCGAGGGTCTAGATGGGTTAGGTTAGGATATATTACGATATTGACGTATATAATGTTCCGACCGAGAAGTAGGGACCGACCCGTCAGGAATGTTGGAAAATACTACATCCGAGGAGTTAGGTTACCTGAGGTTAGGATATATAACGTTATAGACGTATATAATGTTGCCACCGAGACGTACGGGACGACACGAACGGGATTCTGTAAAACATTACCAGCGAGGTGCCAGATGTGTTAGGTTAGGTTATATAACGTTATAGACGTACATAATTTCCGCATGGAGAAGTACGGGTCGACACGACTGGGATTCTGTGAAACATTACCAGCGAGGGGCTAGATGGGTTAGGTTAGGTTATATTATGTTACAGACATATATAATGTTCCCACCGAGAAGTAGGGTCCGACACGCCAGGAATGTTGTAAAATACTACATCCGAGGTGTTAGGCTGCCTTAGGTTAGGATATATAACTTTATAGACGTATATAATGCCCCACCGAGACGTACGGGGCGACACGATCGGTATTCTGTAAAACATTACCAGCGAGAGGCTAGATGGGTTAGGTTAGGTTATATTATGTTATAGACGTATATAATGTTCCCACCGAGAAGTAGGGTCCGACCCGCCAGGAATTTTGGTAAATACTACATCCGAGATGATAGGTTGCCTCAGGTTGGGATAAATAAAGTTTTAAAGGTATATAATGTGCCCACCGAGACGTACGGGACGACACGAACGGGATTCTGTAAAATGTTACCAGCGAGGGGCTAGATGTGTTAGGTTAGGTTATATAACGTTATAGACGTACATAATTTCCCCATGGAGAAGTACGGGCCGACACGACCAGGATTCTGTAAAACATTACCGGCGAGGGGCAAGATGGGTTAGGTTGGGTTATATTATGTTGCATACATATATAATGTTCCCACCGAGAAGTAGGGGCTGACACGCCAGGAATGTTGGAAAATACTACATCCGAGGTGTTAGGCTGCCTTAGGTTAGGATATAAAACGCTATAGACGTATATAATGTCCCAACCGAGACGTACGGGACGACACGAACGGGATTCTGTAAAACATTACCAGCGAGGGGCTAGATGGGTTAGGCTAGGTTATATTATGTTACAGACGTATATAATGTTCCCACCGAGAAGTAGGGTCCGACCCGGCAGGATTGTTGGTAAATACTACATCCGAGATGTTAGGTTGCCTCAGGTTGGGATATATAACGTTATAGAAGTATATAATGTGCCAACTGAGACGTACGGGACGACACGAACGGGATTCTGTAAAATATTATCAGCGAGAGGCTAGATGGGTTAGGGTAGGTTATAAAACGATATAGACTTATATAACGTTGCCACCGATAAGTACGGTCCGACCCGCCAGGAATGTTGGTAAATACTACATCCAAGATGTTAGGTTGCCTTAGGTTGGGATATGTAACTTTATAGACGTATATATTGTCCCCACCGAGGCGTACGGACCGACAGGACCGGCATTCTGAAAAACATTATCACCGAGGGGCAAGATAGGTTAGGTTAGGTTATATTACGATATAGACGTATATAGTGTTCCCACCGAGAAGTAGGGGCCGACCCGCCATGAATGTTGGAATCTACAACATCCGAAATGTTAGGTTGCCTTATGCTGGGATATATAACGTTATAGACGCACGTAATGTCGCCACGGAGAAGTACTGGCCGACACGACTGGGATTCTGGTAAAACATTACCAGCGAGAGGCTAGATGGGTTAGGTTAGGTTATATTACGATATAGACGTATATAATGTTCCCACTGAGAAGTAGGGTCCGACCCGCCAGGAATGTTGGTAAATACTACATCCGAGATTTTAGGTTGCCTCAGGTTGGGATATATAACGTTATAGAAGTATATAATGTCCCAACTGAGACGTACGGGACGACACGAAAGGGATTCTGTAAAATATTACCAGCGAGAGGCTAGATGGTTTAAGTTAGGTTATAAAACGATATAGACTTATATAACGTTCCCACCGATAAGTACGGTCCGACCCGCCAGGAATGTTGGTAAATACTACATCCAAGATGTTAGGTTGCCTCAGGTTGGGATATATAATGTTATAGAAGTATATTACGTCCCCACCGAGACGTACCGGCCGAAACGACCGGGATTCTGAAAAACATTACCAGCGGGGGTCTAGATGGGTTAGGTTAGGATATATTATGATATTGACGTATATAATGTTCCGACCGAGAAGTAGGGACTGACCTGTCAGGAATGTTGGAAAATACTACATCCGAGGAGTTAGGTTACCTGAGGTTAGTATATATAACGTTATAGACGTATATAATGTTTCCACCGAGACGTACGGGACGACACGAACGGGATTCTGTAAAACATTACCAGCGAGGGGCCAGATGTGTTAGGTTAGGTTATATAACGTTATAGACGTACATAATTTCCGCATGGAGAAGTACGGGCCGACACGACTGGGATTCTGTGAAACATTACCAGCGAGGGGCTAGATGGGTTAGGTTAGGTTATATTATGTTACAGACATATATAATGTTCCCACCGAGAAGTAGGGTCCGACACGCCAGGAATGTTGTAAAATACTACATCCGAGGTGTTAGGCTGCCTTAGGTTAGGATATATAACGCTATAGACGTATATGATGTCCCCACCGAGACGTACGGGGCGACACGATCGGGATTCTGTAAAACATTACCAGCGAGAGGCTAGATGGGTTAGGTTAGGTTATATTATGTTACAGACATATATAATGTTCCCACCGAGAAGTAGGGTCCGACACGCCAGGAATGTTGTAAAATACTACATCCGAGGTGTTAGGCTGCCTTAGGTTAGGATATATAACGCTATAGACGTATATGATGTCCCCACCGAGACGTACGGGGCGACACGAACGGGATTCTGTAAAATATTACCAGCGAGAGGCTAGATGGGTTAGGTTAGGTTATAAAACGATATAGACTTATATAACGTTCCCACCGATAAGTACGGTCCGACCCGCCATGAATGTTGGAAAATACAACATCCGAGATGTTAGGTTGCCTTAGGTTGGGATATGTAACTTTATAGACGTATATATTGTCCCCACCGTGGCGTACGGACCGACACGACCGGCATTCTGAAAAACATTATCACCGAGGGGCAAGATAGGTTAGGTTAGGTTATATTACGATATAGACGTATATAATGTTCCCACCGAGAAGTAGGGGCCGACCCGCCATGAATGTTGGAATCTACAACATCCGAAATGTTAGGTTGCCTTATGTTGGGATATATAACGTTATAGACGCACGTAATGTCGCCACGGAGAAGTACTGGCCGACACGACTGGGATTCTGGTAAAACATTACCAGCGAGAGGCTAGATGGGTTAGGTTAGGTTATATTACGATATAGACGTATATAATGTTCCCACTGAGAAGTAGGGTCCGACCCGCCAGGAATTTTGGTAAATACTACATCCGAGATGTTAGCTTGACTCAAGTTCGGATATATAACGTTATAGACTTGCATAATGTCCCAACTGAGACGTACGGGACGACACGAACGTGATTCTGTAAAACATTACCAGCGAGGGTCCAGATGGGTTAGGTTAGGTTATATTACGATATAGACGTATATAATGTTCCCACCGAGAAGTAGGGTCCGACCCGCCAGGAATGTTGGTAAATACTACATCCGAGATTTTAGGTTGCCTCAGGTTGGGATATATAACGTTATAGACGTACATAATTTCCGCATGGAGAAGTACGGGCCGACACGACTGGGATTCTGTGAAACATTACCAGCGAGGGGCTAGATGGGTTAGGTTAGGTTATATTATGTTACAGACATATATAATGTTCCCACCGAGAAGTAGGGTCCGACACGCCAGGAATGTTGTAAAATACTACATCCGAGGTGTTAGGCTGCCTTAGGTTAGGATATGTAACGCTATAGACGTATATGATGTCCCCACCGAGACGTACGAGGCGACACGATCGGGATTCTGTAAAACATTACCAGCGAGAGGCTAGATGTGTTAGGTTAGGTTATATTATGTTATAGACGTATATAATGTTCCCACCGAGAAGTAGGGTCCGACCCGCCAGGAATTTTGGTAAATACTACATCCGAGATGTTATGTTGCCTCACGTTGGGATATATAACGTTATACAGGTATATAATGTGCCCACCGAGACGTACGGGACGAAACGAACGGGATTCTGTAAAATATTACCAGCGAGAGGCAAGATGGGATAGGTTACGTTATAAAACGATATAGACTTATATAATGTTCCCACCGAGAAGTAGGGTCCGACCCGCCATGAATGTTGGAAAATACAACATCCGAGATGTTAGGTTGCCTTAGGTTGGGATATGTAACTTTATAGACGTATATATTGTCCCCACCGTGGCGTACGGACCGACACGACCGGCATTCTGAAAAACATTATCACCGAGGGGCAAGATAGGTTAGGTTAGGTTATATTACGATATAGACGTATATAGTGTTCCCACCGAGAAGTAGGGGCCGACCCGCCATGAATGTTGGAATCTACAACATCCGAAATGTTAGGTTGCCTTATGCTGGGATATATAACGTTATAGACGCACGTAATGTCGCCACGGAGAAGTACTGGCCGACACGACTGGGATTCTGGTAAAACATTACCAGCGAGAGGCTAGATGGGTTAGGTTAGGTTATATTACGATATAGACGTATATAATGTTCCCACTGAGAAGTAGGGTCCGACCCGCCAGGAATGTTGGTAAATACTACATCCGAGATTTTAGGTTGCCTCAGGTTGGGATATATAACGTTATAGAAGTATATAATGTCCCAACTGAGACGTACGGGACGACACGAAAGGGATTCTGTAAAATATTACCAGCGAGAGGCTAGATGGTTTAAGTTAGGTTATAAAACGATATAGACTTATATAACGTTCCCACCGATAAGTACGGTCCGACCCGCCAGGAATGTTGGTAAATACTACATCCAAGATGTTAGGTTGCCTCAGGTTGGGATATATAATGTTATAGAAGTATATTACGTCCCCACCGAGACGTACCGGCCGAAACGACCGGGATTCTGAAAAACATTACCAGCGGGGGTCTAGATGGGTTAGGTTAGGATATATTATGATATTGACGTATATAATGTTCCGACCGAGAAGTAGGGACTGACCTGTCAGGAATGTTGGAAAATACTACATCCGAGGAGTTAGGTTACCTGAGGTTAGTATATATAACGTTATAGACGTATATAATGTTTCCACCGAGACGTACGGGACGACACGAACGGGATTCTGTAAAACATTACCAGCGAGGGGCCAGATGTGTTAGGTTAGGTTATATAACGTTATAGACGTACATAATTTCCGCATGGAGAAGTACGGGCCGACACGACTGGGATTCTGTGAAACATTACCAGCGAGGGGCTAGATGGGTTAGGTTAGGTTATATTATGTTACAGACATATATAATGTTCCCACCGAGAAGTAGGGTCCGACACGCCAGGAATGTTGTAAAATACTACATCCGAGGTGTTAGGCTGCCTTAGGTTAGGATATATAACGCTATAGACGTATATGATGTCCCCACCGAGACGTACGGGGCGACACGATCGGGATTCTGTAAAACATTACCAGCGAGAGGCTAGATGTGTTAGGTTAGGTTATATTATGTTATAGACGTATATAATGTTCCCACCGAGAAGTAGGGTCCGACCCGCCAGGAATGTTGGTAAATACTACAGTCGAGATGTTAGGTTGCCTGAGGTTGGGATATATAACTTTATAGACGTATATAATGCCCCACCGAGACGTACGGGACGACACGAAAGGGATTCTGTAAAACATTACCAGCGAGGGTCTAGATGGGTTAGGCTAGGTTATATTACGATATAGACGTATATAATGTTCCCACCGAGAAGTAGGGTCCGACCCGCCAGGAATGTTGGTAAATACTACATCCGAGATGTTAGGTTGGCTCACGTTGGGATATATAACGTTATAGACTTGCATAATGTCCCAACTGAGACGTACGGGACGACACGAACGTGATTCAGTAAAATATTACCAGCGGGAGGCTAGATGGGTTAGGTTAGGTTTTATTACGATATAGACGTATATAATGTTCCCAACGTGATGTAGGTTCCGACCCGCCAGGAATGTTGGTAAATACTACAGTCGAGATGTTAGGTTGCCTGAGGTTGGGATATATAACTTTATAGACGTATATAATGTCCCAACCGAGGCGTACGGGACGACACGAACGGGATTCTGTAAAGTATTACAAGCGAGGGTCTAGATGGGTTAGGTTAGGTTATATTACGCTATAGACGTATATAATGTTCCCACCGAGAAGTAGGGTCCGACCCGCCAGGAATTTTGGTAAATACTACATCCGAGATGTTATGTTGCCTCACGTTGGGATATATAACGTTATAGAGGTATATAATGTGCCCACCGAGACGTACGGGACGACACGAACGGGATTCTGTAAAATATTACCAGCGAGAGGCAAGATGGGTTAGGTTACGTTATAAAACGATATAGACTTATATAATGTTCCCACCGAGAAGTAGGGTCCGACCCGCCATGAATGTTGGAAAATACAACATCCGAGATTTTAGGTTGCCTTAGGTTGGGATATGTAACTTTATAGACGTATATATTGTCCCCACCGAGGCGTACGGACCGACACGACCGGCATTCTGAAAAACATTATCATCGAGGGGCAAGATAGGTTAGGTTAGGTTATATTACGATATAGACGTATATAATGTTCCCACCGAGAAGTAGGGGCCGACCCGCCATGAATGTTGGAATCTACAACATCCGAAATGTTAGGTTGCCTTAGGTTGGGATATATAACGTTATAGACGTACGTAATGTCGCCACGGAGATGTACTGGCCGACACGACTGGGATTCTGTAAAACTTTACCAGCGAGGGGCTATATGGGTTAGGTTAGGTTATATTACGATATAGACGTATATAATGTTCCCACCGTGAAGTAGGGTCCGACCCGCCAGGAATGTTGGTAAATACTACAGTCAGGATGTTAGGTTGCCTGAGGTGGGGATATATAACTTTATAGACATATCTAATACCCCACCGAGACGTACGGGACGACACGAAAGGGATTCTGTAAAACATTACCAGCGAGGGTCTAGATCGGTTAGGTTAGGCTATATTACGATATAGACGTATATAATGTTCCCACCGAGAAGTAGGGTCCGATCCGCCAGGAATGTTGGTAAATACTACATCCGAGATGTTATGTTGCGTCAGGTTGGGATATATAACGTTATCGAGGTATATAATGTGCCCACCGAGACGTACGGAACGACACGAACGGGATTCTGTAAAACATTACTAGCGAGGGTCTAGATGGGTTAGGTTAGGTTATATTACGATATAGACGTATATAATGTCCCACCGAGAAGTAGGGTCCGACCCGCCAGGAATGTTGGAAAATACTACAACCGAGGTGTTAGGTTGCCTGAGGTTAGGATATATAACGTTATAGTCGTATATAATGTACCTACCGAGACGTACGGGACGACACGAACGGGATTCTGTAAAACATTACCAGCAAGGTGCTAGATGTGTTAGGTTAGGTTATATAACGTTATAGACGTACATAATATCCCCATGGAGAAGTACGGGCCGACACGACCGGGATTCTGTAAAACATTACCAGCGAGGGGCTAGATGGGTTAGGTTAGGTTATATTATGTTACAGACGTATATAATGTTCCCACCGAGAAGTAGGGTCCGACCCGCCAGGAGTGTTGGTAAATACTACATCCGAGATGTTAGGTTGACTCAAGTTGGGATATATAACGTTATAGACTTGCATAATGTCCCAACTGAGACGTACGGGACGACACGAACGTGATTCTGTAAAATATTACCAGCGAGAGGCTAGATGGGTTAGGTTAGGTTATATTACGATATAGACGTATATAATGTTCCCACCGTGAAGTAGGGTCCGACCCGCCAGGAATGTTGGTAAACAGTACATCCGAGATGTTATGTTGCCTCAGGTTAGGATATATAAAGTTATAGACGTATATATTGTACCCACCGAGACGTACGGGGCGACACTAACGGGATTCTGTAAAACATTACCAGCGATGGGCTAGATGGGTTAGGTTAGGCTATAAAACGATATAGACTTATATAATGTTCCCACCGAGAAGTAGGGTTCGACCCGCCAGGAATGTTGGTAAATACTACATCCGAGATGTTAGGTTGCCTCACGTTGGGATATATAACGTTGTAGAAGTATATAATGTCCCAACTGAGACGTACGGGACGACACGAACGGGATTCTGTAAAATATTACCAGCGAGAGGCTAGATGGGTTAGGTTAGGTTATAAAACGATATAGACTTATATAATGTTCCAACCGAGAAGTACGGTCCGAGCCGCCAGGAATTTTGGTAAATACTACATCCGAGATGTTAGGTTGCCTTAGGTTGGGATATATAAAGTCATAGAAGTATATAATGTCCCCACCGAGACGTACGGGCCGACACGGCGGGCAATCTGTAAAACATTATCACCGAGGGGCAAGATGGGTTAGGTTAGGTTATATTACGATATAGACGTATATAATGTTCCCACCGAGAAGTAGGGTCCGACCCACCAGGAATGTTGGTAAATACTACATCCGAGATGTTATGTTGCCTCAGGTTGGGATATATAATGTTATAGAGGTATATAATGTGCCCACCGAGACGTACGGGACGAAAAGAACGGGATTCTGTAAAACATTACCAGCGAGGTGCTAGATGCGTTAGGTTAGGTTTTATAACGTTATAGACGTACATAATTTCCCCATGGAGAATTACGGGCCGACACCACCGGCATTCTGTAAAACTTTATCACCGCGGTGCAAGATGGGTTAGGTTAGGTTATGTTACGTTATCGACGTAAATAATGTTCCCACCGAGAAGTAGGCTCCGACACGCCAGGAATGTTGGTAAATACTACAGTCGAGATGTTAGGTTGCCTTAGGTTAGGACATATAACGTTATAGACCTATATAATGTCCCCACCGAGTCGCACGCTCCGAAAAGACCGGGATTCTGTAAAAGCTTACCAGCGAGGGGCAAGATGGGTTAGGTTAGGTTATGCTACTTTATCGACGTATATAATATTCCCACCGAGAAGTAGGTGCCGACCCGCCAGGAATGTTGGTAAATACTACATCCGAGATGTTAGGTTGCCTTAGGTTGCGATATATAACGTTATAGACGTATATAATATCCCCACCGAGACGTTCGGATTGACACGACCGTCATTCTGAAAAACGTTATCACGGAGGGGCAAGATGGGTTAGGTTAGGTTATATTACGATACAGACGTATATAATGTTCCCACCGAGAAGTACGGGCCGAGACAACCGGAATTCTGTAAAACATTACCAGCGAGGGGCTAGATGGGTTAGGTTAGGTTATGTTACGTTATCGACGTATATAATGTTCCCTCCGAGAAGTAGGGTCCGAACCGCCAGGAATGTTGGTAAATACAACATTGGAGATGTTAGGTTGCCTCAGGTTGGTATACATAACGTTATAGACGTATATAATATCCCCACTGAGTCGTACGGGCCGAAACGACCGGGATTCTGTAAAAGCTTACCAGCGAGGTGCGAGATGGGTTAGGTTAGGTTATGTTACGTTATCGACGTATATAATGTTGCCACCGAGAAGTAGGGGTCGACCCGTCAGGATTGTTGGAAAATACTACATCCGAGGTGTTACGTTGCCTTAGGTTTGGACATATAACGTTATAGACGTATATAATGTACCCACCGAGACGTACGGGACGACACGAACGGGATTCTGTAAAACATTACCAGCGAGGGGCAAGATGGGTTAGGTTATGTTATGTTACGTTATCGACGTACATAATGTTCCCACCGAGAAGTAGGTGCCGACCCGCCAGAAATGTTGGTAAATACTACATCCGAGATGTTAGGTTGCCTTAGATTGGGATATATAATGTTATAGACGTATACAATGCCCCAACCGAGACGCACGGGACGAAGCGAACGGGATTCTGTCAAACATTACCAGCGAGGGTCTAGATGGGTTAGGTTAGGTTAGATTACCTTATAGACATATATAATGTTCCCCCCGAGAAGTAGGGGCCGACCCGTCAGGAATGTTGTAAAATACTACATCCGAGATGTTAGCCTGACTTAGGTTAGGATATATAACGCTATAGACGTATATAATATCCCAACCGAGACGTGCGGGACGACACGAACGGGATTCTGTAAAACATTACCAGCGAGGGTCTAGATGGGTTAGGTAAGGTTATATTACGTAATAGACATGTATAATGTTCCCACCGAGAAGTAGGGGCCGACCCGCCACGAATGTTGGAAAATACAACATCCGAGATGTTAGGTTGCCATAGGTTGGAATATATAACGTTATAGACGTACATAATGTTCCAACGGAGACGTACGGGAGGACACGAAAGGGATTCTGTAAAACATTATCACTGAGGGGATAGATGGGTCATGAGAGGTTATATTACGATATAGACGTTTATAATGTTCCCACCGAGAAGTATGGTCCGACCCGCCAAGAATGTTGGTAAATACTGCAGTCGAGATGTTAGGTTGCCTGAGGATGGGATATATAACGCTATAGACGTATATAATGTCCCAACCGGGACGTACGGGCGGACACGAACGGGATTCTTTAAAACAATATCACGGAGGGGTAAGATGGGTTAGGTTAGGTTATATTACTATATAGAAGTATATAATGTTCCCACCAAGAAGTAGGGGCCGACCCGTCAGGTATGTTGGAAAATAATACATCCGAGGTGTTAGGTTGAATTAGGTTAGAATATATAACGATATAGACGTATATAATATACCCACCGAGACTTACAGGACGACACGAACGGGATTCTGTAAAACATTGCCAGCGAGGGGCTAGATGGGTTAGATTAGGTTATATAACGTTATAGACGTATATAATGTTCCCACCGAGAAGTAGGTGCCGACATGCCAGGAATGTTGGAAAATACTACATCCTAGATGTTAGGTTGCCTTAGATTGGGAAATATAACGTTATAGACGTATATAATGTACCCACCGAGGCGTACGGGCCGACACGACCGGGATTATGTAAAACATTACCAGCGAGGGGATAGATAGGTTAGGTTAGGTTATGTTACGTTATAGACGTATATAATGTTCCCACGAGAAGTAGGGGCCGACACGCCAGGAATGTTGGAAAATACTACATCCGACAGTTTAGGTTGCCTTAGGTTGGGATGTATAACGTTATAAATGTACATAACGTCGCAACGGAGAAGTACGGGCCGACACGACCGGGATTCTGTAAAACATTATCACCGAGGGGCTAGGTGGGTTATGTTAGGTTATGCTACGTTATAGACGTATATAATGTTCCCACCGAGAAGTAGGGGTCGACCCGCGAGGAATGTTGGAAAATACTACATCCGAGATGTTAAGTTGCCTTAGGTTGGGATGTAAAACGTTATAGACGTACATAATGTCCCCACGGAGAAGTACGGTCCGACACGACCGGGATTATGTAAAACATTACCAGCGAGGGGATAGATAGGTTAGGTTAGGTTATGTTACGTTATAGACGTATATAATGTTCCCACCGAGAAGTAGGGGCCGACCCGCCAGGAATGTTGGAAAGTACTACATCCGAGATGTTAGGTTGCCTTAGGTTAGGATATATAACACTATAGACGTGTATAATGTCCCAACCTAGGCGTACGGGCCGACAGGACCGGGGTTCTGTAAAACATTACCGGCGCGGTGCTAGATGAGTTACGTTAGGTTATGTTACGTTATAGACGTATATAATGTTCCCATCGAGATGTAGGGGCCGACCAGCCAGGAATGTTGGAAAATACTATATCCGAGATATTAGGTTGCCTTACGTTGGGATGTATAACGTTATAGACGTACATAATGTCCCCAAAGAGATGTACGGGCCGACACGACCTGGATTCTGTAAAACATTACCAGCGAGGGGCTATATGTGTTACGTTAGGTTATATAAAGTTATAGACGTACATAATGTCTCCACGGAGAATTACGGGCCGACACGATATGGATCCTGTAAAACACTACCGACGAAGGGCTGGGTTAGGTTAGGCTAGTTTATAATAGGTTCTATTAGTATATAAATTGCCCACTGTGAAGTAGGGGCAGAACCGACAGGAAAGTTGTAAAATATTTCATCCGAGATGTTAGTTTTCCTTAGGTTAGCATATATAACGTTATAGACGTATATAATTTTCCCACCGAGAAGTACGGTGCGACATGACTGGGATCCTGTAAAGCACTAACGACGAAGCCCTGGGTTAGGTTAGGTTAGGTTATATAACGTTATAGACGTATATAATATCCCAACCGAGACGTACGGGCCGACACGAACGGAATTCTGTAAAGCATTACAAGCGAGGGGCTGGTTGAGTTAGGTTAGGTTATTTAACGTTATAGACGTAAATAATGTTCGCACGGAGAAGTAGGGGCGACACGACAAGAATGGTGGAAAATATTACATAGGAGGTGTTAGGTTGCCTTAGCTTGGGATATTTAACGTTATAGACGTACATAATGTCCCCGCGGAGAAGTACGGGCCGACACGACCGGGATTCTGTAAAACATTACCAGCGAGGGGCTAGAAGGTTTAGGTTAGATTATGTTACGTTCTGGACGTATAAAATGTTCCCACCGAGAAGTAGAGGCCGATCCACCAGGAACGTTGTAAAATACTACATCCGAGATGTGAGGTTGCCTTAGGTTGGGATATATTACATTATAGATGTACATAATGTCACCACGGAGAAGTACGGGCCGAGAAGACCGCGATTTTCTAAAACATTACCAGCGAGGGTCTAGATGGGTTAGGTTAGGTTATGTTACGTTATAGACGTATATAATGTTCCCACCGAGAAGTAGAGGCCGATCCGCCAGGAATGTTGGAAAGTACTACATCCGAGATGTTAGGTTGCCTTAGGATAGGATATATAACACTATAGACGTGTATAATGTCCCAACCGAGGCGTACGGGCCGACAGGACCGGGGTTCTGTAAAACATTACCGGCGAGGTGCTAGATGAGTTACGTTAGGTTATGTTACGTTATAGACGTATATAATGTTCCCATCGAGATGTAGGGGCCGACCAGCCAGGAATGTTGGAAAATACTATATCCGAGATATTAGGTTGCCTTAGGTTGGGATGTATAACGTTATAGACGTACATAATGTCCCCACGGAGAAGTACGGTCCGACACGAGCTGGATTATGTAAAACATTACCAGCGAGGGTATAGATGGGTTAGGTTAGGTTATGTTACGTTATAGACGTATATAATGTTCCCACGAGAAGTAGGGGCCGACCCGCCAGGAATGTTGGAAAATACTACATCCGAGATGTTAGGTTGCCTTAGGTTGGGATGTATAACAGTATAGACGTACATAATGTCCCAACGGAGAAGTACGGGCCGACACGAACGGGATTCTGTAAAACATTACCAGCGAGGGGATAGATAGGTTAGGTTAGGTTATATTATGTTGTAGACGTATATAATGTTCCCGCCGAGAAGTAGGGGCCGACACGCCAGGAATGTTGGAAAGTACTACATCCGAGATGTTAGGTTGCCTTAGGATGGGATGTATAACGTTATAGACGTACATAATGTCCTCACGGAGAAGTACGGGCCGGCACGACCGGGATTATGTAAAACATTACCAGCGAGGGGATAGATAGGTTAGGTTAGGTTATGTTACGTTATAGACGTATATAATGTTCCCACCGAGAAGTAGGGGCCGACCCGCCAGGAATGTTGGAAAGTACTACATCCGAGATGTTAGGTTGCCTTAGGTTAGGATATATAACACTATAGACGTGTATAATGTCCCAACCGAGGCGTACGGGCCGACAGGACCGGGGTTCTGTAAAACATTACCGGCGAGGTGCTAGATGAGTTACGTTAGGTTATGTTACGTTATAGACGTATATAATGTTCCCATCGAGATGTAGGGGCCGACCAGCCAGGAATGTTGGAAAATACTATATCCGAGATATTAGGTTGCCTTACGTTGGGATGTATAACGTTATAGACGTACATAATGTCCCCAAAGAGATGTACGGGCCGACACGACCTGGATTCTGTAAAACATTACCAGCGAGGGGCTATATGTGTTACGTTAGGTTATATAAAGTTATAGACGTACATAATGTCTCCACGGAGAATTACGGGCCGACACGATATGGATCCTGTAAAACACTACCGACGAAGGGCTGGGTTAGGTTAGGCTAGTTTATAATAGGTTCTATTAGTATATAAATTGCCCACTGTGAAGTAGGGGCAGAACCGACAGGAAAGTTGTAAAATATTTCATCCGAGATGTTAGTTTTCCTTAGGTTAGCATATATAACGTTATAGACGTATATAATTTTCCCACCGAGAAGTACGGTGCGACATGACTGGGATCCTGTAAAGCACTAACGACGAAGCCCTGGGTTAGGTTAGGTTAGGTTATATAACGTTATAGACGTATATAATATCCCAACCGAGACGTACGGGCCGACACGAACGGAATTCTGTAAAGCATTACAAGCGAGGAGCTGGATGAGTTAGGTTAGGTTATTTAACGTTATAGACGTAAATAATGTTCGCACGGAGAAGTAGGGGCGACACGACAAGAATGGTGGAAAATATTACATAGGAGGTGTTAGGTTGCCTTAGCTTGGGATATTTAACGTTATAGACGTACATAATGTCCCCGCGGATAAGTACGGGCCGACACGACCGGGATTCTGTAAAACATTACCAGCGAGGGGCTAGAAGGTTTAGGTTAGATTATGTTACGTTCTGGACGTATAAAATGTTCCCACCGAGAAGTAGAGGCCGATCCACCAGGAACGTTGTAAAATACTACATCCGAGATGTGAGGTTGCCTTAGGTTGGGATATATTACATTATAGATGTACATAATGTCACCACGGAGAAGTACGGGCCGAGAAGACCGCGATTTTCTAAAACATTACCAGCGAGGGTCTAGATGGGTTAGGTTAGGTTATGTTACGTTATAGACGTATATAATGTTCCCACCGAGAAGTAGAGGCCGATCCACCAGGAATGATGTAAAATACTACATCCGAGATGTTAGGTTGCCTTAGGTTGGGATATATTTCATTATAGATGTACATAATGTCCCCACGGAGAAGTACGGGCCGACACGACCGCGGTTTTCTAAAACATTACCAGCGAGGGGCTAGATGGGTTAGGTTAGGTTATGTTACGTTATAGACGTATATAATGTTCCCACCGAGAAGTAGGGGCCGACCCGCCAGGAATGTTGGAAAGTACTACATCCGAGATGTTAGGTTGCCCTAGGTTGGGATATATAACTTTATAGACGTACATGATGTCCCCACCGAGAAGTACGGGCCGACACGAACGGGATTCTCTAAAACATTACCAGCGAGGGGCTAGATGTGTTATGTTAGGTTATATTATGTTACAGACGTATATAATGTTCCCACCGAGAAGTAGGGTCCGACTCGCCAGGAATATTGGTAAATACTACATGCGAGATGTTAGGTTGCCTTAGGTTAGGATATATAACGTTAGAGACGTACATAATGTCCCCACCGAGAAGTACGGGCCGACACGAACGGAATTCTGTAAAACATTACCAGCGAGGGGCTAGATGGATTAGGTTAGGTTATGTTACGTTATAGACGTATATAATGTTCCCACCGAGAAGTAGAGGCCGATCCGCCGGGAATGTTGTAAAATACTACCGCCGAGATGTTAGGTTGCCTTAGGTTGGGATATATAACGTTTTAGACGTATGTAATGTCCCCACAGAGACGTACGGCACGACACGAACGAGATTTTATAAAACATTAGCGGCGGGGGCTACATGGGTTAGGTTAGGTTATATTACGTTATAGACGTATATAATGTTCCCACCGAGAAGTAGAGTCTGATCCGCCAGGAATGTTGTAAAATACTACATCCGTGATGTTAGCCTGCCTTAGGTTAGGATATATAACGCTATAGACGTATATAATGTCCCCATCGAGACGTACGGGCCGAAACGACCGGCATTCTATAGAACATTATCACCCAGGGACAAGATGGGTTAGGTTAGGTTATATTACTCTATAGACGTATATAATGTTCCCACCGAGAAGTAGTTGCCGATACGACAGGAATGTTGGAAAATACTACATCCGAGATGTTAGCCTGCCTTAGGTTAGGATATATGACGTTATAGACGTATATAATATACCCACCGAGACGTACGGGACGACACGAACGGGATTTTGTATATCATTACCAGCGAGGAGCTAGATGTGTTAGGTTAGGTTATATTACGTTATATACGTTTACAATGTTCCCACCGAGAAGTAGGGGCCGACCCGCCATGAATTTTGGAAAATACAACATCCGAGGTGTTAGGATGCCTTAGGATAGGATATATAACGGTATAGACGTATATAATGTACCCACCGAGACGTAGGAGACGGCACGAGCGGGATTCTGTAAAGCATTACCAGCGTGGGGCTAGATGGGTTAGGTTAGGTTATATTATGTTATAGACGTGTACAATGTTCCCTTCGAGAAGTAGGGGCCGACCCGCCAGGAATGTTGTTAAATACTACATGCGAGATGTTAGCCTGCCTTAGGTTAGGATATATAACGCTATAGACGTATATAATGTCCCCACCGAGACGTACTGGCCGACACGACCGGCATTCTGAAAAACATTATCACCGAGGGGCAAGATGGTTTAGGTTAGGTTGTATTACGATATAGACGTATAGAATGTTCCTACCGAGAAGTAGGGGCCGATACGCCAGGAATGTTGGTAAATACCACATCCGAGGTGTTCGGTTGCCTTAGGTTAGGATATATAACATTATAGACGTATATAATGTACCCTCCGAGACGTACGGGACGACACGAACGGAATTTTGTAAAACATTACCAGCGAGGGGCTAGATATTTTAGGTTAGATTGTGTTACGTTATGGACGTATAAAATGTTCCCACGAGAAGTAGAGGCCGATCCACCAGGAATGTTGTAAAATACTACATCCGAGATGTGCGGTTGCCTTAGGTTGGGATATATTATGTTATAGATGTACATAATGTCACCACGGAGAAGTACGGGCCGACAAGACCGCGGTTTCTAAAACATTACCAGCGAGGGGCTAGATGGGTTAGGTTAGGTTATGTTACGTTATAGACGTATATAATGTTCCCACCGAGAAGTAGGGGCCGACCCGCCAGGAATGTTGGAAACTACTACATCCGAGATGTTAGGTTGCCTTAGGTTGGGATGTATAACGTTATAGACGTACATAATGTCCGAACGGAGAAGTACGGGCCGCAACGAACGGGATTCTGTAAAACATTACCAGCGAAGCGCTAAATGGGTTAGGTTGGGTTATATTAAGTTATAGGCGTATATAATGTTCCCACCGAGAAGTAGTTGCCGATGCGCCAGGAATGGTGGAAAATACTACATTCGAGATGTTAGGTTGCTTTCGGTTGGGATATATAACGTTATAGACGTACATAATGACCCCACCGAGATGTACGGGCAGACACGAACAGGATTCTGTAAAACATTACCTGCGAGGGGCCAGATGGGTTAGGATAGGTTATATTACGTTATAGACGTATATAATGTTCGCACCGAGAAGTAGGGTCCGACCCGCCAGGAATGTTGGTAAATACTACATCCGAGATGTTAGGTTGCCTTAGGTTGGGATATATAACGTTATAGAAGTATATAATGTCCCCACCGAGAAGTACGGGACGACACGAACGGGATTTTATAAAACATTACCAGCGTGGTGCTAGATGGGTTAGGTTAGGTCATATTACGATATAGAGGTATATAATGTTACCACCGAGAAGTAGGGGCCGACCCGTCAGGAATGTTGGAAAACACTACATGCGAGATGTTAGCCTGCCTTAGGTTAGGATATATAACGTTATAGACGTATATAATGTCCCCACCGAGAAGTACGAGCCGACACGAACGGGATTCCGTGAATCATTACCAGCGAGGGGCTAGATGGGTTAGGTTAGGTTATGTTATGTTATAGACGTATATAATGTTTCCACCGAGAAGTAGGGACCGACACGCCAGGAATGAAGGAAAAAACTACATCCCAGACGTTAGGTTGCCTCAGGTTGGGATATATAACGTTATAGACATATATGACGTCCCCACCGAGACGTACGGGCTGACACGACCGGCATTCTGAAAAACATTATCACCGAGGGGCAAGATGGGTTAGGTTAAGTTATGTTACGTTATAGACGTATATAATGTTCGCACCGAGAGTAGGGGCCGATACGCCAGGAATGTTGGTAAATACCACATCCGAGGTGTTGGGTTGCCTTAGGTTAGGATATATAACGTTATAGACGTATATAATGTACCCTCCGAGACGTACGGGACGACACGAACGGGATTTTGTAAAACATTACCAGCGTGGGGCTAGATGGGTTAAGTTATGTTATATTACGATATAGAGGTATATAATGTTCCCACCGAGAAGTAGGGGCCGTCACGACAAGGATGTTGGAAAATACAACATCCGAGAGGTAAGGTTGCCTTACGTTGGGATATATAACTTTATAGACGTACATGATGTCCCCACCGAGAAGTACGGGCCGACACGAACGGGATTCTCTAAAACACTACCAGCGAGGGGCTAGATGGGTTAGGTTAGGTTATGTTACGTTATAGACGTATATAATGTTCCCACCGAGAAGTAGGGGCCGACCCGCCAGGAATGTTGGAAACTACTACATCCGAGATGTTAGGTTGCCTTATGTTGGGATGTATAACGTTATAGACGTACATAATGTCCCCACGGAGAAGTACGGGCCGACACGACCGGGATTATGTAAAACATGACCAGCGAGGGGATAGATAGGTTAGGTTAGGTTGTGTTACGTTATAGACGTACATAATGTTCCCAACGAGAAGTAGGGGCCGACCCGGCAGGATTGTTGGTAAATACTACATCCGAAATGTTAGGTTGCCTTAGATTGGGATATATAACGTTATAGACGTATATAATGTACCCACCGAGACGTACGGGCCGACACGGCCGGGATTCTACAAAACATTATCACCGAGGGGCTAGATGGGTTAGGTTAGGTTATATTACGTTATAGACGTATATAATGTTCCCACCGAGAAGTAGGGGCCGACCCGCCAGGAATGTTGGAAAGTACTACATCCGAGATGTTAGGTTGCCTTAGGTTGGGATGTATAACGTTATGGACGTACATAATGTCCCCACGGAGACGCACGGGACGACACGAACGGGATATTATAAAACATTGCCAGCGAGGGGCTAAATGGGTTAGTTTAGTTTCTTTAATGCTATAGACGTATATAATGTCCCCACGGAGAAGTACGGGCCGACACGACCGGGATTCTGTAAAACATTATCACCGAAGGGCTAGATGGGATAGGTTAGGCTATGCTACGTTATAGACGTATATTATGTTCCCACCGAGAAGTAGGGGCCGACCCGCCAGGAATGTTGGAAAGTACTACATCCGAGATGTTAGGTTGCCCTAGGTTGGGATGTATAACGTTATGGACGTACATAATGTCCCCACGGAGACGCACGGGACGACACGAACGGGATATTATAAAACATTGCCAGCGAGGGGCTAAATGGGTTAGTTTAGTTTCTTTAATGCTATAGACGTATATAATGTCCCCACCGAGACGTACGGGCCGACACGACCGGCATTCTGTAAAACATTATCACCGAGGGGCAAGATGGGTTAGGTTAGGTTATATTAGGATATAGACGTATAGAATCTACCCACCGAGAAGTAGGTGCCGACGCGTCAGGAATGTTGGAAAATACTACATCCGAGGTGTTAGGTTGCCTTAGGTTGGGATGTATAACGTTATAGACGTACATAATGTCCCCACGGAGAATTACGGTCCGACACGAGCGGGATTATGTAAAACATTACCAGCGAGGGGATAGATAGGTTAGGATGGGTTATATTACGTTGTGGACGTATATAATGTTACCACCGAGAAGTAGGGGCTGACCCGCCAGGAATGTTGGAAAATACTACATCCGAGATGTTAGGTTGCCTTAGATTGGGATATATAACGTTATAGACGTATATAATGTACCCACCGAGACGTACGGGCCGACACGGCCGGGATTCTGTAAAACATCACAAGCGAGAGGCTAGGTGGGTTAGGTTAGGTTATATTACGTTATAGACGTATATAATGTTCCCACCGAGAAGTAGGAGCCGTCACGACAGGAATGTTGGAATATACAACATCCGAGAGGTAAGGTTGCCTTACGTTGGGATATATAACTTTATAGACGTACATGATGTCCCCACCGAGAAGTACGGGCCGACACGAACGGGATTCTCTAAAACATTACCAGCGAGGGGCTAGATGTGTTATGTTAGGTTATATTATTATACAGACGTATATAATGTTCCAACCGAGAAGTAGGGTCCGACTCGCCAGGAATATTGGTAAATACTACATGCGAGATGTTAGGTTGCCTTAGGTTAGGATATATAACGTTAGAGACGTACATAATGTCCCCACCGAGAAGTACGGGCCGACACGAACGGAATTCTGTAAAACATTACCAGCGAGGGGCTAGATGGATTAGGTTAGGTTATGTTACGTTATAGACGTATATAATGTTCCCACCGAGAAGTAGAGGCCGATCCGCCAGGAATGTTGTAAAATACTACCGCCGAGATGTTAGGTTGCCTTACGTTGGGATATATAACGTTTTAGACGTATGTAATGTCCCCACAGAGACGTACGGCACGACACGAACGAGATTTTATAAAACATTAGCGGCGGGGGCTACATGGGTTAGGTTAGGTTATATTACGTTATAGACGTATATAATGTTCCCACCGAGAAGTAGAGTCTGATCCGCCAGGAATGTTGTAAAATACTACATCCGTGATGTTAGCCTGCCTTAGGTTAGGATATATAACGCTATAGACGTATATAATGTCCCCATCGAGACGTACGGGCCGACACGACCGGCATTCTATAAAACATTATCACCCAGGGACAAGATGGGTTAGATTAGGTTATATTACTCTATAGACGTATATAATGTTCCCACTGAGAAGTAGTTGCCGATACGACAGGAATGTTGGAAAATACTACATCCGAGATGTTAGCCTGCCTTAGGTTAGGATATATAACGCTATAGACGTATATAATGTACCCACCGAGACGTACGGGCCGACAGGGCCGGGATTCTCTAAAACATTATCGCCGAGAGGCTAGATGGGTTAGGTTAGGTTATATTACGTTATAGACGTATATAATGTTCCCACCGAGAAGTAGGGGCCGACCCGCCAGGAATGTTGGAAAGTACTACATCCGAGATGTTAGGTTGCCCTAGGTTGGGATGTATAACGTTATGGACGTACATAATGTCCCCACGGAGACGCACGGGACGACACGAACGGGATATTATAAAACATTGCCAGTGAGGGGCTAAATGGGTTAGTTTAGTTTCTTTAATGCTATAGACGTATATAATGTCCCCACCGAGACGTACGGGCCGACACGACCGGCATTCTGTAAAACATTATCACCGAGGGGCAAGATGGGTTAGGTTAGGTTATATTAGGATATAGACGTATAGAATGTACCCACCGAGAAGTAGGTGCCGACGCGTCTGGAATGTTGGAAAATACTACATCCGAGGTGTTAGGTTGCCTTAGGTTGGGATGTATAACGTTATAGACGTACATAATGTCCCCACGGAGAATTACGGTCCGACACGAGCGGGATTATGTAAAACATTACCAGCGAGGGGATAGATAGGTTAGGTTAGGTTATATTACGTTGTGGACGTATATAATGTTACCACCGAGAAGTAGGGGCTGACCCGCCAGGAATGTTGGAAAATACTACATCCGAGATGTTAGGTTGCCTTAGATTGGGATATATAACGTTATAGACGTACATAATGTCCCCACCGAGAAGTACGGGCCGACACGAACGGAATTCTGTAAAACATTACCAGCGAGGGGCTAGATGGATTAGGTTAGGTTATGTTACGTTATAGACGTATATAATGTTCCCACCGAGAAGTAGAGGCCGATCCGCCAGGAATGTTGTAAAATACTACCGCCGAGATGTTAGGTTGCCTTAGGTTGGGATATATAACGTTTTAGACGTATGTAATGTCCCCACAGAGACGTACGGCACGACACGAACGAGATTTTATAAAACATTAGCGGCGGGGGCTACATGGGTTAGGTTAGGTTATATTACGTTATAGACGTATATAATGTTCCCACCGAGAAGTAGAGTCTGATCCGCCAGGAATGTTGTAAAATACTACATCCGTGATGTTAGCCTGCCTTAGGTTAGGATATATAACGCTATAGACGTATATAATGTCCCCATCGAGACGTACGGGCCGAAACGACCGGCATTCTATAGAACATTATCACCCAGGGACAAGATGGGTTAGGTTAGGTTATATTACTCTATAGACGTATATAATGTTCCCACCGAGAAGTAGTTGCCGATACGACAGGAATGTTGGAAAATACTACATCCGAGATGTTAGCCTGCCTTAGGTTAGGATATATGACGTTATAGACGTATATAATATACCCACCGAGACGTACGGGACGACACGAACGGGATTTTGTATATCATTACCAGCGAGGAGCTAGATGTGTTAGGTTAGGTTATATTACGTTATATACGTTTACAATGTTCCCACCGAGAAGTAGGGGCCGACCCGCCATGAATTTTGGAAAATACAACATCCGAGGTGTTAGGATGCCTTAGGATAGGATATATAACGGTATAGACGTATATAATGTACCCACCGAGACGTACGAGACGACACGAGCGGGATTCTGTAAAGCATTACCAGCGTGGGGCTAGATGGGTTAGGTTAGGTTATATTATGTTATAGACGTGTACAATGTTCCCTTCGAGAAGTAGGGGCCGACCCGCCAGGAATGTTGTTAAATACTACATGCGAGATGTTAGCCTGCCTTAGGTTAGGATATATAACGCTATAGTCGTATATAATGTCCCCACCGAGACGTACTGGCCGACACGACCGGCATTCTGAAAAACATTATCACCGAGGGGCAAGATGGTTTAGGTTAGGTTGTATTACGATATAGACGTATAGAATGTTCCTACCGAGAAGTAGGGGCCGATACGCCAGGAATGTTGGTAAATACCACATCCGAGGTGTTGGGTTGCCTTAGGTTAGGATATATAACATTATAGACGTATATAATGTACCCTCCGAGACGTACGGGACGACACGAACGGAATATTGTAAAACATTACCAGCGAGGGGCTAGATGTTTTAGGTTAGATTGTGTTACGTTATGGACGTATAAAATGTTCCCACGAGAAGTAGAGGCCGATCCACGAGGAATGTTGTAAAATACTACATCCGAGATGTGCGGTTGCCTTAGGTTGGGATATATTATGTTATAGATGTACATAATGTCACCACGGAGAAGTACGGGCCGACAAGACCGCGGTTTCTAAAACATTACCAGCGAGGGGCTAGATGGGTTAGGTTAGGTTATGTTACGTTATAGACGTATATAATGTTCCCACCGAGAAGTAGGGGCCGACCCGCCAGGAATGTTGGAAACTACTACATCCGAGATGTTAGGTTGCCTTAGGTTGGGATGTATAACGTTATAGACGTACATAATGTCCCCACGGAGAATTACGGTCCGACACGAGCGGGATTATGTAAAACATTACCAGCGAGGGGATAGATAGGTTAGGTTAGGTTATATTACGTTGTGGACGTATATAATGTTACTACCGAGAAGTAGGGGCTGACCCGCCAGGAATGTTGGAAAATACTACATCCGAGATGTTAGGTTGCCTTAGATTGGGATATATAACGTTATAGACGTATATAATGTACCCACCGAGACGTACGGGCCGACACGGCCGGGATTCTGCAAAACATTATCACCGAAAGGCTAGATGGGTTAGGTTAGGTTATATTACGTTATAGACGTATATAATGTTCCCACCGAGAAGTAGGAGCCGTCACGACAGGAATGTTGGAAAATACAACATCCGAGAGGTAAGGTTGCCTTACGTTGGGATATATAACTTTATAGACGTACATGATGTCCCCACCGAGAAGTACGGGCCGACACGAACGGGATTCTCTAAAACATTACCAGCGAGGGGCTAGATGTGTTATGTTAGGTTATATTATGTTACAGACGTATATAATGTTCCCACCGAGAAGTAGGGTCCGACTCGCCAGGAATATTGGTAAATACTACATGCGAGATGTTAGGTTGCCTTAGGTTAGGATATATAACGTTAGAGACGTACATAATGTCCCCACCGAGACGTACGGCACGACACGAACGAGATTTTATAAAACATTAGCGGCGGGGGCTACATGGGTTAGGTTAGGTTATATTACGTTATAGACGTATATAATGTTCCCACCGAGAAGTAGAGTCTGATCCGCCAGGAATGTTGTAAAATACTACATCCGTGATGTTAGCCTGCCTTAGGTTAGGATATATAACGCTATAGACGTATATAATGTCCCCATCGAGACGTACGGGCCGAAACGACCGGCATTCTATAGAACATTATCACCCAGGGACAAGATGGGTTAGGTTAGGTTATATTACTCTATAGACGTATATAATGTTCCCACCGAGAAGTAGTTGCCGATACGACAGGAATGTTGGAAAATACTACATCCGAGATGTTAGCCTGCCTTAGGTTAGGATATATGACGTTATAGACGTATATAATATACCCACCGAGACGTACGGGACGACACGAACGGGATTTTGTATATCATTACCAGCGAGGAGCTAGATGTGTTAGGTTAGGTTATATTACGTTATATACGTTTACAATGTTCCCACCGAGAAGTAGGGGCCGACCCGCCATGAATTTTGGAAAATACAACATCCGAGGTGTTAGGATGCCTTAGGATAGGATATATAACGGTATAGACGTATATAATGTACCCACCGAGACGTACGAGACGACACGAGCGGGATTCTGTAAAGCATTACCAGCGTGGGGCTAGATGGGTTAGGTTAGGTTATATTATGTTATAGACGAGTACAATGTTCCCTTCGAGAAGTAGGGGCCGACCCGCCAGGAATGTTGTTAAATACTACATGCGAGATGTTAGCCTGCCTTAGGTTAGGATATATAACGCTATAGACGTATATAATGTCCCCACCGAGACGTACTGGCCGACACGACCGGCATTCTGAAAAACATTATCACCGAGGGGCTAGATGTGTTATGTTAGGTTATATTATGTTACAGACGTATATAATGTTCCCACCGAGAAGTAGGGTCCGACTCGCCAAGAATATTGGTAAATACTACATGCGAGATGTTAGGTTGCCTTAGGTTAGGATATATAACGTTAGAGACGTACATAATGTCCCCACCGAGAAGTACGGGCCGACACGAACGGAATTCTGTAAAACATTACCAGCGAGGGGCTAGATGTTTTAGGTTAGATTGTGTTACGTTATGGACGTATAAAATGTTCCCACCGAGAAGTAGAGGCCGATCCACCAGGAATGCTGTAAAATACTACATCCGAGATGTGCGGTTGCCTTAGGTTAGGATATATTATATTATAGATGTACATAATGTCACCACGGAGAAGTACGGGCCGACAAGACCGCGGTTTCTAAAACATTACCAGCGAGGGGCTAGATGGGTTAGGTTAGGTTATGTTACGTTATAGACGTATATAATGTTCCCACCGAGAAGTAGGGGCCGACCCGCCCGGAATGTTGGAAACTACTACATCCGAGATGTTAGGTTGCCTTAGGTTGGGATGTATAACGTTATAGACGTACATAATGTCCCCACGGAGAATTACGGTCCGACACGAGCGGGATTATGTAAAACATTACCAGCGAGGGGATAGATAGGTTAGGTTAGGTTGTATTATGTTGTGGACGTATATAATGTTACCACCGAGAAGTAGGGGCTGACCCGCCAGGAGTGTTGGAAAATACTACATCCGAGATGTTAGGTTGCCTTAGATTGGGATATATAACGTTATAGACGTATATAATGTACCCACCGAGACGTACGGGCCGACACGGCCGGGATTCTGCAAGACATTATCACCGAAAGGCTAGATGGGTTAGGTTAGGTTATATTACGTTATAGACGTATATAATGTTCCCACCGAGAAGTAGGGGCCGACACGCCAGGAATGTTGGAAAGTACTACAACCGAGTTGTTAGGTTGCCTTAGGTTAAGATATATAAAGTTGTAGACGTTTATAATGTCCACACCGTGACGTACGGGCCGATACGTACGGGATTCTGTAAAACATTATCACCGAGGGGCAAGATGGGTTAGGTTAAGTTATATTACGATATAGACGTATATAATGTTCCCAACGAGAAGTAGGGTCGGACCCGCCAGGAATGTTGTTAAATACTACACCCAAGATGTTAGGTTGCCTCAGGTTGGGATATATAACGTTATAGACGTATATAATGTACCCACCGAGACATACGGGACGACACGAGCGGGATTCTGTAAAACATTACCAGCGTGGGGCTAGATGGGTCAGGTTAGGTTATATTATGTTATAGACGTGTACAATGTTCCCACCGAGAAGTAGGGGCCGACCCGTCAGGAAGGTTGGAAAATACTACATGCGAGATGTTAGCCTGCCTTAGGTTAGGATATATAACGTTATAGACGTATATAATGTCCCCACCGAGAAGTACGGGCCGACACGACCGGCATTCTGTAAAACATTATCACCGAGGGACAAGATGGGTTAGGTTAGGATATGTTACGTTATAGACGTATATAATGTTCCCCCCGAGAAGTAGGGCCCGATACGCCAGGAATGTTGTAAAATACTACATGCGAGATGTTAGCCTGCCTTAGGTTAGGATATATAACGCTATAGACGTATATAAAGTCCCCAATGAGACGTACGGGGCGACACGAACGGGATTCTGTAAAACATTACCAGCCAGGGGCTAGATGGGTGAGGTTAGGTTATATTACGATGTAGAGGTATATAATGTTCCCACCGAGAAGTAGGGGCCGACCCGTCAGGAATGTTGGAAAATACCAAATCCGAGGTGTTAGGTTGCCTTAGTTTAGGATATATAACGTTATAGACGTATATAATGTCCCCACCGAGAAGTACGGGACGACACGAACGGGATTTTATAAAACATTACCAGCGTGGGGCTAGATGGGTTAGGTTAGGTCATATTACGATATAGAGGTATATAATATTCCCACCGAGAAGTAGGGGCCGACCCGTCAGGAATGTTGGAAAATACTACATCCGAGGTGTTAGGATGCCTTAGGTTAGGATATATAACGGTATAGACGTATATAATGTACCCACCGAGACGTACGGGACGACACGAGGGGGATTCTGTAAAACATTACCAGCGTGGGGCTAGATGGGTTAGGTTAGGTTATATTATGTCATAGACGTGTACAATGTTCTCACCGAGAAGTAGGGGCCGACCCGTCAGGAATGTTGGAAAATACTACATGCGAGATGTTAGCCTACCTTAGGTTAGGATATATAACGTTATAGACGTATATAATGTCCCCACCGAGAAGTACGAGCCGACACGAACGGGATTCCGTAAATCATTACCAGCGAGGGGCTAGATGGGTTAGGTTAGGTTATGTTATGTTATAGACGTATATAATGTTCCGTTCGAGAAGTAGGGGCCGACACGCCAGGAATGTTGGAAAATACTACATGCGAGATGTTAGCCTGCCTTAGGTTAGGATATATAACGCTATAGACGTATATGATGTCCCCACCGAGACGTAGGGGCCGACACGACCGGAATTCTGAAAAACATTATCACCGAGGGGCAAGATGGGTTTGGTTAGGTTATATGACGATATAGACGTATATAATGTTCCCACCGAGAAGTAGGGGCCGATACGCCAGGAATGTTGTAAAATACTACATCCGAGATGTTAGCCTGCCTTAGGTTAGGATATGTAACGCTATAGACGTATATAATGTCCCAACCGAGACTCACGGGACGACGCGAACGGGATTCTGTAAAACATTACCAGCGAGGGGATAGATAGGTTAGGTTAGGTTATGTTACGTTATAGACGTATATAATGTTCCCACCGAGAAGTAGGGGCCGACCCGCCAGGAATGTTAGAAAATACTACATCCGAGATGTTAGGCTGCCTTAGGTTAGGATATATAACACTGTAGACGTGTATAATCTCCCAACCGAGGCGTACGGGCCGACAGGACCGGGGTTCTGTAAAACATTACCGGCGAGGTGCTAGATGAGTTACGTTAGGTTATGTTACGTTATAGACGTATATAATGTTCCCATCGAGATATAGGGGCCGACCAGCCAGGAATGTTGGAAAATACTATATCCGAGATATTAGGTCCCTTAGGTTGGAATGTATAACGTTATAGACGTACATAATGTTCCCACTGGGAAGCAGGGCCGACACGACAGGAATGTTGTTTAATACTACATCCGAGATGTTAGCCTGCCTTAGGTTAGGATATATAACGTTATAGACGTATATAATGTACCCACCGAGACGTACGAGACGACACGACCGGGATTCTGCAAAACACTATCACCGAGGGGCTAGATGGGTTAGGCTAGGTTATGTTACGTTATAGACGTATATAATGTTCCCACCGAGAAGTAGGGGCCGACCCGCCATGACTGTTGGTAAACACTACATTCGAGATGTTAGGTTGCATTAGGTTGGGATATATAACGTTATAGACGAACATAGTGTCCCAACGGAGACGTACGCGACGGCACGAACGGGATTCTGTAAAACAATATCACCGAGTGGCTAGATGGGTTAGGTTAGGTTATATTACGTTATAGACGTATATAATGTTCCCACCGAGAAGTAGGGGCCGTCCCGCTAGGAATGATGGAGAATACTACATTCTAGGTGTTAGGGTGCCTTAGGTTGGGATATGTAACGTTATAGACGTACATAATGTCCCCACCGTGACGTACGGTCCGACACGAACGGGATTCTGTAAAACATTACCAGGGAGGAGCTAGATGAGTTAGGTTAGGTTATATTACGTTATAGACGTAATAATGTTCCCACCGGGAAGTAGGGGCCGCCCCGGTAGAAATGTTGGAAAATACTACATCCGAGGTATTAGCCTGCCTTAGGTTAGGATATATAAAGTTATAGACGTACATAATGTCCCCACCGAGAAGTACGGTCCGGCACGAACGGGATTCTGTAAAACATTACTAGGGAGGGGCTAGATGGGTTAGGTTAGGTTATATTACGTTATATACGTATATCATGTTTCCACCGAGAAGTAGGGGCCGATACGCCAGTAATGTTGCAAAATACTACATCCGAGATGTTAGCCTGCCTTAGGTTAATATATATAACGCTATAGACATATATAATGGCCCCAACGAGACGTACGGGACGACACGAACGGGATTCTGTTAAACATTATCACCGAGGAGCTAGATGGGTTAGGTTCGGTTATATTACGTTATAGAGGTATATATTGTTCCCACCGAGAAGTAGGGGCCGTCCCGCTAGGAATTTTGGAAAATACTACATCCGAGGTATTAGGCTGCCTTACGTTATGATATATAAAGTTATAGACGTATATAATGTCCCTAACGAGACGTACGGGACTACACGAACGGGATTCTGTAAAACATTATCAGCGAGGAGCTAGATGTGTTAGGCTAGGTTATATAACGTTATAGACGTACATAATTTCTCCACGCAGACGTACGGGACGACAGGAGCGGGATTCTCTAAATCATAACCAGCGAGGGGCTAGATTGGTTAGGTTAGCTTATGTTACGTTATAGACGTATATAATGTTCCCACCGAGAAGTAGGTGCCGACCCGAAATGAATGTTGGAAAATACAACATCCCAGATGTTAGGTTGCCTTAGGTTCACATATATAACGTTATAGACGTACAGAATGTCCTCACCGAGAAGTACGGGCCGACACGAACGGGATTCTGTAAAACATTACCAGCGACGGGCTAGAATGGTTAGGTTAGGTTATATTACGTTATAGGCGTATATAATGTTCCCACCGAGAAGTAGTTGCCGATGCGCCAGGAATGGTGGAAAATACTACATTCGAGATGTTAGGTTGCTTTCGGTTGGGATATATAACGTTATAGACGTACATAATGACCCCACCGAGATGTACGGGCAGACACGAACAGGATTCTGTAAAACATTACCAGCGAGGGGCCAGATGGGTTAGGATAGGTTATATTACGTTATAGACGTATATAATGTTCGCACCGAGAAGTAGGGTCCGACCCGCCAGGAATGTTGGTAAATACTACATCCGAGATGTTAGGTTGCCTTAGGTTGGGATATATATCGTTATAGAAGTATATAATGTCCCAACAGTGACGTACGGGACGACACGAACGGGATTTTATAAAACATTACCAGCGAGGGGCTAGATGGGTTAGGATAGGTTATATTACATTATAGACGTAAATAATGTTCGCACCGAGAAGTAGGGGCGGATACGCCAGGAATTTTGGTAAATAATACATTCGAGGTGTTAGGTTGCCTTAGGTTGGGATATATAACCTTAAAGACGTATATAATGTCCCCACCGAGAAGTACGGGCAGACACGAACGGGGTTCTGTAAAACATTACCAGCCAGGGCCTAGATGGGTTAGGTTAGGTTATATTACGTTATAGACGTATATGATGTACGCACCGAGAAGTAGGGGCCGACGCGCCAGGAATGTTGGTAAATACTACATCCGAGATGTTAGGTTGCCTTAGGTTGGGATATATAACGTTATAGAAGTATATAATGTCCCAACAGTGACGTACGGGACGACACGAACGGGATTTTATAAAACATTACCAGCGAAGGGCTAGATGGGTTAGGATAGGTTATATTACGTTATAGACGTATATAATGTTCGCACCGAGAAGTAGGGGCGGATACGCCAGGAATTTTGGTAAATACTACATTCGAGGTGTTAGGTTGCCATAGGTTGGGATATATAACCTTAAAGACGTATATAATGTCCCCACCGAGAAGTACTGGCAGACACGAACGGGGATCTGTAAAACATTACCAGCCAGGGCCTAGATGGGTTAGGTTAGGTTATATTACGTTATAGACGTATATGATGTACGCACCGAGAAGTAGGGGCCGATACGCCAGGAATGTTCACATCCGAGGTGTCAGGTTTCCTTAGGTTGGGATATATAACATTATAGACGTATATAAAGTCCCAACAGAGGTGTACGGGACGACAAGAACGGGATGCTGTAAAACATTACCAGCAGGGGCTAGATGGATTAGGTTAGGTTATATTATGTTATAGAGGTATATAATGTTCCCACCGAGAAGTAGGGGCCGATCCGCCAGGAATGATGTAAAATACTACATCCGAGATGTTAGCCTGCCTTAGGGTAGGATATATGACGCCATACACGTATGTAATGTCCCCACCGAGACGTGCAGGCCGACACGACCGGGATTTTGTAAAACATTACCAGCGAGGTTCTTAACATTACCAGAGACGTACAGGGCGACAGGACCGGCATTCTGTAAAACATTATCACTGAGGGGCAAGATGGGTTAGGTTAGGTTATATTACGATATAGACGTATATAATGTTCCCACCGAGAAGTACTTTCCGACGCGCCAGGAATGTTGGTAAATACTACATCCGAGATGTCAGGTTGCCTTAGGTTGGGATATACAACGTTATAGAAGTCTATAATGTCCCAACCGAGATGTACGGGACGACAAGTACGGGATTCTGTAAAACAGTACCAGCGAGGTGCTAGATGGGTTAGGTTAGGTTACATTAGGTTATAGACGTATATAATGTTCCCATCGAGACGTACGGGCCGGCACGACCTGCATTCTGTAAAACATTATTACCGAGGTGCAAGATGGGTTAGGTTAGGTTATATTACGATATAGAGGTATATTATGTTCCCACCGAGAAGTTGGCTCCGACCCTCCAGGCATGTTGGTAAATACTACATCCGAGAAGTTAGGTTGCCTTAGGTTGGGATACATAACGTTATAGAAGTATATAATGTCCCCACCGTGACGTACGGGACGACACGAACGGGATTTTATAAAACATTACCAGTCAGGGGCTAGATGGGTTAGGATAGGTTATATTACGTTATAGACGTATATAATGTTCGCACCGAGAAGTAGGGGCCGATACGCCAGGAATGTTGGAAAATACAACATCCGAGGTGTTAGGCTGTCTTAGGTTAGGATATATAACGCTATAGACGTATATAAATTTCTAACCGAGACGTACGGGACGATACGAACGGGATTCTGTAAAACATTACCAGCGAGGGGCTAGATGGGTTAGGTTAGGTTACATTACGTTATATACGTTTATAATGTTCCCACCGAGAAGTAGGGGCCGACCCGCCAGGAATGTTGTTAAATACTACATAGGAGATGTTAGGTTGCCTTAGGTTGGGATATATAACGTTATAGACGTATATAATGTACAAACCAAGACGTACGGGACGACACGTCCAACATTCTGCAAAAAACATTACCAGCGAGGGGCTAGATGGGTTCGGTTAGGTTATGTTACGTTATAGACTTATATAATGTCCCCACCGAGAAGTAGGAGCCGATCCGCTAGGAATGTTGTAAAATACTACATCCGCGATGTTAGCCTGCCTTAGGTTAAGATATATAACGCTATAGACATATATAATGTCCCCAACGAGACGAACGGGACGACACGAACGGGATTCTGTAAAACATTATCACCGAGGGTCTAGATGGGTTAGGTTAGGTAATACTACGTTATAGACGTATATAATGTTCCCACCGAGAAGTAGGTGCCGTCCCGGTTGGAATGTTGGAAAATACTACATCCGAGGTATTAGCCTGCCTTAGGTTAGGATATATAAAGTTATAGACGTACATAGTGTCCCCACCGAGAAGTACGGGCCTACACGAACGGGATTCTGTAAAACATTACCAGCGACGGGCTAGATGGGTTAGGTTAGGTTATACTACGTTATAGACGTATATATGGTTCCCACCGAGAAGTAGCGCCCGACACGCCAGGAATGGTGGAAAATACTACATTCGAGATGTTAGGCTGCTTTCGGTTGGGATATATAACGTTATAGACGTACATAATGACCCCACCGAGATGTACGGGCAGACACGAACAGGATTCTGTAAAACATTACCAGCGAGGGGCTAGATGGGTTAGGATAGGTTATATTACGTTATAGACGTATATAATGTTCGCACCGTGAAGTAGGGGCCGAACCGCCAGGAATGTTGGTAAATACTACATCCGAGATGTTAGGTTGCCTCAGGTTGGGATATATAATGTTATAGAAGTATATAATGTCCCCACCGTGACGTACGGGACGACACGAACGGGGTTATATAAAACATTACCAGCGAGGGGCTAGATGGGTTAGGATAGGTTATATTATGTTATAGACGTATATAATGTTCCCACCGAGAAGTGGGGTCCGACCCGCCAGGAATGTTGGTAAATACTACATCCGAGATGTTAGGTTGCCTTAGGTTGGGATATATAACGTTATAGAAGTATATAATGTCCCAACAGTGACGTACGGGACGACACGAACGGGATTTTATAAAACATTACCAGCGAGGGGCTAGATGGGTTAGGATAGGTTATATTACGTTATAGACGTAAATAATGTTCGCACCGAGAAGTAGGGGCGGATACGCCAGGAATGTTGGAAAATACTACATCCGAGGTGTTAGGCTGTCTTAGGTTAGGATATATAACGCTATAGACGTATATAAATTCCCAACCGAGACATACGGGACGAGACGAACGGGATTCTGTAAAACATTACCAGCGAGGGGCTAGATGGGTTAGGTTAGGTTATATTACGTTATAGACGTATATAATGTTCTCACCGAGACGTACAGGCCGACAGGACCGGCATTCTGTAAAACATTATCACTGAGGGGCAAGATGGGTTGGGTTAGGTTATATAACGATATAGACGTATATAATGTACCCACCGAGAAGTAGGGTCCGACGCGCCAGGAATGTTGGTAAATACTACATCCGAGATGTCAGGTTGCCTTAGGTTGGGATATATAACGTTATAGACGTATGTGAAGTCCCAACCGAGATGTGCGGGACGACAAGAACGGGATTCTGTAAAACATTACCAGCGAGGTGCTAGATGGGTTAGGTTAGGTTATATTACGTTATAGACGTATATGATGTACGCACCGAGAAGTAGGGGCCGATACGCCAGGAATGTTGGAAAATACTACATCCGAGGTGTCAGGTTTCTTTAGGTTGGGATATATAACATTATAGACGTATATAAAGTCCCAACAGAGGTGTACGGGACGACAAGAACGGGATGCTGTAAAACATTACCAGCAGGGGCTAGATGGATTAGGTTAGGTTATATTATGTTATAGAGGTATATAATGTTCCCACCGAGAAGTAGGGGCCGATCCGCTATGAATGATGTAAAATACTACATCCGAGATGTTAGCCTGCCTTAGGGTAGGATATATGACGCTATACACGTATGTAATGTCCCCACCGAGACGTGCAGGCCGACACGACCGGGATTTTGTAAAACATTACCAGCGAGGTTCTAAATGGGTTAGGTTAGGTTATATTACGTTATAGACGTATATAATGTTCCCACCGAGACGTACAGGGCGACAGGACCGGCATTCTGTAAAACATTATCACTGATGGGCAAGATGGGTTAGGTTAGGTTATATTACGATGTAGACGTATATAATGTTCCCACCGAGAAGTACGGTCCGAAGCGCCAGGAATGTTGGTAAATACTACATCCGAGATGTCAGGGTGCCTTAGGTTGGGATATACAACGTTATAGAAGTCTATAATGTCCCAACCGAGATGTACGGGACGACAAGAACGGGATTCTGTAAAACAGTACCAGCGAGGTGCTAGATGGGTTAGGTTAGGTTACATTAGGTTATAGACGTATATAATGTTCCCATCGAGACGTACGGGCCGGCACGACCGGCATTCTGTAAAACATTATTACCGAGGTGCAAGATGGGTTAGGTTAGGTTATATTACGATATAGAGGTATATTATGTTCCCACCGAGAAGTTGGCTCCGACCCGCCAGGCATGTTGGTAAATACTACATCCGAGAAGTTAGGTTGCCTTAGGTTGGGATACATAACGTTATAGAAGTATATAATGTCCCTACCGTGACGTACGGGACGACACGAACGGGATTTTATAAAACATTATCAGTCAGGGGCTAGATGAGTTAGGTTAGGTTATATTACGTTATAGACGTATATAATGTTCCCACCGGGAAGTAGGGGCCGCCCCGGTAGAAATGTTGGAAAATACTACATCCGAGGTATTAGCCTGCCTTAGGTTAGGACATATAAAGCTATAGACGTACATAATGTCCCCACCCAGAAGTACGGTCCGGCACGAACGGGATTCTGTAAAACATTACTAGGGCGGGGCTAGATGGGTTAGGTTAGGTTATATTACGTTATATACGTATATCACGTTTCCACCGAGAAGTAGGGGCCGATACGCCAGTAATGTTGTAAAATACTACATCCGAGATGTTAGCCTGCCTTAGGTTAATATATATAACTCTATAGACATATATAATGTCCCCAACGAGACGTAACGGACGACACGAACGGGATTCTGTAAAACATTATCACCGAGGGGCTAGATGGGTTAGTTTGACTTAGGTTAGGTTAGGTTATATTACGTTATAGACGTAAATAATGTTCGCACCGAGAAGTAGGGGCGGATACGCCAGGAATTTTGGTAAATAATACATTCGAGGTGTTAGGTTGCCTTAGGTTGGGATATATAACCTTAAAGACGTATATAATGTCCCCACCGAGAAGAACGGGCAGACACGAACGGGATTTTATAAAACATTACCAGCGAGGGGCTAGATGGGTTAGGTTAGGTTATATTACGTTATAGACGTATATGATGTACGCACCGAGAAGTAGGGGCCGACGCGCCAGGAATGTTGGTAAATACTACATCCGAGATGTTAGGTTGCCTTAGGTTGGGATATATAACGTTATAGAAGTATATAATGTCCCAACAGTGACGTACGGGACGACACGAACGGGATTTTATAAAACATTACCAGCGAAGGGCTAGATGGGTTAGGATAGGTTATATTACGTTATAGACGTATATAATGTTCGCACCGAGAAGTAGGGGCGGATACGCCAGGAATTTTGGTAAATACTACATTCGAGGTGTTAGGTTGCCATAGGTTGGGATATATAACCTTAAAGACGTATATAATGTCCCCACCAAGAAGTACTGGCAGACACGAACGGGGATCTGTAAAACATTACCAGCCAGGGCCTAGATGGGTTAGGTTAGGTTACATTACGTTATATACGTTTATAATGTTCCCACCGAGAAGTAGGGGCCGACCCGCCAGGAATGTTGTTAAATACCACATAGGAGATGTTAGGTTGCCTTAGGTTGGGATATATAACGTTATAGACGTATATAATGTACAAACCAAGACGTACGGGACGACACGTCCAACATTCTGCAAAAAACATTACCAGCGAGGGGCTAGATGGGTTCGGTTAGGTTATGTTACGTTATAGACTTATATAATGTCCCCACCCAGAAGTAGGAGCCGATCCGCTAGGAATGTTGTAAAATACTACATCCTCGATGTTAGCCTGCCTTAGGTTAAGATATATAACGCTATAGACATATATAATGTCCCCAACGAGACGTACGGGACGACACGAACAGGATTCTGTAAAACATTATCACCGAGTGTCTAGATGGGTTAGGTTAGGTAATACTACGTTATAGACGTATATAATGTTCCCACCGAGAAGTAGGGGCCGTCCCGCTAGGAATGATGGAGAATACTACGTTCTAGGTGTTAGGGTGCCTTAGGTTGGGATATATAACGTTATAGACGTACATAATGTCCCCACCGTGACGTACGGTCCGACACGAACGGGATTCTGCAAAACATTACCAGGGAGGTGCTAGATGAGTTAGGTTAGGTTGTATTACGTTATAGACGTATATAATGTTCCCACCGGGAAGTAGGGGCCGCCCCGGTAGAAATGTTGGAAAATACTACATCCGAGGTATTAGCCTGCCTTAGGTTAGGATATATAAAGTTATAGACGTACATAATGTCCCCACCGAGAAGTACGGTCCGGCACGAACGGGATTCTGTAAAACATTACTAGGGCGGGGCTAGATGGGTTAGGTTAGGTTATATTACGTTATATACGTATATCACGTTTCCACCGAGAAGTAGGGGCCGATACGCCAGTAATGTTGTAAAATACTACATCCGAGATGTTAGCCTGCCTTAGGTTAATATATATAACGCTATAGACATATATAATGTCCCCAACGAGACGTACGGGACGACACGAACGGGATTCTGTAAAACATTATCACCGAGGGGCTAGATGGGTCAGTTTGACTTAGGTTAGGTTAGGTTATATTACGTTATAGACGTATATAATGTTCCCACCGAGAAGTAGATGCCGTCCCGGTTGGAATGTTGGAAAATACTACATCCGAGGTATTAGCCTGCCTTAGGTTAGGATATATAAAGTTATAGACGTACATAGTGTCCCCACCGAGAAGTACGGGCCTACACGAACGGGATTCTGTAAAACATTACCAGCGACGGGCTAGATGGGTTAGGTTAGGTTATACTACGTTATAGACGTATATATGGTTCCCACCGAGAAGTAGCGGCCGACACGCCAGGAATGGTGGAAAATACTACATTCGAGATGTTAGGCTGCTTTCGGTTGGGATATATAACGTTATAGACGTACATAATGACCCCACCGAGATGTACGGGCAGACACGAACAGGATTCTGTAAAACATTACCAGCGAGGGGCTAGATGGGTTAGGATAGGTTATATTACGTTATAGACGTATATAATGTTCGCACCGAGAAGTAGGGGCCGAACCGCCAGGAATGTTGGTAAATACTACATCCGAGATGTTAGGTTGCCTCAGGTTGGGATATATAACGTTATAGAAGTATATAATGTCCCCACCGTTACGTACGGGACGACACGAACGGGATTATATAAAACATTACCAGCGAGGGGCTAGATGGGTTAGGATAGGTTATATTATGTTATAGACGTATATAATGTTCCCACCGAGAAGTAGGGTCCGACCCGCCAGGAATGTTGGTAAATACTACATCCGAGATGTTAGGTTGCCTTAGGTTGGGATATATAACGTTATAGAAGTATATAATGTCCCAACAGTGACGTACGGGACGACACGAACGGGATTTTATAAAACATTACCAGCGAGGGGCTAGATGGGTTAGGATAGGTTATATTACGTTATAGACGTAAATAATGTTAGCACCGAGAAGTAGGGGCGGATACGCCAGGAATTGTGGTAAATAATACATTCGAGGTGTTAGGTTGCCTTAGGTTGGGATACATAACCTTAAAGACGTATATAATGTCCCCACCGAGACGTACGGGACGACACGAACGGGATTTTATAAAACATTACCAGCGAGGGGGTAGATGGGTTAGGTTAGGTTATATTACGGTATAGACGTATGTAATGTTCCCACCGAGACGTACAGACCGACACGACCGGGATTTTGTAAAACAATACCAGCGAGGGGCTAGATGGGTTAGGATAGGTTATATTACGTTATAGACGTATATAATGTTCGCACCGAGAAGTGGGGGCCGAACCGCCAGGAATGTTGGTAAATACTACATCCGAGATGTTAGGTTGCCTCAGGTTGGGATATATAACGTTATAGAAGTATATAATGTCCCCACCGTCACGTACGGGACGACACGAACGGGATTATATAAAACATTACCAGCGAGGGGCCAGATGGGTTAGGTTAGGTTATATTACGTTATATACGTATATCACGTTTCCACCGAGAAGTAGGGGCCGATACGCCAGTAATGTTGTAAAATACTACATCCGAGATGTTAGCCTGCCTTAGGTTAATATATATAACGCTATAGACATATATAATGTCCCCAACGAGACGTACGGGACGACACGAACGGGATTCTGTAAAACATTATCACCGAGGGGCTAGATGGGTTAGTTTGACTTAGGTTAGGTTAGGTTATATTACGTTATAGACGTATATAATGTTCCCACCGAGAAGTAGATGCCGTCCCGGTTGGAATGTTGGAAAATACTACATCCGAGGTATTAGCCTGCCTTAGGTTAGGATATATAAAGTTATAGACGTACATAGTGTCCCCACCGAGAAGTACGGGCCTACACGAACGGGATTCTGTAAAACATTACCAGCGACGGGCTAGATGGGTTAGGTTAGGTTATACTACGTTATAGACGTATATATGGTTCCCACCGAGAAGTAGCGGCCGACACGCCAGGAATGGTGGAAAATACTACATTCGAGATGTTAGGCTGCTTTCGGTTGGGATATATAACGTTATAGACGTACATAATGACCCCACCGAGATGTACGGGCAGACACGAACAGGATTCTGTAAAACATTACCAGCGAGGGGCTAGATGGGTTAGGATAGGTTATATTACGTTATAGACGTATATAATGTTAGCACCGAGAAGTAGGGGCCGATACGCCAGGAATGTTGGAAAATACTACATCCGAGGTGTTAGGCTGTCTTAGGTTAGGATATATAACGCTATAGACGTATATAAATTCCCAACCGAGACATACGGGACGAGACGAACGGGATTCTGTAAAACATTACCAGCGAGGGGCTAGATGGGTTAGGTTAGGTTATATTACGTTATAGACGTATATAATGTTCTCACCGAGACGTACAGGCCGACAGGACCGGCATTCTGTAAAACATTATCACTGAGGGGCAAGATGGGTTGGCTTAGGTTATATAACGATATAGACGTATATAATGTACCCACCGAGAAGTAGGGTCCGACGCGCCAGGAATGTTGGTAAATACTACATCCGAGATGTCAGGTTGCCTTAGGTTGGGATATATAACGTTATAGACGTATGTGAAGTCCCAACCGAGATGTGCGGGACGACAAGAGCGGGATTCTGTAAAACATTACCAGCGAGGTGCTAGATGGGTTAGGTTAGGTTACATTAGGTTATAGACGTATATAATGTTCCCATCGAGACGTACGGGCCGGCACGACCGGCATTCTGTAAAACATTATTACCGCGGTGCAAGATGGGTTAGGTTAGGTTATATTACGATATAGAGGTATATTATGTTCCCACCGAGAAGTTGGGTGTGACCCGCCAGGAATGTTGGTAAATATTACATCCGAGACGTTACGTTGCATTAGGTTGGGATATATAACGTTATAGAAGTATATAATGTCCCCACCGAGACGTACGGGACGACACGAACGGGATTTTATAAAACATTACCAGCGAGGGGCTACATGGGTTAGGATAGGTTATATTACGTTATAGACGTATATAATGTTCGCACCGAGAAGTGGGGGCCGAACCGCCAGGAATGTTGGTAAATACTACATCCGAGATGTTAGGTTGCCTCAGGTTGGGATATATAACGTTATAGAAGTATATAATGTCCCCACCGTCACGTACGGGACGACACGAACGGGATTATATAAAACATTACCAGCGAGGGGCCAGATGGGTTAGGTTAGGTTATATTACGTTATATACGTATATCACGTTTCCACCGAGAAGTAGGGGCCGATACGCCAGTAATGTTGTAAAATACTACATCCGAGATGTTAGCCTGCCTTAGGTTAATATATATAACGCTATAGACATATATAATGTCCCCAACGAGACGTACGGGACGACACGAACGGGATTCTGTAAAACATTATCACCGAGGGGCTAGATGGGTTAGTTTGACTTAGGTTAGGTTAGGTTATATTACGTTATAGACGTATATAATGTTCCCACAGAGAAGTAGATGCCGTCCCGGTTGGAATGTTGGAAAATACTACATCCGAGGTATTAGCCTGCCTTAGGTTAGGATATATAAAGTTATAGACGTACATAGTGTCCCCACCGAGAAGTACGGGCCTACACGAACGGGATTCTGTAAAACATTACCAGCGACGGGCTAGATGGGTTAGGTTAGGTTATACTACGTTATAGACGTATATATGGTTCCCACCGAGAAGTAGCGGCCGACACGCCAGGAATGGTGGAAAATACTACATTCGAGATGTTAGGCTGCTTTCGGTTGGGATATATAACGTTATAGACGTACATAATGACCCCACCGAGATGTACGGGCAGACACGAACAGGATTCTGTAAAACATTACCAGCGAGGGGCTAGATGGGTTAGGATAGGTTATATTACGTTATAGACGTATATAATGTTAGCACCGAGAAGTAGGGGCCGAACCGCCAGGAATGTTGGTAAATACTACATCCGAGATGTTAGGTTGCCTCAGGTTGGGATATATAACGTTATAGAAGTATATAATGTCCCAACAGTGACGTACGGGACGACACGAACGGGATTTTATAAAACATTACCAGCGAGGGGCCAGATGGGTTAGGATAGGTTATATTACATTATAGACGTATATAATGTTCGCACCGAGAAGTAGGGTCCGATACGCCAGGAATGTTGGAAAATACTACATCCGAGGTGTTAGGCTGTCTTAGGTTAGGATATATAACGCTATAGACGTATATAAATTCCCAACCGAGACATACGGGACGAGACGAACGGGATTCTGTAAAACATTACCAGCGAGGGGCTAGATGGGTTAGGTTAGGTTATATTACGTTATAGACGTATATAATGTTCTCACCGAGACGTACAGGCCGACAGGACCGGCATTCTGTAAAACATTATCACTGAGGGGCAAGATGGGTTGGGTTAGGTTATATAACGATATAGACGTATATAATGTACCCACCGAGAAGTAGGGTCCGACGCGCCAGGAATGTTGGTAAATACTACATCCGAGATGTCAGGTTGCCTTAGGTTGGGATATATAACGTTATAGACGTATGTGAAGTCCCAACCGAAATGTGCGGGACGACAAGAGCGGGATTCTGTAAAACATTACCAGCGAGGTGCTAGATGGGTTAGGTTAGGTTACATTAGGTTATAGACGTATATAATGTTCCCATCGAGACGTACGGGCCGGCACGACCGGCATTCTGTAAAACATTATTACCGCGGTGCAAGATGGGTTAGGTTAGGTTATATTACGATATAGAGGTATATTATGTTCCCACCGAGAAGTTGGGTGTGACCCGCCAGGAATGTTGGTAAATATTACATCCGAGACGTTACGTTGCATTAGGTTGGGATATATAACGTTATAGAAGTATATAATGTCCCCACCGAGACGTACGGGACGACACGAACGGGATTTTATAAAACATTACCAGCGAGGGGCTACATGGGTTAGGTTAGGTTATATTACGTTATAGACGTATATAATGTTCCCACCGAGAAGTAGGGGCCGATACGCCAGGAATGTTGGTAAATACTACATCCGAGATGTTAGGTTGCCTTAGGTTGGGATATATAACGTTATAGAAGTATATAATGTCCCAACAGTGACGTACGGGACGACACGAACGGGATTTTATAAAACATTACCAGCGAAGGGCTAGATGGGTTAGGATAGGTTATATTACGTTATAGACGTATATAATGTTCGCACCGAGAAGTAGGGGCGGATACGCCAGGAATTTTGGTAAATACTACATTCGAGGTGTTAGGTTGCCATAGGTTGGGATATATAACCTTAAAGACGTATATAATGTCCCCACCGAGAAGTACGGGCAGACACGAACGGGGTTCTGTAAAACATTACCAGCCAGGGCCTAGATGGGTTAGGTTAGGTTATATTACGTTATAGACGTATATGATGTACGCACCGAGAAGTAGGGGCCGATACGCCAGGAATGTTGGAAAATACTACATCCGAGGTGTCAGGTTTCCTTAGGTTGGGATATATAACATTATAGACGTATATAAAGTCCCAACAGAGGTGTACGGGACGACAAGAACGGGATGCTGTAAAACATTACCAGCAGGGGCTAGATGGATTAGGTTAGGTTATATTATGTTATAGAGGTATATAATGTTCCCACCGAGAAGTAGGGGCCGATCCGCCAGGAATGATGTAAAATACTACATCCGAGATGTTAGCCTGCCTTAGGGTAGGATATATGACGCTATACACGTATGTAATGTCCCCACCGAGACGTGCAGGCCGACACGACCGGGATTTTGTAAAACTTTACCAGCGAGGTTCTAAATGGGTTAGGTTAGGTTATATTACGTTATAGACGTATATAATGTTCCCACCGAGACGTACAGGGCGACAGGACCGGCATTCTGTAAAACATTATCACTGAGGGGCAAGATGGGTTAGGTTAGGTTATATTACGATGTAGACGTATATAATGTTCCCACCGAGAAGTACGGTCCGACGCGCCAGGAATGTTGGTAAATACTACATCCGTGATGTCAGGGTGCCTTAGGATGGGATATACAACGTTATAGAAGTCTATAATGTCCCAACCGAGATGTACGGGACGACAAGGACGGGATTCTGTAAAACAGTACCAGCGAGGTGCTAGATGGGTTAGGTTAGGTTACATTAGGTTATAGACGTATATAATGTTCCCATCGAGACGTACGGGCCGGCACGACCGGCATTCTGTAAAACATTATTACCGAGGTGCAAGGTGGGTTAGGTTAGGTTATATTACGATATAGAGGTATATTATGTTCCCACCGAGAAGTTGGCTCCGACCCGCCAGGCATGTTGGTAAATACTACATCCGAGAAGTGAGGTTGCCTTAGGTTGGGATACATAACGTTATAGAAGTATATAATGTCCCTACCGTGACGTACGGGACGACACGAACGGGATTTTATAAAACATTACCAGTCAGGGGCTAGATGGGTTAGGATAGGTTATATTACGTTATAGACGTAAATAATGTTCGCACCGAGAAGTAGGGGCCGATACGCCAGGAATGTTGGAAAATACTACATCCGAGGTGTTAGGCTGTCTTAGGTTAGGATATATAACGCTATAGACGTATATAAATTTCCAACCGAGACGTACGGGACGATACGAACGGGATTCTGTAAAGCATTACCAGCGAGGGGCTAGATGGGTTAGGTTAGCTTATATTACGATATAGTCGTATATAATGTTCCCACCGAGAAGTAGGGTCCGACCCGCCAGGAATGTTGGTAAATACTACATCCGAGATGTTAGGTTGCCTTAGGTTGGGATATATAACGTTATAGAAGTATATAATGTCCCCACCGAGACGTAGGGGACGACACGAACGGGATTTTCTAAAACATTACCAGCGAGGGGCTACATGGGTTAGGTTAGGTTATATTACGTTATAGACGTATGTAATGTTCCCACCGAGAAGTAGAGGCCGAACCGCCAGGAATGTTGGAAAATACTACATTCGAGATGTTAGGTTGCCTTAGGTTGGGATATATTACGTTATGGACATACATAATGTCCCCACCGAGAAGTACGGGCCGATACGAACGGGATTCTGTAAAACATTACCAGCGAGGGTCTAGATGGGTTAGGTTAGGTTTTATTACGTTATAGACGTATATAATGTTCCCACCGAGACGTACAGGGCGACAGGAGCGGCATTCTGTAAAACATTATCACTGAGGGGCAAGATGGGTTAGGTTAGGTTATATTACGATATAGACGTATATAATGTTCCCACCGAGAAGTAAGGTCCGACGCGCCAGGAATGTTGGTAAATACTACATCCGAGATGTCAGGTTGCCTTAGGTTGGGATATACAACGTTATAGAAATATATAATGCCCCAACCGTGACGTACGTGACGACACGAACGGGATTTTATAAAACATTACCAGCGAGGGACTAGATGGGTTAGGATAGGTTATATTACGCTATAGACGGATATAATGTTCGCACCGAGAAGTAAGTGCCGATACGCCATGAATGTTGGTAAATACTACATCCGAGATGTTAGGTTGCCTTAGTTTGGGATATGTAACGTTATAGACGTATGTAATGTTCCCACCGAGACGTACAGGCCGACACGACGGGGATTTTCTAAAACATTACCAGCGAGGGGCTAGATGGGTTAGGATAGGTTATATTACGTTATAGACGTATATAATGTCCGCACCGAGAAGTAGGGGCCGACACGCCAGGAATGTTGGAAAATACTACAACCGAGGTGTTAGGCTGTCTTAGGTTAGGATATATAACGCTGTTTACGTATATAATGTCCCCACCGAGACGTACAGGCCGACACGACCGGGATTTTGTAAAACATTACCAGCGAGCGGCTAGATGGGTTAGGATAGGTTATATTACGTTATAGACGTATATAATGTTCGCACCGAGAAGTAGGGGCCGATACGCCAGGAATGTTGGAAAATACTACATCCGAGGTGTTAGGTTGCCTTAGGTTAATATATAATACGCTATAGACGTATACAATGTCCCAAACTAGGCGTACGGGACGACAGGAACAGGATTCTGTAAAACATTACCAGCGAAGGGCTAGATGGGTTAGATTAGGTTATATTATGTCATAGACGTATATAATGTTCCCACCGAGAAGTAGGTGCCGACCCGTCACGAATGTTGGAAAATACTACATCCGAGATGTTAGGTTGCCTTAGGTTAGGATATATAACGTTATAGACGTATATAATCTCCCCACCGATACGTACGGGACGACACGAACGGCATTCTGTAAAACACTATCACCGAGGTGCTAGATGGGTTAGGTTAGGTTATATTACGTTATTGACGTATATAATATTCCCACCGAGAAGTAATGGCCGACCTGCCAGGAACGATGGAAAATACTACATCCGAGGTGTTAGGTTGAATTGGGTTAGGATATATAACGCTATAGATGTATACATTGTCCCAACCGAGACGTACGGGACGATACGTACGGGATTCTGTAAAACATTATAACCGAGGGGCTAGAAGGGTTAGGTTAGGTTATATTATATCATAGACGTATATAATGTTCACACCGAGAAGTAGGTGCCGAACGGTCAGAAATGTTGGAAAATACTACATCCGAGGTGTTAGGTTGCCTTAGGTTAGGATATATAACGCTATAGACGTATATAATGTCCCAACCGTGACGTACGGGACGACACGATCGGGATTCTGTAAAACATTATCACCGCGGTGCTAGATTGGTTAAGTGAGGTTATATTACGTTATAGACGTATATAATGTTCCCACCGAGCAGTAGGGGCCGACCTGCCAGGAATGTTGGAAAATAATACTTCCGAGATGTTAGGCTGCCTTAGGTTAGGATTTATAACGTTATAGACGTACTTAATGTCCCCACGGAGAAGGACGGGCCGACACGACCGGAACTCTGTAAAACATTACCAGCGATGGGGTAGATGGGTTAGGTTTGGTCATATTGTGCTATAGACGTATATAATGTTCCCACCGAGAAGTAGGGTCTGAACCGCCAGGAATGTTGGAAAATACTACATCCGAGGTGTTAGGCTGCCTTAGGTTAGGGTATATAACGCTATAGACGTGTATAATATCCCAACCAAGACGTACGGGACGACACGAACGGGATTCTGTAAAACACTACTAGCGAGGGGCTCGAAGGATTAGGTTAGGTTATATTACGTTACAGACGTATATAATGTTCCCACCGAGAAGTAGGGTCCGACCCACCAGGAATCATGGTAAATACTACAACCGAGATGTTAGGCTGCCTTAGGTTAGGATATATAACGCTATAGACGTATATAATGTCCCAATCTAGACGTACGTGACGACAGGAACGGGCTCCTGTAAAACATTACCAGCGAGGGGCTAGATGGGTTAGGTTAGGTTATATTATGTCATAGACGTATATAATGTTCCCACCGAGAAGTAGGTGCCGACCCGTCACGAATGTTGGAAAATATTACATCCGAGGTGTTAGGTTGCCTTAGGTTAGGATATATAACGCTATAGACGTATATAATGTCCCAAACTAGATGTACGGGACGACAGGAACAGGATTCTGTAAAACATTACCAGCGAGGGGCTAGATGGGTTAGGTTAAGTTATATTATGTCATAGACGTATCTAATGTTCCCCCGGAGAAGTACGGGCCGACACGACCGGGATTCTGCAAAACATTACCAGCGAGGGGCTAGAAGGGTTAGGTTAGGTTATATTACGTTATAGACGTATATAATGTTCCCACCGAGAAGTAGGGTCCGACCCGCCAGGAATGTTGGTAAATACTACATCCGAGATGTTAGGTTACCTTAGGTTAGGATATATAACGTTATAGACGTATATAATCTCCCCACCGATACGTACGGGCCGACACGACCGGCATTCTGTAAAACACTATCACCGAGGTGCTAGATGGGTTAGGTTAGGTTATATTAGGTTATAGACGTATATAATGTTCCCACCGAGAAGTAGGTGCCGACCCGTCACGAATGTTGGAAAATACTACATCCGAGGTGTTAGGTTGCCTTAGGTTAGGATATATAACGCTATAGCCGTATATAATGTCCCATACTAGACGTACGGGACGACAGGAACGGGCTTCTGTAAAACATTACCAGCGAGGGGCTAGATGGGTTAGATTAGGTTATATTATGTCATAGACGTATATAATGTTCCCACCGAGAAGTAGGTGCCGACCCGTCACGAATGTTGGAAAATACTACATCCGAGATGTTAGGTTGCCTTAGGTTAGGATATATAACGTTATAGACGTATATAATCTCCCCACCGATACGTACGGGACGACACGAACGGCATTCTGTAAAACACTATCACCGAGGTGCTAGATGGGTTAGGTTAGGTTATATTACGTTATAGACGTATATAATGTTCCCACCGAGAAGTAATGGCCGACCCGCCAGGAATGATGGAAAATACTACATCCGAGGTGTTAGGTTGAATTATGTTAGGATATATAACGCTATAGACGTATATAATGTCCCAAGCTAGACGTACGGGACGACAGGAACGGGCTTCTGTAAAACATTACCAGCGAGGGGCTAGATGGGTTAGATTAGGTTATATTATGTCATAGACGTATTTAATGTTCCCACCGAGAAGTAGGGTCCGATACGCCAGGAATGTTGTAAAATACTACATCCGAGGTGTTAGGTTGCCTTAGGTAAGGATATATAACGCTATAGACGTATATAATGTCCCAAACTAGACGTACGGCACGACAGGAACGGGCTTCTGTAAAACATTACCAGCGAGGGGCTAGATGTGTTAGGTTAGGTTATATTATGTCAGAGACGTATATAATGTTCCCACCGAGAAGTAGGTGCCGACCCGCTAGGAATGTTGGTAAATACTACATCCGAGATATTGGGTTGCCTTAGGTTGGGATATATAACGTTATAGATGTATATAATCTCCCCACCGATACGTATTGGCCGATACGACCGGCATTCTGTAAAACACTATCACCGAGGTGCTAGATGGGTTAGGTTAGGTTATATTACGTTATAGAAGTATATAATATTCCCACCGAGAAGTAATGGCCGACCTGCCAGGAACGATGGAAAATACTACATCCGAGGTGTTAGGTTGAATTGGGTTAGGATATATAACGCTATAGATGTATACATTGTCCCAACCGAGACGTACGGGACGATACGTACGGGATTCTGTAAAACATTATAACCGAGGGGCTAGAAGGGTTGGGTTAGGTTATATTATATCATAGACGTATATAATGTTCACACCGAGAAGTAGGTGCCGACCGGTCAGAAATGTTGGAAAATACTACATCCGAGGTGTTAGGTTGCCTTAGGTTAGGATATATAACGCTATAGACGTATATAATGTCCCAACCGTGACGTACGGGACGACACGATCGGGATTCTGTAAAACATTATCACCGCGGTGCTAGATTGGTTAGGTGAGGTTATATTACGTTATAGACGTATATAATGTTCCCACCGAGCAGTAGGGGCCGACCTGCCAGGAATGTTGGAAAATAATACTTCCGAGATGTTAGGCTGCCTTAGGTTAGGATTTATAACGTTATAGACGTACTTAATGTCCCCACGGAGAAGGACGGGCCGACACGACCGGAACTCTGTAAAACATTACCAGCGATGGGGTAGATGGGTTAGGTTTGGTCATATTGTGCTATAGACGTATATAATGTTCCCACCGAGAAGTAGGGTCTGAACCGCCAGGAATGTTGGAAAATACTACATCCGAGGTGTTAGGCTGCCTTAGGTTAGGGTATATAACGCTATAGACGTGTATAATATCCCAACCAAGACGTACGGGACGACACGAACGGGATTCTGTAAAACACTACTAGCGAGGGGCTCGAAGGATTAGGTTAGGTTATATTACGTTACAGACGTATATAATGTTCCCACCGAGAAGTAGGGTCCGACCCGCCAGGAATCATGGTAAATACTACAACCGAGATGTTAGGCTGCCTTAGGTTAGGATATATAACGCTATAGACGTATATAATGTCCCAATCTAGACGTACGTGACGACAGGAACGGGCTCCTGTAAAACATTACCAGCGAGGGGCTAGATGGGTTAGGTTAGGTTATATTATGTCATAGACGTATATAATGTTCCCACCGAGAAGTAGGTGCCGACCCGTCACGAATGTTGGAAAATATTACATCCGAGGTGTTAGGTTGCCTTAGGTTAGGATATATAACGCTATAGACGTATATAATGTCCCAAACTAGATGTACGGGACGACAGGAACAGGATTCTGTAAAACATTACCAGCGAGGGGCTAGATGGGTTAGGTTAAGTTATATTATGTCATAGACGTATCTAATGTTCCCCCGGAGAAGTACGGGCCGACACGACCGGGATTCTGTAAAACATTACCAGCGAGGGGCTAGAAGGGTTAGGTTAGGTTATATTACGTTATAGACGTATATAATGTTCCCACCGAGAAGTAGGGTCCGACCCGCCAGGAATGTTGGTAAATACTACATCCGAGATGTTAGGTTACCTTAGGTTAGGATATATAACGTTATAGACGTATATAATCTCCCCACCGATACGTACGGGCCGACACGACCGGCATTCTGTAAAACACTATCACCGAGGTGCTAGATGGGTTAGGTTAGGTTATATTAGGTTATAGACGTATATAATGTTCCCACCGAGAAGTAGGTGCCGACCCGTCACGAATGTTGGAAAATACTACATCCGAGGTGTTAGGTTGCCTTAGGTTAGGATATATAACGCTATAGCCGTATATAATGTCCCATACTAGACGTACGGGACGACAGGAACGGGCTTCTGTAAAACATTACCAGCGAGGGGCTAGATGGGTTAGATTAGGTTATATTATGTCATAGACGTATATAATGTTCCCACCGAGAAGTAGGTGCCGACCCGTCACGAATGTTGGAAAATACTACATCCGAGATGTTAGGTTGCCTTAGGTTAGGATATATAACGTTATAGACGTATATAATCTCCCCACCGATACGTACGGGACGACACGAACGGCATTCTGTAAAACACTATCACCGAGGTGCTAGATGGGTTAGGTTAGGTTATATTACGTTATAGACGTATATAATGTTCCCACCGAGAAGTAATGGCCGACCCGCCAGGAATGATGGAAAATACTACATCCGAGGTGTTAGGTTGAATTATGTTAGGATATATAACGCTATAGACGTATATAATGTCCCAAGCTAGACGTACGGGACGACAGGAACGGGCTTCTGTAAAACATTACCAGCGAGGGGCTAGATGGGTTAGATTAGGTTATATTATGTCATAGACGTATTTAATGTTCCCACCGAGAAGTAGGGTCCGATACGCCAGGAATGTTGTAAAATACTACATCCGAGGTGTTAGGTTGCCTTAGGTAAGGATATATAACGCTATAGACGTATATAATGTCCCAAACTAGACGTACGGCACGACAGGAACGGGCTTCTGTAAAACATTACCAGCGAGGGGCTAGATGTGTTAGGTTAGGTTATATTATGTCAGAGACGTATATAATGTTCCCACCGAGAAGTAGGTGCCGACCCGCTAGGAATGTTGGTAAATACTACATCCGAGATATTGGGTTGCCTTAGGTTGGGATATATAACGTTATAGATGTATATAATCTCCCCACCGATACGTATTGGCCGATACGACCGGCATTCTGTAAAACACTATCACCGAGGTGCTAGATGGGTTAGGTTAGGTTATATTACGTTATAGAAGTATATAATATTCCCACCGAGAAGTAATGGCCGACCTGCCAGGAACGATGGAAAATACTACATCCGAGGTGTTAGGTTGAATTGGGTTAGGATATATAACGCTATAGATGTATACATTGTCCCAACCGAGACGTACGGGACGATACGTACGGGATTCTGTAAAACATTATAACCGAGGGGCTAGAAGGGTTGGGTTAGGTTATATTATATCATAGACGTATATAATGTTCACACCGAGAAGTAGGTGCCGACCGGTCAGAAATGTTGGAAAATACTACATCCGAGGTGTTAGGTTGCCTTAGGTTAGGATATATAACGCTATAGACGTATATAATGTCCCAACCGTGACGTACGGGACGACACGATCGGGATTCTGTAAAACATTATCACCGCGGTGCTAGATTGGTTAGGTGAGGTTATATTACGTTATAGACGTATATAATGTTCCCACCGAGCAGTAGGGGCCGACCTGCCAGGAATGTTGGAAAATAATACTTCCGAGATGTTAGGCTGCCTTAGGTTAGGATTTATAACGTTATAGACGTACTTAATGTCCCCACGGAGAAGGACGGGCCGACACGACCGGAACTCTGTAAAACGTTACCAGCGATGGGGTAGATGGGTTAGGTTTGGTCATATTGTGCTATAGACGTATATAATGTTCCCACCGAGTGTACCGAATGTACATCCGAGGTGTAGTATTTTCATCCATCATTCCTGTCGGGTCGGACCCTACTTCTGGGTGGGAACATTATATACGCCTATAACATAATATAACCTAACCTAACCCATCTAGCCCCTCGCTGGTCATGTTTTACAGAATCCCGTCCGTGTCGTACCGTAAGTCTCGGTTTGGACATTATATACGTCTATAGCCTTATATATCCTAACCTAAGGCAGGCTAACATCTCGGATGTAGTATTTTACAACATTCCTTGCGGATCGGTCCATACTTCTCGGTGGGAACATTATATACGTCTATAAGGTAACATAACCTAACCTAACCCATCTAGCCCCTCGGTGATAATGTTTTTCAGAATCCCAGTCGTGTCGGCCCGTATGTCTCGTTGGGTACATTATATACGTCTATAACGTTATCTAGCCCAATCTAAGGCAACCTAACACCTCGGATGTAGTATTTTCCAACATTCGTGACGGGTCGGCACCTACTTCTCGGTGGGAACATTATATGCGTCTATAACGTAATATATCCTAACCTAACCCATCTAGCCCCTCGGTGATAATGTTTTACAGAATCCCGTTCGTGTCGACCCGTATGTCTCGTTGGGGACATGTTATACGTCTATAGCGTTATATATCCTAACCTAAGGCAACCTAACATCACAGATGTAGTATTTACCAACATTCCTGGCGGACGGTCCCTACTTCTCTGTAGAACATTATATACGTCTATAACGTAATATAACCTAACCTAACCCTTCTAGCCCCTCGGTGATAATGTTTTACAGAATCCCGTCCGTGTCGTCCCGTACGTCTCGGTTGGGACATTACATACGTCTATAGCGTTATATATAGTAACCTAAGGCAACCTAACACCTCGGATGTAGTATTTTCCATCATTCCTGGCGGGTCGGACCCTACTTCTCGGTGGGAACATTGTATACGTCTATAACATAATATAACCTAACATAATCCATCTAGCCCCTCCCTGGTAATGTTTTATAAAATCCCGTTCGTGTCGTCCCGTACGTCACGGTGGAGACATTATATACTTCTATAACGTTATATATCCCAACCTGAGGCAACCTAACATCTCGAATCTAGTATTTTCCAACATTCCTGGCGGGTCGGCCCCTACTTCCCGGTGGAAACACTATATACGTCTATAACGTATTATAACCTAACTTAACCCGTCTAGACCCTCGCTGGTAATGTTTTACAGAATCCAATTCTTGTCGTCCCGTACATCTCGGTTGGGACTTTATATACGTCTATAGCGTTATATATACTAACCTAAGGCAACCTAACACCTCGGATGTAGTATTTTCCAACATTCCTGACGGGTCGGCACCTACTTCTCTGTGGGAACATTATATACGTCTATGACATAATATAACCTAACCTAACCCATCTATCCCTCGCTGGTAATGTTTTACAGAATCCCGGTCGTGTCGGCCCGTACGTCTCGGTTGGGGCATTATATACGTCTATAGCGTTACATATCCTAACCTAAGACAGCCTAACACATCGAATGTAGTATTTTCCAACATTCCTGTCTGGTCGACCCCTACTTCTCGGTGGGAACATTATATTCGTCTATAACGTAATATAACCTAACCTAACCCATCTAGCCCCTCGGTGATAATGTTTTACAGAATCCCGTTCGTGTCGACCCGTACGTCTCGTTGGGGACATGTTATACGTCTATAGCGTTATATATCCTAACCTAAGGCAACCTAACATCACAGATGTAGTATTTACCAACATTCCTGGCGGACGGTCCCTACTTCTCTGTAGAACATTATATACGTCTATAACATAATATAACGTAACCTAACCCATCTAGCCACTCGGTGATAATGTTTTACGGAATGCCCGTCGTGTCGGCCCGTACGTCTCGGTGGGGAGGTTATATACGTCTATAGCGTTATATATCCTAACCTAACACATCTAACCCCTCGCTGGTAATGTTTTACAGAATCCCGTTCGTGTCGTCCCGTAAGTCTCGGTTGGGACATTGTATACGTCTATAGCGTTATATATCCTAACCTAATGCAGCGTAACATCTCGGATGTAGTAGTTTCCAAAATTCCTTGCTGGTCGGCCCCTACTTCTCGGTGGGAACATTATATACGTCTATAACGTAAAATAACCTAACCTAAACCATCTAGCACCTCGGTGATAATGTTTTACAGAATCCCGGTCGTATGGGCCCTTACGTCTCGGTGGGTACATTATATACGTCTATAACGTTTTATATCCCTATCTAAGGCAACCTAACACCTCGTATGTACTATTTACCAACATTCCTGGCGTATCGGACCCTACGTCTCGGTGGGAACATTATATACGTCTATAACGTAACATAACCTATCCTAAACCATCTAGCCCCTCGTTGGTAATGTTTTACAGAATCCCGGTCGTGTCGGCCCGAACGTCTCGGTGGGTACATTATATACGTCTGTAGCGTTATATATCCCAACCTAAGGCAGCTTAACATCTCGGATCTAGTATTTTCCAACATTCCTGTCCGGTCGGCACCTACCTCTCGGTGGGAACATTATATACGTCTATATCGTAATATAACCTATCCTAACCCGTCTTGCCCCTCGGTGATAATGTTTTACAGAATGCCGGTCTGTTGGCCCGTACGTATTGGTGGGGATATTATATACGACTATAACGTAATATATCCCTACCTAAGGCAACCTAACATCTCGGATGTAGTATTTTCCATCATTCCTGGCGCGTCGGCCACTACTTCTCGGTGGGAACATTATATACGCCTATAACGTAATATAACCTAACCTAACCCAGCTAGTACGTCGGTGATAATGTTTTACAGAACCCCGGTCCTGTCGGCCCGTACGTCTCGGTGGGTACATTATATATAAGTCTATAACGTGATACATCCCAATCTAAGGCAACTTAACATCTAGGATGTAATATTTTCCATCATTCCTGGCGGGTCGGCCACTACTTCTCGGTGGGAACATTATATACGCCTATAACGTAATATAACCCAACCTAACCCATCTAGCCCCTCGCTGGTAATGTTTTACAAAATCCCGTTCGTGTCGTCCCGTACGTCTCGGTTGGGACATTATATACGCCTATAGCGTTATATATCCTAACCTAAGGCAGCCTAACATTTCGGATGTAGTATTTACCAACATTCCTGGCGGGTCGGCCCCTACTTCTCGGTGGGAACATTATATACGTCTATAACATAATATAACCTAACCTAACCCATCTAGCTCCTCGGTGATAATGTTTTACAAAATGCCCGTCGTGCCGGCCCGTACGTCTTGGTGGGTACATTATATACGTGTATAACGTAACATAACCTATCCTAAACCATCTAGCCCCTCGTTGGTAATGTTTTACAGAATCCCGGTCGTGTCGGCCCGTACGTCTCGGTTGGGACATTATATACGTCTATAGCGTTATATATCCTAACTTAAGACAGGCTAACATCTCGGATGCAGTATTTTCCAACATTCCTGGCGGGTCGGCCCCAACTTCTCGGTGGGTACATTATATACGTCTATAACGTTTTATATCCCAATCTAAGCCAACCTAACACCTCGGATGTAGTATTTACCAACATTCCTGGCGGGTCGGACCCTACTTCTCGGTGGGAACATTATATACGTCTATATCGTAATATAACCTATCCTAACCCATCTAAACCCTCGGTGTTAATGTTTAACAGAATGCCCGTCGTGTCGGCCCGTACGTCTCGGTGGGTACATTATATACGTCTATAACGTTATATATTCCAATCCAAGGCAACCTAACATCTCGGATGTAGTATTTTCCAACATTCCTGGCGGATCTGCTCCTACTTCTCGGTGGGAACATTATATACGTCTATAACGTAATATAACCCAACCTAACCCATCTAACCCCTCGGTGATAATGTTTTACAGACTCCCGGTCGTGTCGGCCCGTACGCATCAGTGGGGAGATTATATACGTCTATAACGTTAGATATCCCAACCTAAGGCAGCTTAACATCTCGGATGTAGTATTTTCCAACATTCCTGGCGGTTCGACACCTACTTCTCGGTGGGAACATTATATATGCCTATATCGTAATATAACCTAACCTAACCAATCTTGCCCCTCGGTGATAATGTGTTACAGAATGCCCGTCGTGTCGGCCCGTACGTTTTGGTGGGGATATTATATACGTCTATAACTTTATATATCCCTACCTAAGGCAAAATAACATCTCGGATGTAGTATTTACCAACATTCCTGGCGGGTCGGACCCTACTTCTCGGTGGGAACATTATATACGTCTATATCGTAATATAACCCCACCTAATCCATCTAGCCCCTCGGTGATAATGTTTTACAGAATCCCGGTCGTGTCGGCCCGTACGCATCAGTGGGGAGATTATATACGTCTATAACGTTAGATATACCAACCTAAGGCAGCTTAACATCTGGGATGTAGTATTTTCCAACATTCCTGGCGGTTCGGCACCTACTTCTCGGTGGGAACATTATATATGGCTATATCGTAATATAACCTAACCTAACCAATCTTGCCCCTCGGTGATAATGTGTTACAGAATGCCCGTCGTGTCGGCCCCTACTTATCGGTGGGAACATTATATACGTCTATATCGTAATATAACCTAACCTAACCAATCTTGCCCCTCGGTGATAATGTTTTACAGAATGCCCGTCGTGTCGGCCCCTACTTCTCGGTGGGAACATTGTATACGTCTATAACATAATATAATCTAACCTAATCCATCTAGCCCCTCGGGGATAATATTTTACAGAATCCCGGTCGTATCGGCCCGTACGTCTCGTTGGGTACATTATATACGTCTATAACGTTATATATCCCAATCTAAGGCAACCTAACATGTCGGATGTAGGATTTACCAACATTCCCGGCGGGTCGGACCCTACTTATCGGTGGGAACATTATATACGTCTATATCGTAATATAACCTAACCTAACCAATCTTGCCCCTCGGTGATAATGTTTTACAGAATCCCGGTCGTGTCGTCCAGTACCTCTCCGTGGGAACATTATATACGTCTATAACGTTATATATTTTAATCTAAACAACCTAACACCTCGGATGTAGTATTTTACAACATTCCTGACGGGTCGGACCCTACTTCTCGGTGCGAACAGTATATACGTAATATCGTAATATAACCTAACCTAACCCATTTAGCCACTCGCTGGTAATGTTTTACAGAATCCCGGGCGTGTCGTCCCGTAAATCTCGGTTGGGACATTCTATACGTCTATAGCGTTATATATCCTAACCTAAGGCAGGCTAGCATCTCGGATGAAGTATTTTCCAACATTCCTGGCGGGTCGGCCCCTAGTTCTCGGGGGGAATATTATATACGTCTATAACGCAATATAACCTAACCTAACCCATCTAGCACCTCTGTGATAATGTTTTACAGAATGCCGGTCGTGTCGGCCCGTACGTCCCGGTTGGGACATTATATACGTCTATAGCGTTATATATCCTCACCTAAGGCATGCTAACCTCTCGGATGTAGTACTTTACAACATTCCTCGCGTATCGCACCCTACTTCTCGGTGGGAACATTATATCCGTCTATAACGTAACATAACCTATCCTAACCCTTCTAGCCCCACGCTGGTAATTTTTTACAGAATACCGTTCGTGTCGTCCCGTACGTCTCGGTTGGGACAATATATACGTCTATAGCGTTATATATCCTGACCTAAGGCAACCTAACACCTCGGATGTAGTATTTTCCAACGTTCTTGACGGGTCGGCACCTATTTCTCGGTGGGAACATTATATACGTCTATGACATAATATAACCTAACCTAACCCATCTAGTCCCTCGCTGGTAATGTTTTACAGAATCCCGTTCGTGTCGACCCGTACGTCTCGTTGGGGACATGTTATACGTCTATAGCGTTATATATCATAACCTAAGGCAACCTAGCACCTCTGATGTAGTATTTTCCAACATTCCTGACGTGTCGGCACCTACTTCTCGGTGGGAACATTATACACGTCTATAGCGTAATATAACCTAACCCAACCCATCTAGCAGATCGGTGATAATGTTTTACAGAATCCCGTCCGTGTCGTCCCGTACGTCTCGATTGGGACATTATATCCGTCTATAGCGTATATATCCTAACCTAAGGCAACCTAACACCTCGGATGTAGTATTTTCCAACATTCGTGACGGGTCGGCACCTACTTCTCGGTGGGAACATTATATACGTCTATAACGTAATATATCCTAACCTAACCCATCTAGCACCTCGGTGATAATGTTTTACAGAATCCCGTTCGTGTCGACCCGTACGTCTCGTTGGGGACATGTTATACGTCTATAGCGTTATATATCCTAACCTAAGGCAACCTAACACCTCGGATGTTGTATTTTCCATCATTCCTGGCGGTTCGGCCACTACTTCTCGGTGGGAACATTATATACGTCTATAACGTAATATAACCTAACCTAACCCATCTAGCACCTCGGTGATAGTATTTGCAGAATGCCGGTCGTGTCGGCCCGTACGTATCGGTGGGGAGATTATATGCGTCTCTAACGTAATATATCCCAAACTAAGGCAACCTAACATCACAGATGTAGTATTTACCAACATTCCTGGCGGACGGTCCCTACTTCTCTTTAGAACATTATATACGTCTATAACGTAATATAACCTAACCTAACCCTTCTAGCCCCTCGGTGATAATGTTTTACAGAATCCCGTCCGTGTCGTCCCGTACGTCTAGTTTGGGAAATTATATACGTCTATAACGTTATATATCCCTACCTAAGGCAACCTAACATCTCGGATGTAGTATTTACCAACATTCCTGGCGGGTCGGACCCTACTTCTCCGTTGGAACATTACGTACGTCTATAACGTAATACAACCTAACCTAACCCTTCTAGCCCCTCGCTGGTAATTTTTTACAGAATACCGTTCGTGTCGTCCCGTACGTCTCGGTTGGGACAATATATACGTCTATAGCGTCATATATCCTAACCTAAGGCAACCTCACGCCTCGGATGTAGTATATTCCAACATACCTGACGGGTCGGCACCTACTTCTCGGAGGGAACATTTTATACGTCTATGACATAATATAACCTAACCTAACCCATCTAGCCCCTCGCTGGTAATGTTTTACAGAATCCTGTTCCTGTCGTCCCGTACGTCTAGTTTGGGACATTATATACATATATAGCGTTATATATCCTAACCTAAGGCAACCTAACACCTCGGATGTAGTATTTTCCAACATTCCTGGCGGGTCGGCCACTACTTCTCGGTGCGAACATTATATACGTCTATAACGTAATATAACCTAACCAAACCCTTCTAGCCCCTCGGTGAAAGTGTTTTATAGAATGCCGGTCGTGTCGGCCCGCACGTATCGGCGGGGAGATTATATACGTCTCTAACGTTATATATCCCAACATAAGGCAACCTAACACCTCGGATGTAGTATTTTCCAACATTCCTGGCTTGTCGGCCCCTACTTCTCGGTGGGAACATTATATACGTCTATAACGTAATATATCCTAACCTAACCCATCTAGCCCCTCGGTGATAATGTTTTACAGAATCCCGTTCGTGTCGACCCGTATGTCTCGTTGGGGACATGTTATACGTCTATAGCGTTATATATCCTAACCTAAGGCAACCTAACATCACAGATGTAGTATTTACCAACATTCCTGGCGGACGGTCCCTACTTCTCTGTAGAACATTATATACGTCTATAACGTAATATAACCTAACCTAACCCTTCTAGCCCCTCCCTGGTAATGTTTTATAAAATCCCGTTCGTGTCGTCCCGTACGTCACGGTGGAGACATTATATACTTCTATAACGTTATATATCCCAACTTGAGGCAACCTAACATCTCGAATCTAGTATTTTCCAACATTCCTGGCGGGTCGGCCCCTACTTCCCGGTGGAAACACTATATACGTCTATAACGTATTATAACCTAACTTAACCCGTCTAGACCCTCGCTGGTAATGTTTTACAGAATCCAATTCTTGTCGTCCCGTACATCTCGGTTGGGCCTTTATATACGTCTATAGCGTTATATATACTAACCTAAGGCAACCTAACACCTCGGATGTAGTATTTTCCAACATTCCTGACGGGTCGGCACCTACTTCTCTGTGGGAACATTATATACGTCTATGACATAATATAACCTAACCTAACCCATCTATCCCTCGCTGGTAATGTTTTACAGAATCCCGGTCGTGTCGGCCCGTACTTCTCCGTGGGAACATTATATACGTCTATGACATAATATAACTTAACCTAACCCATCTAGCCCCTCGCTGGTAATTTTTTACATAATACCTTTCGTGAAGTCCCGTACGTCACGTTTGGGACATTATATACGTCTATAGCCTTATATATCCTAACCTAAGGCAACCTAACACCTCGGATGTAGTATTTTCCAACATTCCTGACGGGTCGGCTCCTACTTCTCGGTGGGAACATTATATACGTCTGTGACATAATATAACCAAACCTAACCCATCTAGCCCGTCGCTGGTAATGTTTTACAGAATCCCGTTCCTGTCGTCCCGTACGTCTAGTTTGGGACATTATATACATATATAGCGTTATATATCCTAACCTAAGGCAACCTAACACCTCGGATGTAGTATTTTCCAACATTCCTGGCGGGTCGGCCACTACTTCTCGGTGGGAACATTATATACGTCTATAACGCAATATAACCTAACCTTACCCTTCTAGCCCTTCGCTGGAAATTTTGTACAGAATACCGTTCGTGTCGTCCCGTACGTCTCGGTTGGGACATTATATACGTCTATAGCGTTATATATCCTAACCTAAGGCAACCTAACACCTCGGATGTAGTATTATCCAACATTCCTGGCTTGTCGGCCCCTACTTCTCGGTGGGAACATTACATACGTCTATGACATAATATAACCTAACCTAACCCATCTAGCCCCTCGCTGGTTCCTGTCGTCCCGTACGTCTAGTTTGGGAAATTATATACGTCTATAACGTTATATATCCCTACCTAAGGCAACCTAACATCTCGGATGTAGTATTTACCAACATTCCTGGCGGGTCGGACCCTACTTCTCGGTGGGAACAGTTTATACGTCTATATCGTAATATAACCTATCCTAACCCATCCCCCCCTGGGTGATAATGTTTTACAGAATCCCGGTGGTGTCGGCCCGTAATTCTCCGTGGGAACATTATATAGGTCTATGGCATAATATAACCTAATCTAACCCATCTGGCCCCTCGCTCGTAATTTTTTACAGAATACCGTTCGCGTCGTCCCGTACGTCTCCGTTGGGACATTATGTACGTCTATAGCGTTGTATATCCTAACCTAAGGCAACCTAATACCTCGGATGTAGTATTTACCAACATTCCTGGCGGGTCGGACCCTACTTCTCGGTGGGAACATTATTTACGTCTATATCGTAATATAACCTATCCTAACACATCCTGCCCCTGGGTGATAATGTTTTACAGAATCCCGGTGGTGTCGGCCCGTACTTCTCCGTGGGAACATTATATACGTCTATGACATAATATAACCTAACCTAACCCATCTGGCCCCTCGCTGGTAATTTTTTACAGAATACCGTTCGTGTCGTCCCGTACGTCACGGTTGGGACATTATACACGTCTGTAGCGTTATATATCCTAACCTAAGGCAACCTAACACCTCGGATGTAGTATTTTCCAACATTCCTGGCTTGTCGTCCCCTACTTCTCGGTGGGATCATTATCTACGTCTATAACGTAATATAACCTAACCTAACCCATCTGGCAGATCGGTGATAATGTTTTACAGAATCCCGATCGTGTCGGCCTGTACGTCTCGGTGGTTTCATTATATACGTCAATAACGTTATATATCGCAAACTAAGGCAACCTAACATGTCGGTTGTAGTATTTTCCAACATTCCTGGCGGATCGGCCCCTGCTTCTCGGTGGGAACATTATATACGTCTATATCGTAATATAACCTAACCTAACCCATCTAGCCCCTCGGTGATAATGTTTTACAGAATGCCGGTCGTGTCGGCCCGTACGTATTGGTGGGGATATTATGTACGACTATAACGTAATATATCCCTACCTAAGGCAACCTAACATCTCGGATGTAGTATTTTCCATCATTCCTGGCGCGTCGGCCACTAGTTCTCGGCGGGAACATTATATACGCCTATAACGTAATATAACCTAACCTAACCCAGCTAGTACGTCGGTGATAATGTTTTACAGAACCCCGGTCGTGTCGTCCCGTACGTCTCGGTTGGGACATTATATACGTCTATAGCGTTATATATCCTAAACTAAGGTAACCTAACACCTCGGATGTAGTATTTTCCAACATTCCTGACGGGTCGCCCCCTACTTCTCGGTGGGAACATTATATACGTCTATAACATAATATAACCTAACCTACCAAATCTAGCCCCTCGGTGATAATGTTTTACAGAATGCCCGTCGTGTCGGCCCGTACGTCTCGGTGGGGAGATTATACACGTCTATAGCGTTATATATCCTAACCTAACACATCTAACCCCTCGCTGGTAATGTTTTACAGAATCCCGTTCGTGTCGTCCCGTAAGTCTCGGTTGGGACATTCTATACGTCTTCAGCGTTATATATCATAACCTAATGCAGCGTAAAATCTCGGATGCAGTATTTTCCAACATTCCTGGCGGGTCGGCCCCTACTTCTCGGTGGGAACATTATATACGTCTATAACATAATATAACCTAACCTACCCCATCTAGCCCCTCGGTGATAATGTTTTACAGATTCCCGGTCGTATGGGCCCTTACGTCTCGGTGGAAACATTATATACGTCTATAACGTTTTATATCCCAATCTAAGGCAACCTAACATGTCGGATGTAGTATTTACCAACATTCCTGGCGGGTCGGACCCTACTTCTCTGTGGGAACATTATATACGTCTATAACATAATATAACCTAACCTAACCCATCTAGCCCCTCGCTGGTAATGTTTTACAGAATCCTGGGCGTGTCGGCCCGTACTTCTCCGTGGGGACATTAAGTACGTCTATAACGTTATATATGTCAACCTATGGCAACCTAACATCTCGGATGTAGTATTTTCCAACGTTCTTGACGGGTCGGCACCTATTTCTCGGTGGGAACATTATATACGTCTATGACATAATATAACCTAACCTAACCCATCTAGTCCCTCGCTGGTAATGTTTTACAGAATCCCGTTCGTGTCGACCCGTACGTCTCGTTGGGGACATGTTATACGTCTATAGCGTTATATATCATAACCTAAGGCAACCTAGCACCTCTGATGTAGTATTTTCCAACATTCCTGACGGGTCGGCACCTACTTCTCGGTGGGAACATTATACACGTCTATAGCGTAATATAACCTAACCCAACCCATCTAGCAGATCGGTGATAATGTTTTACAGAATCCCGTCCGTGTCGTCCCGTACGTCTCGGTTGGGACATTATATACGTCTATAGCGTATATATCCTAACCTAAGGCAACCTAACACCTCGGATGTAGTATTTTCCAACATTCGTGACGGGTCGGCACCTACTTCTCGGTGGGAACATTATATACGTCTATAACGTAATATATCCTAACCTAACCCATCTAGCCCCTCGGTGATAATGTTTTACAGAATCCCGTTCGTGTCGACCCGTATGTCTCGTTGGGGACATGTTATACGTCTATAGCGTTATATATCCTAACCTAAGGCAACCTAACATCACAGATGTAGTATTTACCAACATTCCTGTCGGACGGTCCCTACTTCTCTGTAGAACATTATATACGTCTATAACGTAATATAACCTAACCTAACCCTTCTAGCCCCTCGGTGATAATGTTTTACAGAATCCCGTCCGTGTCGTCCCGTACGTCTCGGTTGGGACATTACATACGTCTATAGCGTTATATATAGTAACCTAAGGCAACCTAACACCTCGGATGTAGTATTTTCCATCATTCCTGGCGGGTCGGACCCTACTTCTCGGTGGGAACATTGTATACGTCTATAACATAATATAACCTAACATAACCCATCTAGCCCCTCCCTGGTAATGTTTTATAAAATCCCGTTCCTGTCGTCCCGTACGTCTAGTTTGGGACATTATATACGTACATAGCGTTATATATCCTAACCTAAGGCAGGCTAACAACTCGGATGTAGTATTTTACAACATTCCTGGCGGGTCGGACCCTACAGCTCCGTGGGAACATTACATACGTCTATAACGTAATACAACCTAACCTAACCCTTCTAGCCCCTCGCTGGTAATTTTTTACAGAATACTGTTCGTGTCGTCCCATACGTCTCGGTTGGGACAATATATACGTCTATAGCGTTATTTATCCTGACCTAAGGCAACCTAACTCCTCGGATGTAGTATTTTCCAACATTCGTGACGGGTCGGCACCTACTTCTCGGTGGGAACATTATATACGTCTATGACATTATATAACCTAACCTAACCCATCTAGCCCCTCGCTGGTAATGTTTTACAGAATCCTGTTCCTGTCGTCCCGTACGTCTAGTTTGGGACATTATATACATATATAGCGTTATATATCCTAACCTAAGGCAACCTAACACCTCGGATGTAGTATTTTCCAACATTCCTGGCGGGTCGGCCACTACTTCTCGGTGGGAACATTATATACGTCTATAACGCAATATAACCTAACCTTACCCTTCTAGCCCTTCGCTGGAAATTTTGTACAGAATACCGTTCGTGTCGTCCCGTACGTCTCGGTTGGGACATTATATACGTCTATAGCGTTATATATCCTAACCTAAGGCAACCTAACACCTCGGATGTAGTATTATCCAACATTCCTGGCTTGTCGGCCCCTACTTCTCGGTGGGAACATTACATACGTCTATGACATAATATAACCTAACCTAACCCATCTAGCCCCTCGCTGGTTCCTGTCGTCCCGTACGTCTAGTTTGGGAAATTATATACGTCTATAACGTTATATATCCCTACCTAAGGCAACCTAACATCTCGGATGTAGTATTTACCAACATTCCTGGCGGGTCGGACCCTACTTCTCGGTGGGAACAGTTTATACGTCTATATCGTAATATAACCTATCCTAACCCATCCCCCCCTGGGTGATAATGTTTTACAGAATCCCGGTGGTGTCGGCCCGTAATTCTCCGTGGGAACATTATATAGGTCTATGGCATAATATAACCTAATCTAACCCATCTGGCCCCTCGCTCGTAATTTTTTACAGAATACCGTTCGCGTCGTCCCGTACGTCTCCGTTGGGACATTATGTACGTCTATAGCGTTGTATATCCTAACCTAAGGCAACCTAATACCTCGGATGTAGTATTTACCAACATTCCTGGCGGGTCGGACCCTACTTCTCGGTGGGAACATTATTTACGTCTATATCGTAATATAACCTATCCTAACACATCCTGCCCCTGGGTGATAATGTTTTACAGAATCCCGGTGGTGTCGGCCCGTACTTCTCCGTGGGAACATTATATACGTCTATGACATAATATAACCTAACCTAACCCATCTGGCCCCTCGCTGGTAATTTTTTACAGAATACCGTTCGTGTCGTCCCGTACGTCACGGTTGGGACATTATACACGTCTGTAGCGTTATATATCCTAACCTAAGGCAACCTAACACCTCGGATGTAGTATTTTCCAACATTCCTGGCTTGTCGTCCCCTACTTCTCGGTGTGATCATTATCTACGTCTATAACGTAATATAACCTAACCTAACCCATCTGGCAGATCGGTGATAATGTTTTACAGAATCCCGATCGTGTCGGCCTGTACGTCTCGGTGGTTTCATTATATACGTCAATAACGTTATATATCGCAAACTAAGGCAACCTAACATGTCGGTTGTAGTATTTTCCAACATTCCTGGCGGATCGGCCCCTGCTTCTCGGTGGGAACATTATATACGTCTATATCGTAATATAACCTAACCTAACCCATCTAGCCCCTCGGTGATAATGTTTTACAGAATGCCGGTCGTGTCGGCCCGTACGTATTGGTGGGGATATTATGTACGACTATAACGTAATATATCCCTACCTAAGGCAACCTAACATCTCGGATGTAGTATTTTCCATCATTCCTGGCGCGTCGGCCACTAGTTCTCGGCGGGAACATTATATACGCCTATAACGTAATATAACCTAACCTAACCCAGCTAGTACGTCGGTGATAATGTTTTACAGAACCCCGGTCGTGTCGTCCCGTACGTCTCGGTTGGGACATTATATACGTCTATAGCGTTATATATCCTAAACTAAGGTAACCTAACACCTCGGATGTAGTATTTTCCAACATTCCTGACGGGTCGCCCCCTACTTCTCGGTGGGAACATTATATACGTCTATAACATAATATAACCTAACCTACCAAATCTAGCCCCTCGGTGATAATGTTTTACAGAATGCCCGTCGTGTCGGCCCGTACGTCTCGGTGGGGAGATTATACACGTCTATAGCGTTATATATCCTAACCTAACACATCTAACCCCTCGCTGGTAATGTTTTACAGAATCCCGTTCGTGTCGTCCCGTAAGTCTCGGTTGGGACATTCTATACGTCTTCAGCGTTATATATCATAACCTAATGCAGCGTAAAATCTCGGATGCAGTATTTTCCAACATTCCTGGCGGGTCGGCCCCTACTTCTCGGTGGGAACATTATATACGTCTATAACATAATATAACCTAACCTACCCCATCTAGCCCCTCGGTGATAATGTTTTACAGATTCCCGGTCGTATGGGCCCTTACGTCTCGGTGGAAACATTATATACGTCTATAACGTTTTATATCCCAATCTAAGGCAACCTAACATGTCGGATGTAGTATTTACCAACATTCCTGGCGGGTCGGACCCTACTTCTCTGTGGGAACATTATATACGTCTATAACATAATATAACCTAACCTAACCCATCTAGCCCCTCGCTGGTAATGTTTTACAGAATCCTGGGCGTGTCGGCCCGTACTTCTCCGTGGGGACATTAAGTACGTCTATAACGTTATATATGTCAACCTATGGCAACCTAACATCTCGGATGTAGTATTTTCCAACATTCCTGGCGGATCTGCTCCTACTTCTCGGTGGGAACATTATATACGTCTATAACGTAATATAACTCAACCCAACCAATCTAGCCCCTCGGTGATAATGTTTTACAGAATCCCGGTCGTGTCGGCCCGTACGCATCAGTGGGGAGATTATATACGTCTATAACGTTATATATCCCAATCTAAGGCAACCTAACATCTCGGATGTAGTATTTTCCAACATTCCTGGCGGATCTGCTCCTACTTCTCGGTGGGAACATTATATACGTCTATAACGTAATATAACCCAACCCAACCCATCTAGCCCCTCGGTGATAATGTTTTACAGATTGCCGGTCGTGTCGGCCCGTACGTATTGGTGGGGATATTATATACGTCCATAACGTTATATATCCCTGCCTAAGTCAACCTAACGTCTCGGATGTAGTATTTTCCATCATTCCTGGCGCGTCGGCCACTACTTCTCGGTGGGAACATTATATACGCCTATAACGTAATATAACCTAACCTAACCCAGCTAGTACGTCGGTGATAATGTTTTACAGAAACCCGGTCCTGTCGGCCCGTACGTCTCGGTGGGTACATTATATATAAGTCTATAACGTGATACATCCCAATCTAAGGCAACTTAACATCTAGGATGTAATATTTTCCATCATTCCTGGCGGGTCGGCCACTACTTCTCGGTGGGAACATTATATACGTCTATAACGTAATATAACCTAACCTAACCCATCTAGCACCTCTGTGATAATGTTTTACAGAATGCCGGTCGTGTCGGCCCGTACGTCCCGGTGGGGACATTATATACGTCTATAGCGTTATATATCCTCACCTAAGGCATGCTAACCTCTCGGATGTAGTACTTTACAACATTCCTCGCGTATCGCACCCTACTTCTCGGTGGGAACATTATATCCGTCTATAACGTAACATAACCTATCCTAACCCTTCTAGCCCCACGCTGGTAATTTTTTACAGAATACCGTTCGTGTCGTCCCGTACGTCTCGGTTGGGACAATATATACGTCTATAGCGTTATATATCCTGACCTAAGGCAACCTAAAACCTCGGATGTAGTATTTTCCAACGTTCTTGACGGGTCGGCACCTATTTCTCGGTGGGAACATTATATACGTCTATGACATAATATAACCTAACCTAACCCATCTAGTCCCTCGCTGGTAATGTTTTACAGAATCCCGTTCGTGTCGACCCGTACGTCTCGTTGGGGACATGTTATACGTCTATAGCGTTATATATCATAACCTAAGGCAACCTAGCACCTCTGATGTAGTATTTTCCAACATTCCTGACGGGTCGGCACCTACTTCTCGGTGGGAACATTATACACGTCTATAGCGTAATATAACCTAACCCAACCCATCTAGCAGATCGGTGATAATGTTTTACAGAATCCCGTCCGTGTCGTCCCGTACGTCTCGGTTGGGACATTATATACGTCTATAGCGTATATATCCTAACCTAAGGCAACCTAACACCTCGGATGTAGTATTTTCCAACATTCGTGACGGGTCGGCACCTACTTCTCGGTGGGAACATTATATACGTCTATAACGTAATATATCCTAACCTAACCCATCTAGCACCTCGGTGATAATGTTTTACAGAATCCCGTTCGTGTCGACCCGTACGTCTCGTTGGGGACATGTTATACGTCTATAGCGTTATATATCCTAACCTAAGGCAACCTAACACCTCGGATGTTGTATTTTCCATCATTCCTGGCGGTTCGGCCACTACTTCTCGGTGGGAACATTATATACGTCTATAACGTAATATAACCTAACCTAACCCATCTAGCACCTCGGTGATAGCATTTGCAGAATGCCGGTCGTGTCGGCCCGTACGTATCGGTGGGGAGATTATATACGTCTCTAACGTAATATATCCCAAACTAAGGCAACCTAACATCACAGATGTAGTATTTACCAACATTCCTGGCGGACGGTCCCTACTTCTCTGTAGAACATTATATACGTCTATAACGTAATATAACCTAACCTAACCCTTCTAGCCCCTCGGTGATAATGTTTTACAGAATCCCGTCCGTGTCGTCCCGTACGTCTAGTTTGGGAAATTATATACGTCTATAACGTTATATATCCCTACCTAAGGCAACCTAACATCTCGGATGTAGTATTTACCAACATTCCTGGCGGGTCGGACCCTACTTCTCCGTTGGAACATTACGTACGTCTATAACGTAATACAACCTAACCTAACCCTTCTAGCCCCTCGCTGGTAATTTTTTACAGAATACCGTTCGTGTCGTCCCGTACGTCTCGGTTGGGACAATATATACGTCTATAGCGTTATATATCCTAACCTAAGGCAACCTCACGCCTCGGATGTAGTATATTCCAACATACCTGACGGGTCGGCACCTACTTCTCGGAGGGAACATTTTATACGTCTATGACATAATATAACCTAACCTAACCCATCTAGCCCCTCGCTGGTAATGTTTTACAGAATCCTGTTCCTGTCGTCCCGTACGTCTAGTTTGGGACATTATATACATATATAGCGTTATATATCCTAACCTAAGGCAACCTAACACCTCGGATGTAGTATTTTCCAACATTCCTGGCGGGTCGGCCACTACTTCTCGGTGCGAACATTATATACGTCTATAACGTAATATAACCTAACCAAACCCTTCTAGCCCCTCGGTGAAAGTGTTTTACAGAATGCCGGTCGTGTCGGCCCGCACGTATCGGCGGGGAGATTATATACGTCTCTAACGTTATATATCCCAACATAAGGCAACCTAACACCTCGGATGTAGTATTTTCCAACATTCCTGGCTTGTCGGCCCCTACTTCTCGGTGGGAACATTATATACGTCTATAACGTAATATATCCTAACCTAACCCATCTAGCCCCTCGGTGATAGTGTTTTACAGAATCCCGTTCGTGTCGACCCGTATGTCTCGTTGGGGACATGTTATACGTCTATAGCGTTATATATCCTAACCTAAGGCAACCTAACATCACAGATGTAGTATTTACCAACATTCCTGTCGGACGGTCCCTACTTCTCTGTAGAACATTATATACGTCTATAACGTAATATAACCTAACCTAACCCTTCTAGCCCCTCGGTGATAATGTTTTACAGAATCCCGTCCGTGTCGTCCCGTACGTCTCGGTTGGGACATTACATACGTCTATAGCGTTATATATAGTAACCTAAGGCAACCTAACACCTCGGATGTAGTATTTTCCATCATTCCTGGCGGGTCGGACCCTACTTCTCGGTGGGAACATTGTATACGTCTATAACATAATATAACCTAACATAACCCATCTAGCCCCTCCCTGGTAATGTTTTATAAAATCCCGTTCGTGTCGTCCCGTACGTCACGGTGGAGACATTATATACTTCTATAACGTTATATATCCCCACCTGAGGCAACCTAACATCTCGAATCTAGTATTTTCCAACATTCCTGGCGGGTCGGCCCCTACTTCCCGGTGGAAACACTATATACGTCTATAACGTATTATAACCTAACTTAACCCGTCTAGACCCTCGCTGGTAATGTTTTACAGAATCCAATTCTTGTCGTCCCGTACATCTCGGTTGGGCCTTTATATACGTCTATAGCGTTATATATACTAACCTAAGGCAACGTAACACCTCGGATGTAGTATTTTCCAACATTCCTGACGGGTCGGCACCTACTTCTCTGTGGGAACATTATATACGTCTATGACATAATATAACCTAACCTAACCCATCTATCCCTCGCTGGTAATGTTTTACAGAATCCCGGTCGTGTCGGCCCGTACTTCTCCGTGGGAACATTATATACGTCTATGACATAATATAACTTAACCTAACCCATCTAGCCCCTCGCTGGTAATTTTTTACATAATACCTTTCGTGAAGTCCCGTACGTCACGTTTGGGACATTATATACGTCTATAGCCTTATATATCCTAACCTAAGGCAACCTAACACCTCGGATGTAGTATTTTCCAACATTCCTGACGGGTCGGCACCTACTTCTCGGTGGGAACATTATATACGTCTGTGACATAATATAACCAAACCTAACCCATCTAGCCCGTCGCTGGTAATGTTTTACAGAATCCCGTTCCTGTCGTCCCATACGTCTAGTTTGGGACATTATATACGTACATAGCGTTATATATCCTAACCTAAGGCAGGCTAACAACTCGGATGTAGTATTTTACAACATTCCTGGCGGGTCGGACCCTACAGCTCCGTGGGAACATTACATACGTCTATAACGTAATACAACCTAACCTACCCCATCTAGCCCCTCGGTGATAATGTTTTACAGATTCCCGGTCGTATGGGCCCTTACGTCTCGGTGGATACATTATATGCGTCTATAACGTTTTATATCCCAATCTAAGGCAACCTAACATGTCGGATGTAGTATTTACCAACATTCCTGGCGGGTCGGACCCTACTTCTCTGTGAGAACATTATATACGTCTATAACACAATATAACCTAACCTAACCCATCTAGCCCCTCGCTGGTAATGTTTTACAGAATCCTGGGCGTGTCGGCCCGTACTTCTCCGTGGGGACATTAAGTACGTCTATAACGTTATATATGTCAACCTATGGCAACCTAACATCTCGGATGTAGTATTTTCCAACATTCCTGGCGGATCTGCTCCTACTTCTCGGTGGGAACATTATATACGTCTATAACGTAATATAACTCAACCCAACCAATCTAGCCCCTCGGTGATAATGTTTTACAGAATCCTGGTCGTGTCGGCCCGTACGCATCAGTGGGGAGATTATATACGTCTATAACGTTATATATCCCAATCTAAGGCAACCTAACATCTTGGATGTAGTATTTTCCAACATTCCTGGCGGATCTGCTCCTACTTCTCGGTGGGAACATTATATACGTCTATAACGTAATATAACCCAACCCAACCCATCTAGCCCCTCGGTGATAATGTTTTACAGATTGCCGGTCGTGTCGGCCCGTACGTATTGGTGGGGATATTATATACGTCCATAACGTTATATATCCCTGCCTAAGTCAACCTAACGTCTCGGATGTAGTATTTTCCATCATTCCTGGCGCGTCGGCCACTACTTCTCGGTGGGAACATTATATACGCCTATAACGTAATATAACCTAACCTAACCCAGCTAGTACGTCGGTGATAATGTTTTACAGAAACCCGGTCCTGTCGGCCCTTACGTCTCGGTGGGTACATTATATATAAGTCTATAACGTGATACATCCCAATCTAAGGCAACTTAACATCTAGGATGTAATATTTTCCATCATTCCTGGCGGGTCGGCCACTACTTCTCGGTGGGAACATTATATACGCCTATAACGTAATATAACCCAGCCTAACCCATCTAGCCCCTCGCTGGTAATGTTTTACAAAATCCCGTCCGTGTCGTCCCGTACGTCTCGGTTGGGACATTATATACGCCTATAGCGTTATATATCCTAACCTAAGGCAGCCTAACATTTCGGATGTAGTATTTACCAACATTCCTGGCGGGTCGGCCCCTACTTCTCGGTGGGAACATTATATACGTCTATAACATAATATAACCTAACCTATCCCATCTAGCCCCTCGGTGATAATGTTTTACAGATTCCCGGTCGTATGGGCCCTTACGTCTCGGTGGATGCATTATATACGTCTATAACGTTTTATATCCCAATCTAAGGCAACCTAACACCTCGGATGTACTATTTACCAACATTCCTGGCTGGGCGGACCCTACTTCTCGGTGGGAACACTATATACGCCTATATCGTAATATAACCTAACCTAACCCATCTAAACCCTCGGTGATAATGTTTTACAGAATGCCCGTCATGTCGGCCCGTACGTCTCGGTGGGTACATTACATACGTTTATAACGTTATATATCCCAATCTAAGGCAACCTAACATGTCGGATGTAGTATTTACCAACATTCCTGGCGGGTCGGACCCTACTTCTCGGTGGGAACATTATATACGTCTATATCGTAATATAACCTAACCTAACCCATCTAGCCCCTCGCTGGTAATGTTTTACAGAATCCTGGCCGTGTCGGCCCGTACTTCTCCGTGGGGACATTAAGTACGTCTATAACGTTATATATGTCAACCTATGGCAACCTAACATCTCGGATGTAGTATTTTCCAACATTCCTGGCGAATCTGCTCCTACTTCTCGGTGGGAACATTATATACGTCTATAACATAATATAACCTAACCTATACCATCTAGCCCCTCGGTGATAATGTTTTACAGATTCCCTGTCGTATGGGCCCTTACGTCTCGGTGGATACATTATATACGTCTATAACGTTTTATATCCCAATCTAAGGCAACCTAACACCTCGGATGTACTATTTACCAACATTCCTGGCTGGGCGGACCCTACTTCTCGGTGGGAACACTATATACGCCTATATCGTAATATAACCTAACCTAACCCATCTAAACCCTCGGTGATAATGTTTTACAGAATGCCCGTCCTGTCGGCCCGTACGTCTCGGTGGGTACATTATATATAAGTCTATAACGTGATACATCCCAATCTAAGGCAACTTAACATCTAGGATGTAGTATTTTCCAACATTCCTGGCGGGTCGGCCACTACTTCTCGGTGGGAACATTATATACGTCTATAACATAATATAACCTAACCTATACCATCTAGCCCCTCGGTGATAATGTTTTACAGATTCCCTGTCGTATGGGCCCTTACGTCTCGGTGGATACATTATATACGTCTATAACGTTTTATATCCCAATCTAAGGCAACCTAACACCTCGGATGTACTATTTACCAACAATCCTGGCTGGGCGGACCCTACTTCTCGGTGGGAACACTATATACGCCTATATCGTAATATAACCTAACCTAACCCATCTAAACCCTCGGTGATAATGTTTTACGGAATGCCCGTCATGTCGGCCCGTACGTCTCGGTGGGTACATTACATACGTTTATAACGTTATATATCCCAATCTAAGGCAACCTAACATGTCGGATGTAGTATTTACCAACATTCCTGGCGGGTCGGACCCTACTTCTCGGTGGGAACATTATATCCGTCTATAACGTAACATAACCTATCCTAACCCATCAGGCACATCGCTGGCAATGTTTTACAGAATCCCTGTCGTTTCGGTCCGTACTTCTCGGTGGGAACATTATATCCGTCTATAACGTAACATAACCTATCCTAACCCATCTAGCCCCTCGCTGGTAATGTTTTACAGAATCCCGGTCGTTTCGGCCCGTACGTTTCGGTGGGTACATTATATACGTCTATAACGTTATATAACCCAATCTGAGGCAACCTAACATGTCGGATGTAGTAGATAACAACATTCCTTGCGGATCGGTCCCTACTTCTCGGTGGGAACATTATATACGTCTATAACGTAATATAACCTAACCTAACCCATCTAGCACCTCGGTGATAATGTTTTACAAAATCCCGTTCGTGTCGTCCCGTACGTCTCGGTTGGGACATTATATACGTCTATAGCGTTATATATCCTAACCTAAGGCAGCCTAACATTTCGGATGTAGTATTTACCAACATTCCTGGCGGGTCGGTCCCTACATCTCGGTGGGAACATTATATACGTCTATATCGTAAAATAACCTAACATAACCCATTCTCCCCCTCGGTGATAATGTTTTACAGAATCCCGGCCGTGTCGGCCCGTACTTCTCCGTGGGAACATTATATATGTCTCTGACATAATATAGCTTAACCTAACCCATCTAGCCCCACGCTGGGAATTTTTTACATAATACCGTTCGCGTCGTCCTGTAGGTCACGGTTGGGACATTATATACGTCAATAACGTAATATATCCCTACCTAAGGCAACCTAACACCTCGGATGTAGTATTTTCCATCATTGCAGGCGGGTCGGCCATTACTTCTCGGTGGGAACATTATACACGTCTATAACGTAATATAACCCAACCTAACCCATCTAGCAGATCGGTGATAATGTTTTACAGAATCCCGTTCGTGTCGTCCCGTAAGTCTCGGTTGGGACATTGTATACGACTATAACGTAATATATCCCTACCTAGGGCAACCTAACATCTCGGATGTAGTATTTTCCATCATTCCTGGCGCGTCGGCCACTACTTCTCGGTGGGAACATTATATACGTCTATAACGTAAAATAACCTAACCTAAACCATCTAGCACCTCGGTGATAATGTTTTACAGAATCCCGGTCGTATGGGCCCTTACGTCTCGGTGGATACATTATATACGTCTATAAGGTTTTATATCCCAATCTAAGGCAACCTAACACCTCGGATGTACTATTTACCAATATTCCTGGCGGACCGGACCCTACTTCTCGGTGGGAACACTATATACGTCTATAACGTAATATAACCCAACCTTATCCCATCTAGCCCCTCGGTGATAATGTTTTACAGAATCCCGGGCGTGTCGGCCCGTACTTCTCCGTGGGGACATTAAGTACGTCTATAATGTTATATATGTCAACCTATGGCAACCTAACATCTCGAATGTAGTATTTTCCATCATTCCTGGCGGGCCGGACCCTACATCTCGGTGGGAACATTATATACGTCTATAACGTAATATAACCTAACCTAACCCTTCTAGCCCCTCGGTGATAATGTTTCACAGAATCCATCCGTGCCGTCCCGTATGTCTAGGTTGGGACATTATATTCGTCTATAGCGTTATATATCCTAACCTAACTCAACCTAACACCTCGGATGTACTATTTACCAACATTCCTGGCGGGTCGGACCGTACTTCTCGGTGGGAACACTATATACGTCTATGACATAATATAACCTAACCTAACCCATCTAGCGCCTCGCTGGTAATGTTTTACGGAATCCCGGTCGTGTCGGCCGGTACCTCTCCGTGCGAACATTATATATGTCTATAACGTTATATACCCTAACCTAAGGCAACCTCAAACCTCGGATGTAGTATTTTTCAACATTCCTGTCGTGTCGGCCCCTACTTCTCGGTGGGAACATTATATACGTGTATGACATAATATAACCAAACCTAACCCATCTAGCCCGTCGCTGGTAATGTTTTACAGAATCCCGTTCCTGTCGTCCCGTACGTCTAGTTTGGGACATTATATACGTACATAGCGTTATATATCCTAACCTAAGGCAGGCTAACAACTCGGATGTAGTATTTTACAACATTCCTGGCGGGTCGGACCCTACAGCTCCGTGGGAACATTACATACGTCTATAACGTAATACAACCTAACCTAACCCTTCTAGCCCCTCGCTGGTAATTTTTTACAGAATACTGTTCGTGTCGTCCCATACGTCTCGGTTGGGACAATATATACGTCTATAGCGTTATTTATCCTGACCTAAGGCAACCTAATACCTCGGATGCAGTATTTTCCAACATTCCTGGCGGGTCGGACCCTACTTCTCGGTGGGAACATTATATACGTCTATAACATAATATAACCTAACCTACCCCATCTAGCCCCTCGGTGATAATGTTTTACAGATTCCCGGTCGTATGGGCCCTTACGTCTCGGTGGATACATTATATGCGTCTATAACGTTTTATATCCCAATCTAAGGCAACCTAACATGTCGGATGTAGTATTTACCAACATTCCTGGCGGGTCGGACCCTACTTCTCTGTGAGAACATTATATACGTCTATAACACAATATAACCTAACCTAACCCATCTAGCCCCTCGCTGGTAATGTTTTACAGAATCCTGGGCGTGTCGGCCCGTACTTCTCCGTGGGGACATTAAGTACGTCTATAACGTTATATATGTCAACCTATGGCAACCTAACATCTCGGATGTAGTATTTTCCAACATTCCTGGCGGATCTGCTCCTACTTCTCGGTGGGAACATTATATACGTCTATAACATAATATAACCTAACCTATACCATCTAGCCCCTCGGTGATAATGTTTTACAGATTCCCTGTCGTATGGGCCCTTACGTCTCGGTGGATACATTATATACGTCTATAACGTTTTATATCCCAATCTAAGGCAACCTAACACCTCGGATGTACTATTTACCAACATTCCTGGCTGGGCGGACCCTACTTCTCGGTGGGAACACTATATACGCCTATATCGTAATATAACCTAACCTAACCCATCTAAACCCTCGGTGATAATGTTTTACAGAATGCCCGTCCTGTCGGCCCGTACGTCTCGGTGGGTACATTATATATAAGTCTATAACGTGATACATCCCAATCTAAGGCAACTTAACATCTAGGATGTAGTATTTTCCAACATTCCTGGCGGGTCGGCCACTACTTCTCGGTGGGAACATTATATACGTCTATAACATAATATAACCTAACCTATACCATCTAGCCCCTCGGTGATAATGTTTTACAGATTCCCTGTCGTATGGGCCCTTACGTCTCGGTGGATACATTATATACGTCTATAACGTTTTATATCCCAATCTAAGGCAACCTAACACCTCGGATGTACTATTTACCAACATTCCTGGCTGGGCGGACCCTACTTCTCGGTGGGAACACTATATACGCCTATATCGTAATATAACCTAACCTAACCCATCTAAACCCTCGGTGATAATGTTTTACGGAATGCCCGTCATGTCGGCCCGTACGTCTCGGTGGGTACATTACATACGTTTATAACGTTATATATCCCAATCTAAGGCAACCTAACATGTCGGATGTAGTATTTACCAACATTCCTGGCGGGTCGGACCCTACTTCTCGGTGGGAACATTATATCCGTCTATAACGTAACATAACCTATCCTAACCCATCAGGCACATCGCTGGCAATGTTTTACAGAATCCCTGTCGTTTCGGTCCGTACTTCTCGGTGGGAACATTATATCCGTCTATAACGTAACATAACCTATCCTAACCCATCTAGCCCCTCGCTGGTAATGTTTTACAGAATCCCGGTCGTTTCGGCCCGTACGTTTCGGTGGGTACATTATATACGTCTATAACGTTATATAACCCAATCTGAGGCAACCTAACATGTCGGATGTAGTAGATAACAACATTCCTTGCGGATCGGTCCCTACTTCTCGGTGGGAACATTATATACGTCTATAACGTAATATAACCTAACCTAACCCATCTAGCACCTCGGTGATAATGTTTTACAAAATCCCGTTCGTGTCGTCCCGTACGTCTCGGTTGGGACATTATATACGTCTATAGCGTTATATATCCTAACCTAAGGCAGCCTAACATTTCGGATGTAGTATTTACCAACATTCCTGGCGGGTCGGTCCCTACATCTCGGTGGGAACATTATATACGTCTATATCGTAAAATAACCTAACATAACCCATTCTCCCCCTCGGTGATAATGTTTTACAGAATCCCGGCCGTGTCGGCCCGTACTTCTCCGTGGGAACATTATATATGTCTCTGACATAATATAGCTTAACCTAACCCATCTAGCCCCACGCTGGGAATTTTTTACATAATACCGTTCGCGTCGTCCTGTAGGTCACGGTTGGGACATTATATACGTCAATAACGTAATATATCCCTACCTAAGGCAACCTAACACCTCGGATGTAGTATTTTCCATCATTGCAGGCGGGTCGGCCATTACTTCTCGGTGGGAACATTATACACGTCTATAACGTAATATAACCCAACCTAACCCATCTAGCAGATCGGTGATAATGTTTTACAGAATCCCGTTCGTGTCGTCCCGTAAGTCTCGGTTGGGACATTGTATACGACTATAACGTAATATATCCCTACCTAGGGCAACCTAACATCTCGGATGTAGTATTTTCCATCATTCCTGGCGCGTCGGCCACTACTTCTCGGTGGGAACATTATATACGTCTATAACGTAAAATAACCTAACCTAAACCATCTAGCACCTCGGTGATAATGTTTTACAGAATCCCGGTCGTATGGGCCCTTACGTCTCGGTGGATACATTATATACGTCTATAAGGTTTTATATCCCAATCTAAGGCAACCTAACACCTCGGATGTACTATTTACCAATATTCCTGGCGGACCGGACCCTACTTCTCGGTGGGAACACTATATACGTCTATAACGTAATATAACCCAACCTTATCCCATCTAGCCCCTCGGTGATAATGTTTTACAGAATCCCGGTCGTGTCGGCCCGTACGCATCAGTGGGGAGATTATATACGTCTATAACGTTATATATCCCAACCTAAGGCAGCTTAACATCTCGGATCTAGTATTTTCCAACATTCCTGGCCGGTCGGCACCTACTTCTCGGTGGGAACATTATATACGTCTATATCGTAATATAACCTAACCTAACCCATCTAGCCACTCGCTGGTAATGTTTTACAGAATCCCGGGCGTGTCGGCCCGTACTTCTCCGTGGGGACATTAAGTACGTCTATAATGTTATATATGTCAACCTATGGCAACCTAACATCTCGAATGTAGTATTTTCCATCATTCCTGGCGGGCCGGACCCTACATCTCGGTGGGAACATTATATACGTCTATAACGTAATATAACCTAACCTAACCCTTCTAGCCCCTCGGTGATAATGTTTCACAGAATCCATCCGTGCCGTCCCGTATGTCTAGGTTGGGACATTATATTCGTCTATAGCGTTATATATCCTAACCTAACTCAACCTAACACCTCGGATGTACTATTTACCAACATTCCTGGCGGGTCGGACCGTACTTCTCGGTGGGAACACTATATACGTCTATGACATAATATAACCTAACCTAACCCATCTAGCGCCTCGCTGGTAATGTTTTACGGAATCCCGGTCGTGTCGGCCGGTACCTCTCCGTGCGAACATTATATATGTCTATAACGTTATATACCCTAACCTAAGGCAACCTCAAACCTCGGATGTAGTATTTTTCAACATTCCTGTCGTGTCGGCCCCTACTTCTCGGTGGGAACATTATATACGTGTATGACATAATATAACCTAACGAAACCCATCTAGCCCCTCGGTGATAATGTTTTACAGAATCCCGGTCGTATGGGCCCGTACGTCTCGTTGGGTACATTATATACGTCTATAACGTTATATATCCCAATCTAAGGCAGCCTAGCATCTCGGATGAAGTATTTTCCAACATTCCTGGCAGGTCGGCCCCTAGTTCTCGGGGGGAACATTATATACGTCTATAACGCAATATAACCTAACCTAACGCATCTAGCACCTCAGTGATAATGTTTTACAGAATCCCGTTCGTGTCGTCCCGTAGGTCTCGGTTGGGATATTATGTACGTCTATAACGTTATATATCCCAACCTAAGGCAACCTAACATCTCGGATGTAGTATTTAGCATCATTCCTGGCGAGACGGACCCTACTTCTCGGTGGGAACATTATATACGTCTATAACATAATATAACCTAACCTAACCCATCTAGCCCCTTGCTGGTAATGTTTTACAGAATCCCGTTCGTGTCGTCCCGTACGTCTCGGTTGGGTTATTATATACGTCTATAATGTTATATATCCCAATCTAAGGCAACCTAACATCTCGAATGTAGTATTTACCGACATTCCTAGCGGGTCGGTCCCTACTTCTCGGTGGGAACTTTATATACGTCTATAACATATTATAGCCTAACCTAACCCATCTATCCCCTCGCTGGTAATGTTTTACAGAATCCCGGGCGTGTCGGCCCGTACTTCTCCGTGGGGACATTATGTACGTCTATAAAGTTATATATCCTAATCTAAGGCAACCTAGCATCTCGGATGCAGTATTTAACAACATTCCTGTCGGATCGGACTCTACTTCTCGGTGGGAACATTATATACGTCTACGACATAATATAACCTAACCTAACCCATCTAGCCCCTCGCTGGTAATGTTTTACAAAATCCCGGTCGTGTCTGCCCGCACTACTCCGTGGAGACATTATGTACGTCTATAACGTTATATAACCTAACCCAACACATCTAGCACCTCGCTGGTAATGTTTTACAGAATCCCGTTCGTGTCGTCCCGTACGTCTCGGTTGGGATATTATGTACGTCTATAACGTTATATATCCCAATCTAAGGCAACCTAGCATCTCGGATGAAGTATTTTCCAACATTCCTGGCGGGTCGGCCCCTAGTTCTCGGGGGGAACATTATATACGTCTATAACGCAATATAACCTAACCTAACGCATCTAGCACCTCAGTGATAATGTTTTACGGAATCCCGTTCGTGTCGTCCCGTACGTCTCGGTTGGGTTATTATATACGTCTATAATGTTATATATCCCAATCTAAGGCAACCTAACATCTCGAATGTAGTATTTACCGACATTCCTAGCGGGTCGGTCCCTACTTCTCGGTGGGAACTTTATATACGTCTATAACATATTATAGCCTAACCTAACCCATCTATCCCCTCGCTGGTAATGTTTTACAGAATCCCGGGCGTGTCGGACCGTACTTCTCCGTGGGGACATTATGTACGTCTATAACGTTATATATCCTAATCTAAGGCAACCTAGCATCTCGGATGCAGTATTTACCAACATTCCTGTCGGATCGGACTCTACTTCTCGGTGGGAACATTATATACGTCTATGACATAATATAACCTAACCTAACCCATCTAGCCCCTCGCTGGTAATGTTTTACAGAATCCTGTTCGTGTCGTCCCGTACGTCTCGGTTGGGACAATATATACGTCTATAGCGTTATATATCCTGACCTAAGGCAACCTAACACCTCGGATGTAGTATTTTCCAACATTCGTGACGGGTCGGCACCTACTTCTCGGAGCGAATATTATATACGTCTATAACGTAATATAACCTAACCTAACCCACCTAGCACCTCGGTGATAATGTTTTACAGAGTCACGTTCGTGTCGTCCCGTACGTCTCGGTTGGGATATTATATACGTCTATAATGTTATATATAACAATCTAAGGCAACCTAACATCTCGAATGTAGTATTTACCGACATTCCTGGCGAGTCGGACCCTACTTCTCGGTGCGAATATTATATACGTCTATTTCGTACTATAACCTAACCTAACCCATCTAGCACCTCGGTGATAATGTTTTACAGAGTCCCGTTCGTGTCGTCCCGTATGTCTCGGTTGCGATACTCTATACGTCTATAAAGTTATATATCCCAATCTAAGGCAACCTAACATCCCCAATGTAGTATTTACCGACATTCCTGGCAGGTCGGACCCTACTTCTCGGCGGGAACATTATATACGTCTATGACATAATATAACCTAACCTAACCCATCTAGCCCTCGCTGGTAATGTTTTACAGAATCCCGGTCATGTCGGCCCGTACTTCTCCGTGGGAACATTATATACGTCTATGACATAATCTAACCTAACCTAACCCATCTAGCCCCTCGCTCGTAATGTTTTACAGAATCCTGTTCCTGTCGTCCCGTACGTCTAGGTTGGGAAATTATATACGTCTATAACGTTATATATCCCTACCTAAGGCAACCTAACATCTCGGATGTAGTATTTACCAACATTCCTGGCGGGTCGGACCCTACTTCTCCGTTGGAACATTACGTACGTCTATAACGTAATACAACCTAACCTAACCCTTCTAGCCCCTCGCTGGTAATTTTTTACAGAATACCGTTCGTGCCGTCCCGTACGTCTCGGTTGGGACAATATATACGTCTATAGCGTTATATATCCTGATCTAAGGCAACCTAACACCTCGGATGTAGTATTTTCCAACATTCGTGACGGGTCGGCACCTTCTTCTCGGTGGGAACATTATATACGTCTATGACATAATATAACCTAACCTAACCCATCTAGTCCCTCGCTGGTAATGTTTTACAGAATCCCGTTCGTGTCGACCCGTACGTCTCGTTGGGGACATGTTATACGTCTATAGCGTTATATATCCTAACCTAAGGCAACCTAGCTCCTCTGATGTAGTATTTTCCAACATTCCTGACGGGTCGGCACCTACTTCTCGGTGGGAACATTATACACGTCTATAGCGTAATATAACCTAACCCAACGCATCTAGCAGATCGGTGATAATGTTTTACAGAATCCCGTCCGTGTCGTCCCGTACGTCTCGGTTGGGACATTATATACGTCTATAGCGTATATATCCTAACCTAAAGCAACCTAACACCTCGGATGTAGTATTTTCCAACATTCGTGACGGGTCGGCACCTTCTTCTCGGTGGGAACATTATATACGTCTATGACATAATATAACCTAACCTAACCCATCTAGTCCCTCGCTGGTAATGTTTTACAGAATCCCGTTCGTGTCGACCCGTACGTCTCGTTGGGGACATGTTATACGTCTATAGCGTTATATATCCTAACCTAAGGCAACCTAGCTCCTCTGATGTAGTATTTTCCAACATTCCTGACGGGTCGGCACCTACTTCTCGGTGGGAACATTATACACGTCTATAGCGTAATATAACCTAACCCAACCCATCTAGCAGATCGGTGATAATGTTTTACAGAATCCCGTCCGTGTCGTCCCGTACGTCTCGGTTGGGACATTATATACGTCTATAGCGTATATATCCTAACCTAAGGCAACCTAACACCTCGGATGTAGTATTTTCCATCATTCCTGGCGGGTCGGCCACTACTTCTCGGTGGGAACATTATATACGTCTATAACGTAATATAACCTAACCTAACCCATCTAGCACATCGGTGATAGTGTTTTACAGAATGCCGGTCGTGTCGGCCCTTACGTATCGGTGGGGAGATCATATACGTCTCTAACGTAATATATCCCAAACTAAGGCAACCTAACATCACAGATGTAGTATTTACCAACATTCCTGGCGGGTCGGCACCTACTTCTCGGTGGGAACATTGTACACGTCTATAGCGTAATATAACCCATCCTAACCCATCTAGCCCCTCGCTGGTAATGTTTTACAGAATCCCGTCCGTGTCGTCCCGTACGTCTCGGTTGGGACATTATATACGTCTATAGCGTATATATCCTAACCTAAAGCAACCTAACACCTCGGATGTAGTATTTTCCAACATTCCTGTCTGGTCGGCCCCTACTTCTCGGTGGGAACATTATATACGTCTATAACGTAATATAACCTAACCTAACCCATCTAGCCCCTCGGTGATAATGTTTTACAGAATCCCGTTCGTGTCGTCCCGTACGTCTCGTTGGGGACATGTTATACGTCTATAGCGTTATATACCATAACCTAAGGCAGCCTAACACCTCGGATGTAGTATTTCCCAACATTCCTGGCGGGTCGGCCCCTACTTCTCGGAGCGAACATTATATACGTCTATAACGTAATATAACCTAACCTAACCCACCTAGCACCTCGGTAATAATGTTTTACAGAATGCCGTTCGTGTCGTCCTGTACGTCTCGGTTGGGATATTATATACGTCTATAACGTTATATATCCCAACCTGAGGCAACCTAACACCTCGGATGTAGTATTTTCCAACATTCCTGACGAGTCGGCACCTACTTCTCGGTGGGAACATTATATACGTCTATGACATAATATAACCTAACCTAACCCATCTAGCCCACGCTGGTAATGTTTTACAGAATCCCGGTCATGTCGGCCCGTACTTCTCCGTGGGAACATTATATACGTCTATGACATAATATAACCTAACCTAACCCATCTAGCCCCTCGCTCGTAATGTTTTACAGAATCCTGTTCCTGTCGTCCCGTACGTCTAGGTTGGGAAATTATATACGTCTATAACGTTATATATCCCTACCTAAGGCAACCTAACATCTCGGATGTAGTATTTACCAACATTCCTGGCGGGTCGGACCCTACTTCTCCGTTGGAACATTACGTACGTCTATAACGTAATACAACCTAACCTAACCCTTCTAGCCCCTCGCTGGTAATTTTTTACAGAATACCGTTCGTGCCGTCCCGTACGTCTCGGTTGGGACAATATATACGTCTATAGCGTTATATATCCTGATCTAAGGCAACCTAACACCTCGGATGTAGTATTTTCCAACATTCGTGACGGGTCGGCACCTTCTTCTCGGTGGGAACATTATATACGTCTATGACATAATATAACCTAACCTAACCCATCTAGTCCCTCGCTGGTAATGTTTTACAGAATCCCGTTCGTGTCGACCCGTACGTCTCGTTGGGGACATGTTATACGTCTATAGCGTTATATATCCTAACCTAAGGCAACCTAACACCTCGGATGTAGTATTTTCCATCATTCCTGGCGGGTCGGCCACTACTTCTCGGTGGGAACATTATATACGTCTATAACGTAATATAACCTAACCTAACCCATCTAGCACATCGGTGATAGTGTTTCACAGAATGCCGGTCGTGTCGGCCCTTACGTATCGGTGGGGAGATCATATACGTCTCTAACGTAATATATCCCAAACTAAGGCAACCTAACATCACAGATGTAGTATTTACCAACATTCCTGGCGGGACGGTCCCTACTTCTCTGTAGAACATTATATACGTCTATAACGTAATATAACCCATCCTAACCCATCTAGCCCCTCGCTGGTAATGTTTTACAGAATCCCGTCCGTGTCGTCCCGTACGTCTCGGTTGGGACATTATATACGTCTATAGCGTATATATCCTAACCTAAAGCAACCTAACACCTCGGATGTAGTATTTTCCAACATTCCTGTCTGGTCGGCCCCTACTTCTCGGTGGGAACATTATATACGTCTATAACGTAATATAACCTAACCTAACCCATCTAGCCCCTCGGTGATAATGTTTTACAGAATCCCGTTCCTGTCGTCCCGTACGTCTCGTTGGGGACATGTTATACGTCTATAGCGTTATATACCATAACCTAAGGCAGCCTAACACCTCGGATGTAGTATTTCCCAACATTCCTGGCGGGTCGGCCCCTACTTCTCGGAGCGAACATTATATACGTCTATAACGTAATATAACCTAACCTAACCCACCTAGCACCTCGGTAATAATGTTTTACAGAATGCCGTTCGTGTCGTCCTGTACGTCTCGGTTGGGATATTATATACGTCTATAACGTTATATATCCCAACCTGAGGCAACCTAACACCTCGGATGTAGTATTTTCCAACATTCCTGACGAGTCGGCACCTACTTCTCGGTGGGAACATTATATACGTCTATGACATAATATAACCTAACCTAACCCATCTAGCCCACGCTGGTAATGTTTTACAGAATCCCGGTCATGTCGGCCCGTACTTCTCCGTGGGAACATTATATACGTCTATGACATAATATAACCTAACCTAACCCATCTAGCCCCTCGCTCGTAATGTTTTACAGAATCCTGTTCCTGTCGTCCCGTACGTCTAGGTTGGGAAATTATATACGTCTATAACGTTATATATCCCTACCTAAGGCAACCTAACATCTCGGATGTAGTATTTACCAACATTCCTGGCGGGTCGGACCCTACTTCTCCGTTGGAACATTACGTACGTCTATAACGTAATACAACCTAACCTTACCCTTCTAGCCCCTCGCTGGTAATTTTTTACAGAATACCGTTCGTGCCGTCCCGTACGTCTCGGTTGGGACAATATATACGTCTATAGCGTTATATATCCTGATCTAAGGCAACCTAACACCTCGGATGTAGTATTTTCCAACATTCGTGACGGGTCGGCACCTTCTTCTCGGTGGGAACATTATATACGTCTATGACATAATATAACCTAACCTAACCCATCTAGCCCACGCTGGTAATGTTTTACAGAATCCCGGTCATGTCGGCCCGTACTTCTCCGTGGGAACATTATATACGTCTATGACATAATATAACCTAACCTAACCCATCTAGCCCCTCGCTCGCAATGTTTTACAGAATCCTGTTCCTGTTGTCCCGTACGTCTAGGTTGGGAAATTATATACGTCTATAACGTTATATATCCCTACCTAAGGCAACCTAACATCTCGGATGTAGTATTTACCAACATTCCTGGCGGGTTGGACCCTACTTCTCCGTTGGAACATTACGTACGTCTATAACGTAATACAACCTAACCTAACCCTTCTAGCCCCTCGCTGGTAATTTTTTACAGAATCCCGTTCGTGTCGACTCGTACGTCTCGTTGGGGACAAGTTATACGTCTATAGCGTTATATATCCTAACCTAAGGCAACCTAGCTCCTCTGATGTAGTATTTTCCAACATTCCTGACGGGTCGGCACCTACTTCTCGGTGGGAACATTATACACGTCTATAGCGTAATATAACCTAACCCAACCCATCTAGCAGATCGGTGATAATGTTTTACAGAATCCCGTCCGTGTTGTCCCGTACGTCTCGGTTGGGACATTATATACGTCTATAGCGTATATATCCTAACCTAAAGCAACCTAACACCTCGGATGTAGTATTTTCCAACATTCGTGACGGGTCGGCACCTACTTCTCGGTGGGAACATTATATACGTCTATAACGTAATATAACCTAACCTAACCCATCTAGCCCCTCGGTGATAATGTTTTACAGAATCCCGTTCGTGTCGACCCGTACGTCTCGTTGGGGACATGTTATACGTCTATAGCGTTATATATCCTAACCTAAGGCAACCTAACACCTCGGATGTAGTATTTTCCATCATTCCTGGCGGGTCGGCCACTACTTCTCGGTGGGAACATTATATACGTCTATAACGTAATATAACCTAACCTAACCCATCTAGCACATCGGTGATAGTGTTTTACAGAATGCCGGTCGTGTCGGCCCTTACGTATCGGTGGGGAGATCATATACGTCTCTAACGTAATATATCCCAAACTAAGGCAACCTAACATCACAGATGTAGTATTTACCAACATTCCTGGCGGGTCGGCACCTACTTCTCGGTGGGAACATTATACACGTCTATAGCGTAATATAACCCATCCTAACCCATCTAGCCCCTCGCTGGTAATGTTTTACAGAATCCCGTCCGTGTCGTCCCGTACGTCTCGGTTGGGACATTATATACGTCTATAGCGTATATATCCTAACCTAAAGCAACCTAACACCTCGGATGTAGTATTTTCCAACATTCCTGTCTGGTCGGCCCCTACTTCTCGGTGGGAACATTATATACGTCTATAACGTAATATAACCTAACCTAACCCATCTAGCCCCTCGGTGATAATGTTTTACAGAATCCCGTTCGTGTCGTCCCGTACGTCTCGTTGGGGACATGTTATACGTCTATAGCGTTATATACCATAACCTATGGCAGCCTAACACCTCGGATGTAGTATTTCCCAACATTCCTGGCGGGTCGGCCCCTACTTCTCGGAGCGAACATTATATACGTCTATAACGTAATATAACCTAACCTAACCCACCTAGCACCTCGGTAATAATGTTTTACAGAATGCCGTTCGTGTCGTCCTGTACGTCTCGGTTGGGATATTATATACGTCTATAACGTTATATATCCCAACCTGATGCAACCTAACACCTCGGATGTAGTATTTTCCAACATTCCTGACGAGTCGGCACCTACTTCTCGGTGGGAACATTATATACGTCTATGACATAATATAACCTAACCTAACCCATCTAGCCCACGCTGGTAATGTTTTACAGAATCCCGGTCATGTCGGCCCGTACTTCTCCGTGGGAACATTATATACGTCTATGACATAATATAACCTAACCTAACCCATCTAGCCCCTCGCTCGTAATGTTTTACAGAATCCTGTTCCTGTCGTCCCGTACGTCTAGGTTGGGAAATTATATACGTCTATAACGTTATATATCCCTACCTAAGGCAACCTAACATCTCGGATGTAGTATTTACCAACATTCCTGGCGGGTCGGACCCTACTTCTCCGTTGGAACATTACGTACGTCTATAACGTAATACAACCTAACCTAACCCTTCTAGCCCCTCGCTGGTAATTTTTTACAGAATACCGTTCGTGCCGTCCCGTACGTCTCGGTTGGGACAATATATACGTCTATAGCGTTATATATCCTGATCTAAGGCAACCTAACACCTCGGATGTAGTATTTTCCATCGTTCCTGGCGGGTCGGCCACTACTTCTCGGTGGGAACATTATATACGTCTATAACGTAATATAACCTAACCTAACCCATCTAGCACATCGGTGATAGTGTTTTACAGAATGCCGGTCGTGTCGGCCCTTACGTATCGGTGGGGAGATCATATACGTCTCTAACGTAATATATCCCAAACTAAGGCAACCTAACATCACAGATGTAGTATTTACCAACATTCCTGGCGGGTCGGCACCTACTTCTCGGTGGGAACATTATACACGTCTATAGCGTAATATAACCTAACCCAACCCATCTAGCAGATCGGTGATAATGTTTTACAGAATCCCGTCCGTGTCGTCCCGTACGTCTCGGTTGGGACATTATATACGTCTATACCGTATATATCCTGACCTAAAGCAACCTAACACCTCGGATGTAGTATTTTCCAACATTCGTGACGGGTCGGCACCTACTTCTCGGTGGGAACATTATATACGTCTATAACGTAATATAACCTAACCTAACCCATCTAGCCCCTCGGTGATAATGTTTTACAGAATCCCGTTCGTGTCGACCCGTACGTCTCGTTGGGGACATGTTATACGTCTATAGCGTTATATATCCTAACCTAAGGCAACCTAACACCTCGGATGTAGTATTTTCCATCATTCCTGGCGGGTCGGCCACTACTTCTCGGTGGGAACATTATATACGTCTATAACGTAATATAACCTAACCTAACCCATCTAGCACATCGGTGATAGTGTTTTACAGAATGCCGGTCGTGTCGGCCCTTACGTATCGGTGGGGAGATCATATACGTCTCTAACGTAATATATCCCAAACTAAGGCAACCTAACATCACAGATGTAGTATTTACCAACATTCCTGGCGGGACGGTCCCTACTTCTCTGTAGAACATTATATACGTCTATAACGTAATATAACCCATCCTAACCCATCTAGCCCCTCGCTGGTAATGTTTTACAAAATCCCGGTCGCATCGGCCCGTACGCCTCGGTTGGGACATTATATACGTCTATAGCGTATATATCCTAACCTAAGGCAACCTAACACCTCGGATGTAGTATTTTCCAACAGTCGTGACGGGTCGGCACCTACTTCTCGGTGGGAACATTATATACGTCTATGACATAATATAACCTAACCTAACCCATCTAGCCCACGCTGGTAATGTTTTACAGAATCCCGGTCATGTCGGCCCGTACTTCTCCGTGGGAACATTATATACGTCTATGACATAATATAACCTAACCTAACCCATCTAGCCCATCGCTCGTAATGTTTTACAGAATCCTGTTCCTGTCGTCCCGTACGTCTAGGTTGGGAAATTATATACGTCTATAACGTTATATATCCCTACCTAAGGCAACCTAACATCTCGGATGTAGTATTTACCAACATTCCTGGCGGGTCGGACCCTACTTCTCCGTTGGAACATTACGTACGTCTATAACGTAATACAACCTAACCTAACCCTTCTAGCCCCTCGCTGGTAATGTTTTACAAAATCCCGGTCGCATCGGCCCGTACGCCTCGGTTGGGACATTATATACGTCTATAGCGTATATATCCTAACCTAAGGCAACCTAACACCTCGGATGTAGTATTTTCCAACAGTCGTGACGGGTCGGCACCTACTTCTCGGTGGGAACATTATATACGTCTATGACATAATATAACCTAACCTAACCCATCTAGCCCTTCGCTCGTAATGTTTTACAGAATCCCGTTCGTGTCGTCCCTTACGTCTCGGTTGGGACATTATATACGTCTATAGGGATACATATCCTAACCTAAGGCAGCCTAACACCTCGGATGTAGTATTTTCCAACATTCGTGTCGGGTCGGCACCTTCTTCTCGGTGGGAACATTATATACGTCTATGACATAATATAACCTAACCTAACCCATCTAGTCCCTCGCTGGTAATGTTTTACAGAATCCCGTTCGTGTCGACCCGTACGTCTCGTTGGGGACATGTTATACGTCTATAGCGTTATATATCCTAACCTAAGGCAACCTAGCTCCTCTGATGTAGTATTTTCCAACATTCCTGACGGGTCGGCACCTACTTCTCGGTGGGAACATTATACACGTCTATAGTGTAATATAACCTAACCCAACCCATCTAGCAGATCGGTGATAATGTTTTACAGAATCCCGTCCGTGTCGTCCCGTACGTCTCGGTTGGGACATTATATACGTCTATAGCGTATATATCCTAACCTAAAGCAACCTAACACCTCGGATGTAGTATTTTCCAACATTCGTGACGGGTCGGCACCTACTTCTCGGTGGGAACATTATATACGTCTATAACGTAATATAACCTAACCTAACCCATCTAGCCCCTCGGTGATAATGTTTTACAGAATCCCGTTCGTGTCGACCCGTACGTCTCGTTGGGGACATGTTATACGTCTATAGCGTTATATATCCTAACCTAAGGCAACCTAACACCTCGGATGTAGTATTTTCCATCATTCCTGGCGGGTCGGCCACTACTTCTTGGTGGGAACATTATATACGTCTATAACGTAATATAACCTAACCTAACCCATCTAGCACATCGGTGATAGTGTTTTACAGAATGCCGGTCGTGTCGGCCCTTACGTATCGGTGGGGAGATCATATACGTCTCTAACGTAATATATCCCAAACTAAGGCAACCTAACATCACAGATGTAGTATTTACCAACATTCCTGGCGGGACGGTCCCTACTTCTCTGTAGAACATTATATACGTCTATAACGTAATATAACCCATCCTAACCCATCTAGCCCCTCGCTGGTAATGTTTTACAAAATCCCGGTCGCATCGGCCCGTACGCCTCGGTTGGGACATTATATACGTCTATAGCGTTATATATCCTAGCCTAAGGCAACCTAACACCTCGGATGTAGTATTTTCCAACATTCGTGACGGGTCGGCACCTACTTCTCGGTGGGAACATTATATACGTCTTTGACATAATATAACCTAACCTAACACATCTAGCCCCTCGCTGGTAATGTTTTACAGAAGCCCGTTCCTGTCGTCCCGTAAGTCTAGTTTGGGACACTATATACGTCTATAACGTAATATAATATAACCTAACCCATCTAGCAACTCGGTGATAGTGTTTTACAGAATGCCGGTCGTGTCGGCTAGTACGTATCGGTGGGGAGATTATATACGTCTCTAACGTAATATATCCCAACCTAAGGCAACCTAACATCACGGATGTAGTATTTACCAACGTTCCTGGCGGGTCGATCCCTACTTCTCGGTAGAACATTATATACGTCTATAACGTAATTTAACCTAACCTAACCCTTCTAGCCCCTCGGTGATAATGTTTTACAGAATCCCGTCCGTGTCGTCCCGTACGTCTCTGTTGGGACATTATATATGCCTATAGCGTTATATATCCTAACCTAAGGCAGCCTAACATTTCGGATGTAGTATTTACCAACATTCCTGGCGGGTCGGCCCCTACTTCTCGGTGGGAACATTATATACGTCTATAACATAATATAACCTAACCTAACCCATCTATCCCCTCGGTGATAATGTTTTACAGAATGCCCGTCGTGTCGGCCCGTACGTCTCGGTGGGTACATTATATACGTCTATAACGTAACATAACCTATCCTAAACCATCTAGCACCTCGTTGGTAATGTTTTACAGAATCCCGGTCGTGTCGGCCCGTACGCCTCGGTTGGGACATTATATACGTCTATAGCGTATATATCCTAACCTAAGGCAACCTAACACCTCGGATGTAGTATTTTCCAACATTCGTGACGGGTCGGCACCTACTTCTCGGTGGGAACATTATATACGTCTATGACATAATATAACCTAACCTAACCCATCTAGCCCTTCGCTGGTAATGTTTTACAGAATCCCGGTCGTATCGGCCCGTACGTCTCGGTGGGTACATTATATACGTCTATAACGTTATATATCCCAATCTAAGGCAACCTAACATCTCGGATGTAGTATTTACCAACATTCCTGACGGGTCGGACCCTACTTCTCGGTGGGAACATTATATACGTCTATATCGTAATATAACCCAACCTAACCCATCTAGCCCCTCGCTGGTAATGTTTTACAGGATCCTGGGCGTGTCGGCCCGTACTTCTCCGTGGGGAAATTAAGTACGTCTAGAACGTTATATATGTCAACCTATGGCAACCTAACATCTCGGATGTAGTATTTTCCAACATTCCTGGCGGATCTGCTCCTACTTCTCGGTGGGAACATTATATACGTCTATAACGTAATATAACCCAACCCAACCAATCTAGCCCATCGGTGATAATGTTTTACAGAATCCCGGTCGTGTCGGCCCGTACGCATCAGTGGGGAGATTATATACGTCTATAACGTTATATATCCCAACCTAAGGCAGCTTAACATCTCGGATGTAGTATTTTCCAACATTCCTGGCCGGTCGGCACCTACTTCTCGGTGGGAACATTATATACGCCTATAACGTAATATAACCTAACCTAACCCAGCTAGTACGTCGGTGATAATGTTTTACAGAACCCCGGTCGTGTCGGCCCCTACGTCTCGGTGGGTACATTATATATAAGTCTATAACGTGATACATCCCAATCTAAGGCAACTTAACATCTAGGATGTAATATTTTCCATCATTCCTGGCGGGTCGGCCCCTACTTCTCGGTGGGAACATTATATACGTCTATAACATAATATAACCTAACCTAACCCATCTAGCCCCTCGGTGATAATGTTTTACAGAATGCCCGTCGTGTCGGCCCGTACGTCTCGGTGGGTACATTATATACGTCTATAACGTTATATATTCCAATCTAAGTCAACCTAACATGTCGGATGTAGTATTTACCAACATTCCTGGCGGGTCGGACCCTACTTCTCGGTGGGAACATTATATACGTCTATATCGTAATATAACATAACCTAACCCATCTAGCCCCTCGGTGATAGTGTTTTACAGAATGCCAGTCGTGTCGGCCCGTACGTCTCGGTTGGGAGATTATATACGTCTGTAGCGCTATATATCCTAAGCTAACACATCTAACACCTCGCTGGTAATGTTTTACAGAATCCCGTTCGTGTCGTCCCGTAAATCTCGGTTGGGACATTCTATACGTCTATAGCGTTATATATCCTAACCTAAGGCAGGCTAACATCTCGGATGTAGTATTTAGCAACATTCCTGGCGGGACGGACCCTACTTCTCGGTGGGAACATTATATACGTCTATGACATAATATAACCTAACCTAACCCATCTAGCCCCTCACTGGTAATGTTTTACAGAATCCCGTTCGTGTCGTCCCGTACGTCTCGGTTGGGATATTGTATACGTCTATCTCGTTATATACCTTAACCTAAGGCAGCCTAACACCTCAGATGTAGTATTTTCCAACATTCCTTGCGCGTCGGACCCTACTTCTCGGTGGGAACATTATATACGTCTATAACGTAATATAACCTAACCTAACGCATCTAGCACCTCGGTGATAATGTTTTACACAATCCCGTTCGTGTCGTACCGTACGTCTCGGTTGGGATATTATGTACGTATATAACGTTATATATCCCAACCTAAGGCAAACTAACATCTCGGATGTAGTATTTACCAACATTCCTGGCGGGACGGACCCTACTTCTCGGTGGGAACATTATATACGTCTATAACATAATACAACCTAACCTAACCCATCTAGGCCCTCGCTGGTAATGTTTTACAGAATCCCGTTCGTGTCGGCCCGTACTTCTCCGTGGGGACATTATGTACGTCTATAACGCTATATATCCCAATCTAAGGCAACCTAGCATCTCGGATGCAGTATTTACCAACATTCCTGGCGGGTCGGACCCTACTTCTCGGTGGGAACATTATATACGTCTATAACGTAACATAACGTAACTTAACCCATCTAGCCCCTCGCTGGTAATGTTTTACAGAATCCCGGTCGTGTCTGCCCGTACTTCTCCGTGGAGACATTATGTACCTCTATAACGTCATATAACCTAACCTAACACATCTAGTCCCTCGCTGGTAATGTTTTACAGAATCCCGTTCGTGTCGTCCCGTACGTCTCGGTTGGTATATTATATACGTCTGTTGCGTTATATACCCTAACCTGAGGTAGCCTAACACCTCAGATGTAGTATTTACCAACATTCTTGGCGTGTCGGACCCTACTTCTCGGTGGGAACATTATACACGTCTATAACATGATATAACCTAACCTAACCCATCTAGCCCCTCGCTGGAAATGTTTTACAGAATCCCGTTCGTGTCGTCCAGTACGTCTCGGTGGGTACATTATATACGTCTCTAACGTTATATATCCTAACCTAAGGTAACGTAACACCTCAGATGTAGTATTTTCCAACATTCGTGACGGGTCGGCCCCTACTTCTCGGTGGGAACATTATATACGTCTACATTGTAATAGAACCTAACCTAACCCATCTTGCCCCTCGGTGATAACGTTTTACAGAATGTCGGTCCTGTCAGACCGTACGACTCGGTGGAAACATTATATACGTATGTATCGTAATATATCCTAACCTAACCCATCTAGCACCTCGATGAAAGTGTTTTACAGAATCCCGTTCGTGTCGCCCGTTCGTCTCGGTGGGTACATTATGTACGTCTATAACGTTGTATATCCTAACCTAAGGCAGCCGAACACCTCAGATGTAGTATTTTACAACATTCCTGGCGAATCAGCCCCAACTTCTCGGTGGGAAGATTATGTACGTCTATAACGTTATATAACCTAGCCTAACACATCTAGCTTCTCGCTGGTAATGTTTTACAGAACCCCGTTCGTGTCGTCCCGTACGTCTCGGTTGGGGTATTATATACGTCTATAACGTTATATATCCCAATCTAAGGCAACCTAACATCTCGAATGTAGTATTTACAGACATTCCTGGCGGGTCGGACCCTACTTCTCGGTGGGAAAATTATATACGTCTATAACATAATATAACCTAACCTAACCCATCAGGCCCCTCGCTGGTAAGGTTTTACAGAATCCCGTACGTGTCGTCCCGTACGTCTCGGATGGGACTTTATATACGTCTATAGCGTTATACACCATAACCTAAGGCAGCCTAACACCTCGGATGTAGTGTTTCCCAACATTCCTGGCGGGTCGGCCCCTACTTCTCGCAGGAAACATTATATACGTCTATAACGTAATATAACCTAACCTAACCCATCTAGCACCTCGGTGATAATGTTTTATAGAATCCCGTTCGTGTCGTCCCGTACGTCTCGGTTGGGATATTATATACGCCTATAATGCTATATATCCCAATCTAAGGCAACCTAACATCTCGAATGTCGTATTTACCGACATTCCTGCCGAGTCGGGCCCTACTTCTCGGCGGGAAAATTATATACGTCTATTTCGTAATATAACCCAACCTAACCCATCTAGCACCTCGGTGATAATGTTTTACGGAGTCCCGTTCGTTTCGTCCCGTACGTCTCGGTTGGTATATTATATACGTCTATAACGTTATATATCCCAACCAAAGGCAACCTAACAGCTCGGATGTTGTATTTTCCAACATGCATGGCTGGTCGGCCCCTACTTCTCGGTGGGAACATTATATACGTCTATAACGTAATATAACCTAACCTAACCCATCTAGCACCTCGGTGATAATGTTTTACAGAGTCCCGTTTGTGTCGTGCCGTATGTCTCGGTTGCGATATTCTATACGTCTATAATGTTATATATCCCAATCTAAGGCAACCTAACATCCCCAATGTAGTATTTACCGACATTCCTGGCAGGTCGGTCCCTACTTCTCGGTGGGAACATTATATACGTCTATAACATAATATAACCTAACCTAACACACCTAGCCCCTCGCTGGTAATGTTTTACAGAATCCCGGTCGTGTCGGACCGTACTTCTTCGTGGGGACATTATGTACGTCTATAACGTTATATAATCTAACCTAACACATCTAGCACCTGGCTGGTAATATTTTACAGAATCCCGTTCGTGTCGTCCCGTACGTCTCGGTTGGGACATTATACACGTCTATAGCGTTAAAAATCCTAACTTAAGGCAGGCCAACATCTCGAATGTAGTATTTTACAACATTCCTGGCGAATCAGCCCCAACTTCTCGGTGGGAAGATTATGTACGTCTATAACGTTATATAACCTAGCCTAACACATCTAGCTTCTCGCTGGTAATGTTTTACAGAACCCCGTTCGTGTCGTCCCGTACGTCTCGGTTGGGGTATTATATACGTCTATAACGTTATATATCCCAATCTAAGGCAACCTAACATCTCGAATGTAGTATTTACAGACATTCCTGGCGGGTCGGACCCTACTTCTCGGTGGGAAAATTATATACGTCTATAACATAATATAACCTAACCTAACCCATCAGGCCCCTCGCTGGTAAGGTTTTACAGAATACCGTACGTGTCGTCCCGTACGTCTCGGATGGGACTTTATATACGTCTATAGCGTTATACGCCATAACCTAAGGCAGCCTAACACCTCGGATGTAGTGTTTCCCAACATTCCTGGCGGGTCGGCCCCTACTTCTCGCAGGAGACATTATATACGTCTATAACGTAATATAACCTAACCTAACCCATCTAGCACCTCGGTGATAATGTTTTATAGAATCCCGTTCGTGTCGTCCCGTACGTCTCGGTTGGGATATTATATACGTCTATAATGCTATATATCCCAATCTAAGGCAACCTAACATCTCGAATGTAGTATTTACCGACATTCCTGGCGAGTCGGACCCTACTTCTCGGTGGGAAAATTATATACTTCTATTTCGTAATATAACCTAACCTAACCCATCTAGCACCTCGGTGATAATGTTTTACAGAGTCCCGTTTGTGTCGTGCCGTATGTCTCGGTTGCGATATTCTATACGTCTAAAATGTTATATATCCCAATCTAAGGCAACCTAACATCCCCAATGTAGCATTTACCGACATTCCTGGCAGGTCGGTCCCTACTTCTCGGTGGGAACATTATATACGTCTATAACGTAACATAACCTAACCTAACCCATCTAGCCCCCCGCTAGTAATCTTTTACAGAATCCCGTTCGTGTCGTCCAGTACGTCTCGGTTGGGACATTATATACGTCTATAGCGTTAAAAATCCTAACATAAGGCAGGCCAACATCTCGAATGTAGTATTTTACAACATTCCTGGCGGATCAGACCCAACTTCTCGGTGGGAACATTATGTACGTCTATAACGTTATATGACCTAACCTAACACATCTAGCACCTCGCTGGTAATGTTTTACAGAATCCCGTCCGTGTCGTCCCGTACGACTCGGTTGGGACATTATATACGTCTATAGCGTTATATATTCTATCCTAAGGCAGGCCAACATCTCGTATGTAGTATTTTACAACATTCCTGGCGGATCGGCTCCAACTTCTCGGTGGGAACATTATGTACGTCTATAACGTTATATAACCTAACCTAACACATCTAGCCCCTCGCTGGTAATGTTTTACAGAACCCCGTTCGTGTCGTCCCGTACGTCTCGGTTGGAGTACTATATACGTCTATAACGTTATATATCCCAACCTGAGGCAACCTAAGATCTCGAATGTAGTATTTACCGACATTCCTGGCGGGTCGGACCCTACTTCTCGGTGGGAACATTATATACGTCTATATCGTAATATAACCTAACCTAACCCATCTTGCCCCTCGGTGATAATGTTTTACAGAATGCCGGTCGTTTCGTCCCGTACGTCTCGGTTGGGATATTATATACGTCTATAACGTTATATATCCCAATCTAAGGCAACCTAACATCTCGAATGTAGTAGTTACAGAGGGGCCGGACCCTAGTATTCCTGGCGGGTCGGACCCTACTTCTCGGTGGGAACATTATATAAGTCTATAACGTAACATAACCTAACCTAACCCATCTAGCCCCTTGCTAGTAATCTTTTACAGAATCCCGTTCGTGTCGTCCAGTACGTCTCGGTTGGGACATTATATACGTCTATAGCGTTATATACCATAACCTAAGGCAATCTAACACCTCGGATGTAGTATTTACCGACATTCCTGTCGGGTCGGACCCTACTTTTCGGTGGGAACATTATATAAGTCTATAACGTAACATGACCTAACCTAACCCATCTAGCCCCTCGCTGGTAATGATTTACAGAATCCCGTTCGTGTCGTCCCGTACGTCTCGGTTGGGTTATTATATACGTCTATAGCGTTAAAAATCCTAACATAAGGCAGGCCAACATCTCGAATGTAGTATTTTACAACATTCCTGGCGGATCAGCCCCAACTTCTCGGTGGGAACATTATGTACGTCTATAACGTTATATAACCTAACCTAACACATCTAGCACCTCGCTGGTAATGTTTTACAGAATCCCGTCCGTGTCGTCCCGTACGACTCGGTTGGGACATTATATACGTCTATAGCGTTATATATTCTATCCTAAGGCAGGCCAACATCTCGTATGTAGTATTTTACAACATTCCTGGCGGATCGGCCCCAACTTCTCGGTGGGAACATTATGTACGTCTATAACGTTATATAACCTAACCTAACACATCTAGCACCTCGGTGATAATGTTTTACAGAATCCCGTTCGTGTCGTGCCGTACGTCTCGGTTGGGATATTATATACGTCTATAATGCTATGTATCCCAATCTAAGGCAACGTAACATCTCGAATGTAGTATTTACCGACATTCCTGGCGGGTCGGACCCTACTTCTCGGTGGGAACACTATATACGTCTATAACATAATATAACCTAACCTAACCCATCTAGCCCCTCGCTGGTAATGTTTTACAGAATCCCGGTCGTGTTGGCCCGTACTTCTTCGTGGGGACATTATGTACGTCTATAACTTTATATATCCCAATCTAAGGCAACCTAACATCTCGAATATAGTATTTACCGACATTCCTGGCGGGTCGGACCCTACTTCTCGGTGGGAACATTATATACGTCTATAACATAATATAACCTAACCTAACCCATCTAGCCCCTTGCTGGTAATGTTTTACAGAATCCCGGTCGTGTCGGCCCGCCCATCTCCGTGGGGACATTATGTACGTCTATAACGTAATATAACCTAACCTAACCCATTTAGCCCCTCGGTGATAATGTTTTAGAGAATCTCGCTCGTGTCGGCAGGAACGTCTCGGTCGGAACATTATATACATCTATAACGTTATATATCCCAATCTAAGGCAACCTGACATCTCGAACGTCGTATTTACCGACATTCCTGGCGATTCGGACCCTACTTCTCGGCGGGAAAATTACATACGTCTATTTCGTAATATAACCCAACCTAACCCATCTAGCTCCACGGTGATAATGTTTTACAGAGTCCCGTTCGTGTCCTCCCGTATGTCTCGGTTGCGATATTCTATACGTCTATAATGTTGTATATCCCAACCTAAGGCAACCTAACAACCCGAATGTAGTATTTACCGACATTCCTGGCGGGTCGGACCCTACTTCTCGGTGGGAACATTATATACGTCTATAACATAATATAACCTCACCTAACCCATCTAGCCCCTTGCTGGTAATGTTTTACAGAATCCCGGTCGTGTCGGCCCGCCCATCTCTGTGGGGACATTATGTACGTCTATAACGTAATATAACCTAACCTAACACATTTAGCCCCTCGGTGATAATGTTTTAGAGAATCTCGGTCGTGTCGGCAGGAACGTCTCGGTCGGAACATTATATACGTCTATAACGTTATATATCCTAATCTAAGGCAACCTATCATCTCGAATGTAGTATTTACCGACATTCCTGGCGGGTCGGACCCTACTTCTCGGTGGGAAAATTATATACGTCTATTTCGTAATATAACCCAACCTAACCCATCTAGCACCTCGGTGATAATGTTTTACAGAATCCCGTTCGTGTCGTCCCGTACGTCTCGGTTGGGATATTATATACGCCTATAATGCTATATATCCCAATCTAAGGCAACCTGACATCTCGAACGTCGTATTTACCGACATTCCTGGCGAGTCGGACCCTACTTCTCGGTGGGAAAATTATATTCGTCTATTTCGTAATATAACCCAACCTAACCCGCATGTCTCGTTTGGGATATTATATACGTCTGTAGCGTTATATACCCTAACCTAAGGCAGCCTAACACCTCGGATGTAATATTTTCCAACATTCCTGGCGGTTCGGCCTCTACTTTTCGCTGGGAACATTATATACGTCTATAACATAATATAACCTAACCTAACCCATCTAGCCCCTCGCTGGTAATGTTTTACAGAATCCCGGTCGTGTTGGCCCGTACTTCTTCGTGGGGACATTATGTACGTCTATAACGTTATATAACTTAACCTAACACATATAGCTCCTCGCTGGTAATGTTTTACAGAATCCCGTTCGTGTCGTCCCGTACATCTCGGTTGGGACATTATATACGTCTATAGCGTTATATATTCTATCCTAAGGCAGGCCAACATCTCGTATGTAGTATTTTACAACATTCCTGGCGGATCGGCCCCAACTTCTCGGTGGGAACATTATGTACGTCTATAACGTTATATAACCTAACCTAACACATCTAGCACCTCGGTGATAATGTTTTACAGAATCCCGTTCGTGTCGTGCCGTACGTCTCGGTTGGGATATTATATACGTCTATAATGCTATATATCCCAATCTAAGGCAACGTAACATCTCGAATGTAGTATTTACCGACATTCCTGGCGGGTCGGACCCTACTTCTCGGTGGGAACACTATATACGTCTATAACATAATATAACCTAACCTAACCCATCTAGCCCCTCGCTGGTAATGTTTTACAGAATCCCGGTCGTGTTGGCCCGTACTTCTTCGTGGGGACATTATGTACGTCTATAACTTTATATATCCCAATCTAAGGCAACCTAACATCTCGAATATAGTATTTACCGACATTCCTGGCGGGTCGGACCCTACTTCTCGGTGGGAACATTATATACGTCTATAACATAATATAACCTAACCTAACCCATCTAGCCCCTTGCTGGTAATGTTTTACAGAATCCCGGTCGTGTCGGCCCGCCCATCTCCGTGGGGACATTATGTACGTCTATAACGTAATATAACCTAACCTAACCCATTTAGCCCCTCGGTGATAATGTTTTAGAGAATCTCGGTCGTGTCGGCAGGAACGTCTCGGTCGGAACATTATATACGTCTATAACGTTATATATCCCAATCTAAGGCAACCAGTCATCTCGAATGTAGTATTTACGGACATTCCTGGCGGGTCGGACCCTACTTCTCGGTGGGAAAATTATATACGTCTATTTCGTAATATAACCCAACCTAACCCATCTAGCACCTCGGTGATAATGTTTTACAGAATCCCGTTCGTGTCCTCCCGTATGTCTCGGTTGCGATATTCTATACGTCTATAATGTTGTATATCCCAACCTAAGGCAACCTAACAACCCGAATGTAGTATTTACCGACATTCCTGGCGGGTCGGACCCTACTTCTCGGTGAGAACATTATATACGTCTATAACATAATATAACCTCACCTAACCCATCCAACCCCTTGCTGGTAATGTTTTACAGAATCCCGGTCGTGTCGGCCCGCCCATCTCCGTGGGGACATTATGTACGTCTATAACGTAATATAACCTAACCTAACACATTTAGCCCCTCGGTGATATTGTTTTAGAGAATCTCGGTCGTGTCGGCAGGAACGTCTCGGTCGGAACATTATATACGTCTGTAACGTTATATATCCCAATCTAAGGCAACCTATCTTCTCGAATGTAGTATTTACCGACATTCCTTGCGGGTCGGACCCTACTTCTCGGTGGGAAAATTATATACGTCTATTTCGTAATATAACCCAACCTAACCCATCTAGCACCTCGGTGATAATGTTTTACAGAATCCCGTTCGTGTCGTCCCGTACGTCTCGGTTGGGATATTATATACGCCTATAATGCTATATATCCCAATCTAAGGCAACCTGACATCTCGAACGTCGTATTTGCCGACATTCCTGGCGATTCGGACCCTACTTCTCGGCGGGAAAATTACATACGTCTATTTCGTAATATAACCCAACCTAACCCATCTAGCTCCACGGTGATAATGTTTTACAGAGTCCCGTTCGTGTCCTCCCGTATGTCTCGGTTGCGATATTCTATACGTCTATAATGTTATATATCCCAACCTAAGGCAACCTAACAACCCGAATGTAGTATTTACCGACATTCCTGGCGCGTCGGACCCTACTTCTCGGTGGGAACATTATATACGTCTATAACATAATATAACCTAACCTAACCCATCTAGCCCCTTGCTGGTAATGTTTTACAGAATCCCGGTCGTGTCGGCCCGCCCATCTCCGTGGGAACATTATGTACGTCTATAACGTAATATAACCTAACCTAACCCATTTAGCCCCTCGGTGATAATGTTTTAGAGAATCTCGGTCGTGTCGGCAGGAACGTCTCGGTCGGAACATTATATACGTCTATAACGTTATATATCCCAATCTAAGGCAACATATCATCTCGAATATAGTATTTACCGACATTCCTGGCGGGTCGGACCCTACTTCTCGGTGGGAAAATTATATACGTCTATTTCGTAATATAACCCAACCTAACCCATCTAGCACCTCGGTGATAATGTTTAACGGAGTCCCGTTCGTTTCGTCCCGTACGTCTCGGTTGGTATATTATATACGTCTATAACGTTATATATCCCAATCTAAGGCAACCTAACATCTCGAATATAGTATTTACCGACATTCCTGGCGGGGCGGACCCTACTTCTCGGTGGGAATATTATATACGTCTATAACGTAATATAACCTAACCTAACCCATCTAGCACCTCGGTGATAATGTTTTACTGAATCCCGTTCGTGTCCTCCCGTATGTATCGGTTGCGATATTCTATACGTCTATAATGTTATATATCCCAATCTAAGGCAACCTAACAACCCGAATGTAGTATTTACCGACATTCCTGGCGCGTCGGACCCTACTTCTCGGTGGGAACATTATATACGTCTATAACATAATATAACCTAACCTAACCCATCTAGCCCCTTGCTGGTAATGTTTTACAGAATCCCGGTCGTGTCGGCCCGCCCATCTCCGTGGGGACATTATGTACGTCTATAACGTAATATAACCTAACCTAACACATTTAGCCCCTCGGTGATATTGTTTTAGAGAATCTCGGTCGTGTCGGCAGGAACGTCTCGGTCGGAACATTATATACGTCTATAACGTTATATATCCCAATCTAAGGCAACCTATCATCTCGAATGTAGTATTTACCGACATTCCTGGCGGGTCGGACCCTACTTCTCGGTGGGAACATTATACACGTCTATAACATAATATAACCTAACCCAACCCATCTAGCCCCTTGCTGGTAATGTTTTACAGAATCCCGGTCGTGTCGGCCCGCCCATCTCTGTGGGGACATTATGTACGTCTATAACGTAATATAACCTAACCTAACACATTTAGCCCCTCGGTGATAATGTTTTAGAGAATCTCGGTCGTGTCGGCAGGAACGTCTCGGTCGGAACATTATATACGTCTATAACGTTATATATCCCAATCTAAGGCAACCTATCATCTCGAATGTAGTATTTACCGACATTCCTGGCGGGTCGGACCCTACTTCTCGGTGGGAAAATTATATACGTCTATTTCGTAATATAACCCAACCTAACCCATCTAGCACCTCGGTGATAATGTTTTACAGATTCCCGTTCGTGTCGTCCCGTACGTCTCGGTTGGGATATTATATACGCCTATAATGCTATATATCCCAAATCTAAGGCAACCTGACATCTCGAACTTCGTATTTACCGACATTCCTGGCGAGTCGGACCCTACTTCTCGGCGGGAAAATTACATACGTCTATTTCGTAATATAACCCAACCTAACCCATCTAGCTCCACGGTGATAATGTTTTACAGAGTCCCGTTCGTGTCCTCCCGTATGTCTCGGTTGCGATATTCTATACGTCTATAATGTTGTATATCCCAACCTAAGGCAACCTAACAACCCGAATGTAGTATTTACCGACATTCCTGGCGGGTCGGACCCTACTTCTCGGTGGGAACATTATACACGTCTATAACATAATATAACCTAACCCAACCCATCTAGCCCCTTGCTGGTAATGTTTTACAGAATCCCGGTCGTGTCGGCCCGCCCATCTCTGTGGGGACATTATGTACGTCTATAACGTAATATAACCTAACCTAACACATTTAGCCCCTCGGTGATAATGTTTTAGAGAATCTCGGTCGTGTCGGCAGGAACGTCTCGGTCGGAACATTATATACGTCTATAACGTTATATATCCCAATCTAAGGCAACCTATCATCTCGAATGTAGTATTTACCGACATTCCTGGCGGGTCGGACCCTACTTCTCGGTGGGAAAATTATATACGTCTATTTCGTAATATAACCCAACCTAACCCATCTAGCACCTCGGTGATAATGTTTTACAGAATCCCGTTCGTGTCGTCCCGTACGTCTCGGTTGGGATATTATATACGCCTATAATGCTATATATCCCAATCTAAGGCAACCTGACATCTCGAACGTCGTATTTACCGACATTCCTGGCGAGTCGGACCCTACTTCTCGGCGGGAAAATTACATACGTCTATTTAGTAATATAACCCAACCTAACCCATGTAGCTCCACGGTGATAATGCTTTACAGAGTCCCGTTCGTGTCCTCCCGTATGTCTCGGTTGCGATATTCTATACGTCTATAATGTTGTATATCCCAACCTAAGGCAACCTAACAACCCGAATGTAGTATTTACCGACATTCCTGGCGGGTCGGACCCTACTTCTCGGTGGGAACATTATATACGTCTATAACATAATATAACCTCACCTAACCCATCTAGCCCCTTGCTGGTAATGTTTTACAGAATCCCGGTCGTGTCGGCCCGCCCATCTCTGTGGGGACATTATGTACGTCTATAACGTAATATAACCTAACCTAACACATTTAGCCCCTCGGTGATAATGTTTTAGAGAATCTCGGTCGTGTCGGCAGGAACGTCTCGGTCGGAACATTATATACGTCTATAGCGTTATATATCCCAATCTAAGGCAACCTATCATCTCGAATGTAGTATTTACCGACATTCCTGGCGGGTCGGACCCTACTTCTCGGTGGGAAAATTATATTCGTCTATTTCGTAATATAACCCAACCTAACCCTTCTAGCACCTCGGTGATAATGTTTTACGGAGTCCCGTTCGTTTCGTCCCGTACGTCTCGGTTGGTATATTATATACGTCTATAACGTTATATATCCCAATCTAAGGCAACCTAACATCTCGAATATAGTATTTACCGACATTCCTGGCAGGTCGGTCCCTACTTCTCGGTGGGAACATTATATACGTCTATAACATAATATAACCTAACCTAACACACCTAGCCCCTCGCTGGTAATGTTTTACAGAATCCCGGTCGTGTCGGACCGTACTTCTTCGTGGGGACATTATGTACGTCTATAACGTTATATAATCTAACCTAACACATCTAGCACCTGGCTGGTAATATTTTACAGAATCCCGTTCGTGTCGTCCCGTACGTCTCGGTTGGGTTATTATATACGTCTATAGCGTTAAAAATCCTAACATAAGGCAGGCCAACATCTCGAATGTAGTATTTTACAACATTCCTGGCGGATCAGCCCCAACTTCTCGGTGGGAACATTATGTACGTCTATAACGTTATATAACCTAACCTAACACATCTAGCACCTCGCTGGTAATGTTTTACAGAATCCCGTCCGTGTCGTCCCGTACGACTCGGTTGGGACATTATATACGTCTATAGCGTTATATATTCTATCCTAAGGCAGGCCAACATCTCGTATGTAGTATTTTACAACATTCCTGGCGGATCGGCCCCAACTTCTCGGTGGGAACATTATGTACCTCTATAACGTTATATAACCTAACCTAACACATCTAGCACCTCGGTGATAATGTTTTACAGAATCCCGTTCGTGTCGTGCCGTACGTCTCGGTTGGGATATTATATACGTCTATAATGCTATGTATCCCAATCTAAGGCAACGTAACATCTCGAATGTAGTATTTACCGACATTCCTGGCGGGTCGGACCCTACTTCTCGGTGGGAACACTATATACGTCTATAACATAATATAACCTAACCTAACCCATCTAGCCCCTCGCTGGTAATGTTTTACAGAATCCCGGTCGTGTTGGCCCGTACTTCTTCGTGGGGACATTATGTACGTCTATAACTTTATATATCCCAATCTAAGGCAACCTAACATCTCGAATGTAGTATTTACGGACATTCCTGGCGGGTCGGACCCTACTTCTCGGTGGGAAAATTATATACGTCTATTTCGTAATATAACCCAACCTAACCCATCTAGCACCTCGGTGATAATGTTTTACAGAATCCCGTTCGTGTCCTCCCGTATGTCTCGGTTGCGATATTCTATACGTCTATAATGTTGTATATCCCAACCTAAGGCAACCTAACAACCCGAATGTAGTATTTACCGACATTCCTGGCGGGTCGGACCCTACTTCTCGGTGAGAACATTATATACGTCTATAACATAATATAACCTCACCTAACCCATCCAACCCCTTGCTGGTAATGTTTTACAGAATCCCGGTCGTGTCGGCCCGCCCATCTCTGTGGGGACATTATGTACGTCTATAACGTAAGATAACCTAACCTAACACATTTAGCCCCTCGGTGATAATGTTTTAGAGAATCTCGGTCGTGTCGGCAGGAACGTCTCGGTCGGAACATTATATACGTCCATAACGTTATATATCCCAATCTAAGGCAACCTATCATCTCGAATATAGTATTTACCGACATTCCTGGCGGGTCGGACCCTACTTCTCGGTGGGAAAATTATATACGTCTATTTCGTAATATAACACAACCTAACCCATCTAGCACCTCGGTGATAATGTTTTACGGAGTCCCGTTCGTTTCGTCCCGTACGTCTCGGTTGGTATATTATATACGTCTATAACGTTATATATCCCAATCTAAGGCAACCTAACATCTCGAATATAGTATTTACCGACATTCCTGGCGGGGCGGACCCTACTTCTCGGTGGGAACATTATATACGTCTATAACATAATATAACCTAACCTAACCCATCTAGCCCCTTGCTGGTAATGTTTTACAGAATCCCGGTCGTGTCGGCCCGCCCATCTCCGTGGGGACATTATGTACGTCTATAACGTAATATAACCTAACCTAACACATTTAGCCCCTCGGTGATATTGTTTTAGAGAATCTCGGTCGTGTCGGCAGGAACGTCTCGGTCGGAACATTATATACGTCTATAACGTTATATATCCCAATCTAAGGCAACCTATCATCTCGAATGTAGTATTTACCGACATTCCTGGCGGGTCGGACCCTACTTCTCGGTGGGAAAATTATATACGTCTATTTCGTAATATAACCCAACCTAACCCATCTAGCACCTCGGTGATAATGTTTTACAGAATCCCGTTCGTGTCTTCCCGTACGTCTCGGTTGGGATATTATATACGCCTATAATGCTATATATCCCAATCTAAGGCAACCTGACATCTCGAACGTCGTATTTACCGACATTCCTGGCGATTCGGACCCTACTTCTCGGCGGGAAAATTACATACGTCTATTTCGTAATATAACCCAACCTAACCCATCTAGCTCCACGGTGATAATGTTTTACAGAGTCCCGTTCGTGTCCTCCCGTATGTCTCGGTTGCGATATTCTATACGTCTATAATGTTGTATATCCCAACCTAAGGCAACCTAACAACCCGAATGTAGTATTTACCGACATTCCTGGCGGGTCGGACCCTACTTCTCGGTGGGAACATTATATACGTCTATAACATAATATAACCTCACCTAACCCATCTAGCCCCTTGCTGGTAATGTTTTACAGAATCCCGGTCGTGTCGGCCCGCCCATCTCTGTGGGGACATTATGTACGTCTATAACGTAATATAACCTAACCTAACACATTTAGCCCCTCGGTGATAATGTTTTAGAGAATCTTGGTCGTGTCGGCAGGAACGTCTCGGTCGGAACATTATATACGTCTATAACGTTATATATCCCAATCTAAGGCAACCTATCATCTCGAATGTAGTATTTACCGACATTCCTGGCGGGTCGGACCCTACTTCTCGGTGAGAAAATTATATACGTCTATTTCGTAATATAACCCAACCTAACCCATCTAGCACCTCGGTGATAATGTTTTACAGAATCCCGTTCGTGTCGTCCCGTACGTCTCGGTTGGGATATTATATACGCCTATAATGCTATATATCCCAATCTAAGGCAACCTGACATCTCGAACGTCGTATTTACCGACATTCCTGGCGAGTCGGACCCTACTTCTCGGTGGGAAAATTATATTCGTCCATTTCGTAATATAACCCAACCTAACCCGCATGTCTCGTTTGGGATATTATATACGTCTGTAGCGTTATATACCCTAACCTAAGGCAGCCTAACACCTCGGATGTAATATTTTCCAACATTCCTGGCGGTTCGGCCTCTACTTTTCGCTGGGAACATTATATACGTCTATAACATAATATAACCTAACCTAACCCATCTAGCCCCTCGCTGGTAATGTTTTACAGAATCCCGGTCGTGTTGGCCCGTACTTCTTCGTGGGGACATTATGTACGTCTATAACGTTATATAACTTAACCTAACACATATAGCTCCTCGCTGGTAATGTTTTACAGAATCCCGTTCGTGTCGTCCCGTACATCTCGGTTGGGACATTATATACGTCTATAGCGTTATATATTCTATCCTAAGGCAGGCCAACATCTCGTATGTAGTATTTTACAACATTCCTGGCGGATCGGCCCCAACTTCTCGGTGGGAACATTATGTACGTCTATAACGTTATATAACCTAACCTAACACATCTACCACCTCGGTGATAATGTTTTACAGAATCCCGTTCGTGTCGTGCCGTACGTCTCGGTTGGGATATTATATACGTCTATAATGCTATATATCCCAATCTAAGGCAACGTAACATCTCGAATGTAGTATTTACCGACATTCCTGGCGGGTCGGACCCTACTTCTCGGTGGGAACACTATATACGTCTATAACATAATATAACCTAACCTAACCCATCTAGCCCCTCGCTGGTAATGTTTTACAGAATCCCGGTCGTGTTGGCCCGTACTTCTTCGTGGGGACATTATGTACGTCTATAACTTTATATATCCCAATCTAAGGCAACCTAACATCTCGAATATAGTATTTACCGACATTCCTGGCGGGTCGGACCCTACTTCTCGGTGGGAACATTATATACGTCTATAACATAATATAACCTAACCTAACCCATCTAGCCCCTTGCTGGTAATGTTTTACAGAATCCCGGTCGTGTCGGCCCGCCCATCTCCGTGGGGACATTATGTACGTCTATAACGTAATATAACCTAACCTAACCCATTTAGCCCCTCGGTGATAATGTTTTAGAGAATCTCGGTCGTGTCGGCAGGAACGTCTCGGTCGGAACATTATATACGTCTATAACGTTATATATCCCAATCTAAGGCAACCTATCATCTCGAATGTAGTATTTACGGACATTCCTGGCGGGTCGGACCCTACTTCTCGGTGGGAAAATTATATACGTCTATTTCGTAATATAACCCAACCTAACCCATCTAGCACCTCGGTGATAATGTTTTACAGAATCCCGTTCGTGTCCTCCCGTATGTCTCGGTTGCGATATTCTATACGTCTATAATGTTGTATATCCCAACCTAAGGCAACCTAACAACCCGAATGTAGTATTTACCGACATTCCTGGCGGGTCGGACCCTACTTCTCGGTGAGAACATTATATACGTCTATAACATAATATAACCTCACCTAACCCATCCAACCCCTTGCTGGTAATGTTTTACAGAATCCCGGTCGTGTCGGCCCGCCCATCTCTGTGGGGACATTATGTACGTCTATAACGTAATATAACCTAACCTAACACATTTAGCCCCTCGGTGATAATGTTTTAGAGAATCTCGGTCGTGTCGGCAGGAACGTCTCGGTCGGAACATTATATACGTCCATAACGTTATATATCCCAATCTAAGGCAACCTATCATCTCGAATATAGTATTTACCGACATTCCTGGCGGGTCGGACCCTACTTCTCGGTGGGAAAATTATATACGTCTATTTCGTAATATAACCCAACCTAACCAATCTAGCACCTCGGTGATAATGTTTTACGGAGTCCCGTTCGTTTCGTCCCGTACGTCTCGGTTGGTATATTATATACGTCTATAACGTTATATATCCCAATCTAAGGCAACCTAACATCTCGAATATAGTATTTACCGACATTCCTGGCGGGGCGGACCCTACTTCTCGGTGGGAACATTATATACGTCTATAACATAATATAACCTAACCTAACCCATCTAGCCCCTTGCTGGTAATGTTTTACAGAATCCCGGTCGTGTCGGCCCGCCCATCTCCGTGGGGACATTATGTACGTCTATAACGTAATATAACCTAACCTAACACATTTAGCCCCTCGGTGATATTGTTTTAGAGAATCTCGGTCGTGTCGGCAGGAACGTCTCGGTCGGAACATTATATACGTCTATAACGTTATATATCCCAATCTAAGGCAACCTATCTTCTCGAATGTAGTATTTACCGACATTCCTGGCGGGTCGGACCCTACTTCTCGGTGGGAAAATTATATACGTCTATTTCGTAATATAACCCAACCTAACCCATCTAGCACCTCGGTGATAATGTTTTACAGAATCCCGTTCGTGTCGTCCCGTACGTCTCGGTTGGGATATTATATACGCCTATAATGCTATATATCCCAATCTAAGGCAACCTGACATCTCGAACGTCGTATTTGCCGACATTCCTGGCGATTCGGACCCTACTTCTCGGCGGGAAAATTACATACGTCTGTTTCGTAATATAACCCAACCTAACCCATCTAGCTCCACGGTGATAATGTTTTACAGAGTCCCGTTCGTGTCCTCCCGTATGTCTCGGTTGCGATATTCTATACGTCTATAATGTTGTATATCCCAACCTAAGGCAACCTAACAACCCGAATGTAGTATTTACCGACATTCCTGGCGGGTCGGACCCTACTTCTCGGTGGGAACATTATATACGTCTATAACATAATATAACCTCACCTAACCCATCTAGCCCCTTGCTGGTAATGTTTTACAGAATCCCGGTCGTGTCGGCCCGCCCATCTCTGTGGGGACATTATGTACTTCTATAACGTAATATAACCTAACCTAACACATTTAGCCCCTCGGTGATAATGTTTTAGAGAATCTCGGTCGTGTCGGCAGGAACGTCTCGGTCGGAACATTATATACGTCTATAGCGTTATATATCCCAATCTAAGGCAACCTATCATCTCGAATGTAGTATTTACCGACATTCCTGGCGGGTCGGACCCTACTTCTCGGTGGGAAAATTATATACGTCTATTTCGTAATATAACCCAACCTAACCCATCTAGCACCTCGGTGATAATGTTTTACAGAATCCCGTTCGTGTCGTCCCGTACGTCTCGGTTGGGATATTATATACGCCTATAATGCTATATATCCCAATCTAAGGCAACCTAACATCTCGAATGTCGTATTTACCGCCATTCCTGGCGAGTCGGACCCTACTTCTCGGCGGGAAAATTATATACGTCTATTTCGTAATATAACCCAACCTAACCCATCTAGCACCACGGTGATAATGTTTTACAGAGTCCCGTTCGTGTCCTCCCGTATGTCTCGGTTGCGATATTCTATACGTCTATAATGTTATATATCCCAACCTAAGGCAACCTAACAACCCGAATGTAGTATTTACCGACATTCCTGGCGCGTCGGACCCTACTTCTCGGTGGGAACATTATATACGTCTATAACATAATATAACCTAACCTAACCCATCTAGCCCCTTGCTGGTAATGTTTTACAGAATCCCGGTCGTGTCGGCCCGCCCATCTCCGTGGGAACATTATGTACGTCTATAACGTAATATAACCTAACCTAACCCATTTAGCCCCTCGGTGATAATGTTTTAGAGAATCTCGGTCGTGTCGGCAGGAACGTCCCGGTCGGAACATTATATACGTCTATAACGTTATATATCCCAATCTAAGGCAACCTATCATCTCGAATATAGTATTTACCGACATTCCTGGCGGGTCGGACCCTACTTCTCGGTGGGAAAATTATATACGTCTATTTCGTAATATAACCCAACCTAACCCATCTAGCACCTCGGTGATAATGTTTAACGGAGTCCCGTTCGTTTCGTCCCGTACGTCTCGGTTGGTATATTATATACGTCTATAACGTTATATATCCCAATCTAAGGCAACCTAACATCTCGAATATAGTATTTACCGACATTCCTGGCGGGGCGGACCCTACTTCTCGGTGGGAATATTATATACGTCTATAACGTAATATAACCTAACCTAACCCATCTAGCACCTCGGTGATAATGTTTTACTGAATCCCGTTCGTGTCCTCCCGTATGTATCGGTTGCGATATTCTATACGTCTATAATGTTATATATCCCAATCTAAGGCAACCTAACAACCCGAATGTAGTATTTACCGACATTCCTGGCGCGTCGGACCCTACTTCTCGGTGGGAACATTATATACGTCTATAACATAATATAACCTAACCTAACCCATCTAGCCCCTTGCTGGTAATGTTTTACAGAATCCCGGTCGTGTCGGCCCGCCCATCTCCGTGGGGACATTATGTACGTCTATAACGTAATATAACCTAACCTAACACATTTAGCCCCTCGGTGATATTGTTTTAGAGAATCTCGGTCGTGTCGGCAGGAACGTCTCGGTCGGAACATTATATACGTCTATAACGTTATATATCCCAATCTAAGGCAACCTATCATCTCGAATGTAGTATTTACCGACATTCCTGGCGGGTCGGACCCTACTTCTCGGTGGGAACATTATACACGTCTATAACATAATATAACCTAACCCAACCCATCTAGCCCCTTGCTGGTAATGTTTTACAGAATCCCGGTCGTGTCGGCCCGCCCATCTCTGTGGGGACATTATGTACGTCTATAACGTAATATAACCTAACCTAACACATTTAGCCCCTCGGTGATAATGTTTTAGAGAATCTCGGTCGTGTCGGCAGGAACGTCTCGGTCGGAACATTATATACGTCTATAACGTTATATATCCCAATCTAAGGCAACCTATCATCTCGAATGTAGTATTTACCGACATTCCTGGCGGGTCGGACCCTACTTCTCGGTGGGAAAATTATATACGTCTATTTCGTAATATAACCCAACCTAACCCATCTAGCACCTCGGTGATAATGTTTTACAGAATACCGTTCGTGTCGTCCCGTACGTCTCGGTTGGGATATTATATACGCCTATAATGCTATATATCCCAATCTAAGGCAACCTGACATCTCGAACTTCGTATTTACCGACATTCCTGGCGAGTCGGACCCTACTTCTCGGCGGGAAAATTACATACGTCTATTTCGTAATATAACCCAACCTAACCCATCTAGCTCCACGGTGATAATGTTTTACAGAGTCCCGTTCGTGTCCTCCCGTATGTCTCGGTTGCGATATTCTATACGTCTATAATGTTATATATCCCAACCTAAGGCAACCTAACAACCCGAATGTAGTATTTACCGACATTCCTGGCGCGTCGGACCCTACTTCTCGGTGGGAACATTATATACGTCTATAACATAATATAACCTAACCTAACCCATCTAGCCCCTTGCTGGTAATGTTTTACAGAATCCCGGTCGTGTCGGCCCGCCCATCTCCGTGGGGACATTATGTACGTCTATAACGTAATATAACCTAACCTAACCCATTTAGCCCCTCGGTGATAATGTTTTAGAGAATCTCGGTCGTGTCGGCAGGAACGTCTCGGTCGGAACATTATATACGTCTATAACGTTATATATCCCAATCTAAGGCAACCTATCATCTCGAATGTAGTATTTACGGACATTCCTGGCGGGTCGGACCCTACTTCTCGGTGGGAAAATTATATACGTCTATTTCGTAATATAACCCAACCTAACCCATCTAGCACCTCGGTGATAATGTTTTACAGAATCCCGTTCGTGTCCTCCCGTATGTCTCGGTTGCGATATTCTATACGTCTATAATGTTGTATATCCCAACCTAAGGCAACCTAACAACCCGAATGTAGTATTTACCGACATTCCTGGCGGGTCGGACCCTACTTCTCGGTGAGAACATTATATACGTCTATAACATAATATAACCTCACCTAACCCATCCAACCCCTTGCTGGTAATGTTTTACAGAATCCCGGTCGTGTCGGCCCGCCCATCTCTGTGGGGACATTATGTACGTCTATAACGTAATATAACCTAACCTAACACATTTAGCCCCTCGGTGATAATGTTTTAGAGAATCTCGGTCGTGTCGGCAGGAACGTCTCGGTCGGAACATTATATACGTCCATAACGTTATATATCCCAATCTAAGGCAACCTATCATCTCGAATATAGTATTTACCGACATTCCTGGCGGGTCGGACCCTACTTCTCGGTGGGAAAATTATATACGTCTATTTCGTAATATAACCCAACCTAACCCATCTAGCACCTCGGTGATAATGTTTTACGGAGTCCCGTTCGTTTCGTCCCGTACGTCTCGGTTGGTATATTATATACGTCTATAACGTTATATATCCCAATCTAAGGCAACCTAACATCTCGAATATAGTATTTACCGACATTCCTGGCGGGGCGGACCCTACTTCTCGGTGGGAACATTATATACGTCTATAACATAATATAACCTAACCTAACCCATCTAGCCCCTTGCTGGTAATGTTTTACAGAATCCCGGTCGTGTCGGCCCGCCCATCTCCGTGGGGACATTATGTACGTCTATAACGTAATATAACCTAACCTAACACATTTAGCCCCTCGGTGATATTGTTTTAGAGAATCTCGGTCGTGTCAGCAGGAACGTCTCGGTCGGAACATTATATACGTCTATAACGTTATATATCCCAATCTAAGGCAACCTATCTTCTCGAATGTAGTATTTACCGACATTCCTGGCGGGTCGGACCCTACTTCTCGGTGGGAAAATTATATACGTCTATTTCGTAATATAACCCAACCTAACCCATCTAGCACCTCGGTGATAATGTTTTACAGAATCCCGTTCGTGTCGTCCCGTACGTCTCGGTTGGGATATTATATACGCCTATAATGCTATATATCCCAATCTAAGGCAACCTAACATCTCGAATGTCGTATTTACCGCCATTCCTGGCGAGTCGGACCCTACTTCTCGGCGGGAAAATTATATACGTCTATTTCGTAATATAACCCAACCTAACCCATCTAGCACCACGGTGATAATGTTTTACAGAGTCCCGTTCGTGTCCTCCCGTATGTCTCGGTTGCGATATTCTATACGTCTATAATGTTATATATCCCAACCTAAGGCAACCTAACAACCCGAATGTAGTATTTACCGACATTCCTGGCGCGTCGGACCCTACTTCTCGGTGGGAACATTATATACGTCTATAACATAATATAACCTAACCTAACCCATCTAGCCCCTTGCTGGTAATGTTTTACAGAATCCCGGTCGTGTCGGCCCGCCCATCTCCGTGGGAACATTATGTACGTCTATAACGTAATATAACCTAACCTAACCCATTTAGCCCCTCGGTGATAATGTTTTAGAGAATCTCGGTCGTGTCGGCAGGAACGTCTCGGTCGGAACATTATATACGTCTATAACGTTATATATCCCAATCTAAGGCAACCTATCATCTCGAATATAGTATTTACCGACATTCCTGGCGGGTCGGACCCTACTTCTCGGTGGGAAAATTATATACGTCTATTTCGTAATATAACCCAACCTAACCCATCTAGCACCTCGGTGATAATGTTTAACGGAGTCCCGTTCGTTTCGTCCCGTACGTCTCGGTTGGTATATTATATACGTCTATAACGTTATATATCCCAATCTAAGGCAACCTAACATCTCGAATATAGTATTTACCGACATTCCTGGCGGGGCGGACCCTACTTCTCGGTGGGAATATTATATACGTCTATAACGTAATATAACCTAACCTAACCCATCTAGCACCTCGGTGATAATGTTTTACTGAATCCCGTTCGTGTCCTCCCGTATGTATCGGTTGCGATATTCTATACGTCTATAATGTTATATATCCCAATCTAAGGCAACCTAACAACCCGAATGTAGTATTTACCGACATTCCTGGCGCGTCGGACCCTACTTCTCGGTGGGAACATTATATACGTCTATAACATAATATAACCTAACCTAACCCATCTAGCCCCTTGCTGGTAATGTTTTACAGAATCCCGGTCGTGTCGGCCCGCCCATCTCCGTGGGGACATTATGTACGTCTATAACGTAATATAACCTAACCTAACACATTTAGCCCCTCGGTGATATTGTTTTAGAGAATCTCGGTCGTGTCGGCAGGAACGTCTCGGTCGGAACATTATATACGTCTATAACGTTATATATCCCAATCTAAGGCAACCTATCATCTCGAATGTAGTATTTACCGACATTCCTGGCGGGTCGGACCCTACTTCTCGGTGGGAACATTATACACGTCTATAACATAATATAACCTAACCCAACCCATCTAGCCCCTTGCTGGTAATGTTTTACAGAATCCCGGTCGTGTCGGCCCGCCCATCTCTGTGGGGACATTATGTACGTCTATAACGTAATATAACCTAACCTAACACATTTAGCCCCTCGGTGATAATGTTTTAGAGAATCTCGGTCGTGTCGGCAGGAACGTCTCGGTCGGAACATTATATACGTCTATAACGTTATATATCCCAATCTAAGGCAACCTATCATCTCGAATGTAGTATTTACCGACATTCCTGGCGGGTCGGACCCTACTTCTCGGTGGGAAAATTATATACGTCTATTTCGTAATATAACCCAACCTAACCCATCTAGCACCTCGGTGATAATGTTTTACAGAATCCCGTTCGTGTCGTCCCGTACGTCTCGGTTGGGATATTATATACGCCTATAATGCTATATATCCCAATCTAAGGCAACCTGACATCTCGAACTTCGTATTTACCGACATTCCTGGCGAGTCGGACCCTACTTCTCGGCGGGAAAATTACATACGTCTATTTCGTAATATAACCCAACCTAACCCATCTAGCTCCACGGTGATAATGTTTTACAGAGTCCCGTTCGTGTCCTCCCGTATGTCTCGGTTGCGATATTCTATACGTCTATAATGTTGTATATCCCAACCTAAGGCAACCTAACCACCCGAATGTAGTATTTACCGACATTCCTGGCGGGTCGGACCCTACTTCTCGGTGGGAACATTATACACGTCTATAACATAATATAACCTAACCCAACCCATCTAGCCCCTTGCTGGTAATGTTTTACAGAATCCCGGTCGTGTCGGCCCGCCCATCTCTGTGGGGACATTATGTACGTCTATAACGTAATATAACCTAACCTAACACATTTAGCCCCTCGGTGATAATGTTTTAGAGAATCTCGGTCGTGTCGGCAGGAACGTCTCGGTCGGAACATTATATACGTCTATAACGTTATATATCCCAATCTAAGGCAACCTATCATCTCGAATGTAGTATTTACCGACATTCCTGGCGGGTCGGACCCTACTTCTCGGTGGGAAAATTATATACGTCTATTTCGTAATATAACCCAACCTAACCCATCTAGCACCTCGGTGATAATGTTTTACAGAATCCCGTTCGTGTCGTCCCGTACGTCTCGGTTGGGATATTCTATACGCCTATAATGCTATATATCCCAATCTAAGGCAACCTGACATCTCGAACGTCGTATTTACCGACATTCCTGGCGAGTCGGACCCTACTTCTCGGCGGGAAAATTACATACGTCTATTTAGTAATATAACCAAACCTAACCCATGTAGCTCCACGGTGATAATGCTTTACAGAGTCCCGTTCGTGTCCTCCCGTATGTCTCGGTTGCGATATTCTATACGTCTATAATGTTGTATATCCCAACCTAAGGCAACCCAACAACCCGAATGTAGTATTTACCGACATTCCTGGCGGGTCGGACCCTACTTCTCGGTGGGAACATTATATACGTCTATAACATAATATAACCTCACCTAACCCATCTAGCCCCTTGCTGGTAATGTTTTACAGAATCCCGGTCGTGTCGGCCCGCCCATCTCTGTGGGGACATTATGTACGTCTATAACGTAATATAACCTAACCTAACACATTTAGCCCCTCGGTGATAATGTTTTAGAGAATCTCGGTCGTGTCGGCAGGAACGTCTCGGTCGGAACATTATATACGTCTATAGCGTTATATATCCCAATCTAAGGCAACCTATCATCTCGAATGTAGTATTTACCGACATTCCTGGCGGGTCGGACCCTACTTCTCGGTGGGAAAATTATATTCGTCTATTTCGTAATATAACCCAACCTAACCCATCTAGCACCTCGGTGATAATGTTTTACGGAGTCCCGTTCGTTTCGTCCCGTACGTCTCGGTTGGTATATTATATACGTCTATAACGTTATATATCCCAATCTAAGGCAACCTAACATCTCGAATATAGTATTTACCGACATTCCTGGCGGGGCGGACCCTACTTCTCGGTGGGAATATTATATACGTCTATAACGTAATATAACCTAACCTAACCCATCTAGCACCTCGGTGATAATGTTTTACAGAACCCCGCTCGTGGCGTCCCGCATGTCTCGTTTGGGATATTATATACGTCTGTAGCGTTATATACCCTAACCTAAGGCAGCCTAACACCTCGGATGTAATATTTTCCAACATTCCTGGCGGTTCGGCCTCTACTTTTCGCTGGGAACATTATATACGTCTATAACATAATATAACCTAACCTAACCCATCTAGCCCCTCGCTGGTAATGTTTTACAGAATCCCGGTCGTGTTGGCCCGTACTTCTTCGTGGGGACATTATGTACGTCTATAACGTTATATAACTTAACCTAACACATATAGCTCCTCGCTGGTAATGTTTTACAGAATCCCTTTCGTGTCGTCCCGTACATCTCGGTTGGGACATTATATACGTCTATAGCGTTATATATCCTAACCTAAGGCAGGTCAACATCTCGGATGTAGTATTTTACATCATTCCTGACGGATCGGCCTTTACTTCTCGATGGGAAAATTATATACGTCTATTTCGTAATATAACCCAACCTATCCCATCTAGCACCTCGGTGATACTGTTTTACGGAGTCCCGTTCGTTTCGTCCGGTACGTCTCGGTTGGGATACTATATACGTCCATAACGTTATATATCCCAATCTAAGGCAACCTAACATCTCGAATATAGTATTTACCGACATTCCTGGCGGGTCGGACCCTACTTCTCGGTGGGAACATTATATACGTCTATAACGTAATATAACCTAACCTAACCCATCTAGCACCTCGGTGATAATGTTTTACAGAATCCCGTTCGTGTCGTCCCGAACGTCTCGGTTTGGATATTATATACGTCTATAATGCTATATATCCCAATCTAAGGCGACCTAACATCTCGAATGTCGTATTTACCGACATTCCTGGCGAGTCGGACCCTACTTCTCGGCGGGAAAATTATATACGTCTATTTCGTAATATAACCCAACCTAACCCATCTAGCACCACGGTGATAATGTTTTACAGAGTCCCGTTCGTGTCCTCCCGTATGTCTCGGTTGCGATATTTTATACGTCTATAATGTTATATATCCCAACCTAAGGCAACCTAACAACCCGAATGTAGTATTTACCGACATTCCTGGCGGGTCGGACCCTACTTGTCGGTGGGAACATGATATACGTCTATAACATAATATAACCTAACCTAACCCATCTAGCCCCTTGCTGGTAATGTTTTACAGAATCCCGGTCGTGTCGGCCCGCCCATCTCTGTGGGGACATTATGTACGTCTATAACGTAATATAATCTAACCTAACACATTTAGCCCCTCGGTGATAATGTTTTAGAGAGTCTCGGTCGTGTCGGCAGGAGCGTCTCGTTCGGAACATTATATACGTCTATAACGTTATATATCCCAATCTAAGGCAACCTATCATCTCGAATGTAGTATTTACCGACATTCCTGGCTGGTCGGACCCTGCTTCTCGGTGGGAAAATTATATACGTCTATTTCGTAATATAACCCAACCTAACCCATCTAGCACCTCGGTGATAATGTTTTACGGAGTCCCGTTCGTTTCGTCCCGTACGTCTCGGTTGGTATATTATATACGTCTATAACGTTATATATCCCAATCTAAGGCAACCTAACATCTCGAATATAGTATTTACCGACATTCCTGGCGGGGCGGACCCTATCTCTCGGTGGGAACATTATATACGTCTACAACATATTATAACCTAACATAACCCTTCTAGCCCCTCGCTGAAAATGTTTTACAGAATCTCGGTCCTGTCGGCCCGTACTTCTCCGTGGGGACATTATGTACGTCTATTACGTTATATATCCCAACCAAAGGCAACCTAACAGCTCTGATGTTGTATTTTCCAACATGCATGGCTGGTCGGCCCCTACTTCTCGGTGGGAACATTATATACGTCTATAACGTAATATAACCTAACCTAACCCATCTAGCCACACGGTGATAATGTTTTACAGAAACCCGGTCGTGTCTGCCCGTACTTCTCCGTGGAGACATTATGTACGTCTATATCGTTATATAAACTAACCTAACACATCTAGCTCCTTGCTGGTAATGTTTTACAGAATCCCGTTCGTGTCGTCCCGTACGTCTTGGTTGGGACATTATATACGTCTATAGCGTTATATATCCTAACCTAAGGCAGGCCAACATCTCGGATGTAGTATTTTTCAACATTCCTGGCGGATCGACCCCTACTTCTCGGTGGGAACATTATATACGTCTGTAACTTTATATATGTCAACCTGAGGTAACCTAACATCTCGGATGTAGTATTTTCAAAATTGCTGGCTGGTCGGACCCTACTTCTCGGTGGGAACATTATATACGTCTATATCGTATTATAACCTAACCTAACCCATCTAGCACCTCGGTGATAATGTTTTACAGAATCCCGTTCGTGTCGTCCCGTACGTCTCGGTTGGGATATCAGATACGTCTCTAATGTTATATATCCCAATCTAAGGCAACCTAATATCTCGAATGTAGTATTTACCGACATTCCTGGCGGGTCGGACCATACCTCTCGGTGGGAACATTATATACGTCTATAACATATTATAACCTAACATAACCATTCTAGCCCCTCGCTGGTAATGTTTTACAGAATCCCGGTCGTGTCGGCCCGTACTTCTCCGTGGAGACATTATGTACGTTTATAACGTTATATAAACTAACCTAACACATCTAGCTCCTTGCTGGTAATGTTTTACAGAATCCCGTTCGTGTCGTCCCGTACGTCTTGGTTGGGACATTATATACGTCTATAGCGTTATATATCCTAACCTAAGTAAGGCCAACATCTAGGATGTAGTATTTTACAACATTCCTGCCGGATCGACCCCTACTTCTCGGTGGGAACATTATATACGTCTATAACGTTATATATGTCAACCTAAGGTAACCTAACATCTCGGATGTAGTATTTTCCAACATTGCTGGCTGGTCGGACCCTACTTCTCGGTGGGAACATTATAAACGTCTATAACGTTATATAACCTAACCTAACACACCTAGCTCCTCGCTGGTAATGTTTTACAGAATCCCGTTCGTGTCGTCCCGTACGTCTCGGTTGGGATATTATATACGTCTCTAATGTTATATGTCCCCATCTAAGGCAACCTAACATCTCGAATGTAGTATTTACCGACATTCCTGGCGGATCGGCCTTTACTTCTCGGTTGGAACATTATATACGTCTACAACATAATATAACCTAACATAACCCATCTAGCCCCTCGGTGATAATGTTTTACAGAAACCCGGTCGTGTCTGCGCGTACTTCTCCGTGGAGACATTATGTACGTCTATAAGGTTATATAACCTAATCTAACACATCTAGCTCCTCGCTGGTAATGACTTACAGACTCCCGTTCGTGTCGTCCCGTACGTCTTGGTTGGGACATTATATACGTCTATAGCGTTATATATCCTAACCTAAGGCAGGCGAACATCTCGGATGTAGTATTTTACATCATTCCTGGCGGATCGGCCCCTACTTCTCGGTGGGAACATTATGTACGTCTATAACGTTATATAACCTAACCTAACACACTAGACCCTCGCTGGTAATGTTTTACAGAACCCCGTTTGTGTCGTCCCGTACGTCTCGTTTGGGATATTATATACGTCTATAACGTTATATATCGCAATATAAGGCAACCTAACATCTCGGATTTAGTATTTTCCAACATTCCTGGCGGGTCAGACCCTACTTCTCGGTGGGAACATTATATACGTCTATAACACAATATAACCTAACCCAACCCATCTATCCCATCGCTGGTAATGTTTTACAGAGTCCCGGTCGTGTCTGCCCGTCCTTCTCCGTGGGGACATTATGTACATCTATAACGTTATATATCCTAACCTAAGGCAGCCTAACATCTCGGATGTAGTATTTTCCAACATTCCCGGCGAGTCGGCACCTACTTCTCGGTGGGAACAATATATACGTCTATAACGTAGTATAACCTAACCTAACCAATCTAGCCCCTCGGCAATAATGTTTTACGGAATCCCGTTCGTGTCGTCCCGTACGTCTCGGTTGGGATATTATATACGTCTATAATGTTATATATCCCAATCTAAGGCAACCTAACATCTCGAATGTAGTATTTGCCGACATTACTGGCGGGTCGGGCCCTACGTCTCGGTGGGTACATTATATACGTCTATAACACATTATAACCTAACCTAACCCACCTAGCACATCGCTTATAATGTTTTACAGAGTCCCAGTCGCGCCGGCCCGTCCTTCTCCGTGGGGACATTATGTACGTCTATAACGTTATATATCCCAATTCAAGGCATCCTAACACCTCGAATGTAGTATTTACCGACATTCCTGGCGGGTCGGCACCTACTTCTCAGTGGGAACACTATATAGGTCTATAACGTAATATAACCTAACCTAACCCATCTAGCACCTCGGTGATAATGTTTTACAGAATCCCGTTCGTGTCGTCCCGTACGTCTCGGTTGGGATATTAGATACGTCTCTAATGTTATATATCCCAATCTAAGGCAACCTAATATCTCGAATGTAGTATTTACCGACATTCCTGGCGGGTCGGACCCTAGTTCTCGGTGGGAACACTATATAGGTCTATAACATAATATAACCTAACCTAACCCGTCTAGCCCCGCGCTAGTAATCTTTTGCAGAACCCCGCTCGTGGCGTCCCGTATGTCTCGTTTGGGATATTATATACGTCTATAACGTTATATATCGCAATATAAGGCAACCTAACATCTCGGATTTAGTATTTTCCAACATTCCTGGCGGGTCAGACCCTACTTCTCGGTGGGAACATTATATACGTCTATAACGTAATATAACCTAACCTAACCAATCTATCCCCTCGCTGATAATGTTTTACAGAACCCCGTTCGTGTCGTCCCGTACGTCTCGGTTGGGATATTATATACGTCTGTAGCGTTATATACCCTAACCTAAGGCAGCCTAACACCTCGGATGTAGTATTTTCCAACATTCCTGACGGATCGGCCTTTACTTCTCGATGGGAAAATTATATACGTCTATTTCGTAATATAACCCAACCTAACCCATCTAGCACCTCGGTGATACTGTTTTACGGAGTCCCGTTCGTTTCGTCCGGTACGTCTCGGTTGGGATACTATATACGTCTATAACGTTATATATCCCAATCTAAGGCAACCTAACATCTCGAACATAGTATTTACCGACATTCCTGGCGGGTCGGACCCTACTTCTCGGTGGGAACATTATATACATCTATAACGTAATATAACCTAACCTAACCCATCTAGCACCTCGGTGATAATGTTTTACAGAATCCCGTTTGTGTCGTCCCGTACGTCTCGGTTGGGATATTATATACGTCTATAACGTTATATATCCCAATCTAAGGCAACCTAACATCTCGAATATAGTATTTACCGACATTCCTGGCGGGGCGGACCCTACTTCTCGGTGGGAATATTATATACGTCTATAACGTAATATAACCTAACCTAACCCGTCTAGCCCCTCGCTAGTAATCTTTTGCAGAACCCCGTTCGTGTCCTCCCGTATGTCTCGGTTGCGATATTCTATACGTCTATAATGTTATATATCCCAATCTGAGGCAACCTAACAACCCGAATGTCGTATTTACGGACATTCCTGGCGCGTCGGACCCTACTTCTCGATGGGAACATTATACACGTCTATAACATAATATAACCTAACCCAACCCATCTAGCCCCTTGCTGGTAATGTTTTACAGAATCCCGGTCGTGTCGGCCAGCTCATCTCTGTGGGGACATTATGTACGTCTATAACGTAATATAACCTAACCTAACCCATCTAGCACCTCGGTGATAATGTTTTACAGAATCCCGTTTGTGTCGTCCCGTACGTCTCGGTTGGGATATTATATACGTCTATAACGTTATATATCCCAATCTAAGGCAACCTAACATCTCGAATATAGTATTTACCGACATTCCTGGCGGGGCGGACCCTACTTCTCGGTGGGAATATTATATACGTCTATAACGTAATATAACCTAACCTAACCCGTCTAGCCCCTCGCTAGTAATCTTTTGCAGAACCCCGTTCGTGTCCTCCCGTATGTCTCGGTTGCGATATTCTATACGTCTATAATGTTATATATCCCAATCTGAGGCAACCTAACAACCCGAATGTCGTATTTACCGACATTCCTGGCGCGTCGGACCCTACTTCTCGATGGGAACATTATACACGTCTATAACATAATATAACCTAACCCAACCCATCTAGCCCCTTGTTGGTAATGTTTTACAGAATCCCGGTCGTGTCGGCCCGCCCATCTCTGTGGGGACATTATGTACGTCTATAACGTAGTATAATCTAACCTAACACATTTAGCCCCTCGGTGATAATGTTTTAGAGAGTCTCGGTCGTGTCGGCAGGAGCGTCTCGTTCGGAACATTATATACGTCTATAACGTTATATATCCCAATCTAAGGCAACCTATCATCTCGAATGTAGTATTTACCGACATTCCTGGCTGGTCGGACCCTGCTTCTCGGTGGGAAAATTATATACGTCTATTTCGTAATATAACCCAACCTAACCCATCTAGCACCTCGGTGATAATGTTTTACGGAGTCCCGTTCGTTTCGTGCCGTACGTCTCGGTTGGTATATTATATACGTCTATAACGTTATATATCCCAATCTAAGGCAACCTAACATCTCGAATATAGTATTTACCGACATTCCTGGCGGGGCGGACCCTATCTCTCGGTGGGAACATTATATACGTCTACAACATATTATAACCTAACATAACCCTTCTAGCCCCTCGCTGAAAATGTTTTACAGAATCCCGGTCCTGTCGGCCCGTACTTCTCCGTGGGGACATTATGTACGTCTATTACGTTATATATCCCAACCAAAGGCAACCTAACAGCTCTGATGTTGTATTTTCCAACATGCATGGCTGGTCGGCCCCTACTTCTCGGTGGGAACATCATATACGTCTATAACGTAATATAACCTAACCTAACCCATCTAGCCACACGGTGATAATGTTTTACAGAAACCCGGTCGTGTCTGCCCGTACTTCTCCGTGGAGACATTATGTACGTCTATATCGTTATATAAACTAACCTAACACATCTAGCTCCTTGCTGGTAATGTTTTACAGAATCCCGTTCGTGTCGTCCCGTACGTCTTGGTTGGGACATTATATACGTCTATAGCGTTATATATCCTAACCTAAGGCAGGCCAACATGTCGGATGTAGTATTTTTCAACATTCCTGGCGGATCGACCCCTACTTCTCGGTGGGAACATTATATACGTCTGTAACTTTATATATGTCAACCTGAGGTAACCTGACATCTCGGATGTAGTATTTTCAAAATTGCTGGCTGGTCGGACCCTACTTCTCGGTGGGAACATTATATACGTCTATATCGTATTATAACCTAACCTAACCCATCTAGCACCTCGGTGATAATGTTTTACAGAATCCCGTTCGTGTCGTCCCGTACGTCTCGGTTGGGATATCAGATACGTCTCTAATGTTATATATCCCAATCTAAGGCAACCTAATATCTCGAATGTAGTATTTACCGACATTCCTGGCGGGTCGGACCATACCTCTCGGTGGGAACATTATATACGTCTATAACATATTATAACCTAACATAACCATTCTAGCCCCTCGCTGGTAATGTTTTACAGAATCCCGGTCGTGTCGGCCCGTACTTCGCCGTGGAGACATTATGTACGTTTATAACGTTATATAAACTAACCTAACACATCTAGCTCCTTGCTGGTAATGTTTTACAGAATCCCGTTCGTGTCGTCCCGTACGTCTTGGTTGGGACATTATATACGTCTATAGCGTTATATATCCTAACCTAAGTAAGGCCAACATCTAGGATGTAGTATTTTACAACATTCCTGCCGGATCGACCCCTACTTCTCGGTGGGAACATTATATACGTCTATAACGTTATATATGTCAACCTAAGGTAACCTAACATCTCGGATGTAGTATTTTCCAACATTGCTGGCTGGTCGGACCCTACTTCTCGGTGGGAACATTATAAACGTCTATAACGTTATATAACCTAACCTAACACACCTAGCTCCTCGCTGGTAATGTTTTACAGAATCCCGTTCGTGTCGTCCCGTACGTCTCGGTTGGGATATTATATACGTCTCTAATGTTATATGTCCCCATCTAAGGCAACCTAACATCTCGAATGCAGTATTTACCGACATTCCTGGCGGATCGGCCTTTACTTCTCGGTTGGAACATTATATACGTCTACAACATAATATAACCTAACATAACCCATCTAGCCCCTCGGTGATAATGTTTTACAGAAACCCGGTCGTGTCTGCGCGTACTTCTCCGTGGAGACATTATGTACGTCTATAAGGTTATATAACCTAATCTAACACATCTAGCTCCTCGCTGGTAATGATTTACAGACTCCCGTTCGTGTCGTCCCGTACGTCTTGGTTGGGACATTATATACGTCTATAGCGTTATATATCCTAACCTAAGGCAGGCGAACATCTCGGATGTAGTATTTTACATCATTCCTGGCGGATCGGCCCCTACTTCTCGGTGGGAACATTATGTACGTCTATAACGTTATATAACCTAACCTAACACACTAGACCCTCGCTGGTAATGTTTTACAGAACCCCGTTTGTGTCGTCCCGTACGTCTCGTTTGGGATATTATATACGTCTATAACGTTATATATCGCAATATAAGGCAACCTAACATCTCGGATTTAGTATTTTCCAACATTCCTGGCGGGTCAGACCCTACTTCTCGGTGGGAACATTATATACGTCTATAACACAATATAACCTAACCCAACCCATCTATCCCATCGCTGGTAATGTTTTACAGAGTCCCGGTCGTGTCTGCCCGTCCTTCTCCGTGGGGACATTATGTACATCTATAACGTTATATATCCTAACCTAAGGCAGCCTAACATCTCGGATGTAGTATTTTCCAACATTCCCGGCGAGTCGGCACCTACTTCTCGGTGGGAACAATATATACGTCTATAACGTAGTATAACCTAACCTAACCAATCTAGCCCCTCGGCAATAATGTTTTACGGAATCCCGTTCGTGTCGTCCCGTACGTCTCGGTTGGGATATTATATACGTCTATAATGTTATATATCCCAATCTAAGGCAACCTAACATCTCGAATGTAGTATTTGCCGACATTACTGGCGGGTCGGGCCCTACGTCTCGGTGGGTACATTATATACGTCTATAACACATTATAACCTAACCTAACCCATCTAGCACATCGCTTATAATGTTTTACAGAGTCCCAGTCGCGCCGGCCCGTCCTTCTCCGTGGGGACATTATGTACGTCTATAACGTTATATATCCCAATTTAAGGCATCCTAACACCTCGAATGTAGTATTTACCGACATTCCTGGCGGGTCGGCACCTACTTCTCAGTGGGAACATAATATACGTCTATAACGTAACATAACCTAACCTAACCCATCTAGCACCTCGGTGATAATGTTTTACAGAATCCCGTTCGTGTCGTTCCGTACGTCTCGGTTGGGATATTAGATACGTCTCTAATGTTATATATCCCAATCTAAGGCAACCTAATATCTCGAATGTAGTATTTACCGACATTCCTGGCGGGTCGGACCCTAGTTCTCGGTGGGAACACTATATAGGTCTATAACATAATATAACCTAACCTAACCCGTCTAGCCCCGCGCTAGTAATCTTTTGCAGAACCCCGCTCGTGGCGTCCCGTATGTCTCGTTTGGGATATTATATACGTCTATAACGTTATATATCGCAATATAAGGCAACCTAACATCTCGGATTTAGTATTTTCCAACATTCCTCGCGGGTCAGACCCTACTTCTCGGTGGGAACATTATATACGTCTATAACGTAATATAACCTAACCTAACCAATCTATCCCCTCGCTGATAATGTTTTACAGAACCCCGTTCGTGTCGTCCCGTACGTCTCGGTTGGGATATTATATACGTCTGTAGCGTTATATACCCTAACCTAAGGCAGCATAACACCTCGGATGTAGTATTTTCCAACATTCCTGACGGATCGGCCTTTACTTCTCGATGGGAAAATTATATACGTCTATTTCGTAATATAACCCAACCTAACCCATCTAGCACCTCGGTGATACTGTTTTACGGAGTCCCGTTCGTTTCGTCCGGTACGCCTCCGTTGGGATACTATATACGTCTATAACGTTATATATCCCAATCTAAGGCAACCTAACATCTCGAACATAGTATTTACCGACATTCCTGGCGGGTCGGACCCTACTTCTCGGTGGGAACATTATATACATCTATAACGTAATATAACCTAACCTAACCCATCTAGCACCTCGGTGATAATGTTTTACAGAATCCCGTTTGTGTCGTCCCGTACGTCTCGGTTGGGATATTATATACGTCTATAACGTTATATATCCCAATCTAAGGCAACCTAACATCTCGAATATAGTATTTACCGACATTCCTGGCGGGGCGGACCCTACTTCTCGGTGGGAATATTATATACGTCTATAACGTAATATAACCTAACCTAACCCGTCTAGCCCCTCGCTAGTAATCTTTTGCAGAACCCCGTTCGTGTCCTCCCGTATGTCTCGGTTGCGATATTCTATACGTCTATAATGTTATATATCCCAATCTGAGGCAACCTAACAACCCGAATGTCGTATTTACCGACATTCCTGGCGCGTCGGACCCTACTTCTCGGTGGGAACATTATACACGTCTATAACATAATATAACCTAACCCAACCCATCTAGCCCCTTGCTGGTAATGTTTTACAGAATCCCGGTCGTGTCGGCCAGCTCATCTCTGTGGGGACATTATGTACGTCTATAACGTAATATAACCTAACCTAACACATTTAGCCCCTCGGTGATAAAGTTTTCGAGAATCTCGGTCGTGTCGGCAGGAACGTCACGGTCGGAACATTATATACGTCTATAACGTTATACATCCCAATCTAAGACAACCTAACATCTCGAATATAGTATTTACCGACATTCCTGGCGGGGCGGACCCTACTTCTCGGTGGGAATATTATATACGTCTATAACGTAATATAACCTAACCTAACCCATCTAGCACCTCGGTAATAATGTTTTACAGAATCCCGTTCGTGTCGTCCCGTACGTCTCGGTTGGGATATTATATACGTCTATAACGTTACATATCCCAATCTAAGGCAACCTAACATCTCGAATATAGTGTTTACCGACATTCCTGGCGGGTCGGACCCTACCTCTCGGTGGGAACATTATATACGTCTACAACATATTATAACCTAACATAACCCTTCTAGCCCCTCGCTGGAAATGTTTTACAGAATCCCGGTCGTGTCGGCCCGCCCATCTCTGTGGGGACATTATGTACGTCTATAACGTAATATAACCTAACCTAACACATTTAGCCCCTCGGTGATAATGTTTTAGAGAATCTCGGTCGTGTCGGAAGGAACGTCTCGGTTGGAACATTATATACGTCTATAACGTTATATATCCCAATCTAAGGCAACCTAACATCTCGAATGTCGTATTTACCGACATTCCTGCCGAGTCGGGCCCTACTTCTCGGCGGGAAAATTATATACGTCTATTTCGTAATATAACCCAACCTAACCCATCTAGCACCTCGGTGATAATGTTTTACGGAGTCCCGTTCGTTTCGTCCCGTACGTCTCGGTTGGTATATTATATACGTCTATAACGTTATATATCCCAACCAAAGGCAACCTAACAGCTCGGATGTTGTATTTTCCAACATGCATGGCTGGTCGGCCCCTACTTCTCGGTGGGAACATTATATACGTCTATAACGTAATATAACCGAACCTAACCAATCTATACCCTCGCTGGTAATGTTTTACAGAAACCCGTTCGTGTCGTCCCGTACGTCTCGGATGGGATATTATATACGTCTATAACGTTATATATCCCAATCTAAGGCAACCTAACATCTCGAATGTACTATTTACCGACATTCCTGGCGGGTCGGACCCTACGTCTCGATGCGAACATTATATACGTCTATAACACAATATAACCTAACCCAACCCATCTATCCCATCGCTGGTAATGTTTTACAGAGTCCCGGTCGTGTCTGCCCGTCCTTCTCCGTGGGGACATTATGTACATCTATAACGTTATATATCCTAACCTAAGGCAGCCTAACATCTCGGATGTAGTATTTTCCAACATTCCCGGCGAGTCGGCACCTACTTCTCGGTGGGAACAATATATACGTCTATAACGTAGTATAACCTAACCTAACCAATCTAGCCCCTCGGCAATAATGTTTTACGGAATCCCGTTCGTGTCGTCCCGTACGTCACGGTTGGGATATTATATACGTCTATAACGTTATATATCCCAATCTAAGGCAACCTAACATCTCGAATGTAGTATTTACCGACATTACTGGCGGGTCGGGCCCTACGTCTCGGTGGGTACATTATATACGTCTATAACACAATATAACCTAACCTAACCCATCTAGCACATCGCTTATAATGTTTTACAGAGTCCCAGTCGCGTCGGCCCGTCCATTTCCGTGGGGACATTATGTCTATAACGTTATATATCCCAATTTAAGGCATCCTAACACCTCAAATGTAGTATTTACCAACATTCCTGGCAGGTCGGAACCTACTTCTCGGTGGGAACATTATATACGTCTATAACGTAACATAACCTAACCTAACTCATCTAGCCCCTCGCTGGTAATGTTTTACAGAATCCGGTTCGTGTCGTCCCGTACGTCTCGGTTGGGATATTATATACGTCTTTAATGTTATACATCCCAATCTAAGGCAACCTAACACCTCAGATGTAGTATTATCCAACATACCTGGCGGGTCGGCCAGTACTTCTAGGTAGGAACACTATATACGTCTACATCGTAATATAACCTAACCTAACCCATCTAGCCCATCCCTGGTAATGTTTTACAGAGTTCCGGTCGTGTCGGCCCGTCCTTCTCCGTGGGGATATTATGTACGTCTATAACGTTATATATGTCAACCTAAGGCAACCTAACATCTCGGACGTAGTATTTTCCAACATTGCTGGCGGGTTGGCCCCTACTTCTCGGTGGGAACATTATACACATCTATAACGTAACATAACCTAATCTAACACATCTAGTCCCTCGCTGGTAATGTTTTACAGAACTCCGTTCGTGTCGTCCCGTACGTCTCGGTGGGTACATTATATACGTCTATATGTTATTTATCCTAACCTAAGGCAACCTAACACCACAGATGTAGTATTTTCCAACATTCCTGACGTGCCGGCCACTACTTCTCGGTGGGAACATTATATACGTCTACATCGTAATATAACCTAACCTAATCCATCTAGCCCATCGCTGGTAATGTTTTACAGAGTCCCGGTCGTGTCTGCCCGTCCTTCTCCGTGGGGACATTATGTACATCTATAACGTTATATATCCTAACCTAAGGCAGCCTAACATCTCGGATGTAGTATTTTCCAACATTCCCGGCGAGTCGGCACCTACTTCTCGGTGGGAACAATATATACGTCTATAACGTAGTATAACCTAACCTAACCAATCTAGCCCCTCGGCAATAATGTTTTACGGAATCCCGTTCGTGTCGTCCCGTACGTCACGGTTGGGATATTATATACGTCTATAACGTTATATATCCCAATCTAAGGCAACCTAACATCTCGAATGTAGTATTTACCGACATTACTGGCGGGTCGGGCCCTACGTCTCGGTGGGTACATTATATACGTCTATAACACAATATAACCTAACCTAACCCATCTAGCACATCGCTTATAATGTTTTACAGAGTCCCAGTCGCGTCGGCCCGTCCATTTCCGTGGGGACATTATGTCTATAACGTTATATATCCCAATTTAAGGCATCCTAACACCTCAAATGTAGTATTTACCGACATTCCTGGCGGGTCGGCCCCTACTTCTCAGTGGGAACATTATATACGTCTATAACGTAACATAACCGAACCTAACCCATCTAGCCCCTCGCTGGTAATGTTTTACAGAGTCCCGTTCGTGTCGTCGCGTACGTCTCAGTTGGGATATTATACACGTCTCTAATGTTATATATCCCAATCTAAGGCAACCTATCATCTCGAATGTACTATTTACCGACATTCATGGCGGGTCGGCCCCTACTTCTCGGTGGGAACACTATATACGTCTACATCGTAATATAACCTAACCTAACCCATCTAGCCCCTCGCTGGTAATGTTTTACAGAATCCCGGTCGTGTCGGCCCGTACTTCTAGTGGGGATATTATGTACGTCTATAACGTTATATATGTCAACCTAAGGCAACCTAACATCTCGGATGTAGTATTTTCCAACATTGCTGGCGGGTCGGCCCCTACTTCTCGGTGGGAACATTATATACGTCTATAACGTAACATAACCTAACCTAACCCATCTAGCACCTCGGTGATAATGTTTTACAGAATCCCGATCGTGTCGTCCCGTACGTCTCGGGTGGGAAATTATATATGTCTATAGCGTTATATACATTAACCTATGGTAGCCTAACATCTCAGATGCAGTATTTTCCAATATTCATGGCGGGTCGGCCCTTACTTCTCGGTGGGAACATTATATACGTCTATATCGTAATATAACCTAACCTAACCCATCGTGTCCCTCGGTGATAATGCTTTACAGAATGCCGGTCGTGTCGGTCCGTACGTCTCGGTGGGGACATTATATATGTCTGTGATCTTATATATCCCAATCTAAGGCAACCTAGCATCTCGGATGTAGTATTTACCTACATTCCTGGCGGGACGGACCCTACTTCTCGGTGCGAACATTATATACGTCTATAAAGTAACATAACCTAACCTAACCCATCTAGCCCCTCGCTGGTATTGTTTTACAGAATCTCGTTCGTGTGGTCCCGTACGTCTCGGTTAGGATATTATATATGTCTATAACGTTATATACCCTAACCTATGGTAGCCTAACACCTCAGATGTAGTATTTTCAAATATTCATGGCGGGTCGGCCCCTACTTCTCGGTGGGAACATTATATACGTCTATATCGTAATATAACCTAACCTAACCCATCTTGCCCCTCGGTGATAATGTTTTCCAGAATGCCGGTCGTGTCGGCCGGAAGGCCCCGTGGGGCATTATATACGTCTATAACGTTATATATCCCAATCTAAGGCAACCTAACATCTCGGATGAAGTATTTACCAACATTGCTGGCGGTTCGGACCCTACTTCTCGGTGGGAACATTATATACGTCTATAACGTAACATAACCTAACCTAACCCATCTACCCCCTCGCTGGTAATGTTTTACAGAATACCGGTCGTGTCTGCCCGTACTTCTCCGTGGAGACATTATGTACGTCTATAACCTTATACAACCTAATCTAACACATCTAGCCCCATCGCTGGTAATGTTTAATAGAATCCCGTTCGTGTCGTCCCGTATGTCTCGGTTGGGATATTATATACGTCTATAACGCAATATAACCTCACCTAACCCATCTAGCACCTCGGTGATAAATTTTTACAAAATGCCGTTCGTGTCGCCCCGTACGTCTCGGTTGGGATATTATATACGTCTATAGCGTTATATACCCTAACCTAAGGCAGCCTAACACCTCAGATGTAGTATTTTCCAACATTCCTGGCGGGTCCGCCCCTACTTCTCGGTGGAAACATTATATACGTCTATATCGTAATGTAACCTAACCTAACCCATCTTGTCCCTCGGTGATAATGTTTTAGAGAATGCCGGTCGTGTCGGCCCGTACGTCTCGGTGGGGACATTATATATGTCTGTAACTTTATATATCCCAATCTAAGGCAACCTAGCATCTCGGATGTAGTATTTACCAACATTCCTGGCAGGTCGGAACCTACTTCTCGGTGGGAACATTATATACGTCTATAACGTAACATAACCTAACCTAACTCATCTAGCCCCTCGCTGGTAATGTTTTACAGAATCCGGTTCGTGTCGTCCCGTACGTCTCGGTTGGGATATTATATACGTCTTTAATGTTATACATCCCAATCTAAGGCAACCTAACACCTCAGATGTAGTATTATCCAACATACCTGGCGGGTCGGCCAGTACTTCTAGGTAGGAACACTATATACGTCTACATCGTAATATAACCTAACCTAACCCATCTAGCCCATCCCTGGTAATGTTTTACAGAGTTCCGGTCGTGTCGGCCCGTCCTTCTCCGTGGGGATATTATGTACGTCTATAACGTTATATATGTCAACCTAAGGCAACCTAACATCTCGGACGTAGTATTTTCCAACATTGCTGGCGGGTTGGCCCCTACTTCTCGGTGGGAACATTATACACATCTATAACGTAACATAACCTAATCTAACACATCTAGTCCCTCGCTGGTAATGTTTTACAGAACTCCGTTCGTGTCGTCCCGTACGTCTCGGTGGGTACATTATATACGTCTATATGTTATTTATCCTAACCTAAGGCAACCTAACACCACAGATGTAGTATTTTCCAACATTCCTGACGTGCCGGCCACTACTTCTCGGTGGGAACATTATATACGTCTACATCGTAATATAACCTAACCTAACCCATCTAGCCCATCGCTGGTAATGTTTTACAGAGTGCCGGTCGTGTCGGCCCGTCCTTCTCCGTGGGGATATTATGTACGTCTATATCGTTATATATCCTAACCTAAGGCAGCCTAACATCTCGGATGTAGTATTTACCAACATTCCTGGCGTATCGGCCCCTACTTCTCAGTGGGAACATTATATACGTCTATAACGTAACATAACCTAACCTAACCCATCTAGCCCCTCGCTGGTAATGTTTTACAGAATCCCGGTCGTGTCGGCCCGTACTTCTCCGTGGGGATATTATGTACGTCTATAGCGTTATATACCCTAACCTAAGGCAGCCTAACACCTCAGATGTAGTATTTTCCAACATTCCTGGCGGGTCCGCCCCTACTTCTCGGTGGAAACATTATATACGTCTATATCGTAATGTAACCTAACCTAACCCATCTTGTCCCTCGGTGATAATGTTTTAGAGAATGCCGGTCGTGTCGGCCCGTACGTCTCGGTGGGGACATTATATATGTCTGTAACTTTATATATCCCAATCTAAGGCAACCTAGCATCTCGGATGTAGTATTTACCAACATTCCTGGCAGGTCGGAACCTACTTCTCGGTGGGAACATTATATACGTCTATAACGTAACATAACCTAACCTAACTCATCTAGCCCCTCGCTGGTAATGTTTTACAGAATCCGGTTCGTGTCGTCCCGTACGTCTCGGTTGGGATATTATATACGTCTTTAATGTTATACATCCCAATCTAAGGCAACCTAACACCTCAGATGTAGTATTATCCAACATACCTGGCGGGTCGGCCAGTACTTCTAGGTAGGAACACTATATACGTCTACATCGTAATATAACCTAACCTAACCCATCTAGCACATCCCTGGTAATGTTTTACAGAGTTCCGGTCGTGTCGGCCCGTCCTTCTCCGTGGGGATATTATGTACGTCTATAACGTTATATATGTCAACCTAAGGCAACCTAACATCTCGGACGTAGTATTTTCCAACATTGCTGGCGGGTTGGCCCCTACTTCTCGGTGGGAACATTATACACATCTATAACGTAACATAACCTAATCTAACACATCTAGTCCCTCGCTGGTAATGTTTTACAGAACTCCGTTCGTGTCGTCCCGTACGTCTCGGTGGGTACATTATATACGTCTATATGTTATTTATCCTAACCTAAGGCAACCTAACACCACAGATGTAGTATTTTCCAACATTCCTGACGTGCCGGCCACTACTTCTCGGTGGGAACATTATATACGTCTACATCGTAATATAACCTAACCTAATCCATCTAGCCCATCGCTGGTAATGTTTTACAGAGTGCCGGTCGTGTCGGCCCGTCCTTCTCCGTGGGGATATTATGTACGTCTATATCGTTATATATCCTAACCTAAGGCAGCCTAACATCTCGGATGTAGTATTTACCAACATTCCTGGCGTATCGGCCCCTACTTCTCAGTGGGAACATTATATACGTCTATAACGTAACATAACCTAACCTAACCCATCTAGCCCCTCGCTGGTAATGTTTTACAAAATCCCGGTCGTGTCGGCCCGTACTTCTCCGTGGGGATATTATGTACGTCTATAGCGTTATATACCCTAACCTAAGGTAGCCTAACACCTCAGATGTAGTATTTTCCAATATTCATGGCGGGTCGGCCCCTACTTCTCGGTGGAAACATTATATACGTCTATATCGTAATGTAGCCTAACCTAACCCATCTTGTCCCTCGGTGATAATGTTTTAGGGAATGCCGGTCGTGTCGGCCCGTACGTCTCGGTGGGGACATTATATATGTCTATAACTTTATATATCCCAATCTAAGGCAACCTAGCATCTCGGATGTAGTATTTACCAACATTCCTGGCGGGACGAACCCTACTTCTCGGTGGGAACATTATATACGTCTATAACGTAACATAACCTAACCTAACCCATCTAGCCCCTCGCTGGTATTGTTTTACAGAATCCCGTTCGTGTCGTCCCGTACGTCTCGGTTGGGATATTATATATGTCTATAGCGTTATATACCCTAACCTAAGGTAGCCTAACACCTCAGATGTAGTAGTTTCCAATATTCATGGCGGGTCGGCCCCTACTTCTCGGTGGGAATATTATATACGTCTATAACGTAATATAACCTAACCTAACCCATCTAGCGCCTCGGTGATAATGTTTTACAGAATGCCGTTCGTGTCGTCCCGTACGTCTCGGTTGGGATATTATATACGTCTATAGCGTTATATACCCTAACCTAAGGCAACCTAACATCTCGGATGAAGTATTTACCAACATTGCTGGCGGGTCGGACCCTACTTCTCGGTGGGAACATTATATACGTCTATAACGTAACATAACCTAACCTAACCCATCTATCCCCTCGCTGGTAATGTTTTACAGAATCCCGTTCGTGTCGTCCCGTACGTCGCGGTTGGGAAATTATATATGTCTATAGCGTTATATATCCTAACCTAAGGCAACCTAACACCACAAATGTAGTATTTTCCAACATTCCTGACGGGCGGGCCACTACATCTCGGTAGGAACATTATATACATCTATAACATAATATAACCAAACCTAACCCATATAGCCCCTCGCTAGTAGTGTTTTACAGAATCCCGTTCGTGTCGTCCCGTACGTCTCGGTTGGGATAATATATACGTCTATAGCGTTATATACCCTAACCTAAGGCAGCCTAACACATCGTATGTTGTATTTTCCAATATTGCTGGCGGATCGGCCCCCTACTTCTCGGTAGGAACATTATATACGTCTATAACGTAATATAACCTAACCTAACCCATCTTGCCCCTCGGTGATAATGTTTTCCAGAATGCCGGTCGTGACGGCCCGTACGTCTCGGTGGGGCATTATATACGTCTATAACGTTATATATCCCAATCTAAGGCAACCTAACATCTCGGATGAAGTATTTACCAACATTGCTGGCGGGTCGGACCCTACTTCTCCGTGGAGACATTATGTACGTCTATAACCTTATATAACCTAATCTAACACATCTAGCCCCATCGCTGGTAATGTTTAATAGAATCCCGTTCGTGTCGTCCCGTATGTCTCGGTTGTGATATTATATACGTCTATAACGTAATATAACCTCACCTAACCCATCTAGCACCTCGGTGATAAATTTTTACAGAATGCCGTTCGTGTCGCCCCGTACGTCTCGGTTGGGATATTATATACGTCTATAGCGTTATATACCCTAACCTAAGGCAGCCTAACACCTCAGATGTAGTATTTTCCAACATTCCTGGCGGGTCCGCCCCTACTTCTCGGTGGAAACATTATATACGTCTATATCGTAATGTAACCTAACCTAACCCATCTTGTACCTCGGTGATAATGTTTTAGAGAATGCCGGTCGTGTCGGCCCGTACGTCTCGGTGGGGACATTATATATGTCTGTAACTTTATATATCCCAATCTTAGGCAACCTAGCATCTCGGATGTAGTATTTACCAACATTCCTGGCGGGTCGGAACCTACTTCTCGGTGGGAACATTATATACGTCTATAACGTAACATAACCTAACCTAACTCATCTAGCCCCTCGCTGGTAATGTTTTACAGAATCCGGTTCGTGTCGTCCCGTACGTCTCGGTTGGGATATTATATACGTCTTTAATGTTATACATCCCAATCTAAGGCAACCTAACACCTCAGATGTAGTATTATCCAACATACCTGGCGGGTCGGCCAGTACTTCTAGGTAGGAACACTATATACGTCTACATCGTAATATAACCTAACCTAACCCATCTAGCCCATCCCTGGTAATGTTTTAGAGAGTTCCGGTCGTGTCGGCCCGTCCTTCTCCGTGGGGATATTATGTACGTCTATAACGTTATATATGTCAACCTAAGGCAACCTAACATCTCGGACGTAGTATTTTCCAACATTGCTGGCGGGTTGGCCCCTACTTCTCGGTGGGAACATTATACACATCTATAACGTAACATAACCTAATCTAACACATCTAGTCCCTCGCTGGTAATGTTTTACAGAACTCCGTTCGTGTCGTCCCGTACGTCTCGGTGGGTACATTATATACGTCTATATGTTATTTATCCTAACCTAAGGCAACCTAACACCACAGATGTAGTATTTTCCAACATTCCTGACGTGCCGGCCACTACTTCTCGGTGGGAACATTATATACGTCTACATCGTAATATAACCTAACCTAACCCATCTAGCCCATCGCTGGTAATGTTTTACAGAGTGCCGGTCGTGTCGGCCCGTCCTTCTCCGTGGGGATATTATGTACGTCTATATCGTTATATATCCTAACCTAAGGCAGCCTAACATCTCGGATGTAGTATTTACCAACATTCCTGGCGTATCGGCCCCTACTTCTCAGTGGGAACATTATATACGTCTATAACGTAACATAACCTAACCTAACCCATCTAGCCCCTCGCTGGTAATGTTTTACAAAATCCCGGTCGTGTCGGCCCGTACTTCTCCGTGGGGATATTATGTACGTCTATAGCGTTATATACCCTAACCTAAGGTAGCCTAACACCTCAGATGTAGTATTTTCCAATATTCATGGCGGGTCGGCCCCTACTTCTCGGTGGAAACATTATATACGTCTATATCGTAATGTAGCCTAACCTAACCCATCTTGTCCCTCGGTGATAATGTTTTAGGGAATGCCGGTCGTGTCGGCCCGTACGTCTCGGTGGGGACATTATATATGTCTATAACTTTATATATCCCAATCTAAGGCAACCTAGCATCTCGGATGTAGTATTTACCAACATTCCTGGCGGGACGAACCCTACTTCTCGGTGGGAACATTATATACGTCTATAACGTAACATAAGCTAACCTAACCCATCTAGCCCCTCGCTGGTATTGTTTTACAGAATCCCGTTCGTGTCGTCCCGTACGTCTCGGTTGGGATATTATATATGTCTATAGCGTTATATACCCTAACCTAAGGTAGCCTAACACCTCAGATGTAGTAGTTTCCAATATTCATGGCGGGTCGGCCCCTACTTCTCGGTGGGAATATTATATACGTCTATAACGTAATATAACCTAACCTAACCCATCTAGCGCCTCGGTGATAATGTTTTACAGAATGCCGTTCGTGTCGTCCCGTACGTCTCGGTTGGGATATTATATACGTCTATAGCGTTATATACCCTAACCTAAGGCAACCTAACATCTCGGATGAAGTATTTACCAACATTGCTGGCGGGTCGGACCCTACTTCTCGGTGGGAACATTATATACGTCTATAACGTAACATAACCTAACCTAACCCATCTATCCCCTCGCTGGTAATGTTTTACAGGATCCCGTTCGTGTCGTCCCGTACGTCGCGGTTGGGAAATTATATATGTCTATAGCGTTATATATCCTAACCTAAGGCAACCTAACACCACAAATGTAGTATTTTCCAACATTCCTGACGGGCGGGCCACTACATCTCGGTAGGAACATTATATACATCTATAACATAATATAACCAAACCTAACCCATATAGCCCCTCGCTAGTAGTGTTTTACAGAATCCCGTTCGTGTCGTCCCGTACGTCTCGGTTGGGATAATATATACGTCTATAGCGTTATATACCCTAACCTAAGGCAGCCTAACACATCGTATGTTGTATTTTCCAATATTGCTGGCGGATCGGCCCCCTACTTCTCGGTGGGAACATTATATACGTCTATAACGTAATATAACCTAACCTAACCCATCTTGCCCCTCGGTGATAATGTTTTCCAGAATGCCGGTCGTGACGGCCCGTACGTCTCGGTGGGGCATTATATACGTCTATAACGTTATATATCCCAATCTAAGGCAACCTAACATCTCGGATGAAGTATTTACCAACATTGCTGGCGGGTCGGACCCTACTTCTCCGTGGAGACATTATGTACGTCTATAACCTTATATAACCTAATCTAACACATCTAGCCCCATCGCTGGTAATGTTTAATAGAATCCCGTTCGTGTCGTCCCGTATGTCTCGGTTGTGATATTATATACGTCTATAACGTAATATAACCTCACCTAACCCATCTAGCACCTCGGTGATAAATTTTTACAGAATGCCGTTCGTGTCGCCCCGTACGTCTCGGTTGGGATATTATATACGTCTATAGCGTTATATACCCTAACCTAAGGCAGCCTAACACCTCAGATGTAGTATTTTCCAACATTCCTGGCGGGTCCGCCCCTACTTCTCGGTGGAAACATTATATACGTCTATATCGTAATGTAACCTAACCTAACCCATCTTGTACCTCGGTGATAATGTTTTAGAGAATGCCGGTCGTGTCGGCCCGTACGTCTCGGTGGGGACATTATATATGTCTGTAACTTTATATATCCCAATCTAAGGCAACCTAGCATCTCGGATGTAGTATTTACCAACATTCCTGGCGGGTCGGAACCTACTTCTCGGTGGGAACATTATATACGTCTATAACGTAACATAACCTAACCTAACTCATCTAGCCCCTCGCTGGTAATGTTTTACAGAATCCGGTTCGTGTCGTCCCGTACGTCTCGGTTGGGATATTATATACGTCTTTAATGTTATACATCCCAATCTAAGGCAACCTAACACCTCAGATGTAGTATTATCCAACATACCTGGCGGGTCGGCCAGTACTTCTAGGTAGGAACACTATATACGTCTACATCGTAATATAACCTAACCTAACCCATCTAGCCCATCCCTGGTAATGTTTTAGAGAGTTCCGGTCGTGTCGGCCCGTCCTTCTCCGTGGGGATATTATGTACGTCTATAACGTTATATATGTCAACCTAAGGCAACCTAACATCTCGGACGTAGTATTTTCCAACATTGCTGGCGGGTTGGCCCCTACTTCTCGGTGGGAACATTTTACACATCTATAACGTAACATAACCTAATCTAACACATCTAGACCCTCGCTGGTAATGTTTTACAGAACTCCGTTCGTGTCGTCCCGTACGTCTCGGTGGGTACATTATATACGTCTATATGTTATTTATCCTAACCTAAGGCAACCTAACACCACAGATGTAGTATTTTCCAACATTCCTGACGGGCCGGCCACTACTTCTCGGTGGGAACATTATATACGTCTACATCGTAATATAACCTAACCTAACCCATCTAGCCCATCGCTGGTAATGTTTTACAGAGTGCCGGTTGTGTCGGCCCGTCCTTCTCCGTGGGGATATTATGTACGTCTATATCGTTATATATCCTAACCTAAGGCAGCCTAACATCTCGGATGTAGTATTTACCAACATTCCTGGCGTATCGGCCCCTACTTCTCAGTGGGAACATTATATACGTCTATAACGTAACATAACCTAACCTAACCCATCTAGCCCCTCGCTGGTAATGTTTTACAGAATCCCGGTCGTGTCGGCCCGTACTTCTCCGTGGGGATATTATGTACGTCTATAGCGTTATATACCCTAACCTAAGGTAGCCTAACACCTCAGATGTAGTAGTTTCCAATATTCATGGCGGGTCGGCCCCTACTTCTCGGTGGGAATATTATATACGTCTATAACGTAATATAACCTAACCTAACCCATCTAGCGCCTCGGTGATAATGTTTTACAGAATGCCGTTCGTGTCGTCCCGTACGTCTCGGTTGGGATATTATATACGTCTATAGCGTTATATACCCTAACCTAAGGCAACCTAACATCTCGGATGAAGTATTTACCAACATTGCTGGCGGGTCGGACCCTACTTCTCGGTGGGAACATTATATACGTCTATAACGTAACATAACCTAACCTAACCCATCTATCCCCTCGCTGGTAATGTTTTACAGAATCCCGTTCGTGTCGTCCCGTACGTCGCGGTTGGGAAATTATATATGTCTATAGCGTTATATATCCTAACCTAAGGCAACCTAACACCACAAATGTAGTATTTTCCAACATTCCTGACGGGCGGGCCACTACATCTCGGTAGGAACATTATATACATCTATAACATAATATAACCAAACCTAACCCATATAGCCCCTCGCTAGTAGTGTTTTACAGAATCCCGTTCGTGTCGTCCCGTACGTCTCGGTTGGGATAATATATACGTCTATAGCGTTATATACCCTAACCTAAGGCAGCCTAACACATCGTATGTTGTATTTTCCCATATTGCTGGCGGATCGGCCCCCTACTTCTCGGTGGAAACATTATATACGTCTGTAAGGTAATATAACCTAACCTAACCCATCTAGCACCTCGGTGATAATGTTTTACAGAATCCCGTTCGTGTCGTCCCGTACGTCTCGGTTTGGAAATTATATATGTCTATAGCGTTATATACCCTAACCTAAGGTAGCCTAACACCTCAGATGTAGTATTTTCCAATATTCATGGCGGGTCGGCCCCTACTTCTCGGTGGGAACATTATATACGTCTATATCGTAATATAACCTAACCTAACCCATCTTGCCCCTCGGTGATAATGTTTTCCAGATTGCCGGTCGTGTCGGCCCGTACGTCTCGGTGGGGCATTATATATGTCTGTAACTTTATATATCCCAATCTAAGGCAACCTAGCATCTTGGATGTAATATTTACCAGCATTCCTGGCGGGTCGGACACTACTTCTCGGTGGGAACATTATATACGTCTATAACGTAACATAACCTAACCTAACCCATCTATCCCCTCGCTGGTAATGTTTTACAGAATCTCGATCGTGTCGTCCCGTACGTCTCGGGTTGGAAATTATATATGTCTATAGCGTTATATACATTAACCTAAGGTAGCCTAACACCTCAGATGCAGTATTTTCCAATATTCATGGCGGGTCGGCCCCTATTTCTCGGTGGGAACACTATATACGTCTATATCGTAATATAACCTAACCTAACCCATCTTGCCCCACGGTGATAATGTTTTCCAGAATGCCGGTCGTGTCGGCCCGTACGTCTCGGTGGGGCATTATATACGTCTATAACGTTATATATCCCAATCTAAGGCAACCTAACATCTCGGATGCAGTATTTACCAACATTGCTGGCGGGTCGGACCCTACTTCTCGGTGGGAACATTATATACGTCAATAACGTAACATAACCAAACCTAACCCATCTAGCCCCTCGCTGGTAATGTTTTACAGAATACCGGTCGTGTCTGCCCGTACTTCTCCGTGGAGACATTATGTACGTCTATAACCTTATATAGCGTAACCTAACACATCTGGCCCCTCGCTGGTAATGTTTAACAGAATCCCGTTCGTGTCGTCCCGTACGTCTCGGTTGGGATATTATATACGTCTATAGCGTTATGTACCCTAACCTAAGGTAGCCTAACACCTCAGATGTAGTATTTTCCAGCATTCCTGGTGGGTCGGCCTCTACTTCTCGGTGGGAATATTATATACGTCTATAACGTAATATAACCTAACCTAACCCATCTAGCACCTCGGTGATAATGTTTTACAGAATGCCGTTCGTGTCGTCCCGTACGTCTCGGTTGGGATATTATATACGTCTATAGCGTTATATACCCTAACCTAAGGCAGCCTAACACCTCAGATGTAGTATTTTCCAACATTCATGGCGGGTCGGCCCCTACTTCTCGGTGGAAACATTATATACGTCTATATCGTAATGTAACCTAACCTAACCCATCTTGTCCCTCGGTGATAATGTTTTACAGAATGCCGGTCGTGTCGGTCCGTACGTCTCGGTGGGGACATTATATATGTCTATAACTTTATATATCCCAATCTAAGGCAACCTAGCATCTCGGATGTAGTATTTACCAACATTCCTGGCGGGACGAACCCTACTTCTCGGTGGGAACATTATATACGTCCATAACGTAACATAACCTAACCTAACCCATCTAGCCCCTCGCTGGTATTGTTTTACAGATTCCCGTTCGTGTCGTCCCGTACGTCTCGGTTGGGATATTATATATGTCTATAGCGTTATATACCCTAACCTAAGGTAGCCTAACACCTCAGATGTAGTAGTTTCCAATATCCATGGCGGGTCGGCCCCTACTTCTCGGTGGAAACATTATATACGTCTATATCGTAATGTAACCTAACCTAACCCATCTTGCCCCTCGGTGATAATGTTTTCCAGAATGCCGGTCGTGTCGGCCCGTACGTCTCGGTCGGGCATTATATATGTCTGTAACTTTATATATCCCAATCTAAGGCAACCTAGCATCTTGGATGTAATATTTACCAGCATTCCTGGCGGGTCGGACACTAATTCTCGGTGGGAACATTATATACGTCTATAACGTAACATAACCTAACCTAACCCATCTATCCCCTCGCTGGTAATGTTTTACAGAATCCCGATCGTGTCGTCCCGTACGTCTCGGGTTGGAAATTATATATGTCTATAGCGTTATATATCCTAACCTAAGGCAACCTAACACCACAGATGTAGTATTTTCCAACATTCCTGACGGGCGGGCCACTACATCTCGGTAGGAACATTATATACATCTATAACATAATATAACCAAACCTAACCCATATAGCCCCTCGCTAGTAGTGTTTTACAGAATCCCGTTCGTGTCGTCCCGTACGTCTCGGTTGGGATAATATATACGTCTATAGCGTTATATACCCTAACCTAAGGCAGCCTAGCACATCGTATGTTGTATTTTCCAATATTGCTGGCGGGTCGGCCCCCTACTTCTCGGTGGAAACATTATATACGTCTATAAGGTAATATAACCTAACCTAACTCATCTAGCACCTCGGTGATAATGTTTTACAGAATCCCGTTCGTGTCGTCCCGTACGTCTCGGTTGGGAAATTATATATGTCTATAGCGATATATACCCTAACCTAAGGTAGCCTAACACCTCAGATGTAGTATTTTCCAATATTCATGGCGGGTCGGCCCCTACTTCTCGGTGGGAACATTATATACGTCTATATCGTAATATAACCTAACCTAACCCATCTTGCCCCTCGGTGATAATGTTTTCCAGAATGCCGGTCGTGTCGGCCCGTACGTCTCGGTGGGGCATTATATATGTCTGTAACTTTATATATCCCAATCTAAGGCAACCTAGCATCTCGGATGTAGTATTTACCAACATTCCTGTCGGGACGGACCCTACTTCTCGGTGCGAACATTATATACGTCTATAAAGTAACATAACCTAACCTAACCCATCTAGCCCCTCGCTGGTATTGTTTTACAGAATCCCGTTCGTGTCGTCCCGTACGTCTCGGTTGGGATATTATATACGTCTATAGCGTTATATACCCTAACCTAAGGCATCCTAACACCTCAGATGTAGTATTTTCCAACATTCATGGCGGGTCGGCCCCTACTTCTCGGTGGAAACATTATATACGTCTATATCGTAATGTAACCTAACCTAACCCATCTTGTCCCTCGGTGATAATGTTTTACAGAATGCCGGTCGTGTCGGCCCGTATGTCTCGGTGGGGCATTATATACGTCTATAACGTTATATATCCCAATCTAAGGCAACCTAACATCTCGGATGAAGTATTTACCAACATTGCTGGCGGGTCGGACCCTACTTCTCGGTGGGAACATTATATACGTCTATAACATAATATAACCTAACCTAACCCATCTAGCCCCTCGCTGGTAATATTTACAGAATACCGGTCGTGTCTGCCCGTACTTCTCCGTGGAGACATAATGTACGTCTATAACGTAATATAACCTAACCTAACCCATCTAGCCCCTCGCTGGTAATGTTTTATAGAATCCCGTTCGTGTCGTCCCGTACGTCTCGGTTGGGATATTATATACGTCTATAGCGTTATGTACCCTAACCTAAGGTAGCCTAACACCTCAGATGTAGTATTTTCCAGCATTCCTGGTGGGTCGGCCTCTACTTCTCGGTGGGAATATTATATACGTCTACATCGTAATATAACCTAACCTAACCCATCTAGCACCTCGGTGATAATGTTTTACAGAATGCCGTTCGTGTCGCCCCGTACGTCTCGGTTGGGATATTATATACGTCTATAGCGTTATATACCCTAACCTAAGGTAGCCTAACGCCTCAAATGTAGTATTTTCCAACATTCATGGCGGGTCGGCCCCTACTTCTCGGTGGAAAAATTATATACGTCTATATCGTAATGTAACCTAACCTAACCCATCTTGTCCCTCGGTGATAATGTTTTACAGAATGCCGGGCGTGTCGGTCCGTACGTCTCGGTGGGGACATTATATATGTCTGTAACTTTATATATCCCAATCTAAGGCAACCTAGCATCTCGGATGTAGTATTTACCAACATTCCTGGCGGGACGGACCCTACTTCTCGGTGGGAACATTATATACGTCTATAAAATAACATAACCTAACCTAACCCATCTAGCCCCTCGCTGGTATTGTTTTACAGAATCCCGTTCGTGTCGTCCCGTACGTCTCGGTTGGGATATTATATATGTCTATAGCGTTATGTACCCTAACCTAAGGTAGCCTAACACCTCAGATGTAGTATTTTCCAATATTCATGGCGGGTCGGCCCCTACTTCTCGGTGGGAACATTATATACGTCTATATCGTAATATAACCTAACCTAACCCATCTTGCCCCTCGGTGATAATGTTTTCCAGAATGCCGGTCGTGTCGGCCCGTATGTCTCGGTGGGGCATTATATACGTCTATAACGTTATATATCCCAATCTAAGGCAACCTAACATCTCGGATGAAGTATTTACCAACATTCCTGGCGGGTCTGAGCCTACTTCTCGGTGGGAACATTATATACGTGTATAACGTAACATAACCTAACCTGACCCATCTAGCCCCTCGCTGGTAATGTTTTACAGAATCCCGGGCGTGTCGGCCCGTACTTCTCCGTGGAGACATTATGTACGTCTATAACGTTATATAACCTAACGTAACACATCTAGCTCCTCGCTGGTAATGTTTAATAGAATCCCGTTCGTGTCGTCCCGTATGTCTCGGTTGGGATATTATATACGTCTATAACGCAATATAACCTCACCTAACCCATCTAGCACCTCGGTGATAAATTTTTACAGAATGCCGTTCGTGTCGCCCCGTACGTCTCGGTTGGGATATTATATACGTCTATAGCGTTATATACCCTAACCTAAGGCAGCCTAACACCTCAGATGTAGTATTTTCCAACATTCCTGGCGGGTCCGCCCCTACTTCTCGGTGGAAACATTATATACGTCTATATCGTAATGTAACCTAACCTAACCCATCTTGTACCTCGGTGATAATGTTTTAGAGAATGCCGGTCGTGTCGGCCCGTACGTCTCGGTGGGGACATTATATATGTCTGTAACTTTATATATCCCAATCTAAGGCAACCTAGCATCTCGGATGTAGTATTTACCAACATTCCTGGCGGGTCGGAACCTACTTCTCGGTGGGAACATTATATACGTCTATAACGTAACATAACCTAACCTAACTCATCTAGCCCCTCGCTGGTAATGTTTTACAGAATCCGGTTCGTGTCGTCCCGTACGTCTCGGTTGGGATATTATATACGTCTTTAATGTTATACATCCCAATCTAAGGCAACCTAACACCTCAGATGTAGTATTATCCAACATACCTGGCGGGTCGGCCAGTACTTCTAGGTAGGAACACTATATACGTCTACATCGTAATATAACCTAACCTAACCCATCTAGCCCATCCCTGGTAATGTTTTAGAGAGTTCCGGTCGTGTCGGCCCGTCCTTCTCCGTGGGGATATTATGTACGTCTATAACGTTATATATGTCAACCTAAGGCAACCTAACATCTCGGACGTAGTATTTTCCAACATTGCTGGCGGGTTGGCCCCTACTTCTCGGTGGGAACATTTTACACATCTATAACGTAACATAACCTAATCTAACACATCTAGACCCTCGCTGGTAATGTTTTACAGAACTCCGTTCGTGTCGTCCCGTACGTCTCGGTGGGTACATTATATACGTCTATATGTTATTTATCCTAACCTAAGGCAACCTAACACCACAGATGTAGTATTTTCCAACATTCCTGACGGGCCGGCCACTACTTCTCGGTGGGAACATTATATACGTCTACATCGTAATATAACCTAACCTAACCCATCTAGCCCATCGCTGGTAATGTTTTACAGAGTGCCGGTTGTGTCGGCCCGTCCTTCTCCGTGGGGATATTATGTACGTCTATATCGTTATATATCCTAACCTAAGGCAGCCTAACATCTCGGATGTAGTATTTACCAACATTCCTGGCGTATCGGCCCCTACTTCTCAGTGGGAACATTATATACGTCTATAACGTAACATAACCTAACCTAACCCATCTAGCCCCTCGCTGGTAATGTTTTACAGAATCCCGGTCGTGTCGGCCCGTACTTCTCCGTGGGGATATTATGTACGTCTATAGCGTTATATACCCTAACCTAAGGTAGCCTAACACCTCAGATGTAGTATTTTCCAATATTCATGGCGGGTCGGCCCCTACTTCTCGGTGGAAACATTATATACGTCTATATCGTAATGTAGCCTAACCTAACCCATCTTGTCCCTCGGTGATAATGTTTTAGGGAATGCCGGTCGTGTCGGCCCGTACGTCTCGGTGGGGCATTATATACGTCTATAACGTTATATATCCCAATCTAAGGCAACCTAACATCTCGGATGCAGTATTTACCAACATTGCTGGCGGGTCGGACCCTACTTCTCGGTGGGAACATTATATACGTCAATAACGTAACATAACCAAACCTAACCCATCTAGCCCCTCGCTGGTAATGTTTTACAGAATACCGGTCGTGTCTGCCCGTACTTCTCCGTGGAGACATTATGTACGTCTATAACCTTATATAGCGTAACCTAACACATCTGGCCCCTCGCTGGTAATGTTTAACAGAATCCCGTTCGTGTCGTCCCGTACGTCTCGGTTGGGATATTATATACGTCTATAGCGTTATGTACCCTAACCTAAGGTAGCCTAACACCTCAGATGTAGTATTTTCCAGCATTCCTGGTGGGTCGGCCTCTACTTCTCGGTGGGAATATTATATACGTCTATAACGTAATATAACCTAACCTAACCCATCTAGCACCTCGGTGATAATGTTTTACAGAATGCCGTTCGTGTCGTCCCGTACGTCTCGGTTGGGATATTATATACGTCTATAGCGTTATATACCCTAACCTAAGGCAGCCTAACACCTCAGATGTAGTATTTTCCAACATTCATGGCGGGTCGGCCCCTACTTCTCGGTGGAAACATTATATACGTCTATATCGTAATGTAACCTAACCTAACCCATCTTGTCCCTCGGTGATAATGTTTTACAGAATGCCGGTCGTGTCGGTCCGTACGTCTCGGTGGGGACATTATATATGTCTATAACTTTATATATCCCAATCTAAGGCAACCTAGCATCTCGGATGTAGTATTTACCAACATTCCTGGCGGGACGAACCCTACTTCTCGGTGGGAACATTATATACGTCCATAACGTAACATAACCTAACCTAACCCATCTAGCCCCTCGCTGGTATTGTTTTACAGAATCCCGTTCGTGTCGTCCCGTACGTCTCGGTTGGGATATGATATATGTCTATAGCGTTATATACCCTAACCTAAGGTAGCCTAACACCTCAGATGTAGTAGTTTCCAATATTCATGGCGGGTCGGCCCCTACTTCTCGGTGGAAACATTATATACGTCTATATCGTAATGTAACCTAACCTAACCCATCTTGCCCCTCGGTGATAATGTTTTCCAGAATGCCGGTCGTGTCGGCCCGTACGTCTCGGTCGGGCATTATATATGTCTGTAACTTTATATATCACAATCTAAGGCAACCTAGCATCTCGGATGTAGTATTTACCAACATTCCTGGCGGGACGAACCCTACTTCTCGGTGGGAACATTATATACGTCCATAACGTAACATAACCTAACCTAACCCATCTATCCCCTCGCTGGTAATGTTTTACAGAATCCCGATCGTGTCGTCCCGTACGTCTCGGGTTGGAAATTATATATGTCTATAGCGTTATATATCCTAACCTAAGGCAACCTAACACCACAGATGTAGTATTTTCCAACATTCCTGACGGGCGGGCCACTACATCTCGGTAGGAACATTATATACATCTATAACATAATATAACCAAACCTAACCCATATAGCCCCTCGCTAGTAGTGTTTTACAGAATCCCGTTCGTGTCGTCCCGTACGTCTCGGTTGGGATAATATATACGTCTATAGCGTTATATACCCTAACCTAAGGCAGCCTAGCACATCGTATGTTGTATTTTCCAATATTGCTGGCGGGTCGGCCCCCTACTTCTCGGTGGAAACATTATATACGTCTATAAGGTAATATAACCTAACCTAACTCATCTAGCACCTCGGTGATAATGTTTTACAGAATCCCGTTCGTGTCGTCCCGTACGTCTCGGTTGGGAAATTATATATGTCTATAGCGATATATACCCTAACCTAAGGTAGCCTAACACCTCAGATGTAGTATTTTCCAATATTCATGGCGGGTCGGCCCCTACTTCTCGGTGGGAACATTATATACGTCTATATCGTAATATAACCTAACCTAACCCATCTTGCCCCTCGGTGATAATGTTTTCCAGAATGCCGGTCATGTCGGCCCGTACGTCTCGGTGGGGCATTATATATGCCTGTAACTTTATATATCCCAATCTAAGGCAACCTAGCATCTCGGATGTAGTATTTACCAACATTCCTGTCGGGACGGACCCTACTTCTCGGTGCGAACATTATATACGTCTATAAAGTAACATAACCTAACCTAACCCATCTAGCCCCTCGCTGGTATTGTTTTACAGAATCCCGTTCGTGTCGTCCCGTACGTCTCGGTTGGGATATTATATACGTCTATAGCGTTATATACCCTAACCTAAGGCATCCTAACACCTCAGATGTAGTATTTTCCAACATTCATGGCGGGTCGGCCCCTACTTCTCGGTGGAAACATTATATACGTCTATATCGTAATGTAACCTAACCTAACCCATCTTGTCCCTCGGTGATAATGTTTTACAGAATGCCGGTCGTGTCGGCCCGTATGTCTCGGTGGGGCATTATATACGTCTATAACGTTATATATCCCAATCTAAGGCAACCTAACATCTCGGATGAAGTATTTACCAACATTGCTGGCGGGTCGGACCCTACTTCTCGGTGGGAACATTATATACGTCTATAACATAATATAACCTAACCTAACCCATCTAGCCCCTCGCTGGTAATATTTACAGAATACCGGTCGTGTCTGCCCGTACTTCTCCGTGGAGACATAATGTACGTCTATAACGTAATATAACCTAACCTAACCCATCTAGCCCCTCGCTGGTAATGTTTTATAGAATCCCGTTCGTGTCGTCCCGTACGTCTCGGTTGGGATATTATATACGTCTATAGCGTTATGTACACTAACCTAAGGTAGCCTAACACCTCAGATGTAGTATTTTCCAGCATTCCTGGTGGGTCGGCCTCTACTTCTCGGTGGGAATATTATACACGTCTATAACGTAATATAACCTCACCTAACCCATCTAGCACCTCGGTGATAATGTTTTACAGAATGCCGTTCGTGTCGCCCCGTACGTCTCGGTTGGGATATTATATACGTCTATAGCGTTATATACCCTAACCTAAGGTAGCCTAACGCCTCAAATGTAGTATTTTCCAACATTCATGGCGGGTCGGCCCCTACTTCTCGGTGGAAAAATTATATACGTCTATATCGTAATGTAACCTAACCTAACCCATCTTGTCCCTCGGTGATAATGTTTTACAGAATGCCGGGCGTGTCGGTCCGTACGTCTCGGTGGGGACATTATATATGTCTGTAACTTTATATATCCCAATCTAAGGCAACCTAGCATCTCGGATGTAGTATTTACCAACATTCCTGGCGGGACGGACCCTACTTCTCGGTGGGAACATTATATACGTCTATAAAATAACATAACCTAACCTAACCCATCTAGCCCCTCGCTGGTATTGTTTTACAGAATCCCGTTCGTGTCGTCCCGTACGTCTCGGTTGGGATATTATATATGTCTATAGCGTTATGTACCCTAACCTAAGGTAGCCTAACACCTCAGATGTAGTATTTTCCAATATTCATGGCGGGTCGGCCCCTACTTCTCGGTGGGAACATTATATACGTCTATATCGTAATATAACCTAACCTAACCCATCTTGCCCCTCGGTGATAATGTTTTCCAGAATGCCGGTCGTGTCGGCCCGTATGTCTCGGTGGGGCATTATATACGTCTATAACGTTATATATCCCAATCTAAGGCAACCTAACATCTCGGATGAAGTATTTACCAACATTGCTGGCGGGTCGGACCCTACTTCTCGGTGGGAACATTATATACGTCAATAACGTAACATAACCTAACCTAACCCATCTAGCCCCTCGCTGGTAATGTTTTACAGAATACCGGTCGTGTCTGCCCGTACTTCTACGTGGAGACATTATGTACGTCTATAACCTTATATAACGTAACCTAACACATCTAGCCCCTCGCTGGTAATGTTTAACAGAATCCCGTTCGTGTCGTCCCGTACGTCTCGGTTGGAATATTATATACGTCTATAGCGTTATGTACCATAACCTAAGGTAGCCTAACACCTCAGATGTAGTATTTTCCAGCTTTCCTGGTGGGTCGGCCTCTACTTCTCGGTGGGAATATTATATACGTCTATAACGTAATATAACCTAACCTAACCCATCTAGCACCTCGGTGATAATGTTTTACAGAATGCCGTTCGTGTCGTCCCGTACGTCTCGGTTGGGATATTATATACGTCTATATCGTTATATACCCTAACCTAAGGCAGCCTAACACCTCAGATGTAGTACTTTCCAACATTCCTGGCGGGTCGGCCGCTACATCTCGGTGGGAACATTATATACGTCTATAACGTAATATAACCTAACCTAACCCATCTAGCACCTCTGTGATACTGTTTTACAGAATCCCGTTCGTGTCGTCCCGTACGACTCGGTTGGGATATTATATACGTCTATAACGTTATATATCCCAATCTATGGCAAGCTAGCATCTCGGATGTAGTATTTACCGACATTCTTAACGGGTCGGCCACTACTTCTCGGTGGGAACATTGTATACGTCTACATCGTAATATAACCTAACCTAACCCATCTTGCCCCTCGGTGATAATGTTTTACAGAATATCGGTCGTGTTGGCCCGTACGTCTCGGTGGGGACATTATATACGTCTATAACCTAACATAACCTAACCTGACGCATCTAGCCCCTCGCTGGTAATGTTTTACAGAATCCCGTTCGTGTCGTCCCGTACGTCTCGGTTGGGATATTATATACGTCTATAATGTTATATGTCCCAATCTAAGGCAACCTAACATCTCGGATGTAGTATTTACCGACATTCCTGGCGGGTCGGACCCTACTTCTCGGTGGGAACATTATATACGTCTATAACGTAATATAACCTAACCTAACCCATCTAGCACCTCGGTGATAAAGGTTTTACAGAATCCCGTTCGTGTCGTCCCGTACGACTCGGGTGGGATATTATATACCTCTATAACGTTATATATCCCAATCTAAGGCAACCTAACATCTCGGATGAAGTATTTACCAACATTCCTGGCGGGTCTGAGCCTACTTCTCGGTGGGAACATTATATACGTGTATAACGTAACATAACCTAACCTGACCCATCTAGCCCCTCGCTGGTAATGTTTTACAGAATCCCGGGCGTGTCGGCCCGTACTTCTCCGTGGAGACATTATGTACGTCTATAACGTTATATAACCTAACCTAACACATCTAGCTCCTCGCTGGTAATGTTTTACAGAATCCCGCTCGTGTCGTCCCGTACGTCTCGGTTGGGATATTATATACGTCTATAGTGTTATATGTCCCAATCTAAGGCAACCTAACATCTCGGATGTAGTATTGTCCAACATTCCTGGCGGGTCGGACCCTACTTCTCGGTGGAAACATTATATACGTCTATCACGTAACATAACCTAACCTAACGCATCTAGCCCCTCGCTGGTAATGTTTTACAGAATGCCGGTCGTGTCGGCCCGTACGTCTCGGTGGGGACATTATATACGTCTATAACGTTATATATATCCCAACGTAAGGCAACCTAACATCTCGGATATAGTATTTACCAACATTCCTGGCGGGTCGGACCCTACCTCCCGGTGGGAACATTATATACGTCTAGAACATAATATAACCTAACCTAACCCATCTAGGACCTCGCTGGAAATGTTTAACAGAATCCCGGTCGTGTCGTCTCGTACGTCTCGGTTGGGATATTATATACGTCTATGGCGTTATATACCCTAATCTAAGGCAGCCTAACACCTCAGATGTAGTACTTTCCAACATTCCTGGCGGGTCGGCCGCTACATCTCGGTGGGAACATTATATACGTCTATAACGTAATATAACCTAACCTAACCCATCCAGCACCTCTGTGATACTGTTTTACAGAATCCCGTTCGTGTCGTCCCGTACGACTCGGTTGGGCTATTATATACGTCTATAACGTTATATATCCCAATCTATGGCAAGCTAGCATCTCGGATGTAGTATTTACCGACATTCTTAACGGGTCGGCCACTACTTGTCGGTGGGAACATTGTATACGTCTACATCGTAATATAACCTAACTTAACCCATCTTGCCCCTCGGTGATAATGTTTTACAGAATATCGGTCGTGTCGGCCCGTACGTCTCGGTGGGGACATTATATACGTCTATAACGTTATATATATCCCAACGTAAGGCAACCTTATATCTCGGATATAGTATTTACCAACATTCCTGGCGGGTCGGACCCTACTTCCCGGTGGGAACATTATATACGTCTAGAACATAATATAACCTAACGTAACACATCTAGCTCCTCGCTGGTAATGTTTTACAGAATCCCGTTCGTGTCGTCCCGTACGTCTCGGTTGGGACATTGTATACGTCTATAACGTTATATATCCTAACCTAAGGCAACCTGACACCTCAGATGTAGTATTTTCCAACATTCCTGACGGGTCGGCCGCTACATCTCGGTGGGAACATTATATACGTCTATAACGTAATATAACCCAACCTAAACCATCTAGCAACTCGGTGATAATGTTTTACAGAATGCCGGTCGTGTCGGCCCGTACGTCTCGGTTGGGATATTATATACGTCTATAACGTTATATATCCCAATCTATGGCAACCTAACATCTCGAATGTAGTATTTACCGACATTCCTAACGGGTCGGCCACTACTTCTCGGTGGGAACATTGTATACGTCTACATCGTAATATAACCTAACCTAACCCATCTTGCCCCTCGGTGATAATGTTTTACAGAATATCGGTCGTGTCGGCCCGTACGTGTCGGTGGGGACATTATATACGTCTATAACCTAACATAACCTAACCTGACGCATCTAGCCCCTCGCTGGTAATGTTTTACTGAATCCCGTTCGTGTCGTCCCGTACGTCTCGGTTGGGATATTATATACGTCTATAATGTTATATGTCCCAATCTAAGGCAACCTAACATCTCGGATGTAGTATTTACCGACTTTCCTGGCGGGTCGGACCCTACTTCTCGGTGGGAACATTATATACGTGTATAACATAATATAACCTAACCTCACCCATCTAGCCCCTCGCTGGTAATGTTGTACAGAATCCCGGTCCTGTCTGCCCGTACTTCTCCGTGGAGACATTTTGTACGACTATAACCTTATATAACCTAACCTAACACATCTAGCCCCTCGCTGGTAATGTTTTACATAATCCCGTTCGTGTCGTCCCGTACGACTCGGTTGGGATATTATATACGTCTATAACGTTATATATCCCAATCTATGGCAAGCTAGCATCTCGGATGTAGTATTTACCGACATTCTTAACGGGTCGGCCACTACTTCTCGGTGGGAACATTGTATACGTCTACATCGTAATATAACCTAACCTAACCCATCTTGCCCCTCGGTGATAATGTTTTACAGAATATCGGTCGTGTTGGCCCGTACGTCTCGGTGGGGACATTATATACGTCTATAACCTAACATAACCTAACCTGACGCATCTATCCCCTCGCTGGTAATGTTTTACAGAATCCCGTTCGTGTCGTCCCGTACGTCTCGGTTGGGATATTATATACGTCTATAATGTTATATGTCCCAATCTAAGGCAACCTAACATCTCGGATGTAGTATTTCCCCACACTCCTGGCGGTCGGACCCTACTTCTCGGTGGGAACATTATATACGTCTATAACGTAATATAACCTAACCTAACCCATCTAGCCCCTCGCTGGTAATGTATTACAGAATCCCGGGCGTGTCTGCCCGTACTTCTCCGTGGAGACATTATGTACGTCTATAACGTTATATAACCTAACCTAACACATCTAGCTCCTCGCTGGTAATGTTTTACAGAATCCCGTTCGTGTCGTCCCGTACGTCTCGGTTGGGACATTGTATACGTCTATAACGTTATATATCCTAACCGAAGGCAACCTGACACCTCAGATGTAGTATTTTCCAACATTCTTGACGGGTCGGCCGCTACATCTCGGTGGGAACATTATATACGTCTATAACGTAATATAACCCAACCTAAACCATCTAGCAACTCGGTGATAATGTTTTACAGAATGCCGGTCGTGTCGGCCCGTACGTCTCGATGGGAACATTATATACGTCTATAACGTTATGTACCCCAATCGAAGGCAGCCTAACATCTCGGATGTAGTATTTTCCAACATTCCTGGCGGATCAGCTCCTACTTCTCGGGGGGAACATTATATACGTCTATAAAGTAACATAAGCCAACCTAACGCATCTAACCCCTCGCTGGTAATGTTTTACAGAATCCCGTTCGTGTCGTCCCGTACGTCTCGGTTGGGATATTATATACGTCTATAACGTTATATAACCCAATCTAAGGCAACCTAACATCTCGAATGTAGTATTTTCCAACATTCCTGGCGGGTCGGCCCCTACTTCTCGGTGGGAACATTATATACGTCTATAACGTAATATATACTAACCAAACCATCTAGCCCCTCGGTGGTAATGTTTTACAGAATCGCGGTCGTGTCGTCCCGTACGTCTCGTTGGGGAAAACAATGTCTATAGCGTTATATATCTCAATCTAATGCAACCTATCATCTCGGATGTAGTATTTACCAACATTCCTGACGGGTCGGCCACTACTTCTCGCTGGGAACATTATATACGTCAACATCGTAATATAACCTAACCTAACCCATCTTGCCCCACGTTGATAATGTTTTACAGAATGCCGGTCGTGTCGGCCCATACGTCTCGCTGGGGACATTATATACGTCTATAACGTTATATATCACAACCTAAGGCAACCTAACATCTCGAATGTAGTATTCACCGACATTCCTGGCGGGTCGGACCCCACTTCTCGGTGGGAACATTATATACGTCTATAACATAGTATAACCTAACCTAACCCATCTAGCCCCTCGCTGGTAATGTTTTATAGAATCCCGGTCGTGTCGGCCCGTACTTCTCCGTGGGGACATTATGTACGTCTATAACGTTATATATCCTAACCTAAGGCATCCTAACATCTCGGATGTAGTATTTTCCAACATTCCTGGCGGGTCGGCGCCTACTACTCGGTGGGAACATTATATACGTCTATAACGTAGTATATCGTAAAATAACCCATCTAGCACCTCAGTGATAATGTTTTACAGAATCACGGACGTGTCGGCCCATACGTCTCGCTGGGGACATTATATACGTCTATAACGTTATATATCACAACCTAAGGCAACCTAACATCTCGAATGTAGTATTCACCGACATTCCTGGCGGGTCGGACCCCACTTCTCGGTGGGAACATTATATACGTCTGTAACATAATATAACCTAACCTAACCAATGTAGCCCCTAGCTGGTAATGTTTTACAAAATCCCGTTCGTGTCGTCCCGTACGTCTCGGTTGGGATATTATATACGTCTGTAATGTTATATATCCCAATCTAAGGCAACCTAACATCTCGAATGTAGTATTTACCGACATTCCTGGCGGGTCGGACCCCACTTCTCGGTGGGAACATTATATACGTCTATAACATAGTATAACCTAACCTAACCCATCTAGCCCCTCGCTGGTAATGTTTTATAGAATCCCGTTCGTGTCGTCCCGTACGTCTCTGTTGGGATATTATATACGTCTATAATGTTATATATCCCAATCTAAGGCAACCTAACTTCTCGAATGTAGTATTTACCGACATTCCTGGCGGGTCGGCCCCTACTTCTCGGTGGGAACATTATATACGTCTATAACGTAATATATCATAACCTAACCCATCTAGCACCTCGGTGATAATGTTTTACAGAATCCCGGTCGTGTCGGCCCGTACTTCTCCGTGGGGACATTATGTACGTCTATAACGTTATATATCCTAACCTAGGGCAGCCTAACATCTCGGATGTAGTATTTTCCAACATTCCTGGCGGGTCGGCGCCTACTACTCGGTGGGAACATTATATACGTCTATAACGTAGTATATCGTAACCTAACCCATCTAGCACCTCGGTGATAATGTTTTACAGAATCACGGACGTGTCGGCCCGTACGTCTCGGTGGGGACATTATATACGTCTATAACGTTATATACCCCAATCGCAGGCAGCCTAACATCTCGGATGTAGTATTTTCCAACATTCCTGGCGGGTCGGCCCCTACTTCTCGGTGGGAACATTATATACGTCTATAACGTAATATACCCTAACCTAACCCATTTAGCACCTCGGTGATAATGTTTTACAGAATGCCGTTCGTGTCGTCCCGTACGTCTCGGTTGGGATATTATATACGTCTATAACGTTATATATCCCAATTTAACGCCACCTAACATCTCGAATCTAGTATTTACCGACATTCCTGACGGGTCGGCCACTACTTCTCGGTGGGAACATTGTATACGTCTACATCGTAATATAACCTAACCTAACCCATCTTGCCCCTCGCTGGTAATGTTTTACAGAATACCGGTCGTGTCGGCCCGTACGTCTCGGGTGGGATATTATATACGTCTATAACGTTATATATCCAAATCTAAGGCAACCTAACATCTCGGATGATGTATTTACCAACATTCCTGGCGGGTCTGAGCCTACTTCTCGGTGGGAACATTATATACGTCTATAACGTAACATAACCTAACCTAACCCATCTAGCCCCTCGCTGGTAATGTTTTACAGAATCCCGGTCGTGTCGGCCCGTACATCTCCGAGGGGCATGATGTACGTCTTTAACGTTATATATCCCAATCTAAGGCAGCCTAACATCGCGGTTGTAGTATTGTCCAACATTCCTGGCGGGTCGGCCCCTACTTCTCGGTGGAAACATTATATACGTCTATCACGTAACATAACCTAACCTTACGCATCTAGCCCCTCGCTGGTAATGTTTTACAGAATGCCGGTCGTGTCGGCCCGTACGTCTCGGTGGGGACATTATATACGTCTATAACGTTATATATATCCCAACGTAAGGCAACCTTATATCTCGGATATAGTATTTACCAACATTCCTGGCGGGTCGGACCCTACTACCCGGTGGGAACATTATATACGTCTGTAACATAATATAATCTAACCTAACCCATCTAGCCCCTCGCTGGTAATGTTTTACAGAATCCCGGGCGTGTCTGCCCGTACTTCTCCGTGGAGACATTATGTACGTCTATAACGTTATATATCCTAACCTAAGGCAGCCTAACAACTCAGATGTAGTATTTTCCAACATTCCTGATGGGTCGGCCACTACTTCTCGGTGGGAACATTATATACGTCTATAACGTTATATAACCTAACCTAACACATCTAGCTCCTCGCTGGTAATGTTTTACCGAATCCCGTTCGTGTCGTCCCGCACGTCTCGGTTGGGACATTGTATACGTCTATAACGTTATATATCCTAACCTAAGGCAACCTGACACGTCAGATGTAGTATTTTCCAACATTCCTGACGGGTCGACCGCTACATCTCGGTGGGAACATTATATACGTCTATAACGTAATATAACCCAACCTAAACCATCTACCAACTCGGTGATAATGTTTTACAGAATGCCGGTCGTGTCGGCCCGTACGTCTCGATGGGGACATTATATACGTCTATAACGTTATGTACCCCAATCGAAGGCAGCCTAACATCTCGGATGTAGTATTTTCCAACATTCCTGGCGGATCGGCCCCTACTTCTCGGGGGGAACATTATATACGTCTATAACGTAACATAAGCCAACCTAACGCATCTAACCTCTCGCTGGTAATGTTTTACAGAATCCCGTTCGTGTCGTCCCGTACGTCTCGGTTGGGATATTATATACGTCTATAACGTTATATAACCCAATCTAAGGCAACCTAACATCTCGTATGTAGTATTTTCCAACATTCCTGGCGGGTCGGCCCCTACTTCTCGGTGGGAACATTATATACGTCTATAACGTAATATATCCTAACCTAAACCGTCTAGCCCCTCGGTGATAATGTTTTACAGAATCGCGGTCGTGTCGTCCCGTACGTCTCGTTGGGGAAAACAATGTCTATAGCGTTATATATCTCAATCTAATGCAACCTATCATCTCGGATGTAGTATTTCCCAACATTCCTGACGGGTCGGCCACTACTTCTCGCTGGGAACATTATATACGTCTACATCGTAATATAACCTAACCTAACCCATCTTGCCCCACGTTGATAATGTTTTACAGAATGCCGGTCGTTTCGGCCCATACGTCTCGCTGGGGACATTATATACGCCTATAACGTTATATATCCCAACCTAAGGCAACCTAACATCTCGAATGTAGTATTTACCGACATTCCTGGCGGGTCGGACCCTACTTCCCGGTGGGAACATTATATACGTCTATAACATAATATAACCTAACCTAACACATTTATCTCCTCGCTGGTAATGTTTTACAGATTCCCGTTCGTGTCGTCCCGTACGTCTCGGTGGGTAAATTATATACGTCTATAACGTTATATATCCTATCCTAAGGCAACCTAACATCTCGAATCTAGTATTCACCGACATTCCTGGCGGATCGGACCCTACTTCTCGGTGGGAACATTATATACGTCTGTAACATAATATAACCTAACCTAACTCATCTAGCACCTCGCTAGTAATGTTTTATAGAATCGCGGACGTGTCGGCCCGTACTTCTCCGTGGGGACATTATGTACGTTTATAACGTTATATATGACAACCTAAGGCATCCTAACATCTCGGATGTAGTATTTACCAACATTCCTCGCGTATCGGCCCCTACTTCTCGGTGGGAACATTATATACGTCTATAAGGTAATATAACCTAACCCAACCCATCTAGCACCTCGGTGATAGTGTTTTACAGAATGCCGGTCGTGTCGGCCCGTACGTCTCGTTGGGGAAAACAATGTCTATAGCGTTATATATCTCAATCTAATGCAACCTATCATCTCGGATGTAGTATTTACCAACATTCCTGACGGGTCGGCCACTACTTCTCGCTGGGAACATTATATACGTCTACATCGTAATATAACCTAACCTAACCCATCTTGCCCCACGTTGATAATGTTTTACAGATTCCCGTTCTTGTCGGCCCGTACGTCTCTGTTGTGACATTATATACGTCTATAACGTTATATATCCTAACCTAAGGCAACCTAACACCTTAGACGTAGTATTTTCCAACATTCCTGGCGGGTCGGCCCCTACTTCTCGGTGGGAACATTATATACGTCTATACCGTACTATATCATAACCTAAGCTATCTAGCACCTCGGTGATAACGTTTTACAGAATCACGGTCGTGTCGGCCCGTACGTATCGGTGGGGACATTATATATGTCTATAACGTTATATATCCTAACCTAAGGCAGCCTAACACCTTAGATGTAGTATTTTACAACATTCCTGGCGTATCGGAACCTACTTCTCGGTGGGAACATTATATACGTCTATAACGTAACATAACCTAACATAACCCTTCTAGCCCCTAGGTGATAATGTTTTACAGAATCCCGTTCCTGTCGTCCCGTACGTATAGTTTGGGAAATTATATACGTCTATAGCGTTATATATCCTAACCTAACGCAGGCTGACATCTCGGATGTAGCATTTTACAACATTCCTGGCGTATCGAACCCTACTTCTCGGTGGGAACATTATATACGTCTATAACGTAACATAACCTAACCTAACCCATCTAGCCCCTCGCTGGTAATGTTTTACAGAATCCCATTCCTGTCGTCCCGTATGTCTAGTTTGGGATATTATATACGTCTATAGCGTTATATATCCTAACCTAAGGCAGGCTAACATCTCGGATGTAGTATTTACCAACATTCCTGGCGTATCAGCCCTTAATTCTCGGTGGGAACATTATATACGTCTATAACGTAGCATAACCTAACCTAACCCATCTAGCCCCTCGCTGGTAATGTTTTACAGAATCCCATTCCTGTCGTCCCGTACGTCTAGTTTGGGATATTATATACGTCTATAGCGTTATATATCCTAACCTAAGGCAGGCTAACATCTCGGATGTAGTATTTACCAACATTCCTGGCGTATCGGCCCCTAATTCTCGGTGGGAACATTAACTACGTCTATAACGTAGCATAACCTAACCTAACCCATCTAGCCCCTCCTTGGTAATGTTTTACAGAATCCCGTTCGTGTCGTCCCGTTCGTCTCGGTTGGGACATTATATATGTCTATAGCGTTATATATCCTATCCTAAGGCAACCTAACACTTCGGATGTAGTATTTTCCAACATTCCTGACGGGTCGGCACCGACTTCTCGGTGGGAACATTATATAGGTCTATGACATAATATAACCTAACCTAACCCATCTAGCTCCTCGCTGGTAATGTTTTACAGAATCCTGTTCCTGTCGTCCGGTACGTCCAGTTTGGGACATTATATACGTCTATAGCGTTATATATCCTAACCTAAGGAAGGCTAACATTTCGGATGTAGTATTTTCCAATATTCCTGGCTGGTCGGCCCCTGCTTCTCGGTGGGAACATTATATACGTCTATAACGTAACATAACCTAACATAACCCTTCTAGCCCCTAGGTGATAATGTTTTACAGAATCCCGTTCCTGTTGTCCCGTACGTATAGTTTGGGAAATTATATACGTCTATAGCGTTATATATCCTAACCTAACGCAGGCTGACATTTCGGATGTAGTATTTTGCAACATTCCTGGCGTATCGGCCCCTACTTCTCGGTGGGCACATTATATACGTCTATAAGGTAATATAACCTAACCCAACCCATCTAGCACCTCGGTGATAGTGTTTTACAGAATGCCGGTCGGGTCGGCCCGTACGTATCGGTGGGGAGATTATATACGTCTCTAGCGTTATATATCCCAACCTAAGGCAGCCTAACATCTGGGATGTAGCATTTTACAACATTCCTGGCGTATCGAACCCTACTTCTCGGTGGGAACATTATATACGTCTATGACATAATATAACCTAACCTAACCCATCTCGCCCCTCGCTGGTAATGTTTTACAGAATCCCGTTCTTGTCGGCCCGTACGTCTCGGTTGGGACATTATATACGTCTATAACGTTATATATCCTAACCTAAGGCAACCTAACACCTTAGACGTAGTATTTTCCAACATTCCTGGCGGGTCGGCCCCTACTTCTCGGTGGGAACATTATATACGTCTATACCGTACTATATCATAACCTAAGCTATCTAGCACCTCGGTGATAACGTTTTACAGAATCACGGTCGTGTCGGCCCGTACGTATCGGTGGGGACATTATATATGTCTATAACGTTATGTATCCTAACCTAAGGCAGCCTAACACCTTAGATGTAGTATTTTACAACATTCCTGGCGTATCGGAACCTACTTCTCGGTGGGAACATTATATACGTCTATAACGTAACATAACCTAACATAACCCTTCTAGCCCCTAGGTGATAATGTTTTACAGAATCCCGTTCCTGTCGTCCCGTACGTATAGTTTGGGAAATTATATACGTCTATAGCGTTATATATCCTAACCTAAGGAAGGCTGACATTTCGGATGTAGTATTTTCCAACATTCCTGGCAGGTCAGCCCCTGCTTCTCGGTGGGAACATTATATACGTCTATAACGTAACATAACCTAACATCACCCTTCTAGCCCCTAGGTGATAATGTTTCACAGAATCCCGTTCCTGTCGTCCCGTACGTATAGTTTGGGAAATTATATACGTTTATAGCGTTATATATCCTAACCTAACGCAGGCTGACATCTCGGATGTAGTATTTTGCAACATTCCTGGCGTATCGGCCCCTACTTCTCGGTGGGAACATTATATACGTCTATAACGTAACATAACCTAACCTAACCCATCTAGCCCCTCGCTGGTAATGTTTTACAGAATCCCATTCCTGTCGTCCCGTACGTCTAGTTTGGGACATTATATACGTCTATAGCGTTATATATCCTAGCCTAAGGCAGGCTAACATCTCGGATGTAGTATTTACCAACATTCCTGTCGTATCGGCCCCTAATTCTCGGTGGGAACATTATATACGTCTATAACGTAGCATAACCTAACCTAACCCATCTAGCCCCTCGCTGGTAATGTTTTACAGAATCCCGTTCCTGTCGGCCCGTACGTCAAGTTTGGGACATTATATATGTCTATAGCGTTATACATCTTAACCTAAGGCAGGCTAACATCTCGGATGTAGTATTTACCAACATTCCTCGCGTATCGGCCCCTACTTCTCGGTGGGAACATTATATACGTCTAAACTTAATATAACCTAACCTAACCCATCTAGCACCTCGGTGATAGTGTTTTACAGAATCCCGTTCCTGTCGGCCCGTACGTCTAGTTTGGGACATTATATACGTCTATAGCGTTATATATCCTAACCTAAGGCAGGCTGACATCGCGGATGTAGCATTTACCAACATTCCTGGCGTATCGGCCCCTACTTCTCGGTGGGCACATTATATACGTCTATAAGGTAATATAACCTAACCCAACCCATCTAGCACCTCGGTGATAGTGTTTTACAGAATGCCGGTCGGGTCGGCCCGTACGTATCGGTGGGGAGATTATATACGTCTCTAGCGTTATATATCCCAACCTAAGGCAGCCTAACATCTGGGATGTAGCATTTTACAACATTCCTGGCGTATCGAACCCTACTTCTCGGTGGGAACATTATATACGTCTATGACATAATATAACCTAACCTAACCCATCTAGCCCCTCGCTGGTAATGTTTTACAGAATCCCGTTCTTGTCGGCCCGTACGTCTCGGTTGGGACATTATATACGTCTATAACGTTATATATCCTAACCTAAGGCAACCTAACACCTTAGACGTAGTATTTTCCAACATTCCTGGCGGGTCGGCCCCTACTTCTCGGTGGGAACATTATATACGTCTATACCGTACTATATCATAACCTAAGCTATCTAGCACCTCGGTGATAACGTTTTACAGAATCACGGTCGTGTCGGCCCGTACGTATCGGTGGGGACATTATATATGTCTATAACGTTATGTATCCTAACCTAAGGCAGCCTAACACCTTAGATGTAGTATTTTACAACATTCCTGGCGTATCGGAACCTACTTCTCGGTGGGAACATTATATACGTCTATAACGTAACATAACCTAACATAACCCTTCTAGCCCCTCGCTGGTAATGTTTTACAGAATCCCATTCCTGTCGTCCCGTACGTCTAGTTTGGGACATTATATACGTCTATAGCGTTATATATCCTAGCCTAAGGCAGGCTAACATCTCGGATGTAGTATTTACCAAAATTCCTGGCGTATCGGCCCCTAATTCTCGGTGGGAACATTATATACGTCTATAACGTAGCATAACCTAACCTAACCCATCTAGCCCCTAGGTGATAATGTTTTACAGAATCCCGTTCCTGTCGTCCCGTACGTATAGTTTGGGAAATTATATACGTCTATAGCGTTATATATCCTAACCTAAGGAAGGCTGACATTTCGGATGTAGTATTTTCCAACATTCCTGGCAGGTCAGCCCCTGCTTCTCGGTGGGAACATTATATACGTCTATAACGTAACATAACCTAACATCACCCTTCTAGCCCCTAGGTGATAATGTTTCACAGAATCCCGTTCCTGTCGTCCCGTACGTATAGTTTGGGAAATTATATACGTTTATAGCGTTAGATATCCTAACCTAACGCAGGCTGACATCTCGGATGTAGTATTTTGCAACATTCCTGGCGTATCGGCCCCTACTTCTCGGTGGGAACATTATATACGTCTATAACGTAACATAACCTAACCTAACCCATCTAGCCCCTCGCTGGTAATGTTTTACAGAATCCCATTCCTGTCGTCCCGTACGTCTAGTTTGGGACATTATATACGTCTATAGCGTTATATATCCTAGCCTAAGGCAGGCTAACATCTCGGATGTAGTATTTACCAACATTCCTGTCGTATCGGCCCCTAATTCTCGGTGGGAACATTATATACGTCTATAACGTAGCATAACCTAACCTAACCCATCTAGCCCCTCGCTGGTAATGTTTTACAGAATCCCGTTCCTGTCGGCCCGTACGTCAAGTTTGGGACATTATATATGTCTATAGCGTTATACATCTTAACCTAAGGCAGGCTAACATCTCGGATGTAGTATTTACCAACATTCCTCGCGTATCGGCCCCTACTTCTCGGTGGGAACATTATATACGTCTAAACTTAATATAACCTAACCTAACCCATCTAGCACCTCGGTGATAGTGTTTTACAGAATCCCGTTCCTGTCGGCCCGTACGTCTAGTTTGGGACATTATATACGTCTATAGCGTTATATATCCTAACCTAAGGCAGGCTGACATCGCGGATGTAGCATTTACCAACATTCCTGGCGTATCGGCCCCTACTTCTCGGTGGGCACATTATATACGTCTATAAGGTAATATAACCTAACCCAACCCATCTAGCACCTCGGTGATAGTGTTTTACAGAATGCCGGTCGGGTCGGCCCGTACGTATCGGTGGGGAGATTATATACGTCTCTAGCGTTATATATCCCAACCTAAGGCAGCCTAACATCTGGGATGTAGCATTTTACAACATTCCTGGCGTATCGAACCCTACTTCTCGGTGGGAACATTATATACGTCTATGACATAATATAACCTAACCTAACCCATCTAGCCCCTCGCTGGTAATGTTTTACAGAATCCCGTTCTTGTCGGCCCGTACGTCTCGGTTGGGACATTATATACGTCTATAACGTTATATATCCTAACCTAAGGCAACCTAACACCTTAGACGTAGTATTTTCCAACATTCCTGGCGGGTCGGCCCCTACTTCTCGGTGGGAACATTATATACGTCTATACCGTACTATATCATAACCTAAGCTATCTAGCACCTCGGTGATAACGTTTTACAGAATCACGGTCGTGTCGGCCCGTACGTATCGGTGGGGACATTATATATGTCTATAACGTTATGTATCCTAACCTAAGGCAGCCTAACACCTTAGATGTAGTATTTTACAACATTCCTGGCGTATCGGAACCTACTTCTCGGTGGGAACATTATATACGTCTATAACGTAACATAACCTAACATAACCCTTCTAGCCCCTCGCTGGTAATGTTTTACAGAATCCCATTCCTGTCGTCCCGTACGTCTAGTTTGGGACATTATATACGTCTATAGCGTTATATATCCTAGCCTAAGGCAGGCTAACATCTCGGATGTAGTATTTACCAAAATTCCTGGCGTATCGGCCCCTAATTCTCGGTGGGAACATTATATACGTCTATAACGTAGCATAACCTAACCTAACCCATCTAGCCCCTCGCTGGTAATGTTTTACAGAATCCCGTTCCTGTCGGCCCGTACGTCTAGTTTGGGACATTATATATGTCTATAGCGTTATACATCTTAACCTAAGGCAGGCTAACATCTCGGATGTAGTATTTACCAACATTCCTCGCGTATCGGCCCCTACTTCTCGGTGGGAACATTCTATACGTCTAAACTTAATATAACCTTACCTAACCCATCTAGCACCTCGGTGATAGTGTTTTACAGAATGCCGGTCGTGTCGGCCCGTACGTATGGGTTGGCGAGATTATATACGTCTCTAACGTTATATATCCCAACCTAAGGCAGCCTAACATCTAGGATGTAGCATTTTACAACATTCCTGGCGTTTCGGCCCCTACTTCTCGGTGGGAACATTATATACGTCTATAACGAAGTATATTATAACCTAACCCATCTAGCCCCTCGCTGGTAATGTTTTACAGAATCCTCTTCCTGTCGTCCCGTACGTCTAGTTTGGGACATTATGTACGTCTATAGCGTTATATATCCTAACCTAAGGAAGGCTGACATTTCGGATGTAGTATTTTCCAACATTCCTGGCAGGTCGGCCCCTGCTTCTCGGTGGGAACATTATATACGTCTATAACGTAACATAACCTAACATAACCCTTCTAGCCCCTAGGTGATAATGTTTTACAGAATCCCGTTCCTGTCGTCCCGTACGTATAGTTTGGGAAATTATATACGTCTATAGCGTTATATATCCTAACCTAACGCAGGCTGACATCTCGGATGTAGTATTTTACAACATTCCTGGCGTATCGGCCCCTACTTCTCGGTGGGAACATTATATACTTCTATAACGTAACATAACCTAACCTAACCCATCTAGCCCCTCGCTGGTAATATTTTACAGAATCCCATTCCTGTCGTCCCGTACGTCTAGTTTGGGACATTATATACGTCTATAGCGTTATATATCCTAACCTAAGGCAGGCTAACATCGCGGATGTAGCATTTACCAACATTCCTCGCGTATCGGCCCCTACTTCTCGGTGGGAACATTATATACGTCTATAACGTAACATAACCTAACCTAACCCATCTAGCCCCTCGCTGGTAATGTTTTACAGAATCCCGTTCCTGTCGTCCCGTACGTATAGTTTGGGAAATTATATACGTCTATAGCGTTATATATCCTAACCTAACACAGGCTAACATCTCGGATGTAGTATTTTACAACATTCCTGGCGTATCGGCCCCTACTTCTCGGTGGGAACATTATATACGTCTATAACGTAGTATATCATAACCTAACCCATCTAGCACCTCGGTGATAACGTTTTACAGAATCACGGTCGTGTCGGCCCGTACGTATCGGTGGGGACATTATATATGTCTATAACGTTATATATCCTAACCTAAGGCAGCCTACCACCTTAGATGTAGTATTTTACAACATTCCTGGCTGGTCGGACCCTACTTCTCGGTGGGAACATTATACACGTCTATAGCGTTATATATCCTAACCTAAGGCAACCTAACACCTTAGACGTAGTATTTTCCAACATTCCTGGCGGGTCGGCCCCTACTTCTCGGTGGGAACATTATATACGTCTATAACGTAGTGTATCATAACCTAACCCATCTAGCCCCTCGCTGGTACTGTTTTACAGAATCCTGTTCCTGTCGGCCCGTACGTCTAATTTGGGACATTATATACGTCTCTAACGTTATATATCCCAACCTAAGGCAACCTAACATCTCGGATGTAGTATTTACCAACATTCCTGGCGTATCGGGCCCTACTTCTCGGTGGGAACATTATATACGTCTATAACATAATATAACCTAACCTAACCCATCTAGCCACTCGCAGGTAATGTTTTATAGAATCCCGTTCCTGTCGTCCCGTACGTCTCGGTTGGGACATTATATACGTCTATAGCGTTATATATCCTAACCTAAGGCAGGCTAACATATCGGATGTAGAATTTTACAACATTCCTGAGGGGTCGGCACCTACTTCTCGGTGGGAACATTATATACGTCTCAGACATAATATAACCTAACCTAACCCATCTAGCCCCTCGCTGGTAATGTTTTACAGAATCCTGTTCCTGTCGTCCCGTACGTCTAGTTTGGGACATTATATACGTCTATAGCGTTATATATGACAACCTAAGGCAATCTAACATCTCGAATGTAGTATTTTCCAACACTGCTGGCGGGTCGGCCCCTACTTCTCGGTCTGAACATTATATACGTTTATAAGGTAATATAACCTCACCTAACCCATCTAGCACCTCGGGGATAATGTTTTACAGAATCCTTGTTCTGTCGGCCGGTACGTCTTGATGGGGAAATTATATACGTCTATAACGTTATATATCCCAATTTGAAGGCAACCTAACATCTCGGATGTAGCATTTACCAACATTCCTGGCGGTTCAGACCCTACTTCTCGGTGGGTACATTATATACGTCTATAACGTAACATAAGCTAACCTAACCCATCTAGCCCCTCGCTGGTAATGTTTTACAGAGACCCGGTCGTGTCGGCCCGTCCTTGCCCGTGGGGACATTATGTACGTCTATAACGTTATGTAAGCTAACCTAAGGCAGCCTAACATCTCGGATGTAGTATTGTTCAACATTCCTGGGGTGTCGGCCCCCCACTTCTCGGTGAGAACATTATATACGTTTATAAGGTAATATAACCTCACCTAACCCATCTAGCACCTCGGGGATAATGTTTTACAGAATCCTTGTTCTGTCGGCCGGTACGTCTTGATGGGGACATTATATACGTCTATAACGTTATATATCCCAATTTGAAGGCAACCTAACATCTCGGATGTAGCATTTACCAACATTCCTGGCGGTTCAGACCCTACTTCTCGGTGGGTGCATTATATACGTCTATAACGTAACATAAGCTAACCTAACCCATCTAGCCCCTCGCTGGTAATGTTTTACAGAGACCCGGTCGTGTCGGCCCGTCCTTGCCCGTGGGGACATTATGTACGTCTATAACGTTATGTAAGCTAACCTAAGGCAGCCGAACATCTCGGATGTAGTATTGTTCAACATTCCTGACGGGTCGGCCCCTACATCTCGGTGGGAACATTATATACGTCTATAATGTAACATAACCTAACATAACCCTTCTAGCCCCTAGGTGATAATGTTTTACAGAATCCCGTTCCTGTCGTCCCGTACGTATAGTTTGGGAAATTATATACGTCTATAGCGTTATATATCCCAAACTAAGGCAACCTAACATGTCGGATGTAGTATTTTCCAACATTCCTGGCTGGTCGGACCCTACTTCTCGGTGGGAACATTATATACGGCTATAGCGTTATATATCCTAACCTAAGGCAACCTAACACCTCGGATGTAGTATTTTCCAACATTCCTGACGGGTCGGTACCTACTTCTCGGTGGGAACATTATATACGTCTATAACGTAACATAACCTAACCTAACCCATCTAGCCCCTCGCTGGTAATGTTTTACAGAATCCTGTTCCTGTCGTCCCGTACGTCTAATTTGGGACATTATATACGTCTATAGCGTTATACATCCTAACCTAAGGCAGGCTAACATCTCGGATGCAGTATTTACCAACATTCCTCTCGTATCGGCCCCTACTTCTCGGTGGGAACATTATATACGTCTATAACGTAACATAACCTAACCGATCCCATCCAGCCCATCGCTGGTAATGTTTTACAGAATCCCGTTCGTGTCGTCCCGTACGTCTCGGTTGGGACATTATATACGTCTATAGCGTTATATATCCTAACCTAAGGCAGGCTAACATCTCGGATGTAGTATTTTCCATCATTCCTGGCGGTTCGGCCCCTGCTTCTCGGTGGGAACATTATATACGTCTATAACGTAACATAACCTAACATAACCCTTCTAGCCCCTAGGTGATAATGTTTTACAGAATCCCGTTCCTGTCGTCCCGTACGTATAGTTTGGGAAATTATATACGTCTATAGCGTTATATATCCTAACCTAACGCAGGCTGACATCTCGGATGGAGTATTTTACAACATTCCTGGCGTATAGGCCCCTACTTCTCGGTGGGAACATTATATACGTCTATAACGTAACATAACCTAACCTAACCCATCTAGCCGCTCGCTGGTAATGTTTTACAGAATCGCGTTCTTGTCGGCCCGTACGTCTCGGTTGGGACATTATATACGTCTATAACGTTATATATCCTTACCTAAGGCAACCTAACACCTTAGACGTAGTATTTTCCAACATTCCTGGCGGGCCGGCCCCTACTTCTCGGTGGGAACATTATATACGTCTATAACGTAGTATATCATAACCTAACCCATCTAGCACCTCGGTGATAACGTTTTACAGAATCACGGTCGTGTCGGCCCGTACGTATCGGTGGGGACATTATATATGTCTATAACGTTATATATCCTAACCTAAGGCAGCCTACCACCTTAGATGTAGTATTTTACAACATTCCTGGCTGGTCGGACCCTACTTCTCGGTGGGAACATTATACACGTCTATAGCGTTATATATCCTAACCTAAGGCAACCTAACACCTTAGACGTAGTATTTTCCAACATTCCTGGCGGGTCGGCCCCTACTTCTCGGTGGGAACATTATATACGTCTATAACGTAGTGTATCATAACCTAACCCATCTAGCCCCTCGCTGGTACTGTTTTACAGAATCCTGTTCCTGTCGGCCCGTACGTCTAATTTGGGACATTATATACGTCTCTAACGTTATATATCCCAACCTAAGGCAACCTAACATCTCGGATGTAGTATTTACCAACATTCCTGGCGTATCGGGCCCTACTTCTCGGTGGGAACATTATATACGTCTATAACGTAATATAACCTAACCTAAACATTCTAGCTCCACGCTGATAATGTTTTACAGAATCCCGTTCTTGTCGCCCCGTACGTCTCGTTGGGGACATTATATACGTCTATAGCGTTATATATCATAACCTAAGGCAGGATAACATCTCGGATGTAGTATTTTACAATATTCCTGGCGCATCGGCCCCTACTTCTCGGTGGGAACATTATATCCGTCTATAACGTGACATCACTTATCCTAACCCATCAAGCCCTTCGCTGGTAATGTTTTACAGAATCACGTTCGTGTCGTCCCGTAAGTGTCGGTTGGGACATTATATACGTCTATAGCGTTATATATCCTAACCTAAGGCAGGCTAACATCTCGGATGTAGTATTTTACAACATTCCTTGCGAATCGGTCCCTTCTTCTCGTTGGGACCATTATATACGTCTATAAGGTAGCATAATCTAACCTAACCCATCTAGCCCCTCGGTGATAATGTTTTACAGAATGCCCGTGGTGTCGGCCCGTACGCCACGGTGGGGAGATTATATACGTCTATAACGTTATATATCCCAACCTAAGGCAACCTAACATCTCGGATGTAGTATTTTACAATATTCCTGGCGCATCGGCCCCTACTTCTCGGTGGGAACATTATATCCGTCTATAACGTGACATCACTTATCCTAACCCATCAAGCCCTTCGCTGGTAATGTTTTATAGAATCCCGTTCCTGTCGTCCCGTACGTCTCGGTTGGGACATTATATACGTCTATAGCGTTATATATCCTAACCTAAGGCAGGCTAACATATCGGATGTAGAATTTTACAACATTCCTGAGGGGTCGGCACCTACTTCTCGGTGGGAACATTATATACGTCTCAGACATAATATAACCTAACCTAACCCATCTAGCCCCTCGCTGGTAATGTTTTACAGAATCCTGTTCCTGTCGTCCCGTACGTCTAGTTTGGGACATTATATACGTCTATAGCGTTATATATGACAACCTAAGGCAATCTAACATCTCGAATGTAGTATTTTCCAACACTGCTGGCGGGTCGGCCCCTACTTCTCGGTCTGAACATTATATACGTTTATAAGGTAATATAACCTCACCTAACCCATCTAGCACCTCGGGGATAATGTTTTACAGAATCCTTGTTCTGTCGGCCGGTACGTCTTGATGGGGACATTATATACGTCTATATCGTTATATATCCCAATTTGAAGGCAACCTAACATCTCGGATGTAGTATTTACCAACATTCCTGGCGTATCGGCCCCTACTTCTCGGTGGGAACATTATGTACGTCTATAACGTAATATTACCAAACCTAACCCATCTATCACCTCGGTGATAATGTTTTACAAAATCCCGTTCGTGTCGTCCCGTACGTCTCGGTTTGGGATATTATATACGTCTATAACGTTATATATCCCAATCTAAGGCAACCTAACATCTCGAATGTAGTATTTCCCAACACTGCTGGCGGGTCGGCCCCTACTTCTCGGTGGGAACATTATATACGTTTATAAGGTAATATAACCTCACCTAACCCATCTAGCACCTCGGGGATAATGTTTTACAGAATCCCGTTCGTGGCGGCCCGTACGCCTCGGTTGGAATATTATATACGTCTATAAGGTTATATATCCCAATCTAAGGCAACCTAGCATCTCGGATGTAGTATTTACCAACATTCCTGGAGGGTCGGACCCTACTTCTCGGTGGAAACATTATATACGTCTATAACGTAACATAACTTAGAGTAACCCATGTAGCCCCTCGGTGATAATGTTTTACAGAATGCCGCTCGTGTCGGCCCGTACGTCTCGGCGGGGACATTATATATGTCTATAACGTTATATATCCCAACCTAAGGCAACCTACCATCTCGGATGTAGTATTTACCAACATTCCTGGCGTGTCGGAACCTACTTCTCGGTAGGAACATTATATACGTCTATAACGTAATATAACCTAACCTAACCCATCTAGCACTTCGGTGATACTGTTTTACAGAATCCCGTTCGTGTCGTCCCGCACGTCTCGGTTGGGATATTATATACGTCTATAACGTTATATATCCCAATCCAAGGCAACGTAGCATCTCGGATGTAGTATTAACGAACATTCCTGGCTGGTGGGACCCTACTTCTCGGTGGGAACATTATATACGTCTATACAGTAACATAACCTAACCTAACCCATCTAGGACCTCGCTGGAAAAGTTTTACTGAATCCCGGTCGTGTCGTCCCGTACGTCTCGGTTGGGATATTATATACGTCTATAGCGTTATATACCCTAACCTAAGGCAGCCTAACACCTCAGATGTAGTATTTTCCAACATTCCTGGCGGGTCGGGCCCTACTTCTCGGTGGGAACATTATATACGTCTATAACGTAATATAATCTAACCTAACCCATCTAGCACCTCGGTGATACTGTTTTACAGAATCGCGTTCGGGTCGTTCCATACGTCTCGGTTGGGATATTATATACGTCTATAACGTTATATATCCCAATCTAAGGCAACCTAGCATCTGGGATGTAGTATTTACCAACATTCCTGGCGGGTCGGACCCTACTGCTCGGTGGGAACATTATATACGTCTATAACATAATATAACCTAACCTAACCCATCTGGCCCCTCGCTGGTAATATTTTACAGAATCCCGTTCGTGTCGTCCCGTACGTCTCGGTTGGGATATTATATACGTCTATAACGTTATATATCCCAATCTAAGGCAACCTAGCATCTCGGATGTAATATTTACGAACATTCCTAGCGGGACGGGCCCTACTTCTCGGTGGGAACATTATATACGTCTATAACATAATATAACCTACCCTAACCCATCTAGGGCCTCGCTGGAAATGTTTTACAGAATTCCGGTCGTGTCGGCCCGTACTTCTCCGTGGGGATATTATGTACGTCTATAACGTTATATATGACAACCTAAGGCAACCTAACATCTCGGATGTAGTATTTTCCAACATTGCTGGCGGGTCGGCCCCTACTTCTCTGTGGGAACACTATATACGTCTATAACGTAATATAACCTAACCTAACCTATCTAGCACTTCGGTGATAATGTTTTACAGAATCCCGTTCGTGGCGTCCCGTACGTCTCGGTTGGAATATTATATACGTCTATAACGTTATATATCCCAATCTAAGGCAACCTAACATCTCGACTGTAGTATTTACCGACATTCCTGGCGGGTCGGACCCTACATCTCGGTGGGAAAATTATATACGTCTATAACGTAACATAACCTAACCTAACCCATCTAGCACATCGGGGATAATGTTTTACAGAATCCCGTTCGTGGCGTCCCGTACGTCTCGTTTGGAATATTATATACGTCTATAACGTTGTATATCCCAATATAAGGCAACATAACATCTCGAATGTAGTACTTACCGACATTCCTGGCGGGTCGGCCCCTACTTCTCGGTGGGAACATTATATACGTCTATAACGTAATATAACCTAACCTAACCAATCTAGCCCCTGGGTGATAATGTTTTACAGAATCCCGTTCGTGTCGTACCGTACGTCGCGGTTGGGATATTATATACGTCTATAGCGTTATATACCCTAACCTAAGGCAGCCTATCACCTCGGATGTAGTATTTTCCAACATTCCTGGCGGTCCGGCCTCTACTTCTCGGCGGGAACATTATATACGTCTATAACGTAATATAACCTAACCCAACCCATCTAGCACCTCGGTGATAATGTTTTACAGAGTCCAGTTCGTGTCGTCCCGTACGTCTCGGTGGGGACATTATATACGTCTAGAACGTTATATATCCCAATTTGAAGACAACCTAACATCTCGGATGTAGTATTTACCAACATTCCTGGCGTATCGGCCCCTACTTCTCGGTGGGAACATTATATACGTCTATAACGTAACATAAGCTAACCTAGCCCATCTAGCCCCTCGCTGGAAATGTTTTACAGAATCCCGGTCGTGTCGGCCCGTACTTCTCCGTGGGGATATTATGTACGTCTATAACGTTATATATGACAACCTAAGGCAACCTAACATCTCGGATGTAGTATTTTCCAACACTGCTGGCGTATCGGCCCCTACTTCTCGGTGGGAACATTATATACGTCTATAACGTAACATAAGCTAACCTAGCCCATCTAGCCCCTCGCTGGAAATGTTTTACACAAACCCGGTCGTGTCGGCCCGTACTTCTCCGTGGGGATATTATGTACGTCTGTAACGTTATATATGGCAACCTAAGGCAATCTAACATCTCGAATGTAGTATTTTCCAACACTGCTGGCGGGTCGGCCCCTACTTCTCGGTCTGAATATTATATACGTTTATAAGGTAATATAACCTCACCTAACCCATCTAGCACCTCGGGGATAATGTTTTACAGAATCCTTGTTCTGTCGGCCGGTACGTCTTAATGGGGACATTATATACGTCTATAACGTTATATATCCCAATTTGAAGGCAACCTAACATCTCGGATGTAGCATTTACCAACATTCCTGGCGGTTCAGACCCTACTTCTCGGTGGGTACATTATATACGTCTATAACGTAACATAAGCTAACCTAACCCATCTAGCCCCTCGCTGGTAATGTTTTACAGAGACCCGGTCGTGTCGGCCCGTCCTTGCCCGTGGGGACATTATGTTCGTCTATAACGTTATGTAAGCTAACCTAAGGCAGCCTAACATCTCGGATGTAGTATTGTTCAACATTCCTGGGGGGTCGGCCCCCCACTTCTCGGTGAGAACATTATATACGTCTATAACATAACATAACCTAACCTAACCTATCTAGCCCCTCGGTGATAATGTTTTACAGAATCCTTGTTCTGTCGGCCGGTACGTCTCGGTGGGGACATTATATACGTCTATAACGTTATATATCCCAATTTGAAGGCAACCTAACATCTCGGAAGTAGTATTTACCAACATTCCTGGCGTATCGGCCCCTACTTCTCGGTGGGAACATTATGTACGTCTATAACGTAATATTACCAAACCTAACCCATCTATCACCTCGGTGATAATGTTTTACAAAATCCCGTTCGTGTCGTCCCGTACGTCTCGGTTTGGGATATTATATACGTCTATAATGTTATATATCCCAATCTAAGGCAACCTAACATCTCGAATGTAGTATTTTCCAACACTGCTGGCGGGTCGGCCCCTACTTCTCGGTGGGAACATTATATACGTTTATAAGGTAATATAACCTCACATAACCCATCTAGCACCTCGGGGATAATGTTTTACAGAATCCCGTTCGTGGCGGCCCGTACGCCTCGGTTGGAATATTATATACGTCTATAAGGTTATATATCCCAATCTAAGGCAACCTAACATCTCGAATGTAGTATTTACCGACATTCCTGGCGGGTCGGACCCTACGTCTCGGTGGGAACATTATATACGTCTATAACACAATATATCCTAACCTAACCCATCTAGCCCAACGCTGGTAATGTTTTACAGATTCCCGGTCGTGTCGGCCCGTCCTTCTCCGTGGGGACATTATGTATGTCTATAACGTTATGTATCTTAATCTAAGGCAACCTAACATCTCGAATGTAGTATTTTGCCGACATTCCTGACGGGTCGGACCCTACTTCTCGGTGGGAACATTATATACGTCTATAACGTAACATAACCTAACCTAACCCATCTAGCTCCTCGGGGATAATGTTTTATAGAATCCCGTTCGTGGCGTCCCGTACGTCTTGGTTGGAATATTATATACGCCTATAACGTTACATATCCCAATATAAGTCAACCTAACATCTCGAATGTAGTATTTACCGACATTCCTGGCGGTTCGGATCCTACTTCTAGGTGGCAACATTATATACGTCTATAACGTAACATAACCTAACCTAACCCATTTAGCCCCTCGGTGATAATGTTTTACAGAATCCTTGTTCTGTCGGCCCGTACGTCTTCATGGGGACATTATATACGTCTATAACGTTATATATCCCAATTTGAAGGCAACCTAACATCTCGGATGTAGTAATTACCAACATTCCTGGCGGTTCAGACCCTACTTCTCGGTGGGTACATTATATACGTCTATAACGAAACATAAGCTAACCTAACCCATCTAGCCCCTCGCTGGTAATGTTTTACAGAATCCCGGTCGTGTCGGCCCGTACTTCTCCGTGGGGATATTATGTACGTCTATAACGTTATATATGACAACCTAAGGCAACCTAACATCTCGGATGTAGTATTTTCCAACATTGCTGGCGGGTCGGCCCCTACTTCTCTGTGGGAACACTATATACGTCTATAACGTAATATAACCTAACCTAACCTATCTAGCACTTCGGTGATAATGTTTTACAGAATCCCGTTCGTGGCGTCCCGTACGTCTCGTTTGGAATATTATATACGTCTATAACGTTATATATCCCAATATAAGGCAACATAACATCTCGAATGTAGTACTTACCGACATTCCTGGCGGGTCGGCCCCTACTTCTCGGTGGGAACATTATATACGTCTATAACGTAATATAACCTAACGTAACCAATCTAGCCCCTGGGTGATAATGTTTTACAGAATCCCGTTCGTGTCGTACCGTACGTCTCGGTTGGAATGTTATATACGTCTATAATGTTAAATATCCCAATCTAAGGCAACCTAACATCTCGAATGTAGTATTTGCCGACATTCCTGGCGGGTCGGACCCTACTTCTCGGTGGGAAAATTATATACGTCTATAACGTAACATAACCTAACCTAACCCATCTAGCACATCGGGGATAATGTTTTACAGAATCCCGTTCGTGGCGTCCCGTACGTCTCGTTTGGAATATTATATACGTCTATAACGTTATATATCCCAATATAAGGCAACATAACATCTCGAATGTAGTACTTACCGACATTCCTGGCGGGTCGGCCCCTACTTCTCGGTGGGAACATTATATACGTCTATAACGTAATATAACCTAACGTAACCAATCTAGCCCCTGGGTGATAATGTTTTACAGAATCCCGTTCGTGTCGTACCGTACGTCTCGGTTGGAATGTTATATACGTCTATAATGTTAAATATCCCAATCTAAGGCAACCTAACATCTCGAATGTAGTATTTGCCGACATTCCTGGCGGGTCGGACCCTACTTCTCGGTGGGAAAATTATATACGTCTATAACGTAACATAACCTAACCTAACCCATCTAGCACATCGGGGATAATGTTTTACAGAATCCCGTTCGTGGCGTCCCGTACGTCTCGTTTGGAATATTATATACGTCTATAACGTTATATATCCCAATATAAGGCAACATAACATCTCGAATGTAGTACTTACCGACATTCCTGGCGGGTCGGCCCCTACTTCTCGGTGGGAACATTATATACGTCTATAACGTAATATAACCTAACGTAACCAATCTAGCCCCTGGGTGATAATGTTTTACAGAATCCCGTTCGTGTCGTACCGTACGTCTCGGTTGGAATGTTATATACGTCTTTAATGTTAAATATCCCAATCTAGGGCAACCTAACATCTGGAATGTAGTATTTGCCGACATTCCTGGCGGGTCGGACCCTACTTCTCGGTGGGAACATTATATACGTCTATAACGTGATATAACCTAACCTAACCCATCTAGCCCCTCGGTGATAATGTTTTACAGAATCCCGTGCGTGTCGCCCCGTACGTCGCGGTTGGGATATTATATACGTCTATAGCGTTATATACCCTAACCTAAGGCAGCCTATCACCTCGGATGTAGTATTTTCCAACATTCCTGGCGGTCCGGCCCCTACTTCTCGGCGGGAACATTATATACGTCTATAACGTAATATAACCTAACCCAACCCATCTAGCACCTCGGTGATAATGTTTTACAGAGTCCAGTTCGTGTCGTCCCGTACGTCACGGTGGGGACATTATATACGTCTAGAACGTTATATATCCCAATTTGAAGACAACCTAACATCTCGGATGTAGTATTTACCAACATTCCTGGCGTATCGGCCCCTACTTCTCGGTGGGAACATTATATACGCCTATAACGTAACATAAGCTAACCTAGCCCATCTAGCCCCTCGCTGGAAATGTTTTACAGAATCCCGGTCGTGTCGGCCCGTACTTCTCCGTGGGGATATTATGTACGTCTATAACGTTATATATGACAACCTAAGGCAACCTAACATCTCGGATGTAGTATTTTCCAACACTGCTGGCGTATCGGCCCCTACTTCTCGGTGGGAACATTATATACGTCTATAACGTAACATAAGCTAACCTAGCCCATCTAGCCCCTCGCTGGTAATGTTTTACAGAATCCCGGTCGTGTCGGCCCGTACGTCTCGGTTGGAATATTATATACGTCTATAATGTTATATATCCCAATCTAAGGCAACCTAACATCTCGAATGTAGTATTTACCGACATTCCTGGCGGGTCGGACCCTACGTCTCGGTGGGAACATTATATACGTCTATAACACAATATAACCTAACAAAACCCACCTATCCCATCGCAGGTAATGTTTTACAGAGTCCCGGACGTGTCGGCCTGTCCTTCTCAGTGGGGACATTATGTATGTCTATAACGTTATATATCCCAATCTAAGGCAACCTAACATCTCGAATGTAGTATTTACCGACATTCCTGGCGGGTCGCCCCCTACTTCTCGGTGGAAACATTATATACGTCTATAACGTAATAACACGTAACCTATCCAATCTAGCCCCTCGGTGATAATGTTTTACAGAATCCCGTGCGTGTCGCCCCGTACGTCTCGGTTGGGATATTATATAAGTCTATAGCGTTATATACCCTAACCTAAGGCAGCCAACACCTCGGATGTAGTATTTTCCAACATTCCTGGCGGTCCAGCCCCTACTTCTCGGTGGGAACATTATATACGTCTATAACGCAACATAACCTAACCTAACCCTTCTAGCGCCTCGGTGATAATGTTCTACAGAATCCTGGTCGTGTCGGCCCGTACGTCTCGGTGGGGACATTATATACGTCTATAACGTTATATATCCCAATCTAAGGCAACCTAACATCTCGAATGTAGTATTTACCGACATTCCTGGTGGGTCGGTCCCTACTTCTCGGTGGGAACATTATACACGTCTGTAACATAATATAACCTAACCTAACCCATCTACCGTCTCGCTGGTAATGTTTTAGAGAATCCCGGTCGTGTCGTCCCGTACGTCTCGGATGGGACATTACATACGTCTATAGCGTTATATACCCTAACCTAAGGCAGCCTAACACCTCGGATGTAGTATTTTCCAACATTCCTGGCGGGTCGGCCCCTACTTCTCGGTGGGAACATTATATACGTCTATAGCGTAATATAACCAGACCTAACCAATCTAGCACCTCGGTGATAATGTTTCACAGAATCCCGTTCGTGTCGTCCCGTACGTCTCGGTTGGGATATTATATACGTCTATAACGTAATATATCCCAATCTAAGGCAACCTAACGTCTCGAATGTTGTATTTATCGACATTCCTGGCGGGTCGACCCCTACTTCTCGGTGGGAACATTATATACGTCTATCACGTAATATAACCCAACCTAATCCATCTAGCCCCTCGCTGGTAATGTTTTACAGAATCCCGGTCGTGTCGTCCCGTACGTCTCGGATGGGACATTATATACGTCTATAGCGTTATATTCCCTAACCTAAGTCAGCCTAACACCTCGGATGTAGTATTTTACAACATTCCTGGCGGGTCGGCCCCTACTTCTCGGTGGGAACATTATATTCGTCTATCACGTAATATAACCTAACCTAATCCATCTAGCCCCTCGCTGGTAATGTTTTACAGAATCCCGGTCGTGTCGTCCCGTACGTCTCGGTCGGCATCTTTTATACGTCTATAGCGTTATATTCCCTAACCTAAGTCAGCCTAACACCTCGGATGTAGTATTTTCCAACATTCCTGGCGGGTCGGTCGCTACATCTCGGTGGGAACACTATATACGTCTGTAACATAATATAACCTAACCTGACCCATCTAGCCCCTCGCTGGAAATGTTTCACAGAATCCCGGTCGTGTCGGCCCGTCCTTCTCCGTGGGGACATTATGTATGTCTATAAAGTTATATACCATAAACTAAGGCAGCCTAACATCTCGGATGTAGTATTTAACAGCATTCCTGGCGTGTCGGACCCTACTTCTCGGTGGGAACATTATATACGTCTATCACGTAATATAACCTAACCTAATCCATCTAGCCCCACGCTGGTAATGTTTTACAGAATCCCGGTCAAGTCGTCCCGTACGTCTCGGATGGGACATTATATACGTCTATAGCGTTATATTCCCTAACCTAAGGCAGCCTAACATCTCGGATGTAGTATTTTCCAACATTCATGGCGGGTCGGCCCCTACTTCTCTGTGGGAACATTATATACGTCTACATCGTAATATAACATAACCTAACCCATCTTACCCCTCGGTGATAATGTTTTACAGAATGCCGGTCGTGTCGGCCCGTACGTCTCGGTGGGGTTATTATATATGTCTATAGCGTTATATACCCTAACCTAAGGCAGCCTAACACCTCGAATGTAGCATCTACCGACATTCCTGTCGGGTCGGACCCTACTTCACGGTGGGAACATTATATATGTCTATAACGTAATATAACCTAACCTATCCCATCTAGCACATCGGTGATACTGTTTTACAGTATCCTGTTCGTGTCGTCCAGTACGTCTCGGTTGGGATATTATATACGTCTATCTCGTTATATACCCCAGCCTAAGGCAGGCTAACACCTAGGATGTAGTATTTTTCAACATACCAGGCGGGTCGGCCCCTACTTCTCGGTGGGAACATTATATACGTCTATAACGTGATATAACATAACCTAATCCATCTAGCCCCTCGTTGATAATGTTTTACAGAATCGCGGTCGTGTCGGCGCGTACGTCTCGGTGGGGACATTGTATATGTCTATAACGTTATATATCTCAACCTAAGGCAACCTAGCATCTCGGATGTAGTATTTACCAACATTCCTGGCGGGTCGAACCCTACTTCTCGGGGGGAACATTATATACGTCTATAATGTAACATAACTTAAAGTAACCCATCTAGCCCCTAGGTGATAATGTTTTACAGAATACCAGCTCGTGTCAGCCCGTACTTCTCCGTGGGGACATTACGTACGTCTATAACGTTACATATGTCAACCTAAGGCAACGAAACATCTCGGATGTAATATTTTCCAACATTCCTGGCGGGCCGGCCCCTACTTTTCGGTGGGAACAGTATATACGTCTATAACATAATATAGCCTAACCTAACCCATCTAGGACCTCGCTGGAAAAGTTTTACTGAATCCCGGTCGTGTCGTCCCGTACGTCTCGGTTGGGATATTATATACGTCTATAGCGTTATATACCCTAACCTAAGGCAGCCTAACACCTCAGATGTAGTATTTTCCAACATTCCTGGCGTGTCGGCCCCTACTTCTCGGTGGAACATTATATACGTCTATAACGTAGTATAACCTAACCTAACCAATCTAGCCCCTCGGTGATAATGTGTTACAGAATGCCGGTTGTGTCGGCCCGTACGTCTCGCCGGGGACATTATATATGTCTATAACGTTACATATCTCAATCTAAGGCAACCTAGCATCTCGGATGTAGTATATGCCAACATTCCTGGCAGGTCGGACCCTACTTCTCGGTGGGAACATTATATACGTCTATAACGTAATATAATCTAACCTAACCCATCTAGCACATCGGTGATACTGTTTTACAGTATCCTGTTCGTGTCGTCCAGTACGTCTCGGTTGGGATATTATATACGTCTATAGCGTTATATACCCCAGCCTAAGGCAGGCTAACACCTAGGATGTAGTATTTTTCAACATACCAGGCGGGTCGGCCCCTACTTCTCGGTGGGAACATTATATACGTCTATAACGTGATATAACATAACCTAACCCATCTAGCCCCTCGCTGGTAATATTTTACAGAATACCGTTCGTGTCGTCCCGTACGTCTCGGTTGGGATATTATATACGTCTATAACGTTATATATCCCAATCTAAGGGAACCTAGCATCTCGGATGTAGTATTTACGAACATTCCTGGCGGGACGGGCCCTACTTCTCGGTGGGAACATTATATACGTCTATAACATAATATAACCTACCCTAACCCATCTAGGACCTCGCTGGAAATGTTTTACAGAATCCCGGGCGTCTCGTCCCGTACGCCTCGGTCGGCATCTTTTATACGTCTATAGCGTTATGTACCCTAACCTAAGGCAGCCTAACACCTCAGATGTAGTATTTTCCAACATTCCTGGCGTGTCGGCCCCTACATCTCGGTGGAACATTATATACGTCTATAACGTAGTATAACCTAACCTAACCAATCTAGCCCCTCGGTGATAATGTGTTACAGAATTCCGTTCGTGTCGTCCCGTACGTCTCGGTTGGGATATTATATACGTCTATAACGTTATATATCCCTATCTAAGGCAACCTAACATCTCCAATGTAGTATTTACCGACATTCCTGACGGGTCGGCCGCTACGTCTCGGTGGGAACATTATATACGTCTACATCGTAATATAACCTAACCTAACCCATCTTGCACCTCGGTGATATTGTTTTACAGAATGCCGGTCGTGTCGGCCCGTACGTCTCGGTGGGGACATTGTATATGTCTATAACGTTATATATCTCAACCTAAGGCAACCTAGCATCTCGGATGTAGTATTTACCAACATTCCTGGCGGGTCGGACCCTACTTCTCGGGGGGAACATTATATACGTCTATAATGTAACATAACTTAAAGTAACCCATCTAGCCCCTAGATGATAATGTTTTACAGAATACCAGCTCGTGTCAGCCCGTACTTCTCCGTGGGGACATTATGTACGTCTATAACGTTATATATGTCAACCTAAGGCAACGAAACATCTCGGATGTAATATTTTCCAACATTCCTGGCGGGCCGGCCCCTACTTTTCGGTGGGAACATTATATACGTCTATAACATAATATAACCTAACCTAACCCATCTAGCCCCTCGCTGGTAATGTTTTGCAGAATTCCGTTCGTGTCGTCCCGTTCGTCTCGGTGGGTACATTATATACGTCTATAACGTTATATATCCTAACCTAAGGCAGCCTAACACCGCAGATGTAGTATTTTCCAACATTCCTGGCGGGTCGGGCCCTACTTCTCGGTGGGAACATTATATACGTCTATAACGTAATATAACCTAACCTAACCCATCTAGCACCTCGGTGATACTGTTTTACAGAATCCCGTTCGTGTCGTCCCGTACGTCTCGGTTGGGATATTATATACGTCTATAACGTTATATATCCCAATCTAAGGCAACGTAGCATCTCGGATGTAGTATTAACGAACATTCCTGGCTGGTCGGACCCTACTTCTCGGTGGGAACATTATATACGTCTATACAGTAACATAACCTAACCTAACCCATCTAGGACCTCGCTGGAAAAGTTTTACAGAATCCCGGTCGTGTCGTCCCGTACGTCTCGGTCGGCATCTTTTATACGTCAATAGCGTTATGTACCCTAACCTAAGGCAGCCTAACACCTGAGATGTAGTATTTTCCAACATTCCTGACGGGTCGGACCCTACTTCTCGGTGGGAAAATTATATACGTCTATAACGTAACATAACCTAAAGTAACCCATCTAGCCCCTCGCTGGTAATATTTTACAGAATCCCGGTCGTGTCTGCCCGTACTTCTCCGTGGAGACATTATGTACGTCTATAAAGCTATATAACCTAACCTAACACATCTAGCCCCTCGCTGGTAATGTTTTACAGAATCCTGTTCGTGTCGTCCCGTACGTCTCGTTTGGGATATTATATACGTCTATAGCGTTATATACCCTAACCTAAGGCACCCTAACACCTCAGATGTAGTATTTTCCAACATTCCTGGCGGGGCGGCCCCTACTTCTCGGTGGGAATATTATATACGTCTCTAACATAATATAACCTAACCTAACCCATCTAGCCCCTCGCTGGTAATGTTTTAGAGAATCCCGGTCGTGTCTGCCCGTACTTCTCCGTGAGAACATTATGCACGTCTATAGCGTTATATACCCTAACCTAAGGCAACCCAACCACTCGTATGTAATATTTGACAACATTCCTGGAGTGTCGGACCCTACTTCTCGGTGGGAACAGTATATACGTCTATAACGGTATATATCCTAATCTAAGGCAACCTGACATCTCGGATGTAATATTCTACAACATTCCAGGCGTGTCGGACCCTACTGCTCGGTGGGAACATTATTTGCATCTGTAACGTTATATATCCTAACCTAAGGCAACGTAATAACTCGGATGTAATATTTGACAACATTCCTGCCATGTCGGCGCAAACTTCTCGGTGGGAACATTATATACGTCTATAACGGTATATACCCTAATGTAAGGTAACGTAACGTCTCGGATGTAATATTTGACATCATTGCTCGCGTGGCGGACCCTACTTCTCGGTGGAAACAGTATATGCGTCTCTAACATTATATATCCTAACCTAAGGCAACCTAACACCTCGGATGTAACATTTGACAACATTCCAGGCGTGTGGGTCCCTACGTCTCGGTGGTAACATTACATGCGTCTATAGCGTTATATACCCTAACCTAAGGCAGCCTAACGCCTAGGATGTAGTATTTTTCAACATACCGGGCGGGTCGGGCCCTACTTCTCGGTGGGAACATTATATACGTCTATAACGTAATATAACCTAACCTAACCCATCTAGCCCCTCGTTGATAATGTTTTACAGAATCCCGGTCGCGTCGGTCCGTACGTCTCGGTGGGGACATTATATATATCTATAACGTTACATATCTCAATCTAAGGCAACCTAGCATCTCGGATGTAGTATTTACCAACATTCCTGGCGGGTCGGCCCTACTTCTCGGTGGGAACATTATATACGTCTATAACGTAACATAACTTAAAGTAACCCATCTAGCCCCTCGGTGATAATGTTTTACAGATTGCCGGTCGTGTCGGCCCGTACGTCTCGGTCGGGACATTATATACGTCTATAACGTTATATATATCCCAACCTAAGACAACCTAACATCTCGGATGTAGTATTTACCAACATTCCTGGCGGGTCGGACCCTACTTCTCGGTGGGAACATTATATACGTCTGTAACGTAACATAACCTAAAGTAACCCATCTAGCCCCTCGCTGGTAATGTTTTACAAAATCCAGGTCGTGTCGGCCCGCATGTCTCGGTGGGTACATTATATACGTCTATAACGTTATATATCGCAAACTAAGGCAACCTAACATCTCGGATGTAGTATTTACCAACATTCCTGGCGTGTCGGACCCTACTTCGCGGTGGGAATATTATATACGCCTATAACGTAACATAACCTATCCTAACCCATCTAGCCTCTCGCTGGAGATGTTTTACAGAATCCCGTTCGTGTCGTCCTGTACGTCTCGGTCGGCATCTTTTATACGTCAATAGCGTTATGTACCCTAACCTAAGGCAGCCTAACACCTGAGATGTAGTATTTTCCAACATTCATGGCGGGTCGGCCCCTACTTCTCTGTGGGAACATTATATACGTCTACATCGTAATATAACATAACCTAACCCATCTTACCCCTCGGTGATAATGTTTTACAGAATGCCGGTCGTGTCGGCCCGTACGTCTCGGTGGGGTTATTATATATGTCTATAGCGTTATATACCCTAACCTAAGGCAGCCTAACACCTCGAATGTAGCATCTACCGACATTCCTGGCGGGTCGGACCCTACTTCTCGGTGGGAACATTATATACGACTATAGCGTAGTATAACCCAACCTAACCAATCTAGCCCCTCGGTGATAATGTTTTACAGAATCCCGTTCGTGTCGCCCCGTACGTCTCGGTTGGGATATTATACACGTCTATAGCGTTATATACCCTAACCTAAGGCAGCCTAATACCTCGGATGTAGTATTTTCCAATATTCCTGGCGGTCCGGCCCCTACTTCTCGGTGGGAACATGATATACGTCTATAACGTAATATAACCTAACCTAACCCATCTAGCACCTCGGTGATAATGTTTTACAGAGTCCAGTTCGTGTCGTACCCTACGTCTCGGTTGGGATATTATATACGTCCATAATGTTAAATATCCCAATCTAAGGCAACCAAACATCGCGAATGTAGTATTTACCGACATTCCTGGCGGGTCGGACCCTACGTCTCGGTGTGAACGTTATATACGTCTATAACGTAACATAAGCTAACCTAACCCATCTAGCCCCTCGCTGGTAATGTTTTACAGAATCCCGGTCGTGTCGGCCCGTACTTCTCCGTGGGGATATTATGTACGTCTATAACGTTATATATGTCAACCTAAGGTAACATAACATCTCGGATGTAGCATTTTCCAACATTGCTGGCGGGTCGGCCCCTACTTCTCGGTGGGAACATTATATACGTCTATAACGTGATATAACATAACCTAACCCATCTAGCCCCTCGCTGGTAATATTTTACAGAATACCGTTCGTGTCGTCCCGTACGTCTCGGTTGGGATATTATATACGTCTATAACGTTATATATCCCAATCTAAGGGAACCTAGCATCTCGGATGTAGTATTTACGAACATTCCTGGCGGGACGGGCCCTACTTCTCGGTGGGAACATTATATACGTCTATAACATAATATAACCTACCCTAACCCATCTAGGACCTCGCTGGAAATGTTTTACAGAATCCCGGGCGTCTCGTCCCGTACGCCTCGGTCGGCATCTTTTATACGTCTATAGCGTTATGTACCCTAACCTAAGGCAGCCTAACACCTCAGATGTAGTATTTTCCAACATTCCTGGCGTGTCGGCCCCTACATCTCGGTGGAACATTATATACGTCTATAACGTAGTATAACCTAACCTAACCAATCTAGCCCCTCGGTGATAATGTGTTACAGAATTCCGTTCGTGTCGTCCCGTACGTCTCGGTTGGGATATTATATACGTCTATAACGTTATATATCCCTATCTAAGGCAACCTAACATCTCCAATGTAGTATTTACCGACATTCCTGACGGGTCGGCCGCTACGTCTCGGTGGGAACATTATATACGTCTACATCGTAATATAACCTAACCTAACCCATCTTGCACCTCGGTGATATTGTTTTACAGAATGCCGGTCGTGTCGGCCCGTACGTCTCGGTGGGGACATTGTATATGTCTATAACGTTATATATCTCAACCTAAGGCAACCTAGCATCTCGGATGTAGTATTTACCAACATTCCTGGCGGGTCGGACCCTACTTCTCGGGGGGAACATTATATACGTCTATAATGTAACATAACTTAAAGTAACCCATCTAGCCCCTAGATGATAATGTTTTACAGAATACCAGCTCGTGTCAGCCCGTACTTCTCCGTGGGGACATTATGTACGTCTATAACGTTATATATGTCAACCTAAGGCAACGAAACATCTCGGATGTAATATTTTCCAACATTCCTGGCGGGCCGGCCCCTACTTTTCGGTGGGAACATTATATACGTCTATAACATAATATAACCTAACCTAACCCATCTAGCCCCTCGCTGGTAATGTTTTGCAGAATTCCGTTCGTGTCGTCCCGTTCGTCTCGGTGGGTACATTATATACGTCTATAACGTTATATATCCTAACCTAAGGCAGCCTAACACCGCAGATGTAGTATTTTCCAACATTCCTGGCGGGTCGGGCCCTACTTCTCGGTGGGAACATTATATACGTCTATAACGTAATATAACCTAACCTAACCCATCTAGCACCTCGGTGATACTGTTTTACAGAATCCCGTTCGTGTCGTCCCGTACGTCTCGGTTGGGATATTATATACGTCTATAACGTTATATATCCCAATCTAAGGCAACGTAGCATCTCGGATGTAGTATTAACGAACATTCCTGGCTGGTCGGACCCTACTTCTCGGTGGGAACATTATATACGTCTATACAGTAACATAACCTAACCTAACCCATCTAGGACCTCGCTGGAAAAGTTTTACAGAATCCCGGTCGTGTCGTCCCGTACGTCTCGGTCGGCATCTTTTATACGTCAATAGCGTTATGTACCCTAACCTAAGGCAGCCTAACACCTGAGATGTAGTATTTTCCAACATTCCTGACGGGTCGGACCCTACTTCTCGGTGGGAAAATTATATACGTCTATAACGTAACATAACCTAAAGTAACCCATCTAGCCCCTCGCTGGTAATATTTTACAGAATCCCGGTCGTGTCTGCCCGTACTTCTCCGTGGAGACATTATGTACGTCTATAAAGCTATATAACCTAACCTAACACATCTAGCCCCTCGCTGGTAATGTTTTACAGAATCCTGTTCGTGTCGTCCCGTACGTCTCGTTTGGGATATTATATACGTCTATAGCGTTATATACCCTAACCTAAGGCACCCTAACACCTCAGATGTAGTATTTTCCAACATTCCTGGCGGGGCGGCCCCTACTTCTCGGTGGGAATATTATATACGTCTCTAACATAATATAACCTAACCTAACCCATCTAGCCCCTCGCTGGTAATGTTTTAGAGAATCCCGGTCGTGTCTGCCCGTACTTCTCCGTGAGAACATTATGCACGTCTATAGCGTTATATACCCTAACCTAAGGCAACCCAACCACTCGTATGTAATATTTGACAACATTCCTGGAGTGTCGGACCCTACTTCTCGGTGGGAACAGTATATACGTCTATAACGGTATATATCCTAATCTAAGGCAACCTGACATCTCGGATGTAATATTCTACAACATTCCAGGCGTGTCGGACCCTACTGCTCGGTGGGAACATTATTTGCATCTGTAACGTTATATATCCTAACCTAAGGCAACGTAATAACTCGGATGTAATATTTGACAACATTCCTGCCATGTCGGCGCAAACTTCTCGGTGGGAACATTATATACGTCTATAACGGTATATACCCTAATGTAAGGTAACGTAACGTCTCGGATGTAATATTTGACATCATTGCTCGCGTGGCGGACCCTACTTCTCGGTGGAAACAGTATATGCGTCTCTAACATTATATATCCTAACCTAAGGCAACCTAACACCTCGGATGTAACATTTGACAACATTCCAGGCGTGTGGGTCCCTACGTCTCGGTGGTAACATTACATGCGTCTATAGCGTTATATACCCTAACCTAAGGCAGCCTAACGCCTAGGATGTAGTATTTTTCAACATACCGGGCGGGTCGGGCCCTACTTCTCGGTGGGAACATTATATACGTCTATAACGTAATATAACCTAACCTAACCCATCTAGCCCCTCGTTGATAATGTTTTACAGAATCCCGGTCGCGTCGGTCCGTACGTCTCGGTGGGGACATTATATATATCTATAACGTTACATATCTCAAT